>CM060413.1:33481950-34877977 GCA_030545235.1 Helianthus tuberosus
CCACCATCATCCATTGTCCATCATAGAGTGTGTGAGTCGTCTCGGGATCCAAGATTGATCGTAAGAGTTCTTGACAATCAAGGCCATGTTTGCCTAAGCCTCTTACATCACTTGGTGAAGACAAAGTGTCTAGTATAATACTTTTTATTTCTAATCTTTTGCACTTTTTATTTGGTTTTGTATTAATGACTTTAATAACTAGTTACTTATGTTGAAGGTGATCTTTCCTTATCGTTTGTCCGTGGTGTCTTGGCATTATTTTACTGTCTATATAAAATAAAGGATTTTCACCATTCATATCTCCACGGTCTATATGGAGGTATGTTGGCTACCTGGTAGGGGGTTAAGGGAACGGTTTGGTAAAGGTCTTGCCATTGTTCAGCGTTTAGAGGTCCTGCAATGGACCTGGGTCAAATTTAGTAGGATCTCCTTCAATACTTCACGGTATTGGATGGCGGGGGTCCAAACTCTTTGATCCCCTCATAAGTTAACTACTATTAATACTATAACCCGGCTATTTAGGACTGTATCCCTGCTGACTCAGACTACTTAGTCGAGGGTAACGTCACCGCCAAAAGCGGGGCCTACCACAATACTGCATTAATAACTTAATTCATTATCTTCCAATAATCCACCCCTTTAGGATTGTATCCCTGCTGACTCAAACTACTGGGGTGAGGGTAACGTCACCTTCAAAAGAGGGGCCTACTACAATAACTAAGATAATCTCTTAATTATGTGCAAAAGTGCGGAAATAATCAAAGGTTATACTAGATACGAGTCGGAACCAAGTGATTCATCTTGTCTATCTGTTTTTATTTTATTTTTATTTTCAGCATTTTAGTTAGTTTTTATTTTTCTTAGTTTAAAACATTTTTCTAAACTTTTATTTTGGTTAGACGTTGAGGATAAACCGGTATTAAAAGCTCTTGTGTCCTTGGACGACCTCGGTATCTTACCAACGCTATACTACGCTCAACGATGGGTGCACTTGCCCATATGTGTGTTTAGTGTTAGTGAAATATCGTGTTTTATAAATTTAAAACTTGGCTAAAATAAGTGTTAAAAAGGGCTTAAAATATACACCTAAAATATACGACACTTTACCGCACATCAGGGTGTTAGGGTATTCGGGGACCCTAACTAGCTCAGAAAAGTGTAAACAATGTCATTGGCAATATTTTTAGGTTCCGGGTAAAGTCCGGTTGTTCGGTTCGATACTGTTCCGTTAAACTGCTTAATTAATCCGTAAAGCGTCCTATATATATTTTTTTGTAACGTTTTTAATTTTTAACACTCAGGAAGGCATACCGGACTATTTAGTAACTTTTCTGTATACTATTAGTATGTTATCAAATACATGTAAGCATAACACAATAATCAGAGAGCAGTTAAATGATTCAGCACAGTCATCAAGTACTTTAATTAACATTATTAGATTGTACGGTTACATGTAAATTTGAGGGTTGTCACATTCTCCCCCTGTTAAGAGAATTTTGTCCCGAAATTTAGCACCTGGTTACTGAGGAGTCTAGTTAAGTTGCGTTGTTTTCCTGATTTTCCTGGGGTGTCACATCATCCCCCCGTTGATTTGGAATTTCATCCCGAAATTCTGCAGTAGCTTCAGCCTCAATAGTGGTTGTGTTTTTCTTAAACAACTGGGGATACTTGAGTTTCATTTGGTCTTCTCGTTCCCAGGTATACTCTGGGCCACAACGGGAGTCCCAACGAACTCGAACGAGAGGTATTCTTGTGCGCTTGAGAATCTTAACATCTCGATCAGTAATCTCTACAGGTTCCTCGACGAATCACAGCTGGTCGTCGATAGTGAGTTCCTTGAGAGGAACTATGAGGGTCTCATCTGATAGACACTTCTTCAGATTCGACACATGGAAAACGTTGTGAACTCCGCTAAGTTCTTCAGGTAGATTCAACCTGTAGGCGACCTTGCCAATCTTCTCAATGATTTCGAACGGTCCGACATAACGCGGATTGAGCTTGCCTCGTTTGCCAAAACGAACTACGCCTTTCCAAGGCGAGACTTTGAGTAGCACTCGATCCCCAACCTGGAACTCGAGTGGTTTTCTTCCCTTATCAGCATAGCTTTTCTGACGGTCCCGAGCTGCCGCCATTCGTTGCCGTATCTGGGCAATCTTCTCGGTGGTATCTACCACAAGTTCTGGGCCAGTAATTTGGCTGTCACCAACTTCTGCCCAACAGAGAGGTGATCGGCATTTACGTCCGTACAATGCCTCAAACGGAGCGGCCTGAATGCTGGTGTGGTAGCTGTTGTTATACGAAAACTCCACTAGCGGGAGGTGTTTTTCCCAGCCATTTCCGAAGTCGATGACACATGCTCGAAGCATGTCTTCAAGGGTCTAGATGGTGCGTTCAGATTGTCCATCCGTCCGTGGGTGATAAGCTGTGCTCATGTCTAATCGAGAACCAAAGGACTTGTGCATAGCTTGCCACAATTCAGAAGTAAAACGCGCGTCCCGATCAGAAATGATAGAGGTTGGCACTCCATGCCTTGATACTACTTCCTTTAGATAGATGTCGGCTAGGGTAGAAAACTTATCCGTTTCCTTGATTGCCAGAAAATGTGCGGACTTGGTCAGTCGATCCACGATCACCCAAATGGTATCGTTTCCGTGTTGAGATCTGGGCAGACCAGTAACGAAATCCATGGAAATTTGCTCCCATTTCCATTTAGGTATATCTGGTTGTTGGAGTAGGCCTGATAGTTTCTGGTACTCAACCTTGACCCTAGCACAAGTCAAGCATTTACTGACGTAGGTGGCTATGCTGGCTTTCATACCGGGCCACCAATACGTAGTCTTGAGGTCGTGGTACATTTTATCTGAACCCGGATGTACCTAATAACGAGACTTGTGTGCCTCATCCATCACAAGCTCACGTAAGTTTCCATAAAGTGGAACCCAGATGCGTCCGTTTACATAGTGGGCGCCGTCTTCCTTTTGTTCTAACCGCTGCCTCGATCTTCGTAAGGATCCAGCCCTGATGTTTTCTGCTTTCAATGCTTCAACCTGAGCATCACGAATCTGAGCGGGAATGTTGGATTGGATGGTAAGCTGTAACGCACGTACACGCTTAGGTATAGTATCCTTTCGACTGAGGGAGTCGGCCACAACATTGGCTTTGCCCGGATGGTACTTGATCGCGCATTCGTAATCATTCAAGAGCTCAACCCATCGGCGTTAACGCATGTTTAACTCCTTTTGCTTGAAGATATACTCGAGACTCCTGTGATCAATGTAAATGGTGCACTTGGTACCGTACAGGTAATGTCTCCATATCTTAAGCGCGAAAACAACTGCTCCCAGTTCCAAGTCGTGCGTAGTGTAGTTCCTTTCATGAACCTTAAGTTGGCGCGATGCGTAGGCACTGACCTTGTCACGTTGCATCAACACGCAACCAAGTCCTTGGATGGAAGTGTCGCAATAAACCACAAAATCATCTGTGCCTTCTGGCAATGAGAGGATATGCGCGCTACAAAGTCTATCTTTTAAGTGCTGAAATGCGGACTCCTGTGCATCACCCCAACGATAGCTGACACCTTTCTGAGTCAGCGAGGTGAGAGGTTGCGCAATCTTAGAGAAATCCTTGATAAATCTTCTATAGTAGCCTGCCAAAACCAAGAATTGGTGGATTTCTGTTGGTGTACGGGGTGCAGGCCAGTTCTTGATCGGGTCAACCTTGGATGGATCTACATGAATTCCATCCTTGTTTACCACATGGCCTAGAAAGTGGACTTCGCGAAGCCAGAAGTCACATTTCGAAAACTTGGCATACAACTGCTCTTTTCGAAGAAGTTCCAGAATAAGCCTCAGATGTTGCTCGTGTTCCTCCTGACTCTTAGAATAGATCAGGATGTCGTCGATGAACACTATGACAAACTTATCCAGGTAAGGCTTGCACACTCGGTTCATGAGATCCATAAAAACCGCAGGTGCTTTTGTCAATCCGGAAGGCATAACTAGAAACTCGTAATGGCCGTAGCGAGTCCTGAATGCTGTTTTGGAGACGTCATCCTCTCGGACTCTCAGCTGATGGTATCCCGATCTCAAATCGATCTTAGAGTAATAGCTCGATCCTTGCAACTGGTCGAACAAGTCGTCAATACATGGAAGAGGATAACGATTCTTCACGGTCATTCTAAAGGTACCGTCTTTCTTCTTCACAAACAAAACTGGAGCTCCCCAGGGTGAAGAGCTAGGACGTATGAAACCCTTTTCCAAGAGTTCTTGTAATTGCGTGGATAGTTCTTCAAGTTCTGATGGAGCTAGACGATATGGTGCTCGAGCTACTGGTGCTGATCCAGGAGCTAACTCGATTTGAAACTCAACTTGGCGATGAGGCGGAAGACCAGGCAATTCCTCAGGAAATACCTCAGGAAAATCACGCACAATAGGAATGTCTTCAATTCTCTTCTCCTCCGTTGATGTGTCAGTAACGAGTGCCAGAATGGCAGTGTGGCCCTTTCGCAAACACTTCTGGGCCTTAAGGAAAGACATAATGCCTACGACAGCATCACTCTTGTCGCCATGAATCATGAGAGGTTCTTCACCAGAACGAGGGATGCGGACGATTTTCTCCTTGCAGACAATCTCTGCTTGATGATGAGATAGCCAATCCATCCCAATAACGACGTCGAAACTACCAAGTACGATAGGAATAAGATCGATAGAGAAGGTCTGACCAGCTAAGACGAGGTTACAACCTTTAACTACGTGTGTAGCTTCAAGACTTTTACCGTTTGCTAGCTCTACCGTGTGCTTGGTGTTCAAAGGTGTTGGGGTACGTTTAAGCATTCGACTAACTTTTAGGGACACATAACTGGTATCGGCACCCGAATCAAATAGAACATTAACATAAAAGTCATCCAGTAGAAACTTACCCATCACGACGTTGGGATCATTCCTAGCATCACCCTGACCAATCACGAACACATGGCCCCGGGCGCCATTCTCTCCATTGTTTCCCCCGTTGTTATTCCCGTTGCCCTGATGATTGTTGTTGTTGTTATTCTGATTTTGATTTAACTGGGGGCAGTCCCGCTTGAAGTGGCCTTCAGCACCACACTGAAAGCATCCCCTGTTGCCCCGCTGCTGCTACTGGTTCTATGGAGCTTGCTGCTGCTGATGATTCTGATTTGTAGGCCGTGAGCTCCTGCAATCCTTGGCTTCATGACCCATCTTGAGACACCTCTGACAACGTCCCTTGTTGCACTGACCACTGTGGTGTCTGTTGCATTTGTTGCACTTTGGATGGTTTCCTCGATATCCACCCTGCCCTTGACTACCAGAAGATTGCTGACCAGGACTCTTGTAGTCATCAATCATTCGCTGTTGCGCCTGGGACTGAACTGTAGTCGAACCCTTGCTGTTGGCCCCATCCCATTTTCGTTTGTTGTCGCTGGGAATAGCAGAAGTAGTAGTAGCACCTATACGCTTAGGCAGCTTGTTCTGTTCTACTGCCTGGTCTGTGAGGCGATGAGCAAGATGAGTAACATCCTGGATGGTAGCAAGGTTAGCAGCAGTCACATGGATTTGTATCTCTGGTACTAAGCCTTTGAGGTACAGCTCAATGCGCTTGATGGGAGGATCCACCATAGTTGGACATAACACCGCCAGTTCATTGGATTGCTTCGTATACGCCTCTATCTCTGACCCCGTCATCTTCAGGTTAAAGAACTCCACTTCCAACTTGTGGATGTCATCACGATTACAGTATTCTCGCTTGATCAGCTCCTTGAAGTCGTTCCATGGGGTGGCATTAGCAGCTGCCAGCCCTAACATTTGAACTTGCGCGTTCCACCAAGTCAGCGCAATGCCTTCGAGGGTACCAGTGGCATACTTCACCCTACGAGCCTCAGGGCATTCACACATCTCGAAGACCGACTCGAGCTTCTCGAACCAGTGGAGGAGTCCGACGGCCCCTTCAGTGCCACTGAAAGTACTAGGACGACAGTCCATAAAAGTCTTGAACGTGCATACTGGTGGCTGAGCGTTCTGACCTCCTGCCTGGGCAGCTGCGAGCGCTGCAGTAACTTATTCAGTGATCAAAGCCGCCAACTGGGCTTGAGTTTGGTTAACGCGTCCACTCATGATCTTCATATCAAAGGAAAACATGAGTGAGAGTGGTTCGCGAGAGTGCGATGACGGAAGAGAGTAAGCACACATGTGTTTTCAATCAATAGTTGCTACGTTCATCTAAGCATACCTTAAGCAAAGTTCTATGTAACTAGCAAGTAGGTAATAATATAAACATAAACCATATCACCTATAGTGTTGAGCCTTGCACGTGGAGTGAAGCGTCGTTGTGGATCGTTGAGCACTGTACAGGTTATAGTCTGGTTTTATCAAAAAGCTTTTCCCTTTTTTTAAAACCAAGTTCACTATAACCAATGGCTCTGATACCAATCTGTCACACCCCCAAAATCCACACGCGGAGTATCACCGCTTGGAGGCGTGACATAACCAGGATCAAGCCACCAATCACATTGAACAAGCATGTAAGTAATATATAAAGATCTAACACAATACAATTGGTGTCTAAACCAAACAATAGTTTAAGTTGCAAGCGGAAGCATAATGTTTAAAACCAAGTCATAAGTTTAAATGTTTCAAAAGTTTAGTATGGCACATAACTGTCCATGTCCCAAAACGACTCTTCCCACTCCGATGCAAGCTCCATAGATACCTAACGACCTGCAAGGCATGTAACAACGAGTCAACAACAAAGTTGAGTGAGTTCACAGTTGGTTATTTAGTTATAGCATTCGTTTCGTAAATCATATGTTCGTTTTGTAAACCATGTATCGTGTTAATTCGTATCGTGGTCTCCCAGGCATGTTTGCGAAGATTAGTGGGGGCTTCCCATGTGGATAGTATTAATCCGTATCGCGATTTCCCAAATATGTTTGCGATGATTAGTGGGGGCTTCCCATGTTGTAGACTAGTCGTGTGTGTACGTGCCCTTCTTGATCCAAGGACCGTAGTAAGTATGAGTGTACGTAGGTTTTACGTACGTGCCCTTCAATCCGAGGACAGTGAAAAGTAGTTTAATAGTAATGATAGTACGAGTATTTATTCAATCCCATTCCCAACCCACCGGGAATCCCATGCCTTAAGAGTGTGAACTCACCTCGGTTGCTCGGTTTGACTCTCAAAAATAGCTAACAGTCAAGGTCGGTCAATCACATCCTAGTATGATTTACTAGTTAGTCATTTAGTGGTTTTCAAATAGAGCACAAAGTTCCTACACGTATCTATCACATAACATGCATCACTTTAACGGTTTATGCCCATATAAGTTTCCCATCCATTCCCCACTCATAAACAAACATACGATATTGCACATAACACATATAACATTTTAGATCATTCACAGATAGCATACTCGACATTTAGACACGCAAATTACAACTTATGTCATATCAGCATTAATATTCAAAACCGGGCTGTTTTCGGACATTTTAATAAAATAGTTAACTTACTCCAAAAATTCCCAATTTTTTACAGAATGTCTTAAACGTTCCAAATTTTATTGTGTAAAAATATCGGGGTCCAGTTCATTACTAATATTTTATAAAATTCATTTTCCGGTCTGAACTCAGATTTATCTTTTTCTGACCACAGTCCACGGAATAATTTATTTAAAATTCATCGAGAGTCCGATTTACAAAATTCCAGTGAGAGAATTACAAATACATCGGTGGTCATCTACAGTACAATTTTCATGATCTAACTCTACACAGAACTCAAGTTATGACAGAAAACAAAACGCATATTTTCAGCAGAAAAATGTAGCTCTAGCTGCTGTTACAAAATGATGCTTTAAAAATAGTAAACGAAGTCCAAAAATTATGATTCTGGTGCCATTAGAACCGTATTTCATAATACATAACCCTAGACTTCAGAAAATATATTTCTCGTTAAGTTATGGTCCTTACCAAACAGCCTACTATATCAGCTTTTAACCTTCTAAATTGTGTTCGATTGATTCCGTTAACATGTTTAGTGATCACAACAACATCAAACATCAATATTAACTAGCAACACATCAGATAATCAACCAAGAATCATAACAACACAAGATCTACATGATTTACACACATAACTTCTCTTTATCCACCCTTTATCACTTTATGTTTAAGATTAATGTAAGTTCTTTAGTGTTTCTCAATTTTTCACCATTAAATCAACTATTAACCACCATTAACAAGATCAAGATGATGTTTAGAGGCACTTACTACTAGCTCGAGGCTAGGGAAGAAACAAGACGTAAATAAGGTGGATAAAAGAAATGTAGAGAGGTCCTTGAGTTTCCGAAAGCACCAAGCTTCCTTATGTGATCTTTAACACCTTTGTGTATGTATGGATGGCTTGTAGGAGGTTTGATGGTGGCGGTTTGGTGGTGTGGTGGTGGCGGACGGACAAGAGGGAAAGAGAGAGAGTTGGAGTGAGTTGGTTAGTGTAAAATGATGGTTTCTAACTCTTAGGATTATTTATAAACCCATTTCACTAATAACCATTAGGTAATGTGCTACCAAGATATTAAACATTGGTGATTATAAAAATCAAAGAAGGACAAGGGTGTTTCCCACCCTTGTAACCGTCAACATTGAGGGGGGGGGGGGTAAGGGTTGGTTTGCAATGGTGTGGTTAAGATCTAGTTGAAATCTAATGACACTTAGTTAGTGTATCAAGTGTGTAGTGTCATAGAGGGTGTTAGGGTATTCGGGGACCCTAACTAGCTCAGAAAAGTGTAAACAATGTCATTGGTAATATTTTTAGGTTCCGGGTAAAGTCCGGTTGTTCGGTTCGATACTGTTCCGTTAAACTGCTTAATTGATCCGTAAAGCGTCCTATATATATATATATATATATATATATATATTTGTAACGTTTTTAATTTTTAACACTCAGGAAGGCATACCGGACTATTTAGTAACTTTTTTGTATACTATTAGTATGTTATCAAATACATGTAAGCATAACACAGTAATCAGAGAGCAGTTAAATGATTCAGCACAGTCATCAAGTACTTTAATTAACATTAATAGATTGTACGGTTACATGTAAATTTGAGGGTTGTCACACCTAATTTAGGCATTTTAGGGTCAATTAGTTTAGATGTTGTGTGCGCATTGTTAATGACAAGCTTATTGGATATTTGCTAACAGAAACGACTTAAAGGGGTAGAAATAGTTCGATACATCAGATTGATTCTGTAACAGTGAATACTTTCTCACTTTAACAATTGCTCGAATAGTTGCATCATCGATTTGTGTGAATATACTTAGTTTGGATCTGTGTGGAGCGTGTTTAATCGATGGGACTAGTGTGGTCTAAATAGGATACCTACTTTAGGGCAAATAGCTTTGATGTTGTGTTCACATTGTTTATTGATAAACTTATTGGATATTTGCAATCTAAAATTACTTAAAGGAGTAGAAATATTTCAATAAGAGTGATTCTGTGACAGTGAACAATATCTCACTTTAACTTGCTATTGAATGATTGATTTGTGTGAATTGACTGAGTTTGGATTTATGTCGAGCTTCTCCATATATAAACTAGCCAAACATGCTTAAAACATTTTTTCCTAGCCATGTTAGAGGCTTATTTTTTGGGTTTTCTTTTTAGCTAAACATGCTTAAATCATTTTTTCTGGCCATATTAGAAGCCTATTTTTAGAGTTTTCTTTTTTGATTGATGTAGTGTGTGATAGTACCGCAGCGAACCGGACTGATGCCCATCAAATCTGGTCGTGTTCCCGCGCAACGCGCGGGTTGATTATTCTAGTTGTAATTAATTTTTTTTGCTCATTTCTGTTTGTGGAAGGGGCATGTAAAAAAAAGGATTCTCGTTAATGAGTTGCCTATGATAGAGTTTGATTGTCATTGGGGTCTTCGTCATGGTGACTCGTTATCTCCTTTCCTCTTTGTTATCACTATGGAAGCCTTTAACAGAATTACGAAGGGAGGCAATGTTTGTTTATTTTATGGTCAACGAAGGTCTGCTAACGAACCTTTATTAACGCATTTTCTCTATGCAAATGATGTAGTCTTTCTTGGTGATTGGTCTAAAGCAAATGCCCAAACTTGTGTCGCATACTTAGGTGCTTTTATTTAATTTCTGGCATGAATGTTAATCTTTCCAAATCTAGTTTGTATGGTGTAGAAGTTATTCACCAGAAGCTTAATGAAATGGTTGGAATATTGCATTGTAAGACCGGTAGTTTTCCTCTCAATTACCTAGGACTCCTAGTCGAGGCCAACATGAATCTCGTATGGAGTTGGAAGTCATTTGTAGACATTATTAAGAGCCGATAAGCTTTTTAGAAAGCAAAAACTTTATCTTTTGGTGGTAGGGTCACATTGATAAAAATCAGTCCTTAATTCTTTGCCGACTTATTTCTTTTCTTTATATAAGGCCCCACCCAGGTCATTGCTTCCTTGAGAGGCTTAGAAGAACATGTTTCTAGAAGACAAATCCAAAGTTAATTGGATAGCGTGAAATAAGGTAATTGCACTGGTTGAATATGGGGGTTTGGGTTTCGGATCTCTATGTGCTGCAAACTTGGTTATGCTCGCAAAATGGTGGTGGAGATTTAAAGTGGAAAAAGATAGCCTTTGGTGGAAAGTTATTTGGGCCATTCATCATAGCTCTAGAACTTGGAACTATATTTCTGCTAAATTGTCGCTTTCCAAGCAATGGAAGCAAATTCATAGTATATATGTGGATCTTACTTGTATGGGAGTGTACTGGAGAAGGTCCATTTAAGCGATTTTGGGTTATGGTTCTTGTATTTTATTTTGGTTGGATGTTTGGTTAGGCTCGTGTCATGGAGTAATCTTTTTGACTATGTGCGACACTTAGAATGGATCTAATTTAAGCCTTTTGATCCAATATGGTTATGTTTGGCAGCGAAAGTCTTGGATTGCGAGAGCACAGGAGCGGTTTGTGGCACTTGGTTTACGAGACTATAAGAAAAGATGGTTTTATATTGATTGAAGTGAGTTTCAAGTAATAAACTTACAAGTAAGTTGAGTGGTTGCAAATGAAGGCAATCATCCATATTTATACTACTTCTGTCTCGATCATTTCACTAGTTTTTATACTACAATATTTATATTGTTGATCTAGAGAATTCTTGCCAAAATATCCAGCATTTGTGGTCCTTTTTGGTTGGTCTAGATGCTTCTCTTAGCAACCCACTTTGGTAGACTTTTTCTAGTCTTTTCATTAGTAATATCTTGATCATTCAAGCTTGTCGTGGGTGGTTCCGGATCCTTCCATAAAGGGGTCTTAGATCAGAATTTTGTAGAGTTTTCCATGATGTTTTTGGGGCCAAATTTGATCATACTTTCGTAGTAAACACTAGAAAGTTTGAGTAGCCCTTAACGTTCTTGAATAACATGAAATGTTCTGGAAATAAGGTGTGGCGATTTGAAATTTAGGCGATGTGTGACACTCGGCTCCTTTGTACACAGTATTTTGACCTTGTTTGCAGTTGTAAAGGATAAGATGCGCTTTGTTGTTGACTGGATTAAACTTCTTAGGTCTTGATATTTTGTGTTGGGATGGTCACATCCCCTGCTCCTTCCTGATGAGTTACAACAGTTTGAGGCCTTGTCTGCTCTGCTCATGTCCACCTTTGTTTTCTCAGCTTGAGGCAGGTGGTTGTGGGGTTGCACCCCTCTGGTTCGTTCTCAGGTAACAGTCTGAAGAAGTGTATTCACGGTTCTAATAGGATGTCGCCCGCTTATACGTTTTTCTTGAACAACTGGGTCTGTTAAAGGTGGGATTATCCTTGAAGGGCTGAGTACGAAAGGCTTCCAACTATGGTGGCATTGGCATCGAGAAATATTCATTTTTAATTTGGAGCATTGCCTATGTTGTGGATATTTTGGTGAGACCAGCGATCATATTTTTGTATCGTGTCAATTTTCACAAATTATATGTCAGCTAGTTGTTCAATAGTGCAAGGTCATTTTTTTGTGTTTGGCCTAAGAGATATCCTGGATCTTCATGTCTCTATATAGTATTCAAAGAAAAGGAGGAAAGCGTTTCATGCCATAATTCTTATTGTGATTTGTAGTATATGGAGGATGCAAAACGAATTGGTGTTTAACCAAGCTCCTATCTCGATATCCAAGTTTATCAAAGAAGTAAAGTCTCAAGGTTATCCATGGATCAAGAATAGGTCTAAAGAATTCTCTCACTCAGAACATGTAGAGCAGATTTGATGTTTTTGTGTAATTTTTTGTAGTGTCTGGTTGTATTTATTTGAGTCCTTGGTTTTCTTTGTTTGGTTATGTCATTTTGTTTCGTTGGTGCCTGAAATATTGCTCAACTTCTTTTTGTTTGGTGGTATAATAATTCTTTTGTTGGCAATGGTGGACTTAAATATTCAAAATACATGTTTAATTGGGGAAATGATGTTATCTTTTATTTGGAATATTTGAATACTCATTTGTTTGTTGAGCACTCTAAACTACATGAGGAAAAATGCGAGTTAAATGGCTATTAATTCTTCTTAAAACATTTTTAGGTTAAGGTCCTATGAAAGTTTTAAATGGAAATTGTATAAATCTACATAGAAAATAATTGTTGTATTGTAGTTGTTGGTTAGTGTATAAACTTAGTGTACTTCATGAGTATGCAAAGGTGATCCAATGTGATTAACTTGGAAAATTTAACTACGTGTAGATTTAGGTTGTTTACATAAACTATGTCACACCCCCAACAAGAAGCGGAAACAAAAGGAATGCAATAGACATCTTTGGTACAAGCGCATTGTTTATAAGATTGTACATCTTGTTACATTGCTGATCACACACAACGGGTATGTTACAACGACTTGTTCCCATGAACAAGTTTATTCTTATAGTAAGTATGTTTCTATGTACACATCTACTCGTCATGCAAAACTTAGAGCAGCAAACACACATATCATTCAAGTTCTCGTTTACTTGAAAACATTCTACAAATAGTTAGCGACTTTCATAGGTTTTGTTTGAATCTAATGAGAAAATACATAAATAAAGTTATGCAGATGTGATGTAATTATACCAAGTCCACAAGTGAAGTCTCGGGTGTCCTAAATCACCCGTGGCCAACATAAACCACACCAAACAATATCAACACCCCGTTAGCTATAACTAAATATGTGCAACCGCAATGTATTATGTGACATCCGTCCACCAGGTTTAGGCTTGTTGGACCAAATAGTACTATCCACAATATTCACCGGCCAAATGGCTTATCACCAATGTTTTCAGAACCAGACCGGACATCGAACTGGTCTTCTTACCGGTTTATTGATCTCACCGGTCCGACTGGTCGAACTGAACGTAAGAACCGGAAGGTATCGTAAATATTATAAAAATTAATATGTTTCTTAAAAATAGACTAATTTAATTGAATGGGGTAGATGTGTCATTTAACTTATTTTAAATAAGGAAATAATTGCCAATCATAAACCACCTCCATAATTGTCGCGATTTTCTCTCTCTCATTCCCTCTCTCTAATCTCTCACATCCGGAAACACCAAATCATACCAAAAATAACGATAAATAAATTCTAGATGTGTTTATAGTACTGTGTTTTATTGATAAAACATAAAGTGACGAACTAGTGACTGACTGCTAAAACACAACGTCAAGAATTTGTTTATGATAAAACACAATGTGATAAAAGCAGTTACAATTACTGACTGCTAAAACACAACGTGACGAATCAGTTACCGGATGCTAAAACACAACGTAGATGTGTTCATTGAAGTGTGTTTTAGTGATAAAACACAATGTGACGAACTAGATGAAATACGAATTTAATGTGAATATGTTGAAGCGATTGTATTATAATCATTAATTCGCATTTGAAATCAAAGAGATATTTAGTTTCCTTAAAATTCTCATTAGTAAGTTTAGGATATAATAAATTCCATATTTAAAATAATTATCAAATTACTATCATGCCCTTTTGATAAAAATATCTAATTGCACATGTCATAAGGATATGGCTTCCTACACTTTGTAGGAAAAGTTGGCTTTGTAGCCAACTCCTATATATATAGGGAGGAGATCATGCGAGAACCACCCTTATTGCGAGAACCAATGTGAACACAACCTAAAATAGCTAAAAAAACCTAACCCCCCCCCCCCCAAACTAAAATGCTAAAAACTAAACCCCCAAAAAACCTAAAAAAAATCTAAACAAATAAAAAAAAATCTAAATTTTTTTTATGCTCAAATCGCTACTTTTAGTGGCAAAAAAAAAAAAAAAAAATTTAATTTTTTTTTTGCTTCGGAAAGTAGCGATTTTTATATAAAAATATTAAAAAAAAATTTGTGTGATTTTTAGCTATTTTTAGCCATTTTTTGTTGTGTTCACATTGGTTCTCGCGGTTCTCGCAATAAGAGGTGGTTCTCGCATGATCTTCTCTCTCTCTCTCTCTCTCTATATATATATATATAGGAGAAGTATTCGTCAGGAACCACCCTTTATTGTGAGAACCAATGTGAAGACAACCAAAAATATCTAAAAGAGTTAATTACACAAATGGGTCCAGTGGTTTATACCTAATTTCGTCTTTGAGTGCTAACTTTTTTTTAACAGGTTTAGGTTCTATGGTTTCAATTTTGTAACACTTTTGGGTACTAACACCAAAATTAATAAATTAATGACTAAAATACCCTTATATTTTTTTTTAAGTTTATTAATGTAACACATTTGGGTACTAACAACTAATTTTATTTAAGTTTAAATCAATTTTACAAAATCTGTTTATTTTTCTTATTTTCATCTTTTTATTATATCTCTTAATTAACGTAAAGTCTATTTTTTCATATTTTTATTAAATTTCTTATTTAACATAAAATCTACTTGTTACACCAGTATTTTTTTAAATAGATTTTTTAAATAAAATCTACTAGCTATATAGTTTAATGTAAATTAAATTTCTTACTCATTTTAAATAATGTAAACCTTACTCGTTTACAATTTTGGATATACATGATTGATAATAATAATAATAAATATCTTTCATGTAAAAAAAATTTAAGTCATTTTTAACTCGTTTTTTTGTTCATTTACATTTTACTATTTTAGAAAGATATTTAATTTACATAAAATCTACTAGTTGCACCAGTAAAATCTACTAGCTATATAGTTTTATGTAAATTAAATATCTTTTAAAAAAAAAAACAAGTTAAGAAAAAGCCTTAATTTTTTTTAGTTTTATCTAAAATACCTAGCTATACAGTTTTATGTAAATTAAATATCTTTCTAAAATACTAAAATGTAAACGAACAAAAAAACGAGTTAAAAAAGGCTTAATTTTTTTTACATGAAAGATATTTATTATTATCAATCATTCAATCCAAAATTGAAAACGAGTAAGATTTACATTATTTATAACGAGTAAGAAATTTAATTTACATAAAACTATATAGCTAGTAGATTTTATTTAAAAAATCTATTTAAAAAAAAATACCGGTGTAACAAGTAGATTTTATGTTAAATAAGAAATTTAATAAAAATATGAAAATAGATTTTATGTTAATTAAGAGATATAATAAAAAGATGAAAAAAAATAGATTTTGTAAAATTGATTTAAAATTAAATAAAATTAGGTGTTAGTATCCAAATGTGTTACATTGATAAACTTAAAAAAATGCAAGGGTATTTTAGTCATTAATTAACTAATTTTGATGTTAGTACCCAAAGATGTTACAAAATTGAAACCATAGAACCTAAACCTATTAAAAAAAGTTAGTACCCAAAGGCGAAATTAGGTATAAACCACATGACCCATTTGTGTAATTAACTCTATCTAAAAATAGCTAAAAAAACACACATATTTTTTTAATATTTTTTACCTTAAAATCGCTAATTTTCGTTACCAAATTTTTTTATTTTTTTTTAAATTTGGCTACTAAAATTAGCGATTTTGATGTTAAAAATATTAAAAAAAATAATTTTTGTGTGCTTTTTAGATTTTTTTGGGGTTTAGTTTTTAGCATTTTAGCTTGGTGGGGGGGGGGGGGGGGTGTTTAGGGTTTTTTTTTTTTTTTTGAGGGGAGGGGGGGGAGTGTTTAGTTTTTAGCATTTAGCTTGAGGGGGGGGGGGTGTTTAGATTTTTTTAGGTTTTTTTGGTGTGTTTACATTGATTCTCATGGTTCTCACAATAAATGTGGTTATCAAATGAACCTTACCCTATATATATATATGGTAAGGTTCATGCGAGAAGCACCTTTATTGCGAGAACCAATGTGAACACAACCTAAAATAGCTAAAAAACCTAAGAAAACCTAACCCCCCCTAAGCTAAAATGCTAAAAACTAAACCCCAAAAAAACCTAAAAAAAATAAAAAAAACACACAATTTTTTTTTACTTTTTTAAAATATTTTTTAAGTTAAAATCGCTACTTTTAGTTGCCAAAAATATATATATATATATATAATATTAAAAAAATTGTGTGTTTCTAAGCTATTTTTATGTATTTTGGTTGTGTTCACATTGGTTCTCGCGGTTCTCGCAATAAAGGATGGTTCCTAACGGATCTTTGTCATATATATATATATATATATATATATATAGGGAGAAGATCATGCGAGAACCACCTCTTATTGCGAGAACCGCGAGAACCAATGTGAACACACCAAAAATGCCTAAAAATAGCTAAAAATCACACAAAAAATCAAAAAAAAAAAATTTGGATTTTTTTTTATTTTTTTAGATTTTTTTAGGTTTTTTGGGGGTTTAGTTTTTAGCATTTTAGCTTGGGGTGGGGGGTGGGGGGGGGGGGGGTTTAGGTTTTTGGGGGATGGGGGAGGGGGGTTTAGGTTTTGGGGGGGGGGGGGTTAGGTTTTTTTTGGGGGGGGGGGTTTAGGATTTTTTTTGGGGGGGGGGGGTGGGGGTTAGGTTTTTTTAGCTATTTTAGGTTGTGTTCACATTGGTTCTCAAGGTTCTCACAATAAGGGTGGTTCTCGCATGAGCCCCTCCCTATATATATATATATAGGAGACCGCTAAAATGAAAACCACCCCCAGTTGTAAGAACCGAGAGAACCACTTTTCAAGCATTAGATTTTCAAAATGGATGGATGGGATTAAAAGTAATTAAAACTAATATTAAATACTTTTTGTCTTATTATGTCTTTAATATTTTAATGCAAAAAGGGTAGTTTAGTAAATTTACTCTTTTTGTCTTTATTATTTTGTATTATTTTTTTGTATTATTATATTACTAGTTTTTTTTGAAACAGAAAGTTTTTATTAAAAACCATTTTAAATTCAGATTTTTTAACAAAACAAATTTTTTTTGCGCGTCGGTTTTTGCACGCCGTTTTTACGCCCGGCTTTTCCACTCGTCGTTTTTTAACGGGCCGTTTTTTACGCCCCGTTTTAACGCGCCGTTTTTTGCGTCCCTTTTTTTACGCGGCGTTTTTATGCCCCGTATTCACGCCCCCTGTTTAGGCGCCGTTTTATCACACGGTTTTTTACGTTAAAACGTTTTTACATAAAAGTTTACGTTTTACGTTAAAAATGTTATGTTTTACGTTAAAAATCTTACGTTTTACGTGAAAAAATTTACGTTTTACGTTAAAAAGTTTACGTTTTACGTTAAAAAATTTACGTTTTACGTTAATAAGTTTACGTTTTACGTTAAAAACTTTACGTTTGACGTTAAAAAGTTTACGTTTTACATTAAAAAGTTTACGGTTTTAACTTTTTTTTTTACAAAAGTCTACATTTTATGTCTCAGATAAATTGAAGTTATCATAAAAGTTTACGTTTTACGTTAAAAAGTTTACGTTTTACGTTAAAAAGTTTATGTTTTACGTGAAAAAGTTTACGTTTTAAGTTTTATGTTTTACGTGAAAAAGTTTTCGTTTTACGTTAAAAAGTTTACGTTTTACGTTAAAAAGTTTACGGTTTTAACTTTGTTTTTTTTACAAAAGTTTACGTTTTTACGTCTCAGATAGATTGAAGTTATCATCATCGACCTGGAAAAAATGTAAAAAACCCAACAACAAAAATAAAAACAAAATGTGCGTATCTTGAAAAAAACGTTTAAAAGGTTTCTTTTGTTAAAAAAGTTTTTAGGGTTTTTACTTTTTTTTGCTAAAACTTTTCTTTTTTCAAATTTTTTTTGCGAAAAACGTTTTTACGGTTTTAAACTTCTTTTTACAAAAACTCTTTTACACAAAACGAACTCAACCAGAAATCACAACTCGATAGGTGTCTCAGATAGATTGAACTTATCATCATCGACTCGGAAAAAATAAAAAAAAAACCCAACAACACAAAATCAAAACAAATGTGTGGATCTTGAAAATAATGGGGTTTGGCTCAAAGTTTCCAATAATCAAGGCTGCAAAGTGGGGTTGCAAGTTCAAAAGCCTACCCTCCACCATTCTCGCCGCGCCATTGTCATTAATTGTCGAGGGGGGTTGTTTCGAACTATCACTGCCGGCTCAACCCAATATCAAAAACACATATCAATCCAAGATCCAAAATAAAAGCAACTCAGTTTATGAAAACACAAAAACCATCAGAATCCCAGCTTTAATCAAAATAAAAAGCAACTCACTTTATGCAAACACAAAAACCAAAATAAAAGCAACTCACTTCAATCACCGGCATCGACGGGCACCACCGGCAATCAAAAATGAATTAATGCTGCAGAACAACCTAGCCATCATCTTCTCTCCATCGAACCGCCATATCCATTCACACACACCTTTCCCCAAAAATCCGCATCATCACTATTACAAACACCACCACCGAACACCATTTGTCCACCACTGAAAAAACCTACAAACCCCCATCTCCCTTCACTCGAAACCCCAAATCGCACAAACGACCACCGTACACCACTCTCCACCACCCCTTACTACCACATGAAACCCTCCCAAACCCACCATCTCCACCACTACACCCCCCCCCCAATTTTCTTTCCCGACCCTAAACCCCTAACCCATTTCTAACCGGTGCCGCCACACCCGTTCAGATCTGAGAAACCCCCCTAAGGTTCGACGGTGAAACGATGAGAGAGAAAGTAGAGAGAGGGGTGAGAAAGAGGGGGTAGCCGGGTGGTGGTATGGTCAGATGGTGGTGAAGCAAATAGAGAGAGTTTACCGGAGTTTTTGTTGGCTCCTCCGGACTTGTGGCCGGAGAAGGAAGGGGTACAGGGGGGAGGAGGTGCGACATAAACCAATCATCACCATTATTCACTGTGCCCGGGTTCTCAGTGTGCATCTCCGTCGCCGGAAGCCGCTACAAACACAGAAGAGGGGTGTGGTCAAGGGGAGAGATGATGGTGGTTGTAACACCCTGTGTTTTCATAAGTGAAGTCAAAGTCAAGGTCAAAGTCAACGACCGATTTCGCGCAACTTGACTTGTAGAAATGTCTTTATTTTATTTGTATTATGTGGAGTAAGTGTCGTTCATTGCAATAATCGATGAGTATTAATCGTATTTCAATCGACCTACGACTGTGAACTATAGGAAGTAACAATGCGATAAAGTTAATCAACTAACAATCAAGCTATGCTAATCGAATAGACGTCGAATCGCAAATCAAACTATGTATTTTACTTATTGTTTATACGTGTGTGTATGCCTTACGTGTTACCTGTGCATGTTTATTTATGTTGTTATGTTGTGGTAATCAAGCGAACTCGAACGAAACTCGAAATCTAACTCGAATGTAATCAAACTCGAACTCGAATCACAATCGAACTATGATAGATGGTGGAGAATAGGTTACACGAAGTAGTTGGGACTAAAAGTAATTTGACTAGGAAACCCTATCGAATCGCTCGCAAGCGGAACCGAAACGTCAAAGATCGTCGCACCAAACACACCACCCAGGCAGGCCATCCGCACGGACAGGCCATCCGCACGGACAGTCCATCCGCACGGACAGTCCATCCGCACGGACAGGCCATCCGCACGGATAACCTCCTGGGGAAGTGTTTAGTGCATCCGCACGGATGACCATCCGGGTGATGTGCAATCCGCACGGATGACGCTTTCCTCTTTAGGCATCCTATAAATACACGGGTCACTCTCCAAACTTTCCACTTTTGGCAAGTGACATCCGACCAGCACGCTTTCTTCATCTTTTCTTCGATTTCTCTCAATCCAGGTAAGATCTCGCCCTAAATCTTGTACTTTCTTGATCTATACGCACTTCTACACCTTCCTATCTTTTAAACATTAACTTTTAACCGTGAAACCATCAAGATTTGAGGTATTTTAGGATGACGTCATCATGAAGTTCCCATGAACTTCAAGTCTGACCTCATTCCACCAAGAATAACTCGGATCTGAACGGTTTCCACAAGATTTCACAAACAACTTCACACAAATCTGAACTTTTTCAAAGGATAAAAGAGTTGAAAGGAATAAACACAAGTTTTCTCCTTCTTTTACACTAAAAAAAGATAAGAATCGGATTAGTTCTAGTCTTCTACTCAATGTTAGTGATGCACTAGTCCTGAATCCGGATTCTACCCGAGACACCTGATTTTGAGTTAGACTAGAATAACCATTCTGAGCCGCCGACCGGCCAAGCTAGGGTGATTCCTGGCCGGCTTAGTCATGCGGATAAGAATGCAATTCCGATTGGTCGACACGTAATCAAAACATCTCGATAGAACGACAAGGGCGACCAAGGGTAGACGAATGGAACAACCAGAACGAGATGCTGTCCTGACGGACTGATGTCCGCACAGACGGGCTGTCCACACGGACAGACTGTCCGCACGAACTGATATCCGCACGGATAGACTATCCAGACGGTTGCCATCCGCACGGGCTACACTTGGGACCCATATCCAAACAAGGTTTGAGTATCGACGAATGAATAATCCGCACGGACGACCCTCTGAATGGATTACTCTTCGGATCATGAGATACTAAGACCTTAAACAATTTCCAACATGTTCATCCGCACGAACAGACTATCCGGACAGATTGTTGCTGTCCGCACGGACTACCATCCGGACTACCAAGTGACTCACCATAAAAGCCGTTGTCCGCACGGACTACCATCCGCACGGATTATCGTCCGCACGACCGGCTTGAAGGGTAGAGATACTTAAATGTTTTCTAAATACTACAACGAAAACTTCAAAGGACAAGCCATCATACACAAACACATCCTTAGCATAGGAAGAAACAATCCACTCGAATAGTTATCCGCACGGACAAGCTGTCCGCACGGATGACTAATCCGGACGGATTACCATTCACACGGATTGCTAATCCGCACGGATGACTAATCCGCACGGATGACCAACCGAACGGATTAACTATTCGCACGGATTGCTGTCCTCACGGATGACCATCCGTATGACCAGCTATCCTGCCCACTCTCATCCTGTATCGTTTTACGCGCCACTTATCGCTACGTTACCGAATCTATTCAGGCTAACCGTACTCGCTAAAAGTGCTCCCTTCAATCCATTAATCGCTGTGAGTATACTCGATCCCTTTTTGCTTTAAGCACTTTTGGGTGTTACATACGTTACGAATATTCAAACTACAACTATCACACTACTCAAACTATTTGAACGCTAACCGTTAATGCATGTTATACGTGGCTTATGAATGCTGGTTTGTTATGTTTACACATGGAATGTTGTCTACCTGCCTTAGCAGTGATAGTACTATAGTTTGGACTCAGCACCCGTTCACACGGGGGTTGTTAAGGATCTTTTACTTGCATGGGTTACAGTGGTAATCATGTATTGCGAACTGCCTCGGGCAGTCAACCCGCAGTCATTGGTATCGATGGATCTATGTCGATAACTAACGTGCTTCATTTCACTATGTGTACGTGCTGGTTAGGCGTGAATGAATTCGAACTCTATATGCTATTATCAAACTTGTATGCTCACCTTTACATTTTATGTATTGACTTTATTTTAACGTATGTGACAGGTGCTTAGGATGCATGTGTGGTAGGAATTGGAAGCTAGAATAAAGCTTTAGGGCCCAACAAATAGTTGTCTGTGGATAACGTACTAGGGGTCTCTAGAAGCGGATAAACAATTGCTACTTATTTAAATCTGAGTTGTCGGAACAGAATATTTGCCTAGACTTTATCTGTAATAATTTGTTTACTGTTTGAGACATGGTATGGGACATGTTATTAATTGAATAGTAATGATAATTGTTGTGGAAACTTCTGGACAATCTGTTTCGCTCAGTGCCATGCCCCGATGATTCCGCCATCGGTTGGGGTGTGACAGATTGGTATCAGAGCCATAACTATAGGGAATTAGGCAAGACTCGACCTAGTCCAGGTCGAAGTCTTAGACACCTAGACTATAGTTAAGAACCAGCAAGACCGACTTGTGCATAACCAGTAGGGATTATGTACGAGCTTACTTCTCGTTATTCTCGCTTATGCTACACTCTCACTGCACTCGAATTTTCAACTAAGAGTGGGTAATAAGGTCGAGAATAGGTGTGGAAACCGCAAACTCTCGACTAAAGTTGCTTACTCAGCTCGCATTTTAACTACAAACGAGGGGAATTATGCCAAATCAGGAGTGAAATCCATATTTTGATGAATAATCTCCTCAATTTTATCAAAACAAAGAACGAAGTTGTTAAAGCCATGGGTGAAACCCTAACCTTGACAACTTGTTCTGCACATTTTACAAAACTCTCACCAAGGCCTCGACGGACTCCAATGACCTGAAATCTTGACATGACTAACGGAAAAGGTGCCAAATGCCCAAGAATCGAGGCAAAAGCACAGTTATGTGGGTCAGACAAGAATGACAAGTCCTTGAGAATAGTTTAACCACCTTGCTTAGTCGAAGTCTACTAGCCTCAGACAATCTATCTCTCTCAATTTCATGTGTTTCAAATTTGTCGACTTTATGTGTTTTATATGGTCTTACCAATTTATGTGTTTAAATTTTTGAAGATTTACTCGATTTTGCCTTCACTTAGATCGACACACGCGACTCGCACTGCATCTTGTGATTTTGTGCTTATTTTGACTCCAAACGATTGTTGACGACACGTTCGACGTGTGAAATCCGTGAACGTACGTGACCGAACACACCAGACATACAATTTACCGTGATTCTTATTGATCACCTTTTGCACTTTCTCTCTCTAGTATCTTTCTCTAGATCTAGATTTCTGTATTATGAGGCGGTTAGAATGCCCTACGTGTCCTTATAGGCCCCTATACGCCTCTAGTGACTAGATGCGTATGTGTTTCCTTGTATCTTTGCTCTACGTGATTAGGAAATTATGTGATTATGTGCTCTACGTGATTACGTGATTTGTGCTCTAAGTGTTTACGTGGTTACGTGATTAAGTGGTTCTGTGACTTGCGTAGTTATAAGTCTATATGTTTACACAGTACGTGTTACTGAGCTTTAGTAAGTAGTAGACGTGTGAGGTGAGATTCGAATACAATGTTATGAGTCCTGTGACGATGTCTGTTGCAGACCATGTCGTCTGGATCCCGTCATGCACTCTCTCGTCAGGAAAAGAGAGACAAACGCCTTGCTTCCATCATCGCTAAGAGTGTAGTAAAGGCCGTGAGTGATGCTTACGAGAATGCCAGCAAGTCATCTGAGGAGTCGAGGACCGAAGGTCCTAAAGCTGCCGCAAGACCCTTCAGTTTCAAACAATTCAAGTCGTGTGGGCCAAAGGAATTCACTGGAGAAGGAGGTCCTACTGCACTATTTCACTGGTTTGATTCCATTGAGGTTACTCTGCGACAGAGTGGTTGCCCTGATGACCTTCGAACTCTGAATGCTACCGGCGTTTTCCAGTCCCGAGCACTAGACTGGTGGACGACTGAGAGGAACAAGCGAGGGAACGATGCAGCCTACGGTCTGTCATGGGATGAGCTCAAGGAAGTTATGCTAGAAGAATTCTGCCCTCCTCACGAACGTCAAAAGCTAGAAGATGAATTTTGGCACATACAACAAAAGGATGGTGACAATACCGCTCTCACTGCTCGTTTCAAACATCTCAGCATTATCTGTCCCGACCAAGTCAAGACTCCCGACATGACAATCAAGAAGTACATCCGAGCTTTGCCCGACTGCGTTGCTGATTTCGTGCAAGCGGCTAAGACTACGACGATCGAAGAAACCTATCTGTTGGCTGCTGAAATCAATGACAAACGGGTTAAGGCTGGTGTCTGGGATAAGACTTCGAAGCATCTACATCAAGCTACTGCTACCGCACCAACTGCTGAACCTACCTCATCCAGCAACAAGAGGAAGAACAAGAGAAAGAACAGCTCCACCAACAAGAACTGTGCGATCACTGCAGCACCAATTCAAGTTGTACCTTCCCAACAGCGTCAAGCAGCGGCGCTTGTGGCCAATGCACCGCCTGCTAAGCGTGCATACACTGGGCCACATCCGCTCTGCCCTACCTGAACCTACCACCACCCGACTGCTATTCAATGCCATTTTTGTGCTCATTGCAATGTGTACGGCCATTTCACTGCCAACTGCCGTATTCGTCAAGCTCCTGCCAATCAAGCTCTACTCACTGCCCCACAGGGTCAACAAGCTCCTCCGGCACCCGCAGTCAAAGCCAGAGCCTGCTTCGCATGTGGCGACCCGAACCATTTCGCCAACATGTGCCCGAACAGGGCTGTGAAACAAGAGCCTCAGCAACAGCAGCCACAGCAACAGCAGCAGCAACAGCAACAACAGGCCGCACGCGCCAGAACTTTCAACCTCAACGTGCGTCAAGCCCAGGCCGACAACAACGTGGTCAATGGTACGTTCCTAGTGAATGGTATTTATGCTTCATGTTTGTTTGATACCGGAGCCGATAATTGCTTTGTGTCACTCGAATTTGAGAAACTCCTTAGTCGTAAACGTTCCCAACTTTCCTCGACATTCGACGTGGAAGTCGCTACCGGAAGAACCGTCACTGTCAATTCTGTTCTCCGTGATTGTACTCTTGAGCTCAACAATCACATCTTTTCGATCGACCTTATTCCGATGCAACTCAGAAGCTTTGACATCATAATAGGCATGGACTTTCTTCGAGAAAACCATGCTGAAGTTGTATGCTTCGACAAGATGATCTGATTTTCGTTCGCGAACGGTGACGTATTGTGTGTATATGGCGATACTACTTCAAAGGGGCTCAAGCTTATGTCATGTATCCAAGCCAGCAAGTATCTCCGTAAGGAATACAGGGCTTTCTTGGCGAACATTGTAGTAGCAGAGAAGGAAAAGAAAGAGAAGAAGGAAGTGAAAGACGTTCCTGTGGTTCGAGAATTTCCTGATGTTTTTCCAGAGGATATTCCCGGACTACCGCCAAGTCGTGATATCGACTTTCGTATCGACCTCATTCCTGGAGCCAACCCTATTGCCAAAGCTCCTTATCGACTCGCACCGTCAGAAATGCGCGAACTCTCAACCCAACTCCAGGAATTACTTGAGAAAGGCTTCATTCGCCCGAGCACCTCTCCTTGGGGCGCGCCAGTCCTTTTCATCAAAAAGAAGGATGGGTCATTCAGGATGTGCATCGACTATCGGGAATTGAATAAGTTAACTATCAAGAACCGCTATCCCCTACCTCGTATCGACGATTTGTTTGATCAACTACAAGGCGCTACGTGTTTTTCGAAGATCAATCTACGTTCAGGTTACCATCAGCTGCGTATTCAAGAAGAGGATATACCCAAAACTGCATTTCGTACACGTTACGACCATTACGAATTCGTTGTCATGCCTTTTGGTCTAACAAACGCACCAGCGGTTTTCATGGATCTGATGAATCGCGTGTGTAAACCATACCTCGACCGTTTCGTCATCGTATTTATCGACGACGTCTTGATCTATTCCAAATCGAAGGCCGAACACGCGCAACATCTACGTTTGGTTCTCGAGTTACTCCAGGGGAACCAACTCTATGCCAAGTTCTCCAAGTGCGAATTCTGGTTGGAGGAAGTTCAATTTCTGGGTCACATTGTTAATAGTCAGGGCATTCACGTCGATCCTGCGAAGATTGAAGCTGTTAAGAGCTGGGTTACGCCTAAGAACCCGTCTGAAGTCTGTTCATTTCTCGGACTAGCGGGCTACTATCGACGATTTATTGAAGGATTCTCAAAGATCGCTGTACCACTTACCTCTCTTACACATAAAGACAAGCCTTTTGTTTGGGGAACTAAACAAGAGACTGTTTTTCGAACCCTTAAACACATGCTTTGCAATGCTCCAATTCTCATGTTGCCTGACGGAAACAATGATTTCATTGTCTACTATGATGCTTCCAACCTTGGTCTCGGTTGTGTTCTCATGAAACGGGACAAGGTCATAGCTTACGCATCTCGTCAGCTCAAAATCCACGAGAAGAACTATACAACCCATGATCTCGAGCTAGGCACGGTTGTTTTTGCGTTAAAGATTTGGCGACACTACCTGTATGGTACCAAGTGTACGATCTTCACAGATCATAGGAGCCTACAGCATATCTTTAATCAGAAGGAACTTAATATGCGCCAACGCCGATGGGTAGAACTTCTCAACGATTACGACTGTGAGATTCGTTATCACCCAGGCAAAGCGAATGTTGTTGCCGACGCACTTAGCAGACGGAGCTACCTGCTTAGCACTCGTAATATTCAAGCCCAGCACAACCTCGAAACTCTCATCCGCGACGCTCAACATGCATGTTTTAACGAACGCACCTTGAAGAAAGAAAAAATCTACCACGATGGAGCCCAACTTGTGAGCAAATCAAACGGGATATTCCACTTTTTAGACCGAATTTGGATTCCCAAGAGAACCAATTTACGACAGATTATCATGGACGAAGCCCACAAATCCCGGTACTCTATTCACCCCAGTGCCAACAAAATGTACCAGGATCTTCTTTATAAGTACTGGTGGCCGGGTAAGAAAAGGGATATCGCTCTCTACGTCGGAAAGTGCCTAACTTGTGCTAGAATAAAGGCCAAACACCAAAGACCCTCTGGCTTACTTGAACAACCACCAATCCTCATGTGGAAGTGGGAAAGTATAGCCATGGACTTTATAACCAAGCTTCCACCCACGTCATCAGGTCACGACAGCATATGGGTTGTGGTCGACCGATTGACTAAATCAGCTCACTTTCTACCCATACGAGAAGACTACAAGGTAGAACGATTAGCCCGAATCTACACCGATGAGATCATTTGTAATCATGGGACGCCTCGTGACATCATCTCTGATCGTGATGCTCGGTTTACTTCACGATTGTGGGAAACGTTTCAAACGGCACTCGGTACAACGCTTAATCTAAGTACTGCTTTCCACCCACAAACCGATGGTCAGACTGAAAGAACGATCCGTACTCTTGAAGACATGCTCCGTTCGTGTGTTCTAGACTTCGGTGGTAATTGGGATAAACACCTGCCGTTAGTCGAATTCTCGTATAACAATAGCTATCATTCTAGCATCGAGATGGCACCTTTCGAGGCATTATACGGAAGAAGATGTCGATCGCCTATTGTGTGGCACGAGATCAGTCACTCGCAACTAACCGGTCCGGAGCTACTACAAGAAACGACAGACAAAATTTTCCAAATTCGAGACAATCTGGCGAAAGCTCGGGATCGACAGAAAAGTTACGCCGATAAAAAGCGTAAGCCCCGTGAATTTGGCGTTGGTGACTACGTACTCCTAAAGGTATCACCTTGGAAGGGTGTAGTCCGATTTGGCAAGAAAGGGAAACTCGCGCCTCGATATGTTGGACCTTTTAAGATTCTGGAAAGGATCGGAAAAGTCGCCTACAGACTCGAATTACCGGAGGAACTTAGTAACGTCCACCCGACTTTCCACGTGTCAAACCTCCGAAAGTGCATAACCGACCACAATTTACATGTCTCTCTAGACGATCTACAAGTGAACGAAAAATTACACTTCGTGGAAAAGCCTGTCGAAATCATGGACCGCCAAACCAAGCAGCTCAGGCGCTCACGCATTCCTATTGTGAAGGTTCGATGGGAAGGCAAACGAGGCGTAGAGTTCACTTGGGAACTCGAAAGCGACATGAAGGCTAAGTACCCACAGTTGTTCCAGGAGAAAGTCTAGATAGAGAAAGTCCTCACGTGATTCACGACGGTTGTAACAGCTTCCATCTTAATTTCGGGACGAAATTCCCTAAACAAGGGGAGGCTGTAACACCCCGTGTTTTCATAAGTGAAGTCAAAGTCAAGGTCAACGACCGATTTCACGCAACTTGACTTGTAGAAATGTCTTTATTTTATTTGTATTATGTGGAGTAAGTGTCGTTCATTACAATAATCGATGAGTATTAATCGTATTTCAATCGACCTACGACTGTGAACTATAGGAAGTAACAATGCGATAAAGTTAATCAACTAACAATCAAGCTATGCTAATCGAATCGACGTCGAATCGCAAATCAAACTATGTATTTTACTTATTGTTTATACGTGTGTGTATGCCTTACGTGTTACCTGTGCATGTTTATTTATGTTGTTATGTTGTGGTAATCAAGCGAACTCGAACGAAACTCGAAATCTAACTCGAATGTAATCAAACTCGAACTCGAATCACAATCGAACTATGATAGATGGTGGAGAATAGGTTACACGAAGTAGTTGGGACTAAAAGTAATTTGACTAGGAAACCCTATCGAATCGCGCGCAAGCGGAACCGAAACGTCAAAGATCGTCGCACCAAACACACCACCCAGGCAGCCATCCGCACGGACAGTCCATCCGCACGGACAGACCATCCGCACGGACAGGCCATCCGCACGGATAACCGCCTGGGGAAGTGTTCAGTACATCCGCACGGATGACAATCCGGGTGATGTGCTATCCGCACGGATGACGCTTTCCTCTTTAGGCATCCTATAAATACACGGGTCACTCTCCAAACTTTCCACTTTAGGCAAGTGACGTCCGACCAGCATGCTTTCTTCATCTTTTCTTCGATTTCTCTCAATCCAGGTAAGATCTCGCCCTAAATCTTGTACTTTCTTGATCTATACGCACTTCTACACCTTCCTATCTTTTAAACATTAACTTTTAACCGTGAAACCATCAAGATTTGAGGTATTTTAGGATGACGTCATCATGAAGTTCCCATGAACTTCAAGTCTGACCTCATTCCACCAAGAATAACTCGGATCTGAACGGTTTCCACAAGATTTCACAAACAACTTCACACAAATCTGAACTTTTTCAAAGGATAAAAGAGTTGAAAGGAATAAACACAAGTTTACTCCTTCTTTTACACTAAAAAACGATAAGAATCGGATTAGTTCTAGTCTTCTACTCAATGTTAGTGATGCACTAGTCCTGAATCCGGATGCTACCCGAGACACCTGATTTCGGGTTAGACCAGAATAACCATTCTGAGCCGCCGACCGGCCAAGCTAGGGTGATTCCTGGCTGGCTTAGTCATGCGGATAAGAATGCAATTCCGATTGGTCGACACGTAATCAAAACATGTCGATAGAACGACAAGGGCGACCAAGGGTAGACGAATGGAACAACCAGAATGAGATGTTGTCCTGACGGACTGATGTCCGCACGGACGGGCTGTCCACACGGACAGACTGTCCGCAAGAACTGATATCCGCACGGACAGACTATCCAGACGGTTGCCATCCGCACGGGCTACACTTGGGACCCATATCCAAACAAGGTTTGAGTATCGACGAATGAATAATCCGCACGGACGACCCTCTGAATGGATTACTCTTCGGATCATGAGATACTAAGACCTTAAACAATTTCCAACATGTTCATCCGCACGAACAGACTATCCGGACGGATTGTCGCTGTCCGCACGGACTACCATCCGGACTACCAAGTGACTCACCATAAAAGCCGTTGTCCGCACGGACTACCATCCGCACGGATTATCGTCCGCACGACCGGCTTGAAGGGTAGAGATACTTAAATGTTTTCTAAATACTACAACGAAAACTTCAAAGGACAAGCCATCATACACAAACACATCCTTAGCATAGGAAGAAACAATCCACTCGAATAGTTATCCGCACGGACAAGCTGTCCGCACGAATGACTAATCCGGACGGATTACCATTCACACAGATTGCTAATCCGCACGAATGACTAATCCGCACGGATGACCAACCGAACAGATCGATAGTATAACGATAAGCGACGCGTAAAACGATGCAAGGTACAAGTGAGTCGGACAACAGTTCTATCGGATGGTAATCCGGTCAGATGGCTAGTCGTGCTGGTGGTAGTCCGTTCGGACGGTCATGCGGTCGGATGATTGTTCGAGTGGATTGTTCCTTCCTTTGGAAAGGATGTGTTTGTGTATGATGGCATGGCTTTTGAAGTTTTCCTTGTAGTATTTTGAAAACATAGAAGTATCTCTATCCTTCAGGTCGGTCGATCGGACGGCAACCTGTTTGGTTGGGTACTTTAGTGAGAACAAGTTCACAGCAGGGTGTCACTCGATCGGACGGTCGTTCGGTCGGTCGGGTGGCATCCTTGGTGCATTGAACATGTTGAAAATTGTTTAAGTGTTGAAGTTTCGAAACATCACATAGTCGGATGGTCGGCCGATCGAGTGGTAACTCGATCGGACTGTAATCCGTTCGGTGTTCCAAAACTCTTTAAGCTTGATTTGAAAACTAAGGTGGGGCCAAGGTGCAAGCCGTACGGGCGGCCGGGTGGCTGTCCGTTCGGACAGCAGTCCGTTCGGACGGCACTCCGTTCGGACGGCACTCCGTCCTGGTTGACCTGTTCGTCTTACACTTGGTTATTTTTATAGTTTGTCGTTTTATCGAGATGTGTTGATCTCGTGCTAACCAACAGAACTCCATCCTAAGCTCTAGTGACCCGATCGAACAGGAATCACCCAAGTTCGGTCAGTCCACCGGTTTCGGGACGATTGTTCTTGGTTAACCCGGAAACGATAATCTCGTGGATGGAATATGGATCTTGAACCAACATAACCACAACGATGAGTAGTAAGCCGGCACAAGCTCTGATTCTATCGGTTTGAGTGCATTGAGTGTAAAAGAGTTGAAAGAAAGTTGGGAAACATTCTCTCAATCCTTTTCATTGTGAATATGTTTAGATCTATGAAAGATCTTTGTTTGTTTATGTGGAAATCGGTTAGATCTAAGTTGTTCTTGGTGGATTGAGGCCAAAACATGAAGTTCTTCAAGAACATATAATGACGTCATCCTAGAACACCTTGAATCTTGATGATTTCACGGTTAAAAGTTAAGATTCAAAAGATAGAAAGGTGTAGGAGTGCGTGTAGATTAAGGAAGTACAAGATTTAGGACAAGATCTTACCGGGATTGCGAGAAATCGGAGAAAAAGCAAGGTTAGCGTGCTGGTCGGACGTCAGTTGCCAAAAGTAGAAAGAATGAAAGTGAAAAGGGGTATTTATAGGATTCCCAAAATGAAAAGGGCTGGTCGGTCGGATGGCATCTCGCCCGGGTGGCAGCCCGGCCGAGTGGCTCCTCGGTCGGATGGCACCTTGCCCGGGTGGCTGTTCGGTCGGCTGGCACCTGGTTCAAGTGCTCGGCGTGACGAGTTTTTCCGTTTCGATTAGCGTGTAGCGCGTTGCGATGTGATTCGAGTGAGCGATGCGATAGAGTTTCTTATCAAATTACTTTTAATCCCAACTACTATATCTAACATACAATCATCCTTATTTCGTATTAGTTTGGCGTTTGCGATTCGATTGCGATTACATTCAATTGCGTTTCGATTGATTACCACACATAACATAAATAAACATGCACAAGTAACACATAAGGCACACACACATGTATAACCATAACCAAATGCGTAATTCGAGTTGCGAGTTTGATTGCGATTCGATGTTGATTAAATTAGATTGATTAGCGTTTAGTTAACTTTATCGTATTGTTACTTCCTATAGTTCACAGTCGTACGTCGATTAAATTGCGAATAACACACGTCGATTACTGCGATTATTGACACTTACTCCACATAATACAACTAAAGTTAAACACATAAAAGAAATATACTATCAATCAAGTCGCGCGATCGCTCGTTGAATTTGACCTTGACTTTGACTTTGGCTTTTGAAACACGGGGTGTTATATCCTTGGACGACCCCGGTATCTTACCAACGCTATACTACGCTCACGATGGGTGCACTTGCCCATGTGTGTGTTTAGTGTTAGTAAAGTATCGTGTTTTATAAATTTAAAACTTGACTAATGCGTAAAATGGGCTAAAAATATCAGTAAAATCATAACACACCTAGCGCACACCAATACCCAAATTCCATACCAAACCAACTTTCATGAGCATATGCTTTTGCCCAGTTAATAAATCTTTCTTTCCACCAAGTATAATCTTCAATTTTTTCAAGTTTCGGTGGTTTTGAATGAGTTCCATAAAAGTTTTCATGTTTTATATTATCAGTTTTAGCTTTAGAAATACTTTTCGGTGCAACAGTTGTTGTTTTGAATGACTCGGAAGTGAATGCGTTATAAAACTCGTTTTAAAATTCTTCAGCCATGATTGCCACTTATGAAAATCACCTGCAAACATTAAACACCTGATCAAATTTGAAAAACAAATAATACAAAAACCACTTCGGACGGATGTACTCGTTTTAGACAGATGGGATCAATATGTCCGAATGGGTCTATTCGTCTGGATGGGTATTCGTCCGGATGGGTTCTAGTCGTCCGGATGGGAATATGTCTATCCAACCGAATGGGAGCAACGACTATCCGGACGTATGAGAAATAAGTCTATCCGGACGGATGGGCTTAATGGCTATCCGGACGGATGGACTATGTGGATCCGTTCGAACACACCTGAACACGAACAACCATGTTTTTCAATGATTTGAGATCGTTTTTGTTAGAGTTTTAATCTAAAACTTTGTAGGATTGTTAAAAAACGTTTTTCACACAACATATTCAAAATTTAGCCAATTTTAACCGTAAAATCTTTGTAGATCTGAGATTTAAGTTCAAAAAGAATGTGTAGAAGATGAGTAGAAAAAGAAATGAGTAGAAGATGATGAATTCAGCACTGATGATGATGAATCAGCTTCAATCTTTGTGTCTTCAATTCATGCAGAAAATCACCCGTTCTGATACCACTTGTGGATTTGCTTCGAGGATCGATTCCTTGACTGATGAATGCGTATGAACACGTATCTTATGCGGAATCCAAGTACGTGTGTGGATTGTACACAAAGATGTAATTATAAGTTGTTTTCTATTACTGATTTGACAGTTTACAACCACGAAAACAAATGAGCAGAGCTTTGCCTCTAAGTCTGCAAAGTTATCAAATGACAAGACTCAACACACATATATATAGGCAATGCTCATCCGGACGAGAGCACTAGCGGATGGCCTCCATCCGGACGGATGGACTAAATCTTTAAATTTTTGGATGAACAGATTGCACATTCGTCCGAATGGACTGTATGTCCATTCGTCCGAATAGACTTCAGTATACCTCAACTTTGACTTTTTCTCTGTTTAACATCAGTCTTGTATCATCTGATTAAGCTACGATACGTGATTGGCGGAAATGATAGACATTATGCACTCACACCGGCGTTTAGTCCAAAAACAATTCCTCTACTCGAAGATTAACCATTCTGACACTTTAGACTATAAAAAAGCTGTGATATGTTTTAAGTATCGACAATACCAATGCATCTCCTGACGCTAATCCTGCTGACGGGCTTGACGAAGACTCGGGACTTAAACCCTACGACATCAATCTGATCATGATCTGTCGAATTTGAACTTCCTATGATCACGAACTAACAAATCTAGATCCTATGCATCCCCGGATAATCTCCAATCGGAACCACCCGAATACTGTTGCAGGTCACGAATTTCAAAAATGCTGGAATTTCAATATATTCTATGAAATTTTTATTCCCTTCATTTTTGCAAATTCTAACTTCTCTGGTCTCATCACTGAATTCCCCTTCAAATTTGGCAATTCAATCTACTATTTTCACTGAAAAACTCCACTATGTGGAAAATTTGTCATTTTGGTCTACAAAAGTGCGTCATTCATCATTGTAGATTTTTCTTTAAGGCTCATTAATAGTCAGATAACCCAGATGATAAACATTCTACATATGTATCATGACTAACCCATTATCTTCACTACTTTGTGATCGCATCATCAAATCTATTATCTGAAGCCCCCGACGATGCCCCTGGACAGCCCGTATTTGTCGTTAAAATTTTGAAAAAAATTCAATCACCAAATTTTTTCTGGACACTCGTCTTATTACCGCGATAAAAAAATGCCTCTTTTTATGAGGCATTTGGCTCATTCGTGTGAATAGAGTAGGTCCATTCGTGCGAATGAGACAATTTTTAGAACGAATAAGTGTCTTCGTGCGAATGACATCTTCGCTTGCTTGAAAATTCCCTTCGCACGAATGGAAAAGTCTCTTCGTGCAAATAGGGTCCTCTTCGTGCGAGTTTTTCCTTTGTTCGAACGCTGCTAATCACGTTTTTCGATCCAAAATCTTTATTTCTGCGAATTTCATGATGATACTTCACAGATATGAACGAAAATCAATTATGAATGTAATGATGTTTGAGTTTCAAATTCCATCCGTGAATTGACCTTCAGTTTGATTTTTTACGTCTAAAACCCCCTAAAAACCCATAATTCATGAGCGCAGGTGATTCACTCAACTGTTAGATCGATTGAATCGGTACCGTAGCTTTGATACCAATTAAGAGTCCAGGATCCGGCGGGTTTAGACTGAAGTCTGGACGAGATAGAACTAATTCGGTAGAATATTATTATTAAGAATGGAGTAGAAGCAAAATAGTCGAAATCTTCATTCATACTGAAAGAGTTTACATTATTTACAAGCCGGAGAAAAATTTCTCCAGCATTTTCCCTCTAGGAACTCCAAAACTTCACCTCAGCTCTCACTCACAACTCCTATATATAGGCTAATCTCTTCGTGCGAGTGAGGCTTAGGACGAAAGGAACAGCCTCCATTCGTGCGACTGGACTAATGTCCCTTCGTGCGAAGGACTCCTTCGTACGAATTGAACTTTTCATTACAATCCCGTATTTTTAACTCTCATCTATACAATATTCAACACACGCTCTATCTAGCCTATTCGCACAGTGGCGGACACACAAAATATGCACTAACATGTGTACCCATGTTTGGGTCAATATATATATATATATATATATATATATATATATATATGTATATCATTTGTGTGTGTATGTTTTGAATATACATATATAATACACATGTATTGTGTGTTAATTATATCATTTAAATGATTAATTACTGTTGGAGATAATTAAACGTTAGAGATAATTCAAATTCAAATAGTCAGATTAGATAAGTTATTGAAATGCACCAAATGCAACATATAAATTATATCAAATAAGGTGTAAAATCAACCATTTTAGTACTAATGTTGGAAAAAGTATGTTGCTTTGTATACTTTTGATTTTCAGGATTAAAAGAGCTTAAATGTACAAAATGAACAAATTAACGGTAAAATCCATCATAAATACAAAAGAAGGAAAGTTGATACATCATACCGACTCTCCGAGCTTCACCCCAAAACCAAAAACAACAAATCAAAAGACAAGCACGGGGCCGTGCCACCAAGGCATGGGGTCGTGCCCCACTTAAGATTCAAAAAAGAAGAAGACAAACAAGGCATGAGGTCATGCCTCACTAGCAAAAATCGACATGTTTATGGTGAGTCTAGCTGAGCAATGACAAAGCATATATCGGCTATATGGCAAGCTCAATTGACATCCTTTACTAGTATGTGTCATAATTTTGAAGTGTGAAAATGTATACGACTATGAAATATTTGGTGTTTTAAAGTCTTCTAATGTGTGTGATAAGATTGGCTTCAATGCAAAGGGCTGCATGTACTACATGCATCTTAGTCATCACTATCACATCAGCTTTTTACCCATCATTTCCACATGCACTCTCTCTCTCCTCTTTTTAACTCCAACCCATCATTCCCACATGCATCATCTCTCTTCCACATCACCATTGATTTTTTAGCTTAAAATTAAATTTTTAATGAATGAGCCCACCCTCTCTCTTTGGTTGCACTTCCCCACATACATGCCCCTCAATTTATATTTCACTCCACTCCATCCTTCCCAAGTGCACCATGCCAACTCATCAAATGCACCTCTTCAACATGTGCATTGGTGCCCGTCTAAGTAATTCCATCCAAAGTAATAGGCCTAAGTTTTGAGGTGTACACTACAACTCTGACCAGTGGCGGACCCAGAAATTTTTACATAGGGTGCGGAACATTTTTAAAAATTTTAGGCCCCTAGGTATATAAGTAAAAAAATTGGTTCGTATCGGGTCGGGTCATGTAAGCCCTATAAATCGTGTGTAATCATCCTAAAAAATCATCTAAACAACCATAAACAACGTCAAAACACACGAAATTTCAAACTTATTGAAAATTTTATTACCCTTTTCTCCTATAATATCAACTAAAATCATAAAAAAATCAAAAAAACTTACCCTTTATCGGATTTCGGTTGGTCTGGTGTCGGAAGGCGGCGGTTTGGTGTCGAACGGCTGTGGTTCGCGGCTGCTAATGACGTGTTGTTGTAGCTGCTGTTGTGTTCGTTGATCACTGGCAGGAGACGACGCAAGAGAGGGAGGGCGGGAGGAATTCTAAGGGACTATTGGGCTTATTTTAATCATTATAGTTTAAACTTAGGTTGGGTTTGGTTAATGGGCTAGGAATTAGTCGACTGGTTATGTTTAATGAAATAGTGGGTTAAGGTATTGGGTATTTGGGTTAAGTTGGGTTGTATAAGTTTATATAATTTAGGTAGTTTTTTTTTTTTAAATCAGAGTTTACTAAAAAAATTTAAAATATAAGTCGATAACATTTTTTACCTAAGGTGTGCGGACGAAAAAATCCAAGGGGTGCGGACGGAAAATTACAAAGGGTGCTGATGTGTGCAAAATGCAACATATAAATTACATCAATTGAGGCATAAAACTAACCCTTTTTTAGTACTAATGTTGGAAAAAGAGTGCTTTTGTCTTCCTTTTGTATTTTCAGGATTAAATGAGCTCAAATTAACAAAAGAAGCAAAAAGACATCAAAATCTAACATAAATACAAGAAAAGGAACAAGACGTTACATGTCCGACCCCACGACAGCATCTTCCCAAGCAAAACAAGATAACAGAAGACTGAACACGCCCCGTGCTCAGCCAGCACGGGGGCGTGCCCAAGTGTCAGCAGAAAAGACAAAGTGGTAGAAGCTTCTATTGCCCACCACGGGGCCGTGCTCAGCGGACACGGGGCCGTGGTCAACTATAAGATTCGCACAATCCAGGCAAATCTTCATAGTACAAAGATTCTTCTGCAAACGGGGTCGTGCTCAGGGGACACGGGGGCGTGGTCAACTAATAAGACAAGCTGCAATAAATGTAGAAAGAGAAAGATGTGGACACGGGGCCGTGCCCACTGGACACGGGGCCGTGCCCGAGCTTCTGTTCAGCCTATAAATAGGAGTGCTTGGCTTAAGCTCAAACCATCCCTTGGCACACCACCTCTCTCACCACCACCATAACACCATCATCCACCACCATCATCCATTGTCCATCATAGAGTGTGTGAGTCATCTCGGGATCCAAGATTGATCGTAAGAGTTCTTGACAATCAAGGCCAAGTTTGCCTAAGTCTCTTACATCACTTGGTGAAGACAAAGTGTCTAGTGTAATACTTTTTATTTCTAATCTTTTGCACTTTTTACTTGGTTTTGTATTAATGACTTTAATAACTAGTTGCTTATGTTGAAGGTGATCTTTCCTTATCGTTTGTCCGTGGTGTCTTGGCATTATTTTACTGTCTATATAAAATAAAAGATTTTCACCATTCATATCTCCACGGTCTATATGGAGGTATGTTGGCTACCTGGTCGGGGGTTAAGGGAACGGTTTGGTAAAGGTCTTGCCATTGTTCAGCGTTTAGAGGTCCTGCAATGGACCTGGGTCAAATTTAGTAGGACCTCCTTCAATACTTAACGGTATTGGATGGCGGGGGTCCAAACTCTTTGATCCCCTCATAAGTTAACTACTATTAATACTATAACCCGGCTATTTAGGACTGTATCCCTGCTGACTCAGACTACTTAGTCGAGGGTAACGTCACCTCCAAAAGAGGGGCCTACCATAATTTGCATTAATAGCTTAATTAATTATCTTCCAATAATCCACCCTTTTAGGATTGTATCCTTGCTGACTCAAACTACTGGGGTGAGGGTAACGTCACCTTCAAAAGAGGGGCCTACTACAATAACTAAGATAATCTCTTAAATAAGTGCAAAAGTGCGGGAATAATCAAAGGTTACACTAGATACGAGTCGGAACCAAGTGATTCATCTTGTCTATCTGTTTTTCTTTTTATTTTATTTTCAGCATTTTTAGTTAGTTTTTATTTTTCTTAGTTTAAAACATTTTTCTAAACTTTTTATTTTGATTAGACGTTGAGGATAAACCGGTACTAAAAGCTCTTGTGTCCTTGGACGACCTCGGTATCTTGTCAACACTATACTACGCTCACGATGGGTGCAGTTGCCCATATGTGTGTTTAGTGTTAGTAAAATATCGTGTTTTATAAATTTAAAACTTTGCTAAAAATAAGTGTTAAAAGGGCTTAAAATATACACCTAATATATATAACACTTCACACGCATCAAGTTTTTGGCGCCGTTGCCGGGGACACAAGGATTTTAAGAAAGTTAGGAATCAACGGCCTAATCGTTTTTTCTTGTTTTTCATTTTTTTTTAGGATTTTTCTTAATTTTTCAGCTTCTGCAGAACTCAGCACGGGCCGTGCCCGCTGAACACGCCCCGTGCCCAATCATTGGAACTGGCAATCTTGTTTTAAGTCAGACAGTAAGCTGAACACGGGGCCGTGCCCACTCGACACGCCCCCGTGCCCAAGTTTCAGTTACTGAAAACAGAACCGTAAGATCCCGACGGTTGGTAATTTCTGACACAAACATGAGTGATACTGATACTTTTTACTTTCGGCACTTTTATGGTACAATGTGGTGTCAATTATGTGGTGGTAACCATAAAGAATTAGAATGTTTTTTTCTAAATTATAAACCCCACTATATAGACCCATCATTTCCTAGTATCCTTAAGAGGGGCGAAAGTAAAAATAATCCCTATCTCTCCCTCGAATGCTCCCAACCGGATATTCTTGGAGAAATGCTTCTCGATGAATTATTTCAACTAGAAGATCTAATTATTAATTGGTTAAAAGAACTTAGGAAAGATTTCAGTAATCTTTTCCAAGACAATAGCCAAGAAGAAGGGTTGGAACCGCATTCAAACAACTTCGTTGTTTCCGACGATACTCCTAACTCTAGTGAGGACTTGAGCAATAGTCGTCCCTGTGTCGATTGTGCCGTGAAGGACTCCCCATCGACTTCGTTCGATGCATACATAGACTTGAGCGATTCGACATACACCTTCTTTAACGAGAGCCCGGAAAAGGGTTGGACTTGTCCACCTACATATAGCATAGGAATCACCCTCACCGACAACCTCTTGCGTTCTCGTCTCAATCTAGAACAATTAAGGTATCTTAGGCACTTTGGGGTTGTTCCATCCAGTAAGGAGCCACCCGATCCGGAAAAGTTCCTTAAAAATAGACGCACTTCATAAAACAGCCTTCCGACACGGGGCCGTGCCCAGGTCAACACGCCCCCGTGTCCACCAAAAGATTCCCTTCTGACTTTTGTCAGAATACGGACAAAGCGTGTCAGGATCTTGCCTGCACACGGGGCCGTGTCCAGCACGCTGTCGTTTTCTATAAATGCAGCCAAGAACCCTGCACATTTGGACCATTCAGGGACAGAGATTTGAAAGGATTTTCTGACTTACCATCCTAGGTATGTTCTAAAAGAAGGTTCTTACAAGCATCTTGTCCTTTCCTCTTTTATCTATTGTCTTCTTCTTCATCTTTCTTGCACCAACAACTCCATTAAAGCTTGATTTCAAGCTTTGTTGTGATGTTTATTGAATTTTTGGTCAAGGAATCTTGTTAAAAATAAGTTACACAACATTGTTTTAAGTTATTCTGCTCAAAAAAGCTTCATAAGTTAAGAAAATAATTTAAAACCCCAACATTCCTTGTTCTAAAAATCTGCAAAAAGTTGAACACGGGGCTGTGCTCATTGAGCACGGGGTCGTGCCCGTGGTACTGTTTCATTAAAACGAACTATTTTTGGTTTGTTTTCGTAGAATGTCTAGCCAAAACAGTGGAACCTCTTCTGCGCACTCAAGGAACAGTCGACGGGAAAGGAGGTCGTCGATTGAAGCAACTCTCGTAAGATACGTAATGGCGCTACGTGAAGCCCTTGACGAGATGACTTCGGTGGAGGAGGTCCTCATTGACCGTATAAATTATCTCTCGGTGGGGTTGGAAAACAGTTTTCAAGAAATAAACCTCTTGCACCAGAGGTTAAACATTCTTGTAACACCTCCCATGGAACCAATCCTCCCTCAAGAGGATTGGAACCTAGCACTTGGGCTCCAAAATCCCACCGGTTGGGACGACATTCCGGCGGAACCTCCTCTTGAATAACTCCAAGAAATCCCGGTGGAAGTTGCACCTCCTCAAACCAATGCTCATGAGCCCGCTTTTTTTCTCCCTAGGGAGATCAAAGAGTGGCTCGCCGACGTATGAGGAACCCATACCCGGAGGAAGAAGTTGTCAAGCCACTTTTAACCGAGAGATCTATCTTTTCGGAAATTTTGCTAGTAGAATAAATAGTAGGCTAGAACTTCTTGGTTTGGATTTCTTGTGTTTCTTTGACCTAACTAGCTAGTATTTTAATTTCTAGGAGTAATATGTAATTCTCTCAATGACTAATAACAACAACAACCATACCCAGTAAATCCCACAAATAGCAGAGCTGTTTATAGGGTCTGGGGAGGGTGGGATGTAGACAGACCTTGTCTCTATGACTAATGAATGATGATTTTAGTTAATTTGGTGTTTGGATGGTGTTGAAATGAATAAAACACACTTGAGATGGCAAAGGATACAAGGGGAACTTGAACCAGCACCCCATGCAGGAAAACAGAACCGGCCGACGAAATTCTTCGTTTACAGAAAGCTCGGCACAGGCCGTGTCCGCCCAACACGGCCCCGTGCTGCACACTCTGCAGAAAAAGACCCAGTTCAGGTAACTGGATACGGGCCGTGTTCACTCAACACGCCCCCGTGTCCAGGCTTCTGTTTCTCTTGTTTTAATTTTGTTACTGGCACTTTAACACGGGGCCGTGTTCAGCGCCCAGTAACACAAAAATTTTGCTTTTTACACCTTTTTACACACTCAATCAACCTAAAAACTTATTTTTGGGACACATTGAGGACAATGTGTAATTTAAGTGTGGGGGGGATGCTAAAACCTTGAATCTTGCAAGTCCTAAATACAAGCCTTACACAAAACTCTATTGGAACCGCTAATCACCCCAAATTTTTTTCAAAAATTTTCATTTTTTTTTACTTGTCTAAGTTTAACTCGGGAAATTCAAGTTCTCAAAAATGTTATATTTTTATGAATTTACAACCGATAGTGTCGTGATAAAAAGAACCAACATAAGAAAATTATGAAAAGGCATGGCAAACTTAGTTAAAATTTGATTATATATACTTGATCACATAAAAACCCATTCCCACAAAAGTGAGTTCTGAGCCTTTATTGAGCATACAATTACATATCATTAGACTAAATGCTCATTTTTCGTTTCTTGTGTGAATAGCCGCTTGGTTCTTACGACTCTAGAACTTGCCATGACGATACATTCCCGGTCCTTACCAACTTAAACCCGAGTAAGTAAATGATGGAGGCATTAGGACTAACCATTTTTATTTCTACACCATTATTTTTTTTTTACCACCTACCCAAAATCCCCCTAGTTAGCCCCTTTGAGCTTAAACCTTTTCATTTCATAACCCAAACCAAACACCCTTTTACCCACCAAAACCTTTTTCATTTTTAACCATTTGTTTTAGTAACAAGTTCGATTTTTCGTAAGACTTTATAAAAAAAAAATGTGTTGTTGATGAAGCAAAAGAAAATAAACAAACAAGTTCATCAAAAATAACTTTGTTTGAATTGCTTCATCAAAATAAAAGTTACAAAAAAATTAAAAAAGTCTTACGAAAACCGACGCTTGTTACGCTTTTCGCCCTTTTTCTACTAACCACTAACCACTACCCCAACCACCTACCTTTAACCCAAGCCTAACCCTTCACCCAAAAAAAAAGTCCTCTTGATATTTACAAAGGTTTATAAGTTAAAAAAGAGGAGGATTGATTGCTTGGCAATCCTATGGTAGAAGTAAGTTCCATACCGCTCTCGAGTGATCCACAAAAATACATTTTCGGCCGAGTGTTGAGTGATCCCCGTGAGGTATGTGAACTTGTATAAAAATAAAATTTTACAAAGGCATGTTATGCCCTAATAAGTAATTTATCTTATGAAAAGTTTTAAATAAATCATGACGAATAGGATTGTAAATAAATAAAAATAAAACTAAATAAAGAATCTTGGAAATCCCGACACTCTATGACAAGCTGAAGAAACACCAACTAAATTGTCGGAACCGAGATAGTTAGGGGGTTTGAATCCGCATAAAGGGTTAGCTCTCTCTCGGTTGATTCAGTCGTAATGGATTAACTTCTCCGGTAGTTCTGCAAAAAAGAACACCGTTAGCCTCGCCAAGGGGAGAAGAAGGTTCTCTCCTTGACCCGACTCCGGCGTGAGAATAAGTATTGGTATCGGAGAAGATAAGTATTTGAAGAGTGAGAGTAGTCTGAGTTTATACCTGATCAGTTCTCTTATTTATAACCGGGAGTTTTGGGAGGGAAAACCTATTATTGAAAAGATAACGGAAAATGCTTAACGCCATAGCGGTTATTTTCCTTCCGTTTGATTTCTTTGATCTGACGTTAATTAACCTCGATCCGAAGTGAATGCACACGGATCCTGGTTTGATCTGTGGCTAGGGGATTGCCACGTGGAAAGAGATTAAGTGGAAATTACTCCCCGATTGCATGCCTTTGTTGTGATTTCAGAATTGCTTCTGATGACGACACGTGTCCAGACGGTTATAACCGTCTGGGTGGTGCACGATTGTATTTCTTTCTAGAAGATTACTGCCATAATCCAGTGTGACACCTTACTATGTGGGCACAGGCGAATAAACCCTAAGTCTGGGTAAAATAATATCCAAGTCTGGGTGTTGTGGCGGAAGTATTGGACAAAGGCTTTTTTGATCCTTTGTTGAAGGGGAGAAGGCGCAAGGATTTATGTTATCCTTTGGGCGCGCGACTGCAAGTTACTGATTTCTTTATTCCTTTAGAAGGACCAGTGCGCGGCCGCGCAAGGTCAAAAGGCTAGAAAGGTTAGTTTGTGGTATGGTCTCAAGTCCTTTTCATGAGGTTTTTGGGACCTTACCCCTTCAAGTCCCCCCAGTCTAGTGTTGTGCTTATGCAAGTAAGTGGAGCACTAGACTTATGAGAGGGAAATGTTTTTGGGCGCGTTAAAATAAGAAAGCTTCTATGAGAAGATTTATCCTGTTTAGAAAAAAGGAAAAAATCTTTGTAATCATGCTCTGACATGTGATGACGTCAACTAGTAATCAGAGTGGGTATTTTTTCTCTTTGTTCTTGGGTTTCGTAATGGCGCTTGTCAGTCCTCATTAATGAGGATATGACCCTGGTTCCTGTAGCGTCGTAAGTGATATAATTCAGACAACTAATGATGATCAGGGTTTCCATTTTCCGAGGTATTTTTGTATATATGTACATTAGGATGCTTTTTGTCACTAACTTGGAGAAGATGAAGGGGAAAAGTTCTGTCCGCTCCCGTCGTCTTTCAGACATCTTAGCGGTTCGTGATGCTGCTGAAGCCTTACTCCTTCTTGCTAACTCTTCGCCGTTGATGTTAACCGAGGAAGAGAATGCTGTTGTTGTTGATTCTTCTCCGATTGCCGGTGCTGGTGATAAGGGCTTCCGTCCAGATAGGGTTGTTGATGCTGGTGATGGTGTGTTGGATGTCGATGGACTGATGGCTCGTTTTCCGACTCTCCGTCCGAGTACCTGTGAGTTGATGTATCACCGTCGCCGGAAAAACCCTTCGGTGAACATAGGTGAAGATGAACCTATGGTTGGTTAGGTTTGGGGGCTGTATCGTCCTGTCTTTTGCTTGTATATATAAGTCTGTTAGTAAAAACTTATCTTTTGAAGATCACGGGTGTGATCAGTGTTTAAAATCTGTTTGTTTGATCATCTTGCTATCTTGTGGAAGCAAGGTTTTTTGTTTGACTGTTTTAGTTTCTGGAACTAAAATTGTGAAGATCATTGTCATGATCTTGTTTCTGAAGTGTTTTGTTACACTTGGTGATACATCGATAATGTATATACTTCATACGTGTTTGAATTACAATATGTTGCATGGTTTTAATTGTTTTTTGGATAGGTAAGGCGAATGAAAGATGGTATTGTGCTCATGTTTGAACGTTTGTCTAAAAGGCGTAGCAGTTTGCCCCTTTTTTTTTTTTTTGTTTAGACTGTTCATGAGGTATACAATGTTTGACCATATTGTTTTCGCGCGAACCCAAAAAATTACATGCAATTTGTAATAAACAGTAATATAAGTAGAAATAATGTTTGTATTGATAAAAGCGCAAGGCTTTGTAACATATAATAAAGAAAGACATTGCCTGTATGCTTTTGAAGGCTTAGATCATATGTAACACCTGCGCAATTGTTGTGCGTTCCAGGTGCGGGGAACTAGGGTCCCATCGATCCTTTTTAAGGTATATGCTCCCTTGCCTAGGACCTCGTTAATGACGTATGGTCCTTCCCATCTTGGCGCTAATTTGCCTGGCTTTTCAGCGTTTGACGCCTCATTGTCGCGCAAGACAAAATCACCGGGGACAAAAGTGCAAACGCGGACGCGCGCATTGTAGTATTTTTCGAGCTTAGATTTGTACCTTGCTTCTGTTATGGCGGCGTTCTCGCGCCTTTCTTCGAGAAGGTCCAAATCCATTCTCCTTTCTTGTTCGTTGTTCTGTTTTTCCATAGCTATCATGCGCGGTGATGGTAAACCTATCTCGGCTGGGATGACGGCCTCAGATCCATAGACTAAACTGAACGGAGTCTCGCCTGTGCTAGTCTTTGGCATTGTTCGATGCGCCCAGAGGATGCTGGGAAGTTCGTCAACCCATCCTCTGCGCGTTGTCCCGAGTCGCGCTTTTATGCCGTCAACGATCTGTTTGTTTACGCTTTCTACCTGTCCATTCGCTTGAGGATGCGCAACGGAGGCGAAGTTATGCTCGATCTTCATTTCTTTGAACCATTTTTGAAGATCTTCTGCGGCGAAGTTGGTACCATTGTCGGAAATAATGCGCAATGGTAATCCGAATCTGCAAATGATATGTTCCCATATAAATTTACGGATTACCATTGCTGTTGTTGAGGCCAAAGCTTTAGCCTCTACCCATTTTGTGAAGTAATCCACCGCGACGATGATGAATTTTACCGCACCTGGCGCGTCAGGAAATGGACCGACGAGGTCGATGCCCCACTGCTGGAATGGCCAGGCGGAAGTAACAGGTATTAGTGGATTTTTAGGTCGGAGTGTCTTTGGTGCGTGGCGTTGACATGCCTCGCATCTTCTTAACAGGTCGACTGCGTCCATGTGCATTCCTGGCCAGTAGTATCCAGCACTCATTATTTTTGCCACGACCATGCGCGGTCCCGCGTGTATCCCGCATAATCCTTCGTGGATTTCTCTGACAAGGTATTGGGCGTCTGTTTTATCGACACAGCGTAGTAATGGGCCCATGAATGATTTCCGGTAGAGGACGCCATCCGCCATTTCATAATTTACCGCCTTGTGTTGTATTTTCCGAGCTTCTGCCTTTCCTTCCGGTAGCTTTCCGTGTTGGAGGTACAAGATAATCGGAGACATCCAAGATGGATTTCCCATTTCTATAACGTTTACTTGCTTGAGATGAATGGAAGGGTTGGATAATACCTCTATGCGTACTTCCTTTGCTAAGTGCTGAAAGCTGGTAGCAGCTAGCTTGCTTAGCGCGTCAGCATGTTTGTTCTCGCTTCTGTTTATGTGATTAACTTTGAATGTTTGAAATTGGTTGATTAACATCCGCGCTTGTTCAAGGTACAATGCCATAGCTTCTTTTGCATCGTAATTGCCATTAACTTGCTCGGCTACCAGTTTTGAATCGACATTAGCTTCAAGATTTCTTGCCCCCATTTTTAACGCTAAGCGAAGACCTGCCAAGAAGGCTTCATATTCGGCTTCGTTATTCGTACTTTTGAAATCTAATCGTATAGCGTACGTGAGCTCGTGGTTGTCTGGGCTGATTAATCGGAGACCTGCTCCTGCTCCATCGTCATTGGAAGCACCATCTGTGTGTAAGGTCCAGACTCTGTCATCGAAAACAGGTATTGGGTTCTGGATTGCCTCACATTCTTGTATTTTATCGATAGGAACTTCAGTGGTGAAGTCTGCTAACACTTGCCCTTTGATCGCGGGTCTTGGTCTGTAAAAAAATGTTGTAACCTCCCAGTTCAATTGCCCATTTGGCCAGTCGTCCCGCTATGTCGGGCTTGGATAAGATCTGGCCTAGGTGGTAATTGGTAAGGACTGTGATGACGTGACCCGAAAAATACCTGCGTAGACGTCGGGATGCGTGTACTAGCGCTAGGACTAGCTTTTCTATCATTGAGTACCGGGTTTCCGGGCCGGTAAGCATTTTGCTGATGTAATAGATTGGAGTCTGGATGTTCTCGCGTTCTACCATCAATACAGCACCGACCGCTACTTCCGCGGCAGATAGATATAAAATTAGTGGCTCTTTTTCCTTTGGGGCTGTCAATGTTGGCAGCTGAATTAAACATTCTTTCATTTGTTTGAATGCGGTTTCCGCTTCAGATGTCCACTGAAAGTCAGTTTTCTTTGCGCAATTTCGTAGCGTACTGATGAATGGATAAGACTTTGCCGCGTGATTAGCCAAAAATCTGTTTAAAGCCGCTAAACGCCCAGCGAGCCTTTGCATTTCTTTAACTGTTGCGGGTGACGGCATTAGCTGAATAGCCTGCACCTTTTCTGGATTTACTTTAAAACCATCTTTTGTGACGATGAATCCCAAAAATTTCCCTTCTTCCATGCCGAAGGAGCATTTAGTTGGGTTGAGTTTTAGACTGACGCTGCGCAAGGAGTCGAATGTGCGCTGGATATTATCAAGCATTGTGCTTTCCTCATGACTCATGATGACGAGGTCATCCATGTATACTTCGACAGTCTTGCCAATGTCATCTTTGAAAATTGTGTCCATTAGGCGTTGATAAGTTGCGCCTGCGTTGCGCAGGCCGAACGGCATTTTGGTATAACAGAAAATGCCTTTATCTGTGCGGAACGCCGTTTTGTCTTCGTCTTCTTCTTTCATCTGGACCTGATGATAACCCTTGTAACAGTCAAGAAAGCATTTCCATCTGAATGACGCTAGAGAGTCGACTTTCTTGTCTATCTCTGGAAGCGCGTAACAATCTTTTGGGCATGCTTTATTCAGGTCTTTGAAGTCAACGCACATTCTCCACCCGCCGCTATGTTTCTGCACCATTACTGGGTTGGCTACCCATGTATGGTACTTTACTTCGCGCAAGATGCCCGCGTTAAGTAACTCTGCTACTTGCTCGTCCATTGCTTTTGCTTTTTCTTCACTGAAACTGCGCCTCCCCTGAGCAACAGGTTCTACTGATGGCTTGATGTTTAGACAATGTTGCGCGATGTCGCGTGGGACTCCAGTCATGTCTGCTGGGCACCAGGCGAATATATCTTTGTTGTTAGACAATAACTCTTTTAGTTGTATGCGTGTTGCTGGTGAAATGGCTGGTCCTAACAGAATGGTCTGTTCTGGGTACTCGTTGTTTAGAACCCATTTCTCTGGTTCATTTGATGCCGAAGGTTTGGCTACTTTTGCTGGTGGTTCGTCATCTACGAACATGACTTCTTTGCTTGAATAAAGTATTGCAACTCCAGTTTCTCTCGGGAATCCACAAGCAGCGTGTGGAATGGAAGTGATCATGCTAAATTCCCTTTGTGACCTTCGCCCGAGCAAGACATCATGTCGTGATGTTGCCGGCATGACCATGAAATTAACTGAAACTGTTCGTGAGTACTCGCCATCGGATAAGGTCACCGGGAAAACGATTTGCCCTAATGGAAATACAGCTTCATTACAGAATCCGGTGAGGGGAAAATCGACCGGCTCTAAACGTGCTTTGTCTTCTGGATCAAGCTGCTTAAAGCACTGTTCGTATATGATGTCCATCGAGCTTCCTGGATCTATGAACATATAGTCAGTTCGGTAATGACCGAAAATACCGGTGATAATCACTGGTCGTTCTTCCTGGGGGCCCCCAGGAACAACGGGGAACACTACTTGCCGTTCTCTCCAATGTTGATCATAGTTTCGTTTATTTGGTCTTCGTGATGGACCTCCCTGAACCATGTGTATTTGTTTCTGATAACTGCTATATTGGCTGAATTGGATGTCGTCCCTATGTGGTGTTGGTGGATCCAATTATGAGGTATCAATTTCTTTTTTAGATCTGATGTTTGACAAATCAGATCTGACGACTTGAACAACGATTGTGTTTATAGCAGCTTGGCATCTGCTAAACCAATGTTCTGGAGATTTATCTAGCTGTAAATTGTTTCCGACGTTTGGTCGAGGACCAGGTTGCCGGTGAGATGACGAATTTTCTGCCATGTGTAAAGACAGAAAATAGAATGAACTGAATCGAAACGAGGTAGAAACTAGAAAAACTGAGAAAACGGTGGGCGCCAATGAAGAAACACCAACTAAATTGTCGGAACCGAGATAGTTAGGGGGTTTGAATCCGCATAAAGGGTTAGCTCTCTCTCGGTTGATTCAGTCGTAATGGATTAACTTCTCCGGTAGTTCTGCAAAAAAGAACACCGTTAGCCTCGCCAAGGGGAGAAGAAGGTTCTCTCCTTGAGCCGACTCCGGCGTGAGAATAAGTATTGGTATCGGAGAAGATAAGTATTTGAAAAGTGAGAGTAGTCTGAGTTTATACCTGATCAGTTCTCTTATTTATAACCGGGAGTTTTGGGAGGGAAAACCTATTATTGAAAAGATAACGGAAAATGCTTAACGCCGTAGCGGTTATTTTCCTTCCGTTTGATTTCTTTGATCTGACGTTAATTAACCTCGATCCGAAGTGAATGCACACGGATCGTGGTTTGATCTGTGGCTAGGGGATTGCCACGTGGAAAGAGATTAAGTGGAAATTACTCCCCGATTGCATGCCTTTGTTGTGATTTCAGAATTGCTTCTGATGACGACACGTGTCCAGACGGTTATAACCGTCTGGGTGGTGCACGATTGTATTTCTTTCTAGAAGATTACTGCCATAATCCAGTGTGACACCTTACTATGTGGGCACAGGCGAATAAACCCTAAGTCTGGGTAAAATAATATCCAAGTCTGGGTGTTGTGGCGGAAGTATTGGACAAAGGCTTTTTTGATCCTTTGTTGAAGGGGAGAAGGCGCAAGGATTTATGTTATCCTTTGGGCGCGCGACTGCAAGTTACTGATTTCTTTATTCCTTTAGAAGGACCAGTGCGCGGTCGCGCAAGGTCAAAAGGCTAGAAAGGTTAGTTTGTGGTATGGTCTCAAGTCCTTTTCATGAGGTTTTTGGGACCTTACCCCTTCACAAGCCCAAAAACCTTCTTTTCTACCCATTCCATTTGGGTGTGTAATAGCCACTTATTAAAGAGTTTTGCTTGAGGACAAGCAAAGATTCAAGTGTGGGGGTATTTGATGTGTGCAAAATGCAACATATAAATTACATATCTCCACGGTCTATATGGAGGTATGTTGGCTACCTGGTCGTGGGTTAAGGGAACGGTTTGGTAAAGGTCTTGCCATTGTTCAGCGTTTAGAGGTCCTGCAATGGACCTGGGTCAAATTTAGTAGGACCTCCTTCAATACTTAACGGTATTGGATGGCGGGGGTCCAAACTCTTTGATCCCCTCATAAGTTAACTACTATTAATACTATAACCCGGCTATTTAGGACTGTATCTCTGTTGACTCAGACTACTTAGTCGAGGGTAACGTCACCTCCAAAAGAGGGGCCTACCATAATTTGCATTAATAACTTAATTAATTATCTTCCAATAATCCACCATTTTAGGATTGTATCCTTGCTGACTCAAACTACTGGGGTGAGGGTAACGTCACCTTCAAAAGAGGGGCCTACTACAATAACTAAGATAATCTCTTAAATAAGTGCAAAAGTGCGGGAATAATCAAAGGTTACACTAGATACGAGTCGGAACCAAGTGATTCATCTTGTCTATCTGTTTTTCTTTTTATTTTATTTTCAGCATTTTTAGTTAGTTTTTATTTTTCTTAGTTTAAAACATTTTTCTAAACTTTTTATTTTGATTAGACGTTGAGGATAAACCGGTACTAAAAGCTCTTGTGTCCTTCGACGACCTTGGTATCTTGCCAACACTATACTACGCTCACGATGGGTGCACTTGCCCATATGTGTGTTTAGTGTTAGTAAAATATCGTGTTTTATAAATTTAAAACTTGGCTAAAAATAAGTGTTAAAAGGGCTTAAAATATACACCTAATATATATAACACTTCACACGCATCACTGCGGACGGGATTTTCTACGGAGAATAGGTCACCCCATGTTAAACGTCTAGAGACGTCAGTTGGTAGATGAATAAAAAGCTCGATATCCATACTTGGACTATTAAATGGAAGTTAATGGTCGGTCAGGGCAAGATAGGTCGCCCCATGTAGTATTGAGATATTTCTATAGGTTTTTATAATGTGAAATGGTCTTCCTATTTCGTATATGACTATATTGATAAGTTTTGAATTGGATGTTTATAGTGTCATGGTGACATGCGTTAATCGGGGTTTGATGTGCAAACGATGTTCATATTGTTATTGAACTAATGGGTCAAAAATAGAAATCTATAAATGGAGATGTCACAAAATGGGAAAAAAGTATTTTGATTCTTCTTATCGCCTTAGCATTTATATTCTCATCAATCGTCTAGTGTAATGGTTGTATTGAATAAATCAAGTGAAGTGATGAATAAAGGTGGTGTTTTCACGTCTCCTACCGACCGTCTTGCAATGTCTCATGTAGTATCTACCTAAGTTTTTAAAGGATTAGACTGACACGATGGATAGTATTAACCATTTTGGTTGTAAAAAAGGTATTTTTCATATTGCGCCACAAATGGCGTTAGAGATCACAACAAAGGACCTGATGTCATGACTTGGTTTGAACTCCACTAGTTCTAAAGGTTTGGTTTTCTTTAAGCGTGTGTTAGAAAGCATTGTTAGTATGGATACAAGAGTCACCCCTCGAGACCAAGTTCAAACATGACAATAAGTTTGGGTTTTGCGGAGAGAGAAAATAATACAGAGTGTGTGTGTGTGTGTGTGTGTGTCGGTCATTAATAACATACCTTTCTCATTTATAGGGTGAAGATGAGTTTAACCTCTACACAGATTGCTTATGAATATAGTGATTCTAGTACTCGTGTGTTGTATTGTATGCACCGTCTTCTTGGGTGGCAAGCGGTCCAAGGTATGCCCCGCTTGGTAATGCCAATAACCAATACTTCACATTGTGCGAACATTCTACCATGTCTGCACTATTGTTATGTGCTAACAATTTGATGTTCTTTACTTAGTTGATGGCTTCAAAACCATAGTTGATCCATCTAGTACTTTTCAAAGTTGATGAGCCGTAGATGAAGACAATTGAGCACTAATTGCCACGAATGAGTCGTGTGTTAATGCCAATAACCAATACTTACAGTGTGTGAACTTGCTACAACATCTGGATCGCCGTTATATGTTTATAATTTGATGTTCTAATTAACTTAGCTGATGGCTCCAAACAAGAGTTGGTTCATGTAGTACGTTTCAAAGTTGATGAGCCGTATATGAAGGTACAATTGCAATCTATATGCAATCTAACTATCTTCATATTCATCTTCAAAATTACTAGACATGTGTTAATATTATGATACAATGTCAAAATTGAATTGTTATATATAATAATACGACAATGTAAAAGTCAAGATGTACAAAACAAGAAAAAGAGTTTGTAACAACCAACATGAAAAAATGTGAACATGGAAAGGCTTTTGGCATGGGCAGTTGTTACTAACAATTTCTAAATATACATTGGAAGCTTAATTTACTATTCTCTTTTAGTTTTAATCTCAATTTTGTTATCCTACTACTTGAAACATATATTTCCACTTTATGATGTTTAACACAATAACCATTGAAATGTTTTTAAGCCATTACATTATGTTATTGTTATAAGTACCAAGTGTTATTTATCTCATATATTAAATGTGCCATATTTAGACCTTATGCAACAATAGTAGATTTAGGAAAAGCTACAAACATAGATGTTATATTATAAAACTTCTACAATTATTTGCTTGCTTAGATATGTGTTTTGTAAGTGAATGTGCCATATCAAGACCTTATGCAACAAATAGTAGATTTAGGAAAAGTAACAAACATAGATGTTATTGACTATAAAACTTCTACAAATATATGCTTGCGTAGATACATGCTTTGTAAGTAAACTTAGGACGCACACCACTAACATTTAACCATTACTCGACAAAAAACACTTACGTAATCACACACATCCATAGAGCATTATATCCCTTATAGAACATATTTCTACGAGATATAACGTCATGCACCTAAACCGTCATGTGTCTTGACCCTGTAACATTGCGTAATAACATAATCGAAATATCCCAAATTTGATAATCATGCTCAACGTCAGCACGCCGCCACAAGCATACATCCATATAAATTATATCCATAAAGCGTTTGACGTAAACCTTTATCACACACGTAACCTTTCTTACGATACAAAAACACAAACACTTGTAACAAAAATACACTGCTGTGAAGACACATATCTATTAGAAAATCCGCATTAACGATTTCGCAGTTACATAACCTAACCCTAGATTTCTATTTAACACAAATCCTCTAAAGTTTTATATTATGTTATCCAAATTAAACTAACTAGGGTATGAAATGTAATTAGTTGATAATATGGTTCTTAAAAGTTATAAACAAAACAACAAAGTGTGAAATTCTAACACCCTTAATTTAGCAAAATATGTATGGGTGGGGTGGTAAAACTTCTTGAATTTAGCCCTAGGCCACGGAGGAGGAGCCAAACATTACATCCACACGCGCCTTTTGTCATGAGAGTGGTTATGAGCCCCCTTTTTTACACCCACTATATAAACACCCTCATCCCCACCCCTTTTTTCTCACCTTCATTTCACACATAATAATGGTTCCTCGCGGGAAACCTGACGTCACCGCAACCGCCACCGCCGCCGCCGTCAATGGCGCCTCCGAGACTCGCTACCGCGGCGTCCGCAAGCGTCCGTGGGGCCGTTACGCAGCTGAGATCAGAGATCCAGGTAAAAAAAGCCGTGTGTGGCTCGGTACGTTTGATACTGCGGTTGAGGCGGCGCGTGCGTATGATACCGCAGCGCGTGAGTTCCGTGGTGATAAAGCAAAGACGAATTTTCCGTCGCCTAACGAATTCTGCCTCCCGAACACCGCCGTAACCGTCGCCGGAAAGAAGATTGTGACTAAAAGCCGTAGCGGCGAGAGCAGCACCGTCGAGTCGTCGTCTAACTCCGCCGCTCCGAACGCTCCAATCACCGTCGTTCCGGTGCCTGTTCCTCCGGCTCTCGATCTTCGTCTCGCGCAATCGCACACACGCTACGGTTTTCCGATGGCTCATTCGTTGTTCCTGTTTCATTCGCAGATCGATCACATCGCTAACCGCGGTAACCGCCTCAAATCTGACGGATCTAAACCTAATTTGACAATCGGAACCGGTAACGGTAACGGCTCTCAATCAGACTCTGACTCATCATCGGTGGTTAATTTTAGTAATCCGGTGAGTTCCGATCGTCCGAAAGCGGAGAAACCGTTTGCTCTCGATCTGGATCTGAATTTTCCACCGGCAGAAGTCGCCGGAATGTAGTTTTTGTTTAACTTTTTTCATTTCAGAGCATATGAAACCCTAAAGTTTAGAAAAAAAAATGATAATATGATAATATAAGAATGTGTTAGGATTAATTAAAAAAAAGTTTAAGAGCAGCCTGATAATGTTTTTGATGCGCTGATAATGTTAATGTTACTACTACATCTTTGTTCCGTTTGTATATATACATGAATACAGAATGTTAATTTCTGCAATTTTAAGTTGTGTTGGAATTTGAATTGATGAGGTTATTGTTGTACTTTGTGCATTGGATGTTGTACGTTTGGGGAAATTTAGTTTCCAAATGTGCAGACAAGTTTAGGTGAATGACGATAACATTTTGCCGCAACCGAATGGATCAGACGGCTTGTGATAATTTGATGCTTTTGTCTACGCCGTCCGCCTCCTAAAAGAGAACAACTTTTAATGTATAAAATAGTGTAATAAAATATTATTTATGGTTTTAATTTAATATAGTGAAACTGACTTGGATTATTACGTGTGAAAAGTGATGAAAGTATGGATTTTTTTTGTTTTGTTTTTTTATTCATGTTATTAAATCAAGTACAATGGTTTGACAAAAACTCTATTGGATTACAAGGTTACAACAATTAGAATGGTTTTTAAAATCTTAAACTAAAGCTTATTCAATAAAACAAGGTTTATCTTATTCATACATGATGCACCCATATATCTTATTCCATGACTTTTTCACTTTATCTCTATAATAAATGTTTAATAAATAACAAAGATTTGTGCTCTAAAACGAGGTTGAGTTTTAAAATTTTAGTAAGAACTCAGACGTTATATATAGAACTCGAAACAAGACAAAATAAAGATTTTTTAAACTCAAGTATGAAAAAAATCATTAAGAGCTCATAGAACTCGAAACAAGACAAACAAAGGACCTATAAATTAAACGAGCCATAAATTAAACGAGTTAAGCTTGAGTTTTAATGATAAAAACTAAAAGGTTTAAATCTCTATACATATATAAATTAGTGTAATGGAATTAAATGATATTGACACTTGTTATTTAATCATCATATCCACTTGTCATAGTTTTAATTTAAAATTCCTTTTGTCATTTTCATTCATATTATATTAGTAGCGGTAAGACCCGTGTGCAAACACGGGTCGTTTCTTAGAAAACCATGTATAACACATTTTATTAGTTGATGGATGACTAAACAGTTTTTAAGGTCTAATTAAAAATGGATTATAAAGAAAGGGAACATCATTTAAATAACAAACATTGTTAATAATTTTAACACAATAAAGCAAAGATTAAATACAATCGAGCACTAATGCTTTATAGAAATTTTACATAGCCCATTTTATTAAACAACGAATCACTACACAACTTTAAAAGTAGTTAATCCAGTTACAACCAACTTTTTATAATCATCATTGGTTTTACTCATCGATATCAGAAAAATCGATGATTACAAAGGTTTCGGATACACCGCCTTTTCTGTTAGTCACTCGACCCTGCCTAGAAAATTTCTTGGCTCTGGCCATGATACAAACCAACCATGTCCCTACAAAATATTATGTACACAAACTTGTTAAATTATAACTCGCTTGTTAAATAACTTGTTTAATTATAACTCGCTTGTTAAATTATAACTCGTCTTTTCCGTTAGTCACTCGACCCTGCCTAGACTCGTTTTCATCCCTAAGGAGAGCAGCCCGAAAATGGTCATGACCTTGAGGTGGCGGTGTCCAAATCCGAATCCGGATGCCGCTAACAAACAAACTTATATATAAATATTTAGTAAAATTATAACAATAATTATAATAGACAATAAAATCAGCTAACAATACATACCTCCTTGTAGTAGTCTTTAGACTTGATAAACGTAATCAGATCGTCCAATATATCCTTCTTCTTTTTTGGATCCATCGCAAGCGTATCAAACGTAGATGCGTGCTCGAATAAGATATGGCTCCAAATCGTATTCCTGTAACCATGCCAATCGTATGATATGGCTCGAATATGATCAGGGATGGTATTCAGTTAGCATATAAATTAACCTTTATGAAACACAATACGATTATAATTCAGTTAGCAGCAACCTCTGTTGAAACCTCTATTTTTAAACCACTGTTTTTAAAACCTCTGTTTAGCTAAAAATTCATCCACTGCTGAAAGGTATCCTCTGTTCTCATAACCTCTGTTTATCCTAACCATTGTTGTCTATCGACAGTGGTTAGGATAAACAGAGGTTATGAGAACAGAGGATACATTTTTGTAACATCCGTCTCAATTTAACATGTTTATAACCTTAATTACGCATTTTATATGAAAAATGTGACTTTCTAAAAACTTTGTCAAGTCAAAGTTCATACGTGTTTAAAGTAAACAAAATATAGTTCCAAGTGTTTACATAGTTCACTTAAAACAAAAACAACATAAAGTCATTGCGGAAGCTTCATTTGACATGTGTTCGGTTCACTTGATTGCTTGATCGTCTTCCGGATGCTTGCTATACTCACCTATGATCAAAACCAACTTAAAAGTTAGTTCTGACAGCTTATAAACATGTATAAATAAGTTCCAATATCAAATAATGATAATCAAAATAAAATTTCCAAAATCATGCCTCCCGCGTGTCGCGGAAGGCAACCTTTAATCTGTCGCGAGTCGCGACACCTGTCGCGTGTCGCGCCCCAATTGAGGGACCCTGTCGCGTGTCGTGAGGGAGACTAATTTCCAGCAGGTCCGTTTCTAAACCTGCATTTTCTGCCCAGCTCAATTATTCAACAAAAATCGAACTTTAAACGGCCATAACTTTTTATCTACTAGTCCGTTTTAGGCGATTCTTTTTCCTATGCGTTCGAAATTTAATTCTCCATCTTATGGAGTTAAAACCTGACATTCCACTAGTTCAAAAATTCAGATTTCAAGCTCTCGGCTTGAAATCCCTTTTTAACACTTTTGACCCGTTTCATGATTCCTTAAACCACTTTCGTCTAATCATTATAAATTCTGGAGATATTTATTATCTCAAAACCATTAACTCGTGAGTCTAAAACTTTCTTACATTATACCACCAAAGGTTGAGTTATGCGAAAAACTTCATTTTGACCCGTTAGAGGGATTTACCATTTACTTTAAATTTCACTCTCCTTTCACCCATCATTTTACTACATTAAAGTATCTACTTTTATTTCGTAATCTTAATACTAATTCCTAAACAACCTCTAAGGGTCGTTTGCTCGGTTTTCCCATCAAGGGCTTTTTGGTCAGTTTTAGTCCTTCATTTTACAACGAAGGACTTTCGCTAATATTTGACCAAGAATATCGCTTTTAACAATAATTCTAAATATGCGTACCTGGCTCGAGTCATAGGATTGACCCGTTTAAATATCTTTCACTATTAAATTCTAATTAATATCAACGCGAACCGTATGATATTTCCTGTAATCACAAAACTCAACAAGCGATCATCAATTAATATTGTCAAATGATCTTGCCAATGTCATTTAACCCGTTTAGTCCGAACGACCATTTTCCATTATGAGATGATATCTAGTTACCATCTCGCCCTTTTACCCATTCCGGTTTACACCATAACGTAGTGTTTCAAAATTTCTTATTAATTCATCGTCACATGACTAATTTACCAATTTACCCTTTTTGCCATTGTTTATGATTTCTCACCATTGCACTAGTTCCGACTCATATTAATTGCGTCGGAACATTATAACTCTATTACTAACTTTTCCTTATTCATTTTCAATACACACAACTGATGTATACTAAAAAGGGTGTAAGTTTTTACTTACCTCGCATCCAAATTACGCTTTCCTTTTCGTACTTGCTCCGTTTGACCCGCTTCATTCCCAAGCCTCCATCTAGCTTGTCAAGAGTCAAACTATCATCATAATTCACAAGGTGGTTAGATTAGTCATTATAACCATGACTATTCCACCTTACGTATTTTCTATGTCAAAACTACTATTCGACTCCGTCCATGGTTAGTTTAACTTTTCAAAAGTTAACTACCCTTAATTATATGATATGTGCATATAAGCTAAATCGACTTCATAATTAAAATTTGTATTACCCCACATCACACGTAATTAGTCGAACTAGGAAATTACGCGTTTGATTTATAATTTCAACATATGAACATTGTGGGCATAATTTATAACATCAACAATCAAGTTTCGTATCACTGAAAATAGTCTGTTTTGGTGACCTGTTTAACCTGTTTACAAGTCTTCAAAAATTATGATTTTTTTATGTGACGTACCTCTCGGAGGGTTAGACCTTGTGTTAAAATTTCAAGATCTAACTCTTTACCAAAAATTCATAAAAATTCATTTACTAAGCTGCAATCAGATTCGTCACTTCTAACTGCAGCTTACGGAAAAATTCATTAAAAATTCCTCGTTTATCCGATTGACGAAATTCCAATTGGCGATTCTTTTAATCACTTAAAACTTTCTACAGTAAGAATTTGAGATCATAACTCAATTCCTAAATTGAGTTATGACATTCGTAATGGGCTGTAAATTCTGCCAGAAAACGCAGCTTGAACCTTTGATACGGAAAAATTCATAAAACGCTCAATTTTCCTCGAAAAAAATGCGATTCCAGTGGGGTTTTAAAGATATTTCCTGGAGTTACATTTTAGACTCAAGAAACACACGTTTTTGTCAGGTTTTGTCCACGTTACAGCCAATACAAGTCGGCTGTAAATTCTGATCAGAAGCTGTTTGAATTCAGCTTTCAATCAAAACATGTTTATGACATTATGGCACTATTTTTAGCCATCAAAAACCCTAAAACATCACATTACACGAATTTAGCATCATCACACTTATCACCTTCAATGGTGATCATGAATTCACAAGATTTAGACCTAATTTCATCATATGCTTGTCTAGGGTTTACTCCTAGACACTACAATGTCCCTATTTCATCATATAACGAACATGCAACCATCTAATTCGAATTCTCTAAGTTCATCCAGAAATTTAGATGGAAATTTTCAACAAAATTTACATACCTTATGATCCCTTTTCAGAGGAGATCACCAATCTATGCTCAGATTTTGTTTTGGAACCGATTTGTGCCTTCAATTTGTGAGATTTGTTGAGTTTAGGGTTTGAGGAGGAATCCTGGTGTCGCCTCTCTGTGTTTGATCAAACCAGACATACTGGTTTTAATTTTTTTTATTGTTTTAATTATTATTAGTTTCAAACTTAACAACTTTGGTCCCCCATCTATTATTTGGTTCATTATTAACTTGGTCACAACCTAATTATTTTTAACAATATTCCCACTAATTAACTAGGTTAAATGTTCCTAGTTAACTTAGTGGGTTCGGGGAATTTATAATTAAGTTTATTTTAAGTCCCGTTAACTCGGGCCTCTTATAAACTTTATTTCCTTAAAAGCTTTTTATTCACTTGTATTTAATATTAGGATTATTTATTTAAATCCTAATATTTACCGGGTTACTTTTACCCGTCTTTTAGTATTAACGAGGTTTAATTACCAAACCCGTTTTCGGGGTGTTACAATTTTAGCAGTGGATGAATTTTTAGCCAAGCAGAGGTTTTAAAAACAGTGGTTTAAAAACAGAGGTTTCCTAACATAAATGGGGTTTCCAACAGATGTTTCCTATTAGTATAAACGAAAAAACATTCAAAAAACAAATCTAAGAATTCGAAATACAGAACTATTAAACTTATTAAACTCCTACCAGATGTTCGAGGCGTTGGAACAACATAAGCACCATACGCTCTTGAACGCGTTGGAGGAATATCAACCTTATTAAACTTCACAGCAAATTGAGTCTTGGCTTTAAGCCCGTGGCTCTTAATTAACTGTATGTATCTCAACAGAGTTTCTTCAGGCAACTCGAGCGAGCCCGTATTTAGCTCAACTGTATCAAATCCCAGCTGCTTACATTCCTATAACAGCAATACAACTTATTAAGACATATTAAACCATTAAGTGAAAAGACACTTAGACATTTTCTGACCCTAGTAACTTACTTACCTCGAGCCTCAGTAGAACCACATTCGCAGACCTGGGATTAACACCGGATCAACTCATCATACTGATTTGTGCAGACCTGGGATTAACAGCGGACCCGCTGAAATACATTCGCAGAAGTACATCGGCTGAATTCTGGTTCATCGTAATTTGTTGTAGAAACGTGTTTAAACTCAATCATCTCTTTTGGACGCTTGGTTTTCGAAAGCTTGTTCAAAACAGTAATGATTGTTTTGGTTTCTAAACCTACGGATACAGCAGCATAAAGCTCTGCAGAGTCAGGTTGTATTCATGCATAGATTCAGGCCTGCAAGTACAAATACAAGCCCAAAATATCTTAAACTTACGTTAACAACACAATATAAAATGGTGCAGACCTGGGATTAATAGCAGATCTAGTCTCAGTAGAACCACATTCGCAGACCTGGGATTAACAGTGGATCAACTCATCATACGTCTTCTTTTGTATTGCAATCAAAGTTACAATTGCGGCATTGCTCTTCGCCCATTATTTTCTTTACCCTCAACAGAACCCTAACCTCCTCCACCAGAGCTCATCAGAGGTGTCAAAACCATTGTCGGGAATCCGTAATAAACGCTCAAAATCGTCATTACATGGACCGATCTAACAACCGATGGAACATGTAAGTGAAGAAGGACTTACCGAACCTCTTAACAACAAACTGTACCTCTTAAGAAGCTTTCATTTACCATAGAATCCGTAACGAAAAGCACGAAACAACTACTCCTGCATTTGTTTCCCTTTTCCCCTGCAGCTGCTTACGAATACATAAAAAGTATTAAAAACTCAAAATAAGAAAACTTCCAATCATTAGAAACCTAGGTTACAAAAAATCAATATCTTCAGATCCCTATTTGGTTTCATTATTAGAAACCTTGCTCAATCTATAGGAAACATAAAACATGAATAGCCAAGTATCTTTAAGACAAAAATCACTCTTCTTTTCTTTCGAATAGTTTTATTCTGTTACAGCCGTTACAGTTGTTACGAGTCGTTATAATCAGTTCAGTCGATTTTTTAGTCGTTATAATCAGTCATAAAATCTGTTCGAGGTTGGTGTTCATTGCAGAATCAGCATAAATCGCAGACCCGAGACTAACAAATCTGTTATTCAGCGCTTATCACGAATCAGAATTGCAGAATTGTAGAGGAACATATATAGTTGCAGAATGTGTTCAGCCGCAGGAAGTTATTACATTCGCTGAAGTCTGTATTCATTATTAGTTTATAGTCTGATTTACGCTGATCTACACAGAATACATTTGCTGAAATCTTCATTCGCAGTCCATTCGTTGGTTGTTCGCTGAAACATTGGTTCTTTCGCAGAATTACATCGCAAAATTGATTCGCACAATATTACAGTTCATTCGTTGTAATTTTTCATTTGTCGCTGCAGAATTATCCGTTTGCAAGAATTATTAGCAGAAACGAACATTTGCGCAGAATCTGTTCAGCGACAGTATTTGTCCATTTGAACTGATTTGCACAAATTCAGTTTATACGACTTCAGAAACATTCACATTCACTCAAATTGATTTAAGGTTCATTCGCTCTCAAAACTACAGTTGTTTCAATTTCAAGAAATAATAGGCAAGCTAGCAAAAACACTTCAAAGAATAATGTGGTCACGTATATTTACCAATTCAAAGAACAATTTTATTAAAATCAAACAAAATAAGCAAAAGAAAAATAAAAAATTTACCATTGAAACTAAACTGGCTCAGGCTCAACTTCTCAATTTTGAGCATACCATTTGATGTAGAGGCTAAAATCTCTGCACATGCTTTCTCAAATGTAGCCAAAAGATGCTCTGGAGCCATCTGTTTCAATAAAGAAAGATATATTAAAACACTTCAAATGTCAGATTAACCTTTCTAGCTCGCACGATTGCTAGGGTTTCTCTTCACAAATCTCAATCCAATAGCAAGCAAGGAGACAGAAATCAACAGTTACAATTAGGGTTTCACTTCATCCGATCTATCTACACATCTGAATTTAACCTTTTTGTATGTTAATTTATATCAGTGGGTGCTACTTCATGCATAGATGATCTCAACAGGCTCTCATCTTGTAGCAGCCAATGATTTTGTAGCTGCTACAAATCAAACTATGGAATAAATACTACAAATCAAAATATAGTTAAGTTTATTGTTAGTTCAGGTTTCAGTTTAAAAAAGGTCGGATTATTCGGCATTTGAGCGACTAAAATAATATTGGGTTGCTACAAATCGATTGGTCGCCACAAACTTGATCATCACTTCAATTCACATTCATATAATTAGTGCAAATACAACAAATCACAATATAACACATAATAGAATTCCATGTTTCAAATCCTATTTCATCAAAATCACCATCAAACCTTCTAAACAGTGAATTAACATCTTCTAGATCACAACAATAACATCAAATTCTCCAAAAATCAACAAACTAACAAAAAATTGTAACCTAATTGAAAAAATAAAGAGTAAATTACAAAGTTCGTCCTTTATGTATGTCATTTATTACAAAGTATGTCATTTATCTTTAATAAGCTCAGAAAACATACTCGATGTTTGCAAACCCTTACACATTATGTCCTTTAGCCCTAACTCTGTTATTTTTCATGGTTAAATCAGACCAAAGGTATCCCACATAAGGGTATTTTGGTAATTTTATTAATTTATTAAAAATATCTCTAATACCTAAAACAAAAAAGAATTAAAAAATAAATTATATCCTCTCTCTCTTATAACTCTCTCTCTCTCTCTCTTTAACCTCCTCTCTCTTAACTCTCTCTCCCTCTTTAACATCCTGTGCTCACCATTTTAGCACAACCACATTTCTACACCACATTCTCTCCCATCCGTTGAACCCAACTAACCACCACTATACACCATCACCACCATCAAACATCATCAGTCCAGCACCATAGACCTGCAATCCATAAGTAAAGAACCACAAAACCCCCCTAATATCACTAAATTACATGCCGAAAAGACTACTCAACATCTGGAATGGATTGTTTCGGAATGGATGGAATGGATTGTTTCGGATCTGCTTGTGCGGTTATTCAGATCTAGTTTGGAATGGTGGTGACTGGTAATGTTGCTTCGCCAGATATACGGAGGTCGGAGAGACATCGGAGACCATCTCCGGTCGCCGGTCGCCACCGTCGTGGCTCCGACGGCCAGCCGTAAGCCACGCCCGTCATCTCGCCATCATCATTACCTTTGACATAAGTCATCATTATCCTCTCCGATGTCACCGGAGTCCGGTCGGACCAGGTAGCCGAGAAGGGGGGTGTTTGCAGGTGGGAGTTGTCGGAGGAGGAGGGGTTTAGATGAGGGTGTGTAGCCAGAAAAATCAGCACCGCCGGCAGCCGAAGAAAAACCGGCTCCGGCCAGTCAGTCGTCGGCTGGCTGTAATCGAGACAGAGAGGAGATCGAAGCTGTATGGTCTGCATATGTGTTTTGAATGTATGAATCTAAGGGGTAATTATGCGCCTTTTACAGTTTCGATTGCATTTTTCATTTGATGATGATTATTAATTATGGTGTTTTGTTTGCAATCTGCACTCTGTTTTCATTTGAATGTATGAATCTCCGGCCAGTCAGTCGTCGGCTGCTTGATTTTCTGTCCGTTGGTGGGGGGGTTTTGCAGAAGTGGAGGTGCGGTGGTGGAGGTTCGGTGGTGATGATGGAAGTACGGTGGTTGACGGTGGTGGAGGTGCGGTGGTGATAGTGCAGGTGTGGTGGCAGGTGGGTGGTGGTGTTGGTGGTTGCAGGTGTGGTGTGATGGCAAGTGGGTGTTGGTGGATGGTGTTGGTGTTTTTATATATTTTTAATAAATTAATAAAATTACCAAAATACCCTTATGTGGGATACCCTTGGTCTGATTTAACCATGAAAAATAACAGAGTTAGGGCTAAAGGACATAATGTGTAAGGGTTTGCAAACATCGAGTATGTTTTCTGAGCTTATTAAAGATAAAGAACATACTTTGTAATAAATGACATACATAAAGGACGAACTTTGTAATTTACTCAAAAATAAAAAATCAACAGCTAACCCTCGTTTTCTGCTTCCACCACTCTTTCCATTACTTTCTTCTACTTCAGCCTCTTCTTCATCTACAGTTTAACTTCACTATTCGTTAATTGAGCCCTAGAAAACATTAACACAATCGATTACACTCATTATAGTAACATAATCAAGTTTTAATCATATAATTTATTCAAATTAAACAATCGAAGATCATGTGTATGTGTGTGTGTAAACGGAGGTGTAGAAGTGTGTGAAAATGAAGTGGAAACTTATTGATCGATTGACAAAAAGAAGACGGTACAGCTCGGATTTCTCGTTTTATGCTGTTGAAAGTGTTGATTATGAACTTTTTATGGTGTGATCTGGATTTGAGACTTGAGAGAGCGAAAGTGAATTTTAGAGAGAGAGTTGAGAGTTGATAAAGCACAGAGAAACAGAGATTACCCTTTTTATACGTCTGTTGTTTAAATTTTGAATCTGGAGCCTGTTGAATTTTGGAGATAGGCAGTGGTTTGATGGCAGACCTTTGGAATTTGAATGTGCGCCACCTTTGAATTTTAAAGTCTTTATATATTAGGCTTTATGATGTAAAAATGACATAAGAAAAGCCTTGTTGGACAGCCTCTCTAGCTGACACATCAGCTTTTCTTATGTCATTGGGATTTCTCCTTTTATAAAAAGTATAGATTATATAAAGGTTTTTAAGTATTTATTTATTTTTTTAAACTAAATTTTGAGCATATATTTATTTCTTCGGCATTTATATTTTTAATAAGAACCACACGTTACCCGTTAAACGAAAAAAAATAGACGATGTAAAAACATTGAACCACACACGCACGTTGCGTCGTGTTACCTTACAAAATTTAGAACAAAGTATAAAACGAAACGTAAAAACGTTGAACTACACACGTATGTTGCGTTGTGTTAACTCACAAAATTTAGAACGAAGCGTAAAACAAAAAAAAGGTTACGAAAGATGAAAAGTATAGAGGACCAAAGAGAAAAGTGCCCGGATAGTCCGTGTGGTTTGCTCAGATTTTACCTATAGTCCCTACATTTTCAAAATTACAGCTATAGTCATCAATTTTGGCAAATTCGTTATCGGATAGTCCCTAGCGTGAATGGGGGTTAGTTTTTGGTGTTAAGCAGGTGTGAAATTACTTAAATGCCCTTAATATAAAACTAAATAAATTAAGATGGGGCCCACATTTTTTATTTAAAATAATGATGACTGGCCAAAGTCAACATCCCCATCCAATATAACCCTAAAACCACCCCAAACCACCATCATCACCTCTTGTAACACCTCAGAAATTCGTGTTCAATAAATTAAACGACACGTGTCATGTATGACAACAAGCGTTGTAAACCCGGACTTAATAACAATATTTTGGTAGGATTTAAAGATGGCGTTATGTTAATTTTACCTCTGAACGACCTCATATAAATCCCAAGACCAAATAATTATTATCGACATTTGATATAATCCGGTAAATGCCCACAATAATAGAATTCATGCACAAGAATGGAATTGATAATGCATGATGTGACTCCAATAATGAATTGAATAATAAACCGATGTTTTCGGATCTTGTAAATGCAATAAATTGAAACATTGGATGATGGTAGGGTCTTGAACAGAATTATACACTTTGGAAAGGTCCCTAGATGTCAATTGAGGCCCTATTTTTCGTACAAGTGGATTGCCCTTTCAATACAACAAGAAACGAACAAATTGTGAGCCTGATGTCAGGCTTACGGACCGTAAGCTTGGGGACCTTACGGTCCGTAAGGCAACCCCCAGCTATCAGAAACTTGCAGTAGCCTGTCATGCGCGAATGTTACCACTTTGGCCGGTTTTCTCTGCATGTGCATGAACCTTAGACTCCCCTAAGCAGTAGGGACAAGTGTTTAATGATTATGGAATGTTGTAGACCTTGTTGTCAGAAAATCATGGTGCCTTGGGCACTATATAAGCTCATAAGTTGCAACCCATTTGATCATTCCATTCTCATTCACTTCTGCTCAAATCGTGGAGTATCCAAGCTGATCAAAGGACTTCCTAAACATCAATTAATCAGTTAGTAAGTCTCTAATCCCTTCTCAATTAATACTAGTCTCATAATTAGCTTAAAAGTCAAAATATCATGCTTAACATTTGACTTTATAATTAAGTATCGATAGCTCAGGCGTATGTCAAATTAAACGTACCATTAGATAGGTAATTATATGGGTATTAAACCCTTGTAAAGGCACATACCGAACCCAGACCTAACTAGGTCGTTCGTCGGGTCAAACGTTGACCGAAAAAGTCAACAGAAATACAAAATGTGATTTAATGCACGAAATGCAATCCGAGAAGCGTGTAACCTGTTTTAATCTTAAAATAACTTGTTAATAAGTTTAAAAACTTGTCTACGCTTGTCCGACTCGACAAATTTCTGTTTAAACCCGGTACGGAACCGAAAGACGCAAAACGTTGACTTTTGCGTTGACTTCGGTTCTGACCCGTTTTAGTTTGATTCGGAAATGCCTTAGTGCTTCTTTAGGGTTAGAATACATGCTAGTATAAGTCTCTGTACTTGTTTCATTGATTATCCGATGCATGCACACGTTTCCGTTAATCGCTTAAATTGGACCATAACGCCCTTATGACCCTAAAACGAGAATTTTGAAAATATGGAAGTACTATAATCTTAGTTACTGATTATTAAACATGTACGTAAATTTTCACGTCAATCGGAGGTCTAGATTAGGAGAGATGCGCATTAGCGTAAATATTAAGTTTTTATTAATTAAATGGCGCGATTAGCGCATAGCCTATCTAAACCCGATTTTCGGTACCAAAACTTTTACCCACTGATGTTAAATAATATTTTGGGATTTTTGAAGATTTTTAATTATTTTTAAACTGATCTTAAGCTAGGCTTATCGCATTGATTCGGTTAATACCGAATATGCCCTTTTAGGCCATAAAACGAGTTTTACGAATCCGTTTGATACCAATCCAATTGCCACTGATTTAAAATAATAAATAGAGTGTTTTGAGCCTGTTTTGCTGATCAGAAAACTCAGAATGGTATTTTAAACCGTACGTCGCTTAAAACGGCTTTATACGCGTATTAAACGCGTAGTTTGGGTCTAGAACCATGTTAACACAAAAGGCTTTATACCAACTGTTGATACCTGTTAAAATTAATAATTTTTCTGATTAAACCAGACCCGTATCTCAGAGGTATTATAAATCCCTTTTATAACCTTCAAAATGACCGAAATACCCCTACGGGGCATAATTAAGGATTAAACTCGTTATGGGCATTATGGAAGATATCATGATGATATCACAACATATTTAAAGCGTATTAACTTAGGAAACCTGTTCGCGACCCTTTCGGTTACCCGTTATGCATTATACGCGTTCGGTTCGGTTTAGGTAACTAGTTTGCATAAACTAGCCGAAACGGGTCAAACGATATCATTTTTATCTCAAAATCCAGAATGTGAATAGTAAACCCATATTAAACAAGTCCTCAACTTGTCGGGTCTAAATCACATTCTATCCGGTCTTCGCTTAATCGTGCGTACGAACCGTATCATTAAAACTGACCGGTCTAAGCTTAAGCTTAATCAAAGGCCCGTTAGTATTCTAATAGGTTATATTAAACCTTCGTTCCAGATTAGGGGAACCAGTAAAAGCTATCTGCAATTTATTCGATTAAGGAGTTATACTTGCAAAGGTAAATACTTTTAACTTATTTTCCCTATACGGGCTTGGGGTACGGTATATAAAATACCGCTTGGTCGGGACGTTGAATCTTTGATTGAATGTATGATAATGAAAGTATTGAGACGTCTCGTTTAACATTGTTTTGTTTACTTAAAGCCTTTGGGGGGTTAATGACCGTTGTCCCGGATATCCCTGGCATCATTCTACGAATGGCCACGACCTCAGCACCCGGCGTAGGCGTACGCCGTTGGTGTCTCATAATTATAGTGGTGTGTCTATTAATCTTTAACCCGGCTCGATCTGGGCTACTGAACGCATAAGGAACATGTAAATCCATACAAGTATTATATATTTAAATAATTATCCCAAGTTATAAAATATTATTTGTGCCTTGTGCCTTAAATGCATTTTCTTAAACTCTTTTCAAAATGAGTCGGTTGATTGTATTTACCAGTGTAAACTGACGTATTTTCTTAAAAGGTTAAGTGCAGGTACTACGCGAAATAGGCTGGCCTGTCTCCTAGCATCCACATTAAGTCTCGCCAGCTTGGATGTCATAACTGTTGAACATTTGTTTCCTTTTTATTTTGATCTACCTGTGGATTTATATTCGACTATTTGTGATACTTAATATTACAATATCGTTTGGTTGAATTAAATCTATACTTTGCTTCCGCTGTGCATTTAAATATTGTGTTGTTTGACTAATATGTTGCCAACCACGTCACGATACTCCCCTACCGGGCCCACCGGTGACACGTGGAAATCGGGGTGTGACACCTCTGCTACAACAAACCACCCTCATCACCACCCACAAACCACCGTCACCACCACCCACAAACATCACCGACCACCAAGTCCAACCACCATAAATTTAATTTCCGGTGTTTGATTCCAATCTCCGACGGGATAGCTCGTTTGTAGCACTCTCTTGCCACACCAGTGCACGAGCAAATCGGAATCGACATTATTGACTCGTTAAAACTGATACAGTCCATCAATCCAACACTAAATAAAAAACCAACACCTTAGATCAACATATATCCAACACCAGGCAAAATAACAGACCCGAACTCAACATATAACCGGGAACTTCTGAACCGTTACGGGATCAATTTGAATTACTAACCGGGAACTTCTGAACAATTAACAAGCTAATTACACAAAATTGAATTACTAACCGGGAGCTTCTGAACCGTTATGGGATCGATTTGGTGATTTATGGCGGTGGGGTTTGTGGGTTGATTTATGGCGGAGAGATGCGACGCACACCGGAGAGAGTTGTGCGACGGAGGTGGCAGCGCACACCATAGTGATGGTGGTGTCGATCGGTGATGATGCAGTGTGTTGTGTTTGAGATCAGAGAAAGAGAGAGATGGAGAAAAGGGGTAGGTGGGTTGGTGAAGGGTGGGTCCCACATTTTTTTAATTTATTTTATTGTTTTATTTATTAGTTTTTTTAATAGTAAGGACTTTAGCTAATTTCACGTACACTTAACTGAGAAAACTAACTCTCATCCACGTTAGGTATTATACGAGAACGAATATACCAAAATTGAGGACTATAGCTGTAATTTTGAAAATGTAGAGACTATAAGTGAAATCTGAGCAAATCATAGGGAATATCCAGGCACTTTTCTCGAGGATCAAATTTGAAAGTAAAAAAGTTGTGAAATTAAATTATAAAAGATAAAAAGTTTTGAGTTTAAAGTAATTCAAATAGTTTTGAGTTAAAATTAATTTATCACCTTTTGGACTAAAAGTAAAAAAAACTCATTTTGTTTCTGAAAAACTCCCCAAACACTATTTACAACATCTACATACACAAAGAAGAAGTTGCTAATTTAATTTATAGTATTTAAATTAAATTATGTCTGAAAAGGGTTTGGTGTAGTAAAAGAATGAGGTACTGGTGAAGTAGTTGGGGAAAGACTTAGTGTTTCTTGTGACTCAAGTTTGACTCCCACCCCTCCCCCCCAATTATTTTCTGTGGCATCCAAAGGAAAGACGAATACGGGTGGCGCCGGTTCGTCTTGGATGAGAGGTGAGGTTTTACCGATTATTCCACTGTCGTGCATTCGGCGCGGGTGAAGGTCGGGTTTCCACGCATCTTGGAGAGCCAAGGAACTGGCTGCGGTCAACTAGTAGACCTTGAACACAACATCCGGTGTCGCAGTGACATCGTTCCTTGCCGTTCAATAAAAAAAAGTAAAAGACAGACAGACAGTACACGTGTAAGGGTATGAAGTGTAATTAAATGGGTGGGTTGGAAGCGCCGACGGCTGGAGTAAGCATGAACGGTGGCTGCCTTTAAAATATAATGAAATCAATGGTGGGGATTGGGATTGGCGGTCACATTTATTACTACCTTCTGTCTGGACGGCATTGACGGCGACTCCACTCCACTTTCATTAGTTTCTCCGTCTACTCTTTTCATTTTTCTAAGACTAGAAGGAGTGGGGGCCGGCTGAGGCCCGGCTAGGACCGGCGCCGGTCCCCCACACCGCCCCCCTCCATCCCACCCGTCTTCACCAGCAAACCCAAGTCGGGCTTGCCGGGCCACCTTTGAGGATATAGCCGTTAATAACGGCTAGTTTTATAAAAAAAAAAAAAAAAAAAAAAAAACCTTTTTCAATTTAAATATATACCCATTCTTTATACCATTTCTTCAATATTTCACCCATTCTTCTCCCATTCTCATCCATTTTTATAAAAAAACACTCCCATTTTTATACCAATCTTTTATAAAAAAATATCTCTTCATCCACAATGGCATCTAATCCTTGGTGGTCCGGCTCTTCTTCGGATGAAGAGGAGATGTTTTTCGCAAGCGCTATGGTACAGGCGGCGCAGATTCTTTTGGAAGAGGAAGAGGACTCGTCTGAAAACGTTATTACCAGACGAATATATGTTAACAGAAACCGCGAAGGAGCGCACGAGAACTTGGTTAACGATTATTTTTCGGAAGCACCCCTTTACAACGCCGACACTTTCAAACGAAGGTTCCGAATGAGTCGCCGTTTATTCACACGGATTGCTGATGATTTGGCGGGGCTAGACCCGTTTTTCACTCAACGACCCGATGCTCGGAATTATGAAGGGTTCACCACGTTACAAAAGTTTACTGCGGCCATTCGCCAACTGGCGTACGGGACAGTGGCCGACGCGTTGGACGAGTACTTACAGATGTCCTCAAGAACCGCGCGGGAATGTTTGTATCGGTTTTGCCATAATGTGGTGAAACTGTATAGCAAAAAATATTTGCGGAAACCAAACGCGTATGATGTTCAACAGTTGTACCAAGCTCATGAAGCAAGGCACGGGTTTCCGGGAATGCTTGGTAGCATTGATTGTATGCATTGGGCGTGGCATAACTGCCCGACTGGGTGGCGAGGCCAATACACGCGAGGTGATCACGGCTATCCAACCTTAATACTTGAGGCCGTGGCGTCACAAGATTTGTGGATCTGGCATTCTTTCTTTGGGCTCCCTGGTTCACTCAACGACCTCAACGTGCTGTACCAATCGACGATCTTTAGCGATGTCATTAATGGAATCGGTCCGGACACCCGTTTTACAGTTTCAGGGGTTGAATATAGACGCGGGTATTATCTTGCTGACGGAATATATCCGTCTTGGTCTACAATTGTCAAGACTATTTCATATCCTGAAGACGAAAAAAGGAAAAAATTCGCCAAGCGTCAAGAAGGTGCAAGAAAAGACATCGAACGTTGTTTTGGTGTTTTAAAAAAAAAATGGGCCGTCCTTGATCAACCGGCACGTGCGTTCACACCGAAGCGGTTGCGCCTGATTATGTACGCTTGCATTTTGCTCCATAACATGATTATTGAAGACGAAGGTCGGGCGATTTGTGAGTATGATGAGAATGCATCTTACGGGAATACTGTCCCGGTAGATCCGACGCAACAGGATTTAAACTCGTTCGCGCTAACCAACGACTTCACGCATATAAACCTTCAACAGGATTTGGTAGAACATATTTGGAACAACGTTAACGTAGCGGACGGTGCCGAAGACGAAGACGAGTAGTTTAGTTTTTTTTTAGGAAATGTAATATTTTTTTTATTTTTCGGAAATCTATTTTTTTTTTTTAGGAAATGTAATTTTTTTTTATGTTATGAAATGAATTTATTTATGTTGTATTTGTTAATTTTTATAAAGTTTTTATTAAGTTAATAAAGTAAAACTTAGAAAATTATAAAATAATGAGGTGGGGTAGCCCCATCCTCCATCCCCCTCAATTATGAAGGAGGCCCATCCCCCACGAGCCGCCTACGTGGCGCTTACGTGGAGGCTCATCCCCGTGGGGATAGGCCTAACCACTCCTTCTAGTCCAACCGTCTTCTTCAACCTTTTGATAATAATATATTTTATATTTTTGTTAATTAATTTATAGTTGTTTTCAACTTATATTTTAATTAGTTTTTTCATAAAAAAACAGTTGATGAACGTTACACATCACATCTATAGTTAACCTTTTCGTGTATATTGGACACTTTTTATTATGGCTCATTCTATACGCACCCCCCTTCCTGATTACACCCCCCTTGTGAGAGGAAAACTATCGGTCCCACGCAGGCCCCACCTGTAAGTATGTGAGAGGAGGGGGTGAAAAAAATAGATAGGGGGGGGGGGGGTGTAGAAAGTAGCACCCTTTATTATCTATTAAACTAGGGGTTACAACCCCGCTCTGGAGCGGGGCGACCCAATTTTTAACAAAACTTAAATGAAAACGTAGCATGTTTCCACGGCGTTAAAACATAAAATATCTCGAATTTATATCCGTCTAATGAAAAAGTATTATATTTTACCCGACTGGTTATTGGGAAAAAATTACATCAAAACGTAGGCCCCTCGAAAACCTACAGAAAAATAAGCACGAAAACGTGTCATATTTGACCCGACATATTTCCGGAAAAAAAATTATGTTGAAGCGTAACCAGTTTGAATTTATACCGACACGTGCATAAAAAGAAGCACTAAGAAAATAATGTTTATTTAAGTTAAAGAATAGTACGACGTGTTGCGGCGATGTCAAAACGTAAAGTGAGTCGAATTAAAACCGTTTAATGAAAATGTATTATATTTGACTCGACTCATTTCCAAATAAAATTTGCGTCAAACGTAGATGAATGAAAACGTGCATAAAAATAAGAATGAAAACATATTATATTTGACCCGACACATGTCAGAAAAAAAATTAGAAAACGTATGTAATAATAAGTACAGGAACATATAATATTCGAGCCAACTCATTTACAAAAAAAAAAAAAAAAATAGGTCGAAATATAAACTAACTTGAATTTATACCGATACGTAGATCAAAATAAACATGTAAAACTTAATTGCAAAATCTTTAAAAGGTTAAGGAGTTATAAGTGTAAATGCGAAAAGTTAAAAAGTAAAAGTATAAAATAAAATAAAAATCACAAGAGCCGATTGTCTGGTACTCGATGTAGAGGATTGGGCTTCTTCTCGCAAATAATTAATCGTCTCCTGCGTAATTGCGATAATCATATCGTCAAGAACACCGTCGGATGAAGAGCTCGACGAGTCGGATGACATTATTAAAAATGATTGGGTAGAATTTATGTGTTTTTTTTTGTTTTTGTGATTGGTGTGTGTTTTAGTTTGGGTTTGTATATATATTTGAATTAAAAAAAAAAACTTTTTTTAATATTTGAACGTTGCAGCAACGGTCATCTCTGACTAATTCTCCATCGATCAACTCAAAATGGCCTCGTTAATATGCTGGCGAGAGGAGGATGGCGCCCCCCTTAAAGTCCTGCAGTATGGATGATGGCGCCCCAAGAGCGTTAAGCCACACCCACCAGCGTAAATCTAGCATAGTTGGTATGCTCCCATGTTGTTGTTTTTTTTATCAATTTATAACCATATACTAATCTTGCGTTATATGAACTTAAAATAAGATTAAAGGCATATAATTTAGTTTTAGGTTAACCTAGTGGTTAATGGGTTAAAGCTGATTATTTTATACAACTTATACCTATAAAATGTAAGATTAAAGGAATATAATTTAGCTTTAGATTAACCTAGTGGGTTTACAGGTTAAAGCTGATTGTTTTATATAACTTATATCTATAAATATTTTATAATGAATAAGTTTTATGTTACAACTTGAATTTTAGAGAAACCAGTGCTATTAAATCCGCGCGTTGCGTCGTAAATTCTCGTGTTGCGCGGTGGGTGGGTATCAGTTCAATTCGTTTAACTACGGTACTGACACTTGTTATAGCAACCAATAGAGAAAAAAAATCATGATATGACCAAAATTAGACCAACACATCGGGAATTTGGTCGGTGTCGGTTTGTTTTGTTACACCACCTACACTCGTTACAGCAACCATAGAGAAAAAAATCTTGATATGACCCGTGATTTACATCGATAAAAAACCAACGCAAGTCATATAAGATATATAAAAAAACCACATAACACATACAAAAAACCACTAAATAACACATAAAAAAAACCTTTAAAACAAATACAATTACTATTCATTCACTTTCTCTATTAATAGTATACAATACAATAGTACACAATATACAATGAACATTAGAGATTGTAATTTAACCATAATTGTTTTAAAAACAATCATTTTGGATTCATGAATACACGAGTCGTGGCTCTAATATATATTTTTAAAGAAATAATATGTAAAAGCAAAGATATGAGTTACTAACTTAAACGAGCAGTGTCTGTGACTATGTGTCAACACATGAATACACGAGTTATGGCTTTAATATAATTTTGGATTCATGCCGTGTGCAAGCCCACAACTTGTTTAACACGTAAATGAAAACTATGGATGTAAACGAGCCGAGCCCGAGCTCAGTTCACTTATTTAAGAGACCTCGATCTCGGCATATTTCGAGTTCTATCTTAAAAAAATGAGACTGGCTTGGGTTCGACTTGTTTATCATTTAGTAAGTGTTTCATTTTTGTACATTTCTAGTCATTTACATTGTATTATATATCTTTATAATTATAACATAATATATAAGGTACTATTTTTTTTAAATTTATATATAATAATTGTTGTGTAAATATAATATAAAATAAAAATTATATAAATACCAAGTCTGTTTAAGCTCACGAGTCTAGTTAAGCTCAACGAATGAAAGTTTGAGCTCGAGCACATCTATTAAACGAGTCTTGATTTGAGCTCGTTTAAGTTTAGCTCAAATTAAGATTTTTATAAGACGACTCGAATAAAATTTAAACGTATTTCATGATTTTGAGGAAAAATAAACGTATACAATAGAATAATAGTTGTTAAATTACATATTTTTATTCTTATTATCTTTTTATACGTAGTTTTGCCGTGTCGTAATGTGATCACATATAATTACTACGAAATACTAAATAGGCCGTTTCATTGGTCCAAACAAAATTTGTCTCTTACATAAATATACAAAAAATAAAAGTAAAACAAACATATAAGGGCTTGATATAACCGTTAGTATTAATGAGTAAAAAACAAAGTGTGTTAAAAATTGTATTATATAAAAAATGTACGCATATATTTTGTTATTTACCATAGGTCCTTTTGTCTCCTCTATTTAAGAAATTTAAGAAATTGTGTTAAAAATTGTATTGTATAAGTATAAAAAAATATATACTCACACTTATTTAAAACTAATACAAACACATGAACACCGGTAATATAGTACCAATTTTAAGTGAAAAACATAATAATCACTTACCATTTGTGATTAATGATATTAAGATAAAACATGATAAATGGATTTTAGTGTTAAATAATCGAGTTATATACTTTTCAAAAAATAATAATAATAATAATAATCGAGTTATACATCATACACCATAATTAATATATTAACATTTCTAAATATCATATCGTTCTCTTTCTAAAGTCAATTTTGCATTTAAGGACACTTTATAAATATATAATGCTACTATATTTTTAAAAATAAAATATAACCACACTCATTTTAACCAATCATTAATCTTCACGGTAACATTTCTTTATTATATTTTATCACTTACCCAATCATATTTCACTCTCTAACATCACACCTTAAGACAGTGTGTAGTGGGGCGGTATGCCCACATATAGCGCCGTGTGGCGCCCCTCAACACCGCCACGAAGGGCGGTATGTTTAAAAATTTTGCACAGCGCGATATGGATAGCGACGTTATTGATTGCTTTTGTTTGTTTTTGACCGTTGGTAAACGGTCATTTATATAAAAAAAATTCAATTGTTTTCAAACTTTCCTTTAAATAATACCCCCTTTCTCATATTTTTACCACACACACTCAAACACTCTTTCTCTCTACCAAATTTTTAGAAATCCTTAAATATTTTATACAATGCATTCATTCAACCGTGGCTTCATTCCTCCTCGATCAAATGCGGACCCAAACCAAAGTGGTAATCCTACTCTCCCCGTGTCGCCGGTTCCCACTCGACCCAACCCTTTCGGCTCCGGTTTTCTCGATTACAATCAACAAAATCCCGGGTTCATGAATCTTTTGAGCCAACCACTATCATGGGACTCGAATCTCTACGGGTGGAACCCGAATCAAAACACCGATGGAATCGGGTCGTCTCAAGCGTTCAGGCCGGCTCAAGCTTTCGGCTCCCCACTACACGAACCCGATGTTGTTCCGGAAACACAACCCGAAGTAGCGGAGACGCAAAAAGGAAAAGAAAAAGAAAAAGGAAAAGGAAAACGGCCACATAAAAAGAAAGTGGAAACCACCCGAGCGAAAAAAAATGTGATACCGTGGGAGTCCGATGAGGAGTATGCGTTAACCCGCGCTTACATCGATGTGTCGGAGGACCCGGTTGTAGGTATATTTTTTAAATTTCTTTATTTTTTTCTGTTTTTTTGTTTTTTTTTTTTGTGTTTTTTTTCTTTTTTTCCTTTTTTTTTCCTGTTTTTTGCAGTTTTTTTAATTATTTTCTGTTTTTATTTATTTTTCAGTTTATATATTCTGTTTTTAATTGTTTTCTGTTTTTATTTATTTTCAGTTTTTTTAATTAATTTCCTGTTTTTATATATTCTGTTTTTATTTGAGTTTTTTTTTATTTTAGACTAATTAATTATATCTTTTTTTTTAGCAAACAATCAAAATAAATCAGTTTTTTGGGGCCGAATACGAGAGCTTTTTTTCGATCTCATGGGTAAAGGAGACGAATACCGCCCACCGGACTCTATATCGGGCAAGTGGACCGATATAAACAAAAAACGCACGAACTTTCAAACCGTGTACCAACGCACTTTTGCCGGATGGAAAAGCGGAAGCAAGGACGAGGACATTACGCGAGCAGCGTTGGTCGAGTATACAGATGGTAATGGCCATTTCCCGTACATGAGGTGTTGGCAAATCCTTCGCCATAGCCCCAAATGGGCCAACATCTCAACTCCGAGTGGTCGGTCGGAAAATAAACGGCCGTCAAAGATGTCCAAAACAAACGAGTCGGGTGAACCCGAAACGCCAACCTCTGACGCTCGAAACACCGAGGTGAACGAGGATATTCCGGATGACGAGCCCGTGGAAGAACTACCAAGACCGCCCGGAAGAAGTAGGCGGGCGAAAAAGCCCGAGTCGTCGTCGATGTCGATGGGAACGGAAATGAGTAACGCATTTTCGGAGATAAACAAGCGACTTCAAGACATACACGAACTCGGTACTAAACGTATGGAGAATGGGCTCACGACTTTGACTTCTACTCGAAACCGCACGACCACTTAACGGGAAAAGCTTTGAAAATGACGTTGGCACAAAAGGAGCGGATTGAAAAAAAAATATAACTTTTGATTATGTAATTTTTTTTATTCTAGTTTAATGGTTTTATTTTTTATTCTAGTTTAATGTTTTTTTTATTGTACTCTTTTTTTTATTTAATGAAATGAATTTTAATTTTAAAAAACTTAGAAATTAATTAAAAAAATAAAAATTAAAATAATGAGTAATGATGACAAAAGGGCTTTATAACTACGGCCTCAACTTGCATAACGCCCTATAAAACCCCGTGATGACATGGCATGCCACATGTCGCATAACGCCCCCAAATGAGCCTTATGACTATGGATGACCTAAGTGACTACTTAAATTTTAAATTGTACAAAATAAAAAACGGAGAAATGCACCTTATTAACATATAAGAAATTCCTACACGTCATATTTGAAATAACGGGATAATTAGGTATGAGACATAGGTCAAACGGTTAGGATAATATGTATTTATTAAAACCAATTATATAAAATTGATATTGAAACACCACTATATTATAATAGGTTTCCAGGCAAAACAGTTAGGGTCAAAGTTGTTAATCTTATTAAAACAAAAACTATAATAATAATAATAATAATAATAATAAAAACATGCAATGGATTAAAAAAATAATAAATAAATAATATTGAATATGATGGTTTAAGGCAGAAGTTGTGAGGTGTTTGAGGAAGTCCATGTTGGGATTCCTCAAGTTGTCACGTGTAACTTCCACCGACCCAAACTTTATAATCCAATTTCCTTTCACGCGTTTTCACAAATTCACCACTTTTTCCCGACATTTTTTATGGTATAATGTAGCATAATATATTAGTTTATTCGAGGCCAACATCATGAGACTGCATATTGTAACGTTTGAGGGAAAAAAGAATCAAGGTTATATAATCTTCTTTTTAAATTAAGAACGGATCATCTAAGTTTATTTATGGGTTGGAGCTAAAACATTTTTAAATATGTGTAATTGTAATTGTTTGCTTTGATTGTGAATTAGGGTTTTACGATGGTGAGAGTTTATATACTAACAACATTTACACAAAACTACCTCAAACTATATTTACATAATATCACTTTTAACTAATCATAATTGCTTTGTCTCTAATATTCTCCCGCAAGTTTACGCCGAGTGATGATCTGCAGCTTGAATCATAAAAATATAAATCTATGAGTAGGTAGAGGCTTTTGTGAAGATGCCTGCAATTTGATCTTCTGTAAACAGTAGATATGAACTGACCAATTGACGATACTTGGCTAGATCTGGTAACAACAGACTGTCCCCCAAGAGATATTTGGTGTGACGTACTCATGGGAGATGGCACTGATTTACAGTGAGTGAAGGCAATACGTTGTAGAATATAGAAGATGTTCAATTTGAGAAAGAATGATATCTTTGCCTTGAGAAACCAGTTCAATTCCCAAAAAATAATCAAGCGTACCAAGATCATTGATAGCTAATGTTTCGCTGAGTAACTTGATATCAGGATTGATTGCATTGGTGTCGTTGGCAGTTAAAAAATGTCAACAAAATAAACCAAGATGGAGAGAAGGTTGTTTCAACATTTATATGTGAAAAGTGAAGGATCGGTTTTGGAGCCTTGAAGACCAAGTCTATAAAAGGCCATGTGATAAACGATGAAAGTAAGCATGTGGAGCTTGTTTGAGACCATAAAGTAATTTGTGCAAGAGGCACACATGATCCGCGTTTTGGGGATCAACAAAGCCTTGTGGCTGTCAAATGTAAATTGTCACTGTAAGATCCCCATGAAGAAAGGCATTTTGAACGCCAAGTTAACGAAGTAGCCACTGCTTTGTAACAATAGGAGAAAGAACCACTCTAATAGTTGTAGGCTTGACAACATGACTAAATCTCATTGAATCCAATGGTAAGTTCACGGCCAAATCCTTTAGCAACAAGGCGAGCCTTATATCTTGTAACAACATCATGTTGTGACCTCTTGATCTTGTAGACCCACTTACAATCAATAACATTTGTTTTTGGAACAGAAGGAACAAGAGTCCAAGTACCATTTTTAACTAGTGTTGAAAATTCCTTGGCCATGGCTTGATGCCATTCCGGATGTTGGTTTGCAATGGTAAAGGAAAAGGGTTCAACTGTGATTTTTTGGGAGAAGAAGCAAGATTTGCAGAAGGGTCATATGGAACACAAGGTTTGGGATTTGGGCAAAGATTTGATGGACGAATGCGAGGAGGAGAAGTGAGGGGTGTAGAAGAGACTGATAATTCGCATAATTGGCGTGGGGACGGTGGATAGTGAGAGCATCACGATTTGGGCAATCAGAAGGAAAATGCTCAATTCCACAATGGTTGCATGAACCATAAACCATGTTTTGTGCAGAGGCCTACCAGAACTGACTACGGTTATCACCATGACCGAAACCTCCTCTCATGTTGTTGTAGTTTCCATTGTTGTATCACCCACGATAGCCACCTTAGGGTCCTCGATTTGTGTAGCTACGATTACTTGAAGAACGGGCAGTAGTAGGCTTGAGGTGGCTGAGATGTGTAAGAGATAGTTAGCATTAACTGATAATAAGGGAGGATGAAATTTATTGTAGGTTTTGAAGTTGTTGGGGGAGTTTGAGAAGGTGTTATTGTGGCAACAACGGTAGCAACATCTATGGGTTGATGAGGCTTTGTAACCATGTAGTTGTGGTATGTGAGTAGAACAAATAACTCATTGTATGCCAAAGAGGTTGGACGAGCCAAAACATTTGTTTTGAGACCGTTGTTTTCGTCATGCAAGCCATTTATCACATGCAGTACTAGATCTTTTTCTTTTACTAATTCACCAATGTTTGCAAACGCAGATGCATACTCTTGTGCATGAATGAGGCAAATGATTTGTGTCTCGTCCCGTTTCATCTTTAGTTTAGGAAGTTATTTCTTAATCATGTACTCCTGAGAGGCAATGTGTAGAGCATAAGCTCTAGCAAGAGCGCCCCAAAGCTCTTTAGCAGTTGTACCTTGAACATGTGGAAAAAACGCCTCGGAAATGTTAGTAATGATCATGCTAATATGAGCAACATTAGCAATCCATGTTGTGCAACTTGAATTGATAGTGACAACTGTAGTAGCATTAAGCTTGAGACAATAGATATATCAGGGTAAGGGGTTGAGCCCTTAATTTAACCAAAAAGGTTGTTCGTGATCAAGAAAGATTTAGTCATGGTCTTCTAGTACCCATAATCTGTAGTAGACATGATAAAAGCAAACTCGTGTGAGTTGTGGTCATATACATGAAATAAATTAATGACAACGTAATTTGTGTCATAGTATTTGAAACAAAGATAATATATAATAAACAATTATAAAGTTAGTTGTAAGAGTAAAATGCAATTTGCGTCCCTGTGGTATGTCCCAAACATCAACTTGAGCCCCTAAAAACAATTTTTTGCATTCTGAGCCCCTGTGGTATTCATTTCATAACAGTATGAGTCCCTGCCGTCAGTCTTCCGTCAGTTTGACCGTTTGCCAGTTGTGAAAAGTCCATAATACCCCCACCCTTTAATATCTACACTTAAAGCAGATATTGAACAACAGATCATCATCATCATTAACAATTGCTCTCAACTCCCAATATCATCATCATCAACAGCTCTCCTCTCCCAACTCCCAAAATCATCATCATCATCTTCATCGAAGAGATCAACAGATCATCTTCATCATCTTCATCGAACATCGAACAGATCAGGTTCATCTTCATCCTCATATTGGTCATTCGATGTGTTTATGTGTTTATATTGTGAAAAAACAGAGCGATGATTCTGGGTTTGATTTTTTGGTTCCATTCGATGATTTTTGGTTCCATTCGATGATTTTGGGTTGATTTTGAAAAAAACAGAGGGTTGATTTCATTCGATGTGTTTATGTGTTTATATTGTGAAAAAACAGAGCGTTGATTTTGGGTTCCATTCGATGTTTTTGGGTTTGATTTTGGGTTCCATTCGATGATTTTGGGTTGATTTTGAAAAACAGAGGGTTGATTTTGGGTTCCTCATTTTGAATGTGTTTGAATGTGTTATTTGGGTAACAGTTATTGATTCGATGTGTTCCTCATTTTGATTGAATGTGTTCCTCATTTTGATTCGATGATAACAGTTATTTGGGTATGGATTTTTGGGTATGATTTGAATGTGTTATTTGGGGTTAGGGTTTAGGGTTGAATGGATTTTTGGTTTGATTCTTGTGGGTTTAGGGTTGAATGGATTTTTTGGTTTGATTCTTGTTCAAAATGCATCAAAACAGAGTGTTGGTTTGAATGGATTAGGGTTTAGGGTAGCAATGTGTTTTGGTTTGAATGTGTTTTGTTTTGTTGTACAGAATGTGTTTTGGTTTGAATGTGTTTAGGGTTTAGGGTATCAACTGAGTATTAAGAACTGATCGGATGTACAAAATGTGTTTTGGTTTGAATGTGTTTAGGGTTTAGGGTATCAACATAATGTGTTTTGGTTTGGTTTGTACAGATTCTTGTGGGTTTAGGGTTGAATGGATTTTTGGTTTGATTTTTGTTGTACAGAATGTGTTTGGGTTTAGTGTTGAATGGATTTTTGGTTTGATTTTTGTTGTACAGAATGTGTTTTGGTTTGAATGTGTTTTGGTTTGAATGTGTTTTGTTGTACAGAATGGCTACGGATGTAAAGATACGCAAAACACCAACTACGAAGGCGAGAACACTTGACAACCTCCTAGAAGATGCGGTGCACATAAGGAAGTGATTGATATGAATGAATATAACCCTAGTGGAGCTCTTCGATTTTCCTTGAAATTCCAAAGCTCGCTAATTACATATCTACCACTGGGGTTATATTCATTCATATGAATGAATATAACCCAAGTGGCAGATATGTAATTAGATACACTGGGGTTATATTCATTCATATCTGGATCAGCTTCCCGAAGTGCACCCGTCAGTAAAAATCCACAATTGCTTGTGGTCGTATGACGTTTTGTCTCTGTATTGTATGTTACGGTCTTTTGTTATTTGGGTCTGTAAGTTCCGTCAACTCTACGAAGTTGGTATGACGTTTTGTCTCTGTATTGTATGTATAAAAAGTTTACATTTAATATACAATTTAGGCTTTAATAATTTGTTAAATATAGTATAAATTTAATTATTAGATTTCTTAACAAAAAACCAAGAAAAGAATTTAGGGGCTCGGGTTGATATTTCACTCATACCATAGGGACGCAAAGTGTTATTAATATATGCAAAAAGACGGTCTTACCCCTGCCTCTAACAGTCAACCTGACGGCAGGGACTCAAAGTGTTATGAAATGAATACCACAGGGGCTCAGAATGCAAAAAATTGTTTTTAGGGGCTCAAGTTGATGTTTGGGACATACCACAGGGACGCAAATTGCATTTTACTCTAGTTGTAATTAACTTATATTAAGCCTAATTTAGTAATGGTATTAATAAAAATTTTCTATTTCAATAATATTTATAAATTCGAATTTAGTATTTAATAATAGCATAAAAGTTATAAGTATATAAAGAATATGAAATCGTCCATGTTATTTTTTTATAAAATACTAAATAAAAAAGCTTTAGAAAAATAGAATTAACTTACCATATCCCTAATTGTAAGAAAAGGTATTATAAAAATACTAAATTGATATTTAATAATATATTTTCCAAATAAGTTATTTTATACTAGATTTCCTAAACATGGATTTTTTAGGGAAAAAATTTGGGAGGAAAAATGTGATGATAACACGTGTCCAAATTTGTAATCGTTTATTAGGTAGGATATAAGAGTATATTGTATGCGAATGACACTTGGTATTTGATCTTGATGACCAATTTATGTATTATAAACCAAATTTACTTAGCGTATATATTTAGTTTTGTTAATATCAACCAAGTAAAATGGAAACCGGATAATATTAATCCAATTTGTGATCCAATGTCTGATAATAATTCGTACTAACAATTTGACCAATTACACCTTTTACTTTAATATCCGTTGTAAAAAAGAATCTTACTCGCATAGTTATCATAAATTTACACTTGATTTCGCTCACATGGAGGATTATCAGCCAAATTGAGAAAAGTACGTTTCTTGTGAGCGAAATCAGGTGTAAAAGTGATGATGATTATTTAGGTGAGATTGTCTTTGCCGACGAAAATAAAAGTTAAGACTGTTGCCAGTTAAATTGTCGGTATTTGCTTATTATCAGTTGATATGTCTAGATTGTCAAATTTCAATTTACCTAAGTTCCTAACTAAAACTACTTGTTAAAAATTTAAATGAAGGATGTTTCGGATTTTTGAAAGGTATATATCCAAAATGGGGAACCATCATACACTCAAAGCGTTTTAGGTATAAGTTAAAAATTACATTTCAAATGGTCTTGGGTTCAAGTCCCACAGACGTCAGGAATAAAAGAAATTTATCGTAAAAAAAAATACTAAAACAGTATATTGTTTTTATATTAAATATTTATAAACTAAACCAAACCCAATCGCCTGAACTAGAAATGTGTGTTCAAAATTCAATTAAAAACCCTCAATTTGCTTTCTCCATCATTGTGATTTCGAGTTCTTGTGTACGCACTTGTATTGTTACTTTCATCTAACTTGTGTGTATTCACGGTATAATGATGCCACCGCGTTCTAGATGAGTGATGAGTCTCTAATCTTTATCGTGTTTTTAGTCAATTTATAATCATAATGTAAAATTTCACTCCTTTGATTTTCTGTTGTTCGATCTAGACCATTGCACACACCCACTTAGGCCGGTGGATGTGGGGTGCATCCCCGGCACATCGGTTTTGTCGAGATGCCCCCTTAGGAGCCCGGAAAGTCGGTTTCGTCGGCCAAGAGACGAAGGGGACGGGGTTGTGCGTTTGATGTTTGTGATGTGAATATTAAATAGGGAGGCTCATCACCCACACCCCAGGCCCATCCTTTGTGTGAGGTTATGGCCCCCCGGTGACATGGTCACTTACGTGTTGGTTTATCACCAAGTGATGGACCACCTCCACCCCCCCTTAGGGATGGGATTTGGGACCGGGTACCAGTATCGTACCGTGTATATTCGATACCGGTACAAGTACTCATATTCCATGTTTTTCGGTACCAGTACTTTCGATACCGATACCATGCTTATCCCTAACACCCACTCACCATTTAAAATCAGATAAACAATAAAAAAGACAGTAGTAGACTAGTAGTGTAGTACGGTTCTGTTTTAAAACACTCAGTTATATGAAGGGCCTAATACAAGGCCCAACTTCAAAGGCATGTAGTCTTGAAAGATCTTCGTAGCCTGGATCCATTAAACCCAATCTTTTACATTATCATATGTAACCGGCAAATAGGCAGTGCAACAATCTTTCAAGAAATATTCATAACGTTGAAAACTTCGTGGTTAGAAATAGGCAAGTAAATTAAGATTAAAAAAATGGTAAAACTTTATTACTTATCGGTGATATTTTTTGTATATGTTACAAAACTATTTAACCTAAAAATAAGCAGAGCAAAAATAACTTAGACACCCACTTTAGGCTATTTGTAGTGGTCCACATCACGTCGGAACCATCGCCGTATCGTAACAAACCCGCCCTTTCAACCATGGTTAGAACCACGCCTCTCCTCTCTATGTCCAATGACGCGGTGTAGCTCTTGAAAACGCCCCTCCGCTCCCCAAAAGTGTTGCCACGTGCTGAACCAGACCAACCACTACGGATGGCCTAAATCTGACATAAGGGAAGTAGTTTCAACTTTTAGTGTAATATTGTTTTTGGTGTTCGTTCAATAAGGTGTGATACTTGAGTTGGTTTTTTGCACATAAAAAGGAATGAGGTTTTCATTGTCACATAGGAAAAGTTGCATGTTCTTAAAATATGTAAGTTGTACAAAAAGCTTTTTTTACACAATATTGTTTAGTTGTTAGGCCATATGTAGTCATAAAGCTCCGTTGTAGGCGTTATGCGACAAGTGTCGTGCCACGTCACACAGGGGCTTTATGAGGCGTTATATCACTAGAGCCCGTAGTCATAAAACTCCTACCCATCATTACCTAATTATTAATTTTCATTTTTATTAATTAATTTAAAAACCACCAACTATTTTTTGATTGGTCAAAACCATAACCCTCCTCCCTCTCAAGAAAAATCACGCCGCTATGGCTATGACGCCACACCCAAAATTGACCCCCATAACGCTGCCCGTCGTGGTGTTTGGGGCGCTATGGGGTGCTATCAGACAAAAAAACCCAAACATAAGCCCCACTACGGAGGACCGTATGAAAGTTTGTATAAATGAATGGATTGAGTGCTCCAAATAGAAAAACTATGAACTTTGATTATTATTAAGCGAGTTTTTTTTACATATAAGTTTTAAAAAAATAATCACACTAAATAGTCAATAGTAACAAAGTTTTGTAACTATTTCATTAGTGATGTTCTCAAGATGTAAGTTCCTTCTCAACAATTTACGGTTCTGTCACTTAACAATAGGTTCATGTGGGAATAATTTAGGAATATAATAATTAGATATAAATAATTCCAAAGATTAAAAAAAAAATAGAAAGAAAAAACAAAAAAAAGCTACAAGACATGTTAAGTTAACATGATCAATTTCAGGTTCTAAACTGTTGACTTGACTGGACCGGACCAGTAACCCATCAAAATCAAACTACATAAACTTTTACAACCTACTGAACCGTTCCGCGAGAACTACGTTTGTGTCCGTTCGTTTAATAAATGAATGAACACGGACAAGATATTTCGTTTGTTTATGTTCGATAGTTTATTAGGGTTTTTAACAATTATCTTTATCTAATACATCAAAATTACCTCTAAGATATTATTTAATAAATAATAAACTATTTAATTATGTTTATTAAGATCATGTCAAGTATGTTTGGATAATTGGGTTTGTATATCTTGGGCGGATCTACGCCATGTTTATGATGAAAGATTTGTGTTAGTTTTTTTTTTCATGAACGTTCGTTTGTGTTCGACTATGTTCATGAACGTTCGTTTGCATTCGCATTCGCATTTATCCAACACCTAAAATTCACAAACAAACACGAACATGTTCATTTCCTTAACGAACAAACATAAATATAAAATCTCGTTCGATAAGTGTTCATAAACACATATTTTCGTTAACAAACAAACACTAACAAGACCTTGTTCATATTCGTTTGATCTGTTTGCAGCCCTACATACAACCGGTTGGTTTTGACTTTTAACACATTAACATCCAATATTCTCAAACTCAAACGTAAGGCGGGCCTGTTAAAACATAACTAAAAGTTGTAGGACCAAATCTGTAATTTAGTAAACAGTACAGGGACCAGTATTGCAATTCACTTGCTTCATTTTCCCGATAATCACCCTCGTAGATCCCTTTTTTTTTGTTGTTCATATGTTTTGATTGCAGGTGAAATCAGTAACAACGAATTAGAAGCTTCATGGGGCACACTGGTTCTTCATCTAGAAGAAAACACTCAAATAAAAAGACTCTCAAGGTTTGTTTGTCAATTTTATACCCTTTTTTTTTAATTTTACTTTTTAGGGTTTCGAATTTGTTTGATATTCTTGAAATTGTTTCTGGGATGTTGTTATTTTCATGTTTCTTGGTTAAATCTTGATGCTTTTGCACAATGTTTTGGTTAATTTTTAATGGGTTGTTATGAATCTTGAAGTCTTGAATTGAAGTTGAAACAATTTGAATGTTGTTAGGGTTCCCGAAAAAAGAAAAGTAGAAGTAAGTCGAAGAAGCTTCGTCATCGTGACGATTTGGATTCATCGAGTTCGGATGATGAATCCGCTAGTTCATCGCTTAATTCGTTATCTAGTTCAGAAGGTGAGTATAGAAGTAAAAGGGATCGTTCGCGCTCACGAAGTGGAATAAAGGGTAGTAAGAAACGGAAGAGACGAAGGTATTCAAGTGAGGATAGTAGTGATGATTCGCTACCCGTGAAGAAACGAAAACGGTCGAAAAAAAGTAAAAAGATCAAGAAGAAGAAGAAGAGTTCGAAACGCGATGGTTATGTTAGTTCTGCAAGCAGTGATTCAGGAAGCTGCTCGACGTGTAAAGACGAAGATATCAGTAGCGATGAATTGGGTTCACGCGAGAGGTCGAGGGGTAGGTCCAGAGAAAAGCGAAAGGGTCATAGAGATTCAACCAAGGGTAAAACTGGAAATAGGAAGAACAGGAGTGAAGCTAGGAGGTCTATTTCACCAAGCAGCAGTTACGGCAGTGAAAGGATTGAGAATACGACGATGGAAAACAACCCGGTGAGGTTAAGATCGGTTATTACGGTTGCAAACGTAGAGAACGAAGAAGACGACAATATGAAAATTGACGAGCTTAAAGAAGAGACTGTGTATGATTATGATGATTACCCGTCTAGTAAAAGCAATGATAGCGTTGAATTAGACGGTCGTTTTAATTATTCTCCTGATAAAGGAAGTGTGGCTAAAGAAGTAAACTCTGGTTCTGTACTTGATGATAATAAGGGAAAGGAGAGCAATGTTTCTGATGATTTGGAGTCAATTTTGAGACAAAAAGCGTTAGAAAATTTAAGTAGATTCCGAGGTGGGACTAAAACGAAACCAGTAGCTCCTGTTGATGATAAACCTAAGAGCGATCAAACCGACGTTAAGCAGTTGACACTTGAAACCGTTAGCACGACACCGGTGTCGCAGCCAGTACCACATAGGAGTAGGTTTACGTGGAGACGAGATCCTTCTGCGGCAACAGGGAAAGATGAAAAGGCTGCAACTTACAGTGAGCCGCACTCTAGTGGATCACAGCCAGCTGAACTGAAGTTACCAACGAGCAGGGTAGATAATAAGATATTGAATGAGACATCGATGGTCGATACTGATAATGTTGACCAAAAGTCAACTGCCGTTGTTGAAACACCCTCTTCTGCGCCTAAACAAGAAGGTAGCTCTAAGGAGCAGCAGAATGAAAGCAATGACAATTCACAGTTTGAGAAGAAGACGATGTCTGTGATGAGGGGTGGTGAAATGGTGCAGGTAATCGTTTATTGCTTAATGTTAATTTGACAACGCTTATATATGAATATAACGTTTCGAGGTTTACGATTTTGTTTTTGTTGCCAGGTAAGCTACAAGGTTTACATACCAAACAAAGCACCCGCTTTGGCTAGGAGGAAACTTAAGCGGTAACTTGTAATAACACATACACGTATGCATTTTTTTGTCAATGTTTCATAAACGATAATACCTGCAACAAGTGAGTTGTAAGTTAAAAAAAAGACATGTTTTGGTCATCTTTTCCAGTAAGACGAGGAACATCTGTGTTTTATCTTGTAAGGAAGTAAATTTTGAATACATGAAATCATCCATATAAGCATAAAACATGAACTTTTTCTTCAACTACCCTGTCTTCCTCTTTGTGCCACTTATGCAAGCCCAATCATCGATTTGTGACACAGTAATCCCTTCCAAAATATCCGAGTATCGGTCCACAACCGTAGGTACCTAAAACATCTCAATAGTTAGCCCTGTAAGTGTAAACAAACCAAAAGTTCATGAACTATTCGTGAACTTGTTCGGCGGGAAGTTTCGTTTATTTAATAAACGAACGAACATGAACAAAAATTTTTGTTCATTTAATTAAACGAACAAACATGAACGCACTTTTTGTTCATTAAATATAAACATAAAACGGACTTTCTAACTACTTACACAAATATAACTAATTAGTTTTGGGTTTTCGAATAATAAAAATGGGTTTTCCAATGAAACTTATCGTATTCAATCACTAATTTATGTAAAAAAACTACTTCATGTTTGTCGGTGTTCGTTTATGTTTGGTTAAATATGTTCGTTTTTGTTCGTTTAAGTTTGTTTGTTTATGTTCATGAACTGTTCGTTTCGGTTTAAACGAACACAAACATGCCTATTTTCTTAATGAACAAACATGAACAAAAAAATGTGTTCATTTATATGCTCGTGTTCATGTTCGGTTAAAGTTAAATGAACAAATACGAACATGCATCTGTTCGTGTTCGTTCGGTTCGTTTACAGGCTCCAAGATACCTTTTGTCCAAAATTTTATCAACAAATTGGTAGTTAGAAGGTACCTGCTCCAAGATAATACCAGATAGACCGACGACCCCACCAGGTTTAGCGTAAGAAACAATATGATCAGCCAAATCTAGCAACGGGTTCAAAAGAATATTCGCAACAACCACATCATACTTCTCTTTCTCAGTAACAATTTCCACAGCATGCTCCGTTACACTGTCGCTCTTCATAGCCCATTGCCATTGGTTGGTTGACGCAGGACTTATGTTGCTTGGAACAACCTGCAGTGCCAGTTTGTCTGGTCCTATGTTGTTTAAGGTAGCATTATGACGTGCGGCTGTTATGGCTTGTGGGTCTATATCGAAACCAACGGCTAAGGCTGCACCAAACTGTAGCTCATGGTTAAGATTGCAAACTGGTGTTTGAAATAAACGAGTGTTAAAGAAGGTTACCTTTAGTGCTGCGATTGCGAGAATCCCTGAACCTGTGCCGTAATCCAAAACGATTTCGCCACCTTTGATTAAAGTGTGCAATAATATTAGACATAGTTTGGTTGTTGGGTGGTCGCCGGTTCCAAAAGCGAGCCCTGGGTTTAGAGTTATAATCATTGCTTCGACGTCCTGTTGAATTCCCAAATATAATTCAATATGAAAGCCTAATACTAGCAATATTACCGTATCAAGACTGGTTATCGGGCAGTGCACTGATCAGCTATGCAGTTAATATCGCCGATATATCACCGGTACATCGGTGATATATCGGTTATTGGTCCCCTGGTGAGATATCGGTGCAAAGTATCGGTACCGATATTATCGACGATATTGACCGACATTTGACCGATATATCACCTATATTCCCGATGTCAGTACCTTTCTTCTTAGTTCTACAATTCGTCTTTCATCTTATTGCTGCTATTAGTATTTTGATTCTTAATTGTTAGTATTAAATGTTAGTGTTTTAAGTTTTAATCAGTTTCTACTTGCTACAGTTAGTGTTTTGCAAGTTGCAAAAGGTTAATTTGTTAATGGTATGAGAGTATACTGAATTGTTAGTGTTAAATTGCTATATATATAAATTCAGCATATCTCAAATGTCGGTCCTTGACCGCTATCCGATTTTTTACTGCATTAACTCAGACAGTTTTTAGACTCCGGATTACATTAAAAATAATTAAGAAAAAACTAAAAAAAATATACACACAACTAATTCCCAACTACTACAAAACCAAGTGTCGGCCGCCGACACGGTAATAGTAGTGCTCTTTCATTGGGCTAAATGGGCGGCAGGGATAATAGTGCCAGGCAGCTGCCTGGCACTCTCCTATTGGCCCAACAAATTTACGATTTTATCCCCCTTTAAAATTACGATTTTGCCATCAGTTAAAAATTATGTTTTCGTACTCGCTTAAAAATAAATTTACGCTTATGCTCCCAGCTAAATATTTCAATTTTGCCCCCGGTTAAAAATTACGATATTTACCCGTTTTAATTTACAGTTTTGCCATTAGTTTTTTTTTTCCATTAAAATTACTATTTTGCCATCAGTTCAAAGTTATCTTTTTACCCTCACTTAAAATAAATTTACGCCTTTGCTCCCAGCTAATAATTCCAATTTTGCCCTCGATTCAAAATTACGACTTTGCCCCGTATAAAATTATACTTTTGCCATTAGTTTTTTTTTTTCTCACAGCCAAGTTACGATTTTACCCCCAATTTAAATTTACATTTTGCCCATCGTTTTTGTTTGTTTCCCTGGTGAAATTACAATTTTGCCCCCAGTGTAAAGTTACTGTCATGCGGCAGCTTCCTGGCACCCCCCGTTGGTCCATTTAGTTTACAATTTATCCCCGAATTAAAATTATGATTTCGACCTCAGTTAAAAATTACGTTTTTCCCATCGTTTTAGTTTTTTTTTACCAAAACTATAAAGGTTTTTTGTTTTAATTGGTTTACTCGATTTAATTTTTTTCCGTGTCAAGGAGCTGCCTAACACTGGCTCATTAGTTCTGAAAAATTACAGTTTTGCCCTGAGCCCGAAATTACGGTCTCATCGTTTTTGTTTTTTTTTTTTTCCTAGCAAAATTATAGTAGTTTTTTTTAATTGGTTGAGAATTATTCGGCTATCGCCCCGCAACGCGGGCGGGACATCTACTAGTTTGAAACAAAATGTAGTACTACTATACATTTTGGTGTGAAATTACATATTACGAGTGACTAAAGTTGGTTACCTTGAAGTCTACCTTTTAAATTAGCTCTTTGTTGAGTAAACATTCTTGTTAAAATGTATAAGCTAAACATGTTTTTGACCAAAGCAAAAGGTACTTATTTAGGCAAAGGCAATCTTTATAAATGACAAGAGCACACGAAGTCATACATACCGGTGGAGTTATCCATTCAGGCACAATCCAAAGACCTTCTGTAACTTCAATAGGATGGAAAGATTCCTGCAACACCAGATTAAGACCATAAAAAGTACAAACTTTATGAATTTTGATCTAAATGTTGTTGTCTTAGAACGTTCTTTGGTGTAAAATAAATATAAGAAAGCAAAATAACCCGAGCATTTTCGATCCAATCGGAGTGGTAACCAGTGGTGACTTTGTAAACTGGTGTTTCTTTCAAGCCTATTGAATCAGCAGCCAGTGCAATACTTTGATGCACGTCATGAGATACATCGAATATCGAAACAATCGAGATCTGCAAGATTATCAATTGGTCATATCATCATCATCATACTCAGTAAATCTCAGTAATAGCAAAGCTAAGGTAGGGTCTGGGGAGGGTAAGATGTAGACAGCCTTACCTCTACCCCGTAGGAATAGAGAGGCTACTTCCAGTGAGACCCCCGGCTCCATAGTAGTTTTGCGTCAAGCCTTGGACATAAGGCACATAACACTCAACAATTAAGACAAAAGGCCGATTAGTGCATGTAATGCCTTGTCTTTCGGCTATCAACGCCACCAAATGATGCATGATTAACCATCCCCCTCTTTTAACGTTATTTTACGAAATTAGTAAAATAACGTTACAATTAGTGCACTTTCACTTTTGCCCCCCGAGCGCCCACACATATATACATTATATGCGCATACCGCAAGCGGTGCGTTACTTTTATTCATGGATTTACAGTGACCAATAAATAACCAATCACTCTTGTTTACCTCATCGTTAGAGTCGCCGTTGTCTAGTTCAAACACGCTTGTTGAAACAGCACCAAAACACAAAAGTGCCTCTGAAAGCATATCCTGACGAAACAAGATTGGAACTTGCAGTCAGTCATTCCAGGCAAAGAATATCAACTAATGCCACGTCGGTTTTTTTTTTACACATCATAACATAATCAGCAGCCACGTCAGCATTTCGTTAACGTCGTTACCTTTTTTTAACTAAGGACCGTTGAGAGCGATATAGTTAAAAGGTTGGACTACTAGTGGGAACATTAAAAGGTGGGATCAGTAATGGCCAATGACGTCTAGTTAAGATTATTAGAATCCAATTTCCCTAGTAAAAATCACCAAAATAGTCCCAATTTGGGCATACATTAAAAGGTGTTAAATTTTAGTAAAAATCACCAAAACAGACATTTTAACCATTTTTTTGGCCAAAATGGACAGGACTTTTAGCCTATTTAAAAATAAACATATGCATAACTCCATAAGCAATCCATCAAGAAACCTCACAAACTTAACCAGCTAAGAATACTAAATTTTAGACGGTACGAAGAACCTTGAAAAATGATTGTAGGTTTTTTTTGTACAAGCTGAACTCTTAACCATTTTAAATTATGTGGGATATTCTAGTTAGTTGTCTTTGAATATGTTTACTTTTCAGGGTCCTAAAAGTCAATGCCTATTTCGTTGTTCCATCTTAATGGTAGTGTACTTCATTACTAAAAAGATCGGGAATTAAAATTCTGCAGAGGTGATATATTATCTATATCTTAAAATGCATGGTCGGTGGAGTATGCATTTTTGTATTTCACCCTCAGTTTTAGATAATGTCACACATTCAACCCACATATTTTGGTATATGACACCTTTACTTTTAACTTTTGATAATTGACTACTTTAACCCCTATTTTTTTCTACTTAATAATTTCACACATCATTTTCTCCAACATTTCAATTCTTTTGTTTAAATTCCTTTTACGACTTCACACAGCACCGTACGAGACATTATACTCTTCTCTATCTATGCCTAATCATGTTAATGTCACGAACGTAATGTGTGTGACAAAGCAAAAAGCGAGTCACATTACGCGCGGGCATCACACGTTAATGTCCTCATCGAAATGCGTGTAACAAAGTCGAAAAACAACGATGCCGCCCCAACGCGCTACACGAGTCAAAAATCTAGTTTATCCTAAAAATGGCTGTTAAAAAAGTTGATGTTTATTTAAAAAAAATAATGTTTTATTTAAGGTCCATTGAAAAATCCAAATTTATAAAAACAAAAAATAAAGATTGAACGCAAAAGATAAGCAGGGTGAGTAAGATTAAAGCTTGAATTGAATTGAATTGAATCTTACCGCAACATCTTGACGACTTTGAATATCCACAGATAGGTAGGAACCAGTAGTTGGGGTTTCAGAAGCAGAAGAAGATGTGGAAAATGCTGCAGTAACTGAGCTCAAATTCAAGAATTCTCTCAAGTTTCTTGATGGGTGGGAACCAATTAGCTTGAAAACGCATCCAGAAGTGAGGTTTTGGGTGCCGCGAATCGATGAGAAAGAAGTGCACGACAGGTGTTTGAAGAAATGACTACGAAAAGAATTCAAAAGCAGTGACATGATGGTTCTTGTTTTAGTATTGTAAGGTAAGGCCTGAGGTTCAGGCAATTTATCCGCCTCACGTGACCAAGTGAATACACAAACACGACGGGTGTTTAGAATTCGTTTCAAATTCGAAATTCGATTATCAATAATTTGAAATCGATTTAATTAGGGTCTAGTACATCGAATACGAAATTATAATTTTAAAATCGAATCGATTCGAAATTTGAATTAAAATTATACTTACTTTATTTATTATTTTTATATATAATACATATATAACTTTTATTGGCTTAGTATAAATTAATCTCTAAATTTATTCGAAATATTAAAATTGCTCATTACCAAGCCCATAACTTAAACGAATTTTGTTACAAATGTTTCCTGAATTTGAATCAAATCAAATTCAAATTGGGATTTTAATTCGAATACGAATTAAAATCGAATTGGCTGGTTCTTAATCGAATTCAAATCGAATACGAATTCAAGAAAAAAATTATTCGAAAAACTCGATTCGAAAATTCGATATTCTATTCGATGAACACCCTCAATTCCTTAAATTTTCTTCCTTTTAAAAAAATAATAATAATTAAAAGGGTTGATTATAAATTTTACAAATGTGTATACAAGTTTTGGCAGATTTGATCATTTCTTTTTAGAAATTAAGGATACAAGTGATTAATATCAAATCTAAAAGTTAGACCCTAAATTAATAAACGACAGTGTGCTCATCACCTCAATGTTTCATATTGTCACCCTAAATCGATCGTCTCCTGCTCTCAACGTCATTGTGCATCAGTGGCGGATCTAGGATTCGTTCGTAGCGGTAACGTTTTATAAATAAGCGGTAACGAAATTGAAAAAAACTTCAATTTTTTCCAAAATTTACACTAATTTTATACTACCGCCGGAGCGCCAAGCGGTAGCGGGCGTTGCCCCTTGTATATACATAGGTCCGCCCCTGTTGTGCATGCAATATGATTATCGTCTCGTCGGCCACAACATTGTTATTCATAAGAAAAATATTATGCCATGAAATGTGCCTGTTTTTAAAGTCATAAAAACTTGAGACCCAACATTGTCACTGTCTCACTCGACAAATTTAAATCGGGTGACACGGGTGTCCAAATCGCTCGAACTTCGCTTGATGCTCGCTAGGAATATTTATTGTTCGGAAAATGCTCGCTTGATTTGAGGCTCGGTTTTAAATGAGCCGCTCCTCTCGGTTCAATTTGTAAATGAGCCAAGCATGAGCAAAGGTCTGCTCGGTTCGACTCCTGAACTGCACTAGTCATACAAGAACTCCGAATTCTCATTGATTCCCTGATTCATTGATAACAACAATTGTTGATATGCTAATGAAACAAAGAACGATAAATTTATAGAGATGAATGTATGTTCAAATTGATTACTGAATGCATAATTTTCTAACATCAAACTAAAGTAAAAAAAAAAGGAACAAAAAAAAAGTCAAAAGACAACTTTTAAACATATATTAACGCTATATTACATCTACCATAAAATAAAATAAACCAGTCTACATAACAATGAAACACTATAATAAACATAAGAAGTAGGATTAAACACTTGTATAACTAAATTACTTTACACTTGACACCTTACAACTACAATTCAACATAAACTTTCAACAACCTGATCAAGCCATAAAACAACCTGCTCAATTGATGGTCTTCTTCTTGGATCTTGATCTAAACACTTGCAAGCAATGCCCAAAACTTCCATCATTTCATTCTCACAACTCTTATCCCATATCAACAAATCAAATATCTCCGAGTATCGCGATTCAAGTTTCATCTCAAACACCCACGAAACCAAATTCCGGCAATTCTTCCCTTTACCAACTTCAACGGGCCGACGGCCTGTTATAAGTTCTAGAAGAACAACACCGAAGCTGTAAACATCGCCTTTGAAAGTTGCAATCAACGTTTGAGCGTATTCGGGTGGAATGTACCCCAGTGTGCCTACCAAATCGGTTGTTACATGAGTGTCGTAAGGGCATAGTAATCTTGAAAGCCCGAAATCAGCTAAATGGGCCTTGAATTTTTCATTTAGGAGAATATTGCTTGTTTTGATGTCACGGTGGATTATTTTCGACTCGTTATGCAAGTATGCCAACCCGTGTGCGGCTCCTTTTGCTATCTTTAACCTCGCATGCCATGTTAATGGCGGTTCATCGTCGACTCGTTCGTGTAACCAGTAATCCAAACTACCGTTTTCCATGTACGAATAGATTAGTAACTGATCCGACCCGTATTTGCAGTATCCTTTAAGGGAAACAAGATTCTGGTGTTGGGCTCTTGACAGAGCTTCAACTTCTGCATGAAATTCACGTTCCATTTGACCGCAATCACCCGAAAGTCTCTTGATTGCTGCTTTTGAGCCGTTCGGAAATGTGGCTTTGTAAACGAGCCCAAACCCGCCACACCCGATTATGTTAGATTGGCTGAAGTTATTCGTTGCTTCGACTATGTTTGAAACCGTGAGGTCCTTGCAACCAGATGCCGGGAAAAATACGGGCTTTGACCCGCTTAGCCCACCCGATAACCCGTATGCAACGCTGTAATTCTCATCTTCTAATTTCGAAATCGACTCCTGGTGTTTTTTTCTCGACATTCTGAGAAGAACGATTCCGAGCAAGATCATGATTACGGCTCCGATACCGAGTGTTATTCCAATGATACTGCTTCTCCCAAGTTTTCTATGCGAACTGGAACGAAGAGATGGAGTTGTTTTCGGCCCGCAAGGAGGAAGAGATTCCCCGCAAAGACCCAAATTCCCTTCGAAGCTCGAGGCCGGGAATCCCGAAAACTGAGTTCCGGTAGGAATCGGACCTTCCAAGTGATTATGTGCAACGGAAAACATCGAAAGAAATGAGAGCGTGTTTAACGAACTCGGAATCGATCCATGAAGATCGTTTGAAGACAAATCCAAAACCTCCAAATTTCTCATTTCAGAAATCGTGCTCGGGATCGTTCCGCTCAGATTGTTCTTGCTCAAATCCAGTACATGAAGCTGTATTAATTTCCCGATTTCCGGCAAAATCAAACCGTTTAATTTGTTGTTGCTGAGGTAAATTGACGGAGGAAAGCTTGCAACTTGATTGTATTGAAGCCCTCTACCACTTTGATTCCTCTTAACAAACAAGGGGATTCCAGTAGTCGATCCAAGAATCGAAGAACTTATGTTCAAAGAAACCAAACTCTTCAACTCGGTCAAACTCTTCGGGAGTTGACCCGAGAGCGAATTATTCGAAAAATCCAAGTAAAACAGCCTCTCCATTTGACCGATCCAAGACGGTATCCCCCCGTTTAAGCGATTCCACGATAAATCGAGTACCTCTAGCTTCGGACAGCTGATTAACCATTTCGGGATTTGACCCGTGAGTTCCGAATTTGCAACTGCAAGAACCATTAACCTCTCGAACCCGTTCGCATTAACGGGAATTTCTTCCCCACGAAAGTTTTTAGTCAATATAAGAGTGGTTAGATTCTTGCAGCTTTGTAATACAGATAACGCGAGTGGTAAATTTGTCAAACCATTGTTAGAAAACGAGAGAAACGAAAGATTCGAAAGGTTCGAGTAGCTAACGGGAATTTCTCCATACAATTCGTTCTTTGCAAGATTCAAGATTCTCAGTTCATGACAATTTGAAAGTGAGATTGGTAAAGAACCTTTAAACTTATTACTACCAAGATCAAGAATGCATAAATTAGGAAACTTGGAGAAATTGGTAGTCAAAACACCTGATAACGAATTGTTACGAAGATCAAGAACTCTTAGACTAGAACATGCTTCAATGGTGGAGGGCAATGGCCCTGAGAATGAGTTTGCATGTGCAGTTAACTCTTCCAAATGTGTTAAGTTGTTGAACACATTAGGAAGTGGGCCTGCAAACCGGTTACCGAATAAAACTAACGATTGGAGGTTCGAAAGGTTACCGAGATTCGTACTGAGCTCGCCGGAAAAGTTGTTCGACGAAAGAGAGAGCCGTTTCAGGGGCGAAAACGAGTATATAAACTCCGGTATATCGCCTGAAAATGAGTTGGAATCTACATGGAGTTCTTGAAGAGATTTGCCACAGGTGTGAAAATTTTCAAGATTTCCAGTGAAATTATTCATTGACAGATCGAGAAACCGAAGATTGGTTGACGAATTGCAAATTTGTGAATTGAATTCACCCGAAAACGAATTGTTGCTCAAGTTGAATGCAATTAGATTTGGAAAATCCCCAAAACCTGATAGATTCCCAGATAAATAATTGCTGGACACATTAACAACTTGAAGATTCTTCAAATTCGAAACATTTTTCGGCAATTCTCCTTCGAGTTGATTATACGAAAGATCAAGAAATCTCAAATTTTGCAACTGAGATATAGAACCTGAAATCACACCCTTTAGCCCTTTTGCAGACAAGTTCAGCATAGCAACTTTCGAAACATTTTTCGCATCGTTTTCGCACACGACACCGTCCCAGTGACAGCAAATGGCATCACTGGACCAAGATGAAAGTCCAGACCCATTTGTTAAACCTAAAGCAAGCTCCTTTAGAGCTACCAGATCAACCGGATCACATGTTTGGCTTAGGGTTTTGACACCCAAACATGAACAAAAGAACAAGGCAAACAACACCCAACTGATGAAATTCATTGATCAGAAAAACCCCAATTTGACAAGTTCAGCACATCCCTAAAATACCAAGTTGCTAATATAGAACAAGATGATGAAATTAAAGGCCCAAAATAGATCAAAAGACTCAAATCCCTATACAATAAGATGAATCAATTGCAAGATTTGGAACCCAAATCCCAAAACCTCAAAGAAACAAAAAGCAAAACAGAAACAGAAGCAAGAAGATTAAAGAAAGCTTGTAAAAGAAGCAACCCAGAAAACACTCAATGGCACATGAGAGTCTTTAATGATTTAAAATCTCAAGCTAGAAGAAGAAAGTAAACTCTTTTATTGATTCTCAAACCAGACCCACAACAGAAATGAAAGCACAGTACCGTTTAGTGTCGATCACTTGTGAAGGAAGCAAGAAAAGCAGAGAGTAATCATGTGTTGGCTTTTTATCAAACAGGTGGTGGGCATTACGAAATTTACCAAGGGAAGATGAAAAAGATAAAGGGGGTGTGGAAAATTTAAAGTGAAATTGTGTGTAGTTGTTAGATCTTGACATTAGTCACTCACACAAGTTGTTTTGACTTTGGATTGGTGGCAAGATTTTCAAAGCTCTAATCTGACTAATCTCACCAGTTGTCTGCTCCCAGAATTATTAATGCCGCAAAACCCTCTCCATACAAAATTAATATATTCATTCGGTGAATAATATTTTATCATTAACAAGTCATTAATTAATCTAATATACATATTATTAAATGGAATTTTGTTTTTTGATGTGACGTATACTTTTTTCCTTTCTCAATCTTCTTTAACTTTGACTTCTTTTCCTTAATTAAAGTTTTCTAATTAAAGGTTTCTTAATAATATATTAGTGGGATGTGTTGAAACTTGGTTTCGGTTGGTATTGGTTTATTTTGTTTTGATATTGATAAGGTATAATTAATAAAATACTTGGTATAGATTATGATACTAAGTTTAAATACAACTTCATTTTTTATAAAATTTATATTGGAATACAGATGTGTATTCCGTTTTTTTTATCAAATTAAATGAAATTTAAATGGGTTGAAGATGTATGTTATTTATAGTATAAGGACTGAAACTGAAATTATTGTTTACCCCGGGAATTTGGTCGGTATCGATTCGATTCGGTTCGTTACGGTACGGGTAAGATGCTGACACTCGCTACATAAATCAAAAGAGAAACCCACAAAAAATAAATCGTGATATGCCTAAAAGGATACCAACGCGTGTTTTACATCGATCGAAAATCATAAAAATGAATACCGGTACTGGTTTTGATAATACTGATGTCGGTTCATCATGGTTCCGGAAATTGTCATAATTTATGATACCAAAAATATACATTACTTTGAATACAACTTCATTTTCAACGTACTTTGTACCAAAATGTCGAAAAAAAAATTAAACACAACTGTGTTATTCAGCTTTTTATAAAAAAGTCAACAAACACAAGTTAACAGAAAAAAAAATCACATTAAATAAAAAATAAATGGTTAAAGGCGTATATTATTTAAAGTGTAGACAGTGAAACTAAATCTTTAAAAAAACAATATATTATTATAACAATTTTATCTATATTTTTAATAAGTATAGTAATTAGCAGAGCCGTCCTTGGGGATTTATATGTCTCGGTCGAGCGGAAAAAGTATTTTGGCCTAACGAATTTTTTTTAAACGACGATTAACTTTATAACAAAACACCGGCTTGAGACTTTTTAGTTGATTCATCTAGTTTTCTCTTGTTACATTTTGAGCACTGGATAGTTGTATATAATGCATAATTTCTAAAAATCAAATTTAAATTCAGAAGTCAAAACCTAACTCAATTCTATATTATTATCTAACAACTAAAAAATTACAGAATTTTAAGTCTAACAATCAACAAAACACCCAATTTAGGACTCAACATCCAACAAAAACCAATGTTTTAAGAAAACCGGTATTTAAATCGCAACGGTTAGACTCAAAAATGGTTCAACCGGTTGAATCGGGTTCTACCGTACGGTTCAATAGTGTTGACTAATTAACTCTATAAATCCATAAAATATAATTTCAACTCAAAATATAATTCAAAACTACATCATTCCATAATAAAAAAAGAATCCAAAAGTTAATCCATAATCAAAAAATTATCCAAAAGTTCATTGATTAAATACCCATTATATAGCAATTAGCAAACATTATAACAATTAACAACATGAATGACTAAACAAAAGTCAAAAGAAGGTAAATCTGGATGATTGGTTGTAGAACTTAATTTGAAAAACCCAATGATTTTCCAGAGCCGGCCCTGAAGGAGGGCGGGGAGGACAACCGAACAGGGCCCGTGATTTCGTAGGGCACGTAATTTTTTAAAAAAATCCGATATTATATATGTAAAAAAAATTTAATAGGGTATAACCAAAAAAATATTAAGATAGGCCCACTTAAAAAAATATATTGTTTAAACTATTTAGCCCATTAGGTTAGTGAGTCCAATACCCAAATTTTTTCTAAAAACTAATTAAAAAAAGTTGTGTGGGCGGCAAAAAGAGAACAGAAACTGAAAAGTCACAGACTCTGGGTTGTTCTCGATCATTCATCATCATCATTCCTTCAGTGCTTCTGGCAATCGGTGTAGGATAAGGATCAATCCATAAAGGTTAGCAATATCATCCCATCTATTTTTTATTTACTTCTTTCACTTGCTGATTTAGTGCTTTATATGAAAATTAAATATAGAACAATAGGGCCGATTCCAATATACATATGCCATCAGTTGTCAATGTGAATGTCTATTAAAATATCTAAGTTGTTCCAATTGTTCCAAGATATATAATAGGGCCGATTCCGATTACACTTGATTTAATATAAACAATATTTATTATCTCCTTTTGATTGATTAAACCTTAAAATATCTAAGTTGTTCCAAGATATATAATTTCGTTTACTCGTATATAGGGCTGCAAACGAACCTTATTTAGGCATTAACTTAATTTGATACAAACTTTGTCGATTATATTTAGGCGTTAATGGCACCTAAACAAGCACCCGGATGGCAAAAACGTCTAAAGAGGAAACGACAAGATGAATTGGTGAAGTCACAAAAGGGTGCTATGCAAAAAAATTTGACGCCTAATCCGCCTATTGTTGATGTGGAAAAACCACAAGAGCATGTTGAAGTAGAACGGGAACACGAGGAAGTAGAACAAGAGCAAGAACGTGTGGAAGTAGAAGACGAGCAAGACGAAGAACATGTTGAAAAGCAACAAGAACATGTTGAAGAGCAACAACAAGAAGAGCATGTTTATTATATATTTGATCCAAGAAGGTGGGAAGGACTAAATGCGGATGAGATTAAACTATTGGTCGCGAAAGGTCCTAAAAGAGATACTAGTATTGAATTTGGTGCATATGATAAATTTAATAGACGATTTTCAGCAACTATTTATACAAGAACATTATCAAACTTGGAGAAGTGTGATAGAGAATGGCTAGTATATTCGAAAGAGGTAGATAAGATGTTTTGTTTTTGTTGCAAAGTGTTTAGAAATGGGGCGCCAAAAGGTAGATTGGGAGGTGTAGGTTTTGATGATTGGCACCATGCTACCGGTAGAGTGAGAGAACATGAAGTTTCTTTAGATCATCTCATAAATATGAAAAAGTGGTTTGATTTGCGTAAAAGATTGAAATCGGACGACACAATAAATATGAAAAAGTGGTTTGCATTGCATATAGAATATTGTTGACTATTCCAGTCACTGTGGCATCTGCAGAAAGATGTTTTTCGAAGTTGAAGTTATTGAAATCTTACCTACGATCTTCAATGTCCCAAGAAAGACTTAGTGGGTTGGCGATGATTGCTATCGAGAACGAAGTCTTAGATGATATAAATTGTGAAGAGTTGATTCACCAATTTGCTATCAAGAATGCCAGGAGAGCTTCACGAATCATTGGTTAGCTATTAGCTTAGTAGTTTTTACGGTATGTCATTCATTCGAATACTATATTTTGTATTTTGTTAATTGCATTGTTTATCGAATGCTATATTTTTGTCAACGGTTCAAAGTTGTATGAAAAAACTAGTTTAAATTTTTTATTTAGTTAAGATCTAAGGGCACGTTTTTCGAGCTCGAACAGGGTACATGAATTCTCAGGGCCGGCCCTGTGATTTTCTATCTTTGAGTGAGGAAGAAGTTTGATCGATGTGGATTGTCAATTGTGACCACTAAGTTTTACACTTTAAGGAAGAAGGTAAATAGTTACCTATTTTAGGCACCTAAAAATTAAAAGTTCAAACATTTGACATTTGGCAGGTATGAACCGGTACTAGTATACCGGTATATCCCAATTTACCGGCGGTACTTTTTTTGCCGTTTCCTTAGTTTATTGGTATAATTCATGTCGGCCAAGCATTCGGCATCCGGTTTAACCGGTTCAACTGGCCGGTTTAAACCGATTTTTTAAAACAATGAGAAAAACACATCCAATTTAGGGCTCAACATTAAAGAAAACAAATTTATTGCTAAATTAACAACTATAAATTATAGCAAAATTTTGTGAATCAACAAAGTGAAACAATTAAAAATCATACCTTGATTGAATGATTTGGTTGTGGTAGTCGTAGCTCGTAGGCGTCAATTTCGGTTTTCTTCGGTGGTCGCTGGCGTGGCTATGGTGGTGGCATGAAGTGACGATGGTGGATTGATGGTCAGTAATGGCAGCAACAGTGTCGCTTTCTTTCTTTTTTGTTTTTATATTTTTATTTGATATTGTTAATTAAATTAGGTAGGATCAAAATAAGATTAATGAGCCTAATATGTTATAAGATTTTAGATATGAATAAACATAAATTTATTTGGGCTCAATAAGTTGTAAGATTGAATTTTGGGTAAACTTCCATTTTGCTCCCTGTGATTTGTTCATTTTAACGGTTTTGCCTCAATAGTTTAAAAATAGTCATTTTCCTCCCTGATTTTTCTAACTTATCGTCATTTTGCTCCCCGCCTCTAACTCCATCAGGGAGGAAACTGGCAACAAACTCGAAAGATTAGGGAGCAAACTGGCGACAAACTCGAAAGATCAGGGAGGAAAATGACTATTTTTAAACTATTGGAGCAAAACCGTTAAAATTACCAAACCACAGGAAGCAAAACGAAAGTTAACTCTTGAATTTTTATACAGAGGGTCCACTAAATTTTTCGGTTTCACATTTATATATATAATTTATTTTAAAAAACTTAGGCTTTTGAAAAAATCAGGCCTCAGTTGAGGTTGCGGCTTGCGTGGGTCTACCTTGAATTAGATTGTATTCTCTAGGGGAAATTACCCTAATCGTCATGTGCTAATATATATGAATCTAGTTATTTGCTTAGTCGTCACACTTTTGATCTTTTAAATGGATTATATTAAGTTAATGAAAAGTTACAATTTAAATATACCTTAAAGGGTTAAATGCTTGGTTGGTCCATGTGGTTTGCAAAAATTGCAGACTTGGTCTTAGTGGTTTACTAATTAACACGTGGTACCAAAACTTGTGAAAAATGAACTCGTTTGGCCCCTAGCCCTAATATCAGTTAAACATCTCTGTTAAAACACCACATGTGCTTGGCACGTGAGGGTAATTTGGTCCTTTCAGTCCAACCCATTATAAAAAGAGTTAAATACCTGGTTGGTCCCACCCTGCCTCTTTCTTCTTCCCCAAATAGCATCTGAAAGCACAAACTTACACAGTTTCATCCACACAACAAGTTCAAACCTAACTTCTAACAGAAAAAAATTCAAAATCAAAGTTAACATGAAACGACAATCACCGAGCACATAACTACGGAACAAAGAGCATCTAAACACACAATTTCATCCACACAACAGTCACACACAGTTTAAACCTAACTTCTGACATCACGAACAAATCAAAATTAACCTGAAACAAGAATCATCGAGCCCATAGCTGCCAAACAAATTGATACAAACAACATCTAAACACGGCAACTTACACAGCTTCATCCACAGAACAATCAGACACAGTTTAACCCTAACTTCATACAAAACAAACGAATCAAAATCAAAGTTAACCGGAAAGAAGAAAAACGTTACCGAAGTTGAACGGTTCAGAAGATACGGTGTAACACCTCGTAAATTTATGTCCAATAATGTATCGACAAGTGGCATGAGCTTTAAACGTGTAAAAGATCACCTGTGAAGGACTAAAGTTGACAAACAAAGAAGGTATGTGAATATAAAGGTTCAAAGTGTCAACAATGGATAAATATACCTTACAATAACCCTACACGACGTTTATACCCTTAAACGAATGAATTATGGATCATACGAAGCTAATTGTGGAAGATAGTGAGAAATTGCAAACTACAGGGGTTAAATGTGTCAACATGTTTAAAGCATACCTCTGAGTGACCTTTTAGCAAACCCGAAGCTTTGTAATGATTAATTATACTCACTAGAATAAGTGGTAAAAATTTCACAAGGTTTCGATAAAGTATGAGAAAGATTATGACAACATTCGTATATGAGGGGTTAAAAGCGTCAACATTGAAATCTAAGGCCTTACGGGTGATCACAAGGTTAACTGAGGACTTAACGGTGTTTGGTTATGTCATGGAGCCCTTAAAAGTCAAGTTAGAGGGCCAAAAGTGCAAGAAATAAACTCAAAACCACGTTTGGAAGGACCAAGGACCTAAAATGCAAAGTTTGAAACTTGTTTGGCCTGTTCTGATCAGCCACATGGGCCGCGTAAGGTATCAGGGGACCCTTACGCGGGCCGCCTGAGCACCCCAGCGACCGAAGACAAGCACAGGTGCCAGTTCAGGCCTGTTAACCGACTTAACTCGCTTGTTTTGCATACCAGGGGATGCCCCAATGGTTTTACATGCAATAGGGGCACTTGTAAGCATCTCATATCATCAGTAGACTACCTTGGCAAGATCCTATGTGATTTAAATTGCTATATAAGAACCCACTTGGTTGCAACACTTTGTTCATTCATTTGCAAACTTCACAACTTCACTTCTGGAGGTTCCTGGAGCTCAAGCACACTTCCTAGTGACCTTGTCGTGCATAGGACCCTTGTAAGTGACCTCAACCCTCTTTAATTCAGTTTTGCCTAGTAAATTAGCCTAAAGTCAAACCGTCGTAAGTAGAGTTTAACTTCGAGATTAATCAATAATTGTCCAGTCAAATCTCGAATTAAAAATACCTATGAGTTGGTAATTATGTGGGCAACAAACCCTTAAAAGGGCACCCTCTGATTCCCACTCTAACTAGGTCAATTGTCGGGTCAAAGCTAATCTTAAAAAGTCAACAGAAAGCTTATTTTCAAATTAATGCCTAATTAGCAATGTAGGAGCCATGCAACCTGTTTTATCATTAATATAACTTGGTAATTAATGTAAGAACATGTCTAAACATGTTCAACCCGACAATTATCAGTTTAGGCTTGGTTCGGAACCGAAAGTCGCATAATTTGACTTTTGCTTTGACTTTCAGTTCTGACCCATTATTGCATGTTTTAGAATTGTCTTAGAGCTTTAATTGGACCAGGTTTCATGTTAGTATAACCCTCTGTGATTATACAACTTGGTTCATTAGTCATCCGATTCATATGCATGTTTCCGTTAAATGCTTAAATGTTGACTATTATGCCCATATGACCTTAAAACGTGATTTTTGAAAATGTAAAAGAATAGAAACCTTAGTTACTGATTATTAGACTTGTCCCTAAAATTTGACATCAGTTTGGGGTCTAGATTAGGAGTTATGCTCATTAGCGTAATTAGAAAGCTTTTTATAAATTAAACGACGTAATTAGCATATAGCCTATCTAAACCCAATTTTTAATACCAAACTTTTTACCTAATGATATAAAATAATATTTTGGGATTTTTGAAGATTTTTATTTAATTTTAGGCTGAGCATAACATAGAGTTCTAAGCTTGACTCGGTAATTGCCGGTTTTGCCCTTTTGGGCTATAAAATGAGTTTTACAAATTATTTTGATACCAAACCATTTTCTACTGATCTAATATGATAAATAAAACATTTTGAGCCTTCTGGAATAATAAAAATATCAGCTTTCCTTTAAAAAACCCGGAAATAGCTCAAAATCGCCTTTTTCAGCATTTTTAACGCATAGTATGTATCAAAACTATTTTTAACATATAAGGTTTGATGCCTACTGATATTTTCAGTAATTTTTTATATTTTAACAGTAAGCAAAAGTTTTAAACTCAGATTTTTAGTTTTGACCTTTTAAGCGTATGTGTAATTACCAAATTGCCCCTAAGGTGCATAGTTTGGTTATAGATGATAAATTTCACATATATGTAATACCCTACTGTTATAACTTATTAAATTAAGTATTTTTACTGATTATATCAGACCTGTAACTCAGATTATTATTAAATCTCTTTTATAACCTTTTAAATGACCAAAATACCCCTACGGGACATAATTTGGGTTTAAATCCATTTCGGGCATAATAGAAGATATCTTACTGATGTCACAACATATTTAAGGCATATTAACTTAGGAAACCTGTTTATGAATCATTTGGTTACCCGTTACGCATCTTGCGCGTTTGGTTCGGTTTATGTAACTAGTTTGCATAAATTGACCGAAACGGGTCAAACCTTATCATTTTTGTCTCAAAATCCAGAATGTGTTTAGTTTACCCATATTATACAAGTCTTCAAACTTGTCAGGTCTAAATCACATTCTATTCCGGTCTTCGCTTAATCGTGCGTTTGAACCGTATCTTCTTTTAAAACTAACAGGTCTAAGTTTAGGCTTAATTAAAGACCCGTTAGGAATCTAATAGGTTATTAAAAACCTTTGTTCCAGAATAGGAGACCCGGTAAAAGCTACACGCACTTGCTATTTGTGATTATTACTTGCAAAGGTAAATACTTTTAACTTATTTTCCCTATACAGGCTTGGGGTACGGTATATAAAATACCGCTTGGTCGGGCATTGAATTTTTAATTGTATGAAGATTAATTTATTTAAATGTCCCGTTTAAACTGTTTTGTTTGCTTAAAGCCTTTGGGGGGTTAATGACCATGTCCCGGATATCCTTGGCATCATTTTACGAAATGGCCACGACCTAAGGCACGGGGTGTAGGCGTACACCCGACAGTGCATATATAAATAATAAGGTATAATCGCCGGTTTCGGGAATAACCCGCTGCGGGACTATATCATGTGGTGTGTCTATTAATCTTTAACTCGGCGTCAAATTCGAGCTACTGAACGTATAACAAACATGTAATTCTTTTACAAGTTTGTATATAAATAACTATCCCAAGTTATAAAATGTTTTATGCCTTGTACATTTAAATCAATTTTCTAAACCTGTTTTAAAATGAGTCAGTTAATTGTATTTACCAGTGTAAACTGACGTATTTTCCCAAAAATGTTAAGTGCAGGTACTGCTCGAAATAGGCTGGCCTCTCCTTAGCATCAATAAGAGTCTCGCAAGCTTGGATGCATTTTAATTCTGATGAACTATGTTTCTTTTTTTATTTGATCCGCCTGTGGATCTGTTTCAACTATTTTGTGATACTTAATATTACAATTTATTCGGTTGAAATAAATCTATCTTTTGCTTCCGCTGTGCATTTAAAATTGTGTTGTTTGACTATGATGATATCAACTACGTCACGATACTCCCCACCGGGCCCACTGGTAATACTTGGAAATATCGGGGTGTGAAAGGTTGGTATCAGAGCCAACACTGAGTGAATTAAACACTAGCCTTTTTGTGTTTAATCTCAGTTACACAGTTGCACATTCCTCGATTCTCGAGTCTAGACAAAGAACTTAGGATTTATCCAAATTTGTTTTATTTCTAACTTTGTCTTTTATATTTTCTTGTTGTATCCTTTGTTTGTTTTGACAGGTTGAACAAGATGCCACCAAGAGTGAGAGGGAGAGGAAGAGGCAAGGGGCCACTCGTCGCCCCGAATGATTATGAGGCCAGGCCTTCGCACCGGCGAACACCATCAGATTCACTTAGCCGGAGTCCTCAAGATAACTGGAGGACCTATATTGAACCAGCAAGGCGCTCAGTTTCGCTGAGCTCCTCCCCTTCTTTTCAAAACTCCTTGGGCCTCATTCTGAAAATGAGCCCCATAATTCCCACCAATCTTACATTCCTCTCCAGGGCCACAACTCACCTTTTGATGACTCAACGCCCTTTTTCTAGAGCCGGTTCAACCCGGCAAACAACCTTGGAGAACCAGTGGGTTTTAACCCACTAGGACCCGAAGACCATTTCTCAAGCGACCATGCAATGGACATGGACGAGGACACCGATCCCGCAGAGCCACCGTCCGGAACCCCTAACCACCCCATTGAAATTTTGGATGGGTCACCTTTCGTGGGATCACCTTATAATGGTCCCGATAGCTATGAGGAAAGGTTCAGACAGATCGACTGGGTGTTTACTCCCAGTTACCACAACTCACCACAGCAGCAGTAGCAGGATCCCTCCGAGGATTCTCGTTTTGTCGCGGTCACTCCGCCACCACCACCAGCTCAGCAACAGCCGCCGAGGCGAAGAAGATCGAACGCACGGATGTCCGTGCGAGGAGGAGTGCGTATCAGCATCCCTCAACCTTCGAGTGGCAGCCGCTACCCGCCACTCCATGAAGAACCGCATACGGGTGGGTATTCAAACCCCGTCTCGGAAGTAAACTCTGCGCCTGTCGCGCCACCACCGTTGGGCTTTGGTGACCCTATACCTACATACACCGGTGCGGCGGGGTATAATCCCTTTGAGCAGCCGATCCACACCAACTACAACTATGCAGAGGCCGACCCTTACCTGGTACCAGCGGCAAACTACAATGCCCATCATCCGGAAGGATCCTTTGGGATTCCATATCAAGCTGGATACCCGCACTATGGGTACCCACCTTATGGGTATCATCAACCGCCACCTCCTCAACCTCCGCTATATCAGCAACCCCCGCAGCCGCCAGTGATGTAGCCACCGCGGCATCAGAAGATTCTGCAAAGGATTAATGAGGTGCGGCATGAAGTGCGGGAAGTCCGAAGGTAAAACCGAGGAATGTTCAAGAGTCTGACAAACGTAATTAAAGGGAAAAACAAAAAGGATCATTAAATCCTTTATTTGTTTGTTTGTTCTTGGTGTTGTAATCATGTCCCTGCGTGGACATTTGTTTCTGTATTATGCCCCTGCGTGGGCATGTCTTTTTGTATTCTACCCCTGTGTGGGCATGTCTTTCTGTTAACCCCTGCGTGGGTATGTTATTTCTGTTTAAGCCCCTGCGCGGGCATGTTATTTCAGTAGAAGTCCCGTTTAGGGCAAATCTATACTTGTTTAAATTTTTGCAGTGGAATGATTTAATTTAAATTTTTCATTTTTGCTAAATTATATACATAAATATAATATGTGAAATAAATGAAAAATAAACATTCCCTTATATAAGATCTATCGTTATAATAAAATAATAAAAATCTAAAAAGGGACAAAACCTAGCCATGTGTCATTATAAGACAGGGCTAAGATGGTAATTCCTCAAATTAGATTCAAATCCTTATTAACACCTCAATTTAGGATTATTCTGCGTTAAATATTAAAAAGAATCTTAAAGGTAAAACCTAGTCTATATGTCGTTGCAGACATGACCAAGATGGTAGAACCTATCCAAAAGGTTCCAATCCTTGTTAACATCTAAAAAACATGTTAACATTCTTGACGAAATGTGATTCGATAAAATCGCATAAGTCATCCTTATACTGGATTCTCCCAAATACTTTTAATTAATTAAAACATCCATTATGGATATAATGCCTACGGGCTATACTCATTGTCATATAAGACAAAAGACAATCGTGGCCTTCGACCCCCTGTTAATAAGAGGTAATGAATTATAATTAAAACCTCAATACCATGACCCTATAAGATCATGAATAAAGATTTAAAACCGTCCACGTGACTAGGCCTTTTTGCCATTAATATATTTCGATTCTAACTAAGGATTATTATAAATTCCTGAATATATATATGCCTAACAAATTAATCAAAATGGTTCTTAAATACCATGATTAATAAATCATCTAGAATGATAAAACTGTTATAGACCTCTGAATGAATTAAAAATCATTATTTTATGTAGCAAACAAGCTACATGGCCGGGTCAGACGAAGCCAACAGTCATCCCAGAGAAAATCATGACACCTCCAGTGTGACAACCCGCACTAAACCAGGTATCCGTACAACTTAATTAATGATTAATTACTACTTGATTACTGTGCTTGATTGAACTAGCTGATAAACTGCTACCTGCATACTGATACATGCACTTACTTGCATCATACTTTATTTGCTGTCACTACATTAATTACATGCTGAACCCTAGTGACAAACTTGATGCACAAAAAGCACAGTAGCACTAAACGGATACACAGTGAACATGCTGATATAACCAGCATCAGGCAAATACTGCCTCTAAGGCCTGTTAAGAGCCTCACATATTTTGGCTACACTGGTAGTGAGTGTAGGATATAAGGGTTGTGTTACCGCGTCTCTAGGGATAAGATACACTGATTCGGATGTGCCGAGAACGTACTTTAAGTACCAAACACAGCACTTTAATAATTTAACCAGCTTCTAGCTGACTAGTAAAGTGCCAGAAAATGAGAAAATAACACTAGACACTTTCTAAAGTGTCGGGAAAACAAACCGTGTCACTAAAAATGCAATAACGACACTTTAAAGCTTTTGTAACACTTTATCGGATTACTATCCAACCGGACACCCGGACTTTACCCGGAACATGAAAACTTTACTATTTTTATTATTACTCTTTTTCTGAGCCAGTTAGGGTCCCTGATTACCCTAACCCCCGTCATAACACGCTATTTATAACTAACGGAGTTTAACACTAAATTAACCTACATAACTTAACTAATTACCCTAACTAACCCACTTGAAATCGGACCAAGGACCCCCCCCCCCCCCTAACCGATCGGTTACCTAGGGAGCACCACATTTGTACTTGAGATCTTGTTGAATCCTATGTTGTCTAGTATCTTCACTACACAAGATCCAAAGGATAATACACCTTAAAGTTTGCCTATAAATAACACTAATTACATGAGCCTTATCACTAAACAAATAATCAACTCACTCACCTCTCTCCCTCCCTAGCCACTCTCGGCCGAACCCACCCACACACCTACAACCATCTTCGACACTGGTTCACTCCATTCCATCATCATACAAACATCCAAGGTCGCGTATTAGGAACTTTGGTGCAAGCGGAACACGAAGGACCTCTCTCGTTATCTTTTATCCACGCGTTTTTCGTCACGATTCTTCCCTAGCCCCGAGCTAGAGGTATATTGTTTAAAACTTGTTTTTAAGCTTGTCTAAAGTGGTTAAAAGGATTATTGTCGGTTGAATCTTGTTATATGGAAAGATGATGCATTAAAGTCTAGTAAAATCACTAAAATGGAGGTTAATAGCATATAACTTGTGTAAAAGTCGTAGGACTTGAAATTTGTGTTTATCTAGACCCGATCTATGATGTGGTAGCTCAAATCTTCGTTTAACCCGACTTTGTAAAATCATGTATCATCACATAAGCTTGTTTTTGAAAGATACAAGGGTTAAAGGTGAAACACTACCACATTTTAGAGACATGAACTTGTGTAGAAATATTTTTCTTGTGTAAAAGTGATTTAACCGGTAAAATGGTGTTTAAAACTAGCGGATCTACGTATCCGCAAGTGGTATTTTTGAAAGACCACACTTTAAAGAAATCATGTCTTTCTAAAGATGGATCTTACACTAATAAATATGATTTTATGAACCACAAGTGTGTAGACACTTGTGAAATGGAAAGATCCGACAAATAACTATTTTTGGGAAGATGACTAGAAGTTGTAAAGACGAATTTCCTTAAACACGGGGTTTTTACAAGATTAAAGCTACTTTATATAAGGATCCATATATAAAGGTGATTTACATTATAGTTGCGGAAAAACTACAAGTTCATGCGATTATGCGATTTACATATTTATTGACTAGTTTGATGTGTCGGAAATTGTTTGATTGAATAAAGAAGTTGATTGATTTGATTGTTAAAAGAAAATGATACGCTTGAAAGCGTGGCCACCTCCAGTTACAGAGGAAACTCTGGCGAAATTTTTCTAAAAACCTAACACTTAGACTTTTTACACAACAAGTGTTAGAACTATTTTTGGACATACTTTCGAAACATAAATTTCGCCAGCACTATATTTTTACTAAATATTCGGAGGTGGGATTTTCACAAGGATTAACGCGATAAATATATTTGTCACAACACTGTTTATGATTATTTTGTGAAAATACATAAATATTATTTTAGAGTAAAAATAATATTTACAAGCGTTATTGATTCCAAAACTTTACGAACGCTTCCACAAACATATAAGTTACACCGGTAATTACATTACCACAAGATTGATAAAACGTAACTTACGCACATGTATTGTATCTCCCATCCTTGGGAAGAAGAATAACTACCAAGTGTATACGGAACATAAACACGAAATAGTTGTCTAACTATTTCCCAAAGACATAAACTGTAAAGCTAAGGCACGGCCGTCCGTCTAATAGAATTAGCACTTGTAGGTCGTTGCACAGCTTACTGTATTGGAGACACTTGGTAGAGACGCGCATTCACTGTGAGTTCATGTCCCCCTTTTCTCTAACTGTTTTCAGTTTACTTAACCGCGGGGGTGAAATACATGTTACATTGTTTACAAGTACTTTATACACGGTATGATTAACGTAAGGAGGTTTAGATCATGTGAATGGGTAGGCGGAAACTTGAGGCTATTAATCCTCAGGGTAGGACCGAGGGACAGGAGCGGTAGATCTATCTGGGTGTAGCGAGCCCAGCCCCAGGCCAAACAGAACGGACCTTGGGGTGACTTTGTGCCCAACGCATAAATCCGCTAGGTTTGAGTCTTCCTACTTGCATATCACAACATGCTAATGGCTTTGCAAACCATTGGTGATCACAAGTCCTCTTACACTGCTACATACCAGGAAACTTTTATACTTACAAGTGTTTTACTTACTCACTTACACATGAACTCGCTCAACATTATTGTTGATTTTTCAACTCACATGTATTTCAGGAAATTAACGAGATCTGGCACGGTATGGAGCGTTTTCCGCTGCACTTGTCATGGAGTCATCCGGGTTTAGGGGATGTGTCTCTTTCCTGGACAAGACACAGTCCTTAAACCACGTTTATGTTATGTTTTATTTTGTAAGGTTGTTGAACAAGGTTATGATTGTTGGTTAAAACAATGGTATTGTAATTTGATTTTCAAAACTTAATGGATGACTTGCATGGTTTTTAAACTCATATAGCTTGTTATGATTAAGCTATGGTATTAAGAAGTCACACCACAATTAACCACGCTTCCGCAAAGTCAGGGTGTGACATCCAGGGTCAACATAGCAGGAGCAGAATTACAAGCGTTAATAGATAATGCTGTTACACGAGCGTTGGATAGACAGTTCAATGAATCCAGTGGTACCCATGTAAGGACCCAGTCTGTGCCACACTCTAAACCACCCTCTAGAACTCATACCGCTCATAAAAGTGATTCTCATCACTCAATAAATCAGAGGAGTGTTCCATCTAAGAGAGTTGTATTAAATCAAGAACCACGTGCTAAAGGTTGCACCTATAAATACTTTGTCTCCTGCAAACCCAGGGATTTCACTGGGGAGAAAGGAGCAGTTGATTGCATGTCATGGTTAGACGAGATGGACATTGTGGTGGATATCAGTGGTTGTGCTGATAAGGATGTGGTAAAGTTTGTATCTCAGTCGTTCAAAGGCGAGGCACTAGCGTGGTGGAGGTCTTTGATTCAAGCCACTGGGAAGATCCCATTGTACAATCTGACATGGGATCAGTTTGTTACTCTCATTAAGGAAAACTACTGCCCTCAGCACGAGGTTGAAAAGATTGAAGCTGATTTCTTGTCTTTGGTTATGAAAAACCTAGATTGTCAAGCCTACCTTACGAGCTTCAATACTATGTCAAGACTGGTTCCGTGCCTGGTAACTCCGGAACCCAAGAGGATAGCTCGTTTCATTGGGGGTTTGGTCCCAGAAATCAAGGCCAGTGTGAAGGCCTCCCGACCAGCTACTTTTCGGTCTGCAGCTGATATATTATTGTCCCTTACTTTGGACGCGGTCAGGCAGAGATCGCTGAGAAACACAGACGCTGAGAAGAGGAAACGTGAGGATGACAACTCACGACGTTAAGACAAGAAGCGTAAGGGAAACAATGACCACAAGAAGAGTTCTGGAACGAAAAAGGATGGTCAACAGTCGGGTGATAAACCCAAGTGTAAAGTCTGTAAGAAGCACCATTTCGGTAGGTGCAGGTATGATTCAAAATCCCAATCGCAACCAAGGCCTTGTGGAATTTGTAAATCCTCTGAGCACAAGACATTAGACTGTAAGAAAATCAAGGATGCGACGTGCTACAACTGCAACGAGAAAGGGCACATTAAGTCCAACTGCCCAAAGTTTGCAAAGAAGGCTGAAGAAGGGAAAAAGACCAATGCTAGGGTCTTCCAGATGAACGCACAAGAGGCAATCCAGAATGATAATGTCATAACAGGTACCTTCCTTATTAATGATGTTTATGCAAGGGTGTTATTTGATTCAGGATCAGATAAGTCATTTGTTGATGATAAGTTTTGTAAGTTGTTAAACCTACCTGTTAGAACCCTAAGCATAAAATACGAGGTTGAATTAGTCGATGGCACCATAGAAACCGCATCAACCGTGTTAGATGGATGTTTCATATCCATTAGGAACCACTCTTTTCCTTTGTCCTTACTTCCTTTGAAGTTAGCCGGTTTCAACATAGTAATAGGCATGGATTGGTTATCCCACAATCAAGCTCAGATTGTTTGCAACAAGAAGCAAGTGGTGATCAAGACTCCATCTGGTGAGTCACTTACCATTCAGGGAGATACCCAGTATGGACTGCCTGAGCAAGTGTCTATGCTTAAGGCTTCAAGGTGTATGAAGAAAGGTTGCGTCATCTACATGGCACAAGTAACTATTGATGAGCCGAAGCCTAAGATTGAAGATATCCCCGTCATTTCTGAATATCCAGAAGTATTCCCTGAAGAATTACCTGGTTTACCAACAGATAGGCAAGTAGAATTCATAATTGACATTATTCTAGGAGCAGCACCTGTTGCAAGGGCACCTTACAGGTTGGCACCAACAGAGATGAAACAGTTGAGGACTCAGTTAGATGATTTGTTGGCGAAGGGTTTCATTCGTCCTAGTTCATCTCCTTGGGGAGCACCAATCCTGTTTGTGAAGAAAAAGGATGGATCGATGCGTCTATGCATCGATTATCGCGAGCTTAACAAGGTCACTATCAAGAATAGATATCCATTGCCCAGGATCGACGATCTGTTCGATCAATTGCAAGGGGCAAGTTACTTCTCGAAGATCGACTTGAGGTCAGGCTATCATCAGCTGAAGGTTAAAGATGAAGATGTACACAAGACTGCATTTAGGACTCGTTATGGTCATTACGAGTTCTTAGTGATGCCTTTTGGGCTCACTAATGCACAACGTGATATCGTGGTCACAATCAAATTTAATCCAAATACAACTAATTAGCTAGCGGTAAGTGGGTATCGAACACAGGGAGTTTGTGGAATGTGTGTTATTTTAAGGTTTGTCTAAGTTAACTAAAATTAAACTAAATGTAATAAAAGTAAATTTCAAGAGTTGTTTGATTGATTAGAGTTTTAAAACTAAATTTAACTAATTAAATTGCAAGAGAAAAGTTTTGGTTGAAACAAATTAGAGACAAATGACCATCTTCAGTTTCCGGTTTTGCTTTGATATTTATGCTATCATTCCACTAGAAAGAACTACATAGACATAGTTCATATGTGATTAGTTGCGGTGATGAAAGGGAACTAAGTACTCAGATTCCTAGAACGTGAGGTTGTTACCCGATGATCAATCAACCCTTACCCAAGCCTAACTATACCCATGATATCTCAATTGCCAACTGCACCAAGAACGTATGGTTTCTAATTAGTCTAGCACAAGAATCAACAATTTACTAGCAATCAATCACACACCATAACAAGCAATTCAATAAAGAAAGGAATTGTTATTCTAGAAATACGAAATTCAAGCATAAAGTCTTACAAAACCTTCCACCAAAGATGATCATAGAGTGTTTAGCCACTCATGGCTTGAACAAACATCATAAACCAAGTTTTAATCTTCAAGCAAGTTAAGAACATGAAAAACAATGATAGAGATAGTCTTCAAGCTCCAAAAGTCTCTAAGATGCCCCCAAAATTCGTGTCCAAGTGATAAGTAACCGAAAACATATGATGAGACACAATAAAAACCCATGAAATAGCAATTTAATGCGGAAGTTACACATTGGGTAAGGTCGGCGCAGTAAGCTACGGCAGCTGCCGTAGCTTACGGCGGTCAGCAGATCGCCGCATCAACATAAAGCACCGTAGCCTACGGTGCTCCGCCGTCGGTTACGACGGCGAGTGGTTTCTTACGGCAATGATGTACTGCCTTACGGCAGTATGTTTGGCAAAGATATGGGGGCCGTAACCTACGGCAGGAGCCGTAGGTTACGGTGGTAAACATGCTTTTTCTTCTTGTTTCTCTTTCAATTCGCCATTTCCTCACTTCTTGATTTCACAAACTTCCGACATCCTTCTAAGCTTTCTAAATCCCTCATCTTGAGCACTTTAACACCTGCACATCAATTCATCTAGTGGTTACCAAGTTCAAGCAAATAACCGGACAAAGTATGGGATTTTAATCTATTTAACGGCATTAAGGGTTGTCCTACGGACCACCCCTCAGACTGCATTTAGGACTCGTTATGGTCATTACGAGTTCTTAGTGATGCCTTTTGGGCTCATTAATGCACCTGCCGCGTTCATGGATCTCATGAATCGCGTCTGCAAGCCTTACTTGGATAAATTCGTCATCGTCTTCATCGATGACATTCTCATTTGCTCGAAGAGCCAAGCTGACCATGAGAACTATCTTCGATGCATTCTGAAACTGCTTCATCAAGAAAAGCTCTATGCCAAGTTTTCGAAGTGTGAATTCTGGCTTCGTGAAGTCCAATTCCTTGGACATGTTGTTAGTAAGCGTGGTATCCAAGTAGATCCCGCTAAGGTTGAAGCTGTCATGAATTGGCAAGAGCCAAAGACGCCTACAGAGATTCGTAGCTTTCTAGGTTTAGCAGGATATTATAGGCGATTTATTGAAAACTTCTCAAGGATTGCTGCACCCCTAACTTCGTTGACACGTAAGAATATTAAGTTTGACTGGGGTCCTAAGCAACAGGAATCCTTTAACATCCTTAAGCAAAGGTTGAGCAATGCACCAGTGTTGACATTGCCTGATGGAATAGAGGAATTTGTAGTATATTGTGATGCATCACACACAGGTATGGGATGTGTGCTTATGCAGAAAGGTAAGGTTATTGCCTATGCTTCTCGACAGTTAAAGGTGCACGAGAAGAACTACACCACCCATGACTTAGAGTTGGGTGCCGTTGTATTTGCACTAAAACTATGGAGACATTACTTGTATGGAACCAAGTGCGTGATCTATTCGGATCACAAGAGCCTTCAACATCTGTTCAATCAGAAGGAATTGAACATGAGGTAGCGACGTTGGATGGAAACCTTGAATGATTATGACTATGAGATAAGATACCATCCAGGCAAGGCAAATGTGGTTGCCGATGCCTTAAGTAGAAAGGAAAGAGTGAAGCCTATAAGAATCAATGCCAAGAGCATTGAATTAAAGAATAGTTTGAATGAAAGGTTATTAGTTGCACAGAAGGAAGTTGTATTAGAAGCTAACTATCCTGATGAAAAGCTAGGAGTAACTGCTGAACAGTTATCCTATGGCAAAGACGGAATCCTGAGATTAAATGGACGGATATGGGTCCCAATTTATGGAGGACTTAGGGATGTTATTCTCCAGGAAGCCCACAGTTCTAAGTACTCCATCCATCCTGGAGCTGATAAGATGTAGCAGGATCTGAAGGCAAATTTTTGGTGGATAGGCTTAAAGAAGTCTATAGTGACCTATGTAGCCAAATGTTTGACATGCGCGCAAGTCAAAGCTGAACACCAAAAGCCGTCAGGTTTACTACAACAGCCTGAACTTCCCACCTGGAAGTGGGAAATGGTGACAATGGATTTTATCACCAAGTTACCTAAGACAAAGAAAGGAAATGATACTATTTGGGTGATAGTGGATAGATTGACTAAGTCAGCTCACTTCCTACCTATTAAGGAAACACATAGCTCAGATAAGTTAGCTCAGCTGTACGTGGACGAGATTGTATCTCTCCATGGAGTGCCAGTGTCTATCATTTCTGATAGGGATACAAGGTATACGTCGCACTTCTGGAAAAGTTTTCAGCAATCCCTAGGCACCCGATTGAAATTCAGCACCGCATATCATCCGCAAACGGATGGTCAAAGTGAACGAACGATTCAAACACTGGAAGATATGTTAAGGGCTTGTGTTATTGACCTAGGTGGAAGTTGGGATGAACATCTTCCATTGATCGAGTTTTCATACAATAATAGCTATCACTCAAGTATTCAAGCTGCACCATTTGAAGCTTTGTATGGAAGGAAGTGCAGAACTCCCGTTTGCTGGGCAGAAGTTGGAGATGTCCAACTAACAGGACCTGATATAGTCCTGGAGACGACAGACAAGATTGTGCAGATAAGAGATCATCTCAAGGCTGCCAGAGATAGGCAGAAAAGCTACGCAGACTTAAGGCGTAAACCTCTAAAGTTCGAGGTTGGTGACAAAGTGTTGCTTAAAGTATCACCCTGAAAGGGAGTGATGCGATTTGGTAAGAAAGGTAAGTTAAGCCCAAGGTATATAGGACCATTTGAGATCATCGAATGTGTCGGATCCGTGGCCTATAAGTTAAACTTACCTGAAGAGCTCAGTGGTATTCATAACGTATTCCACATCTGCAATCTGAAGAAATGTCTAGCTGATGAGTCACTAGGCATGTCACATAAGGATGTGCACATAGATGAGAGTTTAAAGTTTGTTGAAAAACCTTTGTCGATCTAGGATCGACAGGTTAAGAAGCTTCGAAGGAAGCATGTGCCAATTGTAAAGGTCAAATGGGATGCCCGCAGAGGTCCCAAGTATACGTGGGAGGTAGAGTCTACAATGAAAGAAAAGTACCCTCATTTATTTCAGTAAATCTCGAGGTCGAGATTTCTTTTAAGGGGGGTGAGGATGTAACACCTCGTAAATTTATGTCCAATAATGTATCGACACGTGGCATGAGCTTTAAACGTGTAAAAGATCACCTATGAAGGACTAAAGTTGACAAACAAAGAAAGTATGTGAATATAAAGGTTCAAAGTGTCAAAAATGGATAAATATACCTTACAATAACCATACACGACGTTTATACCCTTAAACGAATGAATTATGGATCATACGAAGCTAATTGTGGAAGATAGTGAGAAATTGCAAACTACATGGGTTAAATGTGTCAACATGTTTAAAGCATACCTCGGAGTGACCTTTTAGCAAACCCGAAGCTTTGTAATGATTAATTATACTCACTAGAATAAGTGGTAAAAATTTCACAAGGTTTCGATAAAGTATGAGAAAGATTATGACAACATTCGTATTGAGGGGTTAAAAGCGTCAACGTTGAAATCTAAGGCCTTACGGGTGATCACAAGGTAAACCGAGGACTTAACGGTGTTTGGTTATGTCATGGAGCCCTTAAAAGGCAAGTTAGAGGGCCAAAAGTGCAAGAAATAAACTCAAAACCACGTTTGGAAGGACCAAGGACCTAAAATGCAAAGTTTGAAACTTGTTTGGCCTGTTCTGATAAGCCACACGGGCCGCGTAAGGTATCAGGGGACCCTTACGTGGGCCGCCTGAGCAACCCAACGACAGAAGACAAGCACAGGTGCCAGTTCAGGCCTGTTAACCGACTTAACTCGCTTGTTTTGCATACCAGGGGCTGCCCCAATGGTTTTACATGCAATAGGGGCACTTGTAAGCATCTCATATCATTAGTAGACTACCTTGGCATGATCCTATGTGATTTAAATTCCTATATAAGAACCCAATTGGTTGCAACACTTTGTTCATTCATTTTCAAACTTCACAACTTCACTTCTGGAGGTTCCTAGAGCTCAAGCACACTTCCTAGTGACCTTTAGTCGTGCATAGGACCCTTGTAAGTGTCCTTAACCCTCTTTAATTCAGTTTTGCCTAGTAAATTAGCCTAAAGTCAAACCGTCATAATTAGAGTTTGACTTCGAGATTAATCAATAATTGTTCCGTCAAATCTCGAATTAAAAATACCTATGAGTTGGTAATTATGTGGGCAACAAACCCTTAAAAGAGAACCCTCAGATTCCCACTCTAACTAGGTTAATTGTCGGGTCAAAGCTAATCTTAAAAAGTCAACAGAAAGCTTATTTTCAAATTAATGCCTAATTAGCAATGTAGGAGCCATGCAACCTGTTTTATCATTAATATAACTTGGTAATTAATGTAAGAACATGTCTAAACATGTTCAACCCGACAATTTTCAGTTTAGGCTTGGTTCGGAACCGAAAGTCGCATAATTTGACTTTTGCTTTGACTTTCAGTTCTGACCCATTGTAGCATGTTTTAGAATTGCCTTAGAGCTTTAATTGGTCCAGGTTTCATGTTAGTATAACCCTCTGTGATTATACAACTTGGTTCATTAGTCATCCGATTCATATGCATGTTTTCGTTAAATGCTTAAATGTTGACTATTATGCCCATATGACCTTAAAACATGATTTTTGAAAATGTAAAAGAATAGAAACCTTAGTTACTGATTATTAGACTTGTCCCTAAAATTTGACATCAGTTTGGGGTATAGATTAGGAGTTATGCTCATTAGCGTAATTAGAAAGCTTTTTATAAATTAAACGACGTAATTAGCATATAGCCTATCTAAACCCAATTTTTAATACCAAACTTTTTACCTACTGATATAAAATAATATTTTGGGATTTTTGAAGATTTTTATTTAATTTTAGGCTGAGCATAACATAGAGTTCTAAGCTTGACTCGGTAATTGCCGGTTTAGCCCTTTTGGGCTATAAAATGAGTTTTACAAATTATTTTGATACCAAACCATTTTCTACTGATCTAATATGATAAATAAAACATTTTGAGCCTTCTGGAATAATAAAAATATCAGCTTTCCTTTAAAAACCCGGAAATAGCTCAAAATCGCCTTTTTAAGCATTTTTAACGCATAGTATGTATCAAAACTATTTTTAACATATAAGGTTTGATGCCTACTGATATTTTCAGTAAATTTTTATATTTTAACAGTAAGCAAAAGTTTTAAACTCAGATTTTCAGTTTTGGCCTTTTAAGCCTATGTGAAATTACCAAAATGCCCCTAAGGTGCATAGTTTGGTTATAAATGATAAATTTCACATATATGTAATACCCTACTGTTATAACTTATTAAATTAAGTATTTTTACTGATTATATCAGACCTGTAACTCAGATTATTATTAAATCTCTTTTTTAACCTTTTAAATGACCAAAATACCCCTACGGGGCATAATTTGGGTATAAATCCATTTCGGGCATAATAGAAGATATCTTACTGATGTCACACCATATTTAAGGCATATTAACTTAGGAAACCTGTTTATGAATCATTTGGTTACCCGTTACGCATCTTGCGTGTTCGGTTCGGTTTATGTAACTAGTTTGCATAAATTGACCGAAACGGGTCAAACCTTATCATTTTTGTCTCAAAATCCAGAATGTGTTTAGTTTACCCATATTATACAAGTCTTCAAACTTGTCGGGTCTAAATCACATTCTATTCTGGTCTTCGCTTAATCGTGCGTTTGAACCGTATCTTCCTTTAAAACTAATCGGTCTAAGTTTAGGCTTAATTAAAGACCCGTTAATCTAATAGGTTATTAAAAACCTTTGTTCCAGAATAGGAGACCTGGTAAAACCTACACGCACTTGCTATTTGTGATTATTACTTGCAAAGGTAAATACTTTTAACTTATTTTCCCTATACGGGCTTGGGGTACGGTATATAAAATACCGCTTGGTCGAGCATTGAATTTTTAATTGTATGAAGATTAATTTATTGAAATGTCTCGTTTAAACTGTTTTGTTTGCTTAAAACCTTTGGGGGGTTAATGACCATGTCCCGGATATCCTTGGCATCATTTTACGAAATGGCCACGACCTAAGGCACGAGGTGTAGGCTTACACCCGACAGTGCATATATAAATAATAAGGTATAACCGTCGGTTTCGGGAATAACCCGCCGCGGGACTATATCATGTGGTGTGTCTATTAATCTTTAACCCGGCGTCAAATCCGGGCTACTGAACGTATAACAAACATGTAATTCTTTTACAAGTTTATATATAAATAATTATCCCAAGTTATAAAATGTTTTGTGCCTTGTGCATTTAAATCAATTTTCTAAACCTTTTTAAAATGAGTCAGTTAATTGTATTTACCAGTGTAAACTGACGTATTTTCTCAAAAAGGTTAAGTGCAGGTACTACTCGAAATAGGTTGGCCTCTCCTTAACATCAATAAGAGTCTCGCAAGCTTGGATGCATTTTAATTCTGATGAACTATGTTTCTTTTTTTATTTGATCCGCCTGTGGATCTGTTTCAACTATTTTATGATACTTAATATTAAAATTTTATTAGGTTGAAATAAATCTATCTTTTGCTTCCGCTGTGCATTTAAAATTATGTTGTTTGACTATGATGATATCAACTACGTCACGATACTCCCCCCCGGGCCCACCGGTAATACGTGGAAATATTGGGGTGTGACATACGGTCTAATCGGAGTTTGATCGATCGAGATTGCGTTGATGGAGCTGCTGATTGATTCCGTGAGACAAGGATCAAAGGATGAAGATAAAGAAAGAAATAAGAGAGAGAGAGAGGCGAAGAAGACCAAGTTCCTTTTTAACTATCATGGCCGGAAAGTACAGACCGAAGTGGTTGATGGTGGTGGTACTTGGCCGAAAAGTATAGACGGTGGTGGTGTTTTGGGGAAGAAGAGGGGGTGGGGTGGGACCAACCAGGTATTTAACTCTTTTTATAATGGGCTGGACTGAAAGGACCAAAATACCCTCACGTGCCAAGCACATGGGGTGTTTTAACAGAGATATTTAACTGATGTTAGGGCTAGGGACCAAGCGAGTTCATTTTTGACAAGTTTTGATACCACGCGTGTAATTAGTAAACCACTAGGACCAAGTCTACAATTTTTGCAAACCACAGGGACCTACCAAGCATTTAACTCTACTTTAAAATTAAAATGAAAGGTCAGTGGCATAGCACCGACAAAAAACAAAGCACCCCATAAGCTTTCAAACTTGTAAAAAACAGACCCTAAAGTTTTGAAATTGACATTTACACCTCCTACACTTTCTGAAAACTTTATAAAATGTCATTTTCACCTCCTTTTGTTCTAACATTTCAAATTTACCCCCCCCCCCCGGTCACACCCCAACCGATGGCGGAAACATCGGGGCGCGGCACTGAGCGAAAATGATTGTCCAGGAGAATCCATAACAACTATTTGTTATAATATATTAAAGGTTCATGTCCCATACCACAAACATATAAAATAAAAACAGTTATTACAGACATTGTTCTCAAAGACAAATATCCATTCCGAAAACTCAGACTTTATTTAGTTTGTTTCTAGACTCCATCCTAGCTCGGTTTCATCAAATAGCAAGCAACGTCCTAAGCACCTGTCACATACGTTAAAATAGAGGTCAATACACATAGTGTAAAGGTGAGCATACAAGTTTGATAGTAATAATTGAGTTCGAAAGTGTTTACGCATAACCAGCATGTGCAACGTATAATGTGAAGCATGTAAGTTATCAACAAAGATCATATTAATACCAATGACTGCGATTTGACTGCGAGTAGCGAGTGCGCATCACATGTTCACCACTGCGAACAAGTGAAGTATTGTCCTTAACAACCCCTGAGTGAACAGGTACTGAGTCCAAGCTATAGTACTATCGTTGCTAAGGCAGGTAGACAGCAATCAATGTGTAAACATAACAAACAAGCATTCATCGAGTCACATATAACATGCATTATCGGTCAACGTATAACTAGTATTTGTGTTGTGTGTTCGATGTGATTTAGAATAAGTAACGTATGTAACACCCAAAAGTGCATAAAGCAAAAAGGGATCGAGTATACTCACAACGATGGAAGTTAATGGATTGAAGGGAGCGCTAGAGTGAGGTTAGCCTGATTAGAACGATAGTATAAGTGATAAGCGGTGCGTAAAACAATGCATGTGAAACAAGGTGACGAGTGGTCATCCGGTCGGATGGCGATCCGAACGGATGGCCATTCGATCGGATGTCAATCCGTTCGGATGGTCATCCGTTCGGATGGCCATTCGGTCGGATTGACACTCGTTTGGGATGGATGTGTTTGTGTATGATAGCTTTGAAGTTTTCGTTGTAGCATTTTGAAAACAGAGAAGTATCTCTACCTTTCAGGTCGGTCGATCGAACGGCGGTTTGTTCGGATGGCGATCCGATTGGCGAGGCTTCTTAGTTGAGAACAAGTTCACAGCAGGACGGTCACTCGATCGGATAGCAATCCGATCGGTTGGCAACCCGTTAGAACTGATGTTCCTTGAAAATTGATAAAAAGTTTAAGTGTCGAAATCCAAGTGCAATCTGATCGGATTGCAGTTCGATCGGATGGCGATCCGATCGATCAGCAATCGTCCCACAACCTGATCGTCTTGAAACTTGAGAAATTTGTTAGGTTTTGAAAAGTTTTGCGGTTTGCTCGAGACGGTATGAAAACGTGTTAAACAACGGAAACTCCATCAGACCCAGGCTATCCGATCGAACGGGAATCACCCCAATCCGATCAGTTAACTGTTCATGACGGGTGGTTTCATGTTCAATAGAAGTCGGTTGTCCCGTGGATAGGATTCAGATCTCAAACCGGCACATCACTAAAGAAGAGTGGAAGCCATGAATGAGCTCCGATTCTATCGGTTTGAGTGCATTGAGTGTAAAATAGTTGAAAGAAAGTTGGAAAAACATCCTTCAATCCTTTTACCTTGGAAATGTTTAGATCTATGCGAAAATCATTGTTAAATCATGTGGAGATCCTTCAGATCCGAGTTGTTCTTGGTGGAATGATGCCAAAACTTGAAGTTCATAAGAACTCCATGATGACATCACCCTATAACACCTCAAATCCACTGATTTCACGGTTAAAAGTTGAGATTCAAAGGTGAATATGATGAAGAAGTGTATGTAGATGATAGATGTACAAGATTTGTGTTGGAAACTTACAAGAATCGCGAGAAATCGAGAGAAAGAAGGTCTGGAACGCTGCTGGTCGAATGAGGGAGCTGTGTGATGTGACAGAGGGGTATTTATAGGGTTTCCAAAAGAGGAAAGGGAGCACAGAACGGATCGGATGGTGCCTCTGTTGGATGGCGATCCGATCGGATGGTCATTCGATCGGTTGGCCATTCGATCCAAGTGTCTGGCGAGTTGGGTTTTCACGTTTTTTTGTTTCGTGCATTGAGCGTTGGTATTACCCATTAGTTACACAAATAACCTAACTACTATATCTAACATACAAACACTATAAATAACTTGCGTTTAGCGTTTGCGATTAGATTGCGATTGAGATTGCGACAAAACACCTCAACATAAACATAACATGTACAAGTAACACATAATAGCACACACACGTAAAACAATATCCAGAACACATAATTCGAGTTGCGATTGTGATAGCGATGCGATTAGCGATTAACATGCGATTAAACCTCGATTATTAATAAGTACTCCACATAATACAACTAAAGCGAATAAATAGAAAGATTCGATTACAAGTCAAGAAGCACAATTCAGTAGTTAAGCAAGAAGTGACAGATCGCAATTAGCAATCTTTTTTTTCTTTGACTTTGACTTGTACTTTGACTTTCCAAAAAGCGGGTTGTTACATCCCCCCTCCAGGTATTTTCATTCTTTAGCTTAAAAGAAGGAAAAAAAAAAAACTATTTTCTCACGTGGTTATTTTTATGTACATGTCAATAAGTCACGATTTGACGTATTTTTTTTCGAAAACAAGTCGGGTCAAATATAATGCATTTTCATACTTATGTTTATGTACGCTTTTCAGTTGTTCTATATTTTAACATTTTATTGTACATGTCGGTATACACTTACGTTTCAACTTAAAGGATATGAATTCACGTTTTCGACAATTTTTTTCGTAAACGAGTTTGGTCAAATATAACATGTTTTAATTCTTATTTTTGTTTACATTTTCAATTAGTCTACGTTTTGACGTAAACTATATTAAAAACGAGTTGGATCAAATATAATATTTTTCATCTGATTTATAAATTTAAGTTATTGTATGTTTTGACGCCACTAAGTCTTGATGTAATGTAAGGGTGGTGTAGTGGTTAGGTGGAACCCTCACTAAACGAACCAAATCGGGTTCGATTCCATTTCTTTTGTAACCACAATGCTTTAAATCAGATGCGCCGAAACACTTTTTTTATATGGTTAATATATCACATAACGTGCCATCAACGATAAACAACTAAGATGTGACCGCCGCAACGCAAAAACAATCAAGTTTTAGTTAACACTAAAAAGTATATTAGAAGTTAAAACAAAACCTTTTAGTTAACACTAAAAAGTATATGTGAAGCTAAAACAAAACCTATTTTGATGAACGGCGAAGATTCATTTAATTTATTTAGAGTAAATTGCCATTTTAGTCCCTGAGTTTTTTCCAAATTTACCACTTTGATCCAAATAGTTTTTTTTGTGCCTTTGGGTCCCTGACTTTTACATTTTGTTGCCATTTTGATCATTTTGTCTAACTCCATCCAAAAACCCAGTTTGTACTTAATCACTAATGTTTTCAGTTGCCATTTTAATCCAATTCCAAAAAATCAAAAAAATTCCAAAAAATTCAAAAAAATCTAAAAATCAAAAAAATTCTAAAAAATCATAAAAATTCAAAAAAATCTAAAAATAAAAAAAAAACTAAAAAATCATAAAAATTCTAAAAAATCCAAAAATCATTAAATGTTTCGGCACGAACCGTTTCGACTCGTACCGTTTCGAACCGAACCGTTTCGACCCGTACCGTATCGAACCGAACCGTTTCGACGCGAACCGTTTCGAACCCGTACCGTATCGAACCGTAGAACCCGAACCGTTTCGATACGGTACGGTTCGAAACGGTTCGGGTTCGATACGGTACACTGTACGGGCTCGAAACGGTTCGCGTCGAAACGGTTCGGTTCGATACGGTACGGTTCGAAACGGTTCGCGACGAAACGGTACGGTTCGAAACGGTACGGGTCGAAACGCTTCGCGTCGAAACGGTACGGGTCGAAACGGTACGGTTCGATACGGTACGGGTCGAAACGGTACGGTTCGATACGGTACGGGTTCGAAACGGTTCGCGTCGAAACGGTTCGGTTCGAAACGGTTAGCGTCGAAACGGTACGGTTCGAAACGGTACGGATCGAAACGCTTCGCGTCGAAACGGTTCGGCTCGAAACGGTTCGGGTTCGAAACGGTACGGGTCGAAACGGTCCGTGTCGAAACGGTTCGGCTCGAAACGGTTCGCGTCGAAACGGTACGGTTCGAAACGGTACGGGTCGAAACGCTTCGCGTCGAAACGGTTCGGCTCGAAACGGTTCGGGTTCGAAACGGTACGGGTCGAAACGGTTCGTGTCGAAACGGTTCGGCTCGAAACGGTTCGCGTCGAAACGGTTCGGTTCGATACGGTACGGGTCGAAACGGTTCGGTTCGATACGTTACGGGTCGAAACGGTTCGCGTCGAAACGGTACGGTTCGAAACGGTACGGGTCGAAATGGTTCGTGCCGAAACATTTAATGATTTTTGGATTTTTTAGAATTTTTATGATTTTTAGATTTTTTTGAATTTTTATGATTTTTTAGAATTTTTTTTTATTTTTAGATTTTTTTGGAAATTTTTTGATTTTTTAGAATTTTTTGATTTTTTGGAATTGGATCAAAATGGCAACTGAAAACATTTTTTAAGGAAATCCCCAAAATACCCTGTTACAAACTGGGTTTTTGGATAGAGTTAGACAAAATGATCAAAATGGTAACAAAATGTAAAAGTCAGGGACCCAGAGGCAAAAAAACTATTTGGATCAAAGTGGCAAATTTGGACAAAACTCAGGGACTAAAATGACAATTTACTCATTTATTTAAATTAATCCTGATTTTAGCATAAAGCTAGAATCATAAAATTCATCGTGTGATTGTGAGAATACTAATTTTAGAATGTGACGGAGGCGGGCGGTGAGAGTAATTTTGGGTTTTTATTTTAGTTTAAAAATTTGATAAAAAAATTCATTTATAAAAAAAAAAACATACCGTATAATAGTATAGATAAGAGATATGTACAAGAGAGAATTATTGTACGAGGTGTAGGAGACAAATTCAATCATTGATCTCTCTAGATTAATGACTCAAAACTAGTCAGTGGCATTTCCATTAATATAATGTTAAGATAATTGAAGAAACAAATAGAGAAAGGGTATTCCGGTCCTTTCTCACTTGAACCATTTCCACCCTTAATTTTCAAACGGCTATAAGTTTTTCATACATTAATATTTTTTTTAATTACACCGTATTGTTATCTTTAATTCGAACAGCCTATTGCTATAGTTTTCTTAAAAAATAACATGATTTTGAATACTCATTACGTGATTTTGAATATCCAACACATGACTATGTGATTTTGAATACCGATTACGTGATTTCATTATAGAATGTGAAACCACCCTAAGTGATTACGTAATTACGTAACAATAGTTGACTATTTATTACTAAGTGACTACGTGATTTTGAATACCCATTTCGTGATTACGTGATTTCATTATAGTATTTTATATGAAGTACACTGAGTGATTACATTATAAGCATAATTGTAACAAAATTAGTTATAACAAATTATATTGAATGTGTAATCAAGTAATGTATTTATATTGACAGTGTAATCACGTAATGGATATTCAAAATCACGTAGTCATGTGCTGGGTATTCAAAATCACGTAATCACATAATAGACTAAAGTGTATTCGAAATCCTGTAATTTTTTTAAGAAGCCTATAATAATAAGCTGCTCGAATTAAATGAAGAAATGCTCGTTAATACGGTATAATTTTTTTAAAAGTGTTCACTTATAAAAAAGGTATAGCGTTTGAAAATCAATGGGGAAGTTATTTCAAGTGAGTAGGGGTTAGCAAAAGGAAAAACCCGATCCTACCCAACCATTACCCGACCCGACCCGAGAACCGATCAAACATAAAATACAGAACCGATTCACTACCCTAAATATAGGGTCGGTTCCGGTCCATAGGTCCAAGTCGGGTTTCACCATGAAAAGAACCGAGACCCGACCCAACCCGACCCTATTTTATATGAAAAATTGGAACCGATCTAAATACCTTGGTACTTGGGTTCGTGTCGGGTTGTGTATATTTTCGGTTCGATTCTTGGTTATTTTCGGCCCGGACCTAAACTTGCTCACCCCAACAAGTGAGAAAGTACTAAATTACTTTTCATGTCAATGTCACTTGTCCTCAAATCCTTGTCTCATAGGCTTTGTATAGAAATCTGTTATGTATGGGATCCTTTCTCTGATAGTATAATGTAATTCCTCATCATCATCATACTCAGCAAATCACACCAATAGCAAAGCTAAGGTAAGGTCTGAGGAGGGTAAGATGTAGACAGCCTCTACCCCGTATGATAGAGAGGCTGCTTCCAGTGAGACCCCTGGCTTGATTGTAGTTTTGCATCAAGCCTTGGATATAAGGCACATAGCAGTTATCAATCGGGAAAAAGACCAACTAGTGCATGCAGTTGTAGGGAAACAAGGAAAACAAGTGAAACTAAAATTTGTACTTGCTACAAATCATCGGTATAATTTACTCTATTCTATGAATGAAAAACATTTTTAAGATCCTTAATTCTTAGGTATTCAACCACTTAATCACTTGTAAGTAGTTATATATAATTATTATTTTTAGTTCTATTAAGTTATACGTCTAGAAAAAAATAAATAAAAAAAATTTGTGTGAAACTACAATTTCTTTTTCTTATTCTTTTTACAAAGTCAAGAGAAAATGATCGTAATTTTCCACATGTTTATGTGATGTGAAAGAAAAATAAAGATGTATTGTGTGCATATAAGAATCTTATTTTTTTCTCTAAACGATAAGATCTGTTCTATCTTCTAGAAGGTAAAATGTGTTATTCACAACATATCACCCATAGTCATAATAATTAAATCATAAATATGTTAGCAAATCACTTTAGATCAATTTCAACCGTTCTAGTTATCCCAATAAAAAGTTAAGTTTAAAAAAAATCATAGAGAACACATTTGAAAAACGACTAAACACCATAGCATAGACTCGAGACCATCCTACGTCAATACATAGCCTCAAGAACCACACATAGACCGAAATCGGATGGTCCATATCCTAAAAGATCGAATCTAATAGAAACATAACACAATAAATGTCTTTGACTAGAGAAAAAAAAAACTAGGTTAAATGAAATCGACAATGGAAACAATTAATATCATTTTGTTTTTCAAGTAAATACTAAATTGACTATACTTATATGTAGGGGCTTTCAAAAAAAAAAAAAGAGCCCACAATGCTTTATAATGAGATATTTTTGGTAGAAATTTTTTGATAGACTATCCTTGATATCTTGACTTTAAAAATACTATAATTAGGGCGTACCCGTCCTAAACCGTGGGTGGGCGAACACACCCTTTGAAAAAAACATATTTTTTAGTGTTATTTTTTGCTGGAAATTTTGACTGCATCCCTTGGAAATTTTCACCCGCATCCCTTGAAAATTTTCAACCACCCTACTTAGAAAAAAATATTATGAATTTATAAAAAAATAAACACTTATTATTATTTAATATATAAGTATATAACATAATTTATATAATTATTCCTTAACCGCTTCACTTAAAACCCAATCTACAATATATTTTTATTAACATAAGACCAAACTTAACCTAAAGAATTTGAACTAGATAAAATAACCCAAACCCACCCACCCTTCCCAATTCCAAACCCCGCCCCCAGAAAAACTTCTGGCGACTTGACACCACTGCTCACGACCGAACGACTTTTTTTGCCGGAAAACCAAAATTCCGGCAAGACCGACCCATATTACCCAGAATTCCGATATAGAACTAGTATGGTTTCTTTATTGATTTTTTTTGTTTTATGTTATGATTATGAGAAAATATAGACGTATAAGGGTTTTATTTTTTTTATGTTTTTTGATGTATTTTTTGTTGTTCTAGACTTGTAGTTAAATGATTTTGTTGTTTTATTTATAGCTTTGTTTGTTTAAATGATTAGTTACAAGTAATCAACATTTAATACTAGAGTTCGAATGTTTGAAAATAAGATTGAAAATTATGGACTATAGTTGAACATGTTTGTTTATTTTGTTTAAGTGTTTAATGTTGTTTTATTAACTCATGGGGCGATTTATATGTCATAGGAACCATGAGTAAAAATGTAATGAACTTATGGAATGTTTAATATTTCTAGATGATGTTTTGGATAGATTTAAAAAAATGAAAACCAGTAGGACACAATTTAAATACGTTTGTAATGACGTTTGAAACATTTTTGATGATTATATAAATTTTAGTTTGATGTTTTTTTGTCTTACATGACCCGACCTGCTATGAACCGATTTTTTTATATAGCTAGGGGCCTAAAATCTTTAAAAATATTCCTCAACCCAGCAAAAAATTTCTAGATCCGCCACTCACTATAACCATTTATATTTCTCATTGATTAAAAGTATCAATTATAAGTTTGTTTATAAATTTGTTTTTGCGGAACTAACAACAAATAGAAACATAGTACATACTCAAAGAAATAAAATTACAGACACTATTGCTCACACTTATCACTTAGTCAACAAGGTTGTGTGACATACCAAGGACGATGAGCATTGATCGTTGAAATGGCGTCTTTGAAGCTCACGTGATTTGGTACCGTATTCATACATTTAAATGTTTTTTGACAACTTCTGAATAGTTAAATGTTGAACCAGTAAAAAGTTTGAATCATTAAGTGTTGAACCAGTAAGAAGTAAGAAGTCTGAACCATTAAAAGTCAGTATAATGCTTAACAGTGTTTTAGAAACCGGTTTGTACCGGCCGGTTATACCGGTTCAACCGTGTACTGGTGATGAGCCCGGTATGACAAGACCGGTTTAAATATGGTATTCAGTCTTGCCTTGAGCCGGCGGTTTTTCCGGTATAACCGGTTTCATTTAGCCTAATGTTGGCGCATAAAAATTTGTGACTAATCATGACGAGTCACCGTATAGACCAAATTCAACATGTGCAAGGATATCAACTTGCATACTTTATCATGAAACATTGCAAAGAGTTTGTAAAAAAATGTATTAAGTTTTTTAATTATTATACTTACACCCCTTGTTAAAAAGTGACACTTTTTCGTTTAATCGTCACATATTGATCATGTGTATCAGTAAATGATGAGTAACCTTTGTTTACCAAGATAGAGTATTCGAGAATAACTTAAATAAAAAATATGAATGGTTTGTTAACCTCTATTTAAGATTAAGATAAGTGTTGAATATATCCAACGTTTAAAGATGATAATAGTAAATTTCAACTTTTAAGCAATCGCGAACTTTATGCATTCAACACTCCAATGACGTAAACTTCTTGTAGACTATTATTTACAAAAAACTTGGTCGGAAACTTTATTTTTATTACAAAATCATGTACTTTTGAATTATTTTTTGAATTGAAGTTATATCTTTATGTGATTATATGGGTTGATAGGTCAATCCGGTTAAACCTCCCGGTATAACCGGTTAAACCTTTTTTAAGCCTAACCCGGTATGGCTAAAAAACCGGTTTTTAAAACATTGATGCTTAACATTCCAGAGACAAATGTTTGACCAATTCAGATTAGAGATCTTAACCATTCAGACTCAGTATAATGCTTAACCATTTAGAGGCAAATGTCTGAACCAATCAGACATCTACTCATGAAACAAACAGTCTGAACCATTAAATGTTGAACCATTAAAAGTCCTGTTAAGAGCTAAACAAACCCCTTACTCTTTAAGTACATCCACAAGACAAAGGGTTTATGATACATTGTGATTTTAATTACATGAATAGCAACATATTTAAATGAAAGCAACACATCTTAAAAATTAAGCGCAAGTGTATTTGTTCTAAAATGCATTCACATTGTTATATTCAAACACTTTAATATATATTAGTAATTTCTTTCAACCATATTGACAATAAATTATCATAAATAATATCATATTATATTTCCACATGGCCTTTTCATTTGATCATATTTGCAACATATGGAAATGACAATAAATACGGTTGATCTTTTACACTAAGCGACATGATAAAAAAAGTTATCAATCACAAAAGTACAACAACTAATACAAGGAAAGAAAAGGGATAGATTATTTGGAACTTTCGACAAGTATACTGAATACTATGATTGTATTGTATCTAAAAGATCTGAATCAAAAGATCAAGCTAAAAGAGAAATAAATCGAAGGTTAAAACACTATTTTTAATCAATACAAGACGTGACAACCAGATTAGTAAATTGGAATTAACGACTCGAAACCCGTATATTTTTTTTGTGTCACATCAACTATAATCCGGACATCCTTACAATCATGTGACCTCAATAAAGAGTGTAATCCATCTATCAGCAGTGGCGGATCCATGGTCGGATTCCATTGGGTTCCTTTTGGTAGTTTTTCACTAATTTTCATTATTTTTTCTCAAATCATACAAGGTTTACACTAATTTTTCCCATTTTCTTCAAATCGAATGGGTTCCTGGGAACCCAAGGAACCATGCTAAATTCGCCCCTGTCTATCAGAATGAGTCAAATGAATTGGCAACTTAAAACGTGTTGACGAAATATCAAGTTATAAACGAGTTGGTGGATTGTATTAAATTATGAAGAGGTTAAAAGGTCGACCGTTAATTTTAGTAGAGTCAGAACATGATCTAATGTATTAAACACGCTAGACATGTCAACCCAATTAATATGATATTTTTATTAAACAAGTTAATTAGACTAACCACCTAATTATTTTTTATGTCGAGTCTCTGTTGTGTTTCATGATTTATGACACATACATGTAAACTCATTAGCTAATTATTATTATTCTTCTATAATAACAATTTTCGTAGATTCTTAGGAACAATGTGCAGTGCTAACTTGCGCTGCCACACGTCACAATAAAATTGGTTCTTCTCTGTGTTCTCTTTGCCCCATACTTGATCCGGCCAAACCTTTTTCTTTTTTTCTCTAAAACATTTCTTCCCCGATCTTCCAGCGGTCACCCGTCACCGCCCCATTGGAAAACCCATCTATCGTCTCAGATTTACACCACTATTGCATGTCTAGCTATTGCATGTGTCCGATCTCTTCTCCCTACGAAGACGCCATTTTTCTCTATTTGGAATGCAAATCGAAGAAGACTACCGAGTAGAAAAGGAGACCGGGGTCGTCTGGTAGTCAACAACCAAGCGTAGGTGGAGCGTTGGCTGGGGTCAGGCCCGATGACTGATGAGTGAAGGGGTGGTTTAGCTGGACTAGGGTTGGGGTGGAGATGAAAAATTTATTAAATTCATTCTATTTTTTTCTCATGTTACATGTCCATTCTTTTTATTAGAGAAATGAGTAATTGTAAAGAGTTACATAAATTGGGTAATGTAAACAAGTTATATATCCATCCTTTTTATTAAAGAAATGGGTAAAGAATATTCTTAAGAAAAAATATTCTATAATGGTTAAATAGTATGTCAACTAATATAATATACGAAGAATAGCATATGCCCATCCTTTTTTTCGTAACTAATTCATATATAAACTAGCCAAACATGCTTAAACATTTTTTCCGTCCATATTAGAATTTTTGGATTTTCTTTTTCGATTGATATAGTGTGTGACAGTACTTCAGCGAACCGGACCGATAGCCATCAATTCCGGTCGTGTTTCCGTGCAACGCACGGGTTGATTATTCTAGTTATATATATAAAAAGAGATCATGTTAGCTACAGTATCAACATGATATTAATTCTTTTTTTTTTGTAATTTAAACTTGTTTTGTCTTTTTATGAATCTCACCCTTCAAATTTTAGTATTGACATTTACACCCTTCAAGTTTTTAAGAACTTTGCAAAAATTAATTTCGACCCATAGAGAATTTACAAGCTTGTTTTTATGTGTATGTAGTTAAATTCAAGTTGGTTTACTTTCCGACGTACTTTTTTTTTTTTCAAAAACGAGTCATGTCATTTTAATGTTTATGTACGTGTTGGTATAAATTCAAATTGGTTTACGTTTTGACGAATTTTTTTCAAGAACGAGTCATGTAAAATATAATACGTATTTTGAAAGTTATAATCCCTTCACATCCTAAACTACAAGGGTTTTATGGTAATTAAAGAGAAGAGTGGCGGTTACATGGCGGTTACAAAGTTCAGGGGGCAGTTGTGACAAATCAGAACTTGGTAACTACCACCCCAAGGGTGGCGAAATCCCTTGGGAGGCACCCATTCGATTTCAGCCACACACAGAGAAGGGACGCGACTCTTGGACAAGAAGACACACCCCTTCATGTTTAATTACATCCACATGTTCTAGAGACACACCCGTTCGTGAAGAGACGCGTCTATTGGATCGCACCCATTAGAAACTATAAATAGGGTTGTAGATTTCAATTGTATTTCAATTCATGTATTCAGATATTCAGTTTATATTCAAGTTATTCAATTGTCTAGAGATCAAAGATCCATTTTGGGGCCAACAATTAGTATCAGAGCGTCAGGCTCTAGGCATTAGGAATCGCAAGGCAACGAATCGGCGGGAAGTCATTCGCGATCAGGTTTCATCATTCTAATTTTTCAATTCGCAAGTTTCAATTCAGAATTTTGTTTAAGGGTTTCGGTTCTAGGGTGATCGGTTGAACCGAAGGGTTGGTTAGGAATCTAGGGTTTGTTGATTCCGGGGTTTAGTGCGAATTAGATTATTTAGTTGTTTGATTGTTACACGATTCGGGTAATCGTGGGCTTGAGATTTATTTAAACCAAGAAAGTAAAAGTTTAGTAAAAGTGAAGATGTGAGATTAAATATATTAATGTTATAATATTTAATCTTGTAGCCTATATAATCATTTATATTATATTAGATCAAAATATATTAATAACCTATTATAATTAGTTGGTAATTGTTGATGGACCATATTACCCTTATTAACTAATTGGGTTTCCTCTTGGGTGTATAAATAAGGGACTTATTAGAGAGTTAAAGGGTTAGACACTTTACACAATCACAACCCTCATTAACATCACAAATTCGTGACTCTCTCCCTCTAACCGAAACTCACCCTACTTTCGGTTTCATCACCATCATCACTTTACACCCTAAGGAGGAACCGGATCATCCTGACAACTATGTCGAACTCAATGGCTGGATCTCTGACTGGATTCTCCACTGCTTTGAATACTATAACAGGTATGTGTTTCATGTTTTCCATTAAGTTTAAACAGAACTGATCAACATGTGGTATCAGAGCATATGTTGATAAATCAGTTCTGATTTTGTATCCATTATTCTGGGATCAAAAATCTGGAAAACGAAAGTTTTTTAAACCTTAAAACCAAAACTGTTTTCGGGTCCTTTGATACCGAAATCCCTGTTTTCGGAAATTGTTACTTGATAAATTGACCCGAAATCATAAAAGGTTAAACTTATTGTCACGAAATCCATTACAAAACCATTAAAATCAGGTTTCGGATTTCCAGATTATGTTCTTATTTTTTTAGGGTTCATCATTATGTTCTAAGCAAAACTCGAAAATTCCATAAGATTTGGAATATAATTTGGATTAGTGGGTGTTTTTCCATATTTTGATCTTTATTTTATCTATTAAATTTTCGAAAAAACTGTTAATAGATAATCAGTTATTATTTTTCGAAATATTTGATAATTTTAGATCATAAATAAAATAGGAAACATTATCCTACAATCCCTTAAATTTCGGGTTTTAGTTATTATCACCTATAACAGCTATTAAAGAGAGATTTCGAAATCATCATCAAAATCGCACAAGTTTTCCCTATAACAGTCGTACAAGATCAGAGAAAAAAAAGGTGGATCTGATCGCACAAGGCTGATCATACAAGGAAAAAACGCACAAGGCTGCATAATCGCACAATAACTTATGGATCGCACAAGACTTGGGCATTACATGATCGCACAAGTTATTGGGCCTTACATGATCGCACAAGTTATTGGGCCTAATTGATCGCACAAGACTTGGGCTTTATTTACATCGCACAAATTTTGGGCCTTAACGATCGCACAAAGCATTACCGATCGCACAAAGCATTACTGATCGCACAAGACTCGAAACCTCATTATTTTCTTTAAGCTGTTTAATGTGACCTAAAAGGTGGTTTGCTATTAAATACTTGGTTTTGTTAACACTTACTTAATTAATCAGAATCAGATAATTTTTACAAAACCAAAATAGCTTAACTTGAATGAGCTTCTGATGTATTAATTCTGGCCAAAGCTGATTTAATACATCTATTCATTGTTCAAGTATTATAAAAAGCTATGTTAAGTATGCCTTACAAACGTGAAATGTCTTAATTCTGGCCAAAGCTGATTTAATTCATTTATGTTTAGCATGACTTGACAAGTGCATAACTAAAGTGATTGTCTCATTTCTGGCCAAAGCTGATTTGTCACAATTACTTTGCACACATATTTAAATGATTACACTTCTGGCCAAAGCTGATTTGTCTTCATTTAAATAGAATTTTACTAAGTCTATTATTTTGATGTTAGTAATAGACATTATCACAGCTTCATAATTATAATGGTCATTACTTATGCCTGCCTTAGTATAACATGCCCTTAGATCACATTAAGACTTATTTCTTAGTATCATAACTTGCTCATCTTATTTCCACTATCAGCACCCAATCAAGGGATTCCACCTTTGACTGGTGATAACTTTGCTGCATGGAAGGATGCCCTCATGCTTACACTTGGAGTGTTGGACTTTGATTATGCTCTAAGAGAGGATAAGCCAGCGGACCTTACTCCACAGAGTACTGCTCCTCAGCAGTTACTTCATGATAAGTGGACTAGAAGTAACCGCATGTCTCTCATGTTCATGAAGCAGTCCATTCATCACTCAATTAGAGGAGCTATTCCTGATTCTGACGATGCTAAAACCTATTTGGCTTCTGTGGAGGATCAATTCAAAGGAACATCAAAAGCACACGCTAGTACTCTTATCCTCAAGCTGGTGACTACTAAGTATGATGGGAGGAGCGGCATTCGCGAACACATCATGATGATGCATGACATGGCCAATAAGCTGAAGGGCCTAGAGATGGAGATCAGTGATGGTTTTCTTGTTCACTTCATCATCACTTCGCTTCCTTCGTCCTATGAAGCATTCAAGATCAATTACAACACTCAGAAGGACAAATGGACGATGAGTGAGCTGATCGCTATGTGCGTGCAGGAAGAAGAGCGTATGAAGATGGATCGCCATACTGATGTTGCTAACTTCACCACCTCCAGCTCTAAGAAGAGGAAGAACAACTATCAAAGAAAGGATGCTTCTAAGGTTCAAAAGCCAAATCCAACTCCTAATACAAGTGCACCTTCCAGCTCTAAGAACTCCTTAGGCAAACCCTACTGCAAGTTCTGTAAGAAAACAGGACATAAGCAAAAGGAATGCCCTGACTTCAAGGAGTGGCTGGCTAAGAAAGGTAACGATTTTTTCATGATACTTGAGTCCTTTAATTTAAATGCTCCTGCTAATTCTTGGTGGTTTGACTCTGGTTCTATGGTACATGTTACCAATTCACTTCAGGGATTCCTTACAATCCGGAAGCTGGGAAGAAACCAAAGAACACTTAAAGTTGGAGATGATCGAGAATTAGAAGTGAAGGCCATAGGAACATTACAGTTATTTTTGAAAACTGGTTTATGTATTAAACTTTATGATACCTTATATGTTCCTGAGGTAACTCGGAACCTAGTATCAGGACCAAAGTTAGACATGGACGGTTTTGTCGTTTCTCATGGTCATCGCAAACTTTCTATTCTCTATGATTCCGTTGTTTATGGTACTGGCATTCTGGATGGTGGTCTCTATAGATTAGAACTAGATGATAATTTTTCTAAATCTTTGTTGTCATATAATATTAATGAATCACTCACAAAGATAGAAAAGAAACAAATTCGAGACTTAGAGACTTCATCTATGTTGTGGCATCAACGTTTAGGCCACATCTCAAGAGAACGATTAAATCGTCTCGTAAAGGATGAAGTCTTACCTCCTCTCGATTTCACCGATTTTGGAACATGTGTCAAATGTCTTAAAGGCAAAATGACATTAGCAAATTGTTGGTGCACTTGTGTCTGTACTTTGTCTGTATTTAGTCTTGATACAAAACGATGTCTTTGATGTAAGATTGATGTAAGTTTGACCAAGTCAACCATCCTCCGGTTTGACTTGGCCAAACAGTTAGACTATGGTTGAAAGATGTTTGGGTCGAAGGATGTGCCATCGAAGGATAGTTTAGATCCTTCGATGAGCTCGAAAGATAAGCATTCGATAGATGGACCACGAAGGATGTCATCCTTCGAGGTACATGATGATCCTTCGAGCTGTTTCAGATCGATAGATGATCTTTCGATCAATCTATCTGATCCTTCGACCAGACATGCTGTGTTCGGGTATATATACCCATGTTGTGTGTTCACTTTAGTAGAGTTCGAAAGTGAGACATTTAGAAAGAACACACACACTGAGAGAGTTTGCAAAACTGATTTGTAAACATTGCGCTGTAACCGAACCTTTCATACGTATTAATACAAGTGGTGTTAATCGGTGAAGTTTGTGTGTTGTGTTTGTGCTTGTTCTATCTCGGTTTGCATGCTACCTTGGATTCCGCACTTGCTAGTGTGTTAGACATAACAAGGAATAGGTTAAACCTCAACCTCCGAGGGACCTACAAGTGGTATCAGAGCCGTGGCTCTTTTCCTTGTTAAAAACCGAGTTTTTACAAGACTTTGGAGTGTTTTGGACAAAACTCACTTGGTTTTTGCAGACGTTTTTACTGTTTTTCTCGCTTATCTTTACGTTAAAACGTGTTCTAAACTAACCGGGTGTGTTGCATGACGGGTTGGGTAACTTAAAAACTTGTTTTTGAGGTGTTTGGTAATTTCCGGCCAATATTCCGGCTTCTCCGGTGACCGGTTTCTGGATAAAGTTTGTCATTTTTGGGTTATATTTTATTTGTTCAAATCTGGTTTTGGCAGAAAATCATGGTCTGACCATACCTTCTGCCGAAAGTTTCTACCAACCCATCACCTTTTCACCAACCTGTCACTCTTTGTCAACTGTGTCAGAGCAGTTCGAAAGATATCCTTCGAAGTCGAAAGATCATCTATCAATCTGAAACAGCTCGAAGGATCATCATGTACCTCGAAGGATGACATCCTTCGTGGTCCATCTATCGAATGCTTATCTTTCGAGCTCATCGAAGGATCTAAACTATCCTTCGATGGCACATCCTTCGACCCAAACATCTTTCAACCATAGTCTAACTGTTTGGCCAAGTCAAACCGGATGATGGTTGACTTGGTCAAACTTACATCAATCTTACATCAAAGACATCGTTTTGTATCAAGACTAAATACAGACAAAGTACAGACACAAGTGCACCAACAAACTCCCCCTTGGCTGTAGCTTTGTCTCGATCTCGATCTTAATTCTTGTAGGTCCCTTGTGTCTTCAAGTCTTTGACGTCCTTTCAAGTTCTTTAATGTCGGAGGATCTTTAAAGTCTTCACGTCTTGAAAGCAGAAAGTGTATCAACAAACTGCCCGTTTCATGTAGGAAGTGTGTTGACAAACTCCCCCTTAACATAAGCTCCCCCTTGAGTTATGCTCGTGAAAGTCTTGATCTTTATGAATTGAGATCCTTGTGGTGTTGATGATGGTCAGTGGCAACTCGATCATCTTCATCATTTGAGTGCCTTCACGTCGTGTCTTCATTCCGAAGCTTGTCATCGACCATGTTCTCCTTGCCTTTAGAATCTGCACATGCAAGAAATCTAAACGCGTAATGAGAACAACTGCTTGGAATATAGTAAACATAAACAAACGACACACGTGTGACCATTGTTTAAACAAACACCGTCCGACAGTTTGAAAGTTTTAACAAATTTTATCAATTTCAAATTTTAACTTTCAACACTTGCAAATTTCGACCGTTTATGAAGATTTAGTCATTTTCGGTTTTCAATCAGGTTTCAGGTAACGAAGACTTGAGAACCAACATCGTACGATCGAAAATAAGATAGAAATAAAATCTTTTTGGCTTTTATAAAGTTTATATTAAAACACACCTAAAATCTTTTTGGTATTTTTGAATATTTCAAATGTAAAGACTGAAAGCAGTAAATAAATATATACAAAGATGCGAAAAATGAAAGCATTAACTAAATATTTACAGACATTCTTTTTGCGAGTTTCGAGGGTAAGAGAATCATATCAGTGTACGGTCACGCCAAAACTCTCTTGTTGTTCAGTTAGTTAACATTAAGATAAGCATCCTATAACGATTATCTGTATTGTTATCCACTTAAGCTCAACTTATCAGATGTAATCATGGCGAGGGGATACGTTAAGGTATGATTTATACTTACCGACCGATGTTCATCCACATCACGACACATTCCCGTATCAAGGTATGCACGAGGGTTCATCTTACCGGTGAGTATACCGATTATCATCTGTTTGACCGTATATGATGTGAGAAACTCACTTATTTTGATTGAAAACAAGCCCTATGTGATAGAATCACTTATTGATGAGGAACTTGATTTTCATATGCATGAGGGCACAGGAGCAAGTCCGTGAACAGGTCAGTACTTTCGTACAGCAGAGAGACGAACTTGACTCCCGGATAAATGTGATATATTATCACTTATTTTGAGGGACATGTGATTGTTGATCACTTATTGAGGTCGAATGCAATATGTACACGTATGTATAATATCATGGAAGATCTAGACTTGCGTCCCCGTTATTTTTCGGTAAAAGATACAACCATGATACCCAGATGATAAGCAGCATAAAGACCGAATATCTCAGAACCTCGGCAATCTCTCAAACGAAATTTCGGTACTAAGACCATATGCCAATGAGTGGTTCCCACCTGGTCTTCAGTCGATTTAAATTTATATCACCCTGCACACTTTAAAATGATTGTGAGCCTACCGATACATCGTATATAGAGCTGCTTATCGTTTTTCATTTAAGGTTTAAAGAGGTTTAGATAGACCACTGATGTACTATCATTTTCTCTTTTGCTCGCCAGGAAACTCATTTTTGTTTTTCTATTGTTTTTGTGTTTTTGAAATTTTTCGATGTTTTTGGATTTTTCAAATTTTGGATTTACTCCCCCTAAAATCAATAAACTAAGACAAATTTAAAACACAAAGGTATTTACAAAAATGATTTTCCGATGTTGGTTTTACTCTTGCTTGATGGACATCAGCAGATCGATAAAGAGGAGATGGAGATGATGGACATCAAGTGGGCCTTTGCCAGTGCTGTTAGGCGAGCAAAGGATTTCATGGAAAGAACAGGCAGAACCAGCTTGGAGAGCAAGAAAGACACCAAGTATGGGTTTGATAAGCAGGCTGTTAAGTGTTTCAATTGTGGTGAACGTGGTCATTTAAAACGTGAATGTACGAGGCCATCTCAACATGGGAACCAAAATCCTTTCAGAGGTCAAGGCAACCAGCAGAACCAGAACAGGAACAATGTTCGTACGTTGGTACCTGTCAACAACCAAAGCCAAGCAGGACCATCAAATGCCAACCAGGCACTTGTGGTTCAAGTAGATGAAGGTTGTGATTGGTCAATTCAGTTGGGAAATGATGCCCCAGATGGAACAGCTTGTTTTGCTGAAGTTGTCAGGGATCTTAAACACGCCAGTGGTGGAGAATCTTCCAGCAATGGTAGTGAATCTTCTGAAGATGAAGACAGTTCTGGTTATAGTGGAAGCTCAGATGAAGAAACCTCCACTTCAGGCAATGATCAGGTGGATGAGACATCAACTGCGTCAGTCAATGCAGATATTGATGAACTATTGGAAGAAGCTACAGCAGGAATTCAAAGAAGATCTATTTTGGTGAATCAAGCTGCCTATTCTTCGTCTTCTCTCCATTCAGCCTTTATGGCTAATGTCGACAGTTCATCAAGTCAGGTATGTGTCGATGAACCCACTGCTGATATCTGTGATAATTGTGATAGATTGCATGTTAAATGTGCTGATTTGGATGCAAACATGTCTGAGTTGCAAGGCAAACATGATGCTTTACAAGCTAGTTTGTTTGACTTGCAAGACAAACATGTTTCTTTAAATGATACGTGGTGTGAATTGCAAAGCAAACACGAGGCTTTGCAAGAGAAATATGATGTGACATTCATCCACAATCAAAAGTTGACCGTTGATCTTTCCAAGTGCACAGAAGCCAACATGTTTTATGAAAACCATGAAAAAGAATTTAAGTCAATGATTGAAACGTTAAAGAAAGATAAAACAGAGCTGACAAAAATGGTTTCCAGAAAACAAACTGACATTAACCTTTATATAACTCGTCTTGAGGTAATGCAAAAGGAAATGGCTTGTGTTAAAACAGAAAGTGAGGCGATCCGACTCAAGTTAGACAGTTATTTGAGCTCTAGCTATGTGTTGGATCACATTATTGATGTTCAGAAAGAGAAACGGGATGTCACATGCATAGGTTACAAGAAATGTCCACCACCCGTGAGAAACAATTTTGATGCACTGCCTGATGAGGAGTACAGAACTCACTTTGAGCCATCTGTTCCTTTAGACGTTGAGGAATTTGCAGCAGGACTCGGATACAAGAAAGAAGTATCATCAGATTCGGATGTGTCAGCAGATACATTTGTAACTGCTGAACAGAATCAGGATCCTCCAGTTGTGATTGAGGATGCTGATTCTTCTGATGATGAGTCTGATGATACTGATTCAGCAAAGTCTGATGCGGTGATAAACGAAGAGGACATACCTCTTGAGAATCATATTATGTGTGATCCTCCTGCAAAACCCGCTAAGACTGTTGCAATCGAGTCCTCGTCTGAAAAAGGGTCGGAGAGTGTGGATTTGCTGTACACTCTTGTTGGTGATGATAAAATTTATTCTGACAAAGATTTTCCTATTAAGAATGTTAATCAATCATTAATCAGTAAAGTTTTTGAGAATTCAACAAGTAAGTTTTTGGGTAAGAAAGGATCACACGTTGTGGTAACACAGTGCCCTCCTATCCCTAAGGCTGAAGTTAGAAAACAATTTGGCAATCAGAAATTACCAACAGTGCAAAAACAGCAAAATCATGCCAAACCAAATGGTAAAACACCGACTCAAATTCAAAGGAAGCCGAATCAGAAGAAGAAAAGGAATGTGAGCTTTGTGAAATCTAAGGGAACGGACAAAATTGCAAAGTTTGAAAATCAATCTAATTTAGATTTTGTCAAGAAAGCAACTGTGATGAAAAGGAATGAACCAAGTAGTTCAAAACCTGGTACCTCGGGATCACAAAGTTCATCATCGGTAAGACGATCACATGATACTTCGGGGTTTGTTGAACGAAGATCATGTTTTGAATGTGGCACAATTGGGCATATCGTTCGAAATTGCCCGTATCTTCATAAATTAAAAGCCAAAGAAGATGATCTCCGTGAACACAATCACCAAAAGCGATCTGTTTCTGTAAAACAAGATCCCTGACTTATAAGAGAAAGGGAAAAGAAACAGAAACGCCAACAAGTCAAGGTGATTGAAAAGGCACTTAAAATGAAGTGGTTCAAAAACAATCGGTTCCAGTTAAACCAGAAAGTTCAAAATTTTCAAAAACTTCAAACAATCACGAAGTTAAATTTTCAAACAATCAAACTGGTAAATTTCAACAGACATGGAAGCCTAAAATAACCACAAATTCAGGGGGACCATCACAATTTTCAAATCATCAAAGAATAGAGGTTATTGTTGTTGATGAAAATGGAAGACCCAAGACCACAATGGCTTGGGTCCCCATCTCCAACTAATTATGTGAGTTCATGTGCAGGGTGTTCCAGGAGGAACTGTCAGTAGTCATTGGATTGTTGATAGTGGGGCATCCAGGCACATGACAGGCGACATGAAGCTTCTCTACGACGTCAAATCTATTAGAGGAGGTTATGTTGCTTTTGCTGGAGATAAAGGCGGATACATTACGGGTGAAGGAATGATTTCCAACGGGGTTGTTAGCTTTGATAAGATCAACTTCGTACAACAACTTGATCACAATCTTCTTAGTGTTTCTCAAATTTGTGATAAGCAGTTCTCAGTACACTTTGATGCAAATGGATGTTATGTGCTGAAACCCGGCTTCAAAATTCCAAAAGAATGGATTCTCTTGTCGGCTCCAAGGATAAATGATTTGTATGTCCTTGATATGAGCCAAGCTATCACAACGTCTGCACAAGCAACTTGTTTCGTTTCTAAAGCCACAGAAAAAGACACAATCTCTTGGCACAGACGAATGGGTCACATTCACTTACGCAAAATGAATCATTTGGTGTCAAATGAATTGGTGAATGGTGTTCCTCTTAAAAACTTCCATCTTCAAGACGTCTGTGTCTCGTGCCAGAAAGGAAAACAAACGAAGAAGCGACACCCTACAAAGAAAATCAACACGGTGGCTGTTCCTCTTGAACGTTTGCACATGGATTTGTTCGGTCCTGTCAAGCACAAAAGCATTAGGAATGATCAATATTGCCTCGTGATAACTGATGATTATTCAAGATTTTCTTGGGTGGCGTTCATGGCACACAAGAGCGAAACCTTCGGTATTATCAAAAACTTGATCATTCAGATTGAGAATCTATATAATTTGAAGGTTAGGCGGATACGTAGCGACAATGGTACTGAATTTAAAAATCATGCCATGGCGGAGTTTTGCACTTCAAAAGGTATTCTTCACGAATTTAGTACAACTTATACTCCTCAACAGAATGGCGTCGCTGAACGTAAGAACCGCACATTGATCGAGACTGCTAGGACAATGTTAGTAGAGTCACAATTGCCGATTCCATTTTGGACTGAAGCTGTGGCCTCTGCATGTTATACGTTGAATCGAGTCCTTACAGTCAAAAGGCACAACAAGACCTGTTTTGAGCTTATTAACAAACGGAAACCAGATTTGTCATATCTTGAACCGTTTGGAGCTCCATGTACAATAATCGATCCTAATGGAAAGTTTGGGGCAAGAGCAATTGATGGATACTTTCTTGGGTATTCCACCCCGAACTTAAGAGTCTGGAATCTAGAGACTAAAAGGGTCGAGGAATGGTCTGAAGTCAGAGTACAAAGGCACACTTTACCAGTCAGATGTCCTGGTCAGCCTTGGATGTTTGAGTACGATGACTTTTTCAATTCGATCAATGTTGAAGCCGTTGAAGAAAATGCTGCGGCAAGGATGTTTTTCGAGAGTGACAATGCAACAGATTCACCGTTGGTTCGTCCAATTATTTTCAATCAAGAACCATCTTCGGTGAACAATAATGCTCTCGACAATGAGGATTTTCACGATGCTACCGAATTGAACGAATCTTCAGAGGATGATGAATTTCTAGATGCAGATCAAGAAGCTCCAGCAACAGCAGTACATGGTACTTCAGAAGGTACACCTCCAGTGGATGTCCCTCGAACAGCTGAAGCTACTGCATCATCCTCTTCGTCAATTCCGGGCCTTGAATTGATTGTTGATCTCAATCTCAACAATCTGGGTAAAAATATTCCAGTTCAAGATAATCCAGAAACAAGGATTCACAATACCCATCCTCAACAAAACATCATCGGAAATGTACAAAGTGGCGTTCAGACAAGAAACATGTTGCGAAACAACAACAATGCAGGCTTGTATGCAACTATCCGAGAATCTGGTCAACAAAATGATTGGTCTTTCGCGTGTTATGTCTCACAGGAAGAGCCAAGAACTTGGAAAGATGCTTTGAAAGATAGTTCTTGGGTTAAAGCAATGCAGGAAGAACTGCAACAATTCCAGAAGCTTGGTGTCTGGAAACTCATAGAGAAACCTGCTGGTTGCAAGAAGATTGGTACCCGTTGGGTGTTTAAATGCAAAAAGGATGACCGTGGAGTCGTTATTCGAAACAAAGCAAGGCGTGTCTGTACTTTGTCTGTATTTAGTCTTGATACAAAACGATGTCTTTGATGTAAGATTGATGTAAGTTTGACCAAGTCAACCATCCTCCGGTTTGACTTGGCCAAACAGTTAGACTATGGTTGAAAGATGTTTGGGTCGAAGGATGTGCCATCGAAGGATAGTTTAGATCCTTCGATGAGCTCGAAAGATAAGCATTCGATAGATGGACCACGAAGGATGTCATCCTTCGAGGTACATGATGATCCTTCGAGCTGTTTCAGATCGATAGATGATCTTTCGACTTCGAAGGATATCTTTCGAACTGCTCTGACACAGTTGACAAAGAGTGACAGGTTGGTGAAAAGGTGATGGGTTGATAGAAGAAGAGGTGTACGTTGAACAGCCTCCAGGTTTTGAAGATCCTATCCATCCCGATCGGGTTTGGTTGCTCAACAAAGCTCTCTATGGTCTACATCAAGCACCGCGAGCTTGGTACGCAACCTTATCTAATTATCTGCTGGAGAATGAATTTCGCAGAGGTCTTATCGATTGTACTCTTTTCATCAAAGAACAAGATGGAGATCTTCTACTGGTACAGGTATACGTTGATGATATTATTTTTGGTTCTACTAATGATGTTTTGTGTAGGGATTTCGAGCGTGTAATGCAGGATAAATTCGAGATGAGTGCTATGGGGGAAATGACCTTCTTTTTGGGCCTACAAGTACAACAAACTGAGTCTGGGATTTTCATCCATCAGACTAAATATGTTGGTGACATCTTGAGCCGGTTCCAGATGTCTGATGCAACGCCCATCGGTACCCCATTGCCGCAAAATCACGGAATTACTCCAGACTTGAAGGGTGAAGCTACTAGCCCCTCATACTATCGCGCGATGATCGGATCTCTTATGTACCTCACAGCATCAAGACCAGATATAATGTACCCAACGTGCCTGCTTGCTAGATATCAAGTCAACCCGAAGGCCTCACATCTTGCAGCTGTAAAAAGGATTTTTCGTTATTTGAAGGGTTACCCTGACACCGGTCTATGGTACCCTAGGGATAATAAATTTGACTTGATCGCATTCAGTGATTCTGATTTTGGCGGATGCAAAATCGACGGCAAATCCACAACGGCTGGATGTCAGTTTTTGGGAAATCGCCTAGTCACATGGCAGTGCAAGAAGCAGACGTGCGTCGCTACATCAACATGCGAAGCTGAATACATTGCTGCCTCAAGTTGTTGCTCCCAAGTCCTATGGATCCAACAACAAATGCGTGACTAAAGTTTTGAATTCCTAACTACTCCTATTTATGTTGATAATTCTGCCGCCTTACAGATCACTAAAAATCATGTGCAGCATTCAAAGACTAAGCACATCGAAATTAAGTATCACTTCATACGTGATTGCTTTGAGAAAAGGCTAATCGATGTTGCTTAGGTCCACACCGATGACCAACGTGCCGACCTTTTTACCAAAGCATTTGACAAATCAAGATTTGACTATTTATTACTGGTAAACGGCATTAAGGTCAAGCAAGAGTAAAACCAACATCGGAAAATCATTTTTGTAAATACCTTTGTGTTTTAAATTTGTCTTAGTTTATTGATTTTAGGGGGAGTAAATCCAAAATTTGAAAAATCCAAAAACATCGAAAAATTTCAAAAACACAAAAACAATAGAAAAACAAAAATGAGTTTCCTGGCGAGCAAAAGAGAAAATGATAGTACATCAGTGGTCTATCTAAACCTCTTTAAACCTTAAATGAAAAACGATAAGCAGCTCTATATACGATGTATCGGTAGGCTCACAATCATTTTAAAGTGTGCAGGGTGATATAAATTTAAATCGACTGAAGACCAGGTGGGAACCACTCATTGGCATATGGTCTTAGTACCGAAATTTCGTTTGAGAGATTGCCGAGGTTCTGAGATATTCGGTCTTTATGCTGCTTATCATCTGGGTATCATGGTTGTATCTTTTACCGAAAAATAACGGGGACGCAAGTCTAGATCTTCCATGATATTATACATACGTGTACATATTGCATTCGACCTCAATAAGTGATCAACAATCACATGTCCCTCAAAATAAGTGATAATATATCACATTTATCCGGGAGTCAAGTTCGTCTCTCTGCTGTACGAAAGTACTGACCTGTTCACGGACTTGCTCCTGTGCCCTCATGCATATGAAAATCAAGTTCCTCATCAATAAGTGATTCTATCACATAGGGCTTGTTTTCAATCAAAATAAGTGAGTTTCTCACATCATATACGGTCAAACAGATGATAATCGGTATACTCACCGGTAAGATGAACCCTCGTGCATACCTTGATACGGGAATGTGTCGTGATGTGGATGAACACCGGTCGGTAAGTATAAATCATACCTTAACGTATCCCCTCGCCATGATTACATCTGATAAGTTGAGCTTAAGTGGATAACAATACCGATAATCGTTATAGGATGCTTATCTTAATGTTAACTAACTGAACAACAAGAGAGTTTTGGCGTGACCGTACACTGATATGATTCTCTTACCCTCGAAACTCGCAAAAAGAATGTCTGTAAATATTTAGTTAATGCTTTCATTTTTCGCATCTTTGTATATATTTATTTACTGCTTTCAGTCTTTACATTTGAAATATTCAAAAATACCAAAAAGATTTTAGGTGTGTTTTAATATAAACTTTATAAAAGCCAAAAAGATTTTATTTCTATCTTATTTTCGATCGTACGATGTTGGTGCTCAAGTCTTCGTTACCTGAAACCTGATTGAAAACCGAAAATGACTAAATCTTCATAAACGGTCGAAATTTGCAAGTGTTGAAAGTTAAAATTTGAAATTGATAAAATTTGTTAAAACTTTCAAACTGTCGGACGGTGTTTGTTTAAACAATGGTCACACGTGTGTCGTTTGTTTATGTTTACTATATTCCAAGCAGTTGTTCTCATTACGCGTTTAGATTTCTTGCATGTGCAGATTCTAAAGGCAAGGAGAACATGGTCGATGACAAGCTTCGGAATGAAGACACGACGTGAAGGCACTCAAATGATGAAGATGATCGAGTTGCCACTAACCATCATCAACACCACAAGGATCTCAATTCATAAAGATCAAGACTTTCACGAGCATAACTCAAGGGGGAGCTTATGTTAAGGGGGAGTTTGTCAACACACTTCCTACATGAAACGGGCAGTTTGTTGATACACTTTCTGCTTTCAAGACGTGAAGACTTTAAAGATCCTCCGACATTAAAGAACTTGAAAGGACGTCAAAGACTTGAAGACACAAGGGACCTACAAGAATTAAGATCGAGATCGAGACAAAGCTACAGCCAAGGGGGAGTTTGTTGGTGCACTTGTGTCTGTACTTTGTCTGTATTTAGTCTTGATACAAAACGATGTCTTTGATGTAAGATTGATGTAAGTTTGACCAAGTAAACCATCATCCGGTTTGACTTGGCCAAACAGTTAGACTATGGTTGAAAGATGTTTGGGTCGAAGGATGTGCCATCGAAGGATAGTTTAGATCCTTCGATGAGCTCGAAAGATAAGCATTCGATAGATGGACCACGAAGGATGTCATCCTTCGAGGTACATGATGATCCTTCGAGCTGTTTCAGATCGATAGATGATCTTTCGATCAATCTATCTGATCCTTCGACCAGACATGCTGTGTTCGGGTATATATACCCATGTTGTGTGTTCACTTTAGTAGAGTTCGAAAGTGAGACATTTAGAAAGAACACACACACTGAGAGAGTTTGCAAAACTGATTTGTAAACATTGCGCTGTAACCGAACCTTTCATACGTATTAATACAAGTGGTGTTAATCGATGAAGTTTGTGTGTTGTGTTTGTGCTTGTTCTATCTCGGTTTGCATGCTAGCTTGGATTCCGCACTTGCTAGTGTGTTAGACATAACAAGGAATCGGTTAAACCTCAACCTCCGAGGGACCTACACAAATAAGAAAGGAGCCACTAGGAGCTCTAATTTATTAGAACTCATTCACACTAACAGTAGTGGTCCTTATCAAATTGCTGGTATAACAGGACATACTTCATTTATCACATTCATTGATGATTATTCTCGTTACATGTACTTGTATCTTATAAAGGAAAAATCTGAATCTCTTACAACTTTTAAAGATTATAAAGCTGAAGTTGAAAAGCAATTAGATCGTCAGATTAAAGTTGTGAGATCAGATAGAGGCGGTGAATATTATGGAAGACATACTGATGTGGGTCAAGCTCCTGGTCCATTTTATGAGTTTTGTAAGGGCCAGGGGATTGTGAACCAATACACCATGCCTGGTACACCTCAGCAGAATGGTGTCGCTGAAAGAAGAAATCGTACCCTTATGAACATGGTGCGCAGTATGTTAGCCAACACTAATTTACCATTATTCCTCTGGACTGAAGCGTTAAAAGCAGCTGTTCATATACTCAATAGAGTTCCTTCTAAGTCTGTCCCTAAAACTCCTTATGAACTTTGGACAGGAAGGAAACCGAGTCTTAAATATATGAAAGTATGGGGCTGCATTGCTGAAGCAAAACTTTACAATCCTTTCCTAAGGAAACTTGACCCTAAAACAGTTACCTTCTTCTTTATCGGGTATCCTGATCATTCGAAGGGTTATCGTTTCTATTGTCCTTCCCATGTCACCCGTATTGTTGAAACCAAGCGTGTTGCGTTCCTGTAGGATTTCAAGGTCAGTGGGAGCAGTACCAACCCTTACGAAGAATTGCAAGAAGTACAAGACGCGGGGGGAGAGACTCGTCGCTTATCATTACTCCGTTTACTCCTCTTGTACCCCATGCAACTGTACCTGAAGCCACTGCACAAATTCTATCTCCACAATCAGAACCCATTATACCTCATAACGAAGGCACATCAAACGCTCAAAACCAAGACAACGCTGAACCCGATAATCAACTCAGGAGGTCATCTAGGCAAAGAAGGCCTACTAATTGGGATGATTATGTTACCTACCTGACTGAAATGGATGCTGGAAAGCTCAATGATCCTATCTCTTATAATGAAGCCATTAGCAGTGATCAGTCTTCTGAATGGAACAAAGCAATGATTGATGAGCTTGAATCCATGAAGAAAAATGACGTTTGGGATTTAGTTGAATTACCCAATGGTGCCAAACCTGTAGGTTGTAAATGGGTGTTCAAAACAAAACTGGATCCGAATGGGAACGTTGAACGCTACAAAGCGAGATTGGTTGCAAAGGGCTACACTCAGAAAGAGGGAATTGACTATCAAGAGACGTTTTCACCTGTCTTTCGTAAAGATTCATTAAGGATCGTCATGGCCTTAGTAGCTCATTTTGATTTAGAGCTGCATCAGATGGACGTCAAAACTGCTTTCCTTAACGGAGACTTAGACGAAGATGTTTACATGAAACAACCTGAAGGCTTTAAACCTGAAGGTCAGGAGCATCTAGTCTGTAAGTTGAAGAAATCCATTTATGGGTTAAAACAAGCATCACATCAATGGTACCTAAAGTTTGATGAAGTCATGAAGAGGCAAGGTTTTATGAAGAATCAAGTGGATCAATGCACCTACCTCAAGATGAGTGGGAGTAACTTTACTATACTTGTCCTTTACGTAGATGACATTCTATTGGCAAGTAATAGTTTAGACATGTTGCATGAGTCGAAGCGTTTACTCTCGCATAACTTCGACATGAAGGATCTCGGAGATGCTTCTTACGTCATTGGCATCGAAATTCACCGAGATAGACACAAAGGGATCTTAGGATTGTCTCAAAAGACTTACATAGATCGTGTCGTTACACATTACAACATGCAACAGTGCAAACCCTCAGTCGCTCCAGTAGTTAAGGGAGATGTTTTCGGTTCATTCCAGTGTCCGACAACAGAGGTTGAAAAGGAGCAAATGAGCCAGATACCTTATGCGTCAGTAGTCGGGAGCCTGATGTATGCTCAAGTCTGTACTCGCCCAGATATCGCTTACATTGCTGGAATGCTAGGTCGTTATCAGACTAATCCTGGCCTGGATCACTGGAAAGCAGCTAAGAAGGTCCTTAGATATCTGCAAGGGACGAAAGACTATAAACTGACATATAGAAGAAGTGATCGTTTAGAAGTGGTAGGTTATTCTGATTCTGACTTTGCCAAATGCAAAGATGACAAGAAATCCACTTCGGGCTACATCTTTATGTTAGCAGGCGGACCTATCTCATGGAAGAGTCATAAACAACAGTTAACTACAACTTCCACAATGATGGCAGAGTACATTGCTGTTTATAACGCAACCTGTCATGGAATGTTGCTTAGAAATCTGATCACTGGACTCAAAATTGTTAATTCCATTTCTAGACCATTGAAGCTTTACTGTGATAATTCAGCTGCCGTTAGTTTCTCGAACAGTAACAGTTCGACTGGAGCTGGTTTATATCTTGATACGAAGTACTTGTTCGTGCGTGAACGAGTTGAGGAAAATAATCTTTGTATTGAGTATATTAGTACTAAAGATATGCTAGCGGATCCGATGACTAAAGGTCTCCCACCTAAAGTTTTCGAAGAACATGTATCGAATATGGGACTTATTAAAGACCTTGTTTAATGGCATATTGTACTAGCTTATGTTTTAATTAATAAAATTTCCTCAGTTTGATTTTGTATGTCTCTAACATATGTTCTGCCGGTGTAATGACATATAGACAAATATAAATACAAATCAGACGCTAAAGGGCTTATACATATTTTGATCGTAACTATTAGGTTTTAAATTGAGGCTATTGTATGACTAATGGGGGTCCTGAGTCGAATGATGATTCAACGGCTGTATTTCTCTGCTATAGTTCTTGGTTTAAGGCTAAAATGAGTGTTAACTCCTGGCCAGGCTTACCTAATACTCATGATAAATGATTACTTGGCTAAGTGGGAGAATGTGAGATTAAATATATTAATGTTATAATATTTAATCTTGTAGCCTATATAATCATTTATATTATATTAGATCAAAATATATTAATAACCTATTATAATTAGTTGGTAATTGTTGATGGACCATATTACCCTTATTAACTAATTGGGTTTCCTCTTGGGTGTATAAATAAGGGACTTATTAGAGAGTTAAAGGGTTAGACACTTTACACAATCACAACCCTCATTAACATCACAAATTCGTGACTCTCTCCCTCTAACCGAAACTCACCCTACTTTCGGTTTCATCACCACCATCACTTTACACCCTAAGGAGGAACCGGATCATCCTGACAACTATGTCGAACTCAATGGCTGGATCTCTGACTGGATTCTCCACTGCTTTGAATACTATAACAGGTATGTGTTTCATGTTTTCCATTAAGTTTAAACAGAACTGATCAACAAAAGATTGTTCGGCAAGAAGACATGTCAGGAACATCCGGACAAAATCAGATAATAATACAGAAAGAAGGAAATTCTCTTTCCCAGTTTCAGTGTCCGATTCTGAAACCAACAAACTATACGGTTTGGGCTATTCGTATCAAGACGTTTCTTGAAGCGAATGGTTTGTGGGAAACGATCGAACCGGCAGAAAATGCAACGGTAGACACTAAGAAAGATAAGTCTGCAATTGCATATTTGTTTCAAGCAATACCAGAAGATGTTGTATTGCAAGTTGCAAGTTGTAAGACTGCAAAGGAAATTTGGGATAATCTAAAGGTTAGACACGTTGGTGTTGATCGGGTACAAAAGGCGCGTATGCACACGCTATTATCAGAATTTGAATTATTGCAAATGAAGGATGACGACACTATTGATTCATTTACCGTAAAGATTAATAGTATCGTTACCCGAGCAACTGAAGTAGGAACGACATTGAGTCAACCGACTCTAGTACGCAAACTTCTAAATGGCGTACCGGATAAGGTTACTCAAATCGTTGCCTCCATGGAACAATACTCCGATCTAGAAACTATGACGCTAGAAGAAGCGGTCGGAAGATTAAAAACGTATGAAGAAAGGTTAAAGTTGAAGAAAAAGGAAAGCCCCATGAACAATCTAGAAGAACTCCTGTATGCGGGTCATGGACAACATGTTGGAAATCATGGACGAGGGAGATTCCGTCCGTCACGAGGCCGAGGAAGAGGCAATTATCAACATAGGGGTGAAGGGCACACCTCTTACGAGTCGGAAGGAACCGACAAACTACAAAGGGATGATAGTAAGCAAGAGACACCGACTATGAGAGATAAGTCGAAAATCACTTGCTACAGATGTGAGAAACTTGGGCACTATGCCTACGAATGCCCAACCAAGAAAACCAAATAAAGTGAGACACTCTTGGTCGAAATAGAAGATGATGATGAACCGGCACTTCTGATGTGCCTACACGTTGAAGAGAAATAGAAACATGGAATTTGGTCGTATGAAACGATCAAAGGGAAAAAGCCGTGTGATGCGGAGGAAGATAACCTGTGAAAGGCACAACAAAACAATCTAGTGAATGGATCAGGAAAAAGTGAAGAATCCGTGAGGGAACCAATCAATTATGAAGAACTGTTGTGAGAGACAACCGTGAAGAAGATAAATCAAGGAGGAGACATGCGTGCAAAACATACAAATAATCCTGTGACTGGGTCAGGAAACAAATTGTTGTGTGATACAAACGCAAGAGAAATTTGAGTGAGTCAGTTTATCAAAATCTATGAGAAATGGATTCCGATCATGTGATATGATGGTGGGCAAGTTAATCAAGACCGGTAGAGTTTGTGTTGAGACAACTACACAAGAGGAGGTTCGTGTGATACAAATCAAGTACGGTCAAGACAAATGTGAAGCAAGTTCAAGTAAAACAAGGTTCGTGAGAAGCAAGGTTGGTAAATAAGAAGATCTGTGTGAAACGTCGGATACCGAGGAGTTTCAAGAAAATGGAATTGATCAAAGTTCAAGATCTACAACTCAAGGATGTTCGTGATTAGGGGGTGAATGAAAGTTATAATCCCTTCACATCCTAAACTACAAGGGTTTTATGGTAATTAAAGAGAAGAGTGGCGGTTACATGGCGGTTACAAAGTTCAGGGGGCAGTTGTGACAAATCAGAACTTGGTAACTACCACCCCAAGGGTGGCGAAATCCCTTGGGAGTCACCCATTCGATTTTAGCCACACACAGAGAAGGGACGCGACTCTTGGACAAGAAGACACACCCATTCATGTTTAATTACATCCACATGTTCTAGAGACGCACCAGTTCGTGAAGAGACGCGTCTATTGGATCGCACCCATTAGAAACTATAAATAGGGTTGTAGATTTCAATTGTATTTCAATTCATGTATTCAGATATTCAGTTTATATTCAAGTTATTCAATTGTCTAGAGATCAAAGATCCATTTTGGGGCCAACATATTTGTGCTTCTTTTTTATGGACGATATATGTTGATGTACGTTTCGACGTAAAATTTATTCGGAAAAGAATCGAGTCCAATATAATACGCTTTCATTTGAGAATATAAGAAGGTATAAGTTCAATTTACTTTACGTTTGATTAGTAATATCAAATATAATACATTTTCGTACTTATATTTATGGATGTTTTCAGTTAATCTACGTTTTGATCAATAAACAACTACAAAAAATCAGCGCACTCAAATCACATTAGAAAAACTACCCGAACCAATTCTAGTTAGTCTAGGATGTCAACTTTCCTTGTCCATATAGCTCGAATATATCTTGTCACTGCTTATCTCTACTCACCTAAAATACGTATTAAAACAGCTCAACGAAACTGGTGAGTCAATACTTTGTAAAACAAACTTTACCTTATCAAAATCTCAGTTAATATTTCAATTCACATTTTATTAAATGTCTAGTTTAGATAACCACCCCCATTGTACAATCCACGCCAAAACATGTTGCACACGCATCATAATACTTAGCTCACACACCTCACAAAGATACTTACCAATTCACACACTTCACCATATTTCTTACTCATCATTGTTTAATAACTCACTCTTATTAGTTGAAATATCAATGTTAAATACACATGGGTATTAAATTAGTAAAGGCTGACACACTATCAACTTGAGACCCTCACACTATTGCCATCGTCATGGACTTCACCAGTGGCGGATCTTGCCCGTTGAACCTGCCAGGGCCGAAAGACACGGACACTAAAATTAGCACTACGGCCGAAAAACTTTCCAGGGCCGAACATAGAATATATACAAAATTTCGATCGAAATGCGGAAAATTAGTACTACGGCCGAAAAACTTGCCAGGGCCGTGGCCCTGCCACGGCTCTACTAAGATCCGCCCTTGGACTTCACACTATTTTGCCACCATCATGGAATTCACACTATTTTACCACCATCGTAGACTTCACACATGCACACTTAGAGCAGGTGGGGTGGTCCGTTATGGACTCCCCATAACGCGTGATCCCACCACGAACACCGCCGCCGCCCCTCCTATAACGCGTGATAAACAAAACGCGTTGAAAAGTTTGAAAAACCCAGATCGACGAACCTTTATTGCTTGACGAACCCTTCTTTTATGTGACGAACCTTTCACATTTTAGACGAACCCTCTTACTTGACGAACCTTTAATTGGGCTTTTGGGTTCGTTCATCAATTTGGGCTTTTGGGTTCGGTCATTAATTGAAATTTATAATTTTAGTGTGGCTCGGTCATTAATTTAAAATAAAAAATTAGTGAAATTTATAATTTAGTGTTTAATTTCTAATTTTAAAATGAAAATTAAAAAAAATTTGGGAGTGATAGAATTCCATCACTAGTGATACCACCCCCACTACATTTCTATCACTAGTGATAGAATATTGGGTGATGACATGACATGAGTTGATTAGTGTTTGGTAGTGATAGAAATGTATCACAAGTTACTACCCCTCCTCCCCTTAGACCGGTGGGTATGGGGAGGATAGTCTCTTTAGAGACTACCCGCCACGTAGGCGCCACGTAATCATGGGAGGAGGATAGTCACTTTGGGGACTACCCAAGGGTATGAGGACTAGCCAAGACTACCCCACCATTAATAATATATTAATATATATATATATATATATATATAAAAGAGGAGAGAGAAGTCAGATGGGGGGCCACCACTTTGCCCCGTCTCCACCGGCCTAAAGGGAGGGGACGGCCCTTTGCCGAACCCCATACCTTATGGTCTTAGGCAACATGTTTTCCCACCCTTTAGGTTACAATATCCTAACCCTTAGCTCTATAACAGTCAAAAGCTTTTTGTGTCCCCCCCCCCCCCCCCCCCCCCCCACACACACACACACACTTTAGGTTTAAAAACACTATGTTTCTTAAGTGAGTAAACCATTAATCACATCCGTGATCACACAATCCCACACATGTTCATGGCAATACACTTTCTAGTTAAACTTGTTAATCACACGTTTAATAGTTTAAAACCTTAGCACACTTTGTACGTGAATCAGCCCATTAACGCTTAAAAGCATTTATATAACTCACCTAAAACATGTAAATTGATCTCACACTTTCTACACGTTCGTTTTGACTCGAATGTGTGGAAATGAGGAAGAGGGTTATCACTCACAATCCTCTCTCAAATCCAAAAATATTGACTTAATAATAACAACCCACTTAATATTAACCAATCTATAAATTAGTTAGCCTAATTGAAAAATATGTCACTTTATATATTAGTTTTATTAGCAAAATAAATAAAAACACCACGCATATATTATACACACGCTGATTCACATATACACATATGTGTAGCAGACTTTTTATTTCGCACATTATACACACGTTGCTCACATTTATTTAAGTTTAATTAATAATCCAGGCTTTACATTTTAGTTCATAAAACATTGAACTAATATATTTTAGATGTTAACATATTTTAGCTGTTTTGTTTTCTTGTTTATTTAAAGCTTTAGGTTACTATTCAGGAATATTGTTTGTAAGCAACGCATTATATTTTTATTAGTTTTAACCAAAAAAAAAAACAAAAACAAATAGTTGTTTATAGATGAACTACAGTATACAATACTGACTACAGTCGGTTTATCACACAGGTATAGGACCATCGAAGTACTGTTCAAAATACTGATCATAAGTCATAACTCAAAAGCCATAAGCAACATATACACGACAAACAAGTAGGCTCGCTAGAAGACTAGAATTAGATGAATATTGGTTCAAAAAATTATAAAAAAACATTTGAGTTAGTTTAAAATATAAAATAATCATGATTTTGGTTGTTCTAGTGTATTTAAGATATATTCCACATATGTAAAATTTAAGGGTGTGAATCGTGTTGGTTAACAGGTTGACACGTTAAATTGTTTAACTCGAATACGACCCATATTTTACTTCGTGACATGTCGAACACATTTAAAACTAAGTCGTGTTTTTGGGTCAATCCCTTTAATGTATATTTTCAAACATGAGTAATAATTAGTAACTTAATAACAATTTGAACAACCAATTTACTTAGGATCAAATGAAACATTTTTGTCCTTTTAATTGTTTATGTTTCCTCATTTCACATTCCCACTTCACAAACTTGGTTTAATATAGTTAGCTCAAGACTAAGAAAACTAATGAAAAGAAATGAGGAATGGGTAGTTATAGTTAATGAATAAAGTTTAGAAAGTAAGTTGTGATAGAGATAACTCATTTATTAAATACATCGTGTTCAAATTCACAATTTTATTAAGCGTCGTGTTAGGGATAACTCAATATTATATGTCAGTTTCGAATTGACCTGTTTAATAAAAAGGTTATATTAATTAACCGACCTAAAACCGATTATTTTTATGACAAGTTTTCGGTTGTGTTAGTTAATTACCTTCCATAGTAAAATTCTAATAAGAACAAAGGTGATAGGTGTAAGAAATTTCCATGAAATGAGATTTGGAAGGTGGCTAGGCTAGCTACTTCAACTAATGTATCCAAATGGAGCCTGAATTTAAAGGTGTGTGGGTAGGTGAAGCTACAAGTCAGGTCACCAACTCCACCTTCATCCAAGACTATCACCTTCATCCCAACTAATCTTTTTGTTTTTAAAGTTGAAATATATACCCATGTGTAGTTTAAATATTATTTTTTTTAAGATCTGATTGAAAAGATAATAATCGTATTACGGATTGTGTTTGTAAATCTTATAAAGTAAATGAAACACTAGTAACTATTTACGCAAAGTCCGTTGTAGTGGCGAAACTTGAGATTTCCGACTGGGTGGGCAGAAGTTATCAGACCTAAAAATTTCTTTACAATCGTGGGGTTGAAAACGTATATACCCAAAAAAATTTATACGAAAACTACATACTCTCCACTACTGAGCGAAAAGTTTGGGGGGTCGGTCGCCCTCTCCCGCCCTACTTAAGCTGCGCCCATGGTCGGTTGATTGTGATGGTTGCATATAGAGTTGCAATGATCGAATTCTATAGCATCATAATGGATTCTTAGCCTTTCATTACCACGAACGCATGCATGTTCAACTTTTAGACCATTCTCAATCTTATATTCATAAGTTTCTTCTTATATAAAGATCCATATCAATAGACTATCAAATTATTCTTATATTGCTACATACAACATGAAAAACCATTATTGTAACAATAACAACAAAGTGATTGTATATATATTGCTTCTTGTCTAGTTTGAGGAGTTCAAACAATATGTTATCTAGGTTGCAATCAATAAAATCATGCATGTACTTACTATACATTCAATAGAATTGTGCAAGACTTTCTAAAGCACCTTGAGATTACAATGGGTTGTAATACACATTTACCCCCTCGCATGTGGCGTCTGTTTAAGCTGGCTCATGACAATCACATAGAAGAACACAACATAACAAAGAATAATAACGCAAACGGGAAAGATTATATTGTCTAATAAATGACATGTGGTAATGATTATATCGTTGAATACACTAAAGGTGAATACACATGTCGTAAATGGTAAGTGGCAAATGCAAATGTTTTCATGTTCACATGCGATTACGGTTTGTCGCTGATGGACCCTAAAATGACTTAGTTTAGCGAGTCGTCAAGGTGTTAATAACTTATGTATGACGATACACCCACTAGCACATAAATGATGAAAAAGATTTTTCACACATTCTCAAGTTGATTATTTGGTCGGAAGATTAACACATATTAGTCAAGACTTTCCTAATCACGAGATAGGATACTTGCACGAAGATGCTTGATAAGATTAATGTTCATGATCCCAATGAACCTACTATAAGTAAATGAGGCATATGCAAACATATAGGTAATGATACAATGACTTGCCGCAACTCACATTCAACACTTATGTAGTTTTATATGTTATTGTTTTTGTCCATATTGTTGTATATATAAATGTTATATGTTATTGTTGTATTTCTAAATAATTTTTATTTATATTATATTACTTTTAGTCATTATTATGGGTCTTATTATGTGTTCATGATATGTATTATGGCTCAAGTGTTGAACTAAGTCACTTTAGGTCATAACAAGTATATGTGTTAATGACTTATGTTTGATGATATGTCAAGTAGCTAAGTGTTATATGTCTTATTGTGTGTTAATGATCTTTGTTATATTAAACTAACTCATTTTAGGTTATAGTGAGTCATCAAGGTGTTAATGACTTATGTATGATGATACGCCCACTAGCTCACTACTATATGCCATATTACGTGTTAATGATTTGTGTTAGACTAAACTAAGTTATTTTAGGTTATAACATGTCATCTAGGTGTTAAATGACTTATGTTTAATGATACGCCCACTAAGTCACCATTATATGCCTTCTCTTAGCTTTATTGTGTATTGAGTTACTTTAGGTTACATTAAGTCATGTTATGTGTTATGTTTGATTATATGTACGCTAAGCCACCGTTATGGGCCTTAATAACCCTTATTATGTGTTAGTGAGTTGTTTTAGATTACTCGAAGTCATATTTGTGTCAATGTGTTATTTTTGATGATACGAGGGTTTTATTATGTATTAAGGAGTTGTTTTAAGTTACGTTAAGTCACGTCACGTTTTATCATACATGACTAAGTCAACATTATGCGCTTTATTATGTGCTAATGAGTTGTATTAGATTATACTAAGTCGTTATATGTTATACCGTGGGTAATATACTGAATATATACAAATCATATAATAAAATCTAAAATACAAATCGTTTTATACTACATTTCACTTTTAGATCTTACGTGACAAATAAAAACTTTTTGGTACTATATTACTTAAAGGGGTTGGTTCCGGTACAAACCATATTTATCCTACAAACCGTAAGAACAGATCCTAGCACTTAAAAAAAGTTAAATTAGCACATACCAAAACAATACATACATAAAAGTAACACTTTTGAATTATATTAGCACATGAAAATTAATCAAGATAATTGATTTTAGCACATATTTGAATGATATCAACACTTTTCTTAATCAGCACATTGAAAACAAAAGGAAGATCCAAATTAAGAATTAATTGTTTGTTAGCATATTTATTAAGAAATTCAATATAATTGATATTATTTATGATATTATTTTATCATTTCTCTATAATTGTTGGATGCAACATGATACTTTTTAATGGTTCTCTCTGTTTGTATGCGAAATATGGTTTGTATTTGATCCTATTCCATTACTTAAATTCCTAGTTATATTTATCCATAACATGTCAAGAAACAATTATTTCTATATCATACTAAAGAAATTATACGAATGATGTGCACCATTGTTTCCACATGCGAACATTATAAACACTTGAGTGGATACCACTTTTGGCCATTAATACGACCATTATTTTAAAACCACCAATTCCAATATTAATATTGTTTGACGAGATCGTTTCAAAACACTCATAAACCCAAATATTGTAAGATATTTTCCGAAAAAAAGAAAATACTATAAAGACATTGTTTGACGAGATCGCTTCAGGACACTCATAAGCCCAAATATTCTAAGATATTCCCCGAAAAAATATACTATAAAGACGCAAAAATCAAAGATGTTAACTAATCTTTTTGTCTTCTAGTTATGTAACAGGTTAGCAGAAGGTCCATCACTAATTAAACAAATACTAAGAAGCCTTATACGAAATCTTTTACGCAAATATCCATAGGTGATCCGTCACTAATTACCAATTTTACTTTATTTACTTATATTTTGTAGGCCGTTCGGTGATTACCGCTAGATCAACGTTAATATTAAAATTATAATTTTTTTTTTCTATTGGAGGTTGTTTAACTACTTCAGTGATCAATTTTATGGGTGAAAAATCATTTTGTAGTAGTTTCACTTCTCTCAAAACCACTAGAGGAGTTACTTTCAAGTGTGCTGGTTTGATAAGCAAAGTGGGTTACAGAGGTAACGGGCCTGATACGTTATCTTTGGTTTGGTTTGTGGGCCCCATAGTTTTGGCAGATAAGTCACGAGTAACATATGTCTTGTCGGAGGCTTCCAAGTGGACGATGGTCGCCGTACGTCATGGGTTAGCTTAGCTACCTTTATTCATGGTCTGGTCTATTCGCACACGGCCTTTGTCTTTTTGCATACTCAAAGCGCCCCGCTATGGCCAAAGCGGGGCGCTTTGAGTGTGCAAAAAGACAAAAAGCGTTGGCTGGAATTTGTGTTGTTTTTTTTTTGAAATAGGTGGGATGTGGGTTAGTTTGGTAGTGTTTTTTGGAGGAAAAAATTGTATTTGAGTTTTATAATACGTTGTTTTATAATTACGTTTTTTACGTCATTATTTTTATAGAACGTATATAATATAAGTGCGTCTTTTATAAACTGTTAACCTAGTTTATTTTGTTAAATTAAACGAACACGTTAAATAAAATGTATAAAAAGCCATAAGAATTAAACGTAAACAATCCAAAACCAACGTGATGTAAATAGAAGATTAACTGCAATATATATATTTATATATATCAGTTTGTACATACAAAACAAAAAGGTACAACTGAGTACATAATACATAACAAAACACTATACAAACAAACTAAGGTACTAATCCTCGTGCGGTGGGGACGGTGGGAGGGGAAGTGGAGGCAACCCAGCGAGCTCTCGTAGAGAAACGAGTGTCTCGATGATCCAGTCCTAGCGTGCGGCCTGGCGTCTGAGGTGCCGGTCGAAGTCCCGAGCCACCTCACGCGCTACCGGAGGCAGGTCAGCGTAAACGTGCTGCGGGTACTGTGGCGGCTCAGGAGCTGGCTGAACTGGTGGTACCGGGATCTCCTCGATATGCTCCTCCTGAGCCGGATCCTCTAATACAGCCTGAGCCTCAGCCTGAGGCTGGCCCGGGAACTCATCGAGTCCCAGAGCCTGTAGCTGAGCCTGCCGAGCGGCCGCCTGAACATCAGGAGGGGCTAACACTCCAGGCCTCACCTCAATAACCACCGGGATGACCTCCGGCATCACCTCCGGATGCCAAATCAGTCCGTCACGTCCCCGAAACCTCAGACCAACATCAAAGGTACGGGTAATCTGCATGGCAGATACTGACGCGCGGCCCAACCTGGTAGACGGGACCGGATCGGACAGCTCCGGATCATGCTCGGGCACGAGCCCTAGCGAGCGTGCAATGGCGGTGATGTATGAGCCAGTGTGCACGAACCCGCGGAGTTGCCGGTGGTATGCTGTGGCAAAGTAATCTGCCAGGCAGGCTGCTAGATCGCAGGGCTGGCGGCGCAGTAGGCAGTATAGAAAGAAAAGGTCACTGAGGTTGACCTTCTCCCTGCTGGCACCCCGCGGCACGATAGTTCCCGCGATAACATGTTGCAGGTATCGGAACAAGGGGTCTTTAATGGTGGTGGCCTTTTGCCAGGATTTCCCAAAGGGAACCCTGGAAATGGCCCTCCAGAAACTGATAAGCGTCTGCCTGTCCATCGCCGTAACCGCCTGCGTATATAAATCAGTATCAAGCTCGGGCTCTGTGTACAAACCTGTATAAACAAATAATATTAAATAAACAAATAATAATAATAAACAAATAATATTAAATAAACAAATAACATTAAATAAACAAATAATAATAATAAACAAATAATATTAAATAAACAAATAACATTAAATAAACAAATGATATTAAATATAAAATAATAAATAATATTATTTAAACAAACCTGTATGGACAGCAAACTGCCGCACACTCATCTGAAACTCCTGACTGGCGAGACGGAATGTAACCTCGTGGACTGGAAAAACCGGGTCCTCCACGTAATCCGCTTGATGCTGCGCGTAAGTAAACGTGGAAAGAAACTCCCACGTAAGCTCAGGGTACGAGTCCTCCATCGCTAACTCAAATAGGCGCGACCAAGGAGTATCTAGTCCAACTATCTCACGCGCCCGCGCGGCCTCTCCCACGGTCTCCAGCAGGCCCCAGTCTATCCCTACATGCTCCCCAATGGGGATGGCGCGCAACCTCGCGCATCCCCCCCTCGCCCGTGACTCCGGCGGAAATTGCAGGTACGGACATGCCGACTCTCCCTGCTCTCCCTCATCTCCCTCAGCCTCCATATGCTCAATCTCGTCATCGGAGGAATCCATTCCTGCACGTTGACAAGATAATATTAAATATAAAATAATAAACAAATAATATTACTAAACGAAAATAATAAACAAATAATATTATTTAAACAATTTTAATAATAAACAAATAATATTAAATATAAAATAATAAACAAATAATATTAAATATAAAATAATAAACAAATAATATTATTTAAACAATTTAAATAATAAACAAATAATATTAAATATAAAATAATAAACAAATAATTTTATTTATAAAATTTAAATAATAAACAAATAATATTAAATATAATTTAAATAATAAACAAACAATATTAAACAAATAATATTAAACAAATATTATTAAACAAATATTATTAAACAAATAATAAAAAAAAATAAACTTGAACCAAAGCGCCGCGCTTTGGCCTTGGCGCGGCGTTTTGGTTCTTCATTTTGAAGAACAGATCCAGCAATCAATCAAATCCGGCCCAATCAAAACAATATCAAACATGTACATTTAACCAAAATGATTAAGGGTGTTCGATCTTACCTTTTAGCGGTCGAAAGATTGAAAACGAAGATATCCGGATATCAGTGTGTGTAATCGCACCTTTTGTGTGTGTTTTGTGTTTTGTGTTGAAATGGGGGAGAAGCTGCCTCGCTTCAGGTATAACGAGGGACCAAAGCGCCCCGCTATGGCCAAAGCGGGGCGCTTATGTTCTTATTTAAGGGCAAAGCGCTTCGCTTTGGACATAGCGGGGCGCTTTGGGCCTTTTTTAAATTTTTTAAAATTGTTTTTAATTCACAAACGCGTCGATAATAGTCTAAATTTTACGTTTTTTCCATTATACATCATTTTTTATTATATATGGACTATACTGCAAGTTCCGGATCAAATCAGTTACGTGTGATGTCTTATTCCGTTATATCGTATCATTTTGGTTTGAAAGCACAAGTACTCCTGTGAGAGGTGTTATGTGTATCAGCCGCCTACCGTACATGAACATGACGTATTTTTTCATTAATTGTAGTATTATGATGTATATTGTCATTTTGGGTCGTACAAGTGCGTATTGAATCTGATTGGGTCGCGCTGGTGACATTCGGTTTTTAACGTGATGTAACACATATATTGAACAAACACAAACGTGGTTATTATTAAACACATTTAACATACATCGTGAACATATGGGGTTACATTAAGGTCAGGGGCACGATACGTAAGCATTTCGTACGTGTTGATCTGATCCCTGTATAATGTATGCCAGGCTGCTGCGCGCTCTGTTCTGTGTGTTGTCCAGAGTGGGTTTGGGGGAGGCATTGGATAACAACCTCCAAGCTCTACATGTATGAAATGCCCATGGTCGACGAACACAACCGCAACCACCAGGTGAGGTTCCTCAGCTTCGTTTGGCCCGCCCAGCAGAGGGAAAATTGTACAGCTCCCACGCATGTCGAAGGTGTGAACAATCACACCGTATCGTTGGGCAATAAGAAACCCCGTCTCAGGCATCGTCATGTAATTTTCGATATCTGCTCGTCCCACCCCCTTGAAATCGATCCGTCTAAGCAGCGCATCATAATGTCCTATGTTTTCCGGATCGAAAAACTGCCTCCAAAGCGATTCGTTCGTACGTAACTCCTTTATAAGTTGTTTCCGGATCATCAAATATGAATTTTGTTTCACTCCTAACCCAACAGCCACCGATCGAAACCCACAATGACCATCTGGTTTCACGTCCTTTATTCTAACGATGTATGGATGGATCACTTCGGGAATCTGAGATGCGTAGTTGCGGATCGCTATATCCGTCTTAGGACCGAGCTTGATCATCGGGAAATCAGGGTGTAGGTTGATCGTCTGAGGCTGTGACGGTGATATGTACGAGCTGTGACGGGGAAGATCGTCTGAGGCCTCGACCCAAGTTTCTCCCGACGGAATGTACGCGCTTTTTCTAGCGGCTTCAACCTTTCTTTCTTCCTGCGTTTTCAATGTTGGGCGACCACGAGTTTTCTTCAGAACAGCAGGAGGTTTTTTGTTATTGTTCCCTGGATTGAGGATTTGCTGAAACTTTTCAAAGAAGCTCCTTTTCACCTGAGGGGGTGTTGGATCGATCTTTTGTTTCAATTTTTCAAATTCCGCGTCTACATCGATATCCTCTATGTTTTTCTTTGCAGGCTTGAAGTTAAGCTTCTTCCAGAACACGTCTATGTGTGTGATCCGGAGTTGCTGACCTGTGGATGAAAACAAATTAGGTGGCAAAATCATAACGAGAAAGGTCAAAGATATTAATTACCTTTATTTTCCAACTTTTCCAAACGACAGGCACATGGCAAACCACAGCTGGTAAAAAGTTGGCAACCACAGCTTGCACCGTAGGCTCTCAACCCGTCTTCCTTACGTTTTAGTTCCCTACTCAAAAGCTCAATCGCATATATTGAAACCTTTCTGAGAATATATGCAAGCATGGGCTGCTTCTTGTGGTGCGTCATCACTTTTCGGAGGCTTGTTTCAAAGCTACTACTAATCTCGGTGTATTGTCTATTAACAACATGATCAACATACAGTACAAGTTTATCCAGTGTGTTGCGATGACTTGGAAAATGACTTTTTAGTGTTGCATGCATGCCCTCAACCCTGTTGGTCGTAGTTTGGTGAAAGTTGATAGTTTTGTTAATCCAGCATGATACAAACTTTTCACGGTACGGATCCAACCAGGATTTCTTCATATAATCAAAAACCTCTAAAATTAAAAAAAACGTAAATAGTCAGTTTTTGGTATTATATAAAATTTGAACATAATTATGTAAGAAATACCTACGTTCACGGTCATCTTCTTTCAGCTGTGCTTCAAGGTTTTCCAAGTTATACCTGTATATTTCCTCGGTCGTAGACTCGCACAATAACCAAAAACTACGTACGAATTCTTTCCAATCCTTGTCAGAGAATTTCTTCTTGCTGTTCTTATTAATATTTTGTTGAATATGGAACCGACAAAGATACTTGTGCGCTTTTGGAAAAACTTGTTCACACGCGTTCATTAGCGCAAAATCCCTGTCTGTTAAAATCACGCGCGGTTCCATACATCCTACCAGCATAGACTTGATCCTCTGCAACACCCATAGGTAGTTCTCTGACTTCTCAGCAGAAATTACTGCACAAGCAGCCGTAAACGATTTGTTTGTCGACGTCATGCCTACGACCTGAACAAATGGCAGGTTGTACATGTTCGTTTTGTAGGTGGCGTCAATCATTAGCACATGCGGGAAGGCACACCACATATTGAATGATCTTTCGTGAACAAAGAAGACATCTTCAACTTCGTTTGATATCTCATTCGTGCGCATGTAATAAGTGTAATTTTTTTCGAGAAGAATGCTTTCAAGTTTTTGCATCGGAGACTTACCGACATTTTTTTCGGCGTTGATCTTCTGAACAGCGTTGTGTATATCTTTCGGAATAAGCTTTCTAGCCGGATTGTTTTTTGTCAGCGTTCGCCAGATACTTTGGTTGGGAATGTCTTGCTCTGCCAGCTCCTTAACCAGTTTTGTATCCTCCGAAGAAAGCCTTCTCGCATACGCGTGACCCTCTAAGTTTTCAATAGGAGTGTGGTTATGCTTCGCCTTCGTCACCTCGATCCTCTAAACACTTCCGGATGATTCCGAAAACCCGATCATCTCGAACGGGCAGCCTATTTTCTTGCTTCCCGTTTTCCTCTGTGTAGTTATACTCTTATGCTCCCCACCAAAAGTACATTGAAACCAAATCTTGTAATTCTCTCCTCTTTTATTCGACCTCTTAGTCACAATGAGGTAACCGTTGTCTTTTGCCGTGTCTTGTACCCAACGCACCAACTCTTTACGTGACGAAAAGGTCTGCGTTGTATCAAACGAAAACGTAACCGGGTAACAGCCTTCCTCGTCAACAGACACATCCCCTGGCTCACCATCGTCACCGAGGTCCGAATATACTTGATGTTCAAAGTTGTGCTCGCCACCGTAACCGAAATTCGAATAACCTTGTAAGCTCTGTTGACAACCGTAACTGTCGTTTGGATCACACTCCTGCTGTACAAAGCTGTACTCGCCACCGTAACCGAAATTCGAATAACCTTGTTGTGCGTAAGGGTCCTCCACAGGGGTATTCAAATCCAGCGTCACCGTGTTATCACGATAACGAATGCCAGATACAACCTCTGCCTCCCTCAAGTTGGACGAGACCGGTTTCTCATACGAGTCAGAAATAGCGGTCCCCTCGTAAGAATCAGGAACAACTGTCTCGTCAGAATATTGACCGAAAATATAGTTGTTTAACCACGACATCGTTTTCTGAAGAAGAAAAAACCTCAAGCTTGCTTTTCTGAAGAAGAAGAACAAACAACGAAGACCAGGCCAACCTCAATCAGTAGCTTGCTTTTAAAAGTGAAAATTTGGGTCGAAGCGTCGCGCTATGGCCAAAGCGCGACGCTTAGGGTTAACGACAAAACATTATAATCAGCTTTATCTCTGTCAAACAGTAGGGAATGTCTCAAACGTCAATCGAAGCACCTTTTGTCGAGCATAGCGCCGCGCTTTGGCCATAGCGCGGCGCTTTGGGATGTGAAAATAATTTTCCCCGTGTGTGATTAGCATGACCCTTATTCATATATTTGGGGGTAAATTACACTTTTCGTTTTTATGTTTGTATTAAATTGCAATAGATAACATTTAACTTTAATAATTATAGTCAAAGTGTTTTATTTGTAATACCCATCACACTCTACGTCCTTTAGCCATACCTGGTTAAAATTTTCAGGTTAAGTATGGCATGTGCCTTGCACATGAGGGTAGATTTGTAATTTTACTCGTTTATTCGTCTAAAATAAATTTAAATAATAAAACAAATCACATTTTTCTACATAATAAAAATACTATTTTTTTTAATTTGGTATATACGAAGGTCTGGTGATTCAATATTTTGGGGTTCTGCAACTTAAACGAAATTAGGGTTCTTACCCCTCTAGTGCCACCACTCCACCTCCTCCAACTGACCACCACCTCCACCCACCCCACACCCTGTCTTTCTTTTTATTTCTCGCCAGACATGCTTTTGCAGCCACCAGCGGTTTTCTTCTGAACCCCACCTCTTCACCGGAAAACTTCGATTCACCATCGCCGGAATCTGCTTCACCGTCGCCGGCTTCTTGGAAACCCTAGGCCGTCGTCAACCAGCTGTCTTTCATCCCCATTCAAGATAACCAGCACCTCAACTTTTAAACTTCTTTCATCCACAACTTATAACCTTATTTTACAAAAATGCATACATTTACCAAATCAACGAATGAGGTCTTGTTTGGTTGTTGGGGAATGCTGGATAGTGTGTATTACTATTTGTAGTAGAGGTGTGCACGGTTCGATTCGGTTCGATTTTTTTTTGTAAAATCAAAACCGAAACCGAAATTTCGGTTTTGGCTTTTTAAAACTGTTCGGTTTCGGTTTTTTCGGTTTCAGTTTTTTCGGTTTTTATGTCGGTTTGGTTCGGTTTTTCCGTTATTTTGGTTTTTGGAACAATATTATGTAAGATTCAAAAAAATATAAAGTATAATTTAAAATATAAGAATTTTTATTATATGTTAACATATAAGTTATTATAGTTAACTTCTTTAGTTAATATTGTTTAGATAAACCTAACATTCTAATCTATTTTTATGTTTCTCTAAAGTTTTTATTAAGACATTTTATTTTATAATAATTTGAAGATCATTTAATTTTTATATAAAATTTTGTTATTTCTTATAGGTAATAAATAGATCACTTCAATTATAAATAAACATGTAATGTTTTTATTATAAACACTTAACATTCAAGAATAAAATTAGTAATTTCTACTAGCATTGGGTTAAATATTTAAACAACTTAAACTTAAAAATATATGGATTGTAACTTATCAGTTCGGTTCGGTTTTTTTCAGTTATTGAAAATGGTTATCCAAAAACTGAACCGAAATTTTCGGTTATTAAAAATCTGAAAACCGAACCGTCGGTTTTGTTTCGGTTCAGTTTTTTCGGTTTGGTTTTGTCGGTTATTTCGGTTACGGTTCGGGTATTTCGGTTTTCTGCTGACCCCTACTTTGTAGAAAACCGATTGTTGTCGATGAATCAGATCCGATCTAGGTCACATGGAGGTTTAAGCTGTGACACGTAAGTATGCTTCATTTGATCCATGATTTTTGCAGCGGAGGGTGTGTGTGCTTGAGAACAGAGACGTGGTGTTTTTTTTATATTGGTTTTAACTTTTAAGATGACAAGTGTACGATGTGGGATGTGGTGGTGGTGCCAAGTAGAGAAGAAGAACAATGACAAAATGTTAGGGTTTTATTTATATATATACTCTTAAATGAAAGGAGAACATAAAATGACTGAAATACCCTCATGTGCCTTGCATGTGACCAGACTTAACTAATAAATTTAACTGGATTAGTGCTAAAGGACGTAGGGTGTAATGGGTTTTACAAATAAAGGATCGTGGCTGTAATTATTAAAGTTAAAGTCTATCCATTGCAATCCAATACAAACATAAAGGACGAAAAGTGTAATTTACCCTGTATTTCGTTTTCGTTTTTCTATCCATAAATACATGCATATATCTTCATTTGTATATAAACTAGATTTTGCCATGCCCGCATTGCGGGGCACTAAGCCGAATATTTCTCTCTCATAACATGTACGTCTGTGTTTCGGTTATTTATACATACTAACCATAACACTATCTAAAAAAATTACACCGAGTCAATCAATTAAAATAAAACATTATCATATTTTGCTTTAAAAAAACAATGGAAAAACTATAATTTTAAACTGTGGGAAAAATTGTAACTTTTTAGGACAAATAAGCGTGTGCTAGGCAGCCGTCTGGCATGAATAAAAATTACATCGAGTCAACCAATTAAAACAAAACACTACCACAGTTTTGTAAAAAAACAAAAATGATGGCATGACAAAATCGTAATTTGACTAGGAAAACAAACAAAATTGATGGAAAATGTAAATTTAAATTGAGGGCAAATTCGTAATTTGGCTAGGAGAAAAAAAAACAAAACTAATGGCAAAAATGTAAATTTAAATTGGACAAAATCGTAATTTTTAGCTGAGGGCAAAAGCATAATTTTATTTTGAATTGGGGGCAAAAAAACGTAATTTTGAACTGATGGCAGGTGGAGGTCGGGTTTCCGCGCATCTGGGAGAGCCAAGGGGCTGACGTCGGTCGAGTAGTCGATCTTAGCCACAACGCCCGATATCACGATGGTTGACACAACGTTTCTTGCCGTTAAAAAAAAATGCATGCAAGGCAGGCTTACAATTTGTTCAATTTTGTCCACACACTTGCATTAGAAATGATGATCTTGAAAGCGATTGCTATTGTTATTATCAAGCAATATCTAACATCCTCTTAAGGCATCTAAAAAACTAAATGTTGTTTAAATTCTCTCTCTTTCTGAACAGTCGTCGGAAGTGCTCGACGAGGATGAACAACTCAGATTAGTGTGCGAGGATCTCGAGTCTATTTTCGGTTGTGAGCCTTGAGTTATTCCTTTATCCCTAACCCGTTTTTTTATCGATCCATTCGCCTCCCGGGTCTGTGTTTTGTTTTTTTGCCGTTTTATTGCCTCTCTCCAAAGTTCAGGTCTTGATTGCTTAGTAGGTCTGTGATTGATCGCGGCTATCTTGTATAGTTTAGCTTGATCGATACGAATCCTAATAACCTCTTATAGATCGGTCCTTTCGGTTTGTGTGGCTCGGGTCGTTATGGGAGTAGGAGGGCAAGGTATGATTAAGTTCTTCGTCACCAATCTTCCGGATAGATGAAGTTCGAAAGAAATCGGGGACGTTTTTAGTATCTATGGGGAAATGATGGGAGTTTACGTTGATAGGAAAAGAGATAAAATGGGAAATAGGTTTGGGTTCGTCACCTTTCTGGGGTTAGAAACAAGGAGGAGCTGGCTGCTAAATTAAAGACTGTGAGAATGGGGAATCACAATCTCAAAGTGAATGTGGCGAGATTCGCTATGGAGAATATGGAACCCCGGTCGTCGGATAAAGTCGCTAGTCAACCTTAAAATGCAACTGGAAGCTCGTATGGAGGTGGTCAGTCTCAACCGTCTAGGTCGTTCTTCCCCAACCCCCTGGGCACGGCTTATAGAGATATGTTGGTGGGCAACACGAAGAAAGACAAGACGGAAGGGAAGGTGGTTGAAATATCTGAGTTCGTGAAGCCTTTTGAGGAATGGGTGAAAAGGAGCTTGATTGTTAGGACTGTCGATCTTACTACTCTTGTAAAACTGGACAAACTCTTGGCTAATGTTGACAGTTCTAAGATCGAACTCAAATATGTGGGTGTCTTTACTTGCTCCTATTGTTTGATAATGTAGAGGATATGCTCGTCTTTAAAGACTCTAATCCTAATGTGAATGTTTGGTTCTCATGGAAAGAAATATGGATCGGTCAAGCACTTCCGCTCGAACGTATAGCATGGCTTAAAATTTCAGGGGTGCCGTTACATTTGATTTGCTAAATAACGAAGTTCTCGATTCGGTGGCCAGATTGTATGGTAAAGGTGTTAATGCTTCTACCTTGTCTTTGGAGTCTAACGATCTTACTTACGACTTAGTCGGAGTTCTAGTTGGAGATGGAGAATGTATCAGTGACTCGGTTACATTAAGTTGGAAGAACAGGAAGTTTAAAGTCTGGGTGTCTGAAGAAATTGGGGATTGGGTGCCGGATTGTATTGCCTTTGGAGATGTTTGGGAAGAGAAGGCTGTTAAGGAACATGATGACAAGGAGAATAACTTTGAAGAGATCGGTGCTGGCGTATCTTCTTCACCGGCGATCCCTGAAGTCCCGGTGGCCGGTCAGTCAGACAATATGGGGGAAGGCGAACATGAAGGTGAAGGGTTTGCAGTAGGTGTCGGCGCTTGCATGGGAGATGGGGCGGGAGGTAATGTGTCGGTTCAATTTCCTTGAGATACCTTTTGCACTCCCGATACATTGGAAGAGGGTGAACTGCCGCCTAATTTGTTTAAAGATGGAAGTGGGCCTCTATTGGGTAAGTCTGGTGGGCTATCTAGACCTGTTAGGGCCCATAAGAAAAAGTCTCTTTGTAAACAACAGGCCCAGGCTATTTTTTTGAGTAAATATGGGGAGCCCATGTCTAAAAAAAGGAGAAGGTTTGAGGACCCGTTCGATTTTTCTTCTGCTGATAAGGAGGTAGGTTATAAAGGTTTAGAAAGTGTTGGGAATAGAGAAAAGGAGATTCCCCTGGACTTGAATATTAGAGTTCATGGGGGACTCAATTGATCCCCCAAAAAGCGGTGTGTAGAATGATCCGAACGCCCAACAAACGGAGGTTTGAGATTCGGATATGGATCTTAGGTCGGATTCGAATTCCTTCGAGGAGATGATGTGTAAAGAAGCGGCTAGTACAATCGAATTGGGACGCGATGTTGGTGTCGATCTCAGTCAACACCAAGATTTGATCTCGGAACCGATAGAGGAAGAAGGCATTCGATCTAAGAAGATATGAACTTTCTCTCGATTAACATCAGAGGTATGGGGTCCGATTTTAAAGCTGTGTGGATAAAGAATTTGAGGCAGGAAAACAAGGTGAACTTTGTAGCTATTCAGGAGACGCAAGTTGATGAGGTTAGTCCCGAATGTGCTTCTAAATTTTGGGGAGGTAATGATTTTTCGATGGAAGTCGTGGGGGCTTCGGGCAGATCTGGGGCTTTATTATGTTTATGGGATCCCTCTGTTTTTTGCTTGCTTAATGTCTCAAAGCAGAGACACTTTATAGTGATCCAGGGCAGGCTGGTTGGTAGTAATCAGGCTCTTAACATTGTTAACATTTATGCCCCGCATCGTGTCCCGGATAAAAAGGTATTGTGGGATACTCTTTCAGAAATTATTAGGTTGGGGAACGGTCAGTGGGTTCTGCTGGGTGATTTTAATGCGGTTAGGTTTTCGGGTGATAGGAAGAATTCTGCTTTCAACAGTTACTGTGCTAACGAGTTTAATGGGTTCATCGATTCGGCTGGGCTGGTGGAATATAACACGAGGGGTCGAAAGTTCACGTTTTTAGCCCCGAATTCCAATAAGTTGATTAAAATTGACCGAGTTTTGGTCTCTAAAGATTTTTTTGAAGCTTGGCCTGATGCTTGTCTTAGAGCCCTCCCTAGGGTTCACTCTGATCACTGCCCGTTAATTTTAGTTGTAGTAAGGAAGAACTTTGGTGCTAAACCATTCAGATTCTTCAACTCGTGGATTGAGAAAGAGGGGTTCGAAGGTGTTGTGGAGTCCGCGGTGGGTCATATGAGAAAATTGGGGGTCGGCCGGATGTGGTTCTTTCAACCAAATTCAAGCATATTAGGAATCAGTTAAAGAGTTGGAGAAACGAAATGCTTTCTAAAGATAAGGAGGAGTTAATGAGAAATAAAGAAGAACTGGAACAGCTAGATTGCCTTTATGAGGATAGGGACCTTTCTGAAGAGGAGGTATGGATTAAGACCGAATACCTTAAAAATATTTGTGAGTTTGAACGCTTGGAGGCTATGGATTTAAAACAAAGATCGCGATGCCGGTGGGCAATCGATGGGGACGAGAACTCCGCTTTTTTCCATAGACTTATCAATAATAGAAGGTGTAGTAACGGTATCCCGGGTCTCCATATTGATGGTAAGTGGGTCACTAATCCTAAGTTAATAAAGAAAGACATTTTGGGTTTTTTTTAGAAACCATTTTGCTGAAAAAGTTAAATCGAGACTTGGTTTACTTTGCCGTGGGGTGAAAAGGCTAACAGAGGAGGAAGCTCTCGCTATATCGGGGCAATTTTCTTCGAAGGAAATTAAAGAGGCCGTGTTCGAGTGTGGGGCCGTTAAAGCCCTTATCAATGAATCCCGATGGATTCAACTTTAAATTTTTGAAGCTTTTTTGGAGGTTCTTCGAAGAAGATTTTAAAAAAATAATGTACAGTTTTTTTTATTCGGGATTCATTGACAATGGCTGTAGCACGTCGTTCATTACGCTTATTCCTAAATTAAAAGATCCGTTAAGTATGAGAGACTATCAACCTATTAATTTAATTGGGATTATCAGTAAATTTATTTCGAAGGTATTAGCTTCCCGATTGACAAAGATCATTGGTAAAGTCATTTCGGCATCCCAATCGGCCTTTGTCAGTGGCAGATTTATCCTTGACAGCCCCCTTATGTCCCCTTATGTTAAGTGAGATTTGGTCTTGGCTGAAAAAAGCGGGGAAGAAAGCGTTTATTTTCAAGATTGACTTTGAGGAAGCTTATGATAACGTCAATGGGGGTTTTTTGCTGGAAGTAATGATGCAAATGGGTTTCTCCCGGTCTTGGTGTAAGTGGGTTAAATGGGTCCTCTCCTCTGCTAGATCATCCGTTTTGGTTAATGGGTCTCCCACTTTTGAGTTCCAATGCCAAAAAGGATTGAGGCAAGGTGACCCGCTCACTCCTTTCCTTTTTCTCATCCTGATGGAAGCTTTCTCTTGCATGGTTTCTAGAGCTTGTGAGACGGGGAGACTAAAAGGTGTTAATCTTCCCAACGGGGGGCCGGTAATTTCGCACCTTTTGTATGCCCATGATGCTTTGATTATCGGAGAATGGGAGGAGGAGAATATCTTATCGGTTGCTAGAATTTTACGGGTATTTTATGCTTGTTCGGGGCTGAAAATTAATATCCACAAATCTAGTCTTATGGGTGTGGGGGTAGATGTAACGCCCTAACATGTTTTAACAAAATTTAACGCAGCGGAAAATACATATTTAAAATTTCTTTCATTATATTCATTCTTTCACCTTAAATACTTTAATCCCTTCTATAATTTAATTAAGACCTAACATACTTATACTAAATTACGTAACCATGCACCCACACGTACAATCCATGTCTTAACTCGATCTTCGACCGTATACACCCAATGATGAGAAATCCATAAACCTGTATAACCTGCAGTCACCACATACAATCACATTGTTAGCAACCGGTGACATCATACATAAATTTTAAAACATGTATATTCAAGCGTCAACATCTCTTGATCTCACTTATGTAAATCCATTAACCCGTCCATTCGAACACATTCATCGGACTTCAATACCGAATCTTTACTTCCATTATTAGTATTCCTGCACTTTCATTACACTCCTAATAGAAAATCGATTAGCATCGTTAGACATCATTCATATATATTGGTTCACGTATACACAGAAACAAACCTCATTCGTCCATGCATTTAGCTAAATACCAATTCATTCATACATACTTTTCTATCCGTATGCACATACTTACAATCTACATCTTACGTGTTCATAGTCATACTCTCCTACTAGTTTCAACTACTTACATACAATCAAACCCATATCCACATACCTAACTACTTATCTTCTCTTAATACATGATACCAAATTGTAAGTTCCCTCTTACCCGCACTCGTTAAAAACTCTTCCCTTAACCACTTTTCGACTCATTTCGCCAAACTTACCTTAATATTTCCATTGATTCATACTTTCTTACATGACTCACGATAATCGTCATACTACAATACATTTTAGAAACTAAATGGTAAGTCCGGAATACACTTACCTTGTGCGTCCGTATTTGCGTTCGCTTACTTGAGTCTTCTTAGCCCGTTAGCCTTCCACGCTCTCAACCATCTTGACATGATTCCTATACAATCATGTCATTACATTCACATTCTTATTAGCATATATGCTTATACATATGAACAACCATATCAAATTCACATCTCACATTTGACCTACATAAAGCATACTCAACATCATTATTCCATTCAAACAAGCACAAAGCATACTCAACATCATCCCTACATAATCTTCACATGAACTATATCTGTTTACCCATTACTTGCATACAATTTCACTTATTATTGTCTTTTAGACATTTCATCAAACACTTGGTGTGCGTACTACTTTCTAAGCATGATGTACAAGTATTTCATGCTTTTCTTCCTAATTATCACTTTCATTCATCAATACAAGTAATCATCATATAAATTATATACCATACTCAATCTATATACATGTACACATCACATACTACACATATTCACAATCAATTTCATACCCTTTCATGGATTAAACATAAACCCACATAGCTAGGTGTAGTAATTCATCAAAACACTCAATTTATAGCAATTTACTCAAAATCTTCACTTAGGGTTCGTTCCTAAGCAAACATACATTGCCAATTTGGCCATAACCTCTACGATTCATACATAAATCACTACTTGTGATGTTCATCAAGATTTCTCAACTTCATTAAACATCAAAATTCAACATACCTTATTATCCCCTAGCTTGGGTGATCGTTAATTCATGTTCCTTCTTGAATTTGAGCCTCGATTCATCCTTCAATTGGATGATATATGATGAACTAGGGTTTGGCTCTCTAGAGCCTTCCCCTGATCACGTACAGAACACACACGAAGTGTGTGTGTGTGTTATTTTCATTTAATAAAACAACTTTCAAGTTATCCCACTTTGGCCCCTCATGTTTCGTTTTAATTAAATAAGGCTACAACTCTTCGTTTACTACTAACGATACCAATAGTCAACTAGGTTAATTATTCCTCGTTAATCTTCATATACAGGTTAACTTTTATCATTAACGGTACCTTACCCATTTCTTAATAGTAACCGGGTTTAAATTACCAAACCCGTTTTTGGGGTGTTACAGAAGATGACAATGAAACTGCCCGTATGGCGGAGATTTTGGGTTGCATCAAAGGGAACGTCCCCTTTAAATATCTGGGTATACCTCTCGGTGCCAACATGAATAGGGTCTCTAATTGGGACCCAATGGTGTCGATATTCAAGAAACGCATCGCCTCTTGGAAATGTAACACCTCGTAAAATCACGTCCAACGATGTATCAACACCTGTAATAAACCCTAATGAAGTCAAACATTGAATTTAAGGGACTAATTTTTTTTTTGAAAAATCAAAAACTTTGATTATGAAAGGACTGGAAGTGTTAGCATACCTAAAATAAGTTCTAAATAACCTCTGACGATATTTATATTCACAAATGAGCCACTTGGCGATCGAGTGTAGCCGTTTGCAGAATTAATTGAAAGTTTGCGCAATGAAGGGTTAAAAGCGTCAACATGTTAATTCTTACCTCTGAGTGACCTTTTAACAAACCGGGAGCATCATGGTATTTGATTATACTCTATGGAATGCATTATTGGCCGTCTAAGGTTTTTATGCCTATAAGTAAGGTTACGCGCAACTTTGCAAGTTAGAGGGACTAAAAGTGTCAATATGTTTAATTATACCTCTGAATGACCTTTTAGCGAACCCGAAGCATCATGATGTTTAATAATACTTCCAAGAATGCCTAATATGGATTAGATGAGGCTTCAATGCTATTAAATGATGAGATGCGCAAGTTTGCGCAATAGAGGGACCTAAAGCGTCAACTTTTGAATCTACGCCTCTTGGTGACCATTTAAGCGAACGGGAGCGTAGTAATATTTAAGTATATGCTTGGGAATGACCATTATGGGCCATGGAAGGCTTGGATATCATTAAACGATATTTCGCGCCACTTTGAGTGATTAAAAGACTAATTGCGTCAAACTGCAAAAGTATGTCGATTCGTATGGTAACGGACCTTCCGGAATATGACCATGAGTTAACATACCCTAATTTTCCCTTAACTAGCTTAGAAATAGGCTTAGAGGTGTTTCGTGCGCAAAAATAAACGTTTAAGTCATGCAGGGACTAAAAGTGTCAAAAAGTGCACAAGTTTGTATTTTCGCGCATATCTCACATTCTGAATATATCCGGACACCCAAAAATTTATGTAACCACTAAAATATTTTATTTTAGTGATCGGCATGATAAAATTCCATTCGTCGCGTAATTTGGGTCATTTTTCGCATCCGTTCGTGTTTCGTCGTAATTAGACGAACAACGTGACCGTACGGCCAAACGAACCGACATCCGACATATTTTTGAGCATGTTTCGTGTCCCCTATGTTTAGGCATCATAGTAGAGCCTTGAAATGAAGTTAACGGGCTTTAAATGTGTCAGAAATGGCAAATAACAAGTGCAGGGGCTGTTCTGTAATATTTCAAAGTTTCTGAAATCAGTTTTATTCAAATCTGCTGCTGGTTTCTGGTTTCCACTCACACATAATTCACCCTAGGGGCTGCCCACTGACTTAAAAAGTGGTATAAAACCTGTAACAATCTCTCAAACCCTTGAAACACTTGTCACAATCTTGTTCCTTTCAAAATACTATAAATAGGAGTAAACACCCACTTGAACATTTGCACTTTTCTTTTCAAATCTGCTTTCTCTCAATTCTGAAGAGGATCCTAGAAATTTTTGGAACCTCTATTCAGTCCATTGGACCCTTGTAAGTATCCTTAACCTCTTTTAATCGTGTTTTATTAGTTTAATGGCCTAAAGTCAAAACCGTCGTAATTACGGTTTGACTTAGTGATTAATCACTAATGGTCCAGTCAATTCTCGAATTGAAAGTACCTATGAGTTGGTAATTATGTGGGTAATAAACCCTTAAAAGGGCACCCTCTGATTCCCACTCTAACTAGGTCAATTGTCGGGTCAAAGTTAATTATAAAAAGTCAACAGAAAACAAATTTTCGCATAAACGCATAATTAACAATGTAGGAACTATGGAACCTATTTTATCACTTATATAACTTGGTAATTAATGTAAGAACATGTCTAAACATGTTCAACCCGACAATTTTCAGTTTAAGCTCGGTTCGGAACCGAAAGTCGCATAATTAGACTTTTGCTTTGACTTTCAGTTCTGACCCAATGTAGCATGATTTAGAAATGCCTTAGAGCTTTATTAGGACCAGGTTACATCTTAGTATAACCCTCTGTGATTATACAACTTGGTTCATTAGTTATCCGATTCATATGCATGTTTCCGTTATATGCCTAAATGTTGACCAATATGCCCATTTGACCTTAAAACAAGAATTTTGAAAATGTAAGAGGACAATAATCTTTATTACTGATTTATAAACATCTCCCTAAATTTTGACATCAGTTTGAGGTCTAGATTAAGAGTTATGCTCAATAGCGTAATTAGAAAGCTTTTTATTAATTAAACGGCGTAATTAGCATAAAGCCTATCTAAACCAAATTTTTGATACCAAACTTTTTACCTACTGATGTAAAATAATATTTTAGAATTTTTGAAGATTTTTATTTATTTTTAGGCTGAGCATAACATAGGGTTATAGCTTTGATTCGGTAATTGTCGGTTTTGCCCTTTTGGCCTATAAAATGAGTTTTACATAATATTTTGATACCAAACCTTTTGCTACTGATTTTATATAATAAATAAAATATTTTGAGTCTTCTGGAATGATAAAAATATCAGCTTTTCTTTAAAAACCCGGAAATCGCTTAAAACCGTCTTTTTATGCGTTTTAAACGCATAGTATGTACTAAAACTATTTTAAATATATAAGACTTGATACCTACTGATATTTTTAGTAAATTTTTATACTTTAACACTAAGCAAGAGTTTTAAAATCAGATTTCCAGATTTGACCCTTAAACCTTATGTGAAATTACCAAAATGCCCCTTCGGTGCATAGTTTGATTATAAATGGTAAATTTCACATATATGTAATACCCTACTGATATAACCTATTAAATTAAGTATATTTACTGATTATAACAGACCCGAAACTCAGATTTATATTAAATCTCTTTTATAACCTTTTAAATAACCAAAATACCCCTACAGGGCATAATTTGAGTTTATATCCAAATTGGGCATAATGGAAGGTATCTTACTGATATCACAACATATTTGAAGCATATTAACTTAGAAAACCTGTATATGACTCTTATAGTTACCCGTTACGCATATTTTGCGTTCGGTTCGGTTTATGTAACTAGTTTGCATAAATTGACCGAAACGGGTCAAACCTTATCATTTTTGCCTCAAAATACAGAATGTGTTTAGTTTACCCATATTAAACAAGTCTCCAAACTTTTCGAGTCTAAATCACATTCTATTTCCGGTCTTCGCTTAATCATGCGTTTTGAACCGTAAACCTTTCCTTAAAACTAACCAGTCTAAGTTACGACTTAAATAAGACCCGTTAGGAATCTAATAGGTTAATAAAACCTTCGTTCCAGATTAAGAGCCCCAGTAGAGGTACTTGTTGTAACATCTGTGCTTGTAATCATTGTAAACAGTACAATTATCAATAAAACAATGTTATTTGATCACAATGTTTGTTTGGTTGTGTTTTACATTTTTCATGTTTTGACTTTTATTCAATTTCAAACTCTATATCACTTTCTGGAGAGTTATACGCAAAATGGTGCGTAAACGTACTCAGTTTAACGCGAAAAATACTCCGAAACATCAACATATACTCAACATACCTTAAATAACCTTTACATAACTTAGAAATAAGTTTTGAAGGCTTTGGTATGGCAGAAACAAGTTAATTCGCTTACAGGGACTAAACTTGACAAACTGCGAAAGTATGACGATTTATACTGGAACAGACATTCCGGAACATGACCATAAGTTAAACACACCTTAAATATCCTTTATATAGCTTAGAAATAGGCTTTGAGGGGTTCGGTGTGCTAAAATAAACTTTTGGGTCATTCAGGGACTAAAAGTGTCAAAAAGTGCACAAGTTTGCATTTTCGCGCATAACTTACGTTCTGAATACATCCGGACATCCAAAAATTTATGTAAGCACTAAAATATTTTATTTTAGTGTTCGGCATAAGAAAAATCCATTCGTCGCGTCATTTGGATCGTTTTTCGCGCTTGTGCGCATTCCGTCGTAATTAAGCGAACATCGCGTTCGTACGACCAAACAAACCATCATCCGGCATATTTTTGAGCATGTTTCATGTCCACAATGTTTAGGCAACATTTTAGGGCCTTAAAGTTGGCTTTACGGGCCTTAGAAGTGTCGAAAATGGCTTAAAACATCAACAGGGACTGAAACTGTAATTCTGCAAACATATATCTGATCTGCAACTCCCAGGCGGCCCGCCTGAGTTTATGTACATCCTGAAGCGGGCCGCGTCCGACTTCCTGACCAGATTAACTGCATTTAACAGCAGATTGCAGTTGTTTGATCCACAACCACACATTCCCAATTGCTTAGTCAGATGATAAGGATCATTTTTAGCTACCATAAGGTTCCGACACTTGTACGGATGCGATTAAGGCACGATATTCGACAAACGATCTTAACGGTTACCCGAAAACTATAAATACCCCATCACCCCATTGCAAAACTTACAAGAATTTTGATTTGAGAAACTCTAAGTTGAAACAATTGTTTCATACCTGAGATTTTTGAATCGAAATTAGCATTCGGGGACCCTTCGTAAGTATTCTTTCGTTCTTTTATTGCTTTTCGAGTCTTTTAGAGTCTGAAAGTCAAACTTTGTTTGACTTTCTGCATTAACCGGTTTATGGTCAATGCGAAGTTCGTTTGAACTTCGCAACGTGAGTGTAATCACGTTGGTTATAGTCCCTTGGGACTATGCCTACTGATTACCACGTTGTCTAGGGTCGTAGGGTAGGCGATCTGATAAATCGCCTATACCTTCGAACCCGACCCTTTTGGTCGATCATTAGGATCCGACCAAATACATTAGGTGACCATAGTAGGTAGGGAATAACCTTCCGAGGTTATACCTTATGGTCACGACGTTTAAGTAGTTGTATGATAGGTAGTTTATATGCCTTAGGTAAATTACCAGAATACCCTTTTCATGTATAATTGGTAATTAAGCATATGTAACCTAAACTTTTGTCACATAACTGATTATGTAACATGTTTAGGCATATAACACTTGTCATAGGGCTAGTTAGGCGGTCCGAACGCGTTTCACGCGAACGACGCGTTAAAGTAGCATAAGCTACCTAAACGGGTCGTAATGGGTCGGAAGCACTTATGATAGGTTTCAATTAGTATGTAGGCTTTGTTAAACCATATTACACGAGTTTCCATACTCGTTTGGTTTACGAACCCTCATTCTATCCGATCTTCCGATTTAGGTCCGGTTTATTAACATAGTTACCTATATTAGGTGCCGTTTGATTCCGTGATCACTATCATTGTTTGATTGTCACTCCAGGACTACTGAGTAATCACAAGTGAGTACATAGACCCCTCTTTTACTGTTTTCCAAACTATTTTGGGGTGAAACACATGTGCCTACTTGTTACTTTCATGCTTTCCTGTTTACACATCATATACCGACTATGTTTGTTAGTACATTATAGTACATGATTTCATTACATTTCATGCTATGTATGTCCATTGTGTGCATACTTAGTACATCGTTTTACATTACATTTCTGCTATGTATGTTGACTGATAGCATGCTAGCACATTTATTTACAAGACTTTTCTGCTTTGTATGTTAACTTAGCATACTTAGTACATTGTTTTCATATGACATGTATACAACTGCTATGACATTTGGTTTGCACAAACGGGTCTTTATTACGTTCATTAACATTTGCTACGCCGCTCGGTAGTAAGTAGTGGTACCATAGGACTTGACAAATCCCATTCCTGACATCCCGGGTTTGTTTGGATGTAAGGAATGACTGAATCCGAAAACATTTCTTTTGATAACCTTGACTGAAAGGGTTATCCGACTGTCTCAAGGCTTGAATGTATGCGTTAACTTACCACATAAATGTTTGTATCAATGTAACATGCATTACTTTGCAAAACATAACTTTTTGATATATTCAAAATACTTTGTTTTGTACATTTCTACATTTGGACTATGTGACAATACTTTACTTACAATACATAACATTTGATACACATTACTTGACTACTTTTGGACTTATAAACATTAGATATGGTTTATATAAGGACTTTTGACTATTGGTTTAAACATAGACTTTGTACATTGATGGTTTGTTTAAGTGACTTAAGTGACAATATGTGAGTAATATGATACAAGCATGGTGGATACGCCGCTGGTACTTCCTATATATAAATGTTTGTATTATATTACATATCATAGCGTTATTTAAATCATTCATGTTGGACTTATACACTTTATACAAGTAACATGTTTTCACAAGATTTTGGTTTACAATACAGTTTATTTTATACAACTCATTTTACATGGTTATTCATTTAACCATACATTATTCTCTTATTTATACATATCAACTGAACTTATTGTTTTTCAAGCGATTTACAAAACAAATCAAATTACAAGGTTCATGACTAAACATTTTCTCAAACATAAGTCATGAATCTTATATTCACAAACCTATGTATCTCACAGGCATTTTTATGCTGACGTACCTATTTTCACATGTGTTTTCAGGAGCTTTTCCATAGGATGTTGATCAGGACACTAGGGCGGACCTGTGCCTTAGAGACTAAAAACGATGATAGACTTTGTTTAATTATGTTATAAACTCTGTATTTCCTGTTTAAGACAATGAAACTTCTATGTTGATAAATAAAATACAACTTTGTTTGCCATGGATTTGAAACAATTAATTCTGTTACAACACTCCCCGACGTTTCCGCCACGTTTTGTATGTTACACGTGGTCGGGGTGTGACAGAAGAGTTGGTATCAGAGCAAATGGTTATAGGGAATTAGGTTATTAGTAATGCTTTGACCGAGACTATAACTTTTCTAGGACCCTAACACAAGTTATCTTGTGTTTAGATCTTAAAACATATACATCACCTATCCTTAGGTGATTATCAAAACAAGAAACCAAATTTTTCCGAAACGACCTTTGAAAAACAATCATCTGTTTTTGGATGATTTATTACAAGGTTTTGAACCCTCTTTTGTAAGGTTTTGAACCCTTCCAGTTTTATTAAATTTTTGGCCTTGTGCCTTCAAATTTTCAAAATCTCGTCAACGTTTTGGGTCTTAAATAATGTGAACATGTGCAAACTGGAAGAGTGAATGCCTGTATTCTGAGTTTTCTGTCTAGGCAAGCACTTCGTATACATCTCAACCAGACGCGAGACCAGTTGTGCTTACCTGGGAATTCTTGGGATGAGTGTTCACTTATAGGCGAGCATGTCTTCGTAATACATTATTTTTGATCCATTTACTTTGATTAGTCACTGTGTGTCGTTTGTTTACTTTGTGATACGGACGAATGACCACCATCTTTGCTTTTGTTAATTTTGTTTCATCTCATTCTTTTCATCTAATCATCTCACTCGTTTCCTTTCATGTTTTCCTCTTTTAGAATGCCTGCTCGACGCGAAAACCAGATAGCGACTGCCGAACTGGCAGAAATTATTGCACAGCAGATGGCTGCCCAATTCCCAAATCTCTTTGCTCAATGGAATCAAGCCAACAACAACAACAATGCTCCATGCAAATACAAGGATTTTAACTCGGCTAAACCACTCAAGTTTAGTGGTTCTGAGGGAGCGACTGGGCTTCTTCAGTGGTTTGAGAGCATTGAGAATACTTTCCGCCACGTGCAGTGTCTTGACAATCGCAAAGTCGAGTTTGCTTCGAGCGTATTTCAGAAGAGGGCTTTGACATGGTGGAACGGGGTTATGAGAGATAGGGGTGCTGAGATTGCTCTCGCACAGACATGGGCTGAACTTAGAGCCCTTATGATGAGGGAATTCTGTCCTCGTCATGAACAGCGAGCGTTGGAGAAAGAGTTTGATAACTTGAAACAAGATAGTGGTGAGCACAGGGCATATACTGACAGGTTTGAGGAGTTGAGTCTGCTTTGCCCGACTATGGTTACCCCACTCGACAAGGCCATCGAAAGGTACATCGACGGCCTACCTGACTCAGTGCAAGACATCCTTACTGGTAGTGACCCTGCCACACTCCGTTAGGTGATCGAGTTATCGGCGACATTGACTGAGTCGCAGATTCGGAAGAATAAGCTACACAGGAAGGGTGACAAGGGCAAGAAACAGTCGGTTGACAAGGAAGATAGCAAGAAGGGTCGAAACAAGAAGGGAAAGAATTCTAGAGGGTCTAGGAAGCGGAAGGCTTCCCAAAACTATGCCGTTACTGCACAGGCTCAAGCTGCACCAAATCAGCCTGCGCAACCACCCGCCAAGAAGCCTTATTTTGGCAATGCACCTTTGTGCAACAGGTGTAACGGCCATCATCAACCACACCTCCAGTGTCGTCAGTGCACTAACTGCGGAAGACCTGGTCATCTTGCTGCCACCTGCCGCATTCCTGTTAACCAGAACCAGGCAGTTCAGAACCAAGCTCAATAAGTTGCTCAGCCTCTTGCTCAGCAACAAGGTCAAGCTGCATGACCTCATTTTCCTCCTGGTTCGTGCTACAATTGTGGGGATCTGACCCACTACAGGAATCGGTGCCCAAGGCTAGTCAACCAGAATCAGAACCAGAATCAGAATCAGGTTCAGGCTCGAGGGCGAGCTTTTAACTTGAATGCCCAAGAGGCGCAGGTGGACGATAATGTGGTGAACGGTACGTTCTTTATTAATAATCAGCCTGCATCTGTTCTTTTTGATTCGGGTGCCGACAAGAGTTTTGTGTCATTGTCTTTTGAGCCAATGCTTCGCGTGTCTAGAACGAAACTAAGTAAATCTTTGACAGTAGAGGTTGCTAGTGGTGAACCCATTATTCTTGATTCTGTTCTTCACAACTGCCAGTTGAACCTTAACGACCATCTTTTTCCTATCAACCTCACGCCTATGCAACTTGGAAGCTTCGACGTCATAGTGGGTATGGATTGGTTATCCAAGCATCATGCAGAGGTAGTTTGTTTCGAGAAGATTGTTCGTGTGCCGCTTTCGACAGGCGAGATCCTACAGGTTCAAGGTGAGAAACCGTCTGGTGGTCTCAAGCTCATGTCTTGTTTTAAAGCTCGGAAATATCTGAGGAAGAACTATGTGGCTTTCTTAGCACATGTTACAGCAGATAAAGGCAAGGGTAAGTCTATTTCAGATATTCCTGTCGTTCGGGATTATTCTGAAGTATTCCCTGAAGATTTACCTGGTCTACCCCCAGCACGCCAAGTCGAGTTCCGCATTGATCTCATACCTGGTGCAAATCCCGTTGCCAGAGCTCCATATCGTCTTGCACCGTCTGAGATGCAAGAGTTGTCTAAGCAGCTTCAGGAACTCTCTGACAAAGGTTTTATACGTCCTAGCTTTTCACCTTGGGGTGCTCCTGTTCTTTTTGTCAAGAAGAAGGATGGATCTTTTAGGATGTGTATCGATTACCGTGAGCTTAACAAGCTTACCATCAAGAATCGATATCCCCTACCTCGCATCGATGATCTCTTTGATCAGTTACAGGGCGCTTCTTATTTTTCGAAGATTGATCTGCGATCTGGATATCATCAACTTTGGGTGCATGAAGAAGATATTCCTAAGACAGCATTCCGTACTCGTTATGGGCATTATGAATTCACAGTCATGCCATTCGGTTTGACTAATGCTCCTGCTGTTTTCATGGACTTGATGAATAGGGTCTGCAAGCCTTATTTGGATCAGTTCGTCATTGTTTTTATAGATGACATTTTGATTTACTCTAAGACGCGAGCTGAACACGAGCAACATCTTCGTCTTACTCTGGAACTCCTAAAGAAAGAGCAACTTTTCGCCAAATTCTCCAAGTGTGAATTCTGGCTTAAAGAGGTTCAATTTTTAGGACATATTATCAACGAACAAGGTATTCATGTAGATCCCTCCAAGATCAGTGCGATTAAGGATTGGGATACGCCTACTACTCCTACTGAAGTTCGTTCTTTTCTTGGTCTAGCGGGTTATTACCGCCGCTTCATTGAGAACTTCTCAAAGATTGCAGTTCCTCTAACTGCTCTAACTCAGAAGAACAAACCCTTTGATTGGGGATCTAAACAAGAGGAAGCTTTTCAACACTTGAAGCGGAAGCTTTGCAACGCACCTGTTCTGACTTTGCCTGAGGGCAATGATGATTTCGTCGTTTATTGCGATGCATCTAAACTGGGTCTTGGTTGTGTTCTGATGCAAAGGAACAAAGTCATAGCATACGCATCGAGACAGTTGAAGATACATGAGAAGAACTACACCACTCATGATCTTGAGTTGGGTGCAGTTGTTTTCGCTATTAAGATCTGGAGACACTATTTGTACGGTACAAAATGTGTGGTTTTCACAGACCACAAAAGTCTTCAGCATATCTTCAACCAGAAAGAACTCAACATGAGGCAACGACGTTGGGTTGAGCTTCTAAACGACTATGACTGCGAAATTCGCTACCATCCTGGTAAAGCGAATGTCGTAGCCGATGCATTGAGTCGTAAGGAACGTACTAAGCTTCATTGTGTACGTGTTCAATCTGTTATTCAAGCTCAATCCGATATCCAAGCACGCATTTCTCAGGCTCAACAATCTTGTGTTTCACAAGGTTTGATGGATAAGGAATTTCCCTATCACATAAAACCTGCTCTGGAACTGAAGGACAATGGATCGTATTACTTCATGGACCGTTTGTGGGTCCCAAGCCAGGATGATCTTCGTACCTTGCTTATGGATGAAGCCCATAAGTCTCGTTATTCTATTCATCCGGGCTCAGATAAGATGTATAAGGATCTTCGTATTCACTATTGGTGGCCTGGTATGAAGAAAGACATTGCCTTATACGTATCAAAATGCCTTACTTGTCTTAAGGTTAAGGCTGAACATCAGCGTCCTTCTGGTTTATTGGTGCAACCAGAGATCCCAGTTTGGAAATGGGAAAACATTACCATGGATCTTGTTACCAAACTCCCACGCACAAAGAAAGGTCATGATGCCATCTGGGTAGTTGTTGATCGTCTTACAAAGTCAGCGCATTTCTTGCCAATCCGTGAGGATTTTCCCGCTGACAGACTTGCACAAATCTATGTGGATGAAATTGTAGCTCGACATGGTGTTCCTTTGAACATCATTTCTGACAGAGATGCTCGTTTCACTTCTCATTTTTGGAGAACCATGCAATCTGCTATGGGGACCCAACTTAACCTGAGCACAGCTTATCATCCGCAAACGGATGGTCAATCTGAAAGAACAATCCAGACTCTGGAGGATATGCTTAGAGCTTGTGTGATCGATTTTGGTGGTAGTTGGGATTCACATCTTCAGTTGATTGAATTCTCCTACAACAACAGTTATCACACTAGCATCAAAATGGCTCCTTTCGAGGCTCTCTATGGTCGAAAATGTCGTTCACCAGTCTGCTGGAGTGAGATCGGCGAGGCCCAACTTACTGGACCTGCTCTCATTCTAGAGACAACTGATAAGGTCAAGAAAGTTCGCGATAACCTTCAGACAGCTCAAAGTCGTCAAAAGAGTTACGCGGATCCAAAACGCAAACCCTTGGAATTTCAAGTCGGTGATCGAGTATTACTTAAGGTCTCACCTTGGAAAGGTGTGATCAGATTTGGAAAGAAAGGAAAACTTGCACCTAGATACGTTGGACCATTCAAGATCGTCGAAAGAATCGGAAAGGTGGCCTACAGAGTTGAGTTACCTCCTGAACTTGGAAATGTTCATCCAACTTTTCACGTGTCCAATCTCAAGAGGTGTTTAGCTGAGGAGAACCTCCATATACCGCTAGACGAAATTCGTGTTGGCAAAACACTGAAATTTGTTGAGAAGCCAGTGGAAATCATGGAACGTGAAGTCAAGTGGCTTAAACGCAAGCGCATTCCTTTGGTCAAAGTTCGCTGGGAAGCTAAACGTGGACCCGAGTTTACTTGGGAACGCGAAGACCAAATGAAGGCAAAATATCCGCACCTTTTCCCACGAGTTTCCTCTAAATAAATTTCGGGACGAAATTTCCACAAGTAGGGGAGACTGTAACATCTGTGCTTGTAATCATTGTAAACAATACAATTATCAATAAAACAATGTTATTTGATCACAATGTTTGTTTGGTTGTGTTTTACATTTTTCATGTTTTGACTTTTATTCAATTTCAAACTCTATATCACTTTCTGGAGAGTTATACGCAAACTGGTGCGTAAACGTACTCTGTTTAACGCGACAAATACTCCGAAACATCAACATATACTCAACATACCTTAAATAACCTTTACATAACTTAGAAATAAGTTTTGAAGGCTTTGGTATGGCAGAAACAAGTTAATTCGCTTACAGGGACTAAACTTGACAAACTGCGAAAGTATGACGATTTATACTGGAACAGACAATCCGGAACATGACCATAAGTTAAACACAGCTTAAATATCCTTTATATAGCTTAGAAATAGGCTTTGAGAGGTTCGGTGTGCTAAAATTAACTTTTGGGTCATTCAGGGACTAAAAGTGTCAAAAAGTGCACAAGTTTGCATTTTCGCGCATAACTTACGTTCTGAATACATCCGGACATCCAAAAATTTATGTAAGCACTAAAATATTTTATTTTAGTGTTCGGCATAAGAAAAATCCATTCGTCGCGTCATTTGGATCGTTTTTTCGCGCTTGTGCGCATTCCGTCGTAATTAAGCGAACATCGCGTTCGTACGACCAAACGAACCATCATCCGGCATATTTTTGAGCATGTTTCATGTACACAATGTTTAGGCAACATTTTAGGGCCTTAAAGTTGGCTTTACGGGCCTTAGAAGTGTCGAAAATGGCTTAAAACATCAACAGGGACTGAAACTGTAATTCTGCAAACATATATCTGATCTGCAACTCCCAGGCGGCCCGCCTGAGTTTATGTAAATCCTGAAGCGGCCGCGTCCGACTTCCTGACCAGATTAACTGCATTTAACAGCAGATTGCAGCTGTTTGATCCACAACCACACATTCCCAATTGCTTAGTCAGATGATAAGGATCATTTTTAGCTACCATAAGGTTCCGACACTTGTACGGATGCGATTAAGGCACGATATTCGACAAACGATCTTAACGGTTACCCGAAAACTATAAATACCCCATCACCCCATTGCAAAACTTACAAGAATTTTGATTTGAGAAACTCTAAGTTGAAACAATTGTTTCATACCTGAGATTTTTGAATCGAAATTAGCATTCGGGGACCCTTCGTAAGTATTCTTTCGTTCTTTTATTGCTTTTCGAGTCTTTTAGAGTCTGAAAGTCAAACTTTGTTTGACTTTCTGCATTGACCGGTTTATGGTCAATGCGAAGTTCGTTTGAACTTCGCAACGTGAGTGTAATCACGTTGGTTATAGTCCCTTGGGACTATGCCTACTGATTACCACGTTGTCTAGGGTCGTAGGGTAGGCGATCTGATAAATCGCCTATACCTTCGAACCCGACCCTTTTGGTCGATCATTAGGATCCGACCAAATACATTAGGTGACCATAGTAGGTAGGGAATAACCTTCCGAGGTTATACCTTATGGTCACGACGTTTAAGTAGTTGTATGATAGGTAGTTTATATGCCTTAGGTAAATTACCAGAATACCCTTTTCATGTATAATTGGTAATTAAGCATATGTAACCTAAACTTTTGTCACATAACTGATTATGTAACATGTTTAGGCATATAACACTTGTCATAGGGCTAGTTAGGCGGTCCGAACGCGTTTCACGCGAACGACGCGTTAAAGTAGCATAAGCTACCTAAACGGGTCGTAATGGGTCGGAAGCACTTATGATAGGTTTCAATTAGTATGTAGGCTTTGTTAAACCATATTACACGAGTTTCCATACTCGTTTGGTTTACGAACCCTCATTCTATCCGATCTTCCGATTTAGGTCCGGTTTATTAACATAGTTACCTATATTAGGTGCCGTTTGATTCCGTGATCACTATCATTGTTTGATTGTCACTCCAGGACTACTGAGTAATCACAAGTGAGTACATAGACCCCTCTTTTACTGTTTTCCAAACTGTTTTGGGGTGAAACACATGTGCCTACTTGTTACTTTCATGCTTTCCTGTTTACACATCATATACCGACTATGTTTGTTAGTACATTATAGTACATGATTTCATTACATTTCATGCTATGTATGTCCATTGTGTGCATACTTAGTACATCGTTTTACATTACATTTCTGCTATGTATGTTGACTGATAGCATGCTAGCACATTTATTTACAAGACTTTTCTGCTTTGTATGTTAACTTAGCATACTTAGTACATTGTTTTCATATGACATGTATACAACTGCTATGACATTTGGTTTGCACAAACGGGTCTTTATTACGTTCATTAACATTTGCTACGCCGCTCGGTAGTAAGTAGTGGTACCATAGGACTTGACAAATCCCATTCCTGACATCCCGGGTTTGTTTGGATGTAAGGAATGACTGAATCCGAAAACATTTCTTTTGATAACCTTGACTGAAAGGGTTATCCGACTGTCTCAAGGCTTGAATGTATGCGTTAACTTACCACATAAATGTTTGTATCAATGTAACATGCATTACTTTGCAAAACATAACTTTTTGATATATTCAAAATACTTTGTTTTGTACATTTCTACATTTGGACTATGTGACAATACTTTACTTACAATACATAACATTTGATACACATTACTTGACTACTTTTGGACTTATAAACATTAGATATGGTTTATACAAGGACTTTTGACTATTGGTTTAAACATAGACTTTGTACATTGATGGTTTGTTTAAGTGACTTAAGTGACGATATGTGAGTAATATGATACAAGCATGGTGGATACGCCGCTGGTACTTCCTATATATAAATGTTTGTATTATATTACATATCATAGCGTTATTTAAATCATTCATGTTGGACTTATACACTTTATACAAGTAACATGTTTTCACAAGATTTTGGTTTACAATACAGTTTATTTTATACAACTCATTTTACATGGTTATTCATTTAACCATACATTATTCTCTTATTTATACATATCAACTGAACTTATTGTTTTTCAAGCGATTTACAAAACAAATCAAATTACAAGGTTCATGACTAAACATTTCCTCAAACATAAGTCATGAATCTTATATTCACAAACCTATGTATCTCACAGGCATTTTTATGCTGACGTACCTATTTTCACATGTGTTTTCAGGAGCTTTTCCATAGGATGTTGATCAGGACACTAGGGCGGACCTGTGCCTTAGAGACTAAAAACGATGATAGACTTTGTTTAATTATGTTATAAACTCTATATTTCCTGTTTAAGACAATGAAACTTCTATGTTGATAAATAAAATACAACTTTGTTTGCCATGGATTTGAAACAATTAATTCTGTTACAACACTCCTCGACGTTTCCGCCACGTTTTGTATGCCACCACCTAAGCACGGGGTGTAGGCGTACACCCGACAGTGCATATATAAATAATAAGGTATAACCGCCGGTTTCGGGAATAACTCGTCGCGGGACTATATCATGTGGTGTGTCTATTAATCTTTAACCCGGTGTCAATTCGGGCTACTGAACGTATAACGAACTTGTAATTCTTTTACAAGTTTATATATAAATAATTATAACAAGTTATAAAAAGTTTTGTGCCATGTGCATTCAAATCAATTTTCTAAAAACATTTTCAAAACGAGTCAGTTAATTGTATTTACCAGTGTAAACTGACGTATTTTTCCAAAAAGATTAAGTGACAGGTACTGTACGTAATTGGCTGGAAGCTCAGGGCGTTAATAGGGAATCTTGCAAGTTCTAGATGCCTAAAGTATATTGAACAAATGTTATCTTTCTGTTTTAAGATCCGTCTGTGGATCCATCTTACATTCCGTTGTAATATTAAATATTACTTTTGAATCGGATTGTAATATATTTATCCTTTGCTTCCGCTGTGCATTTAAATTGTGTTGTTTGACTATGATGATATCAACTACGTCACGATACTTCCCACCGGGCCCACCGGTAATACGTGGAAATATCGGGGTGTGACAGGTTGGTATCAGAGCCAACATTGAGTGAATTAAACACTAGCCTTTTGTGTTTAATCTCAATGACACAATAGCACAATCCTTGACCTTCTGAGTCTAGACTTAACATAGGAATACTCTCATCTCTATTCGGAGAATTATTGCTTTCACTTCTATATATTTTTAATTTGTCGCCAAGCAAAGAAGCCGTAATGGAAATTCTCCCCATTCGAAGCCTAGGAAAGGCCGAGCTTTGTACTGCGACTAGGATAAACGTGCAACCAAGGAGAAAACATTCAGAAATAAAATGAAGAAGAAACTCTTTTTACTGAAGTTCGTTTCCTTAGTAAGTCCTTATAAGGGCATACGTATCTTTCAATCCCTTCGTGGACAACATTACTTCTTTCAAGTCCCGTTTAGGGCAATTCTGTACCTCTTTTGAAATTATTGGGATGTTTTATCTAAATTTCATTTATATCATTATATACGAATATAATATATGAAATAAATTGGAATATCATTCCTTTTTGTAAATGATCTGCCAGTAATTATATATTAAAAAGAATCTTAAAGGGTATAACCTAGCTTGAATGTCATTAAAGACCTGGCTATGATGGTAAAACCTGTTTAAAGGAGATTCAGATCCTTATTAACATCTCACTTTAGGATTGTTCTGCGTTAAATGTTAAAAAGAATCTTAAAAGTAAAACCTAGCTTAGATGTCATTTCAGACATGGCCAAGATGGTAAAACCTATTCAAAAGATTCCAATGTTGATCAGTTCTGTTTAAACTAAATGGAAAACATGAATAACATACCTGTTATGGCATTCAAAGCAGAGGAGAATCCAGTCAGAGATCCAGCCATTGAGTTCGACATGCTTGTCAAGTTGATTCGGTTCCTCCTTAGGGTGTACAGTAATGATGGTGATGAAAAACCGAATTAGGGTAAGGTTCGGTTAGAGGGAGAGAGTTCGATTATGATGTTAATGAGGGTTGATTGATTGTGTAAAGTGTGTAACTGTCTAACCCTTTAACTCTCTAATAAGTCCCTTATTTATACACCCAAGAGGAAACCTAATTAGTTAATAAGGGTAATATGGTCCATCAACAATTACCAACTAATTATAATAGGTTATTAATATATTTTGATCTAATATAATATAAATGATTATATAGGCTACAAGATTAAATACTAAATAAATAATATTTAATCTAACATTCTCCCACTTAGCCAAGTAATCATTTATCATGAGTATTAGGTAAGCCTGGCCAGGAGTTAACACTCATTTTAGCCTTAAACCAAGAACTATAGCAGAGAAATACAGCCGTTGAATCATCATTCGACTCAGGACCCCCATTAGTCATACTATAGCCTCAATTTAAAACCTAACAGTTACGATCAAAATACGCAGCCCTTTAGCGTCTGATTTGTATTTATATTTGTCTATATGTCATTACACCGGCAGAACATATGTTAGAGACATACAAAATCAAACTGAGGAAATTTTATTAATTAAAACATAAGCTAGTACAATATGCCATTAAATAAGGTCTTTAGTAAGTCCCATATTCGATACATGTTCTTCGAAAACTTTAGGTGGGAGACCTTTAGTCATCGGATCCGCAAGCATATCTTTAGTACTAATATACTCAATACAAAGATTATTTTCCTCAACTCGTTCACGTACGAACAAGTACTTCGTATCAAGATATAAACCAGCTCCAGTCGAACTGTTACTGTTCGAGAAACTAACGGCAGCTGAATTATCACAGTAAAGCTTCAATGGTCTAGAAATGGAATTAACAATTTTGAGTCCAGTGATCAGATTTCTAAGTAACATTCCATGACAGGTTGCGTTGTAAACAGCAATGTACTCTGCCATCATTGTGGAAGTTGTAGTTAACTGTTGTTTATGACTCTTCCATGAGATAGGTCCGCCTGCTAACATAAAGATGTAGCCCGAAGTGGATTTCTTGTCATCTTTGCATTTAGCAAAGTCAGAATCAGAATAACCTACCACTTCTAAATGATCACTTCTTCTATAAGTCAGTTTATAGTCTTTCGTCCCTTGCAGATATCTGAGGACCTTCTTAGCTGCTTTCCAGTGATCTAGGCCAGGATTAGTCTGATAACGGCCTAGCATTCCAGCAATGTAAGCGATATCTGGGCGAGTACAGACTTGAGCATACATCAGGCTCCCGACTACTGACGCGTAAGGTATCTGGCTCATTTGCTCCTTTTCAACCTCTGTTGTCGGACACTGGAATGAACCGAAAACATCTCCCTTAACTACTGGAGCGACGGAGGGTTTGCACTGTTGCATGTTGTAACGTGTAAGAACACGATCTATGTAAGTCTTTTGAGACAATCCTAAGATCCCTTTGTGTCTATCTCGGTGAATTTCGATGCCAATGACGTAAGAAGCATCTCCGAGATCCTTCATGTCGAAGTTATGCGAGAGTAAACGCTTCGACTCATGCAACATGTCTAAACTATTACTTGCCAATAGAATATCGTCTACATAAAGGACAAGTATAGTAAAGTTACTCCCACTCATCTTGAGGTAGGTGCATTGATCCACTTGATTCTTCATAAAACCTTGCCTCTTCATGACTTCATCAAACTTTAGGTACCATTGACGTGATGCTTGTTTTAACCCATAAATGGATTTCTTCAACTTACAGACTAGATGCTCCTGACCTTCAGGTTTAAAGCCTTCAGGTTGTTTCATGTAAACATCTTCGTCTAAGTCTCCGTTAAGGAAAGCAGTTTTGACGTCCATCTGATGCAGCTCTAAATCAAAATGAGCTACTAGGGCCATGACGATCCTTAATGAATCTTTACGAAAGACAGGTGAAAACGTCTCTTGATAATCAATTCCTTCTTTCTGAGTGTAGCCCTTTGCAACCAATCTCGCTTTGTAGCGTTCAACGTTCCCATTCGGATCCAGTTTTGTTTTGAACACCCATTTACAACCTACAGGTTTGGTACCATTGGGTAATTCGACTAAATCCCAAACGTCATTTTTCTTCATGGATTCAAGCTCATCAATCATTGCTTTGTTCCATTCAGAAGACTGATCACTGTTAATGGCTTCATTATAAGAGATAGGATCATTGAGCTTTCCAGCATCCATTTCAGTCAGGTAGGTAACATAATCATCCCAATTAGTAGGCCTTCTTTGCCTAGATGACCTCCTGAGTTGATTATCGGGTTCAGCGTTGTCTTGGTTTTGAGCGTTTGATGTGCCTTCGTTATGAGGTATAATGGGTTCTGATTGTGGAGATGGATTTTGTGCAGCGACTTCAGGTGCAGTTGCATGGGGTACAAGAGGAGTAAACGGAGTAATGATAAGCGACGAGTCTCTCCCCCCCGCGTCTTGTACTTCTTGCAATTCTTCGTAAGGGTTGGTACTGCTCCCACTGACCTTGAAATCCTCCAAGAACGCAGCACGCTTGGTTTCAACAATACGGGTGACATGGGAAGGACAATAGAAACGATAACCCTTCGAATGATCAGGATACCCGATAAAGAAGCAGGTAACTGTTTTAGGGTCAAGTTTCCTTAGGAAAGGATTGTAAAGTTTTGCTTCAGCAATGCAGCCCCATACTTTCATATATTTAAGACTCGGTTTCCTTCCTGTCCAAAGTTCATAAGGAGTTTTAGGGACAGACTTAGAAGGAACTCTATTGAGTATATGAACAGCTGCTTTTAACGCTTCAGTCCAGAGGAATAATGGTAAATTAGTGTTGGCTAACATACTGCGCACCATGTTCATAAGGGTACGATTTCTTCTTTCAGCGACACCATTCTGCTGAGGTGTACCAGGCATGGTGTATTGGTTCACAATCCCCTGGCCCTTACAAAACTCATAAAATGGACCAGGAGCTTGACCCACATCAGTATGTCTTCCATAATATTCACCGCCTCTATCTGATCTCACAACTTTAATCTGACGATCTAATTGCTTTTCAACTTCAGCTTTATAATCTTTAAAAGTTGTTAGAGATTCAGATTTCTCCTTTATAAGATACAAGTACATGTAACGAGAATAATCATCAATGAAAGTGATAAATGAAGTATGTCCTGTTATACCAGCAATTTGATAAGGACCACTAATGTCAGTGTGAATGAGTTCTAATAAATTAGAGCTCCTAGTGGCACCTTTCTTATTTGCTAATGTCATTTTGCCTTTGAGACATTTGACACATGTTCCAAAATCGGTGAAATCGAGAGGAGGTAAGACTTCATCCTTTACGAGACGATTTAATCGTTCTCTTGAGATGTGGCCTAAACGTTGATGCCACAACATAGATGAAGTCTCTAAGTCTCGAATTTGTTTCTTTTCTATCTTTGTGAGTGATTCATTAATATTATATGACAACAAAGATTTAGAAAAATTATCATCTAGTTCTAATCTATAGAGACCACCATCCAGAATGCCAGTACCATAAACAACGGAATCATAGAGAATAGAGAGTTTGCGATGACCATGAGAAACGACAAAACCGTCCATGTCTAACTTTGGTCCTGATACAAGGTTCCGAGTTACCTCAGGAACATATAAGGTATCATAAAGTTTAATACATAAACCAGTTTTCAAAAATAATTGTAATGTTCCTATGGCCTTCACTTCTAATTCCCGATCATCCCCAACTTTAAGTGTTCTTTGGTTTCTTCCCAGCTTCCGGATTGTAAGGAATCCCTGAAGTGAATTAGTAACATGTACCATAGAACCAGAGTCAAACCACCAAGAATTAGCAGGAACATTTAAATTAAAGGACTCAAGTATCATGAAAAAATCGTTACCTTTCTTAGCCAGCCACTCCTTGAAGTCAGGGCATTCCTTTTGCTTATGTCCTGTTTTCTTACAGAACTTGCAATAGGGTTTGCCTAAGGAGTTCTTAGAGCTGGAAGGTGCACTTGTATTAGGAGTTGGATTTGGCTTTTGAACCTTAGAAGCATCCTTTAGAGCTTGTGTGATCGATTTTGGTGGTAGTTGGGATTCACATCTTCAGTTGATTGAATTCTCCTACAACAACAGTTATCACACTAGCATCAAAATGGCTCCTTTCGAGGCTCTCTATGGTCGAAAATGTCGTTCACCAGTCTGCTGGAGTGAGATCGGCGAGGCCCAACTTACTGGACCTGCTCTCATTCTAGAGACAACTGATAAGGTCAAGAAAGTTCGCGATAACCTTCAGACAGCTCAAAGTCGTCAAAAGAGTTACGCGGATCCAAAACGCAAACCCTTGGAATTTCAAGTCGGTGATCGAGTATTACTTAAGGTCTCACCTTGGAAAGGTGTGATCAGATTTGGAAAGAAAGGAAAACTTGCACCTAGATACGTTGGACCATTCAAGATCGTCGAAAGAATCGGAAAGGTGGCCTACAGAGTTGAGTTACCTCCTGAACTTGGAAATGTTCATCCAACTTTTCACGTGTCCAATCTCAAGAGGTGTTTAGCTGAGGAGAACCTCCATATACCGCTAGACGAAATTCGTGTTGGCAAAACACTGAAATTTGTTGAGAAGCCAGTGGAAATCATGGAACGTGAAGTCAAGTGGCTTAAACGCAAGCGCATTCCTTTGGTCAAAGTTCGCTGGGAAGCTAAACGTGGACCCGAGTTTACTTGGGAACGCGAAGACCAAATGAAGGCAAAATATCCGCACCTTTTCCCACGAGTTTCCTCTAAATAAATTTCGGGACGAAATTTCCACAAGTAGGGGAGACTGTAACATCTGTGCTTGTAATCATTGTAAACAGTACAATTATCAATAAAACAATGTTATTTGATCACAATGTTTGTTTGGTTGTGTTTTACATTTTTCATGTTTTGACTTTTATTCAATTTCAAACTCTATATCACTTTCTTGAGAGTTATACGCAAACTGGTGCGTAAACGTACTCTGTTTAACGCGACAAATACTCCGAAACATCAACATATACTCAACATACCTTAAATAACCTTTACATAACTTAGAAATAAGTTTTGAAGGCTTTGGTATGGCAGAAACAAGTTAATTCGCTTACAGGGACTAAACTTGACAAACTGCGAAAGTATGACGATTTATACTGGAACAGACAATCCGGAACATGACCATAAGTTAAACACAGCTTAAATATCCTTTATATAGCTTAGAAATAGGCTTTGAGAGGTTCGGTGTGCTAAAATTAACTTTTGGGTCATTCAGGGACTAAAAGTGTCAAAAAGTGCACAAGTTTGCATTTTCGCGCATAACTTACGTTCTGAATACATCCGGACATCCAAAAATTTATGTAAGCACTAAAATATTTTATTTTAGTGTTCGGCATAAGAAAAATCCATTCGTCGCGTCATTTGGATCGTTTTTTCGCGCTTGTGCGCATTCCGTCGTAATTAAGCGAACATCGCGTTCGTACGACCAAACGAACCATCATCCGGCATATTTTTGAGCATGTTTCATGTCCACAATGTTTAGGCAACATTTTAGGGCCTTAAAGTTGGCTTTACGGGCCTTAGAAGTGTCGAAAATGGCTTAAAACATCAACAGGGACTGAAACTGTAATTCTGCAAACATATATCTGATCTGCAACTCCCAGGCGGCCCGCCTGAGTTTATGTAAATCCTGAAGCGGCCGCGTCCGACTTCCTGACCAGATTAACTGCATTTAACAGCAGATTGCAGCTGTTTGATCCACAACCACACATTCCCAATTGCTTAGTCAGATGATAAGGATCATTTTTAGCTACCATAAGGTTCCGACACTTGTACGGATGCGATTAAGGCACGATATTCGACAAACGATCTTAACGGTTACCCGAAAACTATAAATACCCCATCACCCCATTGCAAAACTTACAAGAATTTTGATTTGAGAAACTCTAAGTTGAAAGAATTGTTTCATACCTGAGATTTTTGAATCGAAATTAGCATTCGGGGACCCTTCGTAAGTATTCTTTCGTTCTTTTATTGCTTTTCGAGTCTTTTAGAGTCTGAAAGTCAAACTTTGTTTGACTTTCTGCATTGACCGGTTTATGGTCAATGCGAAGTTCGTTTGAACTTCGCAACGTGAGTGTAATCACGTTGGTTATAGTCCCTTGGGACTATGCCTACTGATTACCACGTTGTCTAGGGTCGTAGGGTAGGCGATCTGATAAATCGCCTATACCTTCGAACCCGACCCTTTTGGTCGATCATTAGGATCCGACCAAATACATTAGGTGACCATAGTAGGTAGGGAATAACCTTCCGAGGTTATACCTTATGGTCACGACGTTTAAGTAGTTGTATGATAGGTAGTTTATATGCCTTAGGTAAATTACCAGAATACCCTTTTCATGTATAATTGGTAATTAAGCATATGTAACCTAAACTTTTGTCACATAACTGATTATGTAACATGTTTAGGCATATAACACTTGTCATAGGGCTAGTTAGGCGGTCCGAACGCGTTTCACGCGAACGACGCGTTAAAGTAGCATAAGCTACCTAAACGGGTCGTAATGGGTCGGAAGCACTTATGATAGGTTTCAATTAGTATGTAGGCTTTGTTAAACCATATTACACGAGTTTCCATACTCGTTTGGTTTACGAACCCTCATTCTATCCGATCTTCCGATTTAGGTCCGGTTTATTAACATAGTTACCTATATTAGGTGCCGTTTGATTCCGTGATCACTATCATTGTTTGATTGTCACTCCAGGACTACTGAGTAATCACAAGTGAGTACATAGACCCCTCTTTTACTGTTTTCCAAACTGTTTTGGGGTGAAACACATGTGCCTACTTGTTACTTTCATGCTTTCCTGTTTACACATCATATACCGACTATGTTTGTTAGTACATTATAGTACATGATTTCATTACATTTCATGCTATGTATGTCCATTGTGTGCATACTTAGTACATCGTTTTACATTACATTTCTGCTATGTATGTTGACTGATAGCATGCTAGCACATTTATTTACAAGACTTTTCTGCTTTGTATGTTAACTTAGCATACTTAGTACATTGTTTTCATATGACATGTATACAACTGCTATGACATTTGGTTTGCACAAACGGGTCTTTATTACGTTCATTAACATTTGCTACGCCGCTCGGTAGTAAGTAGTGGTACCATAGGACTTGACAAATCCCATTCCTGACATCCCGGGTTTGTTTGGATGTAAGGAATGACTGAATCCGAAAACATTTATTTTGATAACCTTGACTGAAAGGGTTATCCGACTGTCTCAAGGCTTGAATGTATGCGTTAACTTACCACATAAATGTTTGTATCAATGTAACATGCATTACTTTGCAAAACATAACTTTTTGATATATTCAAAATACTTTGTTTTGTACATTTCTACATTTGGACTATGTGACAATACTTTACTTACAATACATAACATTTGATACACATTACTTGACTACTTTTGGACTTATAAACATTAGATATGGTTTATACAAGGACTTTTGACTATTGGTTTAAACATAGACTTTGTACATTGATGGTTTGTTTAAGTGACTTAAGTGACGATATGTGAGTAATATGATACAAGCATGGTGGATACGCCGCTGGTACTTCCTATATATAAATGTTTGTATTATATTACATATCATAGCGTTATTTAAATCATTCATGTTGGACTTATACACTTTATACAAGTAACATGTTTTCACAAGATTTTGGTTTACAATACAGTTTATTTTATACAACTCATTTTACATGGTTATTCATTTAACCATACATTATTCTCTTATTTATACATATCAACTGAACTTATTGTTTTTCAAGCGATTTACAAAACAAATCAAATTACAAGGTTCATGACTAAACATTTCCTCAAACATAAGTCATGAATCTTATATTCACAAACCTATGTATCTCACAGACATTTTTATGCTGACGTACCTATTTTCACATGTGTTTTCAGGAGCTTTTCCATAGGATGTTGATCAGGACACTAGGGCGGACCTGTGCCTTAGAGACTAAAAACGATGATAGACTTTGTTTAATTATGTTATAAACTCTATATTTCCTGTTTAAGACAATGAAACTTCTATGTTGATAAATAAAATACAACTTTGTTTGCCATGGATTTGAAACAATTAATTCTGTTACAACACTCCTCGACGTTTCCGCCACGTTTTGTATGCCACCACCTAAGCACGGGGTGTAGGCGTACACCCGACAGTGCATATATAAATAATAAGGTATAACCGCCGGTTTCGGGAATAACTCGTCGCGGGACTATATCATGTGGTGTGTCTATTAATCTTTAACCCGGTGTCAATTCGGGCTACTGAACGTATAACGAACATGTAATTCTTTTACAAGTTTATATATAAATAATTATAACAAGTTATAAAAAGTTTTGTGCCATGTGCATTCAAATCAATTTTCTAAAAACATTTTCAAAACGAGTCAGTTAATTGTATTTACCAGTGTAAACTGACGTATTTTTCCAAAAAGATTAAGTGACAGGTACTGTACGTAATTGGCTGGAAGCTCAGGGCGTTAATAGGGAATCTTGCAAGTTCTAGATGCCTAAAGTCTATTGAACAAATGTTATCTTTCTGTTTTAAGATCCGTCTGTGGATCCATCTTACATTCCGTTGTAATATTAAATATTACTTTTGAATCGGATTGTAATATATTTATCCTTTGCTTCCGCTGTGCATTTAAATTGTGTTGTTTGACTATGATGATATCAACTACGTCACGATACTTCCCACCGGGCCCACCGGTAATACGTGGAAATATCGGGGTGTGACAGGTTGGTATCAGAGCCAACATTGAGTGAATTAAACACTAGCCTTTTGTGTTTAATCTCAATGACACAATAGCACAATCCTTGACCTTCTGAGTCTAGACTTAACATAGGAATACTCTCATCTCTATTCGGAGAATTATTGCTTTCACTTCTATATATTTTTAATTTGTCGCCAAGCAAAGAAGCCGTAATGGAAATTCTCCCCATTCGAAGCCTAGGAAAGGCCGAGCTTTGTACTGCGACTAGGATAAACGTGCAACCAAGGAGAAAACATTCAGAAATAAAATGAAGAAGAAACTCTTTTTACTGAAGTTCGTTTCCTTAGTAAGTCCTTATAAGGGCATACGTATCTTTCAATCCCTTCGTGGACAACATTACTTCTTTCAAGTCCCGTTTAGGGCAATTCTGTACCTCTTTTGAAATTATTGGGATGTTTTATCTAAATTTCATTTATATCATTATATACGAATATAATATATGAAATAAATTGGAATATCATTCCTTTTTGTAAATGATCTGCCAGTAATTATATATTAAAAAGAATCTTAAAGGGTATAACCTAGCTTGAATGTCATTAAAGACCTGGCTATGATGGTAAAACCTGTTTAAAGGAGATTCAGATCCTTATTAACATCTCACTTTAGGATTGTTCTGCGTTAAATGTTAAAAAGAATCTTAAAAGTAAAACCTAGCTTAGATGTCATTTCAGACATGGCCAAGATGGTAAAACCTATTCAAAAGATTCCAATGTTGATCAGTTCTGTTTAAACTAAATGGAAAACATGAATAACATACCTGTTATGGCATTCAAAGCAGAGGAGAATCCAGTCAGAGATCCAGCCATTGAGTTCGACATGCTTGTCAAGTTGATTCGGTTCCTCCTTAGGGTGTACAGTAATGATGGTGATGAAAAACCGAATTAGGGTAAGGTTCGGTTAGAGGGAGAGAGTTCGATTATGATGTTAATGAGGGTTGATTGATTGTGTAAAGTGTGTAACTGTCTAACCCTTTAACTCTCTAATAAGTCCCTTATTTATACACCCAAGAGGAAACCTAATTAGTTAATAAGGGTAATATGGTCCATCAACAATTACCAACTAATTATAATAGGTTATTAATATATTTTGATCTAATATAATATAAATGATTATATAGGCTACAAGATTAAATACTAAATAAATAATATTTAATCTAACATTCTCCCACTTAGCCAAGTAATCATTTATCATGAGTATTAGGTAAGCCTGGCCAGGAGTTAACACTCATTTTAGCCTTAAACCAAGAACTATAGCAGAGAAATACAGCCGTTGAATCATCATTCGACTCAGGACCCCCATTAGTCATACTATAGCCTCAATTTAAAACCTAACAGTTACGATCAAAATACGCAGCCCTTTAGCGTCTGATTTGTATTTATATTTGTCTATATGTCATTACACCGGCAGAACATATGTTAGAGACATACAAAATCAAACTGAGGAAATTTTATTAATTAAAACATAAGCTAGTACAATATGCCATTAAATAAGGTCTTTAGTAAGTCCCATATTCGATACATGTTCTTCGAAAACTTTAGGTGGGAGACCTTTAGTCATCGGATCCGCAAGCATATCTTTAGTACTAATATACTCAATACAAAGATTATTTTCCTCAACTCGTTCACGTACGAACAAGTACTTCGTATCAAGATATAAACCAGCTCCAGTCGAACTGTTACTGTTCGAGAAACTAACGGCAGCTGAATTATCACAGTAAAGCTTCAATGGTCTAGAAATGGAATTAACAATTTTGAGTCCAGTGATCAGATTTCTAAGTAACATTCCATGACAGGTTGCGTTGTAAACAGCAATGTACTCTGCCATCATTGTGGAAGTTGTAGTTAACTGTTGTTTATGACTCTTCCATGAGATAGGTCCGCCTGCTAACATAAAGATGTAGCCCGAAGTGGATTTCTTGTCATCTTTGCATTTAGCAAAGTCAGAATCAGAATAACCTACCACTTCTAAATGATCACTTCTTCTATAAGTCAGTTTATAGTCTTTCGTCCCTTGCAGATATCTGAGGACCTTCTTAGCTGCTTTCCAGTGATCTAGGCCAGGATTAGTCTGATAACGGCCTAGCATTCCAGCAATGTAAGCGATATCTGGGCGAGTACAGACTTGAGCATACATCAGGCTCCCGACTACTGACGCGTAAGGTATCTGGCTCATTTGCTCCTTTTCAACCTCTGTTGTCGGACACTGGAATGAACCGAAAACATCTCCCTTAACTACTGGAGCGACGGAGGGTTTGCACTGTTGCATGTTGTAACGTGTAAGAACACGATCTATGTAAGTCTTTTGAGACAATCCTAAGATCCCTTTGTGTCTATCTCGGTGAATTTCGATGCCAATGACGTAAGAAGCATCTCCGAGATCCTTCATGTCGAAGTTATGCGAGAGTAAACGCTTCGACTCATGCAACATGTCTAAACTATTACTTGCCAATAGAATATCGTCTACATAAAGGACAAGTATAGTAAAGTTACTCCCACTCATCTTGAGGTAGGTGCATTGATCCACTTGATTCTTCATAAAACCTTGCCTCTTCATGACTTCATCAAACTTTAGGTACCATTGACGTGATGCTTGTTTTAACCCATAAATGGATTTCTTCAACTTACAGACTAGATGCTCCTGACCTTCAGGTTTAAAGCCTTCAGGTTGTTTCATGTAAACATCTTCGTCTAAGTCTCCGTTAAGGAAAGCAGTTTTGACGTCCATCTGATGCAGCTCTAAATCAAAATGAGCTACTAGGGCCATGACGATCCTTAATGAATCTTTACGAGAGACAGGTGAAAACGTCTCTTGATAATCAATTCCCTCTTTCTGAGTGTAGCCCTTTGCAACCAATCTCGCTTTGTAGCGTTCAACGTTCCCATTCGGATCCAGTTTTGTTTTGAACACCCATTTACAACCTACAGGTTTGGTACCATTGGGTAATTCGACTAAATCCCAAACGTCATTTTTCTTCATGGATTCAAGCTCATCAATCATTGCTTTGTTCCATTCAGAAGACTGATCACTGTTAATGGCTTCATTATAAGAGATAGGATCATTGAGCTTTCCAGCATCCATTTCAGTCAGGTAGGTAACATAATCATCCCAATTAGTAGGCCTTCTTTGCCTAGATGACCTCCTGAGTTGATTATCGGGTTCAGCGTTGTCTTGGTTTTGAGCGTTTGATGTGCCTTCGTTATGAGGTATAATGGGTTCTGATTGTGGAGATGGATTTTGTGCAGCGACTTCAGGTGCAGTTGCATGGGGTACAAGAGGAGTAAACGGAGTAATGATAAGCGACGAGTCTCTCCCCCCCGCGTCTTGTACTTCTTGCAATTCTTCGTAAGGGTTGGTACTGCTCCCACTGACCTTGAAATCCTCCAAGAACGCAGCACGCTTGGTTTCAACAATACGGGTGACATGGGAAGGACAATAGAAACGATAACCCTTCGAATGATCAGGATACCCGATAAAGAAGAAGGTAACTGTTTTAGGGTCAAGTTTCCTTAGGAAAGGATTGTAAAGTTTTGCTTCAGCAATGCAGCCCCATACTTTCATATATTTAAGACTCGGTTTCCTTCCTGTCCAAAGTTCATAAGGAGTTTTAGGGACAGACTTAGAAGGAACTCTATTGAGTATATGAACAGCTGCTTTTAACGCTTCAGTCCAGAGGAATAATGGTAAATTAGTGTTGGCTAACATACTGCGCACCATGTTCATAAGGGTACGATTTCTTCTTTCAGCGACACCATTCTGCTGAGGTGTACCAGGCATGGTGTATTGGTTCACAATCCCCTGGCCCTTACAAAACTCATAAAATGGACCAGGAGCTTGACCCACATCAGTATGTCTTCCATAATATTCACCGCCTCTATCTGATCTCACAACTTTAATCTGACGATCTAATTGCTTTTCAACTTCAGCTTTATAATCTTTAAAAGTTGTTAGAGATTCAGATTTCTCCTTTATAAGATACAAGTACATGTAACGAGAATAATCATCAATGAAAGTGATAAATGAAGTATGTCCTGTTATACCAGCAATTTGATAAGGACCACTAATGTCAGTGTGAATGAGTTCTAATAAATTAGAGCTCCTAGTGGCACCTTTCTTATTTGCTAATGTCATTTTGCCTTTGAGACATTTGACACATGTTCCAAAATCGGTGAAATCGAGAGGAGGTAAGACTTCATCCTTTACGAGACGATTTAATCGTTCTCTTGAGATGTGGCCTAAACGTTGATGCCACAACATAGATGAAGTCTCTAAGTCTCGAATTTGTTTCTTTTCTATCTTTGTGAGTGATTCATTAATATTATATGACAACAAAGATTTAGAAAAATTATCATCTAGTTCTAATCTATAGAGACCACCATCCAGAATGCCAGTACCATAAACAACGGAATCATAGAGAATAGAGAGTTTGCGATGACCATGAGAAACGACAAAACCGTCCATGTCTAACTTTGGTCCTGATACAAGGTTCCGAGTTACCTCAGGAACATATAAGGTATCATAAAGTTTAATACATAAACCAGTTTTCAAAAATAATTGTAATGTTCCTATGGCCTTCACTTCTAATTCCCGATCATCCCCAACTTTAAGTGTTCTTTGGTTTCTTCCCAGCTTCCGGATTGTAAGGAATCCCTGAAGTGAATTAGTAACATGTACCATAGAACCAGAGTCAAACCACCAAGAATTAGCAGGAACATTTAAATTAAAGGACTCAAGTATCATGAAAAAATCGTTACCTTTCTTAGCCAGCCACTCCTTGAAGTCAGGGCATTCCTTTTGCTTATGTCCTGTTTTCTTACAGAACTTGCAATAGGGTTTGCCTAAGGAGTTCTTAGAGCTGGAAGGTGCACTTGTATTAGGAGTTGGATTTGGCTTTTGAACCTTAGAAGCATCCTTTCTTGGATAATTGTTCTTCCTCTTCTTTGAGCTGGAGGTGGTGAAGTTAGCAACATCAGTATGGCGATCCATCTTCATACGCTCTTCCTCCTGCACGCACATGGCGATCAGCTCACTCATCGTCCATTTGTCCTTCTGAGTGTTGTAATTGATCTTGAATGCTTCATAGGACGAAGGAAGCGAAGTGATGATGAAGTGAACAAGAAAACCATCACTGATCTCCATCTCTAGGCCCTTCAACTTATTGGCCATGTCATGCATCATCATGATGTGTTCGCGAATACCGCTCCTCCCATCATACTTAGTCGTCACCAGCTTGAGGATAAGTGTGCTAGCGTGTGCTTTTGATGTTCCCTTGAATTGATCCTCCACAGAAGCCAGATAGGTTTTAGCATCTTCAGAATCAGGAATGGCCCCTCTGATTGAGTTATGAATGGACTGCTTCATGAACATGAGAGACATGCGGTTACACCTAGTCCACTTATCATGGAGTAACTGCTCAGCAGCAGTACTAGTAGCAGTAAGGTCCGCTGGCTTATTCTCTCTTAGAGCATAATCAAAGTCCAGCAGCCCAAGAGTAAGCATGAGGGCATCCTTCCAAGCAGCAAAGTTATCACCAGTCAAAGGTGGAATCCCTTGATTGGGTGCTGTTAGTGGAAATAAGACGAGCAAATTATGATACTAAGAAAGAAGTCTTAATGTGATCTAAGGGCATGTTATACTAAGGCAGGCATAAGTAATGACCATTTTAATTATGAAGCTGTGATAATGTCTATTACTAACATCAAAATAATAGACTTAGTAAAATTCTATTTAAATGAAGACAAATCAGCTTTGGCCAGAAGTGTAATCATTTAAATATGTGTGCAAAGTAATTGTGACAAATCAGCTTTGGCTAGAAATGAGACAATCACTTTAGTTATGCACTTGTCAAGTCATGCTAAACATAAATGAATTAAATCAGCTTTGGCCAGAATTAAGACATTTCAGGTTTGTAATGCATACTTAACATAGCTCTTAATAATACTTGAACAATAAATAGATGTATTAAATCAGCTTTGGCCAGAATTAATACATCAAAAGCTCATTCAAGTTAAGCTATTTTGGTTTTGCAAAAATTATCTGATTCTGATTAATTAAGTAAGTAAGTGTAAACAAAACCAAGTATTTAATAGCAAACCACCTGTTAGCGCGGATCGAACTCCGCGGTTAGGTCACATTAAACAGCATAAAAAATGAGGTCTCGAGTCGCAATCTTAGTTTCGAGTCGCAATGGTTATGGTTGCGAGTCGCAATGGTTATGGTTGCGAGTCGCAATCTCAGTCTCGACTTGTGATGGTTATGGTTGCGAGTCGCAATCTCAGTCTCGACTTGTGATGGTTATGGTTGCGAGTCGCAATCTCAGTCTCGACTTGTAATGGTTATGGTTGCGAGTCGCAATCTTAGTTTCGAGTTATGATGATCGTGGTTGCGAGTCGCAATCTCGTGGTTGCGAGTCGCAATCTCGTGGTTGCGAGTCGCGATCTCTGTTAACAGCTGCTGATTGTGATAAAACTGAAACTCGAACTTTAAGGGATTTGGGATAGTATTTCCTGTTTTAATCATGATCTAAACTTATCAAGGATTTCGAAAATAATAACTGATTATCTCTTTAACAGTTTTCGAAAATTTAATAGATAAAAATTTAGATCAAAACAGTAAAACACTTACTAATCCAAAATTATATTCCAAATCTTATGAATTTTTCGAGTTTCTTAGAACATAAATGATGAACCCTAAAATAATAAGAACATAATCTGGAAATCCGAAACCTGATTTTAATGGTTTTGTAATGGATTTCGTGACAATAAGCTTAATCCTTTTATGATTTCGGGTCAAAATATCAAGTAATAATTTCCGAAAACAGGGATTTCGGCCATAATGAAACCCGAAAACAGTTTTTGATTTTAATGCTTTAAAACTTCCGTTTTCCAGATTTTTGATCCGATAATAATGGATACGAAAAACAGAACTGATTTATCAACATATGCTCTGATACCACATGTTGATCAGTTCTGTTTAAACTAAATGGAAAACATGAATAACATACCTGTTATGGCATTCAAAGCAGAGGAGAATCCAGTCAGAGATCCAGCCATTGAGTTCGACATGCTTGTCAAGTTGATTCGGTTCCTCCTTAGGGTGTACAGTAATGATGGTGATGAAAAACCGAATTAGGGTAAGGTTCGGTTAGAGGGAGAGAGTTCGATTATGATGTAAATGAGGGTTGATTGATTGTGTAAAGTGTGTAACTGTCTAACCCTTTAACTCTCTAATAAGTCCCTTATTTATACACCCAAGAGGAAACCTAATTAGTTAATAAGGGTAATATGGTCCATCAACAATTACCAACTAATTATAATAGGTTATTAATATATTTTGATCTAATATAATATAAATGATTATATAGGCTACAAGATTAAATACTAAATAAATAATATTTAATCTAACATCCAATCCTTGTTAACATCTGAAAACGTGTTAACACTCCTGACAACAGGTGATGCGATAAAAATCACACTTGTCATCCTTATATTAGGAACTTCCAAACCCCTTATTTAGCCAAAATGATCATTAGGAATCATGGCTAATAAACGTCGAACATGATGTACACATCAAAACATCCATTTGGGATGTATACCTACGGGCAAAGATGTATACATGAAAAAGATAGTTTTATTTCATAACTTATTGTCAAGACAATGAACTGTGAAATTTTCCGACCCAAAGGATCATTGATTATGTTTTAAAATTTCCCTGGTGACAAGGCCTTTGTGCCATCAAAAAGTCCTTTGGAACAAGCCCTGGTGCTAAATAAAATGTCGGTACGACATTGACAGTCGTGACTTATGCCCCCTGTCTAATAAATATGAAGGATTATATTCCGTTTAAACGCCAAAGATGGATTATTAAAAACCTAGGCAAAACATAATCAAATAAATTAATACTATCTATTGGCCTATATGGTTTATTTGCACCATGGCTATTTAATTATCAAGTTCGACAATTCACTATATAATTAAATAAATTATTACTACTTGGTTTGTAGCCTTCAAAGCTTCACTATGGCTGACTCCTCTGAAGCTCACAATCATCCAGTTGATCAGAATAATGATGCAAGATTGAATGTAACGGGCACCGAATTACAGGATATGATAGATACAACCGTAAACAAAGCTGTGGACCGAGTATTAAAGGATCATAAGCGAAAGTGCGATAATACCCCAAATCAGGGTTACAAAAAGGGTAAGACTGGTTCAAACTATAACCCGTCCAAGCCAAAGGAGGCAAAACCCAAATGTAAAACCTGCGGGAAGAAGCACTTCGGAAAATGTTTTTATGAACAGACCAGGGGATGTGTCATCTGTAAAGAGATGGATCACAAGACCCATGAATGCAAGGACTTGAAGGACGCCACATGCTATGGTTGTGGCGAGAAGAGGCACATAAAGACCCGCTGCCCAAAGAAGGCAACTAAAGGGAAATGCACTTTGGAGTCACAAGCTAGGCCTTGTGGGATTTGTAATAAGGAAGGGCACAAGACTTTGGAGTGCCAAGGCATAAAGGACGCAACCTGCTATGGTTGCAATGAAAAAGGGCACATCAAAACTAATTGCCTAAATAAAACCAAGAAGCCTGTGGAGGCTAGGAAGACCAAAGCTGGGGGCTCTCAAATGAATGCTCCAGAGGCCGTTCAGGATGACAATGTCACAACAGGTATTTTCCTTATCAATGACGTTATGCTAGAGTATTATTTGATTTAAGTGCAGATAAGTCTTTCGTAGACAATAGATTTTGTAAATTATTAAATTTGCCTGTTAAAACTCTAAGCGTTAAATATGAAGTAGAATTGGCCGATGGTACCTCAGAGAATGCTTCAACAATATTAGATGGATGTTTTATATCCATTAGGTATCATTCTTCTCTGCTGTCCTTGTTTCCGTTAAAAATAAGAGGAATTCGATATTGTGATAGGAATGGATTGGTCGTCTTAAAATCAAGCCCAAATTGTGTGTGATAAGAAGCAAGTAGTTATCAAGACTCCTTATGGTGAGCCTTTGGCAATTCAAGGAGACACTGGGAATGGATTGCCTAAGCACTTGTTGAATTTGGTATTTAACACCAAAGCTTCGAGTATGGAAAACTCAGAAGAGACAAACAACAGTCGTGATGCTAGAAATGCGACACATGTTAATGATGCATCAAATGTGAACCTCAATGTTAATGGAGTTAAACTCCAAAACTGTAATTAACGCAGTTGTTAGGAAGGCTATGAGAAAAGTCACGAAAAGGTTCAAGGAGCCAAATGATGCTCGCTCTAAAGCACATGTCGCTGCTCATGAGAAGAGCTTTATTCACACTTCAAATGCGAAGAATAACCCAAACAAAATCATATATGGAAAGGAGCCCATTCTTTTTAGGATATACTTAAAAGTACTTCGTCTCTTGGAAGTCAAGAGACTTCAATAAGAAAAAGGGGCCATCGATTGCAGGAAATTATGGGATGAAGTAGAAACCATTAGGTGTATCAGCGGTTATGCTAGAAAGAACACGGTGAGGTATGCATCACAGTCATTCGATGGCAATACCCTTAATTAGTGAGGACATTAATGAAGTCCACAAGGAAGATCCTCTTATACATTATGGGATGGTCCAAGTTTTAAGGACCTTATTAGAAAAACCTATTATTCGCATCACGAAATGGAAAAAAGATGGAATAAGAATTTTCTGACTCTCACCATAAAAAGTTCTAGACTGTAGACAGTATGTTACGAATTTTAATGCATTGGCTGAGATAGTGCCCTATTCAGTCTACCCAAATCTAAGCTTAATGCAAACAATTATTGGTGGTTAGCATCAGCAATAAGAGGGCACATTAAGATTTCAAAGCCTGCTTATTATAAATCTATTATGGATCTACCTCAGCTACTCACATTATATAGATTAAGAAACAACCAGTCAAGCTAAGTCTGCCCTAAAAATTTACCAAAGATTTTGCAGCTAAGTTTAAAAGGATTAAGAATGGAGGCGTTTAACCCTCCTGATGAATGATTAGAGGCAATTCACGTTAATAATGACACCAGATAAATCCCTTATTGTGATTTTATTGCTAGGAGATACGTTTGGTTTCAGGTGCTGCTGAGTCTCTCATAAGACCATAAGCTTAGCAAACTTTTAGAAATTTTTCCGTAAGAACCCTAGAGATTTAGTGTAAGGTAAAACTTACAGGCGAAATCATAAGAACTATTTCTTCTGTTCCTGTCAGAAACCTTCGGTCGTAGAATTCTAGAAGCATCCTCTCTCTAGGTGTAGTATGTCAGCATATGTAATTGATATCTCTTGATCCCTATCGATTGAGAATACCAGATGGTATGACAAAAGCACCACATGAGGATTGATGTATCTTAATAAGTTCCATAGATTGCTTCCATGCCTGATCAGTATAGAGGTTTAATGCATGGAACCGCAAGGTTATTCCAATGGTCATATGGTACTAAAGTCAGCTAATGGTATTCAAAGAAGATATCCAGAATGGATTTGTCCAAGTAAATGTCTCCGATTAAGGAATTCGTGGACTCGTAACATAAATGTGTCACTTACCTGACACAGACTAGGATAAATGAATTGGAGCCTGAGAATTGGAAAATCTCTGTAACCTCCTTATACCTTGGTTATCTTCTCCAAAGATTACCATGTTTACCTTCTGAGAGGAAAGTAGAGTTAAGATTAACATCCCGCTTAGGGCTGCAGTATTGTAAAGACTCCATGTTGATTATCGAATAATCGAATCCCTGATTATGTGAGTTTTAAGATAGAGGTTCATAAAGCCTAATTCATTATTCTGGGAAGTTCGGTATTGCTAATTAAGAAAAACAGTTCATTTTACTTATGCAATGATTACCGTAACCCTATTTAGGCAACAATTAAGAATCGCCATCAGCTGCCCAGGATCGTCGATTTTGTTCGACTAACTGTAAGGATTAGCTATCCCTTAAGATTGGTTTTAAGCTATAGTTGGAATAACCATCTCACCATAAATATGCATTTTTATAATAGATGTTATATAAATATCAAGGCTGCTTCTTTGGAGACCTTGCATAGATGGGATGTTAAACATCTATTGTTAGACAGAAGATTAGTAAGTCCAATTATCAGGATCTGAAAGTTGCCTTGGAAACAACGAATAGGATCAAACAAATCCATAATCATCTCTAAGTTGCCAGTATTCGGCAGAAAATCAAGGATTTATGAAAGTAGCAACCCTCCTAAGTTCTTGTTAAGAAATAAGGTTCAACAAAAGATATCACCCTGGAAGGGTGTGCCAATTTGTTAATTATCAGGCTAGTTAAGCTCTGAATATATAGAATCATTCGAGGGAATCTAATGTATCAAGATCAAATAGCTTATAAGCTAAAACCTATTTAAGGAGCTTGGCGGAGCTCGCAATGCATTACACACTAATGATTTAAGGATGTGTTTCATTAATACGTCGAGAAGCATTATCACATAATGATATGCAGATGGATGATATGATGAGAAACCTGTATCGATTGAGGATCGACAGGTTAAGAAGCTCCAAAAAGAATACATATACATATTATAGAGGTCAGTTTGGGAGCTTGGAGAGGCTCCAGATAAGCTATAGAAGTTAAGTCCATTATGCGACAAAAAGAACTTCCAGCATTTTAGCAGATCTCGAGGTCGAGATTTCTTTTAAGAGGGTGAGGATGTAACACCTCGTAAAATCACGTCCAACGATGTATCAACACGTGTAATAAACCCTAATGAAGTCAAACATTGAATTTAAGGGACTAATTTTTTTTGAAAAATCGAAAACTTTGATTATGAAAGGACTGGAAGTGTTAGAATACCTAAAATAAGTTCTAAATAACCTCTGACGATATTTATATTCACAAATGATCCACTTGGCGATCGAGTGTAGCCGTTTGCGGAATTAATTGAAAGTTTGCGCAATGAAGGGTTAAAAGCGTCAACATGTTAATTCTTACCTCTGAGTGACCTTTTAACAAACCGGGAGCATCATTGTATTTGATTATACTCTATGGAATGCAAATTATTGGCCGTCTAAGGTTTTTATGCCTATAAGTAAGGTTACGCGCAACTTTGCAAGTTAGAGGGACTAAAAGTGTCAATATGTTTAATTATACCTCTGAATGACCTTTTAGCGAACCCGATGCATCGTGATGTTTAATAATACTTCCAAGAATGCCTAATATGGATTAGATGATGCTTCAATGCAATTAAATGATGAGATGCGCAAGTTTGCGCAATAGAGGGACCTAAAGCGTCAACTTTTGAATCTACGCCTCTTGGTGACCATTTAAGGGAACGGGAGCGTAGTAATATTTAAGTATATGCTTGGGAATGACCATTATGGGCCATGGAAGGCTTGGATATCATTAAACGATATTTCGCGCCACTTTGAGTGATTAAAGGACTAATTGCGTCAAACTGCAAAAGTATGTCGATTCGTATGGTAACAGACCTTCTGAAATATGAACATGAGTTAAACATACCCTAATTATCCCTTACCTAGCTTAGAAATAGGCTTAGAGGTGTTTCGTGCGCAAAAATAAACTTTTAAGTCATGCAGGGACTAAAAGTGTCAAAAAGTGCACAAGTTTGCATTTTCGCGCATATCTCACATTCTGAATATATCCTGACACCCAAAAATTTGTGTAACCACTAAAATATTTTATTTTAGTGATCGGCATGATAAAATTCCATTCGTCGCGTAATTTGGGTCGTTTTTCGCATCCGTTCGTGTTTCGTCGTAATTAGACGAACAACGTGACCGTAGGGCCAAACGAACCGACATCCGACATATTTTTGAGCATGTTTTGTGTCCCCTATGTTTAGGCATCATAGTAGAGCCTTGAAATGAAGTTAACGGGCTTTAAATGTGTCATAAATGGCAAATAACAAGTGCAGGGGCTGTTCTGTAATATTTCAAAGTTGCTGAAATCAGTTTTATTCAAATCTGCTGCTGGTTTCTGCTTTCCACTCACACATAATTCACCCTAGGGGCTGCCCACTGACTTAAAAAGTGGTATAAAACCTGTAACAATCTCTCAAACCCTTGAAACACTTGTCACAATCTTGTTCCTTTCAAAATACTATACATAGGAGTGAACACCCACTTGAACATTTGTACTTTTCTTTTCAAATCTGCTTTCTCTCAATTCTGAAGAGGATCCTAGACATTTTTGGAACCTCTATTCAGTCCATTGGACCCTTGTAAGTATCCTTAACCTCTTTTAATCATGTTTTATTAGTTTAATGGCCTAAAGTCAAAACCGTCGTAATTAAGGTTTGACTTAGTGATTAATCACTAATGGTCCAGTCAATTCTCGAATTGAAAGTACCTATGAGTTGGTAATTATGTGGGTAATAAACCCTTAAAAGGGCACCCTCTGATTCCCACTCTAACTAGGTCAATTGTCGGGTCAAAGTTAATTATAAAAAGTCAACAGATAGCAAATTTTCGCATAAACGCATAATTAACAATGTAGGAACTATGGAGCCTGTTTTATCACTTATATAACTTGGTAATTAATGTAAGAACATGTCTAAACATGTTCAACCCGACAATTTTCAGTTTAAGCTCGGTTCGGAACCGAAAGTCGCATAATTAGACTTTTGCTTTGACTTTCAGTTCTGACCCAATGTAGCATGATTTAGAAATGCCTTAGAGATTTATTAGGACCAGGTTACATGTTAGTATAACCCTCTATGATTATACAACTTGGTTCATTAGTTATCCGATTCATATGCATGTTTCCGTTATATGCCTAAATGTTGACCAATGTGCCCATTTGACCTAAAAACAAGAATTTTGAAAATGTGAGAGGACAATAATTTTTATTACTGATTTATAAACATGTCCCTAAATTTTGACATCAGTTTGAGGTCTAGATTAAGAGTCATGCTCAATAGCGTAATTAGAAAGCTTTTTTATTAATTAAATGGCGTAATTAGCATAAAGCCTATCTAAACCAAATTTTTGATACCAAAATTTTTACCTACTGATGTAAAAAATATTTTGGAATTTTTGAAGATTTTTATTTATTTTTAGGCTGAGCATAACATAGGGTTATAGCTTTGATTCGGTAATTGTCGGTTTTGCCCTTTTGGCCTATAAAATGAGTTTTACATAATATTTTGATACCAAACATTTTGCTACTGATTTTATATAATAAATAAAATATTTTGAGTCTTCTGGAATGATAAAAATATAAGCTTTTCTTTAAAAACCCGGAAATCGCTTAAAACCGTCTTTTTACGCGTTTTAAACGCATAGTATGTACTAAAACTATTTTAAATATATAAGACTTGATACCTACTGATATTTTTAGTAAATTTTTATACTTTAACAGTAAGCAAAAGTTTTAAACTCTGGTTTCCAGATTTGACCCTTAAACCTTATGTGAAATTACCAAAATGCCCATTTGGTGCATAGTTTGATTATAAATGGTAAATTTCACATATATGTAATACCCTACTGATATAACCTATTAAATTAAGTATATTTACTGATTATATCAGACCCGAAACTCAGATTTATATTAAATCTCTTTTATAACCTTTTAAATGACCAAAATACCCCTACGGGGCATAATTTGAGTTTATATCCAAATTGGGCATAATGGAAGGTATCTTACTGATATCACAACATATTTAAAGCATATTAACTTAGGAAACCTGTATATGACTCTTATGGTTACCCGTTACGCATATTTCACGTTCGGTTCGGTTTATGTAACTAGTTTGCATAAATTGACCGAAATGGGTCAAACCTTATCATTTTTGCCTCAAAATCCAGAATGTGTTTAGTTTACCCATATTATACAAGTCTCCAAACTTGTCGGGTCTAAATCATATTCTATTTCCGGTCTTCGCTTAATCATGCGTTTTGAACCGTAAACCTTTCCTTAAAACTAACCAGTCTAAGTTACGACTTAAATAAGACCCGTTAGGAATCTAATAGGTTAATAAAACCTTCGTTCCAGATTAAGAGCCCCAGTAGAGGTACTTGTGCTTGCTGACTAGGATATACGGCTGAGTATAAATTGCATTTTAAGCTCAGGTAAATACTCTTAACTTATTTTCCCTATACGGGCTTGGGGTACGGTATATAAAATACCGCTTGGTCGGGCGTTGAATTTTTAATTATATGAAGATTAATTTATTGAGATGTCCCATTTAAATTGTTTTGTTTGCTTAAAGCCTTTGGGGGGTTAATGACCATGTCCCAGATATCCTTGGCATCATTTTAAGAAATGGCCAGGACCTAGGCACGGGGTGTAGGCGTACACCCGACAGTGCATATATAAATAATAAGGTATAACAGCCGGTTTCGGGAATAACTCGCCGCGGGACTATATCATGTGGTGTGTCTATTAATCTTTAACCCGGTGTCAATTCGGGCTATTGAACGTATAACGAACATGTAATTTTTTTACAAGTTTATATATAAATAATTATAACAAGTTATAAAAAGTTTTGTGCCATGTGCATTCAAATCAATTTTCTAAAAACATTTTCAAAATGAGTCAGTTAATTGTATTTACCAGTGTAAACTGACGTATTTTTCCAAAAAGATTAAGTGACAGGTACTGTACGTAATTGGCTGGATAGGGAATCTTGCAAGTTCTAGATGCCTAAAGTCTGTTGAACAAATGTTATCTTTCTGTTTTAAGATCCGTATGTGGATCCATCTTACATTCCGTTGTAATATTAAATATTACTTTTGAATCGGATTGTAATATATTTATCCTTTGCTTCCGCTGTGCATTTAAATTGTGTTGTTTGACTATGATGATATCAACTACGTCACGATACTCCCCACCGGTAATACGTGGAAATATCAGGGTGTGACAGGAAAGCTCATACCTTATCGATTGGGGGTCGGGTGGTCCTTATCAAAGCTGTGCTGGAGAACTTTCCGATCTACTACCTCTCTATTTTTAAAGCGCCTTCCAAAGTTATCGAGAAATTGGAGTCTCTTATGAGAAATTTCTTATGGAGAGGTTCGGATGGTGTTAGAAAAACGCATTGGGTAGCTTGGGACTTAGTTACTTTGCCTAAAAATCGTGGTGGCCTTGGCATTAGTAAACTAAAAACGGTGAATGAAGCTCTCCTCGCCAAGTGGATGTGGAGGTTTAGGGTGGATGAAGAGAGTCTCTGGAGAAGGGTGGTTTTGGCCGTTCATGGAAATAGAAGGGGGTGGTCGTGTCTTCCTTCAAAGCCGGGGATGACGGGAGTGTGGCTTAATATTGCGAGAATGGAAGCAAAAGTTTTGCTTAACGGCAAAAGAATTCTTAATTATATCAAAGGGATTCTAGGGGATGGGGGTAGTATCCGATTTTGGATTGATCTTTGGATCGGAGATACCCCTCTTATGTTGAGATGGCCGAATTTATTTGCGATCGAGAAACATAAATCCTGACTGGTGAATCACCGTCTTCGGGATGGTGGAGGGGGCGGCTCCGTTACGTAGGATTGGATCAGAAATCCGACTTCGTCTTTTGAGTTGGGCGAGTTGGCCGATTGTGTTCAGATGCTTTCTAGCATTGAGCTGTCTTCGGGTAGGGACGAGTTTGAGGTGGACTGCTGAAGACTCGGTTAATCGGCTTTTCGGCGAAAGGTTGCAAGTGGATTCCTTCAAAATGTAACATTTTTGTTTGGAGAGCGGGGCTCAACCGGATTCCTCCCAAGCAAGCGCTGGCCCGTAGAAATATTCTTGCAGGATCGGAAGACTGTGTTCTTTGTGGGGACGTGACTGAAACAGTGGATCATCTTTTCACGGCTTGCTTGACCTCGCTTAGGGTCTGGAATGGCATCAGCGAATGAACTAAACTCCCTCCGATTTATGCTTTCAATTTCTTGGACCTGATGGAAGTCTACAAAAAGTCTGGTGGTAACTCAAAAGCTAAGGAGATCGTCCGCGGGATCGTGATTACGGCGTGTTGGTGTATTTGGAAATCTAGGAACGCGAAGATCTTCTCTAATGGTAGAGGGGAGTGGTCTAAGATCTTTGGGGAGGTAAAGTCGGCTAGTTTTTTTTTTTGGTTTAAGAACAAATCCAAGTATAGGGATTTAGATTGGAAAGAATGGTGTAAGTATCCGATGTACATGTTGTAATCGTTTGGTGGTGCGGTCATGTGTTTTTGGTCAGACCGACCGTTTTTTAATGAAGTTTACCTTAAAAAAAAGAAAAAGGCAAGCTTACATTTAAATTTATAATTAATAATATACATCATTTAAGTTGTGTCCAATCTTCATAAAAGCATAAAGATAAATTTGACCAATCCGCATGTCACGTTTCAATTTTTAACACATATTTTATATTTAATTTGCAACCGAAAAGATCATTTGCAAGTCTTATCACATGCTAAAAACTGAAAACAACTCAGTTTCATTGCAAGACGAATCACATGTTCTATATTTCATTATAAGGCCATCCGTAGTCATAAAGCCTTTTGTGGGGCGTTATACGACATGTGTCATGCCATGTCACACGGGGGCTTTATATCACTAGAGCCCGTAGTCATAAAGCCCCTACCTATCATTACCTAATTATTAATTTTCAATTTTATTAATTAATTATAAAAACCTTGCTTGTTTGTGATTGGTCCAAACTTTGAAAACATCTCCATACCCGGCGTTATCCACATCGCGCCATTCAAAATTTTTTTGCCATACCGCCCTGCGTTTCGGTGTTTGAGGGCGTTTTCCGGCGCTATGTGGGGGCATAGTACCCCACTACGTTTGATCTAATAACTGTTTTTTAAGCTAAGAGGTAAGTTACTGATTTGGAAATATTAATTAAAATAAAAACGATTATGTCTGACTGTCTGTTTACTACGGTACTACAGTCAAGGGCGGATCTACCTTGTAAGAAGGCGGTAGTGTAAATCTTCGAAAAAATTGACGTTTTCTTATTTCGTTACCCCTATAAGGATATTTCTAGATTCGCCACTGACTACAGTTGAACAATCGGTTAGAACCATATACATAATTTCTCAATAGTTGAGACAGAAAAATGAAACTTTTACTAGTATCACTCATCATTTAGTTTTCTTAATCATCATGTAGATGACTTAGAAGTGCAATAATTAATCAACAAACTTTAATAAAACGAGTAGAAGTATATATATGACTTTGGGCTTCTTGGGATATACCCAAAACAAAGAAAACACCAAATCTACTCAAAACTTAAAATACATATAAAACAATCCAAAACCGGCCCAAAACCAATCTAAAGCCCAATCTGCTCATCATATTGGTCCACATTATGACCCATTGACCCAATATTACATATTCCTATAATCCTATTCCTATCTATACAATTATCAAACTTTTTGACTTTACAGTCTGCCATCGCACCCCAGCCAAATGCCCTCTATATGCTGATCTCTACAGAATCCAATGCCCATTGCAATATAGATTCTCCACTCTAGTCATATCTTGCACCACTAAGGGTGGAAGGCTCCCAATTTTTTTTTTTTTTTTTAACGGCAAATTTGGATCACTGACGGACCACTGGAGTATCATCGTGCCACCAGCAGAACCACCCGATCATATCCATCTCCACTAGGCAATAATGCCTATACACCAATTCAGGAGGAAACCCAATAAATCTGGGAAAACCCCCTTTGTGAGAATCGAACCCATGACCTAATGGTCATAAGCCTTATCCCACCCCCAAGATACCACTAGGCTATAATGCCATGGGTAGAGGTGCTCCCAAATGGGAAGTGTTAAATTGTTCCCCTAACCAATAATATCATGCTATATCAATTTTCCTCTTTACTTTTCATTTTACACTTAAACACTAGAGGTGCTCAAATACATGGGGAGTGGTAAACAATTTTTTTTAAAAGTTAAATTTGTTATTGGTTGAAAAAGGGTGAGGCCCACCATTAACCCCCTCTCTCTCCCTTCTCTCTCCTGTTCCCCACTCGGTGACTGTTCACCGTAATAAGCTTTCACCGAACACCGAATGCACCCAAGGGGTGCCTCCCCGATCGGCAAAGAAGGTTCACCGAAGGGGTCACCGATGGTGCCCCTTCCACCCTAACCAAATCATATGGTCACAAAACTGTTCCCCAAAAGAGAAAAGACATATGGTGGGTCTAATTAATTGCAAAAACCCGTCCATCTTAAACAGTGGCGGAGCTTGACTAAAAGTTTCGAGGGGACGTAAAGTGATGGGACCCAATTTTTTTTTCCTATTGTTATGTTTCGGGTCGGGTCGGGTTGGCTATTCGATTCAAGTCGGGTCAAATTATAATAGTTCCAAATAAAACCAAGTGCATATTTACCAAACTACCCATCATTTATATACAAAGTTTATAAATATTTAGGATATACAATTTAAGAAAAATAATTGGGGGGAGGGCCGGAGGGGGGGGGGGGGGGTCCTATACAATTTTAAATTTTTTGGACGAAAAATCGAAACTTATACACTTCTAACCGAAACATTGGGGTGGGCGGGTGCACCCCCGGGCACCCACTATACTTCGCCAGTGATCTTAAACCAAATCCTTTTAAAAAGATTTTGTTTTGGTTTCGACAAAAATAGGCTATTGATTTGATACAGGTTATGTCAGATAAAAAACAATCATTATACTTATATAATTGCCCATGACATTATAGTCTAATGACATCTTGAGGTGAGATAAAGTTTAGGAATCAATACGTTCTGAGTTCAATTCCCACAAGTGGGTTTTCCCAGATTTATTAGGTTTCCTCCTGAATTGTATATAGGCATTATTGCCTAGTGGAGATGGATATGATCGGGTGGTTTCATTGGAGACACGATGATATTACAGTGGTCCGTCAGTGATCAAAATTTGCCGTTCAAAAAAAAAGTTAACATAATTTGAGTAGGTCAAATGAACCATGGAACGAGTGATTGTCGCATGTAAGTAACACACACTTTTAACCCAGTTAATTTTCATTGAATTTGATATTTATTTAATAACTTACTTTTGTTAAAAAAAGTAAATGCGTAACTACATTAACTTTTTTCTCAACATTCGGGTCTAAATTTTGTTGAAAATAAAGGTGTTTAAATAAGATTTTTCTTGATATCGTAAATTAGAACGAGTGCTAGTAGTCTAGTACCAACAAAACCGATTATGATCGGACAACATCGGTACCGACATTAGTATCATCAATATTTTATCCTTGATGTAATCAGGACCGTCTATCAGGGAGTGCAGGAGGTGCCTGCGATCAGGGCCCAAATCAATATAGGGTCCGAAAATTTTTTAATTTTTTTTATATATGTACATATTTAAAAAAAATCTGGATGTTTGTATAAATAGGGGTCTACTAAAAGACCCAGAGTTTTTTAAATAAGGGTCTGTTTAAAAGTTTTATAAAATGACCCAATTAACAAGTTCAATTGACTAGTCTAAACAAAAATAAGGGTCTGCTAGATCAGGAAAAGTAGGATCGATAATTTGATAATTTTTGCTACACTATTTTTGTTAATTTGTTTGATCTATTTCATAACAATTATAGTAGTATTATGGGTTTTTAATATTTATATATTTGATTGAATGATTGATAAGTTTATATTATATGAAAATTTGCGAACATGGCCTAATTTTTTTATCGCGAACAGGGTCAATTTTTTTTTTTTTTATGATTTTCAAAGAAAACCTAGATGTAATTTTCAATCGATATAAACACATGTTATATATCATTCTACAAGAATCAATTTGAGAAGAAGGAATGTGGAAATTGCTTCGGTAATGTGTCCTTTCTGCGACGAGTATGAGGAATCAGTTGATCATTTATTTACTGCATGTTCGGTGACGCTTAGAGTTTGGGCGGCTCTAAGTGCTTGGTGCAAAATTCCCCCGATATTCGCGTTCGAATTCAAAGATTTGATGGAAATTCATAATTCTAATCAAGGAGAAAAAGAGATGAAGAAGATATTACGGGTTTGGTTATTATATCATGTTGGTGTATATGGAACGCCAGAAACGATTTGGTGTTCAATCAGATCAGAAGAAGCCATATAGAGATTTTGATAGACATTAAATCGAGAGGTTTTGGGTGGCTAAAAAGTAGATCATCTTGTAATTATATTTGTTGGAAGGAATGGTGTAAATATCCTATGTATATGTTGTAAATGGTTCCTTGTCCGTTTGGGTCGGGAACGGTTGTCTTGTATTGGCCTTTTGCCCGTTTGGGTCGGAGGTTTGTTTGTTTAATGAAGTTATATTTTCAAAAAAAAAAAAGATATCATGAATGTAATTTTATAGATTTCCTTTTTCGATTAATTAACCAAAGTCCTACAGGTTGTTTTAGGCCTGGTCTATTCGCACACGGGATTAGTCTTTTTGCACACTCGAAGCGCCCCGCTTTGGTCAGTCCTTGTCTGTTGACCTTGTCCAAAGCGCCCCGCTATGGCCAAAGCGGGGCGCTTTGAGTGTGCAAAAAGACAAAAAGTGTTGGCTGTAATTTGTGTTGTTTTTTTTTTGAAATAGGTGGGATGTGGGTTAGTTTGGCAGTGTTTTTTGGAGGAAAAAATTGTATTTGAGTTTTATAATACGTTGTTTTATAATTACGTTTTTTTACGTCATTATTTTTATAGAACGTATATAATATAAGTGCGTCTTTATAAACTGTTAACCTAGTTTATTTTGTTAAATTAAACGAACACGTTAAATAAATTGTACAGAAAGCCATAAGAATTAAACGTAAACAATCCAAAACCAACGGGATGTAAATATATATCAGTTTGTACATACAAAACAAAAAGGTACAACTGACTACATAATACATAACAAAACACTATACAAACAAACTAAGGTACTAATCCTCGTGCGGTGGGGACGGTGGGAGGGGAAGTGGAGGCAACCCAGCGGCCTCTCGTAGAGAAACGAGCGTCTCGATGATCCAGTCCTGGCGTGCGGCCTGGCGTCTCAGGCGCCGGTCGAAGTCCCGAGCCACCTCACGCGCTACCGGAGGCAGGTCAGCGTAAACGTGCTGCGGGTACTGTGGCGGCTCCGGAGCTGGCTGAACTGGTGGTACCAGGATCTCCTCGATATGCTCCTCCTGAGCCGGATCCTCTAATACAGGCTCAGGCTGAGCCTGAGCCTGAGCCTCAGCCTGAGCCTCAGCCTGAGGCTGGCCCGGGAACTCATCGAGTCCCAGAGCCTGTAGCTGAGCCTGCCGAGCGGCCGCCTGCTCAGCAGGAGGAGCCAACACTCCAGGCCTCAACTCAATAACAACCGGGATGACCTCCGGCACCGGCTCCGGCTGCCAAATCTGCCCGTCCATGCCCCTAAACCTCAGACCAACATCAAAGCGACGGGTGATCTGCATGCTAGAAACTGACGCGCGGCCCAACCTGGTAGACGGGACCGGATCGGACAGCAGCGGATCTCCCTCGAGCACGATCCCGAGCGAGCGAGCGATGGCGGTGATGAATGAGCCAGTGTGCACCCACCCGCGGAGCTGCCGGTGGTATGCGGTGGCAAAGTAATCTGCCAGGCAGGCTGCTAGATTGCAGGGCTGGCCCCGCAGTAGGCAGTATAGAAAGAAAAGGTCACCGAGGTTGACCTTCTCCCTGCTGGCACCCCGCGGCACGATAGTTGCCGCGATAACATGCTGCAAGTATCGGAACAAGGGGTCTCAAATGGAGGTGGCCTTTTGCCAGGATTTCCCAAAGGGTCTAGTGGAAATGGACCTCCAGAAACTGATAAGCGTCTGCCTGTCCATCATCGTAACCGCCTGCGTATATAAATCAGTATCAAGCTCGGCCTCTGTGTACAAACCTGTATAAACAAATAATATTAAATAAACAAATGATATTAAATAAACAAATAACATTAAATAAATAAATAATAATAATAAACAAATAATATTAAATAAACAAATAACATTAAATAAACAAATGATATTAAATATAAAATAATAAATAATATTATTTAAACAAACCTGTATGCATAACAAACTGCCGCACACTCATCTGAAACTCCTGACCGGCGAGACGGAATGTAACCTCGTGGACTGGAAAATCCGGGTCCTCGACGTAATCCGCCGGATGCGGCGCGTATGTAAACGTGGAAAGAAACTCCCACGTAACCTCAGGATACGAGTCCTCCATCGCTAACTCAAATAGGCGCGACCAAGGAGTATCTAGTCCAACTATCTCACGCGCCCGCGCGGCCTCTCCCACGGTGTCCAACAGGCCCCAGTCTATCCCTACATGCTCCCCAATGGGGATGCCGCACAACCTCGCGCATCTCCTCCTCGCCCGTGACCCCGCCGGAAACTGCAGGTACGGACATGCCGGCTGCTCTCCCTCATCTCCCACCACTCCCTCAGCCTCCATATGCTCAATCTCATCATCGGAGGAATCCATCTCTGCACGTTGAAATAAAAAAATAATATTAAATATAAATAATAAATAAATTATATTATTTAAACAATTTAAATAATAAACAAATAATATTAAATATAAATAATAAATAAATTATATTATTTAAACAATTTAAATAATAAACAAATAATATTAATTATAAATAATAAATAAATTATATTATTTAAACAATTTAAATAATAAACAAATAATATTAATTATAAATAATAAACAAATATTATTAATAAAAAAAAAAACATGAACCAAGGCGCCACGCTTTGGCCTCGGCGCGGCGCTTTGGTTCTTCGTGATGAAGAACAGCGGACCGGATCGATCCCCAGCCCAAATCAAACAAAAATCAAACAATAATACACACATAACTTGAACCAAAACATGAAATGAAGTTCGATCGTACCTTTTAGCGGGTGAAACGGGTGAAATGATGTTCGATCCGGTCTAGTGTGTGTAAATCGCACTGGTTGTGTGTGTTTGGTTTGAAATGGGGGAGAAGGCCCTCCGCTTCAGCTATAGCGAGGGGTCGAAGCGCCCCGCTTTGGCCATAGCGCGGCGCTTTGAGGTCAAAGCGGGTCGCTTAGGTCAAAGCGGGGCGTTTAGGGCCTTTTTTTATTTTTTTTAAATTGTTTTTAATTCACAAACGCGTCGATAATAGTCTAAATTTTACGTTTTTTCCATTATACATCATTTTTTATTATATATGAACTATATTGCAAGTTCCGGATCAAATCGGTTACGTGTGATGTCTTATTCCGTTATATCGTATCATTTTGGTTTGAAAGCACAAGTACTCCTGTGAGAGGTGTTATGTGTATCAGCCGCCTACCGTACATGAACATGACGTATTTTTTCATTAATTGTAGTATTATGATGTATATTGTCATTTTGGGTCGTACAAGTGCGTATTGAATCTGATTGGGTCGCGCAGGTGACATTCGGTTTTTAACGTGATGTAACGCATATATTGAACAAGCACAAACGTGATTATTATTAAACACATTTAACATACATCGTGAACATATGGGGTTACATTAAGGTCAGGGGCACGATACATAAGCATTTCGTACGCGTTGATCTGATCCCGGTACAATGTATGCCAGGCTGCTGCGCGCTCTGTTCTGTTCGCTGTCCAGAGTGGGTGTGGGGGAGGCATTGGATAACAACCTCCAAGATCTACATGTATGAAATGCCCATGGTCGACGAACACAACCGCAACCACCAGGTGAGGTTGCTCAGCTTCGTTTGGCCCGCCCAGCAGAGGGAAAATTGTACAGCTCCCACGCATGTCGAAGGTGTGAACAATCACACCGTATCGTTGGGCAATAAGAAACCCCGTGTCAGGCATCGTCATGTAATTTTCGATATCTGCTCGTCCCACCCGCTTGAAATTGATCCATCTAAGCAGCGCATCATAATGTCCTATGTTTTCCGGATCGAAAAACTGCCTCCAAAGCGATTCGTTCCTACGTAACTCCTTTATAAGTTGTTTCCGGATCATCAAATATGAATTTTGTTTCAATCCTAACCCAACAGCCACCGATCGAAACCCACAATGACCATCTGGTTTCACGTCCTTTATTCTAACGATGTATGGATGGATCACTTCGGGAATCTGAGATGCGAAGTTGCGGATCGCTATATCCGTCTTAGGACCGAGCTTGATCATCGGGAAATCAGGGTGCAGGTTGATCGGTTTGGTATTCTTTTGTCTTCTAGAATCTTCGAGTGATATGTACGAGCTGTGACGGGGAAGATCATCTGAGGCCTCGACCCAAGTTTCTTCCGACGGAATGTACGAGCTTTTTCTAGCGGCTTCAACCTTTCTTTCTTCCTGCGTTTTCAATGTTGGGCGACCACGAGTTTTCTTCAGAACAGCAGGAGGTTTTTTGTTATTGTTCCCTGGATTGAGGATTTGCTGAAACTTTTCAAAGAAGCTCCTTTTCACTTGAGGGGGTGTTGGATCGATCTTTTGTTTCAATTTTTCAAATTCCGCGTCTACATCGATATCCTCTATGTTTTTCTTTGCAGGCTTGAAGTTAAGCTTCTTCCAGAACACGTCTATGTGTGTGATCCGGAGTTGCTGACCTGTGGATGAAAACAAATTAGGTGGCAGAATCATAACGAGAAAGGTCAAAGATATTAATTACCTTTATTTTCCAACTTTTCCAAACGACAGGCACATGGCAAACCACAGCTGGTAAAAAGTTGGCAACCACAGCTTGCACCGTAGGCTCTCAACCCGTCTTCCTTACGTTTTAGTTCCCTACTCAAAAGCTCAATCGCATATATTGAAACCTTTCTGAGAATATATGCAAGCATGGGCTGCTTCTTGTGGTGCGTCATCACTTTTCGGAGGCTTGTTTCAAAGCTTGTACTAATCTCGGTGTATTGTCTATCAACAACATGATCAACATACAGTACAAGTTTATCCAGTGTGTTGCGATGACTTGGAAAGTGACTTTTTAGTGTTGCATGCATGCCCTCAACCCTGTTGGTCGTAGTTTGGTGAAAGTTGATAGTTTTGTTAATCCAGCATGATACAAACTTTTCAAGGTACGGATCCAACCAGGATTTCTTCATATAATCAAAAACCTCTAAAATTAAAAAAAACGTAAATAGTCAGTTTTTGTTATTATATAAAATTTGAACATAATTATGTAAGAAATACCTACGTTCACGGTCATCTTCTTTCAGCTGTGCTTCAAAGTTTTCCAAGTTATACCTGTATATTTCCTCGGTCGTAGACTCGCACAATAACCAAAAACTACGTACGAATTCTTTCCAATCCTTGTCAGAGAATTTCTTCTTGCTGTTCTTATTAATATTTTGTTGAATATGGAACCGACAAAGATACTTATGCGCTTTTGGAAAAACTTGTTCACACGCGTTCATCAGCGCAAAATCCCTGTCTGTTAAAATCACGCGCGGTTCCATACATCCTACCAGCATAGACTTGATCCTCTGCAACACCCATAGGTAGTTCTCTGACTTCTCAGCGGAAATTACCGCACAAGCAGCCGTAAACGATTTGTTTGTCGACGTCATGCCTACGACCTGAACAAATGGCAGGTTGTACATGTTCGTTTTGTAGGTGGCGTCAATAATTAGCACATGCGGGAAGGCACACCACATATTGAATGATCTTTCGTGAACAAAGAAGACATCTTCAACTTCGTTTGATATCTCATTCGTGCGCATGTAATAAGTGTAATTTTTTTCGAGAAGAATGCTTTCAAGTTTTTGCATCGGAGACTTACCGACATTTTTTTCGGCGTTGATCTTCTGAACAGCGTTGTGTATATCTTTCGGAATAAGCTTTCTAGCCGGATTGTTTTTTGTCAGCGTTCGCCAGATACTTTGGTTAGGAATGTCTTGCTCTGCCAGCTCCTTAACCAGTTTTGTATCCTCCGAAGAAAGCCTTCTCGCATACGCGTGACCCTCTAAGTTTTCAATAGGAGTGTGGTTATGCTTCGCCTTCGTCACCTCGATCCTCCAAACACTTCCGGATGATTCCGAAAACCCGATCATCTCGAACGGGCAGCCTATTTTCTTGCTACCCGTTTTCCTCTGTGTAGCTATACTCTTATGCTCCCCACCAAAAGTACATTGAAACCAAATCTTGTAATTCTCTCCTCTTTTATTCGACCTCTTAGTCACAATGAGGTAACCGTTGTCTTTTGCCGTGTCTTGTACCCAACGCACCAACTCTTTACGTGACGAAAAGGTCTGCGTCGTATCAAACGAAAACGTAACCGGGTAACAGCCTTCCTCGTCAACAGACACATCCCCCGGCTCACCATCGTCACCGAGGTCCGAATATACTTGATGTTCAAAGTTGTGCTCACCACCGTAACCGAAATTCGAATAACCTTGTAAGCTCTGTTGACAACCGTAACTGTCGCCACCGTACTCGCCACCGTAACCGAAATTCGAATAACCTTGTTGTGCGTAAGGGTCCTCCACAGGGGTATTCAAATCTAGCGTCACCGTGTTATCACGATAATGAATGCCAGATACAACCTCTGCCTCCCTCAAGTTGGACGAGACCGGTTTCTCATACGAGTCAGAAATAGCGGTCCCCTCGTAAGAATCAGGAACAACTGTCTCGTCAGAATATTGACCGAAAATATAGTTGTTTAACCACGACATCGTTTTTTCAAGAGATGTAACTAATACAGCAAAACCGCGCGTTATTTTGAGAAGAAACACAACGGATCTGAAATGAAGGCAAAATGTATATCGAAGATGGAAATGTATGTCGAAGATGGAAACACAACCTCAAGTTGGCAAAACGGACAGTGTGTGATGGGAATGTATGTCTCACAGGTTGCTTTTAAAAGGGGAAAATGGTGAAATTTGGGGTCGAAGCGCCGCGCTATGGCCACAGCGCGGCGCTTAGGGTTAACGACAAAACATCATGATTAGCTTTATGTCTGTCAAACAGTAACGAATGTTTCAAACGTCAATCGAAGCACGTGTTGTCGATCGAAGCGCCGCGCTTTGGCCATAGCGCGGTGCTTTGGGGTGTGAAAATAATTTTGGGCGTGTGCAGCTAGCATGACCCTTGTTTTAATTTCATGGCTACAAATAATAACAGCAAGGCATTACTGTCGGTACATGAAAAAGAAGGTGACACTTCACATGAATAGTGCTAGTCGCTGAGGGCCCCTCCTACAAAATTACAATACTACTCTTTCTATGATTGCATCCTTTCGAAAATCTATATCCAACCGTTAACTTACTGTAGATTTGCCACGTGGCAAACTGCCTCATCACCAGATTTCCGCATATTTCTATGATTGCAATCAGTTATCCTTTCAGAAATCTTCTACTCAGTACTCACCCCTTCAATGGCCACTTTTGTCTACATTTTCCTCACTGTGTTCTTCACTGTGTTTTGTTTTTCACAGGCAAATAACTTCAATGTTGGCGGGAAAGATGGGTGGACTCTGCACCCTTCTGAAAGCTACAGTCAATGGTCTAGCAGACTGAGGTTTGTCGTCAACGACAATCTCCGTACGTAATTTTGTGTCTTTTTTAATGGGTTTTTGGTTTTGTGAAATGGGTTGGTGAAAAGTTTTGATTTTGAATTGCAGATTTTAAGTATGATGGTGGGACTGATTCTGTATTGGAGGTTAGCAAAGGTGATTATGATGGCTGCAACACGAATAGTCCTATTACGAAACTTACTGGTGGAGATTCTACCTTTAGTTTGAACCGTCCTGGGCCGTTTTATTTTATTAGTGGTAATAAGTCGAATTGTGATCAAGGTCAGAAGTTGACGGTGGTTGTTATTACGCCGAGATCGACGAAAACACCGCCTGCTGTTGCTCCAACTCCGCCCAGCTCGCCACCGGGAACATCCACGCCAGGTAGTCCAGGTGCTTCACCGGGCGGAGGTGGAGGTGGCTCAACTTCTCCACCACCTAGTGGGGGAGGAGGGTCATCATCTCCACCGGGTAGTCCCGGGGCATCACCTGGTGGTGGAGGAGGCTCTTCTCACCCAGGTAGCCCCGGTGCATCACCGGGTGGAGGAGGAGGGTCAACCCCAGGTAGTCCAGGGGCATCACCTGGTGGAGGCGGCTCTTCTCACCCAGGTAGCCCCGGTGCATCACCTGGTGGAGGAGGAGGGTCAACCCCAGGTAGTCCTGGGGCATCACCTGGTGGAGGCGGCTCTTCTCACCCAGGTAGCCCCGGTGCATCACCGGGTGGAGGAGGAGGGTCAACCCCAGGTAGTCCAGGGGCATCACCTGGTGGAGGCGGCTCTTCTCACCCAGGTAGTCCCAGTGCATCACCTGGTGGAGGAGGAGGGTCAACCCCAGGCAGTCCTGGGGCATCACCTGGTGGAGGAGGAGGGTTAACCCCAGGTAGCCCCGGGGCATCACCTGGTGGAGGGGGAGGCGCATCTTCTCCACTAGGTAGTCCCGGGGCTTCACCGGGTGGAGGGGGTGTCTCTACTTCTCCCACTGGTAGTCCAACGGGTTTACCAGGTGGTGGAGCCTCCTCTCCTGCCGGCAGTCCAGCAGGTTCACCCGGTGGAGGAGCCCTATCTCCGTCTGGTAGTCCAGCGGCTTCACCGGGTGGAGGCGCCTCTTCTCCTGGTGGAAGTCCAGCAGCTTCACCAGGTGGAGCAGCGTCTACTCCCACAGGTAATCCAGCGGATACTCCGGGTGGAGCTCCGTCTTCTGCAACCGGTAACCCAGCGGATACTAATGGGAATGGAAGCCAGAATGGATCGGCAGCAAGTTCATGTGTTTGTGCAATCTTGACTATGCCAATTGCCATGATAATATTTGTGTTTGGGTGGGCTTATTAATTTGTTTAGGGAAATTATGTGTTAGTTGTAATTTCTCACAAAATTTGTTGTATTTTCGTAGTTGTTTGTGTTAATAAATCGTTGGATTACTTCACGAATTATGATATAAAATAATTTCGAGTTTTCACCCGTTACCTCCATTTCTAATTAAATGCATGTTGTATTTTACCCGCGATCTCAATACAATCCAACAAATCCCATAAGTGGTATTAAATTCATCCTTTTGACAAGATATTCATTGTAAAATGTCAGATCATGTTCAAAAAAAAAAAAATGTATCAGATTTAGTTTCATTTATCTTTTAGTATCTGATATTTTCAATTTTTGAGCCGGAGGTATTACTGGAAGCAGCCTCTATATTCCTACGGGGTAGAGGTAAGGTTGTCTACATCTTACCCTCCTCAGACCCTACCTTAACTTTGCTATTGGTGAGATTTACTGGGTATGATGAAGATGATTATTTTCAATTTTTCATTTTGAACAGCAAATTTGTACAATTTTTATTATTAATATTTCTCTTATCGTGTTCTGAATTAAAAATATAATATAAAAATGTGGTTGTAAAAAAAAGTTACTTTTTGTATAAAAAATCAAGGCACGAGGATCTTTAAAAAAGGTTATAAAAATCAAGGCACGAGGATCTTTAGAAAAAGGTTTTTCTATGATTTCATAAATTCTTATTTAATACCAATAAAAGAAAAATCTTACCATCATCGATCGTTTGTCTTTTAAGTAGAAACATTCCATGCGTATGGCGATGGGTATTTAGTCTATCTTGATTCGGTTCCTTACGATGTTAGTATAGTGTCGGCACACGGCGTATCAACCGAAAGATAAAACTCAAAAGATAACAATCATGATATAACTAAAATAATATCGACACGTGTTTTATATCAGTCAAAAATTATAAAAAGGAATATCAGTAACATTTTCGATACTATCGGTACCGGTACCGATGTTGTTTTGTTGAAATCAACAAGACATCGATGTTTGTAGATGGTATCAGTTTGTTTCGTCATGGTACTGGTATGATGTTAACACCGACTATAGCCTACAATATATATAATTTATAATGTCGGTACCAAAGTTGTTCGGACGGTATTGGTTCAGTTTGCCACAGCAAAGAACAAAAATATATTCTGATATATTTAACATGTTCGGTTTTGAACAAAACTTTTATCGAAAAGTAGAGAAAAATAAGTACGTCACAACGGTATCTTCGGAATTTGATAAACAATAACACTATAAAATTAAAATAACGAAAAGGTAAACAGCGTAGGTTTAGGTTTACAAAAAAACCTAAATATGAGATAACTTTGATAACATGGATGTTTGTACTTTGATTACTTGTATATTAACCACTCACATCTCAGTTTGGATTTTTTTTTCAAGATGTAGATAAAAATAGACACTTCGCAATACATACTCGAATTTTTATAAGAAAACTATCTTAAAAGTTATAATAGGAAAAAAATTAGTAAAGTTAACTAGTATAATTAATAAAGGGTAAATTACACTTTTCGTCCTTTATGTTTGTATTGAATTGCAATGGATGACCTTTAAGTTTAATAATTACAGTCACAATCCTTTATTTGTAAAACTCATTACACCATAGGTCCTTTAACACTAACATGGTTAAAATTTTAAGTTAAGCCTGATCACGTGCTTTGAACATGAGGGTAGATTGGTAATTTTACTTATTTGTTTAAAAAAATAAAATTATATATAAATACACATCAAACCCTTAATCTTTCTCTTAGCTATTTCTCTATATCTTCAACCAAACCTCCACCACCACTAAAACCAGATATCACCACCATATCCCAACCACCAGCACTACTGTATCCAGTAATCACCACCACCAAATCCGTCCACCAAACCCCACCACCTCCGATTGGGTTTGAATCGATGAGAAAATGGCGTAGGATGAGGCTCAGATCTTCGAAATGGCTTTCCAGCCGCCCGATAGATCTGAAGTGCCGTTGTTGGTGACGGTTTTTTAATCGCATATAAGTAGTGTCGTTGCTGATAACGGTTTCGTTGTTGATGGCGGGGCCGTTGTTGTCCCGTTAGATCTGAAGATGAGTTTTAAATCTGAGCGACAATTTAATCTCAGATTTAGCCTACATTGTTCAAAGTGTAAAAGGGTTTGTGATTTGTAGAAATTAGCAGCAAAATGTAAATCTTATTAATTTCATTTAAAAACCCATAAATGGGTTGAAAGATTGAAGGGATTGATTGAGAAATTAGTAGCAAGATTGTGAGATATTGGATGAAATTAGTTGTGGGTGATTTGAAGATTCATGAAATTATTGATTTTGAGGGGTGATTACATAGTACTTGAAATGTTGAATTTGTGTAGCAGACGATGGGAAGAAGAGTTGTTTTCTCATTTAATCTATCTATACTTTCTATAAAAGGAGAAATCCCAATGACATAAGAAAAGCTGATGTGTCAGCAGGAGAGGCTGTCCAACAATGCTTTTCTTATGTCATTATTACATCATAAAGCCTAATATATAAATCACTTTAAAATACGGTCAAAACGTCTGCTAGGGTAAACATCTGCTCATTTATATGTGACTTTACTTTAATACCTAGCAGCAGTTGTTGTTATCTTCCGTAATGCTTTTAGATCAGCAGATGTTTAAGGCTAATTACCGGGAAATTCAAATTCAAAAATGCATGAGAATAAGTAATTAGCAATTAATGCATGTCATCAAGAAACTCCTGTCAATCATCCTTCTTATATAAGGCTTTTCTTCTCATTTCCCTCTTCATATTTCATCACGCTTTCATCTTCTCTGATTTTGAAATTTGAAATTTAATCACAATCCGAATTCTGAATTAGAAGCATGTCAATATCAGTTGACAATAACAATCTTAGTTTTGTTAACGATTTGAATCCTGGGAAAGATATGTGGAACATGAAAGCGAGAATTATTCGAAAATGGAATCAGGGTTACAAGATGGATCTCATCTTCATTGATGAAAATGTAATTTGTATCTCTGCTTTTCTGTTTTTTTAGAGAATGCAGTGGTGTATGCTAAGAAGATACTTTCTTTAAATGTTCTTCAGGGTGCTAAGATTCAAGCAGGTATTAAGACTCATCTGATACATGTTTTTGATGCACAGCTTCAAGAAGATGCTGTTGTGATTCTGTCGAAATTCGGTGTTGGTGAGAATAAAGATTTATATAAAGTAGTAGTGCAGCCTTATAAAATCAACTTTTATAGATGCACAACTGTTACTCCTGTGAGAGATTGGCAAGGTGTTGAGTATGGTTTCAACTTCAGAGCTTATGAAGATATTCTTCAAGGAAAGGCATTAAACGCTTTGATTGTTGGTAGTGTATTTTTGTAATCATGTCTTGCTTGTATAATATTAGAGAGTTTTGCTTATATTCTTGTATAATGTGATCATATAGATGTTGCTGGATCTGTGATTTGTTGTGGAGATCTTGAAATCTTTGATCGACCTCCAAAGGAGACTAAGAAGATGAATTTCGATATTGAAGACTTGGAGTAAGTTGTTGTTAAATGTGCAGTCATGTACAAATCATTGTTTGTATTTAATGATGTTAATAAATAAGATGAAGAATGTTGGTATTTAATATGGGATCATGGTAATGGTAATAAATGAGATCTGTAGTGTTTGTATCTAATGCTGAATCATGGTAATAAATGAGGTCTATAGTCTATTCTTAGTGAATGTGGTAGTTAATTTATGACTCATTTGCTACTTTAATAAATGTCATAATTTTCCTTTTATTTTATGTTTTTATTCATTCAATGTTGTTTTGATATTAGAGATTTGTAAAGAAATGGTCATAAATTAGTCTTTTCATGTAGGGGTAAGGTTTTGCGGTGTACTATGTGGAATGATTATGCTCTGCAGATTAAGGACTTCATTTCTAAAATCCCACCTCATGAGCATGTGATGGCTGTTATACAGCATGGAAAGTGTAAGGAATGTGTTAGTGCACTATGTCTGTCGACTTCGTCTTGTATCGAGTCATGTATTAGGATAGGATAAACCAGAGCTCGGTTGCTAGAAACTGAGATTTGAGTGTTTATTAGTGATTTCGCTTGAAACAGCCAATGGCCATTTCAAACGAAATTAACAATGTTAATTCCATTTGAAATGACACTTGGTCATTTCAAACGAAATCAACAACACTATATATAGGGGAGCATGGTTTGTCATTTGTAACTTTCGGGTCTGAGTAGCGAAGCTCTGCCGAATTGTCTCCAGGTTGTAAATCATTGTTAGATCAATAATATAGACATTTAAATTGAATCAAGCGTGTAAACAAGTCCGTTTCTCTGAATTCCGCCTTAGATTCGGATACAAACTCTTCTTAACGACTCATTCAGGTCGCACAACGATCCTACAAGGGGTATCAGAGCTCAGGAGGAAGAGTTTAGCTTGATTTCATCAGTTTTCTGACTTCTACACCTTCTTTTTCAAAATTCACAAAATTTTACGGACAAAATGGACTGAATTTCACACATTACATGCAAAACAATGTTTTAACAAAGCCTTGAAAGAATTGGACTTAAAATCAACCTAAAACTTGATAAAATGGGTAATTTCGCTTGAAAATCTGTTCGGATATGATGACATCAGCATAATTTCGTTTGAAATTAGCAAGTGATTCCGCTTAAAACTGCTATTTCGCTTGAAAAGTACACCTGATTTCGCTCCAAAGTGTAATTTCGCTTAAGAAGGTTCACACGAAATTAGATAATTTCGTTCCAAAAGGGTATTCCGTGTGAAAGGTTAATTTCGCTTAAACAAGGGATTCCGTTTGAAAGTGTGATCTCGTGTGAAAGTTCTGATTCCGCTTGAAATCTAATTCCGTTTGAAGATCACTATCCCGTTTGAAAGTGGATATTTTGCATCAAGATCATTTCAAGTCAACCGAGTGTCAGTTTGTGTCAAGTTGTTTGATATTGTTTAGACTGATTGTGTTTGTTTGATTGTTTTTGTCTCCAGAATAATTCAAGAAGTTCACATCATGGCTGAAGAATTCTACAACACGTTCTACAATGCATTAACATCAGAATCGTCTGAAACTTCGATTGTTACACCAAAAACCATAACAAAAGCAGTCAATGAAAATATTAAACATGATAACTTCTACGGAACACATTCAAAACCACCAATGCTTGATAGTATTGAAGATTATACGTGGTGGAAAGAACGTTTCATTAACTGGGCAAAAGCATACGCGCATGAAAGCTGGTTCTGTGTGGAGTTTGGATATGAAAGACCAAAGAATGATAAAGGAGAAGAGCTCCCACTCAAGAACTTATCCAAAGATGACAAATCCGAATTTGCAGCCGAACAGAGAATGATTGCTTTGATCTAGTCATCAATTAGAAATGACATGTTTGCTTTACTACAACATGACGGGTCATCAAAGTCAGTTTGGGAAGCTTTACGGGTAAAAGCTGAGGGGGGTAAACAAATCAAGAAGAATAAAATTGCTTTGTTAAAGAAAGAATTTGATTTGTTTGATAGCTTGAAAGATGAATCAGTTCGACAAATGATTGAACGTTTTTGTCATTTAAAAATTGAACTTGAAAGATTTAAGATTGAGAAAACGAGAGAAGAAATAATTGACAAAATAATAGAAGCGTTACCATGAGTTGATCAGTGGCAACCGTTTGTGTTTATATTGAAAAATGATGTTTTGTATGAAACAATTTCTCTCGATATGTTAATTGAAAATATTGAAACTCATGAGCTTGAATTGCAGAAACAAAACAAGATGAGCAGTTCTTCACATCAACAGAATGTTGGTCTCTATTACAAAGGTAATTTACCTTCGGTGAAAATTGGAGAATCACCAAAGACAACATTCAGTTGTGAGAGGACAAAAGAGCCACAGAAAAGCTCATCAAGCTACAATACGGGTTATCATTCATATTCTTCAAAAGCTAATTCTGAAGAATCAGAGGAGATACTGTGCAACATTGCTCTCAAGTTGAAAAATTCTCCGGCAAAGAGCATCAATGCAGCTAAACAGCAAATGAGCTTCCTTGCATCTGTTCTGGAATCATATGAAGGTCTTGTAGCTGGCAAAATTGGAAACTCAGAGTTAACCAAAGAAGACTACGACCAGATTGATCCGGAAGAAATGGAACTCATTGATATTCGCTGGTGCTTGGCAAGTTGCATCCGCAGAGCTCAGAGATACATGGAGATTACTGGGAAACAATCATTAGGTGGTCCATCAACAAAGCTTGGATTTGATAAGTCCAAAGTGACCTTCTTCAAATGTAAGCAAAAAGGTCATTTCAAGAGAGAATGCAATAATTCTGCAGTTGGTGGAAATGAACGTCCGTTCAATGATGATTACTACCGAAAGACGATCTACCACCGAAGCAAAGAAGAGCCGAAAATGATTGAAGATAAACCCAGAGATAAGTCAAGAGCTTGTGCTGTAATCCATGATGATGAAGGATATGATTGGAGTCAAATTCTTCCAGAAGAAGTTCGTGTTGATAATCGAGTTACAGCTCATGGAAGAAGTACATCAAAGAGCAACCATTATGTTTTTGTTGCTGAGGTCAAAGAGAAAACCAGAGAAGAGATTATGAGTGAGAAAACATACAGAGAAAGAAACATTGCTAGCAACAGAATTAATGAAATGCAGGAAGAATATAAAAGTGTTGTGATCAATAAGAGATGGGATAAGAAGCGAGAATGCTATGTCAACAGAATGGGTGAACCTGTTGTTCCAAAGAAGGACATAATTTTTGATGATGTTCTTCTCATAATTCCTCGATCTGTCGAATACTATACAAATGTAACAAAAGATAACATGTATGCGAAAAGGCATGAAAAAGACATAAGATATGTCATGACATCGTGTTTGAGGAAAAGGGATGAAGAGAGAATGGAGAAGAATGTTGATGAGATGGTGAATAATTTGAAGAAGGTCGCTGAGGAAGTCAAAGTCGAAGCAGTTAAAGAGGAAGATGTGAAGGAAGAAAAAGTTGTTGTGAATGAAGAAGTTATGAAAGAAGTTGTTATCGAAGAACAGCAAGTTGAATAAACTGAGAAGAAAGTTGAAAGTTTGATTGAAGTGAAGGATGAGATTTCAAAGGATGCTGGTGATACTGAAGTTGGTGTTGAAGAAATACAAAAGAATGATGCTGATCAGATAGAGATTGCAGCATACACCGAAGTGACAATCACTGAGGTAATTTCTGATTTTGAAATCTTAAAAACTGTTGAACAGTGCAAGAAATGCATGGAAACGTGCAGTGCTTGTACTAAAAAAGCCGAAAGGTTCAGAACAAGAGATCTTGAATTTACCAAAATAGAAGAAGTTTTCAAAAATAAATACAAGGAAATGTTGGAAAACGAAAAAGTTTTGAAAGATAATGATGAAAAACTTTTAGAAAAATGTTAAAAATTAGAAAAAGAAAATGAAGTTTTGAAAGAAAATGTTTTGAAAAAGACAGAAGAATGTGATCAAAAAGAAAATATTTGTCAAGAAATGAAGAAGGAATATGATTCAATAAAATTGGCATATCACATTACAAAAGAGTCATATGAAAAGGTGCAGAGTGAAATGAAATTTGTTCAATCAAGATTAGATTACTGTTCCGAAACAACTAATACGTTTAAGCAAAATTATGAAATAAAGCAACAAGTTGTTAATTCTTACATTGAGGATGTTGCTAAACTTAAGCGTCAGATTGCTGATTTAGAACAGGATAATAACAAGTTAAAAAGTTATCACGCGTCGTCATATGTGCTTGAAAGAATTTTCAACATAAAATCGGATGGAAAAGATTCTGAGCAAAACAAGAAAGGTATTGGCTCAGAGTTTCATCAAGTTCCACCACCGGAAAAGTTTGTGTTTTATGATGATGAAAAGGTCGAAAAAGCTTTTAACATGGTAGATCAATTGCCAGATAACATTGATGTACCCTATTCCAAATATGATGATTCTAGTGATTCAGAGGTGGTAGGTAAAGTCGTTGAAAGTGTGTTGAAAGAAGAGGCAGTTGAAACAGGTAAATCTGAATCACATGATAAAAATGAAGGTAATTTTCATGATGGATATCTGAAAAACTCAAAATCTGAGAAAAATCTGGATGATGATTCAAAAGGATTGGTTTATACCATGATTGGATCGGACAAATTATTCTTAGATATTGTATTCCCGATTCATAATGTGATTTCAGAAAAGATTGACAAAGTTTTCAAGATGGATGAGATTGAAAAATTTGAGATTCCAAAGTTTGCTGGAAAAGGTCACAAAACTTTTTATAACAAACCTGGTTACAAGAAGAAAAATATGAAGGCTGGGTTGGGTTATAAAAGGAAACAAATCGAAATAAAAATGAACCGTCAAATTATCATACAAAGATGAATTTTGTTCACGGAACAAGTTCAGAAGAAGAGAAAAAAATCCAATTTAGGCGTCAGTCTAATGAAGAGTTCTATGCTCAAAAGAAAAAGCAACAACCACAGGTCAAAGATGTGTCCAAGAGAACATATTTCAAATGTGATCAAACAGGACATCTTGCACGCAAGTGTCCAAATCTGAAACCTGTTGATGTTGACAAAAAGAAGTCTGATGATGTTGAGAAACAAAAATCTGAGGATGTGAAACAAAGGTCGACCAGATTTGATTCAAAACAAACTTGGAGGTATAACACAAACAAGTTTGCTTCGAATCGAACTTGGAAATCAAATCTGAATAGGTTTGATTCAAGACAGACCTGGAATTCTCACACACCCAGACTCAGAACAACTCAAAGTTGGAAAACATCAGTTAATATGACAAAACCCCAAGAGTTTTGGAAACCAAAAGTTGTTGTTCAAAGTCAAAATGTTCAAAAAGAGTCACATTTTTACAAACGAGGTACTCCAAAAGGTTAAACATGGAATGTTAAGAAACAAGTGACTTCGGTAAATGATGAAAAAGTTGAAGTCAAAGTTGAAAAAGTCTTTGTTCAAAATGACAAAGATTTTCCGAAGTTGAATGAAGCATATTGTGTTGAAATGCCTAAGGTCAAACAAACCTGGGCTAAATTGTTCAAGTAATTAAGTAGTCTGAATGTGCAGGTGCTCAAGAAAACTAAAGATTGTGAAAATGGTATTCGGAGCAGCCTGACACGACAAGAAGAGGAGGCTGCTGAACCCTGGTTTGGTTGATACAGGGAGTTTGTTTGTTTTATGTATATAAATAAACAATATTTTAAAAACCCTAAAAATTGAAAAATTTTGAAAAACCAAAAAAATGTTTTTATTTTGTCAAATTTTTTGAAAAATAAAAAATATGTTTGTGTTCAAATTTGTCAAAATTTAAAAATTCAAAAATATGTTGATTGAATATGCCGAAACCCTCACGGCGGAACAAACATGACTAATTTCACAAGATTGAAAAACGGTTTTCAAACTGTAAAAAATCAATGTGTTGTAAATCATGGGGTTATTTACTGCTTTTCATGCAATTTGGTACACATTAGCAGAAAATGGATGGCGAGACAAAGCTATCAGTATCGGTTTGTCAAATTTTCTTTAGAATGATTTTGCATTTTAGGGGGAGTAATATTTTCAGAAAATACAAAAACATTTGAAAATTTGAAAAAGCAAAAAAACATGATAAAATTCAAAAATTGAGTTTTTGTGTAAAAAGAGGATATGATAGTACATCAGTAGACAGTTACAGTATGCTAAAGAAATGTAATGATTATATAGCGTTAAACGGTCTCACTGATGATATGCCGATAGGTTTTTATACATTTAGTAAACTTTTCTGGGATATAAACTTAAATTCAAACTTGCTTATTTTGTGGGGAACACTACTTGGATATATAGGTAACCCCTGAAATTTCGTTTGAAGGGCCCCTCTTTCTGAGATACTAGGTCTTTATGCTTAGTGATATCTGGGGTATTATCCCGGGACTTCTGATTTTGCGGAAGCAATGGCCTAGTCCCCGTATAATACTTTCTGCTTGCTTGAAACATAGCATCGCCCTCAACATAAAAAATGATGAAACATTGAAAAATGCTAATCATGTGCTGTTGAAGAAAAGATTCTCTAAAGGGAACACACCAAAAGTCGAAGTCGTCATCTCTCTGATTTTGCGGAAGCAATAGCCTGAGCTCTCACGGCCCTCGCAATTTAACCCCTTACAGATATCATCTAGGTATACTCACCTGTAAGACTGAATATTGGGATCTGGATACAGGAGTATATTCAAAAGGTGGGACACATGATTAAGTTTAAGTTCTTAATACATCTAATTCGTATCCTGAATCAGTTGAAATTTGTGTGAAAATTTAAGAGGATCAGTATATCGACAATCTAAGTGAATTGTTTAATTCTTAATGTGTAACTAAGCTCAACGGTGCTAGTGATTTGTCATAAACTGATATGATCCTCTAACACGAACTCAAACAAAAATATTGTCTGTAAATATGTTTGTAAATATTTCTTTATTGCTTTATGTTTCAGAAAAATACAAAAAGATTTTGATTTTACTTTATTTTCGACAACCGATGTCTGAGTGCTGAGTTTTAAAATCTTAGTATGCTGATTGTGTTTCTGAAAATAAAACAAGTTCATTCATTTGAAACTTGAAATTTTTAAACAAAAATCAAAAACAGTTTGTGATATCTCCAAGGTCATTAGTTTGGACTTGGATGATTAACTGTGAGGGATTTGGATGCTTATATTGTTAAAATCTATGAAATAGAGCCAGTTTCCGATCCTGAAATTTGTTAAAAAGTGTTAGTTTAGAAAGTTTGAAAGAGCCAGGTCAAAATTCCTGGATAATTGAAAGCTTGAAATGTCTGTACTTATACATGTTTGAGTGATTGCAGATATTGTACCAGACTACGATCCCGATGGCTGAGTCTAAGGGGGAGTCTGAAGACGAGCTCAATGCAAGGGGGAGCTTGTAACCAAAAAGCAAGGTGTCGATCCCTAAAAGCATGGAAGCTTGACGAAAGAGGGAGCCTGAAGAAAGCGTTTCTAAAGGATGTTAAGGTTTGAGCCAGAGTCAGATCCTGGTACAACATTCAAAGATAGAAGCTGATCAAAGAAGAAAGATTGATGGATGCTTACAATGTTAAACAATTTGGAAAGAGTGTGAAGACTGATCGAGACTGAAGATGTGTCATGATAGAGATTCGAAACTGAAGACTTCGTCAACATCCAACGGGGAGTCTGTTAGTGCACTATGTCTGTCGACTTCGTCTTGTATCGAGTCATGTATTAGGATAGGATAAACCAGAGCTCGGTTGCTAGAAACTGAGATTTGAGTGTTTATTAGTGATTTCGCTTGAAACAGCCAATGGCCATTTCAAACGAAATTAACAATGTTAATTCTAATTCCGTTTGAAATGACACTTGGTCATTTCAAACGAAATCAGCAACACTATATATAGGGGAGCATGGTTTGTCATTTGTAACTTTCGGATCTGAGTAGCGAAGCTCTGCCGAATTGTCTCCAGGTTGTAAATCATTGTTAGATCAATAATAGAGACATTTAAATTGAATCAAGCGTGTAAACAAGTCCGTTTCTCTGAATTCCGCCTTAGATTCGGATACAAACTCTTCTGAACGACTCATTCAGGTCGCACAACGATCCTACAAAATGGAAAGGTATTTTTGTTACTTTCTGCAAATAAGTCTTAGAATGTTTATTTCTGGCAATATAAAGACAGGTATACATTAAATATCTATATACTTTTCCATGTAGGTGAATATACTGTTCAAAGTGATAAGTTTGCAACACGATTTTTTTCTGAATGAAGAAATTCATGAAGTTAATGAGCTAAGGAGGAGGTAATTTGTCAATGTAATTTCTCTTGTATATAGATGTTCAAGTCAAATACTTTGTTTCATGTTATTTGTATATTAATTTTAATCATTTGTGGTATTCAAAAGGCTTATACTGAAGTTTGGACAAGGGAGTGGTTCTACTTCTCAAACAATACTATCGTCTCAGAGTGTTTTTTCATTGCATAAAAAAATTGTAACTGATGGTGTGAAGAAACATGTTGATGAGATTAGTGAGACAGAAAAGGTTTCACATCTTTTTATATAGTTTGGTTATTTGTTTGGTTTGTCATCTGCATGTTTTTACAGGAAGTGTCTTGTGTTTTTACAGGAAATGTCTTATATTGTGGTTGCGACAATTAAGATTGTGCAAGAAGAGTATGGTTGGTTTTATGCTGCCTGTCGTAAGTGTTTCAAGAAGGTGATGGGTGAAAGTGAATACTTGCATAATGTTGAAAATGTTTCAGATGATATTGTTCAATTGCCTGCGACTTCTTTGGTTTGTCCCAAATGTCATTGTGAATGTACATTGATCACCACAAAGTAAGCAATGATGATTATTTAGCGTTATATTTATATAAGTAACATTCTAAGACTGATATTTGAATATAATTTTGCAGTTTACTTAGTTAGTTGTGTATATTTCAGGTTCAAGGTGCAAGTGCGGGTGCAGGATGAGAGTGGTAGTGTTTCTTTTGTTATGTTTGATAGAGATGTTCAGAAGCTTCTTGGATTAGCGGCGAGTGACATAAGAGAGAGGTAGGTTAAGGCCAATGATACTGGATTCCCTCATGAGATATTTCGATTGGTTGATAAGAAGGCTGTTTTTAAGATTGATGTTTCAGAGTTCAATCTTAAAAATGACTATCGTGTTTATACTGTGCAAAAAACATGTGATGATCCAGTAATAATTGCTGAGTTGGTTGGTGGAGATGGTAATGGTGATGATAATACTGATGAGGTAGCATATAAAATTACTCTTTCAAACTATTTATTTTCTTTTGAGTTTTAAACACTGGATTCTGCACTTTTTTATATGATATCATATATTATGATCCTTTAGGTTACTCAAGAGGTAGTTGACATTAAAGATGTTAACCTTTCAGAATCTTCCCATGTGTCTGCTGAACGAACTTCAAGGGTGATTATTATATTTTTAAAGTATGTTTAGTATGTTTAAAAAGAGTTCATTATTTTATTAAATGAGATCAATAGTTGTTTTGTGATCTGTTGGAAGGATGCTGTCTCTGTTACGGCCGACTCTTCAGTCGTTGAAGTTGAAAAGGATTCTGGATCAAGTCCCAATGGAAAGCGGTTGGCTCAAGATGCTGATGTTGTCAACGTTGGTGAGCTATCTACTAATGTGAGAAGAAACCGGAAGAAGCTGACTAAGCTTAAAAATTAGATGCTTATGAAAAAACATTTCTTATGAGAGATAAGTAGAAACCACTTATTTTTGAAGAATCCTTGTGGTTTTTATTTATGCCTGTTAACTGTTTATTTAACAAACTGTGGTTAAAAGTTTGGTTTGTAAGGGCTACAATGATGAATATGGTATGTAATGTCTATGGTTTGAATATTAAGTAAGGTTAACCTTTTGTTTGTTATATAATATTGTTATTATACATTATATACATTTTTGGTGATATTGATGGACTGGATAAGTAGTAGGGTTGTATATTATTGTTAGATTGATGAATGAAAATGTAATCAATTGGTTAGTCGGAAAACTGTTGGGGTCTGAGATACATTAACATCTGTTAGAGGCTAAGCACTGTTATAGCGTGCTAACATCTGTTAACCCCTAAGCACTGTTAAAGATATGTTAAAGGCTAAGCACTGTTATAGCGTGTTTCAACATATTTTATGAGCTGCTGATCATCATCTGTTAAAGATCTTATATTATAGATCTTCTGTTGAATTGTGTAATATCTGTTGGTGCACAACATAACTTAGGTTCATCATACATTTTGCTTCATCAGCAGAGGTTCTCTTTAGCAGACCTTTGCTTCAGCAGTCTTTGTGTTAACAGACCTTTTGGTTCATCAACAGAGTTTGTTTGGCTCATGAGCTGAGGTTGTTTGGTTTAACAAACTTTTCTTTCAACAGTGGTTGTCTTCAACAGACGTTTCTTAGAAAAGTTTAAAACAGATGTTAGATGTTGAGTTTATCCCTTTGGTAGGAGCAGATTTTTAAAACACTGTTATTTGTAATTACAAGTTGTATACTATTTTATTAATTTTGAGTCTTATATTTCTTTTTGTTGAGTGACCGGGAAATGTAATGGAAAATAGTAATGTTTAGATGTAAAATATAGTAATGTTTACTTGAAAAATATAAAAAGGTAAAACCACAAAGTTTTGAAAGTATATACTAAGACTACATAATTTCATGTAAACTAAAACCACAAAGAAGAAATTTGTCCATCAAACATGTCAACTAAAACATAAATTATTAAAGGCTGAAAAGATGTTCAAAGAGTATGTCAACAAACTTTAAAGTGTATTTTATCTCCTGTTACACTTTTTTCTTCGACTATCTCAAACCTCAGCTTTTTCCCCACAGATATTCCCGTTTCATCCATGATACGCTGCCAGTTTGTATGCATCACTAGATGGTTGTTGTCATCAGGTCTTCTAGGATCTCTCCTAACAACCAGCTGTACCAAAAACTTCACATGGCCAAATGACAGCACAGCTCTACGGTAATCATTTAGCTGGTGTTCTCGAACAAAGCTCCTCGGTATTGCCTGTAAAGGAAAATTCTTTCTTTAGTTATTAATTCAAAACAACATATACTTTAAGTAATAACAGATAGATCCAACATTATAAGTAAAATCAACCATATTAAAAGTAGATATGTAAATACCAAGCTGTGTATCTCTAAAACATGGTATTCAAACTGTTTTTTATAATGTGGATGCTTTTTGCAGTGTTGGTGATTGGTACAACTGCAGTGATGTTTAGTCTCCCCGTGAAGTCCAATCCCGTCTTTGTTAAAAACCTTCACGGTGAAGTTAAAGTCGTCTTCAGGATTACTTCCCATCCATTGAAATAGCAGTTGGCAGCTTTCCTCAATGTCATTTTTGAAGTAAAAAGTTGTCCATCCTGGTCCCATAAAACCAGCAGCCAATCCCTTTTTGTTTTCAGGACATCAAACATAATACACATCAACTTTACTACTCTGCTTTGGTCCATGTACTTTTGCAACCAAGTTATCAATTTTTAATCTCCTCTCCGACAACAGCTTCAGCAAATCGTGTGGTAAATGCTATAATTTTCATACATTTCAGAAATGTGATATTAGATTTTATATAGGATACAAAATATAAATTAGAAGTTTTTCTAACAGTCCAAAAGATACACTGGCAATATATAAAAATAAGGTAGCAATTTTTAACCTGCTTGCAGTATGTTTCTTCTTCAGCCTGTATCAAAGAACCATGAACATAATCTTAGTTTGAGCCATCCTTTCTAATCTCCAATCCCTCATTGTTCAAAACATTTATCTCAAAATTTTGCTTCCTTCAATTTTTTAAAACACAGCTTGTCTATGTTGTTATTTCTATAAGTTTCAACAAACCGAGTCCATTCTGGCCCGTTTATCCTCTTACTTTTATAACCGATGCTCTGTACTGCAATCTTATACTTAAAACCCGTATAATCAACCAACTTTATTACTTCACACTTTCTTGGTAATTGGTTACTCATTATCCTTGGAAGTACCTATGTATATAAAATACACAACATTTAATATATCTTTAATTTTATAAATACAGTTTTTAGCATACAATTGTGATTTGAGCTAATTTGTTCTAAGAATATAGCTTACCAATCCCTCATTTAGGTCTGTCAATTCAGAGACATTGACAATTATCATAAACTCCATCTGAAAGTAAAAAATACAATAACAGTTAAATACTAAAACATAAAATCAATTGTATTTGAAAAGCATTTTATTTAAGGTATAAAAAAATATCCAACACTCTGTAGGACCAAACTTATATGTTGTGTACTTCAATATGGTCCCTACAACCAACAATATGAATCTACCACTATGTAAGATCAAATTTATATTCTTGTATAATTAAAAAAAGTATTATATGGCAATAAAGTTTTCAAATATTCATGTTTGTGTCAACTTCAAACTTCCGTTTTTTTCAGCAGACAAGACTATATTTACTTACAAATCAGACATATGAGTACTATAAACTGATTGCAGAATATTTTATCAAAATTAATATTGATAGAACAAATGTATCAACACTACATGGGAGTTCATACAATAATTCTAAAATCATTCGTAAAAGTTACAACCAAATATTTATGAAACAATAATATTTCAGATTGTTATTTAGATTGAATGAATCAAAATGTAACTAAATAGGTTGATATAAATCTTATTATAAAATAAAGAAAACAAGTTCATATAACTTTATCTATTTTAACATCAGTAGATTATGATTTTGATGTTTATATAATTTGAAATGAGGAAACTGAAAGGAACATGTGAAAGCATACCTGTAAAATACACAAGAGAACAAAAAAAAAATACCTGATCTAAAAGTTTAAACTTCTGATCGTCAAGTCTGAAGAAGAAGAAACTGTAGAGCTTTTTCGCCGGAGAAGAAGAGGTGACATTGTATTGGGATTGTTGAAAATAACATATTTATCTATTAACTTGTAATTGTTTATTTATTTAACTTATAATAATCTTTAATATCGGGATTTAAAATCTATTTTTAATTATATAAATATATTAAATTAATAGAATTTTTTTTCGTATTTAACATTTTAAATTTATAGTCAAGCAGTGTTTACTACTGTGCAAAAATTGCCCTGTTTTAATGTAAAAGGGGGTAAAGTATAAATTTTACAAAACTTAATTTCAACCAACCAGTGTAAATGTAACATCTGTATTAATTCCATTTAATATACTTTTCATCTCCATTATTGAAATTCGGCTCCAGAAAACATATTCGGAAGTTTTCTCAAATAACTTTCTTATCAAAATCGGCAAGGTTCTATTGCATAATATAGATTACACGCTATAAAACCAAGTATTGTTTCTTTGAATTTATTGTTTGTATTATAAATGTTAGATTAATCATTATTTGATGTTATGAGTATGTATTTGTCACTGACGGGGTTTCATATTCTTTCTTAAAGCAAATAATAGTTGCTGTAATCCAGTGTATTTTTATCGATTAAGTACTGCATTAACTTAGATGAAGTTACTGATAGCATTCTCTGTCACAATTTGTGCATCCATCTTCGTGATGTTGTCTTCTACATTACGATTGATAAATCAACCATATAATTTTTGGTTGATGCTCATTTGCTTAACTGTTGTGAGAGATGATGATTTTCGTTTTGTGCTTTGTTTTTATACAAATAGTCCGGTTAATATTTGGTACTTTTGTTTTTTAAGTGCTGATTTAGTTTAAGGGATGTTAGTGATGTCTGTTTTATAATGTTTTTTTGTCTATGACTTTTATTGGATGTTGTTCATCTTTATAACTTGTAAGTTTAAATTGTTTATTGCAGATATGAATCTATCCAATCAAACACCATCCTTCTTACAATTCCTTAATGAAGATGATTTTATATTTTTGGTATGTTTTTTAACATTCTTGCTACTATTAGGATTCTACGTTAATTTTTTATGTAAGATGTTTGTTAACTACTGTTGCAGAATATACCACTTGATTTTGAGACTCTGTTGTGGGGCAAAGATGTCCCATACGGTCGAATTATAGAGTTACATGATGGTGACAAATCATGGTTAGTACGTGTAAGGAAGATAGATGATCATTGTATATTTACGGATGGATGGACAAAGTTTGTTAGAGAGCATTGTTTGAAAACGAAAGATGCTGTATTGGTGAAAGCTATTAGACATTTGTCGTTCGTTGTCTCATGTTTTAAAGAAAATGTCTACGAGAACTCTTACATTTCAGCAAATATTACACCTGAATGTGGCATGACTGTAAGTAACGATATATTATTTTGTTACTTACTGTAAACATTTTTTGCTAGCTCAACAACTGTAACACCTCGAAAAATTCATGTCCAATAATGTATCAACACGTGTCATGAGCTTAAACGTGTAAAAGAATACTTTAGAGGGACTAAAGTTGACAAACAAAGGAAGTATATGAATATAAAGGTTCAAAGTGTCAACAATGGATAAATATACTCAAAAATAGCCCTACATGATGTTTATACATTCAAACGAATAAATCATGGATCATACGAAGCTTATTGAGGAAAAAAGTGAGAGAATACAAACTACAGGGGTTAAATGTGTCAACATGTTTAAAGTATACCTCTGAGTGACCTTTTAGCAAACCCGAAGCTTTGTAATAATGAATTATACTCACTAGAATGTGTGACAAAAATTTCAAAAAGTTTCGTTACCATATGAGAAAGTTATGATCAAATTCGTATACGAGGGGTTAAAAGCGTCAACGTTGGAAATTATGACTTTTCGGGTGAACACAAAGTTAACCAAGGATTTTCCAATGTTTAAACATGTCATGGAGCCCTTAAAAGTAAGGTTAGAGGGCCAAAAATGAAAGAACAAGAGTTAAAACCACGTTACAAAGGACCAGGGGCTGAAATGTAATATTGTGAAACTTGTTTGGCTGGTAATGGGAGGCCAGGCGGCCCGCGTAAGAAACCCTTATGGGTTTACGCGGCCCGCGAGGACAGCACAGCAACAGAAAACCTGCAGATGCCAGTTGCAGGCCTGTAACCGACTTAAAAAGGTTGTTTTCTTATACCAGGGTTCCCTCCAATGGTTTAACATGCATAGGGGGCACTTGTACTGATCTTGTAACATATGCAGACCTCCTTGGCATGATCTTGTTGAATCAAAATGCATATATAAGGAGCTCTAGTTGCAACAACTTTGTTCATTCATTTGCAAACTCTCATAAGCTAACTTCTGGAGCTCCTCTGATCAGCAACAAGTTTTCTTAGGCTCCCTAATCGTGCATAGGACTTTTGTAAGTGTCCTTAACCCTTCCTAATTCAGTTTAGCTTAGCTATTTAGCTAAAAGTCAAACAATCGTAATTAAAGTTTGACTTCGAGATTAATTAAAATTTGTTCAGTCAAATCTTGATTTAAAAGTACCTATAAGTAGGTAATTATGTGGGTAATAAACCCTTAAAAGGGTACTCTCTGATTCCCACTCTACCTAGGTCAATTGTCGGGTCAAAGCTAACTTTAAAAAGTCAACAGAATACTTATTTTCAAATTAATGCATAATTAGCAATGTAGGATCCATGCAACCTGTTTTATCATTAATATAACTTGGTAATTAATGTAAGAACATGTCTAAACATGTTCAGCCCAAAAATTTTCAGTTTAGACCCGGATCGGAACCGAAAGTCGCATTAATTGACTTTTGCTTTGACTTTCAATTCTGACCCATTTAAGAATGTTTTAGGAATGCGTTAGAGGCATTTTTGGACCAGGTTTCATATATGTATAACCCCCTGAGATTATACACCTTGGTTCAATAGTTATTCGATTCATATGCAATATTCCGTTATATGCTTAATGTTGACTATTATGCCCTTGTCACCTTAAAACGTGAATTTTGAAAATGTAAAAGAGTAGAAGCCTTAGTTACTGATTTATAAACTTGCACCCAAAATTTGACATCAGTTTGAGGTCTAGATTAAGAGTTATGCTCAATAGCGTAATTAGAAAACTTTTTAGTAATTAAATGGCGCAATTAGCATATAGCCTATCTAAACCCACTTTTTGATATCAAACTTTTTACCCACTGATGTAATATAATATTTTGGGATTTTTGAAGATTTTTAATTAATTTTAGGCTGAGCATAACTTAGGGTCGTAGCTTTAATTCGGTTAATGCCGGTTTTGCCCTTTTAAGCTATAAAATGAGTTTTACAAATCCTTTTGACCCCAAACCTTTTGCTACTAATTTTATTTAATAAATAAAATATTTTGAGCCTTCTGGAATTATAAAAACATCAGCTTTCCTTTGAAAACCCGGAAATGGCTCCAAATCGCCTCTTTAAGCATTTTTAACACCTAGTATGTATTAAAACCATTTTAAACATATAAGGTTAATACCTACTGATATTTTTAGTATATTATTATACATTAACAGTAAGCTGAAGTTTTAAACTCAGATTTCCAGATTTGACCTTTTTAGCCTAAGTGAAATTACCAAAATACCCCTAAGGTGCATAGTTTGGTTTTAAATGGTAAATTTCACATATATTTAGTACCCTACTGTTATGATTTATAAAAATGAGTATTTTTACTAATTATATCAGACCTGTAACTCAGATTATAATTTAAACTCTTTTATAACCTTTTAAATGACCAAAATGCCCTTACGGGGCATAGTTTGAGTTTAAATTCATTTGGGGCATAATAGAAGATACCATACTGATATCACAACATGTTTAAGGCATATTAACTCAGGGAACTTGTATATGACTCATTTGGTTACTCGTTACGCACTTGTCGCGTTCGGATCGGCTTATGTGACTAGTTTGCATATATTAGCCGAAACGGGTCAAACCATATTATTTTTGTCTCAAAATCCAGAATGTGTTCAAGTTACCCATATCAAACAAGTGTCCAAGATTGTCGGGTCAAAACCACATTCTAAACCGGTCTTCGCTTTATCATGCGTTGAGCCGTGTATTCCTTTTGAAAACTAACCGGTCTAAGTCTAAGCTTAATTAAAGACCTGTTAGGATTCTAATAGGTTGTTATAAACCTTCGTTCCAGATTAGAAGCCCAGTAAAAGCCATCTGTACTTGCTGTATTTGACTTATACATTGCTCAAGTAAATACTCTTAACTTATTTTCCCTATACGGGCTTGGGATACGGTATTATAATAATACCGCTTGGTCGGGTATGTAGACATTTAAATCGGATTGTGATTGATGTATTTATATAACCCGTTTAATATGTATTATTTGGTGTATGGCCTTTGGGGGTTAAATAACCATGTCCCGGATATCCTTGGCATCATTCAAAGAAATGACCACGACCTAAGCACGGGGTGTAGGCGTACACCTGACAGATGCATTATGTAAAAACTGGTAATCCACTTAGAGGAATAAATCCTTGTGGGCATTATACCTGTGGCGTGTCAATTAATCTAGACCGGCCCTACAAACCGGCCCTAATGGACGACAAATAAGTAAAACTGTATACATGATTATTTTAATAATTGTCCCAAGTTATAAAAGATATTTTTGCCGAAGTGCATTCAAATCAATTTTTAAACTCTATTCAAAATGAGTCAGTTAAGTTGTATTTACCAGTGTAAACTGACGTATTTTCCAAAAAGGTTAAGTGCAGGTGCTACACGTAATAGGCTGGATACTCCAGGCATCAATAATCAAGTCTCGCAAGGCTTTAGGTGTCAAATTCTGTTGAACAGTTTTCCTTTTTATTTTGATCCGCCTGTGGATCTGTTTCAACTAATTTGTGATACTTAATATTACAATTTATTTGGTTGAAATGAATCTATCTTTTGCTTCCGCTGTGCATTTAAATATTTTGTTGTTTGACTATGATGATATCAACTACGTCACGATACTCCCCACCGGGCCCACCGATAATACGTGGAAATATCAGGGTGTGACAGGTTGGTATCAGAGCCAACATTGAGTGAATTAAACACTAGCCTTTTTTGTGTTTAATCTCAGTTGCACAATTGCACATTCCTCAAATTTTTGAGTCTAGACAAAGAACATAGGACAATTCTCAATTTTGTTTTATTTTGTCTTTTATATTATTTTGTTGTTATCTTTGGATATGTTGACAGGTCTAAATATGCCGCCAAGATTTTTCATAGGAAAAGGAAAAGGACCAGTTGGAAGCCAGGACAAGGAGGCAGGGCCTTCTCAAAGGCGAACTTCACCCGTCAACATACGCACCAGTCCACAGGGAGACTGGAGGTCGCACCTGCAGCCAGGGAGGCGGCCTGTCTCGTTAGCTTCGTCACCTTCTTACCTACACTCTTTTGGACCCCATTCAGAAAATGAACCCGAAAACCCACAGCCTTCATTTATCCCTCTTTAGAGGTCTAACTCCCGTCATTCCTTTGATAACCCATCCCAAATCTTCCGAAGCCGGTTCAACCCGGCAAACTACCTCGAAGAACCAATAGGTGTTAACCCATTGGGGCCGGAATATCACTTTTCTGAAGATCACGCCATGGATATGGATGAGGATACCGACCATACTGAACCACCAACCGGTACCCCCACACATCCCATAGAAATATCTGATGGATCATCGTTTCATGGATCACCTTACCGTGGTCCTGATAGTTACCAAGCTAAGTTCAACCAGTTTGAGTGGTATTTCACGCCTTCTTATCATTCATCGCCCTACCAGGAGCAGCAGCAGCAACAGGATCCTTCCGGGGATTCACGCTTTGTGGCAGTTACCCCACCACCACCACCACCTCAGCAACAGCCTCCTGAGCCACCGAGGCGAAGGAGAACGAACGCACGGATGTCCGTGCAAGGAAGAGGAGTGCATATCAGCACCCCGCAACCATCGAGTGGCAGCCACTACCCGCCGCTACAAGAAGATCAGCACATGGGGGGACCTTCAAACCCCAACCCGGAAGTAAACTCCGCGCATGGCGCATCACCACCATTGGGTTTTGGTAACCCAATTCCCACGTACACTGGCCCAGCGACATATAATCCCTTTGAGCTGCCAGCTCACACCCACTATAATTATGCTGAGGTCGACCCGTATTTGGTGGCAGCGAACTACAACGCTCTCAACCCCGAAGGGCCATACGGAGCTCCCTGGGGAGTTGGGTACCCAGCTTATGGGTACCAGTAACCGCCGCCTATCCGACCTCCGCAGCAGCATCAACCGCAGTCGCAACTGCCACAGTTTTCCCCGCCAGAACGAGAAGAAATTCTTCAAAGGTTGGACCACGTTGAGCGACAGGTTCACAGAGATCACAGGGAACGGCAAGGCTTCTTTAAGGGATTAGCAGGTTTAATAAAAGGAAAGAGTAAGAAGGACCATTGAATCCTTCAAGTGTTGGTTGTATTTCCTTACTTTTCAGTTGAGCCCCTGCGTGGCCTGTCTTTCTGTTTTAACCCCTGCGTGGGTATGTTTTTTTTGTTGTTAAGCCTCTGCGTGGGCAAGTCTTTTGTTTAACCCCTGCGAGGGTATGTTCTTTAGTATTCTGCCCCTGCGTGGGCATGTGTTTTTCTGTTGACCCCTGCGTGGGTATGTTTGTTGTTTAAGCCCCTGCGTGGGCGTGTTATTTTGTAGAAGTCCCGTTTAGGGCAGACTCGTATTTTTAATTTATGTGTTGGAATGGTTAGTTTAAATTCTCATTTTATTAATTATATGCTTAAACATAAAATGTGAAATAAATAAAATAACTTCCCTTCTAAAAAGATCTACCATTATAATAAAATGACAAAGTCTAAAAAGGATCAGACCTAACCACGTGTCACCTTAAGACAGGGCAAAGATGGTAGTTCCTCAATTAGATTCATATCCATATTAACCATTCATTTTAGGATTGATCTGCGTTAGATATTAATAAGAATCTTAAAAAGGTAAAACCTAGCTTGTAAGTCATTATAAGACCTGGCCAATATGGTAAAACTTGTTTTAAAAGATTCAAATCTCTGTTAACATCTGAAGACATGTTAACACTCTTGACGAAATGTGATCCGATAAAATCACATAAGTCATCCTTAAATTAGGTTATTCTAATTTTCCTTATTATAAATAATCATCTCTTACGGATGAAATGCCCACGGGCTATAATTAACGTCCTCTGAGACTAAAGACAGTGGTAGCCTACAACTCACTGTCAAGAAAAGGTAATGAACTTTGATTCAAACCTTCATGCCTCGATTCCATAAAATCTAGGCTTATAAACTAAACTTGTCTACGTGACTAGGCCTTTTGTGCTATTATTAACTTGTAAATTAGTATTATGATAAAGATCCTGAATAATTATATATTTAACAAATTAACTAAAATGGCTATTAAAAACCATAGTTAATAAATCGTCAAGAACGATAGTATTTTTTAGGCTTCTAAATAAACCTTGTCCTTATTTTCTTTATGTAGTAATTAAGGCTACATGGCTAAGTCAGAAGAGGTAAACAGTCATTCGGTGGAAAACCATGAAAATACTAAGATACTTGTGACTGGTGCGGAGCTGCAAGCATTAGTAGATAATGCTGTTACAAAAGCTATAGAGCGGAAGTATAACGAATCGAGCGGGACTCGAAGTAGGACCCAATCCGCACCGCATTCCAAGCCTAAGACTCACTCGGAGGCTCACAGCAAGCCACCCTCTAAGAAATAGGAGCCAAAGAAAGATGATGATCGAAATTCATCTAATCAAAACAGTGTTCCATCTAAAAGGATAGTGTTTGATGATAAACCACGCACCAAGTCCTGTACCTATAAGTACTTTGTTTCCTGCAAACCCTGGGATTTCACTGGGGAGAAAGGAGCAATAGATTGTATGACCTGGTTGGATGAGATGGACACGGTGGTTGACATCAGCGGTTATGCTGAAAGGGAAGTAGTGAAATATGTATCCCAATCATTCAAGGGAGAGGCACTGGCATGGTGGAAGTCTCTCATTCAAGTTGCTGGAAAGATCCTACTCTACAACTTGTAATGGGATCAGTTCGTAGCTCTCATTAAGGAGAATTATTGCCCGCAACATGAGGTCGAAAGAATCGAATCAGATTTCTTATCATTAGTGATGAAGAATTTAGATTGTCAAGCTTACCTCACCAGTTTCAATACCCTATCTAGGTTGGTTCCGTATCTGGTAACCCGGAACCCAAAAGGATTGCTCGCTTCATTGGGGGTTTAGCCCCAGAAATCAAAGCTAGTGTTAAGGCATCGAGACCTGCTACCTTCAGATCAGCAACTGATCTATCTCTGTCTCTTACTTTGGACGCGGTCAGGTTAAGATCGCTCAGGAATTCAGAAGAAGGTAAGAGGAAGCGTGAGGATGATACCTCACGAAGATCTGAGAAGAAGCACAAGGGTAATACTGACTTCAGGAAGAAGTCTGGATCCAACAAGGGTAGCCAGCAAACTGAGGAAAAGCCAAAGTAAAAGACTTGCCAAAAACGCCACTTTGGAAAGTGCCGACTTGAGTCCAAGTCTAAGTCAGGATCACCTGCGTGTGGTTTATGCAAGTCTAAAGAGCACAAGACTGTTGATTGCAAGAAGATTAAAGATGCCACACGCTACAACTGCAATGAGAAAGGGCACATTAAAACCAACTGCCCTAAATACGCCAAGAAGCCTGAAGAGGTCAAGAAGACCAATGCAAGGGTCTTCCGAATGGATGCAAAGGAAGTTGTTTAGGACGAAAATGTGATCACAGGTACCTTCCTCATAAATGATATCTATGCAAGAGTATTGTTTGATTTAGGAGCTGATAAATCATTTGTAGATAATAAGTTTTATAAGTTGCTGAACTTACCTGTTAAAACCCTAAGTGTGAAATACGAGGTGGAATTAGCTGATGGTACCCTAGAAACCGCCTCAACCATTTTAGATGGATGTGTTATATTCGTTAGGAACCACTCCTTTCCACTATCCTTACTTCCTTTGAAGTTAGCCGATTTTGATATAGTTATAGGCATGGATTGGTTATCTCGTAATCAAGCCCAGATAGTGTGCAATAAGAAGCAAGTGGTGATCAAGACTCCGTCTGGTGAGCCAATTACCATTCAGGGAGATACCCAGTATGGACTGCCTGAGCAAGTGTCTATGCTCAAGGCATCTAGATGTTTGAAAAATGGTTGTGTCATTTATATGGCACATGTAACTATTTTTGAGCAGAAACCCAAGATTGAAGATATCCCAGTCATTTCTGAGTACCCTGAAGTTTTTCCAGAAGAACTACCTGGTCTACCACCAGATAGGCAAGTAGAATTCAGAATTGACATCATCCCTGGAGCAGCACCTGTTGCGAGAGCGCCTTATAGGTTGGCACCAACAGAGATGAAGGAATTGAGGACACAATTAGATGATCTGCTAGCTAAAGGTTTCATTAGACCTAGTTCATCTCCTTGGGGAGCGCCAATCCTATTTATCAAGAAGAAGGATGGATCGATGCGTCTGTGCATCGACTACCGTGAGCTTAATAAGGTCACTATCAAGAATAGGTATCCATTACCCAGGATCGACGATCTGTTCGATCAATTGCAAGGGGCAAGCTACTTCTCTAAGATCGATTTGAGGTAAGGTTATCATCAATTGAAGGTTAAAGATGAAGATGTACACAAGACTGCATTTAGGACTCGTTATGGTCATTACAAGTTCCTAGTGATGCCTTTTGGGCTCACTAATGCTCCTGCCGCATTCATGGATCTCATGAATCGCGTCTGCAAGCCCTACTTGGACAAATTTGTCATCGTCTTCATAGACGACATCCTCATCTACTCGAAGAACCAAGCTGACCATGAGAAGCACCTTCATTGTATTCTTAAACTTCTACATCGTGAGAAACTCTACGCCAAATTCTCGAAGTGTGAATTTTGGCTTCGAGAAGTCCAATTCCTTGGACATGTGGTTAGTGAGCGTGGTGTCCAAGTGGATCCCTCCAAGGTGGAAGCAGTTATGAACTGGCAAGAGCCAAAGACGCCTACAGAGATTCGTAGCTTCCTGGGTTTAGCAGGATACTATAGGCGATTTATTGAAAACTTCTCAAGAATTGCAGCACCCCTGACTTTACTCACCCGCAAGAAAAGCAAGTTTGACTGGGGGCCTAAGCAGCAAGAGTCTTTTGATATTCTGAAGCAAAAGTTGAGTAACGCTCCTGTATTGATGTTGCCTGATGGAATTAATGAATTTGTAGTATATTGTGATGCATCGCACACCGGAATGGGCTGTGTGCTTATGCAGAAAGGCAAGGTCATTGCCTATGCTTCACGTCAGTTAAAAGTTCACGAAAAGAATTACACCACCCATGACTTGGAGTTGGGTGCCGTTGTATTTGCACTAAAATTGTGGAGACATTATTTGTATGGAACTAAGTGTGTGATCTACTCTGATCACAAAAGCCTTCAACACTTGTTTAATCAGAAGGATTTAAACATGAGACAATGACGTTGGATGGAAACTTTAAATGATTATGATTGCGAGATAAGATACCATCCTGGTAAGGCGAATGTAGTCGCCGATGCCTTAAGCAGGAAGGAAAGAGTGAAGCCTATAAGAATCAATGCCAAGAGCATTGAGATAAAGAATAGTTTGAACGAAAGGTTGTTAGCTGCAAAGAAGGAAGTTTTGTTGGAAGCTAACTATCCTGGTGAAAAGCTAGGAGTAACTGAAGAGCAGTTATCCTACGACAAGTACGGAATCCTAAGGTTAAATGGACGAATATGGGTTCCAGTTTATGGAGGATTTCGGGATGTTATCCTTCAGGAAGCCCACAGTTCCAAATATTCCGTTCATCCTGGAGCTGATAAGATGTACCAGGATCTAAAGGCAAACTATTGGTGGATAGGCTTGAAAAAGTCTATAGCTGCCTATGTAGCTAAATGTTTGACGTGTGCGCAAGTCAAAGCTGAACATCAGAAACCGTCAGGTCTGCTACAACAGCCTGAACTTCCCACATGGAAGTGGGAAATGGTGACAATGGATTTCATCACCAAGTTGCCAAAGACAAGAAAATGAAATGATACTATATGGGTAATAGTAGATAGACTGACCAAGTCAGCACATTTCCTACCCATTAAGGAGACTTATAGCTCCGACATGTTAGCCCAACTGTACGTAGATAAGATTGTATCTTTACATGGCGTACCAGTGTCAATTATCTCTGACAGAGATACCAGATACACATCACATTTTTGGAAAATTTTCCAACAGTCTTTGGGCACGCGTTTAAATTTTAGTACGGCTTACCATCCACAGACGGACGGGCAGAGTGAGCGTACCATCCAAACTTTGGAAGACATGCTTCGTGAATGTGTGATTGATTTAGGTGGCAGTTAGGATAGCCACCTGCCATTGATCGAGTTCTCCTATAACAATAGTTACCATACGAGTATTAAGGTTGCGCCTTTCGAGGCACTATATAGTAGAAAATGCAGAACGCCTATTTGTTGGGCGAAAGTAGGAGAAGTTCAGTTGTCAGGACCTGACATAGTCTTTGAAACGACGGACAAGATTGTCCAGATCCGTGACCGCCTGAAAGCTGCCAGGGATAGGCAGAAAAGCTACGCAGATTTAAAGCGTAAACCTCTGAAGTTCGAGGTTGGTGATTAAGTTTTGCTTAAGGTAGAAGGGAGTGATGCAATTTGGAAAGAAAGGTAAGTTAAGCCCAAGGTATATAGGACCATTCGAGGTTATCGAATGTGTAGGAGCAGTGGCTTACAAGTTGAACTTACCTGAAGAGCTCAGTGGTATTCACAATGTATTCCACATCTGCAACCTGAAGAAATGTCTAGCGGATGAATCGCTAGTCATACCACATACAGATGTGCATATAGATGAGAGCTTGAAATTTGTGGAAAAACCATCGTCGATTGAGGATCGACAGGTAAAGAAGCTTCGAAGGAAGCATGTGCCAATTGTAAAGGTCAAATGGGATGCCCGTAGAGGTCCCGAGTATACGTGGGAGGTAGAATCCACAATGAAAGAAAAATACCCTTATTTGTTTCAGTAAATCTCGAGGTCGAGACTTCTTTTAAGGGTGTGAGGATGTAACACCTCGAAAAATTCATGTCCAATAATGTATCAACACGTGTCATGAGCTTAAACGTGTAAAAGAATACTTTAGAGGGACTAAAGTTGACAAACAAAGGAATTATGTGAATATAAAAGTTCAAAGTGTCAACAATGGATAAATATACTCAAAAATAGCCCTACATGATGTTTATATGTAACACCCTAATTTAAACCCTTGATATTTATAATAATTTGTACCATTTCTAGTAAAATATTGATTACAAAACCTGACTTTCATATTAAAGTTCATAATTTCCATCTAACTTAATCACTAATAACTAAGTTGGAACATTTAAAAGATGTTCAAAACATGTGTTTACAACCCATACACAAGGACTACAAAAGATTTAAAATATAGCGGAAGCTTCATTAATTCGGTTCCTTGACGCTGCTTGACCACCATCCGTAAGGTCCATTTAGTCACCTAGGGTCAAAACCATTAGAACATTAGTTTTGACTTTGGGAAACTAAGGTTAAACATATATTACAAGCTTAATTTAAATAAAATAAAAATATAAAATTTCCTGTCTCCACCGTTGTAACACCCCGAAAATTTACGTCCTATAAAGTGTTGACACGTGTCATAGGTATGAACGTGTGAAAGAATGTTCTTGAAGGACTAAAGTTGACAAACAGTGAAACTGTGTAATTAAAAGGGTTCAAAGTGTCAACAATGAATAAATATACTTTGCAATAACCCTACATGATGTTTATAACCTTAAACGAATAGATCATGGATCATACGAAGCGAATTGTGAAAGAAAGTGAGAGATTACAAACTACAGGGGTTAAATGTGCCAACATGTTTAAGTTATACCTCTGAGTGACCTTTTGACAAACCCGAAGCTTTGTAACGATTAATTATGCTCACTAGATAGTACCACAAAAATTTCATGAAGTTTCGTTATCGTATGAGCAAGTTGTGATAAAATTCGTGTGCAAGGGTTAGAACCGTCAACATTGAAATTTAGGGCTTTTCGGGTGATCACAAAGTTACCCGAGGACTTGACAAAGTGGGTATAAGTATTAAAGCCCCATATATAAATTACAAAGTCTTAGCATACAAGAAACAGCTTGAAAATGACCTTTCGGGGGACCCAGGGACCAAATTGCAATTAAAGAAACATGTTAACCTGATCCGGATGGCCCAGGCGGCCCGCATCAGGATTACAAAAACTCAAAGCGGGCCGCGTCCGACCTGCAGGTGCAGAAAAAACAGACAGCTGCCTGTTGATGCATGTAACCGACTCCAATCTCATTTTTTCGAAACTTTGGGCTGCCTAAGATGGTTTCTAGCTAGTAGGGGACTTGTGGATGATAATGCAACACCCCTAGACTTATGTGTTGATCATCTAAGAGTGTTTGAAGCCTTATATCAAGACCCACATGTTACCACTTTGTTCATTCATCACTTCTGAGCATTTCTGGATCATTCAAACAGGCCACAAACATTCCATATCATCCATTAGACGTGTGTAAGTGCCTTTGATCCTTCTTGTTTGAGTTTTACTTAGTTAAAAGCCTAGAAATCAAACCGTCGTAACTACGGTTTGACTTTTCGATAATAAATATTCGGTCCAGAGTTTAGTCGAATCAAAGGTTGTTATAAGTTGGTATTTATATGGTTAATAAACCCCTAAAAGGGCACTCACTAATTCGAATCCTAACTAGGTCGTTTATCGAGTCAAACTACTTCCGAAAAAGTCAACAGAATTGTTATGTTTGGTTTAATGCATGATTAGCGATGTAAATGGCGTATAGCCTATTTTATCATTCTTACCAACTGAAAATAAGTATAAAAACTTGTATACGCTTGCTTGATTCGACAACTTTATGTTTAGAACCGATTCGGAACCGAGATACGCAAAAGTTTGACTTTTGCTTTGACCTCAGTTCTGACCCGATTTATATAGGTTTAGACATGCCTTAAGGTTCCATTAGGACCTAGTTACATGTGTGTATAAGCCTCTGCGTTTATACTACCCGAATCCGTAACTATCCGACGTTTCCGTTAAATGCCTAAATAATGACCATAATGCCCTTATGACCGTAGAACGAGATTTTAGAAAATGTAAAAGTGCAAAAGTCTTTAATACTGATTATTAAACATGTCTGCAAAATTTCATGTCAATCGGAAGTCTAGATTAGGAGTTATGCTTAATGGCGTATTTATAAACAAGTTTATTAATTAAACGGCGCCATTAGCGTAAAGCCTATCTAAACTCAGTTTTAACACAAAATCTTTTACCCACTGGTTTTAAATAATATTTTAGGATTTTTAAAGATTTTTAATTATTTTTAGACTGATCATAAGCTTGGATTAGCGCCTTAATTCGATTAATACCGAATATACCCTTTTCGGCCATAAAATAAGTTTTACAAATCCTTTTGACGCCAATCCAATTGCTACTGATTTTAAATATTAAATAGAGTATTTTGAGCCTATTTAATTGATCAGAAAACTCAGAATCGTATTTTTAACCGTACGTCGCTTAAAACGGCTTTATACGCGTATTATACGCATGGTTTGGGTTTAAAACTATTTTGACATATAAGACTTATAACCAAATGTTATAACCTGTTTAAATAAGCCATTTTACTGATGTAACCAGACCCGGTTCTCAGAAACCTAATTAAATCTTTTTATAATCTTTAAAATGACCAAAATACCCCTACGGGGCTTATAAAGAGATTAAACTCGTTTCAGGCATCATGGGTGATATCCTACTGATATCATAACCTATTTAAGGCATGTTAACTTAGGAAACCTGTTTAGGACTCTTACGGATACCCGTTACGCTTCATGCGCGTTCGGTTCGGTTTATGTAACTTGTTTACATAAATTAGCCGAAACGGGTCAAACCTTATAGGTTTTGTCTCAAAATCCAGAATGTGTATCATATACCCATATTAAGAAATTCTTCAAACTTGTCGGGTCTAAATCACATTCTATCCGGTCTTCGCTTAATCGTGCGTACGAACCGTATCTTTAAAACTAACCGGTCTAAGCGTAAGCTTAACTAAAGACCCGTTAGGATTCTAATAGGTTATTATAAACCTTCGTTCTAGATTAGGAGAACCAGTAAAAGATATTTGCACTCGCTGATTTTGAACTATACTTACTCAGGTAAATACTTTTAACTTATTTCCCTATACGGGCTTGGGGTACGGTATATAAAATACCGCTTGGTCGGGCGTTGAATATTTAATCTTATTATGGTTAAATGATTGAGATGTCTCCGTTTAATTTGTCTTGTTGCTTAAAGCCTTTGGGGGGTTAATGACCGTGTCCCGGATATCCCTGGCATCATTTTACGAAATGGCCACGACCTTAGCACTCAGGTGTAGGCGTACACCTGTCAGTGTCTCATAATTAAAGTGGTGTGTTAATTGATCTTTAACCCGGCTCGATCCGGGCTACTGAACGCATAAGAAACATGTAAATCCTGTACAAGTTTATATATTTAAATAAGTATCCCAAGTTATAAAATATTATTAGTGCCTTGTGCCTTAAATGCATTTTCTTAAACTCTTTTCAAAATGAGTCGGTTGATTGTATTTACCAGTGTAAACTGACGTATTTTTCTTAAAAAGGTTAAGTGCAGGTACTACGCGAAATAGGCTGGCCTGTCTCCTAGCATCCACATTAAGTCTCGCCAGCTTGGATGTCATAAACTGTTGAACATATGTTTCCTTTTTTATTTGATCTACCTGTGGATTTATATTCGACTATTTGTGATACTTAATATTACAATATCGTTTGGTTGAATTAAATCTATACTTTGCTTCCGCTGTGCATTTAAATATTGTGTTGTTTGACTATTATGTTGCCAACCACGTCACGATACTCCCCTACCGGGCCCACCGGTAACACGTGGAAATTCGGGGTGTGACAGGTTGGTATCAGAACCAACATTGAGTGAATTAAACACTAGCCTTTTGTGTTTAATCTCAATGACACAATTGCACATTCCTAAATCTTCGAGTCTAGACAAAGAACTTAGGAATAATCCAAATTGTTCAAATTGTTTTTATTTTTTTAAATTTTGTCCTTTATTATTTTTTCTTGGTGTTACCTTATTTATATTAACAGGTTAAACAATGCCGCCAAGATTTAGAGGACTAGGAAGAGGGCGAGTTAGCGCGCCTAACGATCATGAGGCAGGTCCTTCGCACCGACGAACTTCTTCTTCTACAAGGAGTCACAATCATGACGAACCTTGGAGGGTTTATGAGGAGCTTGCCAGGCGATCCACATCACATGTTTCAACGCCTTCATATCAGCACTCCTTTGGGCCTCATTCAGAGAATGAGCCCCACGACCAACAACAGCAATCTCCGGCGCACCATTCCTTCGGCGATCCTACTCCGGTATTTCAGGGCCAGTTTAACCCAGCGGAGTACCTACCAGAGCACGTGGGCTTTAACCCACTAGGGCCGGAGGATCACTTTTCAGGTGATCAAGATATGGACGAGGACACAGTTCCCGTCGAGGCTTCAACAGGATCCCGGAACCATCCTTTTTCGATCTCTGATGGTTCATCTTACCACGGACCACCCTACGTGAGTCTGGATAGTCACATGGCGAGGTTCGAACGATGTGAGTGGTACTATACACCATCTGAACACTCATCACCTCACCAGCAGGCACCACAGCAGCAGCAGCAGCAAGATCCCTCTGGGGATCCCCATTTCGAGGCAGTCACGCCACCGCCTCCACCGCCGCCAGTTTATGTAGAGCCTTCAGAACCACCTAGACGTAGGAGGACTGGCGCGCGAATATCAGTACGACCACAGGGGATTCATATCACCACCCCTCAACATTCTAGCAGCAGCCATTACCCGCCTACTTATGAAGTCCCACAGATGGGAGGACCTTCGGTTCCAGTTTCGGAGGTGAATTCGGTACCTATTGCACCGCCACCAACGGGTTTTGGCGAGCCCATCCCTGCATATACTGCTCCGACAGTTTACAATCCGTACGGACAGCCAGCATACTCTACCTACAATTATGCAGAGGATCCGTACCACGTGGCAGCAAACTACTATGCCCAAAACCCTGAGGGACCATATGGAACCCCTTGGGGAATGGGACATCCAGCTCATGGGTATCAAGTACCTACTCAGCCATCATTTCAGCATCAGCCACCACGGGTTCCTCCTCCTGAGCAGGTGGAGCTCCGTCATAGGTTGGATCGGGTTGAGCGAGACCTCCAGAGAGAGCGTAAGAAGAACCAAGGATTCATGAGTGGTTTAGCAGATTTGCTGAAGGGAAAGAAGAAGAGGGATCGTTAAATCCCCATATATATATTGTTGTATTTCCTTGTTTAAATCAAGTCCCTACGTGGACATTTATTTATGTGTGTATGTAGTCCCTGCGTGGACATCTACCTTTGTACCTAGTCCCTACGAGGACTTGTCTTATTAGTCCCTGCGTGGACACTTATGTTTGTAAATAGTCCCTGTGAGGACATGTATTATCAGTATAGCTCCTGTGTGGGCAAGTATTTGTAAAAGTCCCGTTTAGGGCAAAAATGTAAAATTTGTAAATTATAATGGAATGTTAAGTTGAAATTTTATTTCTGTCATTTATGCATTTATATATTATACATGAAATAAACAAAAATAACATTATCCTTTTTGAAAGTAATCTGCCTATCAAATCAATTAAGGATCTTAAAGGTAAAACCTAGCCTACATGTCATTATAAGACTTAGCCAAAATGGTAAGACCTGTATAAAAGATTCCAATCTCAGTTAACATCTGAAAACATGTTAACACTCCTGGCAGATGTGATTCATTAAAATCACACACGTCATTCTATATAAGGATTCTGTAAAAGATTCCTGACCCAATGTAATGATCTCTGAATCATGGGTTAAATCATTAATAAATATGATCCGTTCTTTTTACCATCCATTGGTAATGGAATGCCTACGGGCCCTTCTCAGTTTCATATGAGACAAAAGACAGTATTAGTCTATGACCCTGTCTGATAAAGGTAATGAACTTTGTTCAAACCTTCATGATTTGATTCTCTGAAATCCTAGCTTATAATCTATATTGTCCCAGTGACTAGGCCTTATGTGCTAATAAATACTGTTATTGTTTTATAATTAGGATAAATTATATAGGAATCCTAAATAAATGGGAGTAATAAATTAACCATATATGGTCTATGTTACCACGGTTAATAAAAATTGCCATAAAAGACAATTATATGATAAACTCACCAATAAATTATTGCCTATGTGTTACAGTTCAAGAAACATGGCAGATTCAAACGAGGTCAACAGTCACCAAGGGATAGGGAATGATAATGCCCAAGTTAACGTAGCGGGTGCAGAGTTGCAGGCTATGATAGATAATGCGGTTAATAGAGCTATGGATAGACAGCACCATGGATCAAGTGGTACCCATACGAGGACCCATTCTGCATCACACACTAGAACACCCTCCAGGACCCACACTGCCCACAACAGTAATTCTCACCACTCCTCGAATCAAAGGAGTAATCCATCCCAAAGAGCAGTACAGAACCAGGAACCTCGTAATAGGGGTTGCACCTATAAATACTTTGTGTCGTGCAAACCCAGAGACTTCAATGGGGAAAAGGGAGCTGTTGATTGCATGACATGGATGGATGAAATGGATACTGTGGTGGATATTAGTGGTTGCCATAATAGGGACATTGTTAAGTTTGTCTCGCAGTCTTTCAAAGGAGAAGCCTTAGCCTGGTGGAGATCCTTGATCCAAGCCACAGGGAAAGTCCCGTTATACAACATGACCTGGGAACAGTTCATGGCACTAATCAAAGAAAATTTCTGCCCTCAACATGAGGTTGAGAGAATTGAATCTGATTTCCTGGCGCTGGTCATGAAAAACCTGGACTGTCAGGCCTACCTTACCACTTTCAATACTTTGTCAAGGTTGGTCCCTTACTTGGTAACTCCGGAGCCTAAACGTATAGCTCGTTTTATCGGGGGTTTGGAACCGGAGATCAAAGCTAGTGTAAAGGCCTCCAGACCAACCACTTTTCGGTCATTAACGGACATATCATTGTCTCTGACCTCAGATGCTGTCAGGCTGAGGTCACAGAGGAAGAATGATACCGAAAAGAGGAAGCGTGAGGATGACAACTCACGACGATCAGACAAGAAACAGAAGGGAAATAATGACCAAAAGAAGGGGTCAGGATTCAAGAAGGATGGTCAGCAGTCGGGTGAAAAACCCAGATGTAAAATCTGCAAGAGGCAGCACTTTGGGAAGTGGCGGTTTGAATCAAATTCGAACTCACAATCAAAAGCTTTTGCATGTGGCCTGTGCAAGTCCAAGGAACACAAAACCTTGGATTGCAAGAAGATAAAGGATGCAACCTGCTACGGTTGCAATGAAAAGGGGCACATCAAAAGCAATTGCCCAAAATACGCCAAGAAGCCGGAAGAGGCTAAGAAGACCAATGCTAGGGTCTTCAGGATGGATGCTAAGGAAGCCGTAAAGAACGACAATGTGATAACAGGTACCTTCCTCGTAAATGATGTTTTTGCGAGAGTGTTATTTGATTCGGGCGATGATAAGTCGTTCGTAGATAATAAGTTTTGTGAATTATTAAAACTACCTGTTAAGAACTTAAGTGTGAAGTATGAGGTGGAACTAGCAGATGGTACTTTAGAAACCGCTTCAACCTTATTAGATGGATGTTTTATATCCATTAGGAATCACTCTTTTCCTTTGTCCTTACTTCCCTTTAAGCTAGCCGGCTTTGACATAGTATTGGGTATGGACTGGTTATCGCATAACCAGGCCCAGATTGTATGCAATAAGAAGCAAGTGATGATCAAGACTCCGTCTGGTGAATCACTTACTATCCAGGGAGATACCCAGTATGGGCTACCCGAGAAAATGTCTATACTCAAGGATTCTAAGTGTTTAAAGAAAGGTTGTGTCATCTACATGGCGCAAGTGATTATAGATGAGCCGAAGCCCAAGATTGGGGATATAACCGCCATTTCTGAATACCCTGATGTTTTTCCTGAAGAACTTCCTGGTTTGCCACCAGAGAGACAAGTAGAATTCAGAATTGACATTATTCCTGGATCAGCACCGGTGGCAAGAGCACCTTATAGGTTGGCACCAACAGAGATGAAGGAATTGAGAACGCAGCTAGATGATCTGCTAGCCAAAGGTTTCATCAAACCTAGTTCGTCTCCGTGGGGAGCACCAGTTTTATTTGTCAAGAAGAAGGATGGATCGATGCGTCTGTGCATCGACTACCGCGAGCTTAATAAGGTTACCATCAAGAATAGGTATCCTTTGCCCAGAATCGACGATCTGTTCGATCAACTTCAAGGGGCAAGTTTCTTCTCGAAGATTGACTTGAGGTCAGGCTACCATCAATTGAAGGTGAGAGATGAAGACGTACACAAGACTGCATTTAGGACTCGTTATGGTCATTACGAGTTCCTAGTGATGCCTTTTGGGCTCACTAATGCACCAGCCGCGTTCATGGATCTCATGAATCGCGTCTGCAAGCCGCATTTAGATAAATTCGTCATCGTCTTCATCGACGACATACTCATCTACTCAAAGAACCAAGCTGACCATGAAAAGCATCTTCACTGCATTTTGGAACTACTTCATAAAGAAAAGCTCTATGCCAAGTTCTCGAAGTGTGAATTCTGGCTTCGAGCAGTCCAATTTCTTGGGCATGTTATTAGTGAGCATGGTATCCAAGTAGATCCTGCTAAAGTTGAAGCTGTCATGAATTGGCATGAGCCAAAGACGCCTACTGAAATTCGTAGCTTCCTAGGTTTGGCAGGATACTATAGGCGATTCATAGAAAACTTCTCAAGGATTGCTGCACCCCTGACTTCGCTGACTCGTAAGAAGATTAAGTTTGACTAGGGTCCTAAGCAGCAGGAATCCTTCGATATTCTGAAACAAAAGTTGAGCAATGCTCCAGTACTGACATTGCCTGATAGAATAGAGGAGTTTGTAGTTTATTGTGATGCATCACACACCGGGATGGGATGTGTGCTTATGCAGAAAGGCAAAGTCATTGCCTATGCTTCACGTCAGTTAAAGGTGCACGAAAAGAATTACACCACCCATGACTTGGAGTTGGGTGCCGTTGTATTCGCACTAAAACTGTGGAGGCACTACTTATATGGAATCAAATGTGTGATCTATTCTGATCACAAGAGCCTTCAACATCTGTTCAATCAGAAGGACTTGAACATGAGGCAACGCCGTTGGATGGAAACTCTGAATGATTACGATTGTGAAATAAGATACCATCCCGGCAAGGCGAATGTAGTCGCCGATGCCTTAAGTCGGAAAGAGAAGGTGAAACCCATCCGAATCAATGCCAAGAGCATGGAATTAAAGAACAGCTTGATAGAAAGGTTGTTAGCTGCACAGAAGGAAGCTGTGTTGGAAGCTAACTATCCTAATGAAAAGCTAGGAGTAACTGAGGAGCAGTTATCTCTTAGTAAGGATGGAATTCTTAGATTGAATGGAAGGATATGGGTTCCAATATATGGAGGACTCCGAGATGTTATCCTCCAGGAAGCCCACAGCTCTAAATATTCTGTTCATCCTGGAGCTGATAAAATGTACCAAGATCTAAGAGCAAATTATTGGTGGATAGGCTTGAAGAAGTCTGTAGCTACCTATGTAGCTAAATGCTTGACGTGTGCGCAGGTCAAGGCAGAACATCAAAAACCGTCAGGTTTGTTACAACAACCTGAACTTCCTACTTGGAAATGGGAAATGGTAACTATGGATTTTATCACCAAGTTACCCAAGACAAGGAAAGGAAATGACACCATCTGGGTGATAGTTGACCGACTGACTAAGTCAGCACATTTCCTACCCATTAAGGAGACCTACAGCTCCGATATGTTAGCCCAACTGTACGTTGATAAGATTGTAGCCTTACATGGCATACCTGTAGCTATTATCTCTGACCGAGATACTAGATACACATCACATTTTTGGAAAAGTTTCCAACAATCTTTGGGCACACGTTTGAACTTTAGTACGGCTTACCATCCACAGACAGACGGTCAGAGTGAGCGTACTATTCAAACGTTGGAAGACATGCTACGTGCATGTGCAATCGATTTGGGAGGTAGCTGGGATAAGAACCTGCCATTAATCGAATTCTCCTACAACAATAGCTACCATACCAGCATCAAGGCTGCGCCTTTTGAGGCATTATACGGTAGGAAGTGTAGATCACCAGTTTGTTGGGCGGAAGTTGGAGAAGTCCAGTTATCAGGACCAGAGATCGTGTTCGAAACGACGGACAAGATTGTCCAGATTCGAAACAATCTCCAAGCTGCCCGGAATAGGCAGAAGATTTACGCTGATCCAAATCGTAAGGATTTTCACTTCGAGGTAGGTGAAAAAGTCCTACTTAAAGTGTCACCCTGGAAGGGAGTGATGCGATTTGGTAAGAAAGGTAAGCTAAGCCCGAGATACATAGGACCTTTCGAGGTTATCGAACGTGTCGGGTCAGTTGCCTACAAGTTAAACTTACCTGAAGAGCTTAGTAGTATACACAATGTGTTCCACATCTGCAATCTGAAGAAGTGTTTCGCTAGCGAATCAGTGGTTATACCCTATACAGATGTGCATATCGATGAAAGCTTGAAATTTGTGGAAAAACCTTTGTCGATCGAAGATCGACAGGTAAGGAAGCTTCGAAGGAAGCATATACCTTTTGTAAAGGTCAAATGGGATGCCCGAAGAGGTCCCGAATTCACGTGGGAAGTTGAATCCACAATGAAGGAAAAGTACCCTTACTTGTTTCAGTAAATCTCGGGTCGAGATTTCTTTTAAGGGGGTGAGGATGTAACACCCCGAAAATTTACGTCCTATAAAGTGTTGACACGTGTCATAGGTATGAACGTGTGAAAGAATGTTCTTGAAGGACTAAAGTTGACAAACAGTGAAACTGTGTAATTAAAAGGGTTCAAAGTGTCAACAATGAATAAATATACTTTGCAATAACCCTACATGATGTTTATAACCTTAAACGAATAGATCATGGATCATACGAAGCGAATTGTGAAAGAAAGTGAGAGATTACAAACTACAGGGGTTAAATGTGCCAACATGTTTAAGTTATACCTCTGAGTGACCTTTTGACAAACCCGAAGCTTTGTAACGATTAATTATGCTCACTAGATAGTACCACAAAAATTTCATGAAGTTTCGTTATCGTATGAGCAAGTTGTGATAAAATTCGTGTGCAAGGGTTAGAACCGTCAACATTGAAATTTAGGGCTTTTCGGGTGATCACAAAGTTACCCGAGGACTTGACAAAGTGGGTATAAGTATTAAAGCCCCATATATAAAATACAAAGTCTTAGCATACAAGAAACAGCTTGAAAATGACCTTTCGGGGGACCCAGGGACCAAATTGCAATTAAAGAAACATGTTAACCTGATCCGGATGGCCCAGGCGGCCCGCATCAGGATTACAAAAACTCAAAGCGGGCCGCGTCCGACCTGCAGGTGCAGAAAAAACAGACAGCTGCCTGTTGATGCATGTAACCGACTCCAATCTCATTTTTTCGAAACTTTGGGCTGCCTAAGATGGTTTCTAGCTAGTAGGGGACTTGTGGATGATAATGCAACACCCCTAGACTTATGTGTTGATCATCTAAGAGTGTTTGAAGCCTTATATCAAGACCCACATGTTACCACTTTGTTCATTCATCACTTCTGAGCATTTCTGGATCATTCAAGCAGGCCACAAACATTCCATATCATCCATTAGACGTGTGTAAGTGCCTTTGATCCTTCTTGTTTGAGTTTTACTTAGTTAAAAGCCTAGAAATCAAACCGTCGTAAATACGGTTTGACTTTTCGATAATAAATATTCGGTCCAGAGTTTAGTCGAATCAAAGGTTGTTATAAGTTGGTATTTATATGGTTAATAAACCCCTAAAAGGGCACTCACTAATTCGAATCCTAACTAGGTCGTTTATCGAGTCAAACTACTTCCGAAAAAGTCAACAGAATTGTTATGTTTGGTTTAATGCATGATTAGCGATGTAAATGGCGTATAGCCTATTTTATCATTCTTACCAACTGAAAATAAGTATAAAAACTTGTATACGCTTGCTTGATTCGACAACTTTATGTTTAGAACCGATTCGGAACCGAGATACGCAAAAGTTTGACTTTTGCTTTGACCTCAGTTCTGACCCGATTTATATAGGTTTAGACATGCCTTAAGGTTCCATTAGGACCTAGTTACATGTGTGTATAAGCCTCTGCGTTTATACTACCCGAATCCGTAACTATCCGACGTTTCCGTTAAATGCCTAAATAATGACCATAATGCCCTTATGACCGTAGAACGAGATTTTAGAAAATGTAAAAGTGCAAAAGTCTTTAATACTGATTATTAAACATGTCTGCAAAATTTCATGTCAATCAGAAGTCTAGATTAGGAGTTATGCTTAATGGCGTATTTATAAACAAGTTTATTAATTAAACGGCGCCATTAGCGTAAAGCCTATCTAAACTCAGTTTTAACACAAAATCTTTTACCCACTGGTGTTAAATAATATTTTAGGATTTTTAAAGATTTTTAATTATTTTTAGACTGATCATAAGCTTGGATTAGCGCCTTAATTCGATTAATACCGAATATACCCTTTTCGGCCATAAAATAAGTTTTACAAATCCTTTTGACGCCAATCCAATTGCTACTGATTTTAAATATTAAATAGAGTATTTTGAGCCTATTTAATTGATCAGAAAACTCAGAATCGTATTTTTAACCGTACGCCGCTTAAAACGGCTTTATACGCGTATTATACGCATGGTTTGGGTTTAAAACTATTTTGACATATAAGACTTATAACCAAATGTTATAACCTGTTTAAATAAGCCATTTTACTGATGTAACCAGACCCGGTTCTCAGAAACCTAATTAAATCTTTTTATAATCTTTAAAATGACCAAAATACCCCTACGGGGCTTATAAAGAGATTAAACTCGTTTCAGGCATCATGGGTGATATCCTACTGATATCATAACCTATTTAAGGCATGTTAACTTAGGAAACCTGTTTAGGACTCTTACGGATACCCGTTACGCTTCATGCGCGTTCGGTTCGGTTTATGTAACTAGTTTACATAAATTAGCCGAAACGGGTCAAACCTTATCGGTTTTGTCTCAAAATCCAGAATGTGTATCATATACCCATATTAAGCAAGTCTTCAAACTTGTCGGGTCTAAATCACATTCTATCCGGTCTTCGCTTAATCGTGCGTACGAACCGTATCTTTAAAACTAACCGGTCTAAGCGTAAGCTTAACTAAAGACCCGTTAGGATTCTAATAGGTTATTATAAACCTTCGTTCCAGATTAGGAGAACCAGTAAAAGATATTTGCACTCGCTGATTTTGAACTATACTTACTCAGGTAAATACTTTTAACTTATTTCCCTATACGGGCTTGGGGTACGGTATATAAAATACCGCTTGGTCGGGCGTTGAATATTTAATCTTATTATGGTTAAATGATTGAGATGTCTCCGTTTAATTTGTCTTGTTGCTTAAAGCCTTTGGGGGGTTAATGACCGTGTCCCGGATATCCCTGGCATCATTTTACGAAATGGCCACGACCTTAGCACTCAGGTGTAGGCGTACACCTGTCAGTGTCTCATAATTAAAGTGGTGTGTTAATTGATCTTTAACCCGGCTCGATCCGGGATACTGAACGCATAAGAAACATGTAAATCCTGTACAAGTTTATATATTTAAATAAGTATCCCAAGTTATAAAATATTATTAGTGCCTTGTGCCTTAAATGCATTTTCTTAAACTCTTTTCAAAATGAGTCGGTTGATTGTATTTACCAGTGTAAACTGACGTATTTTTCTTAAAAAGGTTAAGTGCAGGTACTACGCGAAATAGGCTGGCCTGTCTCCTAGCATCCACATTAAGTCTCGCCAGCTTGGATGTCATAAACTGTTGAACATATGTTTCCTTTTTTATTTGATCTACCTGTGGATTTATATTCGACTATTTGTGATACTTAATATTACAATATCGTTTGGCTGAATTAAATCAATACTTTGCTTCCGCTGTGCATTTAAATATTGTGTTGTTTGACTATTATGTTGCCAACCACGTCACGATACTCCCCTACCGGGCCCACCGGTAACACGCGGAAATTCGGGGTGTGACAACCGTAAATTACGGTATTACCGTAATTTACGGTGACATCTGGAAATCCCTGGTTCCACCGTAAACCAGTAGTGAATCTCCGTAACAAACATGACCTCTACCGTAAATTACGGTACTACCGTAATTTACGGTAGTTCCTGGAAATCCTTGTTTTTGCTTGTTTTGTTCAATGCTCTCAAACCCAACTTTCGGATTTCGTTTTCTAAGAATTTACTACGTCAAATTCTAGTATTTCTAACGTGTTACATGTTAACCATTATCAAAGTAAAATCTACATATTCCGTAGTATTAACCATGCTTTATTTTGATTATTCGACCCGTTTAGCTCGTCTACGGAAATTTCTTCCTTATGACGACTACCAACGAATTATAACCAACTTTTGACCAACTATACTATATAACGACATCAACGCTTTGTTTCATAGCATCCTTTATTCTAAATTCAAGTACACATCATATAAACATCCAATCTACTAAATGTAACGGGTCAAGTTACATACCTTAGCGCACGCCCTTCAACCGTGAGTCCCCACCGGCTTGTCCACTTGACGTTCCGGTATCTTGTCCTATAGAGTTCAATTCAATACATGTTTAGAACTCTCTTTAGAACTCACTTCGCATAATATTCCGAAACATCATAATTATGCGTTAAGGCTTTAAATTTCTATTTTTAAGCCTTCTTTGAGGCATTTCCACAAACACTAAGAGGGCAGAATTTCTACATCATTCATATTCATATTTATAGCTTGCTAATTAGTTAACTTAACTTCAATAAGCCATCATATAGCATTCAATCATCATATTTTTCTGAAATTACTTTCTAAGATCAAATTACACTAGAATAATCCTTATTAACCTTAGTGTTCATCATCATCATGTAATACCCACAACCCACCTTCAAGGTGTTCATGGAACTTCCTGAATTTGGTCATGATTTCACAAATAGTTAGCTAGGTTTTACTTCTAAACACCTAATCAACTTTAATCAAACCAAATAACACACATGCAACATCATAATTCAGATTTTCCAAAATCATGAGAATTTCAAGTTGAGAGATTTCATCAAATTTTACATACCTTACAATCCTCTTGTGATGAGGATCGTGATTCTAAGCCCAATTTTCGATTTTGACCTGGACTAATCCTTCAATTTGCAAGATTAAGGAAGTTTTAGGTTTTGGAGAAGTGGGGATCGCCCCCTGCTCTACTGATCGACCAGATATCCCCTTTGTGGGGTGTTTGGTTTGTTTTATTTAGTTTAATTGACTCAAGTTTCAGTTTTTTACCACTTAAGCCCCTAAAACTTGTTCAACATATTGTTTGTTAACCTTTAACCACTCTATGAGCTATTTCTAGACTAGTTAACTAACTAGATTAAAAATTCCTAGTTAATAAACTCCCATTTATTTAAGCTTTATAATTCTGATATAATGTTTTATATTTTCGGGATGTTACATTATACCTTCAAACGAATAAATCATGGATCATACGAAGCTTATTGAGGAAGAAAGTGAGAGATTACAAACTACAGGGGTTAAATGTGTCAACATGTTTAAAGTATACCTCTGAGTGACCTTTTAGCAAACCCGATGCTTTGTAATAATGAATTATACTCACTAGAATGTGTGACAAAAATTTCATTAAGTTTCGTTACCATATGAGAAAGTTATGATCAAATTCGTATACGAGGGGTTAAAAGCGTCAACGTTGAAAATTATGACTTTTCGGGTGAACACAAAGTTAACCAAGGATTTGCCAATGTTTAAACATGTCATGGAGCCCTTAAAAGTAAGGTTAGAGGGCCAAAAATGCAAGAACAAGAGTTAAAACCACGTTACAAAGGACCAGGGGCTGAAATATAATATTGTGAAACTTGTTTGGCTGGTAATGGGAGGCCAGGCGGCCCGCGTAAGAAACCCTTATGGGTTTACGCGGCCCGTGAGGACAGCACAGCGACAGAAAACCTGCAGATGCCAGTTGCAGGTCTGTAACCGACTTAAAAATGTTGTTTTCTTATACCAGGGTTCCCTCCAATGGTTTAACATGCATAGGGGGCACTTGTACTGATCTTGTAACATATGTAGACCTCCTTGGCATGATCTTGTTGAATCAAAATGCATATATAAGGAGCTCTAGTTGCAACAACTTTGTTCATTCATTTGCAAACTCTCATAAGCTAACTTCTGGAGCTCCTCTGATCAGCAACAAGTTTTCTTAGGCTCCCTAATCGTGCATAGGACTTTTGTAAGTGTCCTTAACCCTTCCTAATTCAGTTTAGCTTAGCTATTTAGCTAAAAGTCAAACCGTCGTAATTAAAGTTTGACTTCGAGATTAATTAAAATTTGTTCAGTCAAATCTCGATTTAAAAGTACCTATAAGTAGGTAATTATGTGGGTAATAAACCCTTAAAAGGGTACTCTCTGATTCCCACTCTAACTAGGTCAATTGTCGGGTCAAAGCTAACTTTAAAAAGTCAACAGAATACTTATTTTCAAATTAATGCATAATTAGCAATGTAGGATCCATGCAACCTGTTTTATCATTAATATAACTTGGTAATTAATGTAAGAACATGTCTAAACATGTTCAGCCCGAAAATTTTCAGTTTAGACCCGGATCGGAACCGAAAGTCGCATTAATTGACTTTTGCTTTGACTTTCAATTATGACCCATTTAAGAATGTTTTAGGAATGCGTTAGAGGCATTTTTGGACCAGGTTTCATATATGTATAACCCCCTGAGATTATACACCTTGGTTCAATAGTTATTCGATTCATATGCAATATTCCGTTATATGCTTAATGTTGACTATTATGCCCTTGTCACCTTAAAACGTGAATTTTGAAAATGTAAAAGAGTAGAAACCTTAGTTACTGATTTATAAACTTGCACCCAAAATTTGACATCAGTTTGAGGTCTAGATTAAGAGTTATGCTCAATAGCGTAATTAGAAAACTTTTTAGTAATTAAATGGCGCAATTAGCATATAGCCTATCTAAACCCACTTTTTGATATCAAACTTTTTACCCACTGATGTAATATAATATTTTGGTATTTTTGAAGATTTTTAATTAATTTTAGGCTGAGCATAACTTAGGGTCGTAGCTTTAATTCGGTTAATGCCGGTTTTGCCCTTTTAAGCTATAAAATGAGTTTTACAAATCCTTTTGACCCCAAACCTTTTGCTACTAATTTTATTTAATAAATAAAATATTTTGAACCTTCTAGAATTATAAAAACATCAGCTTTCCTTTGAAAACCCGGAAATGGCTCCAAATCGCCTCTTTAAGCATTTTTAACACCTAGTATGTATTAAAACCATTTTAAACATATAAGGTTAATACCTACTGATATTTTTAGTATATTATTATACATTAACATTAAGCTAAAGTTTTAAACTCAGATTTCCAGATTTGACCTTTTTAGCCTAAGTGAAATTACCAAAATACCCCTAAGGTGCATAGTTTGGTTTTAAATGGTAAATTTCACATATATTTAGTACCCTGCTGTTATGATTTATAAAAATGAGTATTTTTACTAATTATATCAGACTTGTAACTCAGATTATAATTTAAACTCTTTTATAACCTTTTAAATGACCAAAATGCCCTTACGGGGCATAGTTTGAGTATAAATTCGTTTGGGGAATAATAGAGGATACCATACTGATATCACAAGATGTTTAAGGCATATTAACTCAGGGAACTTGTATATGACTCGTTTGCTTACTCGTTACGCACTTGTCGCGTTCTGATGTCTGTCGTTAGTGACATGCAAAACCCGAAATAAACTAGTAGCTAGAGTAAGTCGGATATCGAACCAGAGGAGGATTGTGGAAAGTGTGTAATGTTAAGTATTTATTAACAACTATAAAAAAATAAACTGATGATTGTTTGATTTGTGGATTAACTAAAAATTACAAACTAAATGTGAGATTTAAATCAATGGAAAGAACAATGGTTCCTCCAGATTTCAGGTTTTATAGCTAGATTCAATTATGTGTTTAATCGAAACACTCACATAGACATAAGTGTTTAACCTAATTCATCAATTGTGATAACCAACGACTAAGTACTCCGGTCAAAACATAACGGGAGGTTATCGAATGATTATCAATTACAATTACAAACCCTAACCCCATGTCAAATATATCCCAATTACTAGAACTCTCGGGAACTGAATGCTTAGAAATTAAGGTTTAAATAAATGCAATTGTCTACAATCAATAATCAAATCAAGGTGAAAAGCATCGAATGCTTAGATCACCGAGTTATACGATTGTCACAAACACATAAAATTATCCAACTTACAAAACCCTCCATCCGGAGGAAACCATAAAACGACTAGCCGCTCATATCGGTTGAGTGATCCTTGAAAGCCCTCCTTTTTCTTTTCGTCTACTGCCGTCCAGATGGTGATTTTTTATCAGCTCCCCCTGTTGCGTGTATACGGATGCTAAAAGAAAATCCAGATTATCTTCTAGCCCACAAGCCCACCTTCACTTGTATTGGCGGCCCAATCAAAAGAGACTCCCACATGTATTGCTGATGATGATCGATTTCTAAAACCCTTGTGCCGTCAGAGATATGATGTTGTCATAATATTGTGAATGATATAATGATATTGTCCTTTTACAATAATGCCCCTATCTTAGATTATATCATATATGATGATACTGAGAACTCCTTTGCACGTCAAAACAGCCTTCCAACATATGTATGCGTGATGTATGTTGGCTGCCACTTCCTTGTCTACGTGAGATGATGATGATGTTATTAATATTGTCGAAAATCCTCACAACCTTGTATCATTCACGTGAGTATGGATGATAGTTGTTGACTTTGTGATGTAGATATCTTCTCACCAACTCCAAGACCCCCCAAAAATTAATACCTTTTCTAGAAACCAAAACCTTCTAATTGTATACCCAATGCCACGTGATGTGGTCTGCCAAAGCCCATGATGATGTTTGTTATTGTTTTATAATAATAATAATCTCCCCTCTCAAATTAATGTCATGATATATGACATATTAAGTCAATGTGCGCCTCCTATTATGTGATTGCTGATGATGTCGGCTACCCCCAATAAAAGTCAGCGTCCATGTCTTCATGTTCAGCCGTAGCCTACCACTACATTTCGTAGGTTACGTTCGTAAGTTTCTAGTTCTTTTGTTTCTCAACACATCCAAACCGTAAGTTAGGCCGCAATTAGAGCTCCCATCTATGTCTCACATACAATCTTTCATATTTCTTACACATCCACGATATGTTATGACCCGAAACAACTCGAAACAATTCCCGAACACCATGTTTATCATTCTCGAGCGTTCCGCTTCATCTCTAACCACTTTAACTTCACCATATTACGCGTTTAACCTGAAAAATCACAATCTTGCATAGTTATCACATTCGAAACATCTAACCGTATAAAACACATTAAAACACACAAGATAATACACTTAACGCTCGTGTTTCACACTCTCCATCACATCCCCACACTTGACATTGATTGTCCTCAAGCAACCCTTACGAACATTACTCACCTTATCAACAAATCACCACTGAATCCCTTACCGAATCAACAGTTTAAGGTCCCAAGTCATACCCATCCCATAGACTGACACAATCGAGATTGACCATCTGACAGATAAATGATACACATTTAAAACAACTTAAGACTTGCCTAACTAAAACTAACATGCTTATGATACTACACACGCCACACGCCCCTCACAATGATCACTCCTCTCGGCTTTATCAAGACTAGCGTGTAATGTGCTAGTATATATTTCGCTCAAAACCAAATATGCTACCTTGTAATCATAAGCTTGTATAGCAATCATACCTCCACTGTATCAAGTAACGTAACACATATCAAAAGGACTTTTCGGTTTTGGGTTAAGGGTAAGGGGTAAGGAAATATTTTTGGCTTTTTTTTTTATATTTATTGGCTAACACAAACGAATACCAAACCATGACAACTTTATTCACAATAACTACTAACACCTTGGGTTATCTTCGACCCACTTATATAACACGAACATAATAATGATTTTTGCTTTTCTTTTTCTTTATTTTTTTCTCTTTTTTTTTCTTGTCATTTTTTTTCATAACATACTTCTAAACATACTTGTCATTCATAGTTGGTAATCAAACAGGTCAAACAAGGTATAACAAACGAAAGGTGAAAGGTTCAACATGGTTTACTAAGGTAAGATGGATAACAATCAACATATGAAACAATGAAGGGATCCTAATGCCTTTATCATTTATGTGTAAACGCTAAAGCACAGTCTCGACACGTATCAAACCACACAAGTTCTAACACAAAGCAACATATGGCCTACGCTCAGCAACTGAACATTTATTGAAATTCAACTAACAATTCTAGTAGGCTCAAATATCTCACCGAACGAAAGGAATATGGGTTGCCGACACGTAGCATGTGTAATTCCTCAAGCATGTTACCCCTAGTTAGGCATCTCTTCTCAACTATTTTCTAAAAACCTGTCAGAAATACTCTCATGAAAATTAAAGGGACAACCATGACTAGGGATCTAAGTTAGTTTAATATCAGTAGGAACCCATTAGCAATTGAAAATGTCGGTTTTCATGTGGTTCAAGCATACTTGAGACACAAAAATTTTTAAAATTTTTCAATTTTTTCCAATTTCAACCAATTCAAGCATTTAAGATCATCAATCCTACCAACCCTCTCTCGAGTTACCGCATCCCCACACTTGGGATACATTGTCCCCAATGTATGGTGCAATTTATAATCTAAACTCGAGAAATACCACCCGCAAACCATGAACGGCTAATAACTAGACGACTCAACACAAAGAAACCACTCCCAACACAAAAATTCACACCACCAAATACACGAAAACAAATAAAACACAAGATAGATAAACACATGCACCTGATCAGAAAACAAGTGAGTGTTTGTAGTGGTTTAGCTGCTGTGATCTAACCGGAACATACACCCCTCATGGATTCTTTGAGATCTCATCAGGGATGTTGCCAAACATCCCCACACTTGATTCATTGCATCCGTGAAGATGGAACTGTATAAACCTGTCAAAACACAACACACCAAACGAAACGAAACGAAACCAAAGTACAAACTCTACATCCTCGGGCTGCCTCCCGAGAGCGCTAAGTTTAAAGGTCTTCAGCCAGACCGTACCTGATATGCGCTATGGTGGTCTCAATGCACATTTACCCAAAATATTTCCAACGAATGCTCGGAAATTTACATGCCATCTCCATAAGCTTGTCAATATAATTGGCATGTTTAGAAAGCACATGCGGGTTTCGCTAATCCACTTCACGAGATATACACTGATGTCTTGTAGCTTCACCCTTTTCATCTTCTTCCTCGAACCCTCTTCCCCACACTTGTTAATTGCAATGATTGATATGGGAAGAGGTTCGGTACACACATCCATCTCATCAGACTGCTCTGCCTCATCATCCTCACACACCATCTGATCCACCAGTGACTCTTCATCAGATAAAGGATTCATTGGTGTGGTATTATCCTCCACAACCTCCTCCTCCATGTGAGAATAATCTCTAATATCAACAGGTAATGGTGAGAGACGCTCTTCTATATCTATCTTCATTTTTAACTTCTGACACATGGAAACTAGGCAGCTGATTCGATCTTCATCGGAAAGGTTGGGTGCTAATAAATACTGCTCGAGTTTGGACAAACTCGCTTCCAACATAGCAAGATTTTTCTCCTCCTCGGTCTCATAAGCATACACACCCTCGGGCTTAGAATATTCCTCGGGATGATACTGTCGGTATCCCTGATACGGTCTTGAGATGTATGCATCCATCATTTTTTTATTCCAATACGCTGGATTTTCCAAATACACCGCACACACATCATCATAATAAGAAGTATGATTACGACCGCAACAGAAACATCGTCCATCCGTCCTTGGCTCATAATAAACATCCTCGTCCCGATCATATCCATCCGAGTAATAATCATCCTCCATCTCTAGGTCATAATCATCAGCGTATGATGGAGGTGGAAGCTGTGAAACATAACAAGGCATCGGTGGTTCTTCCAGTTTCGCTTTTTCCCGTCTAAATCGGGCCTCGTGGCAACCGATACACGGGTGAAGTGGTTCCCCGCACAAAATGCATGTAGAAGAGCCGCAAAATATAGTAAGATCTGTCATCCTGCACAAACACAACTCAACTACCCACGTAAATCACGAACAAATAAGATAACAAAATAAAAACACAAATTCTTTTAGTTTTTTTTTATTACTAAAACTTAACACTAAACACTTTGCGCACGCCTCCCTGGCAGCGGCGCCATTTTGATGTCTGTCGTTAGTGACATGCAAAAACCGAAATAAACTAGTAGCTAGAGTAAATCGGATATCGAACCAGGGGAGGATTGTGGAAAGTGTGTAATGTTAAGTATTTATTAACAACTATAAAAAATAAACCGATGATTGTTTGATTTGTGGATTAACTAAAAATTACAAACTAAACGTGAGATTTAAATCAATAGAAAGAATAATGGTTCCTCCAGATTTCAGGTTTTATAGCTAGATTCAATTATGTGTTTAATCGAAACACTCACATAGACATAAGTGTTTAACCTAATTCATCAATTGTGATAACCAACGACTAAGTACTCCGGTCAAAACATAACGGGAGGTTATCGAATGATTATCAATTACAATTACAAACCCTAACCCCATGTCAAATATATCCCAATTACTAGAACTCTCGGGAACTGAATGCTTAGAAATTAAGGTTTAAATAAATGCAATTGTCTACAATCAATAATCAAATCAAGGTGAAAAGCATCGAATGCTTAGATCACCGAGTTATACGATTGTCACAAACACATAAAATTATCCAACTTACAAAACCCTCCATCCGGAGGAAACCATAAAACGACTAGCCGCTCATATCGGTTGAGTGATCCTTGAAAGCCCTCCTTTTTCTTTTCGTCTACTGCCGTCGAGATGATGATTTTTTATCAGCTCCCCCTGTTGCGTGTATACGGATGCTAAAAGAAAATCCAGATTATCTTCTAGCCCACAAGCCCACCTTCACTTGTATTGGCGGCCCAATCAAAAGAGACTCCCACATGTATTGCTAATGATGATCGATTTCTAAAACCCTTGTGCCGTCAGAGATATGATGTTGTCATAATATTGTGAATGATATAATGATATTGTCCTTTTACAATAATGCCCCTATCTTAGATTATATCATATATGATGATACTGAGAACTCCTTTGCACGTCAAAACAGCCTTCCAACATATGTATGCGTGATGTATGTTGGCTGCCACTTCCTTGTCTACGTGAGATGATGATGATGTTATTAATATTGTCGAAAATCCTCACAACCTTGTATCATTCACGTGAGTATGGATGATAGTTGTTGACTTTGTGATGTAGATATCTTCTCACCAACTCCAAGACCCCCCAAAAATTAATACCTTTTCTAGAAACCAAAACCTTCTAATTGTATACCCAATGCCACGTGATGTGGTCTGCCAAAGCCCATGATGATGTTTGTTATTGTTTTATAATAATAATCTCCCCTCTCAAATTAATGTCATGATATATGAGATATTAAGTCAATGTGCGCCTCCTATTATGTGATTGTTGATGATATCGGCTACCCCCAATAAAAGTCAGCGTCCATGTCTTCATGTTCAGCCGTAGCCTACCACTACATTTCGTAGGTTACGTTCGTAAGTTTCTGTTTCTTTTGTTTCTCAACACATCCAAACCGTAAGTTAGGCCGCAATTAGAGCTCCCATCTATGTCTCACATACAATCTTTCATATTTCTTACACATCCACGATATGTTATGACCCGAAACAACTCGAAACAATTCCCGAACACCATGTTTATCATTCTCGAGCGTTCCGCTTCATCTCTAACCACTTTAACTTCACCATATTACGCGTTTAACCTGAAAAATCACAATCTTGCATAGTTATCACATTCGAAACATCTAACCGTATAAAACACATTAAAACACACAAGATAATACACTTAACGCTCGTGCTTCACACTCTCCATCACGTTCGGATCGGCTTATGTGACTAGTTTGCATATATTAGCCGAAACGGGTCAAACCATATCATTTTTGTCTCAAAATCCAGAATGTGTTCAAGTTACCCATATTAAACAAGTGTCCAAGCTTGTCGGGTCAAAACCACATTCTAAACCGGTCTTCGCTTTATCATGCGTTGAACCGTGTATTCCTTTTGAAAACTAACCGGTCTATGTCTAAGCTTAATTAAAGACCCGTTAGGATTCTAATAGGTTGTTATAAACCTTCGTTCCAGATTAGGAGCCCAGTAAAAGCCATCTGTACTTGCTGTATTTGACTTATACATTGCTTAGGTAAATACTCTTAACTTATTTTCCCTATACGGGCTTGGGATACGGTATTATAATAATACCGCTTGGTCGGGTATGTAGACATTTAAATCGGAATGTGATTGATGTATTTATATAACCCGTTTAATATGTATTATTTGGTGTATGGCCTTTGGGGGTTAAATGACCATGTCCCGGATATCCTTGGCATCATTCAAAGAAATGGCCACGACCTAAGTACACCTGACAGATGCATTATGTAAAAACTGGTAATCCACTTAGAGGAATAAATCCTTGTGGGCCTTATACCTGTGGCGTGTCAATTAATCTAGACCGGCCCTACAAACCGGCCCTAATGGACGACAAATAAGTAAAACTGTATACATGATTATTTTAATAATTGTCCCAAGTTATAAAATATATTTTTGCCGAAGTGCATTCAAATCAATTTTTAAACTCTTTTCAAAATGAGTCAGTTAAGTTGTATTTACCAGTGTAAACTGACGTATTTTCCAAAAAGGTTAAGTGCAGGTGCTACACGTAATAGGCTGGATACTCCAGGCATCAATAATCAAGTCTCGCAAGGCTTCAGGTGTCAAAGTCTGTTGAACAGTTTTCCTCTTTATTTTGATCCGCCTGTGGATCTGTTTCAACTAATTTGTGATACTTAATATTACAATTTATTTGGTTGAAATGAATCTATCTTTTGCTTCCGCTGTGCATTTAAATATTGTGTTGTTTGACTATGATGATATCAACTACGTCACGATACTCCCCACCGGGCCCACCGGTAATACGTGGAAATATCGGGGGTGTGACAAGTTGGTATCAGAGCCAACATTGAGTGAATTAAACACTAGCCTTTTTTTTGTGTTTAATCTCAGTTGCACAATTGCACATTCCTCAAATTTTCGAGTCTAGACAAAGAACATAGGACAATTCTCAATTTTGTTTTATTTTGTCTTTTATATTATTTTGTTGTTATCTTTGGATATGTTGACAGGTCTAAATATGCCGCCAAGATTTTTCATAGGAAAAGGAAAAGGACCAGTTGGAAGCCAGGACAAGGAGGCAGGGCCTTCTCAAAGGCGAACTTCACCCGTCAACATACGCACCAGTCCACAGAGAGACCGGAGGTCGCACCTGCAGCCAGCGAGGCGGCCTGTCTCGTTAGCTTCGTCACCTTCTTACCTACACTCTTTTGGACCCCATTCAGAAAATGAACCCGAAAACCCACAGCCTTCATTTATCCCTCTTCAGAGGTCTAACTCCCGTCATTCCTTTGATAACCCATCCCAAATCTTCCGAAGCCGGTTCAACCCGGCAAACTACCTCGAAGAACCAATAGGTGTTAACCCATTGGGGCCGGAATATCACTTTTCTGGAGATCACGCCATGGATATGGATGAGGATACCGACCCTACTGAACCACCAACCGGTACCCCCACACATCCCAGAGAAATATCTGATGGATCATCGTTTCATGGATCACCTTACCGTGGTCCTGATAGTTACCAAGCTAAGTTCAACCAGTTTGAGTGGTATTTCACGCCTTCTTATCATTCATCACCCTACCAGGAGCAGCAGCAGCAACAGGATCCTTCCGGGGATTCACGCTTTGTGGCAGTTACCCCGCCACCACCACCACCTCAGCAACAGCCTCCTGAGCCACCGAGGCGAAGGAGAATGAACGCACGGATGTCCGTGCAAGGAAGAGGAGTGCATATCAGCACCCCGCAACCATCGAGTGGCAGCCACTACCGGCCGCTCCAAGAAGATCAGCACATGGGGGGACCTTCAAACCCCAACCCGGAAGTAAACTCCGCGCATGGCGCGTCACCACCATTGGGTTTTGGTAATCCAATTCCCACGTACACTGGCCCAGCGACATATAATCCCTTTGAGTTGTCGGCTCACACCCACTATAATTATGCTGAGGTCGACCCGTATTTGGTGGCAGCGAACTACAACGCTCTCAACCCCGAAGGGCCATACGGAGCTCCCTGGGGAGTTGGGTACCCAGCTTATGGGTACCAGCAACCGCCGCCTATCCGACCTCCGCAGCAGCATCAACCGCAGTCGCAACTGCCACAGTTTTCCCCGCCAGAACGAGAAGAAATTCTTCAAAGGTTGGACCACGTTGAGCGTCAGGTTCACAAAGATCGCAGGGAACGGCAAGGCTTCTTTAAGGGATTAGCAGGTTTAATAAAAGGAAAGAGTAAGAAGGACCATTGAATCCTTCAAGTGTTGGTTGTATTTCCTTACTTTTCAGTTGAGCCCCTGCGTGGGCCTGTCTTTCTGTTTTAACCCCTACGTGGGTATGTTTTTTTGTTGTTAAGCCCCTGCGTGGGCAAGTCTTTTGTTTAACCCCTGCGAGGGTATGTTCTTTAGTATTTTGCCCCTGCGTGGGCATGTATTTTTCTGTTGACCCCTGCGTGGGTATGTTTATTGTTTAAGCCCCTGCGTGGGCGTGTTATTTTGTAGAAGTCCCGTTTAGGGCAGACTCGTATTTTTAATTTATGTGTTGGAATGGTTAGTTTAAATTCTCATTTTATTAATTATATGCTTAAACATAAAATGTGAAATAAATAAAATGACTTCCCTTCTAAAAAGATCTACCATTATAATAAAATGGTAAAGTCTAAAAAGGATCAGACCTAGCCACGTGTCACCTTAAGACATGGCAAAGATGGTAGTTCCTCAATTAGATTCAGATCCATATTAACCATTCATTTTAGGATTGATCTGCGTTAGATATTAATAAGAATCTTAAAAAGGTAAAACCTAGCTTGTAAGTCATTATAAGACCTGGCCAATATGGTAAAACTTGTTTTAAAAGATTCAAATCTCTGTTAACATCTGAAGACATGTTAACACTCTTGACGAAATGTGATCCGATAAAATCACATAAGTCATCCTTAAATTAGGTTATTCTAATTTTCCTTATTATAAATAATCATCTCTTACGGATGAAATGCCCACGGGCTATAATTAACGTCCTCTGAGACTAAAGACAGTGGTAGCCTACAACTCACTGTCAAGAAAAGGTAATGAACTTTGATTCAAACCTTCATGCCTCGATTCCATAAAATCTAGGCTTATAAACTAAACTTGTCTACGTGACTAGGCCTTTTGTGCTATTATTAACTTGTAAATTAGTATTATGATAAAGATCCTGAATAATTATATATTTAACAAATTAACTAAAATGGCTATTAAAAACCATAGTTAATAAATCGTCAAGAACGATAGTATTGTTTAGGCTTCTAAATAAACCTTGTCCTTATTTTCTTTATGTAGCAATTAAGGCTACATGGCTAAGTCAGAAGAGGTAAACAGTCATTCGGTGGAAAACCATGAAAATACTAAGATACTTGTGACTGGTGCGGAGCTGCAAGCATTAGTAGATAATGCTGTTACAAAAGCTATAGAGCGGCAGTATAACGAATCGAGCGGGACTCGAAGTAGGACCCAATCCGCACCGCATTCCAAGCCTAAGACTCACTCGGAGGCTCACAGCAAGCCACCCTCTAAGAAATAGGAGCCAAAGAAAGATGATGATCGACATTCATCTAATCAAAACAGTGTTCCATCTAAAAGGATAGTGTTTGATGATAAACCACGCACCAAGTCCTGTACCTATAAGTACTTTGTTTCCTGCAAACCCCGGGATTTCATTGGGGAGAAAGGAGCAATAGATTGTATGACCTGGTTGGATGAGATGGACACGGTGGTTGACATCAGCGGTTGTGCTGAAAGGGAAGTAGTGAAATATGTATCCCAATCATTCAAGGGAGAGGCACTGGCATGGTGGAAGTCTCTCATTCAAGTTGCTGGAAAGATCCCGCTCTACAACTTGTCATGGGATCAGTTCGTAGCTCTCATTAAGGAGAATTATTGCCCGCAACATGAGGTCGAAAGAATCGAATCAGATTTCTTATCATTAGTAATGAAGAATTTAGATTGTCAAGCTTACCTCACCAGTTTCAATACCCTATCTAGGTTGGTTCTGTATCTGGTAACCCGGAACCCAAAAGGATTGCTCGCTTCATTGGGGGTTTAGCCCCAGAAATCAAAGCCAGTGTTAAGGCATCGAGACCTGCTACCTTCAGATCAGCAGCTGATCTATCTCTGTCTCTTACTTTGGACGCGGTCAGGTTAAGATCGCTCAGGAATTCAGAAGAAGGTAAGAGGAAGCGTGAGGATGATACCTCACGTAGACCTGAGAAGAAGCACAAGGGTAATACTGACTTCAGGAAGAAGTCTGGATCCAACAAGGGTAGCCAGCAAACTGAGGAAAAGCCAAAGTGCAAGACTTGCCAAAAACGCCACTTTGGAAAGTGCCGACTTGAGTCCAAGTCTAAGTCAGGATCACCTGCGTGTGGGTTATGCAAGTCTAAAGAGCACAAGACTGTTGATTGCAAGAAGATTAAAGATGCCACATGCTACAACTGCAATGAGAAAGGGCATATTAAAATCAACTGCCCTAAATACGCCAAGAAGCCTGAAGAGGTCAAGAAGACCAATGCAAGGGTCTTCCGAATGGATGCAAAGGAAGTTGTTCAGGACGACAATGTGATCATAGGTACCTTCCTCATAAATGATATCTATGCAAGAGTATTGTTTGATTTAGGAGCTGATAAATCATTTGTAGATAATAAGTTTTATAAGTTGCTGAACTTACCTGTTAAAACCCTAAGTGTGAAATACGAGGTGGAATTAGCTGATGGTACCCTAGAAACCGCCTCAACCATTTTAGATGGATGTGTTATATTCGTTAGGAACCACTCCATTCCACTATCCTTACTTCCTTTGAAGTTAGCCGATTTTGATATAGTTATAGGCATGGATTGGTTATCTCATAATAAAGCCCAGACAGTGTGCAATAAGAAGCAAGTGGTGATCAAGACTCCGTCTGGTGAGCCAATTACCATTCAGGGAGATACCCAGTATGGACTGCCTGAGCAAGTGTCTATGCTCAAGGCATCTAGATGTTTGAAAAAGGGTTGTGTCATTTATATGGCACAGGTAACTATTTATGAGCAGAAACCCAAGATTGAAGATATCCCAGTCATTTCTGAGTACCCTGAAGTTTTTCTAGAAGAACTACCTGGTCTACCACCAGATAGGCAAGTAGAATTCAGAATTGACATCATCCCTAGAGCAGCACCTGTTGCGAGAGCGCCTTATAGGTTGGCACCAACAGAGATGAAGGAATTGAGGACACAATTAGATGATCTGCTAGCTAAAGGTTTCATTAGACCTAGTTCATCTCCTTGGGGAGCGCCAATCCTATTTGTCAAGAAGAAGGATGGATCGATGCGTCTGTGCATCGACTACCGTGAGCTTAATAAGGTCACTATCAAGAATAGGTATCCATTACCCAGGATCGACGATCTGTTCGATCAATTGCAAGGGGCAAGCTACTTCTCTAAGATCGATTTGAGGTCAGGTTATCATCAATTGAAGGTTAAAACTGAAGATGTACACAAGACTGCATTTAGGACTCGTTATGGTCATTACAAGTTCCTAGTGATGCCTTTTGGGCTCACTAATGCTCCTGCCACATTCATGGATCTCATGAATCGCGTCTGCAAGCCCTACTTGGACAAATTTGTCATCGTCTTCATAGACGACATCCTCATCTACTCGATGAACCAAGCTGACCATGAGAAGCACCTTCGTTGTATTCTTAAACTTCTACATCGTGAGAAACATTCTCGAAGTGTGAATTTTGGCTTCGAGAAGTCCAATTCCTTGGACATGTGGTTAGTGAGCGTGGTATCCAAGTGGATCCCGCCAAGGTGGAAGCAGTTATGAACTGGCAAGATCCAAAGACGCCTACAGAGATTCGTAGCTTCCTGGGTTTAGCAGGATACTATAGGAGATTTATTGAAAACTTCTCAAGAATTGCAGCACCCCTGACTTTACTCACCCGCAAGAAAAGCAAGTTTGACTGGGGGCCTAAGCAGCAAGAGTCTTTTGATATTCTGAAGCAAAAGTTGAGTAACGCTCCTGTATTGACGTTGCCTGATGGAATTGATGAATTTGTAGTATATTGTGATGCATCGCACACCGGAATGGGCTGTGTGCTTATGCAGAAAGGCAAGGTCATTGCCTATGCTTCACGTCAGTTAAAAGTGCACGAAAAGAATTACACCACCCATGACTTGGAGTTGGGTGCCGTTGTATTTGCACTAAAATTGTGGAGACATTATTTGTATGGAACTAAGTGTGTGATCTACTCTGATCACAAAAGCCTTCAACACTTGTTTAATCAGAAGGATTTAAACATGAGACAACGACGTTGGATGGAAACTTTAAATGATTATGATTGCGAGATAAGATACCATCCTTGCAAGGCGAATGTAGTCGCCGATGCCTTAAGCAGGAAGGAAAGAGTGAAGCCTATAAGAATCAATGCCAAGAGCATTGAGATAAAGAATAGTTTGAATGAAAGGTTGTTAGCTGCACAGAAGGAAGCTGTGTTGGAAGCTAACTATCCTGGTGAAAAGCTAGGAGTAACTGAAGAGCAGTTATCCTACGACAAGGACGGAATCCTAAGGTTAAATGGACGAATATGGGTTCCAGTTTAGGGAGGACTTCGGGATGTTATCCTCAGGAAGCCCACAGTTCCAAATATTCCGTTCATCCTGGAGCTGATAAGATGTACCAGGATCTAAAGGCAAACTATTGGTGGATAGGCTTGAAAAAGTCTATAGCTGCCTACGTAGCTAAATGTTTGACGTGTGCGCAAGTCAAAGCTGAACATCAGAAACCGTCAGGTCTTCTACAACAGCATGAACTTCCCATATGGAAGTGGGAAATGGTGACAATGGATTTCATCACCAAGTTGCCAAAGACAAGAAAAGGAAATGATACTATATGGGTAATAGTAGATAGACTGACCAAGTCAGTACATTTCCTACCCATTAAGGAGACTTATAGCTCCGACATGTTAGCCCAACTGTACGTAGATAAGATTGTATCTTTACATGGCATACCAGTGTCAATTATCTCTGACAGAGATACCAGATACACATCACATTTTTGGAAAAGTTTCCAACCGTCTTTGGGCACGCGTTTAAGTTTTAGTACGGCTTACCATCCACAGACGGACGGGCAGAGTGAGCGTACCATCCAAACTTTGGAAGACATGCTTCGTGCATGTGTGATTGATATAGGTGGCAGTTGGGATAGCCACCTGCCATTGATTGAGTTCTCCTATAACAATAGCTATCATACGAGTATTAAGGTTGCGCCTTTCGAGGCACTATATGGTAGAAAATGCAGAACGCCTATTTGTTGGGCGGAAATAGGAGAAGTTCAGTTGTCAGGACCTGACATAGTCTTTGAAATGACGGACAAGATTGTCCAGATCCTTGACCGCCTAAAAGCCGCCAGGGATAGGCAGAAAAGCTACGCAGATTTAAAGCGTAAACCTCTGAAGTTCGAGGTTGGTGATAAAGTTTTGCTTAAGGTATCACCCTGGAAGGGAGTGTTGCGATTTGGAAAGAAAGGTAAGTTAAGCCCATGGTATATAGGACCATTCGAGGTTATCGAATGTGTAGGAGCAGTGGCTTACAAGTTGAACTTAGCTGAAGAGCTCAGTGGTATTCACAACGTATTCCACATCTGCAACCTGAAGAAATATCTAGCGGATGAATCGCTAGTCATACCACATACAGATGTGCATATAGATGAGAGCTTGAAATTTGTGGAAAAACCATCGTCGATTGAGGATCGACAGGTAAAGAAGCTTCGAAGGAAGCATGTGCCAATTGTAAAGGTCAAATGGGATGCCTGTAGAGGTCCCGAGTATACGTGGGAGGTAGAATCCACAATGAAAGAAAAATACCCTTATTTGTTTCAGTAAATCTCGAGGTCGAGATTTCTTTTAAGGGGGTGAGGATGTAACACCTCGAAAAATTCTTGTCCAATAATGTATCAACACGTGTCATGAGCTTAAACGTGTAAAAGAATACTTTAGAGGGACTAAAGTTGACAAACAAAGGAAGTATGTGAATATAAAGGTTCAAAGTGTCAATAATGGAAAAATATACTCAAAAATAGCCCTACATGATGTTTATACCTTCAAACGAATAAATCATGGATCATACGAAGCTTATTGAGGAAGAAAGTGAGAGATTACAAACTACAGGGGTTAAATGTGTCAACATGTTTAAAGTATACCTCTGAGTGACCTTTTAGCAAACCCGAAGCTTTGTAATAATTAATTATACTCACTAGAATGTGTGACAAAAATTTCATAAAGTTTCGTTACCATATGAGAAAGTTATGATCAAATTCGTATACGAGGGGTTAAAAACGTCAACGTTGGAAATTATGACTTTTCGGGTGAACACAAAGTTAACCAAGGATTTGCCAATGTTTAAACATGTCATGGAGCCCTTAAAAGTAAGGTTAAAGGGCCAAAAATGCAAGAACAAGAGTTAAAACCACGTTACAAAGGACCAGGGGCTGAATTGTAATATTGTGAAACTTGTTTGGCTGGTAATGGGAGGCCAGGCGGCCCGCGTAAGAAACCCTTATGGGTTTACGCGGCCCGTGAGGACAGCACAGCGACAGAAAACCTGCAGATGCCAGTTGCAGGTCTGTAACCGACTTAAAAAGGTTGTTTTCTTATACTAGGGTTCCCTCCAATGGTTTAACATGCATAGGGGGCACTTGTACTGATCTTGTAACATATGTAGACCTCCTTGGCATGATCTTGTTGAAAAAAAAATGCATATATAAGGAGCTCTAGTTGCAACAACTTTGTTCATTCATTTGCAAACTCTCATAAGCTAACTTCTGTAGCTCCTCTGATCAGCAACAAGTTTTCTTAGGCTCCCTAATCGTGCATAGGACTTTTGTAAGTGTCCTTAACCCTTCCTAATTCAGTTTAGCTTAGCTATTTAGCTAAAAGTCAAACCGTCGTAATTAAAGTTTGACTTCGAGATTAATTAAAATTTGTTCAGTCAAATCTCGATTTAAAAGTACCTATAAGTAGGTAATTATGTGGGTAATAAACCCTTAAAAGGGTACTCTCTGATTCCCACTCTAACTAGGTCAATTGTCGGGTCAAAGCTAACTTTAAAAAGTCAACAGAATACTTATTTTCAAATTAATGCATAATTAGCAATGTAGGATCCATGCAACCTGTTTTATCATTAATATAACTTGGTAATTAATGTAAGAACATGTCTAAACATGTTCAGCCCGAAAATTTTCAGTTTAGACCCGGATCGGAACCGAAAGTCGCATTAATTGACTTTTGCTTTGACTTTCAATTCTGACCCATTTAAGCTTGTTTTAGGAATGCCTTAGAGGCATTTTTGGACCAGGTTTCATATATGTATAACCCCCTGAGATTATACAGCTTGGTTCAATAGTTATTCGATTCATATGCAATATTCCGTTATATGCTTAATGTTGACTATTATGCCCTTGTCATCTTAAAACGTGAATTTTGAAAATGTAAAAGAGTAGAAACCTTAGTTACTGATTTATAAACTTGCACCCAAAATTTGACATCAGTTTGAGGTCTAGATTAAGAGTTATGCTCAATAGCGTAATTAGAAAACTTTTTAGTAATTAAATGGCGCAATTAGCATATAGCCTATCTAAACCTACTTTTTGATATCAAACTTTTTACCCACTGATGTCATATAATATTTTGGGATTTTTGAAGATATTTAATTAATTTTAGGCTGAGCATAACTTAGGGTCGTAGCTTTAATTCCGTTAATGCCGGTTTTGCCCTTTTAAGCTATAAAATGAGTTTTACAAATCCTTTTGACCCCAAACCTTTTTCTACTGATTTTATTTAATAAATAAAATATTTTGAGCCTTCTGGAATTATAAAAACATCAGCTTTCCTTTGAAAACCCGGAAATGGCTCCAAATCGCCTTTTTAAGCATTTTTAGCAGCTAGTATGTATTAAAACCATTTTAAACATATAAGGTTGATACCTACTGATATTTTTAATATATTATTATACATTAATAGTAAGCTAAATTTTTAAACTCAGATTTCCAGATTTGACCTTTTTAGCCTAAGTGAAATTACCAAAATACCCCTAAGGTGCATAGTTTGGTTTTAAATGGTAAATTTCACATATATTTAGTACCCTACTGTTATGATTTATAAAAATGAGTATTTTTACTAATTATATCAGACTTGTAACTCAGATTATAATTTAAACTCTTTTATAACCTTTTAAATGACCAAAATGCCCTTACGGGGCATAGTTTGAGTTTAAATTCATTTGGGGCATAATAGAAGATACCATACTGATATCACAACATGTTTAAGGCATATTAACTCAGGGAACTTGTATATGACTCATTTGGTTACTCGTTACGCACTTGTCGCGCTCGGATCGGCTTATGTGACTAGTTTCCATATATTAGCCGAAACGGGTCAAACCATATCATTTTTGTCTCAAAATCTAGAATGTATTCAAGTTACGCATATCAAACAGGTGTCCAAGCTTGTCGGGTCAAAACCACATTCTAAACCGGTCTTCGCTTTATCATGCGTTGAACCGTGTATTCCTTTTGAAAACAAACCGGTCTATGTCTAAGCTTAATTAAAGACCCGTTAGGATTCTAATAGGTTGTTATAAACCTTAGTTCCAGATTAGGAGCCCAGTAAAAGCCATCTGTACTTGCTGTATTTGACTTATACATTGCTCAGGTAAATACTCTTAACTTATTTTCCCTATACGGGCTTGGGATACGGTATTATAATAATACCGATTGGTCGGGTATGTAGACATTTAAATCGGATTGTGATTGATGTATTTATATAACCCGTTTAATATGTATTATTCGGTGTATGGCCTTTGGGGGTTAAATGGCCATGTCCCGGATATCCTTGGCATCATTCAAAGAAATGGCCACGACCTAAGCACGGGGTGTAGGCGTACACCTGACAGATGCATTATGTAAAAACTGGTAATCCACTTAGAGGAATAAATCCTTGTGGGCATTATACCTGTGGCGTGTCAATTAATCTAGACCGGCCCTACAAACCGGCCCTAATGGACGACAAATAAGTAAAACTGTATACATGATTATTTTAATAATTGTCCCAAGTTATAAAAGATATTTTTGCCGAAGTGCATTCAAATCAATTTTTAAACTCTTTTCAAAATGAGTCAATTAAGTTGTATTTACCAGTGTAAACTGACGTATTTTCCAAAAAGGTTAAGTGCAGGTGCTACACGTAATAGGCTGGATACTCCAGGCATCAATAATCAAGTCTCGCAAGGCTTTAGGTGTCAAAGTCTGTTGAACAGTTTTCCTTTTTATTTTGATCCGCCTGTGGATCTGTTTCAACTAATTTGTGATACTTAATATTACAATTTATTTGGTTGAAATGAATCTATCTTTTGCTTCCACTGTGCATTTAAATATTGTGTTGTTTGACTACGATGATATCAACTACGTCACGATACTGCCCACTAGTAATACGTGGAAATATCAGGGTGTGACAACAACTTGCTAACATCTGTTTGCCCTTTTAACGTCTGTTTCCTTATAATCACCAGCATCTGTTGACTAATCTTTTTAACTTCTATTGACTAAGTGTAACACCTCTTAAAATCACGACCAATATAATAAAGACACATGTCATGGACTTTAAACGTGTAAGGAATTGTTTCCGAGGGAATAAAATTGTCAAACAATGTAAATATGTTAGTAAAAGGATCCAAAGTGTCAACATGCCATTCTTGTGCCTCTGATTGACCTCATACGACGTTCGTATTCTTTAATGAATGATTTATCGAACATTAGAAGTCGTTTGTGTTTAAAATAAGGATCTTACGAAACATATGGGTTAAAAGTGTTAACATGTTAAAGTTACCTCTGGGTGACCTTTAAGGAACCCTAAAACATTGTAAATAATTTAATGTTTGGTTCACAAGAATATTAGATATTAATTTTGTGGAGTTTTGATGAAAACAAGACTTTACGGGTGATCGCACGACTAACCGGAAGCTTAACTGAGTTAGTTTATGACCCAAGGTCCTTAAAAGTTAACTATGGGGGTCCTAAATGCAATAAATGGAAGTAAAATAAAGTTTATATGGACCAGGGACCGAAACTGCCAACCTTGAAAGTTGTTTTCCGGTAACAGAAGCTCCACGCGGCCCTCGTAGACTTCTTACAAGTCTTACGCGGCCCGCGTACGACTACCAGATGCAAAAAAAAAGGACAGGTGCATGTCCAGCCAGTTCCACCGCCTTTGCATGCCATTTTTCGATACCAGGGACTGAGCCAACAATATTACATGCATAGAGGACACCTGGGATCATCAGAAATCAGTTGTAGGGGCAGGTGGATCAATCTTGAATCTCTAGAAGTCTTACATAAAGGCCTTTGTTTGCATTGTTCTTGCATTCACTTGAAATTTTATTCATAACTCATTCTCTGGAGATTTCTAGAGTTCAAGCAAGTTTTCGTAAGTTCCAAGTTCGTGCTAAGGACCATTGTAAGTGTTCTTAGCTCCTTAAGTTCAAGTTTTATTAGTTTAATGACCAAAAGTCAAAGCCATCGTAATTAAGCTTTGACTTAGTGATTAATCACAAATGGTCCAGCTATTATTCGAATTAAAAGTGGCTATGAGTTGGTAATTATGTGGGTAATAAACTTTTAAAAGGGCACCATCTGATTTCCACTCTAACTTGGTCAAATGTCGGGTCAAACTTAATATTAAAAAGTCAACAGAAGTTATTTTTGCAAATAAATTCATAACTGATAATGTAGAAATTATGGAACATGTTTTAACCCTAAAATAACTTGGTAAATAATGTAAGAACATGTCTAGGCATGTTCAACCCGACAATTCTGAGTTTAGGTTCAGTTCGGAACCGAAAGTCGCAAAAGTGGACTTTTGATTTGACTTTCAGTTCTGACCCGATTTAGCTTGTTTTAGATATTCCTTAAGGTTCCTTTAGGACCATATTATATGTTAGTAAAACCCTTTGAGGTTATACTACATGGTTCCTTAATAATCCGATTCATATGCATGTTTCCGTTAATTGTTTAAATGTTGACCCTAATGCCCTTTTAATATTAAAACGAGATTTTTGAAAATGTGAGAGGACAAAAACGTTTATTATTGATTTATAAGCATGTCCTAAAAATTTGACATCAGTTTGTGGTCTAAATTAGGAGTTATGCTCAATATCGTAAATTGAAGCCTTTTTATTAATTAAACGGCATCTTCGGCATAAAACCTATTTAAACCTAAATTTTGAAACCAAACCTTTTCCCCACTGATGTAATATAATATTTAGGGATTTTTGGAAATTTTTATTGAATTTTAAACTGATTATATTATAGAGTTTTAAAGTAAATTCGGTATTGACGAAATTGCCCTTTTCATTGATAAAATGAGTTTTACATAACATTTTGATGCCAAACCTTTTGCTACTGATTTCATATGTTAAATAAAATATTTTAAGCCTTCTGGACTGATAAAAATCTCAGCTTTTCTTATATAACCCGAAAATTCGCCTAAAACCGACTTTTTACGCATTTTAAACACATAGTATGGGTTAAAACTATGTTTAACATTTAAGACCCATTACCTACTGATATTATAAGTAAATTTTTATACTTTAACAGTAAGTAAAATTTGTTAAATCAGATTTCCAAATTTGACCCTTAAAGCTTATGTTAAATGACCAAAATGCCCATACGTTGCATAATTTGGCCATAGATGATAAATTTCACATATATGCTATATCTTACTGATATAGCCTACTAAAATGAATATTTTTACTGATCATTTTAGACCAGAACCTCAGATTAATATTTAACCTCTTTAATAATCTTCAAAATGACCAAAATACCCTTACGGAGCTTAAGTTGATTTTAAATTCGTTTTGGGCAAAATGGAAGGTATATGTTATGGGTGAAATTATGTGCCCATATCCTGGAAAATATCTTGATTCATATCTTGGTTGTGTAATATCTGTTTACGTCCGGGATGCTGGTTCAGGATATTGGTAATACCCTGAAAGGTATCCTCAGGATTACTAATGGATTATGTGCAGGTACGTGGGTCAGAAGCTAGCAACGTTAACAAGACTTATTCCGCGGAAGACTCGGTCCAATTCGTTCAAATGAAGACGTTGAAGCCGTATTACTCGGTCCATAACGTTCATAATGGAATATTCGGAGTAGCCCATATTTGTAGGGATTATTGTTTGTAATTCATTACTATAAATAGGTGGGTATATCAGATCAACTAGGACATCACAATTACACTCGCTACACTCTAACACTTGCTCTCTAGCGATTTTCACAAAATCATTGTAACACTTAGCGATCTGGTCTATATCCTGCACTGTATCCTGAAGTTTAAAGCAATAAGAAGAACAAGGCAGCTGCGATTGTCAGCTCCCGAGGTTTTATGCCGGCGATCTAGATTGATCAAGGGCTTTCCTCGTACATCTCGTGTCATTTCCTTTACTTTTTGCTCATTGTTTGCTCATTGTTTGATCGTTGATACAGCTCAATATCCTGAGCCGTATCCTGAATACTAATTTTCTAAATAACTCAACAGGCATATTTTCTATACACTTTCTAGCACACTACCTCACATTACTAATTTGATCACTAAATTGCTTCGGTAATTTTTGACCAAAACAATTTGGCGCCCACCGTGGGGCAAGTGGTGCTCTCTTTACTAAAATTTTTTCTTAAATCGCTAATCGGTTTTTTATTTACAAAACTTTTTGCTACATTGTCCATAATGGCCTCAAGATCAAACATGAGTTCCTCTACTATGTCTGCTATGACTTCCGCCACTACCGGTTCGGTGCTTCCACCACCTCCTCCAAGGATGCCAGCTTCTACGCAATCTCAAGATGTTATCCCTACTCGGAGTGTCCGGGGATCTGCTCCCGTTTTAGCTTCTAACGATGAAATTTTAACCTTATTTGGAAGTGTGCAGGAACAAATGAGGCAGCAACAGGAAACAAACCAAATGCTTTTAAGGGAAATACAACTCCTGAAGTCTGGCTCGAGCAGATCTGCTGAGGATATTGTCACTCCATTACATCCCAGAACGTTGAACTTCAGCTCGGCTGTGTATACTGAGGATAACAGGGGGAATATTGTGCCCAGCCTTCCTCAAAATCATATTCCTGAAATACCCTCCTCGGTCAAGATGTCGACCATAAGGAGCTCAGGATATGCTTCAGGATATGGGCAAAATCCTCCAACGGGTAACGTGTCAAATAATAATAATACTCATGCTACTAACAATAGTGGATCTTTGCAGGATACAGGTGTGACATCGGCACTTACTAGGGAACTTCAGAAGTTGAAGGACCTGATATCAAGTGTACCCGGGGTGGTCCAGCCAATCCCGGAAGTGTCTCAAGACAGCCACAAGATATATCGTTTTGCATATCCTATCTGTGATGCTGAGATCCCGAAGAGGTTCCAAACCCCCAACATGAAGCTTTATGACGGAACAACGGATCCTGAAGAGCATATTGCTCAGTATAGGGAAAGGATGGAGATTAACCCTATCCCACCGGATCTCAAGGAAGCATGCTTGTGCAAGGGTTTTGGTTCAACCTTGACCGGATCAGCTTTGAAATGGCTCTTGAATGTTCCTCCACATTCAATTACATCTTTTGCTCACTTAGTAAATTTATTTAATAGTCAGTTTTCTTGTAGTAGAAGCTTCGAAAAATTAACAAGTGATCTCTACAGGATAACACAAGGGCCTCAGGAATCCCTTAGGGATTATGTGAACAAGTTTAGCCGGGAATCACTAGACATTCCTCATCTTGATGTTGCAACAGCTGTGCAAGCTTTCAAGATGGGGTTGCAAAAGGATTCTCAATTTTACCAAGACCTTGTAATGAACCCATGCAGGAACCTGGATGAAGCTCGGAACAGGGCCCTAAGATACATTCGGTTGGAAGATGACAGAAAGATGCAAGAAAGAATGAACTCATCCAACCCTTATGAGTCAACTAACAGGAAGTCGAAATCCTCATTCAAGTCGTATCGGCCTAAGCCATATGGCAGAAATGAGAACAAGAGAGTGAATGCTGTCGAAGATGAGGATCCTGAAGAGTATCCTGAATTATCTGAATATTGCTTTTCTGTTAACATTCCTGAATTGATGTATGCCATGCAGGGTCTAGGGGACAAGGCAAGATGGCCTCGAAAGAATCAACAAAAAGCGGATTGGAAAGACAAATCAAAATGGTGTGCTTTCCATGAAGATTTCGGACATATGACTGAGGATTGCATCGCTTTGAGGAAAGAAATAAACTATCTTCTAAGCAAGGGATATTTGAAAGATCTCTTAGGAAGAAAGAAGAATAAGGGTCAGGATACTGAGAAGGATCCTGAGCGAGCAGCATCACCTCCCGCGGATGCCAAGATAATCAACTTCATTTCGGGGAGGATCCGACATTTGTGGGACTTCGTATTCGGCAGCAAAGAGACATGCAAAGGAAGCTAAGGCCGAAAGGGGAGACAAACCTGTCAGGATGTCTACACTCACAACTGACAAAGTGATCACATTTGATGCTGATGACAGGGATACTGTCCAAGATCCTCACCATGATGCTCTGGTAATAACGTTATATGTGGCTAACCATTTTGTACGCAAGATATTGGTTGATAATGGCAGCTCCGTCAACATAATTCAACTAGAGACACTTAAAAGAATGAATGTATCTCCGATGGATATCACTTCAAAGTCTACCGTGCTTGTCGGGTTCAGTGGAGAGGCCAGAAACACAGTGAGAGAGATAAAGTTGCCGGTGTACGTTGAAGGAGTCAACTCGATACAACGTTTCTGTGTGATGGACTCTCTATCCTGCTATAACATTATACTGGGAAGACCGTGGATTCACGATATGAAGGCCGTGCCATCAACATATCACCAATGCATCAAGATACCTACCCCTTGGGGGGTTGTTAAAGTTGATAGCGATCAGCAGGAGGCGAAAGAATGCTACTCATCCTCGATGAAATCCTCAACCAAACCTAGTGCATCATAGCAATTAAAGACGCGGGCCCAGGATATCGTGGAGGATCCGGAGCAGGATGTAAAGAAAATTATCCTAGACCAGGATAATCCCGATATTTCGGTGCTCGTGGGAACCAATATCCCTCAGGATATTGAAGAGCAGTTAATTAACTTTTTAAAATGCAGGATGTCTACGTTTGCATGGAAGCATGAGGATATGACAGGCATATCCAAAGATATTATCACTCACAAGCTTGGAATTGATAAATCATTCAAGCCCGTGCAACAAAAAAGAAGGAAGTTTGCTCCTGAACGCAATACAATTATTCAAGAGGAAGTTGAAAGATTGTTGAAGTCCAAAATGATTAGAGAAGTCAAGTTCCCAAGGTGGCTAGCAAACGTGGTTGTGGTACATAAGAAAAACGGGAAATGGAGAGTCTGTGTAGATTACACAGACTTGAACAAAGCTTGTCCTAAAGACCCATTTCCTCTCCCCCACATTGATGCAATGGTAGATGCCACTGCTGGGCATGAAATGCTGACTTTCATGGATGCATCCTCAGGATTTCAACAGATCCAAATGGAGCCTTCTGACCAGGAGGATACTGCCTTCATGACACCAACAGGTATTTATTGTTATACAGCTATGCCTTTTGGTTTGAAAAATGCAGGTGCAACATACCAAAGATTGGTAAACATGATGTTCAAAGACAAACTGGGGGACACCATGGAGGTGTACATTGACGATATGGTGGTAAAGTCAAAGAAAGCTCAGGATCACCTCCAGGATATTAAAGGAGCGTTTGATATCCTGGATCAGTTTAATATGAAGCTGAATCCTGCTAAGTGCCATTTTGGAGTAGGAGCAGGAAAATTCCTAGGATATATGGTGACCAAAAGAGGAATAGAAGCAAGCCCGGAACAGATTAAAGCCATCTTGGATATTAAATCACCCTCAAATATGAAGGATGTTCAACGATTAACAGGGCGAGTGGCAGCATTGAATAGATTTATCTCAAGGTCTTCAGAGAAATGCAGGGATTTTTACGATATCCTGAAGAAGAACAAAAAATTCGAGTGGGGTGAGAAGCATGAAGCAGCCCTACAGGATTTGAAACGATATCTCTCAACCGCACCTCTACTGATGAAACCTGAAAATGGTGAACCACTATCCCTGTACCTTGCTGTATCCGGGAATGCTGTAAGTGCCGTTCTTATAAAAGACCATGAAGGTCAGCAATATCCTGTTTATTATGTTAGTAAAAGTTTGTTAGATGCTGAAACTAGGTATTCTCATTTAGAAAAATTAATACTAGCATTAGTTATGGCGTCAACCAAACTTAGACACTACTTTGAGACACATAGGATACACGTTAAAACAAATTATCCTGTCAAAAGTGTACTTAGGAAACCGGAAATGTCGGGTAGAATGGCTAAGTGGTCAGTAAAGTTAAGTGCCTATGATTTAGTATATGAACCTAGGAATGCCATAAAGTCTCAGGCTTTAGCTGACTTTGTGGCTGATTTTAGTAGTGACATTCAGGATGAGGTAGACCTAGAAGTTCAACAGCTAGGAGAATCCTCAGGATCCTGGACATTATATACTGATGGTGCATCTAATATAAGAGGAGTAGGATTAGGAATACTATTAAAATCGCCACAGGGGGACATGTTCCCCCAGGCTATTAGGTGTGAATTTCCTGCTACCAATAATGAAGCAGAATACGAGGCTTTAATTGCAGGATTAGAATTGGCTAAAAGCATGAATATCAAAAATTTACAAGTATATGTTGATTCTTTGTTAATTACTAACCATTTTAATGGATCCTATGCAGTCAAGGGTGAGAAGTTAATAGAATATCTTGATATTCTCAAAAAATTAGCAGGATATTTCGATATTTTTACACTTGAACAGGTACCAAGGGAGGATAATGCTGAAGCAGATGCCTTGGCAAATTTGGGATCATCAATCAGGATACCTGAAGGGACCCAAATACCAATATTACATGTCTTATATCCTGCAATGAATCCTCAGGATAAGGCAGTAGCGGGTATTCAGGATCCTGAAGTGGAATATCCTGAACATGATCCTAAATCTTGGACGACTCCAATTATGAGATATCTCAAAGAAGGATATATCCCCGAAAATGAAAATCCTAAGGCGTTTAGGATGAAGGTATCACGGTTCACTATTATAAATAATGTTTTATACAAGAAATCTCTTGCAGGACCGTATTTGAGGTGCTTGGAGGATCCTGAAGCCAAAGAAGTACTCCAGGATATACATGAAGGGGATTGTGGTAATCACACCGGGGGCAGATCATTGTTCTCGAAAGTATTAAGAACAGGATATTATTGGCCAACGACGAGGAAAGATGCTGCAGAATATGCTCGAAGATGTGATGCATGTCAAAGACATAGTAACATACTACATCAACCAGCTGAACCATTATATCCTGTAGTTTCCCCTTGGCCATTCATGAAGTGGGGGATGGATATAGTAGGGAAGTTACCAAAAGCTCCGGGAGGAAAAGTTTTTATGTTAGCTATGACAAATTATTTCTCCAAGTGGGTTGAGGCTGAAGCATTTGTCCAAGTAAGAGACCAAGAGGTAGTATCCTTTATAAAAAGGAATATCCTGACTAGGTTTGGAGTACCAGCTGAGATCATTTGTGATAATGGGTCCCAGTTTATAAGCAAAAGAACTACTGACTTTTGCAAAAGTTGGGGAATCAAAATGATCACATCTACCCCAGTACATCCTCAAGCGAATGGACAAGCTGAATCTTCAAACAAGATAATAGTCAATAACTTAAAGAAGAGACTTGGGGCCAAAAAAGGAAGATGGGCAGATGAGTTACCCTTTGTTTTGTGGGCTGATAGGACAACGGTAAAGAATGCAACCGGCCAAACCCCGTTTTCCTTGGTATTTGGAGTGGAGGCGATGATTCCAACAGAAATGTCGATGCCTACTGCAAGATCTATGCTGCAGGATCCTGAACAGAATCCTGAAGTCTTATGTCAGGATTTCGATACTATAGATGAAAAAAGAGATGCAGCAAGGCTAAGGATAGCAGCATATCAACAAAGAATATCCAGAGCATATAATAAAAACATCAGGACTAGAAGATTTCGAGTTGGTGATTGGGTGCTGAGAAAGGCTTTTCAAAATACCACTAATCCTGCCGATGGCAAGCTAGCTCCGAAATGGGAAGGACCTTATGAAGTCGAGTCAGAAGCAGGGAAAGGAGCATATCGACTCAGGAATATGGAAGGGGATATGCTACCGAGATCTTGGAATGCTATACATCTCAAGCTTTACTTCAAGTGAGTTTAGAATTCAATTTCTAACTCAGAATGGTATGAATTCTATCTTTTTTAAATATGTTTTGGTTTTATTTACCCTTTGAAACTCAATACTGACTTAAGCATCGGAGGGGTGTTAGCCAAGCTAACACCCACCTTAGTTTACAATTGTTTTGCAGAATATCTTTCAGGATATAGCTCCAGGATATATACTCAGGATAAGTCGAAAGATTAGAGGATTGGCCCCCTCTCTCACGTTTAAGGGATCCTGGTCCCTTCAAAGGTTTAAAGGTATTCACCTTTCTTTCGAATTGGGTTTAAACACCTCGCCTGGAGCGCAAGTTATCTAGGTATAGTTCAAGGTAGCGGGACCAGTTCATGTAAAAGTGGCTGACAATTTCGTTACTATTGGCTATATCCTGGATCCTAAAGGTATATGAGGATTGATCACCCTCTCTCACGAAAGAGTATTTTCATACTCTCAAAGGTTTAAAGGTTTTCACCTTTCTAAGGATTGGAGTTTATACACTCTCGCCTGTAGCGCATGAAATTTAGGGTTTATCCCCAGATATCAGGGTTTATCCCCAGGGTATTAAGGGTTTATCCCAAGTATGCTGAAGATTCATTTCAAGATATCAGGGGTTTTGCCCCAGGGTATGCGGAATTTACTTAAAGACAAGGTATAAATACATTTGTGTTTCTGTGCCAAACACAGGGGACATACGTTATACTGTTCAAAGGATGGATCCAAGTTTATAAGTATGCACTGGGGACAAACTTATGATAAAGAGTTGGAACTGATTCTCTAAGAATCTCTGGTATGATCTCTCCTTTTTATTTGGACAATTTGTAGGTTATATTTTAATATCCTTATCAAGATATCTTTCAGGATACCTTTCAGGATACATCTATAATATATATTCCTAAAAGTGTACATACCAAACAATTTTTACAACTACGATTTTCATAGCAATGACAACAGTAATAAGGTCAAAAGAGAAGTTATATTATTAACATACCAAAAGATGTGCTCTTAGTTTCACCTCAAAACAAGGCCCATCCACTAAGAGCACTAATAGTTCATGACCATATTTACCCAACAGTTGAAGGCTTCATCTCAAACCGAGACCCATCCACCTTCAACTGTTGTATTGTTCAAAAAGAATGCAGGAAATGTAAATTGTTCAGGTACGGGAAAGTAAAATGCAGAAAAGTAAATTGTTTGTGGAACTACAAACCAACATTCAAATTCAAAAAGGTGGGCTCTGGCCTTGGCACGTATATCCGTCATCGCCCACCTAAATGCCCTCACACAGCGGCATCTCCTCCAGCTTTCTCAGACTTCTCCGCTCCAGCATCCTGACCAGCATCCTGCGCAGCATCCTGACCAATGACCATCTCAGCATCAGCTCCAGCACCCTTCTTCTCTCCAGCTTGGACCACCACCTCTGCTGACTTAGAAGACTCACCGGCTTCTGTAGGAAGTGGCACAGCTTTGCCTCCGAGCTCCTTTAACTTAGCTACCCAGGATTCAACTGGCCAAGATGGACAAACAAGGCCCGTCTCCTTGGCCTCGTAGGCCATCTTGATGCGTGCTTGTAGCAGGGAGACGATAGCAGAAGCCTTGATTCCCTCTCGAAAGTTGATCAAGGCCTGGTCATGATCCATTTGAACGCTGGCAAGTTTGACCTCAGCGTCTTGGGTGACCTTCTTTAGCAAGCTTTCGTAGTGCCGGCTCTTCGCTTCAGCAATAGCACCTTGGTCAGCAACGGTGCTCTCGAGCTGCTTGATCCTGGCTTCATGAAGTGCCACAGTACCACAGGCGTCATTGTACAAGTGGAGCAAATGCTGGAGGCCCTGCACATTAATTACAGGTATGGAGTTAGAATGTATGCTGACTAAGACATCCTACCAGGATATCCTGTTAGGATATACGTGCAGGATATATGTGCAGGATATACATAAAGGATATGCGGCAGGATATTACCATGTTGAGGAAGGATGTCATTGGCTCTAAGGAGTCAGAGAAGCTGAGTTCGTCATAGGAGAACCCTTCTGAGCCTGGAGCACTGACCTCAAGACCCTTTCTCTTTTTCGCTGCGGAAGCACGGGTTCTTGGATTGGCCTTGGGAGCCGGGAGTGGCTTGGAGCTAGTAGCAGCAGGAGTCTCCTTCTTGACTATGGCTGGGGTTGGATAGCTGTCAAGTTCATCCAGGTCTAAATAGACTGGGACTTTGCTGGAATCTGCACACAGGGAGTAAATTCTAAATCCCTCCTTTGAATAACAGATAAAAAAAAACATATGTGTGCAGGATATCTTGCAGGATCCTTACCAGACATGTTGGCACTTGAAAGAGGGCTTGGAGTTGGTGGAGAAGGATTGAAACTTCTCTCTGCCTCTGGAAGAAGTCTGATGGCGTCTATTCTTTCTTGAGATTTAGCAAGAGGAGGTGCAATCTTCCTGAAATCAACTGCACAAAAATGGAAATTTATTAGTTCAGAATATGAGATAGGATAAGAGACAGGATCATTCTTAAACCCTAAGTCCTACCCTTTCTTAACCATCTCATCGGATAATCTGTTCCACCGGGGATTGAATCCCTTTTTACGAAGAAAAACTTGGATTGCCAACCATCCTCGTTTTTGGTGGCACGAAGTATCAATGGATCACCGGAAGTAGAATAAAAAAGGAATCTAGATGAGCCATGGCATCTAAGCTTGTAGGCTAAAGGGAGGTCATGGACGGAAAGGTCAGGTATGTGGTTTCTCTTGATTTGGTCAAGAACAGACAAAACACGCCAAAACATTGGCATGGTTTGACTAAAAGAAATTCTAGTGATGTTAAAAAACTCGGTAATGAAGTCCGAAAAGGGGAATCGTAGCCCTAAGGTAAAGGGGAAAGCATTGAAACAAATCCACTCGGTGGAAACCATATCTGACCGGATTTCTCTATCAAAGGGTCGGAATATGGTTCTATCCAGAAAGATACCAGAGGATTTCAAAGCCGACAGATGAGCACTATCAAAGGTGCATGTTTCATTCTCCGGTTCTTGGAAAAGATTATGTTGGATGAATGTGGGAGCCGAGTCGCCTGAACTGGACCTCGTTTTCCTAGGCATTTGGTCGCCTGAATTCTTGCCGGAGTAAGATGAAAGATGGTTATGAAGATGAGAGAGAGAATATTACCTTTTTCTTGTCGATTGTGGGTAAAAAAGGAGATGAGGATGAGAAGATATAGGGTATGATGAGTAAATATAGGCCGGGTGGTTGAAAGCTGTCACATCAGAAGTCTTATCTCTTAATTGCCTCGGCCACTGTGAAAAAATGTAACCGTTAGGATATCAAACGGTAACATTTTTGGGGACAATTGTTATGGGTGAAATTCTGAGCCCATATCCTGGAAAATATCTTGATTTATATCTTGGTTGTGTAATATCTGTTTACGTCCGGGATGCTGGTTCAGGATATTGGTAATATCCTGAAAGGTATCCTCAGGATTACTAATGGATTATGTGCAGGTACGTGGGTCAGAAGCTAGCAACGTTAACAAGACTTATTCCGCGGAAGACTCGGTCCAAGTCGTTCAAATGAAGACGTTGAAGCCGTATTACTCGGTCCATAACGTTCATAATGGAATATTCGGAGTAGCCCATATTTGTAGGGATTATTGTTTGTAATTCATTACTATAAATAGGTGGGTATATCAGATCAACTAGGACATCACAATTACACTCGCTACACTAACACTTGCTCTCTAGCGATTTTCACAAAATCATTGTAACACTTAGCGATCTGGTCTATATCCTGCACTGTATCCTGAAGTTTAAAGTAATAAGAAGAACAAGGCAGCTGCGATTGTCAGCTCCCGAGGTTTTATGCCGGCGATCTAGATTGATCAAGGGCTTTCCTCGTACATCTCGTGTCATTTCCTTTACTTTTTGCTCATTGTTTGCTCATTGTTTGATCGTTGATACAGCTCAATATCCTGAGCCGTATCCTGAATACTAATTTTCTAAATAACTCAACAAGCATATTTTCTATACACTTTCTAGCACACTACCTCACATTACTAATTTGATCACTAAATTGCTTCGGTAATTTTTGACCAAAACAGTATACTACTGATATCATAACACATTTTAAGCATATTAACTTAGGGAACCTATTTGTGACTCATTTGGTTACCCGTTATGCATTTTTCGCGTTCGGTGCGGTTTATGTTACTAGTTTGCATAAATTGACCGAAACAGGTCAAACCTTATCATTTTTACCTCAAAATCCAGAATGTGTTTAGTTTACCCATATTATACAAGTCTTCATACTTGTCGGGTCTAAATCACATTCTAATCCGGTCTTCACTTAATCTTGCGTTTTGAACCGTATACATTTCTTTAAAACTAACAGGTCTAAGTTAAGACTTAAATAATACCCGTTAGGATTCTAATAGGTTATTAAAAACCTTCGTTCCATATTAGGAGCCCGGTAACAGCTATCTGTACTTGCTTGATTGATTTACGGCTGGGAATAAATTTATATTTTTGCTCAGGTAAATACTTTTAACTTATTTTCCCTTATACGGACTTGGGGTACGGTATTTAAAATACCGCTTGGTCGGGTATTGAATCTTTAATTGTTAGTGTATGGATCTGTCGACTTCATCTTGTATCAAGTCTTACACTAGATATGTTAGATCGAGTCACATAGTTCAGGAAAATAGAGTTTTAGAGTTGATTTCCCACGAAAAGTTGATTTCCCACGAAATGTTGATTTCCCACGAAATGAACATTGCACTTTCGTGGGGAATCAGAAACTCTATAAATAGGCTAGTGATCTTTTCATTTGGTGGGAAATCAGGATATTGTACCGAAGTGCTGCCGGTGTGTTTCCTGATTGTAATTGTTATAATATCAATCAGAAGAGTGTTTAAAGTGAAGATTAAGCTGTTTCTACCTTTGTTTCTTGTTTTTCCGCATCTGAAACAAAGTAAAACTCCTCTGATAGACTCATTCGGGTTCGTACACGATCCTACATTAATCATATGAAGGTTAAATCATTGAGATAACCCCTTTAATATGTTTTGTTTGTTTTAAGCCTTCGGGGGGTTAATGACCATGTCCTAGATATTCTCGGCTCATTCATTGAAATGGCCACGACTTAAGCACGGGGTGTAGGCATACACCTGCCGGTGCATATGTAAAATGATATACCTGCTTGTTCGAGAATAACTCGCCGTGGGTTATATTATGTGGTGTGTCTATTAATCTTCAAACCCGGTATTTAACCCGGGCTACTGAACGTATAACAAACATATAATTCTTTTACAAGATTATTTTTAAATAATTATCCCAAGTTATAAAAGGATATTTGTGCCTCGTGCATTTAAATCAATTTTATAAACACTTTTCAAAAGAGTCGGTTAATTGTATTTACCAGTGTAAACTGACGTACTTTCCAAAAAAGGTTGAGTGCAGGTACTATGCGAAATGGGCTGGAACTCCTGAGTGAATAAATAAAAAGTCTTGCAAGCTTTTATCACTTTAAATCTGATGAACAATATCTCTTTTGTTTTGATCCGCCTGTGGATCCACTTTACAACCGTTGTGTAATATTTATGTTACTTTCATTCGGTTTGTAATATTATTACTTTTCGACTTCCGTTGTGCATTGAACTGTGATTATTTGTCTATGATGATATCAACTACGTCACGATACTCCCCATCGGGCCCACCGGTAAGACGTGGAAATATCGGGGTGTGACATGTTGGTATCAAAGCCAACATTGAGTGAATTAATCACTAGCCTTTTGTGTTTAATCTCAATGACACAGTTTGCACATTCCTTGACCTCCGAGTCTAGGCTAACAACATAGGGCTAATCCTAATCTTATTATTTTTCTTTTGCTTGTTTCTTTTGTTTGTTTTGGCAGAAACGAAGGATGCCGCCACGAATTCGAGGAAGAGGTGGACGAGGTAAGGCCCCGATGCTAGGAAGAAATGACCATGAGGCCGGGCCGTCACACCGGCGAACTCCTTCTGCAACAATGAGCTCAAGCCCTCAAGAAGATTGGAGGACGTACTTGGAGCCCGCGAGGCATTCTGTCTCGCTCAGCTCTTCACCTTCTTACCAAGATTCCTTCGGACTCCACTAGAACAACGAGTCCGACCACTCACATCACTCTTTCATTCCGCTGCAGCGGTCAAGCTCACATCGGGCCTTCCAGGAACCGACCCCGTATTTCTAGAGCCGGTTTAACCCGGTAAACCAGATTGAAGAATCAATGGGTCATAACCCATTGGGCCCCGAAGACCATTTTCCTGAAGCTCAGAACATGGATATGGATGATGACCCCAATCCTGCCGAACCACCATCAGGAACGCCCACGCATCCCATAGAGATTTCAGACGGGTCATCTTTTCATGGCACGCCGTATAGAGGCCCTGATAGTTTTGCCGAAAGGTGGGACACTTACAACTGGGAGTTTACTCCTCCTTTCAACCCACCTCAACAGCAGCAACAGGATCCCTCTGAGGACCCACATTTTGTAGCGGTCACGCCACCGCCACCACCGCTTGGGCAACAACTGCCTCCGGAGCCACCGAGGCGAAGAAGAACAGGTGCACGGATGTCCGTGTGAAGAGGGGATTTTCATTTCAGCACCCCTCAACACTCTAGTGGCAGTCACTACCCGCCACTGTATGAAGACCCGTGGATGGGTGGGCCTTCAAATCCAGTTTCAGAAGTTGACTCAGCTCCAGTCGCACCACCACCACCACACATGGGTTATGATAACCCAATTCTTTCATACGCCGGTGTAACGGCGTATAACCCCTTTGAGCAGCCAGCTTATCCTGGCTACAACTACTACAATGCCCCCGATGTTGACCCGTATCTCGTAGCGGCCAACTACAATGCTCTTCACCCTGAAGGGCCTTATGCAGCTTCATACCAGTCTGGGTACCAAACATATGGGTATCAATACCCGCCACCTCCTCAACCTCCACATCAGCAGTCGTCGCAGATCCAACCACAGCAGCAACAGGAGATTCTTCAGAGGTTGAGCCAGGTGGAACGAGAGGTTCAAGAGGAGCGTAGAAGCCACCAGGGATTTCTTAAGGGTTTGGCAATTCTGATCAAGGGGGAGAAGAAGAGGGATTTTTGAAGATTCCTTATTTATTTGTGTTGTAATCTTTATTTTCAATTAAGTCCCTGTGTGGACATTTATTTAAGTATTTGGTCCCTGCGAGGACTTGTATTGTTGTTTTAGCTCCTGCGTGGGCAAGTTATTTATGTAAAAGTCCCGTTTAGGGCATCTGTGTACTCCTTTTTCTTTAATTTAGTGGAATGTTTTGTTAGTGCATGATGTCTAAAGCCTACGTCTTAAGTCTAGGGTCTATATATGTCATGTTTGTATAGTACAGGGGTCAAAATGTAAGTTTAAGTTTATGTTTAATGGGTTTCGCTTGAAGGTGTTTCAGGTCAAGTTCAAGCGAAACTGGATGATCAGGGTTCGCTTGAGACTGGTTCAAGCGAAACCTAGGGCCTATAAATAGGTGTTAGTTGTTTCTCATTTGTAACAGTTCCAAGAAGTTTGTACCGAACTGCTGCCGGTTTTTCAAGTCAATATATGAATGAGAAACAGTGTTTAAAGTGATATTCTGTCTATTTCTACTCAATTCTCTTTGATTCAAACTGTTTGTGTGATTCCGCCTCATAAACAGTGGTATTTTGACTCGGATTGACTCATTTGATCGTCAATATCGATCCTACAATTGGTATCAGAGCCAGTCATGAGCCAATATACCTGAATCAAAGCATTTTTCTACACAAAATCTGATTTCTGGACTTTTACACGGACAAAATGGACTGAATTTTGGACAGTGTGTATGAAACAGAGTTTTAACAAACCCTTGAGAATATCAGCTTAAAATTCAAAGAAAATCATGTAAAAAGGACCTAAAAACTGCCTTTCGCTTGAACGATCTGTTGTGTATCGCTTGAAAATTGGTGGTGTTTGAAGCGAAACACAAGCTTTCGCTTGTATAATTTCAGGATTCGCTTGAAAAGTGTAAGGATATTTCAAGCGAAACCGACTATTGTTGTGGTTTCGCTTGAAATCAGCGTTTCGCTTGAAATATTCTGTTGTTTCGCTTGAATTTTGCTGTGGTTCCGCTTGAATCACACGTTTCGCTTGAAAATTGTTTTCATCTTGAAAACTGCTTTCGCTTGAGTATAGCTGATTTCTCAGAAAAATCCATAGTATTCGTGATATTGTTCGATTGTCTGATTTTGTGAAAAGTGTGTTTGAAAACTTAAAAAAAACTATTCGGTAAATCTCTAAAAATGGAAAACCAAGATTTTTACAACTTCTTCGCGGGCAGTGGTATGGCAGCAGGACAAACATCGGGAAGTATTGTGCAAAATGTCAATATGGAAAACGAATTGGGAACGATGCAAAAGCCTCCCAAGTTGATGAATATGCCGGATGGTCTAGGAGATTCAAGAACTGGGTACAGGCTAATCACTTTGAATGTTGGATGAAGATAGAGAAGAAGTATGTTCCACCTGTTGATGGTTTAGGTATGGAGAAGGGAATTGGAAGTCTGACAGAGACAGAACATAGTGATTTTAAAGCCGAGAAAAAGATGATTAGTAACCTTCAGCAGGCTATCAAAGAAGACATTTTAGTATTGTTGCAACATGAAGACAATGCTCAATCTATGTGGCAGTCATTACAGATAAAGTTTCAAGGTAGTGTGTCAATGATCAAGAGCAAGAAGGCGGTGATCAAGAAGGAGTTTGATATTTTTACCGGCATAAGGGGTGAAACTACAAGGCAACTGATCGAAAGATATTGCCATTTGGTACTTGAGATGAAGAGATTAGATATCGAAAAGACCAATGAAGAGTGGATTGATAAGTTGCGTGATGCATTACCATATGACGAGTGGGGCACTTACCTGATGATGCTGAAGAACAATTCAGATTTTGTTAATTAGAATCTCAGCTCGTTCATAGAAAAGATTGAAGCTCTTGAGTTAGAGTTGTTGAAGATAAAAAAGATGAACTCAGCAAATGTTCAACAGGATGTATCTCTGTATTACAAAGGCAGCACACCAGCAACTACAAATCTGAGTCCGAAGATACAAACTGGTTTCATTGCTGACATAACATCAAGTGCTTCATCAAATACTCCACAAACAAACAAGTCTTCACCATTTGCCAGCTACGAGCCAAACGTCAAAGCTAATAAACAGACGACACCTCAAAGCTCGTCTAATTCAAACAATCAGGTGTATGTTTCTGGGATTCAATGCAAGATTGCAGTCAATATCAAGAATGGTAATGAGTTCACTGAATCAGCTGCAAAACAACATATTGCATTGTTGGCTTCCGTGTTAGAATCTTACGAGAGTTTGGTAGCGGGTAAGATCGGGAATCCGGATATGACCAAAGAAGATTACGATCAGATAGATCCGGAGGAGCTTGAGCTGATAGACATTAAGTGGGGTATGGCTAGTCTGGTGAGGAGGGCACAGCGTTTTATGGAAATCACTGGTAGAAATAGTCTTTCTGGACCTGATCAGAAGCTAGGTTGGAACTTCTGCTTCAAGTGCAAAGAAAGAGGCCATTTCAAAAGAGAGTGCCCAAACCAAGAAGTGAATAATCATCAAAATCCGTTCACGAATGATTATTACAAGCAGGCAATCTACCACAGGCCGAATCAACAACCTGTAGTTCAAAGACCACAAATCGAGAACAAACCAGAGAAAGCTCTCATTGTGAACCAGGATGACGAAAAAGTTGCTGAGGGATTTAGCTGGGATAAATACATACCTGGAAGTGAAAAACAGGCTATGATGGCTGAGATAGTAGAAGTGCCAGAGATTGTTGAGGAGCCTGAAGTAGTTGTTGAAGATGTTTCTGTGGAAAGCATGGATAGTATTGAGGACTTAGCTGCAAAAGTTTATTACTATCAGTCTGAGCAGGAGGTATTGGCAAGTTCTTTGAAATCTATCATGCCTCCTAAATTTTTTGAATCTTTTGCAGGTTTCTTTGAAGAACCGACAACTGGATTGTGTCCAAGATATGAGGAGAAGAAAGAGTCTGTCGAAGAAGTGATCGATGTGACCAAAGAAATGACTGAAGACACTTTGAAGGAAATTGCTGACAAGGCTCTCATGGCGAAACTGAAAGAGGTAGACACAGAACTTGTGAAATCCGAGTCTGTCGGTACCGAGTCAGTTCAAAAGGAGTCGGATCAGGAGTCAGGAATTAAGGAGATCAAATCTGAGAAAGTGTCTGAGTCAGAGTCGAAAAATGTCGGTAAACAGGAAGTGAAAACTGCTTATGAAGCAGAGACTGTGGAGAAAATGGTTTCAATAACTGAAATGCCATGCCAAAAGTGTTTAAAACCGTGCATGGAGTGTCTTGAAAAAGACACTAAGTTTCAGGAATTGAAACAACACGCTGATATGTTAAAATTTGATCTAGGTCAAGTCAAAGAGGCATATGATACACTAGCCAGATCAATTAAAATGATTCAAAAGGAAAGTATCAAAAATGATAAAGCCACGAAACTAGCTAAAGCAACACTTTTTGATAAACAAGTGGAAGTAAATTTTCATCTTGACACAATCGCATCATTGAAGAAAGAGTTAGAATTGACTAAAATTGAAAATGATCGAATCGATAAGAAGTTGATGAGCTATGTTGCATCATCCTATGTTCTTGAGCAAATTGTTCCACAACAGCCCAATGCAACACCGGTCTTTAATAGCGTTCCACCCCCAATGTGGAATCATTACACTCAAAAGTATCCAGATGGGGTGGAAGCTGCATTGAACCTCAAGCTGAGAACAATTGAGGATGAGTTGCCAGAGAGCATTGACATTACATTTTCTTCGTCCGACACTGACAATGAGTCACAAGTCATCAAGACTGTTGTCGATCAGGTGTTAGATGAAGAGAGTGATAACTCTAAGACTGAGATCTTGAAATCTCATCCTGATAAATCTGTGTGTGATTCTGAAGACGAGGGTAACTTTTTAGACCGTTTCATACCGAAATCAGATAAAGGTGCGAATGATGATCCAATCATGGTGGTTTACACTATGATTGGAACTGACAAGCTTTTTTCTGATTTTGAGTATCCGCTTCAGAACGCAAAGATTGAAAATGTTGAGAAAGTTTTCAAACTGGTTGAACTTGACATTGCTGAAGTTAATAACAAAGAATTCTTTTCAAAATCGAAAAAATCGTTTGTTACATCACGTTCTAACAATTCGGGTAAGAAAGAATGGGAAGGGAATGGTAACAACAAGAAAAATGGAAACAACTTTAAAAACAAAGGAATTGGTTTGGAGAAAAAGATGGCTAAGAAGGTTGTTAAGCCAAAAGATAAAATGAATGATGTTTTTTTTTGCTGGACCAAGTGTGGATGCTGAGAAAGAGTACATTTTTAGTCAGAAAGCCATTGACGATTTCAATGCGGTGAAGAAACTAAAAGAGGAGTCGTTCAAGTCAACTTTTGTCGAGTATGACAAAAGAGTTTGCTATCGTTGCAATGAGATCGGACATATGGCAAAACAATGCAAGAAAGTGTTAACCTGTCATAAAAACTGTTGTTCAAAAACCTCGACCTAAGTCACCAATAGACACAAAGGGTAAAAAACCAATGGTTTCACCAATTCGTATCTTGAAGGGGGGTGAATCTTTGAAGTCAGAAGATAAGCCAAAATCGACTTTTGAGGTTGGCGAATCTTCCAAGTCTCACAAGACTTCAAAGATTTATCCAAAAACGAAAATTTTTGAAAATCAATCATGGGTTGTGAAATCTAAACAATCGGCCGAGGAGAAAAAGATGGAAAACATTTTGCAAAATGAAACGAAAGGTCTGAAAAATGATATTGTAGAATTTGAGTTTGAGCTTGATAAGTTTCTTGCAGAGTTTCCACCAATAAAAAACGAAGTCAAATCAAAAGTAAAAACTGATGTTCCGAATGTCACGTTTAACTTTCCTAAGATTGATGAGAAATGTGATGTAGTGTTTGGTAGTGTTCCACAAGTTAAGAAGTCATGGACTTCATTGTTTGAATGAATTGCTATAATGATTGCAGGGGCTGCCCAGGTCTATAATTTCAAAATGGATAATGGACAGCGGGGCCTCAAGACATAGACAAGGATGTTGGCACTGCTCTACGACGTTAAATCGATCAACAGAGGTTACGTGGGTTTTGCAGGAAACCAAGGAGGAAGGATTGTGGGTCAAGGAACATTGACGAATGGGGTTATTTCGTTTGAGAAAGTGAATTACATCATAGAATTGGAAAACAACTTACTCAGTATTTCACAAATTTGTGATAAATCTTTTACGGTCCACTTTACTAAAAATGAATGTCTTGTTTTAAAACCTGGGTTTAAAATCCCTGAGGATATGGTGCTGTTGCGAGCTCCACGTGAAAAAAGATTTATACATTCTTGACATGAGTGTCGCAACACCAACAGATCATCAAAAACAATGTTTTGTAACGAAAACTAAAGCTACAGAAAAAGAGTCAATTATGTGGCATCGAAAGATGGGCCACATTCATGTTAGGAAAATGAATTTTCTGGTACATAAAGATTTAGTCGAAGGTGTGAATTTAAAGAATTTTCATTTGAATGATGACTGTGTAGCTTGCAAGAAAGGAAAGCAGACCAGGAAATCTCACCCACAAAAGTTGCTGAATTCGATCAGAGTACCGCTTGAGAGACTCCACATGGATCTCTTTGGGCCAGTGAATGTGCAGAGTATCAGTGGAGATTTATATTGCCTGGTGGTAACTGATGATTTCACTAGATTCTCCTGGGTGGTGTGCTTGGAAAGAAAGGATCAAAATTTCGAGTCATTGATGATCCAATTCAAGAAGATGGAAACGTTATATAAGGTGCCGATCCGAAGAATCCGAAGTAATAATGGGACGGAGTTCAAGAATAACCGCATGTTTGAGTTTTGTAATGAGAAGGGAATTCTTCATGAATTCAGTGCACCATACACTCCGCAGCAAAATGGTGTAGCTGAACGAAAGAACAGTACTCTAATTGAAACTACTCGAACCATGTTGGCCGATTCAAAACTACCGATTCATTTCTGGAGTGAAGCAGTGGCAGCGGCGTGCTATACGTTGAATCGAGTGCTTACTGTGAAGAAATACAAGAAGACGTGCTTTGAACTTCTTCACAGATATAAGCCTAATCTAAAGTTTCTAGAGCCGTTCGGATCGCCTTGCACCTTCATAGATCAAGATGGAAAGTTTGGCGCGAAGAGTAATGAAGGATTCTTTGTTGGGTATGCAAGCCCTTTGAAGAGAGTGTCCGTACCATGTCTGAAGAAGGTGATAGAAGTTCAGCATGTGGATTGTCAGAAACATACTGCGTCACCTCAACTTCCTGGAAACAGGTTGCTTTTCGACTACGACAAACTCTGGGAGTCGTTCCAATTACCAACAGAGCCGAGTGAAGAGGAACTTGCATATCTATACCAACAGCAACAATCCATGGTACAAGATCAGATACCTAGACCGTTGGTTGTTTCTCAACCAGATGTCGATACAAACATTCCTACAACTGGTGCAAATGATCACGAGGCAGGACCGAGTGGAACAGCTCATGAATCACCAGAGGAACCAGCTCCATCATTTGATCAGTCCGATGACTCAGATTCGGAGAACGCTCCGATATTTGATGAGGATCCAACTGTTGCATCAACTGAAGCTGAGGATCACACCGGTGATCTAGATATCTCGATTCTGCAATCGGAAGTTGTTGTGCCTGACACCATCATGCCATGAACATTTTCTTACCATCCTTCAGATCAGATTATAGGAGATCTTCAAAGTGGTGTCAAAATGAGAGATCAAATCAACAGTGCACTTACATGTTTTTATTCACCGGTTGCTCCTTTTACAAGAAGAATTCTCACTCAAATGTTTTATCTCGCAGATTGAACCCAGAACTTACAAGGAAGCTTTGACTGAAGATAGCTGGGTGATTGCAATGCAAGAAGAATTGCAACAGTTTGAAAAGTTAGGTGTCTGGAGATTGGTTGATTTACCCCCAAATCAAAAGTTGATTAAGACAAAGTGGGTGTTCAAATGTAAAAGAGATGATCGAGGCGTCGTTGTTCGAAACAAAGCACGACTGGTTGTACAGGGATTCAGTCAGCAAGAAGGCATTGACTATGAGGAAGTTTACGCGCCTGTTGCTAGACTTGAGGCCATAAGGATCTTCCTGGCGTTCGCGTCATGGAAAGGATTCAAAGTATACCAGCTTGACGTGAAGTCGGCATTTCTGTACGGAAAGATAAAGGAAGAAGTGTATGTGGGACAACCTCTGGGTTTCACTGATCCACATCACAAGAACAAAGTGTATCTACTGGATAAAGCTCTCTATGGATTACACCAGGCCCCGAGAGCCTGGTATGAGACGCTTTCCCAATATTTGTTGGCCAACGGGTTCATCAGAGGGACAATAGATAGCACTCTCTTCACAAAGGAAGTTGCAGGTCACTTCTTAATCGTGCAGATCTACGTTGATGATATTATTTTTGGTTCGACAAACGACAAGTTGTATAAAGAATTTAAGTAGGTGATGAAAAAGAAGTTCGAGATGAGTTCAATGGGGGATATGAAGTTTTTCCTCGGGTTGCAGGTAGAACAGATGCCCGATGGAATCTTCATTCACCAAACAAAGTATGTGAAGGACGTGCTTGAAAAGTTTGATATGGTTCAATGCAGTCCAACAGCAACCCCCTTGCACCGAATCATGGTATTTGTCCTGACGAAAGTGGCATCAAGGTGGAGGAGACATTGTACCGGTCAATCATTGGATCCTTAATGTATCTCACTGCTTCCCGACCGGACATCATGTACCTGACATGTCTTTGCGCCAGATATCAGTCGAGCCCGAAGCAGTCACATCTGACAATCGTGAAACGTATCTTACGGTATTTGAAAGGCTGCAAAAGCACCGGCTTGTGGTATCCTAAGTCAGATGACTTTACTCTCTCAGGTTTTGCTGATTCAGACTTTGGTAGTTGTAAGCAGAATGCTAAGTCCACCACTGCTGGGTGCCAGTTCTTCGGAACTAGACTTGTTACCTGGCAGTGCAAGAAACAAACCGCGGTCGCTCTCTCTACATGCGGGGCTGAATACGTTTCGGCCTCCAGCTGTTGCTCACAGATCCTTTTGATCCAACAGCAGATGAGGGATTACGGTTTGCAATTCTTGGATACACCGATATTTGTGGACAATGAAGCGGCAATCAACATTACGAAAAACCCGGTTCACCACTAAAAAACAAAGCATATTGAAATTCGGCATCACTTTATACGTGATTGCTATGAAAAGAAGTTAATCCGAATTGAATATTTGCACACCGATGAACAGAAGGCTGATTTCTATACTAAACCTTTTGATATAAAAAGATTTAATTATCTTTTAAAATTGAATGGGTTGAAAAAAATTGCTTTCTGGGAGGGTAATCGAGTGTGAAGCCGCGGAGGACGGCGATCAAAAGTGAACCACATCATGTTTGTCACGTTTATTTGTATAGTTTGTTTTTCTGCTTTTTGATAAAACAAAAAACACAAAAATATGTTTTTGTTTTTAGGGGGAGAAAGTTTGCAGAAAAATACAAAAACATGATAAAAATTACAAAAACCAAAAACATTTAAAAAAAAAAAAGTAAAAAATGAGTTTGTGTAAAAAGGGGAAATGATAGTACATCAGCTAGACATTGCAGTACGCTAAAGAAATGTAACGTAAAAATGTGTTAAGCAGTCTTATAGATGATATGCCGATAGGTTTTTACACATTTAGTAGATTTGTTCGGGATATAAACATAAAATTTCTTGCTTTTATGTGGGGAACATCTCTCGGATATATGGGTAACCCCCGAAATCTTGTTTGAAAGATTCCTTTTTCTGATATACTAGGTTTGAATACTCAGTGATATCTGGGGTATTATTCCGGGACTTCTGTTGAACGGTGGTTCTGACCTAGTCCTCGAATAATACTTTCGCAATGCTTGAAACATAGCATCACCCTCAGCATGTATGATAAGACAATAAAATTGCTTAGCAATGCTGTTGTAAAAAAGATCCTCTAAAGGGGACACACCCAAAAGTCGAGTCATGATCTCTCTGCTGAACGGTAGTTCTGACCTGAGCTCTCATGATTCTTCATAATTTGTTAACCCCTTACAGATATCATTTGTGTTATACTCACCTGTAAAACTGAATATTGGGATCTGGAAACGGGAGTATATTCTGAGGTGGGACACATATGAAAGTTAAGCCTTAAAACATTAAATCTGTATCCTGAACAGATTGAACTTTGTGTGAAAATTTAAATGGATCAGTATATCGACAATCATTGTAAATTGTTTAATGCTTAAAATGTCACCTAAGCTTAATGGTACTTGTATCTTGTTGGCAGCTGATATGATCCCCTAACACGCTCACAAAAAGATTGTATGTACAGTTTATTGCTTTTCATATTCAAAATCCAAAAAGATTTTAGTTTTTCATCTTATTTTCGACTACTGATGTTGGGGATCGGATGATCAAAGTCTTATGTGCTAAACATGTCGGATATTGAGGGTTGGGGAAGCAGTATATTGTGGATTATGATCGGTAATGGCTTAAATGTGCAAAAGTTCATTAATTTGAACTTGATTTCATTTCAGAAAATCAGCATCTTCATAAGTTGGTCAGCCAGGGTCATTAATTTGGACTTGGCAGACTAAACAGTTGACCAGGGTCATTAACTTGGACTTGGTTTACTGAGTGTGTCGTTAAAATCTTGAAAATACAAAAAGTTCAAAATTTATCAAAGAGGTTTCGCTTGAAAACAAAGGTGGATTCGCTTCAATTGAGCATTCGCTTGAATGGGGTCTCGCTTGACTATACCCATGTCATTTTCAAGCGAGACGTCCAAGACTATATATAGAGATTTGGGTTCCACTTGAAATCATTTTACATCTGGTTTCGCTTCAAATCACTGTTTGGGCGATTTCAAGCGATCGATCAAAAACGTCGTTTTCTAGGCGAAACTCTGCCCAAATTCACCCAGATTTGTTAGTATTAGTTGGTTAGCACAACTAGTAATATGGTGAAGGTAAGTATTCACCTTAATTCGATCTGTTTTTATCTGTTTCTTAGGGTTTCGTCGATGTCAGTTTTGAACTCGTAGATTCATGGCTTTTAACTGTTTATATTTGATATTAGAACACATGGTAGTGGTCGGTATTGGGTGTAGTTCATTGTGTGATGTTTTAATTGAACCAGATTCATGTTTATATTGAACATGACGATGAACAGATTTTCAAAGTCAGAACGTTGGCCTATCCAGTAAGAAAGAATGATATACGAATGTGGGGTTTGATGAAGTTTGAATCTCTGAAGAACTTTAGGCATTGGAAGCCGCACTACCCTAAGAAGGTGAAAAGGGTAGATCCAGCTACTGGAATTGAAGAAACGATCTTACATGTTAAGAAGCCGAAAGTGATGAAGAATATTCAGTACCGAAGATAGAACAAGATTTTTACAAAGGTTTTATGGGATTGGTGTACAGTTGTTTGACGACTGAAGCTATCATCACATATCGTGCTGGAAATGAGATCAGAGGTATCTTTGTATATGATCCTCTGTGGCTGATGAATTGCTCTGCAAAGGATATTGAATGTCTATTCATTAATAAGATCTGGTTTAATCGTGAAGATAGAGAGCAAGTCATGCAGTTTCAACGTGTAGTATCTGTCTGTTTTCAGAAAGGAATTAATTCTGAAAATAAATGGAATTCAAAATATCGTAAGATTGAGGAAGAGGAAAGATTGAAAGCTGAGAAAGCTCGGAAGGAGCAAGAAGAGAAAGATACACGTTAAATCAGAGAATGGCTGTTGAGGAAAAGAAGAGAGTCGACGAGAATGAGAAGATTAGAAAAGCGTTGCAGAGGAAGCCAAAGCATAGAGAAGAAAGATTCAAGGCCCTGTGAAGAGATCTGAAGACCAAGACTGAAGACTCCGGCTGTATCCAAGGGGGAGTTTGTTAGTGCATGATGTCTAAAGCCTACGTCTTAAGTCTAGGGTCTATATATGTCATGTTTGTATAGTACAGGGGTCAAAATGTAAGTTTAAGTTTATGTTTAATGGGTTTCGCTTGAAGGTGTTTCAGGTCAAGTTCAAGCGAAACTGGATGATCAGGGTTCGCTTGAGACTGGTTCAAGCGAAACCTAGGGCCTATAAATAGGTGTTAGTTGTTTCTCATTTGTAACAGTTCCAAGAAGTTTGTACCGAACTGCTGCCGGTTTTTCAAGTCAATATATGAATGAGAAACAGTGTTTAAAGTGATATTCTGTCTATTTCTACTCAATTCTCTTTGATTCAAACTGTTTGTGTGATTCCGCCTCATAAACAGTGGTATTTTGACTCGGATTGACTCATTTGATCGTCAATATCGATCCTACATGTTTTAATTCAAAATTTCATTTTTTTTTTCATTAGATAAATATATTATATGAAATAAATTAAAATAAAATTTCATTTTATATTGATCTACTAATAAACATTGAAAGAAAATCTTAAAGGCAAAACCTAGTCCATGTGTCATTTTAAGACAGGGCCATGATGGTAGTTCCTTTTTAAGATTCAAATCCTTGTTAACATCTGAAAACATGTTAACACTCCTGACAAATGTGATTCGATAAAAATCACACAAGTCATCCTTATATTGGATTCTTCCAATTCCTTTCTTTATTTATTATTGAACATCCATTAGTGATGAAGTGCCTACGGGCCACACTTATTGTCCTATAAGATAAAAAGACGGTTGTAGTCTACGACTCCCTGTCAAGAAGAGGTGATGAACTATGTTCAAGCCTTATTGCCTTGATCTTATAAGATCATGGCTTATAATTTAAAATTGTCCTTGTGACTAGGCCTTTTGTATGCTACCCTGATATCCTTAATAGTTTATAACTAGATAAAAAATAATAAAAAATTTAATTAAATTAACCAATATGGCTTAATATTTCCATGGTTAATGAATTGCCGTAAATGACAATTCCATAATAGACTTCTTAATGAACCATTATTAATATTTTATGTAGCAATCAAACTACATGGCCGGATCAGATGAGGTTAACAGTCACCCGAGGGAGAATAATGATACTACCAGAGTTAATGTAGCTGGTGCAGAACTGCAGGCATTAATAGATAATGCCGTTACTCGAGCTCTTGACAGACAGTTTAATGAATCAAGTGGTACTCGCGCCAGAACTCAGTCCGTACCACATACAAAACCACCCTCCAAGATTCATGTATCTCATAAGGACGAATCTCATCACTCATCGAATCAGAGGAGTGTTCCATCTAAGAAGGTTGTGCTCAATGAAGAGCCACGTGTTAAGGCATGTTCTTACAAGTATTTTGTCTCCTGCAAGCCCAGGGATTTCACAGGGTAGAAAGGAGCCATTGATTGCATGACGTGGCTCGATGAGATGGACACAGTGGTTGATATTAGTGGGTGTGCTTAACAGGACATCGTGAAGTTTGTTTCACAATCTATTAAAGGTAAAGCTTTAGCTTGGTGGAGGTCCCTAATCCAAGCTACAGGAAAGATCCCGTTGTACATTATGTCTTGGGATCAGTTTGTTGCTCTAATCAAGGAAAATTTCTGTCCTCAACATGAAGTTGAGAAAATTAAGACTGACTTCTTGACCTTGGTTATGAAGAACTTAGATTGTCAAGCATATCTTACGAGTTTTAATACCATGTCTCGATTGGTTCCATACTTAGTAACACCGGAACTGAAACGTATAGCTCGATTTATTGGAGGTTTAGCTCCGGAAATTAAGGCAAGTGTGAAAGCATCAAGACCTACTACCTTTAGATCAGTGGCTGATTTGTTGTTATCCCTTACTCATGATGCGGTCAGGCAGAGATCGCTTAGGAACTCTGATGAGGGGAAAAGGAAACGTGAGGATGAGAGATCACGCCGTTTTGAGAAGAAACAAAAAGGGAACTCTGAGAACAAGAAGTGTTCAGGGTTCAAGAAGGATAACCAACAGTCGGGTGAAAAACCCAAGTGTAAGACCTGCAAGAAGCGTCATCTGGGAAAGTGCAGGTTCGAATCAAAATCCCAAACGCAGCCTAGGGCTTGTGGGATATGCAAATCAAGTGAATATAAAACGTTGGATTGCAAGAAAATAAAGTATGCAAAGAAACCTGAAGAAGGTAAAAAGACCAATACTCGGGTCTTTCAAATGAATGCTCAGGAGGCCATTCAAAATGACAACGTGATAACAGGTACCTTTCTTATCAATGATGTTTATGCAAGGGTATTGTTTGATTCGGGTGCAGACAAGTCATTTGTAGACAATAAATTCTGTAAGTTATTAAATCTGCTTGTTAAAACCCTAAGCATAAAGTATGAAGTAGAATTGGTCGATGGTACCATAGAAACTGCTTCAACCGTGTTAGATGGATGTTTTATATCCATTAGGAACCACTATTTTCCGTTGTCCTTGCTTCCTTTGAAACTAGCTGGATTTGACATAGTGATAGGCATGGATTGGTTATCTCATAATCAAGCCCAGATCGTATGTGATAAGAAGCAAGTGGTTATCAAAACTCCTTATGGTGAACCTTTGACAATTCAAGGAGATACTCAGTATGGATTACCTAAGCAAGTGTCTATGCTTAAGGCATCAAGGTGTATGAAGAAGGGTTGTGTCATTTACATGGCACAAGTGACTATTGATGAACCAAAGCCCAAGATCGAAGACATTCCCATTATCTCTGAATACCCTGATGTATTCCCTAAAGAACTACCTGGGTTACCTCCAGATAGGCAAGTGGAGTTCAAAATTGACATTATTCCTGGAGCAGCACCAGTTACAAGAGCACCTTACCGGTTAGCACCAACTAAGATGAAAGAATTAAGAACTCAGTTGGATGATTTGTTGGCAAAAGGATTTATTAGACCTAGCTCATCTCCTTGGGGAGCACCGATTCTGTTTGTGAAGAAGAAGGATGGCTCGATGCGTCTATGCATCCATTATCGTGAGCTAAACAAGGTTACAATCAAGAATAGGTATCCGTTACCCAGGATCGACGATCTGTTCAATCAACTTCAAGGAGCAAGTTACTTCTCCAAGATTGACTTGAGATCAGGTTACCATCAGCTGAAGGTTAGAGATGAAGATGTGCATAAGACTGCATTCAGGACTCGTTATGGTCATTACGAGTTCTTGGTGATGCCTTTCGGGCTCACTAATGCACCAGCAGCATTCATGGACCTCATGAACCGCATTTCTAAACCCTATTTGGACAAGTTTATCATTGTTTTTATTGATGACATACTCATTTACTCAAAGAATCAGGCTGATCATGAAAAGCACCTTCGATGTATCCTTAAACTTCTCCAGCAAGAGAAACTCTACGCCAAATTTTCAAAATGTGAGTTTTGGCTTCGTGAAGTCCAATTTCTTGGACATATGGTTAGCAAGCGTGGTATCCAGGTGGACCCCGGTAAGATTAAAGCCATCATGAATTGGCAAGAACCGAAGACGCCCACAGAGATTCGTAGGTTCTTGGGTCTGGCAGGATACTATAGGCGTTTTATTGAAAATTTCTCAAGGATTGTTGCACCCCTGACTTCTTTGACTCAAAATAATATAAAGTTTGATTGGGTCCTAAGCAACAAGAATCCTTTAAGATTCTTAAGCAAAAGTTAAGAAATGCTCCTGTGTTGACATTGCCAGAAGGAATTGAGGAGTTTGTGGTTTATTGTGACGCATCGCACACAGGTATAGGATGTGTGCTTATGCAGAAAGGAAGAGTTATTGCTTATGCATCTCGTCAACTAAAAGTGCACGAGAAGAATTACACCACCTACGATTTCGAGTTGGGTGCTGTTGTATTTGCACTAAAGCTTTGGAGGCATTATCTTTATGGAACCAAGTGTGTGATCTACTCTGATCATAAGAGCCTTCAGCATCTGTTTAACCAGAAGGATCTGAACATGAGACAGTGTCGATGGATGGAGACGCTAAACGATTATGATTGTGAAATCTGATATCATTCATGCAAGGCGAATGTAGTCGCCGATGCCTTGAGCAGGAAAGAAAGAATTAAGCCCATTAGAATCAATGCCAAGAGCATTGAATTAAAGAATAGCTTGAATGAAAGATTGTTATATTGGACCGTTCTACGACCTTGAAACGTCAGTTAAGGCAGTTCATCTTTGAGTACGAAGGCGGAATCAACGTAAACAAAGTTATAACAGCTAGTTTCCTTTTAATCTTTCTTTTCTGATTGATTTGCGTGCTTTTACAATGTAATCTGATACAAATCCGGCAGCACCTTCCCTTACACACACATACAAGTCTCTCCCAAATGAACAACACATTAACCTATATATAGACTCAAGGATTTCGCTTGAACTTGTAACAGCCTATTTCAAGCGAAATCTCCTGTCTTGATTTCGCTTGAACCAAACATAAACCCTTTCAAGCTAAATCTTCTAGTTAAACATGTAAAACCCTAATTTAAACCCTATTGAGTGCTCGTTCATTCTATCTAGACCTAAGACTTGATTAAGATGTAATCAACATACATTCAATGCACCAACAGACTCCCCTTGGATGTTGATGAAGTCTTTGGCTTCAAGTCTTTGTCTTTATCATTCTTCAAACATTGTAAAAACTCTCTTCAATCTTTATCTTCAAACTTTAAACTTCAATCTTCCCTTTGACTGTTGATCCAGACTCCCCCTTTCACAGACTCCCCCTCTCACTATGCTAGAATCTGAGATATCTGGTTCAAGCTTTGACAATTAGCTTCCGTTGAGAATAATGAAGTCCAATCCTGTTACTCAACCAATAACCATTACAATTCTATATTTTCAACAATAAATCACAAACTCAATCAGTTATAGCAATCCACTCAAGTATTCAAGTCCAAGTTAATGACCCTGATCACTTGATTAATCTACCAAGTCCAAATTAATGACCTTGGTTGATCTTTTGACGAATCAATACTGATTTTAAAAACATTTTTCAAACAATTTACACATTTCTGAAACTAACAAGTATCAAATTAATGAACTTGTTTTTGACTTTTCAAACAATTCAAACTTCATCAAAGTAAGCTCTCCTCATTCTTCAGTTCAGAATCTCCTGCATCTGCTTCAATCATCTGAGAATCCAACAATCAACTCTCCACTTTGGTTTGTCGGAAAATAAAGCAGAAATAAAAATCTTTTTGGATTTTATAAAGTGTTCTAAACTAAGATATGAAATACAGAAAACTTAAATTGTAGAAAGTAAAACAAAGTAAACTATTTACAAACAAATTTTGGTGAGCGTGTCAGGGAATCATATCAGCTTTTCAGACAAATCACAAGTACCGTTAAGCTTCATTTCATACTCAGACTTAAACAATTCACATCGATTGTCGATATACTGATCCATCTTAAATTCCCACACAAATTTCAATTTACTCAGGATACGATTTAGATGAATTATGAACTTAGCTCATTCATGTGTCCCACTTCTTGAATATACTCCCGTATCCAGAATCCCAATAATCAGTCTTACAGGTGAGTATACTACAATGATATCTGTATATAAATTAGGTATGCGAGGGCCGAGGGATCTCAGGTCGATACTTCCGTATACGCAGAGAGATATCAGCTTCGACTTTACGGTATGTCCCCTTTAGAGGATCTTTTTGCTTACATCAGCAGCGACTATCAATTTTATTGTTTCATCGGCATGCTGAGGGTTTATGCTATGTTTCAAGCATTGCAGAAAATATTATCCAAGGACTAGGTCAGAACCACCGTTCAGCAGAAGTCCCAGAATAATACCCCAGACATCATTGAGTATAAAAACCTAGTATATCAGATTATGAGACCTTCAAACGAGATTTCAGGGGTTACCTATATATCCAAGTAGTGTTCCCCACGAATTTCACAAGTTTGAATTTAGGTTTATATCCCGAATAAATCTACTAAATGTGCAAAAACCTATCGACACATCATCAGTGAGACTGTTTAACTCATTTATACTTTACAAATCTTTAGCATACTGTAATAGTCTAGCCGATGTACTATCATTTTCCCTATATACACAAGCTCTTTTTCAGATTTTATCATGTTTTTGTATTTTTTCATTTTTTACTGTTTTTATATTTTCTGAAAATATAAACTAAATACAAATATCTACTCCCCCTAAATACCAAAACAAGTAAAAATTCGACAAACCATTGCAGATTGTTTCTCGTCTTCATCCGCAACAGTACTTTCATCAACGCCCACAATACCATCCGACACCGAAAAAAGCTTCATACCATTCAGTTTTAATAAATATTTAAACCGATTTTTATCAAAAGCTTTGGTATGTAAATCAGCTTTCTGTTCGTCAGTGTGGATTTTCTCAATTCGTATCAACTTTTTCTCAAAACAATCACGAATAAAGTGATGACGAATTTCTATGTGTTTAGTTTTAGCGTGATGTACTGGATTCTTTGTTATATTTATAGCGGCCTCATTATTAACAAAAAGAGGTGTGTTAAGAAACTGCAAACCATAGTCGCGCATCTGTTGCTGTATCCACAAGATCTGAGAGCAGCAACTGCTAGCAGAAACATACTCCGCTTCACATGTAGATTACGCCACAAACATTTGTTTCTTACACTGCCAGGTAACCAATCTAGGACCAAAGAACTGGCATCCTGCAGTTGTTGATTTTGAATTGACTTTGCAGCATCCGAAATCCGAATCGGAATACCCTTTGAGCTTAAAATCGCCTTTCCTAGGATACCACAACCCCAATGAAGGAGTTCCTTTCAGGTAACGCAATATCCTCTTCACAATGATCATATGCGAAGCTCTTGGGTTAGACTGAAATCTTGCTGCGAGGCACGTTGGGTACATGATATCAGGACGTGAAGCTGTTAAGTACATCAAAGAACCTATCGTGGATCGGTAAAAAGTTTCATCAGCCCTGTCTCCGGTGAGATCTGGGTGAATCCCATGATTTGTTGCAACTGGGGTAGCAGCTGGAGTAGAACTTGACATCCCAAATTTCTCTAGAATATCATGAACATACTTTGACTGATGAATGAAAATTCCCTCAGAAAGTTGTTCAACTTGTAAACCCAGAAAGAATTTCATCTCCCCCATTGATGACATTTCAAACTTTTGCTTCATCACTGATTCAAAATCTTTGGATAGATTTTCATTTGTCGACCCAAAGATTATATCGTCCACATAAATCTGAACTATCAGAATATGACCATCGACTTCTTTAGTGAAGAGAGTGGCATCCACTTTTCCACGAATAAACTTATTGGCTAGTAGGTGTTGAGACAAAGTCTCGTACCAAGCTCTCGGGGCCTGGTGTAAACCATACAGTGCTTTGTCCAATAAGTAGACCTTGTTTTTGTGGATTGGATCGGTGAAGCCCGGTGGCTGACCGACATAAACCTCCTCTTTAACCTTCCCATAAAGAAACGCCGATTTAACATCCAACTGATAAACTTTGAATTTCTTCCAAGACGCAAATGCTAGGAAAATTCTGATTGCCTCTAGTCGTGCTACAGGAGCATAGACTTCGGTAAAATCAATTCCCTCCTGTTGACTAAATCCCTGAACAACGAGTCGAGCTTTATTTCTTATAACAACTCCTCTATCGTCCCTCTTGCACTTGAACACCCACTTGGTGTTAATCTTTCTCTGACCATCCGACAAATCCACTAACTTCCACACTCCCAATTTTTCGAATTGACTAAGTTCCTCCTGCATTGCATTGATCCAAGAGTCTTCAGTAAGCGCCTCTTTGTAAGTTCTTGGTTCAACCTGCGAGATAAAACAACTCAATGAGAATTCAGTTTGCAAAGGAGCAACTTTTGTATAAAAACATGTAAGCCCTTTATCAATCTGTCTTCGAGTGCGAACGCCTGTCTGCAATTCTCCTGTGATCAACTCCTCTGGATGATATGAAAAAGTTCGCGGCATCACTTCGCTTGGAACATCTACATTTCCCTCCAGATTAGTAACATTCTGTTCTGCATCTTGTTCACCAACTTGGTTTGTTTGACTTGAAATCTGAATTTGCTCCCCCTCAGAATCTGAATCACCATGATCAAATACTGGCATGTTTTCAGCTTCTAGATTATCATTCTGAACTGACTGATTATCCTGAGCAACTTCATTCTGTTGGACATCATCATATTCACCAGCATTACTCGGACCTGCTTCATCGTCATTGGAAGTTTCCTGTGGTCTCCTCGAATACTCAGCTGGGAACCTTAGCTGCGACTCATATTCACGCAAAATATCCAACTCATCAAAGAAATCTTCATCATCCTCTGATTCTTCTCTCATGTCAAACGAATCCCACAGTTTGTCATAATGATAACGCCATGAATCACCAGGATTCTGTGGCGGCATAGTATAACCTTGACATTCCACATTTGCAGCTTCAATAATCCGCTTCTCAGTTGGAACGAAGACACGTCTCATCGGATTTGCGTAACCAACAAAAATTCCCTCAATGCTCTTCGAACCAAACTTTCCATGAGGCTCTATAACCATACAGGGTGACCCAAACGGTTCTAGATACTTCAAATTCGGTTTGCGATTATTGATTAGCTCAAAACATGTTTTGTTGAACTTCTTGACAGTGAGAACCCTGTTGAGCGTATAACATGCGGCGGAAACAGCTTCAGCCCAAAAATTTATTGGTAATTTTGAATCTGCGAGCATAGTTCTAGCCGTCTCGATTAGTGTCCGATTTTTGCGTTCTGAGACTCCATTCTGTTGTGGAGTGTACGGAGCACTAAACTCATGCAATATACCTCTTTCATCACAAAATTCTTCCATCTTATTGTTCTTGAATTCAGTACCATTATCACTTCGAATTCTCTTGATACGCCTTTGGTACAGATTCTCAATCTTCCTGAACAGCCCCATCAAACTGTCAAATGTTTCATCTTTCGTCTTTAAGAAAGAAACCCACGAAAATCTGGAATAATCATCAGTAACGACCAAACAATAGTAATCTCCTGTAATACTTTTGACATTCACCGGACCAAACAAATCCATGTGAAGTCTTTCCAGAGGTCTCGAAACTGAATTGACTTGCTTTGTAGGGTGTGACTTTTTCTTCTGCTTGCCTTTGATGCAGCTAATGCACTCCCCTTCCAGATGAAAACCTTTGATATTAACACCCAAAACCAAATCATTGTGCACCAAGTGATTCATCTTCCTTAGGTGAATATGCCCCATCTTGCGGTGCCACAATCTTGATTCTTTCTCAGTTGCTCAAGACACAAAACAATGTGCTTGACCAGTAGTTGTAGTTGCTACACTCATATCTAACACATATAAATCATTCACTCTAGGTGCCCGCATGATAATCCATTCTTCAGGAACAACAAATCCAGGTTTCAAAATTAAACATTCTTTATCAGTGAAGTGAGTAGTATACATATTGTCACAAATCTGCGAGATACTAAGCAGATTGTTTTCCAGCTCAGTGATGTAGTTAACTCTCTCAAACGTCACAATCCCATTGGATAACGTTCCTTCACCAACAATTCTACCACCTTCATGACCTGCAAATCCCACATAACCACCATTGATATTCCTCACATCATACAGCAATGCAGTTTTTCCTGTCATATGTCGAGATGCGCCACTATCCATGATCCATCTTGAAATGGCTCTTGGAAGATCCTACACATACCACAAGTTGATTTCAAAATATTTCAATAAAGATGCCGATTCATGCTTCGCGATCAAGGAAGCTCCGGCAATTCAAACTGCTTAGTTGAACATGGTGTCCACCCAGGCCTCATCAGCCTTAGGTGTAACCTTGACCCTCGCAATTTGAATTTTGAAATTTTCAGCCTTCAAAGTTGGAAAATTTGCATCATAATCAACCGAAATTGATTCTTCAGCCTTTTTCACTTCAGAAGTTGAAATTTTCATTTCAGTTTTTGGTTTCCAAACTTGTTGAGATAAAGTAACCCTTTTATAAAACTTGTCGCTTTTAGTTACCACTTTCTTCACGGGTTCATTTTTCATTTTGATGTTGTCATTTTTCTCATTCTTTTTCTCAACAATGATTGGAGCTTTACCCTTCACATCAACTTTCTTCTTTTGTCTGTCAACAACTTCAGTCTTAGGCTTGGAGTTGGTGCAATTTCTTGCAATGTGACCAACTTTGTTACATCTAAAACATGTACGAGTATCAACAACTCGACTTGTGCCTTCAGACTGAGGTTGTGAGGCCCTCTTCTCAAAGAACTCTTTATTTGATTTTGAAAAACTTTCATTTTCCTCATCAGAAAGTGAACTTGAACCGTTCACAAACACCTTCTTTTCTGCAAATCTTTTGTTTTGAAAACTCTTCTTCTGATAACTATTACCACCCCGATAACCACCCGACCAATTGTTTCGATTGTTATTATAAAAACGTGGTGGAACAACAGGCTTTTTGTAATAAGCTTTATCTTTCTCAAAATTCATTTGCCTTTTTGTTTGACTCAAACTGTTCACTTCTGACAACTCAACTTCAATCAATTTGAACACATTTGTCAACTTTTTCACATTAACATTCTCAATGGGAAACTCAGAATCCGAATACAACTTATCAGATCCAGCCATCTTGTACATCACAAGACTCGGTTCATCACTTAAATTGTTTTTGGATTTTGGTTTCTGAATGTACTTGTCCAAGAAACACCCATCTTCCTCAGTAGTGTCACTATCCATTTTTAGCACATTTTCAACAACACCTTTTACAATATCATTTTGGACACTATCGTCATTGGAAGATGTGAACATGACATCAATGTTCTCTGGAAGTTTAACTTCACTTTCTTGCTCAATTTCAACCAACCCAGACTGCTTTTTAGTGTAATTATCAAGAACAGGTGGTGGAACTTGATGAAACCCCACCCCAGTTCCATCACAATACACATCTTCGCCCGCTTTGTCTTTCCCGATGGGTTTGGGAATAATATGTTGCAACACAAAGCTTGCGGAGCTGTAACTGTTAAGCTTCAACTGGATTCGCTCGTTTTCGATTTCAGCCTCTTGAAATTTAAGTTTCAGTTTAGCGATTTCATCCAGTTGTTGGTTGATTGATTCTTCTTTGACTCTAAGCACTGCTTTTAGATGTTCATTTTCTTTAAAAGTTTTACCATTTCGATCATCACAATCTTTCATTGTGTTTTTGAGTTTTTCAAATTTTTCAGAAATCTGACGGTTTTCAAGAATTAACTTTTCATTTTCTTGTTTAATTTTGTCATGATCAATTTTATCATTTTCAATTTGTCTAGTTAACTCTTTTATTCGTTCAGTTGAAGCTTTAACCATTTTGTCACGATCAAGAATTTGATTCTCAACGCTTCTGACCTTTGCTGTCAGATCATCAACTTTCTTACCGTTGAGATACGTGACTGTGCTACAAAATTTGCACTCTTTGTTGCAATTTTTGCAATCAGCATTACCATCAATTTTCTTACCTGACACATTTGTTGACACTTTTGAACTGACCTGGCTTTTTGACTCAGACACGGAGTTAGAGTCTACCTCAAGTGCCTTAGCAGCCAGCACTTTGTCAGCCATTTTTCCCAAGTTCTCAGCATTCAACTCCTGAGTTGTGTCAATAATTCCAGTATCAATCTTCTTTGATTTTTCCTGCTCTTCTTTCTCTTTTCTCTCTTTCTCTTCTTCTTTCATTTTCTCGGTTGGAGTTCCCCACCATTTGTGTTGCCAATACTCATCCTCATCTTTGTACTGCTGGATTATGGCTTCGATATCAAGCGTACTATCATCGATCGCAATATTTCCATACTCATCAAGATAACACTCTCTGTCTGGATCCCATCTATTTGCTCTCCTCGCTTCCAAAAAAATACGAGATATTCTAATTAGTTTGTTTTCAGCAATCATTTTTCTGTATTGATATTTTTGCTCTTCAGTTCGATCGTCTTTCCACGGAATAGGATTGTCATTTTTCGCCATGAATGCGTAACCAACCGCATCTTCTTCTGGTAGAACCTCTTGACTCCAATCATAACCCTCATCATCGTAAATCACTGCAAGAGCTCTAGATTTCTCTTTGTTGTCTTCAACCTGCTTTAATCTAGGCGGCTCGGATTTATTCTGATGATAGATTGCCTTCTTGTAGTAATCATCTCTGAAAGGATTCTCCGACTCATCAGCATAAGCATTTCTGCATTCTCGTTTGAAGTGACCTTTCTGCTTACACTTGAAACATGTCACTTTGGATTTATCGAACCCCAGTTTGGTAGATGGACCACCAATTGTCTTTCTGCCGGTAATTTCCATAAAACGTTGTGCTCGGCGAACAACACTTGCCATAGCCCAACGAATATCGATCAGTTCCATTTCTTCCGGATCAATCTGATCATAATCTTCTTTCATCAGATTGGTGTTGCCTATCTTCCCAGCTACTAACCCTTCATACGATTCCAATACCGATGCTAGGAAGATCATCTGCTGCTTGGCCGATTCCTCATCAAAATTCTGAGCATTCTTCAAGTCTATTGCGATGTTACATTGAAAACGATTCTTTGCATCTGGATGATTTCCAGATGATGAAGATCCACTGTGATAACCACTGTGACTTCTACTGCTTTGACTACTTTGACTTTCTTTGCCAGCTGTCGACACATTTTCAGCAGAAAACGCAGTCTTGGGAGAAGTTGCTTTTGGCATCATACTCTTTGGATAATACAAATCCAAATTCTGCTGGTAAGATGAGTGATTGACTTTGTATGTCTTCTTCAACTCCAACTCGTGACTCTCGAGTTTCTCAATCAGCAAATCTAATGTCAAATTTTCTGGTTCTTTGATGGTATTCTTCAGCATCAGCGCATAATATCTCCAATCCATCTCATCAGGCAACGAATCGAACAATTTGTCGATAAGATCTTCTTCAGGAATTTTGATATCATGTCTTACTAACTCCAGCTTTAGATGACCAAACCTTTCTATCATTTTACAAACTGACTCGTTCTTTAAACATCCAAACAGATCAAACTCTTTTCTAAGAAGTTTCTTTTTGTTTTTCACGATTTCAGTACTTCCTAAACATTTCTTTTCTAACTTTGCCCAAAGATCTTTTGCATTTGAATAATCGATCAATGAAATTATGTCTTCTCGAACGGATTGAAATAACAATGCCACACACTTTTGTTCAGCTACAAACGAATCAATCTCCTCAGCCGTTCTTAAAGTTTCACCATTTTTGTTTCCATTGGCATAACCGTTTTTCAGACTTTTCCAGCTAGGAAATGCAAATGCCATCAACCAGTCCTCAAACTTTCTTGACCACCGACTGTATTCCTCAATAGCCATTAGCTTTGGAGGTTTATTGAACGTTCCGAAGGCACTTTCCGATTCCCAAGCTTCCTTTTTCTTTTCTTTCGGCGGGTTATCATTATTGTTGCTTGTAGATGAATCGTCTCCTGAATTTCCAGCAAACGCGAACATGTCACTGAACGGGTTCATGAAAATATCATCCATCGTGAATGTTCCTGCAAAATCAACAATCACTTAGAAAATTTTTAGGTTTTGAAAGCGAAATTACTTGAAGTAAAATCACTTCAAGCGAAAACAATTCTATAAACTGTTCAAGCGAAATGGACAATCTGAAGCGAAATCTTCTATTTCGCTTGGACTTTCAAGCGAAATGGTCTGATACAAGTTCAATCAGTTCAAGCGAAATCCAACAATCCTATTTCGCTTGAACTTTTCAAGCGAAATCTAAGACCAGTTCTTTTACAAGCGAAATCAACAGCCAAACTCAAGTTTCAAGCGAAATCTTCAATATATATCAAGCGAAATCAGCTGATGTCATCTTTTACGAACAGTTTTCAAGCGAAAAGTTAATTTTTTATATGAATTCGATCGATTTTAAGTCCAAATCTTTCAAGGATTAGTTATCACACTAATTCGCTTGTTATATGTCAAATTCAGGTCATTTTCACTGCTGAAATATGTTCAAATCAGAAAAGTATGAGAAGAAGTGAGTAGAGATAAGAAATCCGGTAGAATCAAGCTGTAATGGTATGAACTCCTCGTCCTGAGCTCTGATACCACTTGTTGGACCGTTCTACGACCTTGAAACGTCAGTTAAGGCAGTTCATCTTTGAGTACGAAGGCGGAATCAACGTAAACAAAGTTATAACAGCTAGTTTCCTTTTAATTTTTTTTTTCTGATTGATTTTCGTGCTTTTACAATGTAATCTGATACAAATTCGGCAGCACCTTCCCTTACACACACATACAAGTCTCTCCCAAATGAACAACACATTAACCTATATATAGACTCAAGGATTTCGCTTGAACTTGTTACAGCCTATTTCAAGCGAAATCTCCTGTCTTGATTTCGCTTGAACCAAACATAAACCCTTTCAAGCGAAATCTTCTAGTTAAACATGTAAAACCCTAATTTAAACCCTATTGAGTGCTCGTTCATTCTATCTAGACCTAAGACTTGATTAAGATGTAATCAACAGACATTCAATGCACGAACATGTTAGCCGCTCAGAAGGAAGCTGTATTAGAAGCTAACTATCCAAATGAAAAGCTGGGCGTAACTGCTGAACAGTTATCGTATGGCAAGGATGGGATCCTAAGATTGAATGGACGAATATGGGTTCCAATTTATGGAGGACTTAGGGACGTGATTCTTCAATAAGGTCATAGTTCCAAGTACTCGGTTCATCCTGGAAGTGATAAGATGTACCAGGATTTAAAGGCAAATTATTGGTGGATAGGTTTGAAGAAATCTATAGCCACTTATGTGGTCAAATGTTTGACGTGCGCGCAAGTCAAATCCGAACACCAGAAGCCATCAAGTTTGCTGCAACAGCCTGAACTTCCCACCTGGAAGTGGGAAATGGTAACCATGGATTTTATCACAAAGTTACCAAAGACAAAGTGAGGAAATGATACTATTTGAGTGATAGTCGACAGGTTGACCAAGTCAGCCCACTTCTTACCTATTAAGGAAACTCACAGCTCCGACAAGTTAGCTCAGTTGTATGTGGATGAGATTGTATCTCTCCACGGAGTGCCAGTGTCTGTCATCTCTGATAGGGATACTGATGTAGGGTAAAATACATATATTTGTCCCGTGTAAATTGTATAATTTTTGTATGGGTTTTATTTATTTTTATTTAGTTTTAGTATTATATTATATTATTTTATGTTGGGCCAGGTTCTGTTGCAAGTGGAGCAAAAACGAGTAATAAAAAATGCCCAGCCAGTTGGGCAGAGTAAAACGCCAGTAACTGAATTAAAATTGCCGCTATTTTCTTTGAGTGGGTCGAGGCCGCTATTTCTATATTATTAGTGTGAGGCCATACGTTATAATGCATATATATTTATGATTGTTGGTAAAAGAAATAAGAAGGAAGCTATTCACAAGTGGGTTATAGCGGGCCACCAAAGATTTAAAATAGAAATATGGCTACAGTTGGGCCGTAAAACATCATCAGCCTAGCAGAAAATGTAAAAGGGATACAGGCCAGATGTTTAATGAATATGGATGTTGGCATGTGAATCAATTAAGTGAATAACGTTTTATATTATAATAATAAACTCTAATATTCCTAGTGCTACTAAAACATCATATATATATATAAAGATGACTTGGACGAAAAGGCTGTGGTGGAGAGTATTAAAGAAAGTTGGACACAAACTTGGAGGCAGCCATAATATTTTAGGGGAATAATTCGAACATCAGAGGCGACATCGACATCACGGATGAAAAGATATTAGGGACGAATTGAAGGGAGTGGCTGCCATCTTGAATATTTTTAGAGGTTCGCAAATTTTAAGGAGAAGGGAAGCCGATTGGTTCGAGGGTTCAAGCCACGATCAAGTTTCAATCCCGGGTTTGCAAATAATTAATTTATTAGTTTGATATACTTTATGTTATTCGAACTCATAATTATGAATTGTTTGTTATTTGAGATTTGCTTCTTGTTCTTGACTATGATATTCGGCTAGACTTCTTTAACTACCTAGGCATGACAATGGTTTAAATAAAGTTTGGATTGTTATTCGGTTTTTGAGTGGTTTATAGATTTTCTTGTATTGTAACGGCTATGGAATTTTAACTTGGTGTATATGCATGCTTGATATTGTTTAATTGCTGATTGTTGCTTCGTATAATCCTTGGTGACGGTCTATATCACATAATAGGGTTGTGCTAGGGTTCTTGATTTAGGTGAGTATCTATAACACATAATAAGTCATTAATACTTTAGGGTGAAAATTGCATAAGTAACCTTAGAAGTAATATTTGGTAATTTAATAAAATCAAGTGTTCTGCTAATCTTGTCGCTGTGAGGCTCGAGATTATTAATAGGTCTCGGTTTGGTTTATAGCTAGGTCTAAGAAATTGGTCTAGTCCTTAAACATTATCTTGTCTATTAAACCAAGATTAAAACCCATAGTTGCCTTAGACTTTTGCGCTGTGAGGTTGATCGTCTTAATTAGGCACTTTCAAGAAGTTAGAGGACTGTGAGGAAATCTAAAAACCGGTAATCATAACAGCCTAGGTAGTGCCACAAGGATCACCTTGAGAGGGATTGAGGGGCTTAGTTGGTCTCTTAATAGGTTTAGCATTTAAAGATCCCGGTTCCATACCACAAAACTATCGAATAGAAATTCATTCCGAGTTAAACTTGCGTCTAGCCTAGGTAGTCTTCATCGCCACTGGTTCTAGTCTTCGTCAAATTCCGTGTCTAGTTATTTAATATTATTTTAATATTTTATTTAGGATTTTTAGAACCCCCCCCCCCCAATCAATAAACAATTAGTTAAAGTTCGTGTCAGTCTAAGTCTAGATAGAGTCATTAGCGTAATTTAGTAGAGTCTCTTGGGTTCGATACTCAGACTTCCTTAGGCTATATTGCATCGATCGGTACACTTGCCGGTCGTGTGGTTTAGGTTTTAGAGAGTCTTAGTTTTATAAATTTAAAACTTAGAGAGTCTAGTTTAGGGTTTAATTTAGTTAAACCACTTTTAGCACATCAAGTTTTTGGCGCCGTTGCCGGGGACTCTTTGGCAATTGCGTTGATTACTTTATTTGGACTTAATTGACATCATACGTGCTACTTGTTTTTGTATATTGAGTCGTATGAGTCTAATTGTTCGTGTCTTTTATTTTTCTTGAGTCTTGTAAGTATGTGTGAAATTTGTGGAGGGCCCCATTTTACAGTTAAATGCCCACAATATGAGGGGTCCTCTGTAGATTATTGTACTAACTCCTTTGTGCAGCCGCATCAATATTCTTCGCAGGGGTATTCAACAAATACTATTGAGCGGTTTCCCCTTTTTTTACGTTCATGGAAATAATTATGAGTTTCGTGCAGAAGATAAAAGAATTTCAGGAGTACGGGGATCCAAGGTTTCCAAAAATGGTCGACATACTTGAGCGAATGATCGGGCTAATAGGCCCAATGATATAGTATTACCTCAGTCGGCAAAGGGATTCAAGGTGTGAAGAATGTGGTGGAACGCACTGGTATGAAGAATGTGCGATCACTGCTCGGTTGGACATGGGTTGGGGAAACCGAGAGCGGAAGCAACAAATACAGTGGGGCGATGATGATGATGAATGGATTACAGTTCGAAGCATGAATTACAAGGCGATAGTGATCCCCGAGCTTACTGATGGGGAGACGATATGGGGAAATGTGGAGAGTAAAGAAGAAAAAGTGGAGATAGAAAGAAAAGGAGAAGAGGAAGAAGTTGAGCAACCATCTAGTGAAGATCAGATGTCCTGGAAAAATAAATTTAAGGAAGAACTAGATGGGTTGGGAGTAGATGAAGAGGTAAAGGAGTTTGATCCAGAGGGAGACCTTGCTTACTTAGAAGCTTTACTTGAAGGAAGCCCAATGACGGACATCAAACAAGAAGTAGAAGTGGTGGAAGAGAAAGAACACCACAACTGGCCCATGTTACTTATAACAAACAAAACTAAAAAATCAAAACCACGGGAGAAGGCAAGGAAAAGGAAAATAAAGAACAGGGATTGGTTGCGGGTCGAAAGTTGGTACAAGGAGGAGAGGAATGAGCCTTTGAAACAAGACCAATCTTCTCGCTACATGCCGTGCATCCGGTTAATGCCAGGTAAGTATAAATTTTGGTGGTCTGACTTGTTTAAGAATTTTAAAATATTTTATAATTCCACCATTAAATTTTTAAATATTTTTGAGGATCGGGTGGAATTAAACGGGTTAGATAAGGTCCAAGTCAAGGAAAAACCTACTGATTAAATTCAAGTGTGGGGAGGTTTTGTAGAGTTTGTATAGAGTCGTAATTTTTGTATAATGAGTCTTTGCTAGTAGTTTTGAGTCAGTTTTTGTTTAGAGTCGGTACTGCTTTGGTTTTTGCTTGTTTTTGTTTATGCAGGTTTGAATATGTACCACCCGTACTCAATCTCCATTCGGGTGATTTTGGAGCTGCTTATCAAATTCCAGGCATTTATCGAGCGTACTAGTCAGATTCAAAGCCGATCGCGAATGAATTGCTATACGATCGAGCTGGATTGGACAAGAGTTTTGGAGCTTACGCGATAATTAACCAGCTAAGTCCTTTCCATTTATGCCCTTTGTCTTTTATTTTATTTTTTATTTTTTATTTTTTAGTTTTTTGAGTCAGTTTCCATCCTACATTAAGGGCAATGTAGAGTTTAAGTGTGGGGATGGGAAACTATCGTTTAGTGTCGTTAGTATAGTTAGTCGAGTCATAAAAAGTCGAAAAATTAAAAAAAAATTCAAAAATTAAAAAAAAATTAAAAAATTAGAAAATGTCTTTTGAAATAAAAAGTTTGTAAAACTAATGCGGAAAATGATTGAAAGTTGGGTGGGTTCAAATAATGATATAATATGAGATAATATAATTGAGCTTGTGTCTAGTTTGGGATGTGCGGGTAGGCTCGATTCGGTTCTAGGTTCCTTTGATCTTAAATATACCTAATTGTCGGTCTACTAGTGGGTTCTCATCTAGGGAGAGTGGGGAAATTGAAACCGCCGATAATAGTATAAGGGATGCCGTTATAAGCTAAGATCGTTAAAGCTTTTTGTCATATCTCGTTGAAAAAGGAAAAATGAAAAAAAGAGAGCTAGAAACTGAATGAAAGTAGCCATTTCTATGTAGTCTGGGTTGGGGATAGTGACTTTACAACTGGATTACCGCTAGGGTGTGTGAAATCGAACGTGCAAAGAAAATAAAAAGTACCGAAGCCTAAGTAATCCGAGTTGGGGATAGCGACTCTACAGCCGGAATGCCTCTGGGTTAGGGAAAACAACGTCTACGCTCGAAAAAAAAAGAAAAAAAAATGAATGAAAAAGTGATGAAAAAAAATGAAAAGAAAAAAAATTGGAAAGAATAGATTTGATTTTAAACTCTCTTGATCTTGGTATAAGGCGATTAGGAAATAGCCCAATGATTGTTCCTTTTGTCCTATAAGCTTGACGGGGGATTAGGTGGACTTGCGATTATTAGCGTGAGACCCTATGTGGATTGACCATAATTGAATTAAACTTGCATGATAAGGGCTTGGAACTGGGTTTGGGTTTAAGAGGATCAAAATACTTGCAATCGCGGCTAACACAAGTTTCGGTTTTAATAAGTAATTTAAGCTTTTGTCCCGAATAATTATTCCATCTAAGATTCCGTTTTGCACAATTCTTTTTCGAGGACGAAAAAAGGTTAAGTGTGGGGATATTTGATGTAGGGTAAAATACATATATTTGTCCCGGTTAAATTGTATAATTTTTGTATGGGTTTTATTTATTTTTATTTAGTTTTAGTATTATATTATACTAGATTATAAACCCGTGTATTACACGGGTTAAGTAAATAAAAAAATCAAATAGTTAATAACGAAGATTTAACAATTATAAAATGATATTTTTAAGACGCTTTTATGATATCCAAACAAAATTTTGTGTCATGTATGATCAAAACTTGTGATGTTTGTCAAGTTTATAAATATGAAAACATTTGAACCATCGATTAGAACACAAACTGTATCATCGACTTTCTCATGAGTTTTAACGGTCATATGAACATACATTTAATAACCCAGTTTTTATTTAAATAATAGTGGTCTTAATTTATTAGTTCTAAAAAATGTTAAAATATCCAGATTAGGCATATAGCAATTAGCCAATTAGATAAACTTATATCAAAAAATAATATTTAAATTTAAATTAGTTAGATAAGTGTAAATTATCAGTAATTATTAAATTATATAACTTTAAAATTTAAATATGTGAGTTGCATCTTAAAAGGATGGTTGTTTTTGGATAAATTTATTAGTATGATAAATGTAGTTATTATTCTTCTTGCATTTTAAACATTTATTAAATTTAATAATTTAAATTAATAAATGTAGTTACTATTCTTCTTGCATTTTAAACATATATTAAATTTAATAATAATTATCTGCAATTAAGGAATTGAGATATAAAATTTAAATATATGAGTTGCATCTTAAAAGTAGGGTTGTTTTTGGATAAATTTATTATTATGATAAATGTAGTTATTATTCTTATTGCATTTTAAACGTTTATTAAATTTAATAATTTAAATTAATAAATGTAGTTACTATTCTTCTTGCATTTTAAACATATATTAAATTTAATAATTTAAATTAAATAATAATTATCTACAATTAAGGAATTAAGATATAATTTCTAACCTAGTTTTTTTTTCTTTTTTTGAACGTCCAACAAACTCAATCCCGAGCACTCTCAGGGCACCCACTGGACAAACGGAGTACTCCGAGAGTAACCCCAGTCCACCACCAATTCCGGGGAAAACCCGGTAACCCACCCGCCCATAGGCACGACAGTGAAATTACCAGTAAAACCCGTTTGGCTCAAGGATCCAACCCAGGTTTCCCTGGGTCTCCTATCATTGCCCACCAGTGCCTCACTCTGCACCAAGTGAGAGTCGAATCTGCATCTCTCAAGAGAAATGCAAGCCCTCCACCACTTGATCTAGAGATCATTGACAATTTCTAACCTAGTAATTAAGATAAATAAATAATACGATATTTTATGGAACTTTATCCGTAATTTCTTGAATGTTTGAAACATATTAAATTGAATAATTTAAAGTAAATAATAATTATATACAATTAATGATGGTTTAAAATAATGACAAGTATCCTTCTATTATTTTTTTTATTATATAGTATATAAATAAATAAAAATATTCATAGATGGTGGAGCCCAATCAACAAATCCTAAAAAATAAGAATATCCAGTCATATTTCCATTTTTTTTAAGTTTCAAATTTAATTTAAAATAATTAAGAGATGAGGTTAATATTTACTAAAACGATAAGGACTCACGAAATTTATATGCCTTCATGAAAAATTTTCGTGATCTTTGTAACTTAAATATGTCCATACATAAATAATAAATACATTTTTTTCCAACTAATGTATAAGAGTTTAAATTAAATTAGATAGAAAAATCATTATATTATATTATAATTATTATATAATTAATGATGGCCTAGAATAATGACAAGTGTCCCTTTATTGGTTTCTTTTAGAGTAAACTGCCATTTTGGTCCCTGTGGTTTGGTCACTTTTGCCACTTTAGTCCAAAACTCAAACCTTTTGCATCTGGGTCCCTGTGGTTTCAGTTTTATTGCCATTTTGGTACAAAAATGAAATCAGGTCATATTTGTCTTATAAAAGTCTGCTATTTTGTCCTTTTCCGCATGAGCAAAATGGTCATTTCTTTTTTATAAATAAATACCAGATTTTATAACACAAATATGACCTGATTTGCCCCTGAGGAAAAGGACAAAATTGCAGAATTTTATAAGACAAATATGACCTGATTTCATTTTTGGATCAAAATGGCAATAAAACTGAAACCACAGGGACCCAGATGCAATAAGTTTGAGTTTTGGACTAAAGTGGCAAAAGTGACCAAACCTCAGGGACCAAAATGGCAGTTTACGCTTTCTTTTATTATATAGTATAGATTATTTTGTGTTGGACCAGGTTCTGTTGCAAATGGAGCAAAAACAAGTAATAAAAAATGACCAGCCAGTTGGGCAGAGTAAAACGCCAGTGACTGAATTAAAATTGCCGCTATTTTCTTTGAGTGGGTCGAGGCCGCTATCTCTATTTTATTAGTGTGAGGCCATACGTTATAATGCATATATATTTATGATTGTTGGTAAAAGAAATAAGAAGGAAGCTATTCACAAGTGGGTTACAGCGGGCCACCAAAGATTTAAAATAGAGATATGGCTACAGTTGGGCCGTAAGAGCATTCACATCAAATCCACCATCTTAACCCCTATCTCTAAAATTTAAAAAAATCTTTTAAATATTCACTTCATCCTATCCCCTATTTCATCTTTCTAACCCTAAATTCTAAAAACACTGTACAGTAACTTTTCATGTATGAAAAGCTACTGTAGCTCCCTCATCTTCAACCATATCATATTACCCGCCCATCTCATCTCTTCTCATGCCCTCTTCTTTTCCTTTCCCCTCGCATCAAGTGGCAATGGCAGAATGAAGGGAGTGGATGTGAATGCTCTAAATACTTCCCCGCTCAAATACTTTTCACCGCTCAAATCCAAGGGAGAAACAGCGCCCAATCGGTATCGCTCTTTCTTCGTAATTTTTGGTTCGATTTTTCTCCTTCTCTTTGTGTTTATGTTTTTGTATAATGTATCTGGATGAACTAGGGTTGGGTTTGTAGTCGTGGATGATTGATTTCATGTTTATTTCTTTATTAACTTTGCTGCAACTGAAAACAGTGAAGAATAGATGCTAGATGGTGACCATTTGATTATTCAACTCTACTTATTAAGATTTGATGCTAGCCCCACCCGATTAAGCCGAAAATAAGAATCAAATTGTCATAAAAGTGGTATAACTGTGAACTATCTGTGTTTATGTGTACTTTCCCGGAATTAGTGTCATCTGAAAAGCGGGCACTTTTGTAGCGTTTTTTTTTTTTTTGTTGAAATAAACACGTGGTTTTTTTTTTCATTTTTAGCTGAAAATCTGATCCAAAAATCTGCAGAAACGCTGTTGCGTGCAGTGCTGAAAAATGACGCAGTTTTTCACTGCAAAACCGGCACATTTTGGCGTTTATAACAGTTTTTGACTTATAACATGAATGATGACAGTTGAGTTAATTGCACGTTTGATCAGATGGTTCGTACATGCATTCTTACTAATGATTGGCAGAGGTGGCAACATAAGTGTGTTGGGTGGGTTAAATAACTGGCCAAAATGGGTTCAAGACAATAGAAGGAAGATACAAACACTAGGTATTTTTAACTGGCCAAAAGGTATTTTTCACTGTCCATTATGTCGGCATCCGTATCATCATTTTCGTGCCATTTGTCATACGCTTCACTTCTTCCTCAAGAAATTGTATCCGATTTCCTACAGAAGGAAGATACAAGCACTAGGTAAACCTGATATTCACGTATGTGTTACTTATTTAACTTATTATATAACAGATGAATTATGTTTATAATGTTCGTTATATATCTGTTCTTGCATTTTATAGAGGATGAAAAACACAGCACTTCAGGGTATTCACCAGATATCGACAATCTTGTTACCAGTGACGATTTAGACAATCGAAACGATGTCAGCCAGTCTTCTACTCAAATTATAAGAAGATTTCAGTCACATTTTTGAATTTATAAATTTGGTATCCTCATTTACCCATTTTATGTTTTTAAAAAAATCGATTTGTAGTTTACTGTGAAGGCTGCATCAGCATCCCAACTGAGGGGATGCTCAAATGTGAGGCTTGTGACTTGTGAGTGTCGGCATCCGAGTGGACATCCGAAACTTTGTAGGGATGTCTTATACAACAAAAAAATCAAGAGCCTTATACAACAAAAAAATCAAGAGCAAACTCGAAGTACAAGTTCATCTAATGGTATGTTTTTATTGGAGTCATATTCATAGAAAATATTACTTTGTATGCAGTTAGTTATAGTAATAACTAATTAATGCATGCACAATCATCATTTACTGTTTTATTCTTGTTTTTATTCTTGTAAATAATTGATGTGCTAAGTATGACTGCAAAAACTGTTCTGCACATCTACGAAAATCAAAGTTTTTATAATGAAGCGATTTTGGATGTTTTCATACATCTGAATATAATTTGGATGACTTTCAACACGCCTGACCGTGGTTCTTATTACTGTTTGATCCTTTTGCTTAATTCATTGGACCCGTTAGAGATAAAACATAACCTACTCTGAACCATCTACAGGTAATAGGCTTAATGTGTACACATTGTTGTTAGATTTCGGGTGAGTCAAAATAGTGGGTAGTTAAGATTGTAAATGAAAGAAAGAGAAAAAATTAATAAAATAAGAATATAGAAATAAATAGAGTTAAATGCCATTTTAGTCCCTGTGGTTTGTGCCATTTTGCCACTTTAGTCCAAAGGTTTCATTTTAACCTATGCGTCCAAAAAGGTTTCACAGTTGCCATTTTAGTCCACTGGGTTAACTTCATCCATTGTTTCTGATAACGAGAAGGCCAATTCGGTCATTTTATATGGCTGAATTGCCCTTTTAGTTAACAGAATTACATACAAAATGACTGAATTGGCCTTCTCGTTAACAGAAAAAATGGATGAAGTTAACCAAGTGGACTAAAATGGCAACTATGAAATATTTTTGGACCCACAGGTTAAAAATGAAACATTTGGACTAAAGTGGCAAAATGACCCAAACCACAGGGACTAAAATGACATTTAACTCAAATAAATATAAAGGATAGGATGTGGAGGGTTTTTTAAAATGGGAGGTAAATTTTAAAAAGTAGTGATTTTTTGTTAAATTATAGGGTTAAAGATAATGGAGTGGAATAGTGGATGTGAATGCTCTAAAACATCATCAGCCTAGCAGAAAACGTAAAAGGGATACAGGCCAGATGTTTAATGAATATGGAAGTTGGCATGTGAATCAATTAAGTGAATAACGTTTTATATTATAATAATAAACCCTAATATTCCTAGTGCTACTAAAACATCATACATATATATAAAGATGACTTGGACGAAAAGGCCGTGGTGGAGAGTATTAAAGGAAGTTGGACGCAAACTTGGAGACAGCCATAATATTTTGGGGGAATAATTCGAACATCAGAGGCGACATCGACATCACGGACGAAAAGATATTAGGGACGAATTGAAGGGAGTGGCTGCCATCTTGAATATTTTTAGAGGTTCGCAAATTTTAAGGAGAAGGGAAGCCGATTGGTTCGAGGGTTCAAGCCACGATCAAGTTTCAATCCCGGGTTTGCAAATAATTAATTTATTAGTTTGATATACTTTATGTTATTCGAACTCATAATTATGAATTGTTTGTTATTTGAGATTTGCTTCTTGTTCTTGACTATGATATTCGGCTAGACTTCTTTAACTACCTAGGCATGACAATGGTTTAAATAAAGTTTGGATTGTTATTCAGTTTTTGAGTGGTTTATAGATTTTCTTGTATTGTAACGGCTATGGAATTTTAACTTGGTGTATATGCATGCTTGATATTGTTTTATTGCTGATTGTTGCTTCGTATAATCCTTGGTGACGGTCTATATCACATAATAGGGTTGTGCTAGGGTTCTTGATTTAGGTGAGTGTCTATATCATATAATAAGTCATTAATCCTTTAGGGTGAAAATTGCATAAGTAACCTTAGAAATAATAATTGGTAATTTAATAAAATCAAGTGTTCTGCTAATCTTGTCGCTGTGAGGCTCGAGGTTATTAATAGGTCTCGGTTTGGTTTATAGCTAGGTCTAAGAAATTGGTCTAGTCCTTAAACATTATCTTGTCTATTAAACCAAGATTAAAACCCATAGTTGCCTTAGACTTTCGCGCTGTGAGATAGATCGTCTTAATTAGGCACTTTCAAGAAGTTAGAGGACTGTGAGGAAATCTAAAAACCGGTAATCATAACAGCCTAGGTAGTGCCACAAGAATCACCTTGAGAGGGAGTGAGGGGCTTAGTTGGTATCTTAATAGGTTTAGCATTTAAAGATCCCGGTTCCATACCACAAAACTATCGAATAGAAATCCATTCCGAGTTAAACTTGCGTCTAGCCTAGGTAGTCTTCATCGCCACTGGTTCTAGTCTTCATCAAATTTCGTGTCTAGTTATTTAATATTATTTTAATATTTTATTTAGGATTTTTAGAAACCCCCCCCCCCCAATCAATAAACAATTAGTTAAAGTCCGTGTCAGTCTAAGTCTAGATAGAGTCATTAGCGTAATTTAGTAGAGTCACTTGGGTTCGATACTCGGACTTCCTTAGGCTATATTGCATCGATCGGTACACTTGCCGGTCGTGTGGTTTAGGTTTTAGAGAGTCTTAGTTTTATAAATTTAAAACTTAGAGAGTCTAGTTTAGGGTTTAATTTAGTTAAACCACTTTTAGCACATCAGATACGAGATATACATCTCACTTTTGGAAAAGCTTTCAGCAAGCAATCCCTAGGCACTCAGACGGATGGGCAAAGCGAGCGTACAATTCAAACACTCGAGGATATGTTACGAGCTTGTGTTATTGATTTAGGTGGAAGTTGGGATGATCATCTTCCATTGATTGAATTTTCATATAATAATAGCTATCATTCGAGTATTCAAGCTGCACCTTTCGAAGCTTTGTATGGAAGAAAGTGTAGGACGCCAGTTTGTTGGGCGGAAGTTGGAGATGTCCAACTAACAGGACCCGATATAGTTTTGGAGACGAAAGATAAGATTGTGCAGATACGTGATCGTCTCAAAGCTGCTAGGGATAGGCAGAAAAGCTACGTAGACAAAAGGCGTAAACCTCTGAAATTCGAGGTAGGTGACAAAGTTCTACTTAAGGTATCACCCTGGAAAGGGGTGATGCATTTTGGCAAGAAGGGAAAGTTGAGCCCAAGATATATAGGACCATTCGAGATTATCGAATGTGTCAGGACTGTAGCTTACAAGCTAAATCTGCCAGAAGAACTCAGTGGAATTCACAATGTGTTCCACATTTGCAACTTGAAGAAGTGCCTAGCTGATGAATCGCTAGCCATGTCACATAAGGATGTGTTTATTGATGAGAGCTTAAAGTGTAACACCTCGAAAATTCACGTCCTATAATGTGTTGACACGTGTCATATGATTGAACGTGTAAAAGAATGTTATGGAAGGACTTAAGTTGACAGTCTTGGAAAGTATGTGAATATACGAGTTCTTAATGTCAACAGTGAATAAATATATCGTACATTAACCCTACATGATGATCAAACCTTCAAACGAATAAATCACGGATCATACGAAGCTAAATATGAAAGAAAGTGAGAGATTACAAACTACGGGGGTTAAATGTGTCAACATGTTTAAATTATACCTCTGAGTGACCTTTTGACAAACCTGAAGCTTTGTAACGGTTAATTATGCTCACTAGAATGCACGATATAAATTTCATAAAGTTTCGTTATAGTATGAGCAAGTTGTGATCAAATTCGTGTACGAGGGGTTAAAGCGTCAACGTTGAAAGTTAGGACTTTTCGGGGAACAATAAAGTTAACCGGGGACTTAACAAAGTGGGTATATGTTTTAAAGCCCTTATACATCAATTTGGAGGGCTCAAAGTGCAAGAAAATGATGTCTAAACAATGTTTGAAGAGCCAAGGACCATAACACAAAAATCAAAAGTTAAAGATATTGTCAGATGAGGCCTCGCGCCACGCGAAGCCCAGGGGAGGGGCCTTCGCGCCACGCGAGGGTCCTTCTGATCCAATTGTTTTGGTTTCTTGCCTGCCACTGCCCTTGCAATCGATTCATATCCGATTCTCCACATCTTTCTTGGCCCCTAGGCACCCCCTAAACACTTAGGGACATGTGTTAATGATTCATGGTCCATGTTAGACTTGTGTGTCAACATTTTGTGGTGATTAAACCACTATATAAAGGCCTCTAAGTTGCAAACAGGCTTCACACATTCATTCTTGCAAATCTGATCATTTGTGGAGCACAAGAGCACCTTCCAAGCCTTCCTAGTCGACCATTAGACACTTGTAAGTATGCTTAACCTTCTTTAATTGAGTTTAGCTTAGTTATTTAGCTAAAAGTCAAACCGTCGTAATTAACGGTTGACTTAACGATTAATCACTAATGGCTCAGTGATTAGTCGAATTGAAAGTAGTTATAAGTTGGTAATTATGTGGGTAATAAACCCTTAAAAGGGTTCCCCCTGATTCCCACTTTAACTAAGTCAAATGTCGGGTCAAACGGGTTAATAAAAAGTCAACATAATGATTAAATTCTAATTTATGCATGATTAGCAATGTAGAACACATACAACCAGTTTGATCATTAATATAACTTGGTAATTAGTGTAGGAACATGTCTAAACATGTTCAACCCGACAATTTCCAATTTAGATCCGGTTCGGAACCGAAAGTCGCATAGTTTGACTTTTGCTTTGACTTTCAGTTCTGACCCGTTTTGGTATGATTTAGAAATACCTAAGAGCTTCATTTGGACCAGGTTACATGCTAGTATAACCCTCTGTGATTATACATCATGGTTCATTAGTTAACCGATTAATACGCATGATTCCGTTAAATGCTCATATGTTGACCATTATGCTCTTTTCACCTTAAAACGTGATTTGTGAAAATGTAAAAGTGTAGAAACCTTATTTACTGATATATAAACTTGTATGCAAAGTTTGACATCAGTTTGAGGTATAGTTTGAGAGTTATGCTCATTAGCGTAAATTGAAAGCTTTATGTTAATAAAACGGCGTAATTAGCGTATAGCCTAGTTAAGCCTACTTTTTGATATCAAATTTACTACCCACTGATGTAATATATTATTTTGGGAATTTTGAAGATTTTTAATTAATTTTAGGCTGAGCATAACTCATAGTCGTGAGCTTAATCCGGTAATTGTCGGTTTTGCCCTTACGGGCCATAAAATGAGTTTTACATATCTAATCGACTCCAAACTTTTTGCTACTGATCTTAAATGATAAATAAATTATTTTAAGCCTTCTGGAATAATAAAAATATCAGCTTTATGTATCGAACCCGGAAATGGCCTCTAATCGCCTTATTAAGCGTTTTTAGCGCATAGTATGTACTAAGACTATTTTTAAACATACAAGGGTGATACCTACTGATATTTTAGGTAAATTATAATATTTTAACAGTGAGCAAAAGTTGTTAAACTCAGACTTCAGTTTTGAGCTTTACGGCTTATGTGAAATTACCAAAATGCCCCTACGGTGCATAGTTTGGTTATAATTGATAAATTTCACATATATACTTTACCCTACTGTTATAACTTAGTAAACTAAGTGTTTTTGCTGATTATATCTGACCTGTAACTCAGGTAAATACTTAAACTCTTTTATAACACAGAAAATGACCAAACTACCCCTACGAGGCATAGTTTGTGTTTATTTTCGTTTCGGGCATAATAAAAGACATCTTACTGATGTCACAACATATTTGAAGCATATTAACTTAGGAAACCTGTAAATGGCTCATATGAATACCCGTTACGCTTATTACGCGTTCGGTTCAGTTTATGTAACTAGTTTACATAAATTAGCCTAAACGGGTCAAACCTTATCGGTTTTATCTCAAAATCCAGAGTGTGTATGAAATACCCATATTAAGCAAGTCTCCAAACTTGTCGGGTCTAAATCACATTCTATCCGGTCTTCGCTTTATAGTGCGTACGAACCGTATCATTGAAACTAACCGGTCTAAGCTAAGGCTTAATTAAGGACCCGTTAGAAATCTAATAGGTTATTATAAACCTTCGTTCCAGATTAGGAGCCCAGTAAAAGTACTTGCATTTGCTGTAATTGATTGATACTTTGCTCAGGTAAATACTCTTAACTTATTTTCCCTATACGGGCTTGGGATACGGTACTATAAAAGTACCGCTTGGTCGGGTATGTAGTCATTTAAATCGGATTGTGATTAATGTATTTACATAACTCGCTTTGTTCTGTATTATTTGATGTATGGCCCTTGGGGGTTAAATGACCATGTCCCGGATATCCTTGGCATCATTTTACGAAATGGCCACGACCTAAGCACGGGGTGTAGGCGTACACCTGACAGATGCATTACGTAAAAACTGGTAATCCACGTAAAGGAATCAACCTTGTGGGCATTAAACCGGCTCTTCTAACCGGTGCTAATGGACGGCAAATAAGTAAAACTATATACAAGATTATCTACAAATAATTGTCCCAAGTTATAAAGATATTTTGTGCCGAAGTGCATTCAAATCAATTTTTAAACTCTTTCCTAAATGAGTCAGTTGAATTGTATTTACCAGTGTAAACTGACGTATTTTCCAAAAAGGTTAAGTGCAGGTGCTAGACGAAATAGGCTGGCTACTCCAGGCATCATTACTCAAGTTTCGCAAGCTCTAGATGTCAAAGTCTGTTGAACTATTGTTTCTATTTTATTTTGATCCGCCTGTGGATCTTTTACTTTCCGTTGTAATACTGCATATTACTTTACATTCGGATTGTAATATATTTATCTTTTGCTTCCGCTGTGCATTTATATAATTGTGTTGTTTGACTATTATGTTGCCAACCACGTCACAATACTCCCCACCGGTGACACGTGGAAATCGGGGTGTGACATAAAGTTTTTTGAAAAACCTTTGTCGATCGAGGATCGACAGGTTAAGAAGCTTCGAAGGAAGCACGTACCGATTGTGAAGGTTAAATGGGATGCCCGTTGAGGTCCAGAATACACGTGGGAGGTTGAATCCACAATGAAATAGAAGTAATAAATCTCGAGGTCGAGATTTCTTTTAAGGGGGTGAGGATGTAACACCTTGTAAAATCACGACCAATATAATAAAGACACGTGTCATGGACTTTAAACGTGTAAGGAATTGTTTCCGAGGGACTAAAATTGTCAAACAATGTAAATATGTTAGTAAAAGGATCCAAAGTGTCAACATGCCATTCGTGTGCCTCTGATTGACCTCATACGACGTTCGTATTCTTTAATGAATGATTTATCGAACATTAGAAGTCGTTTGTGTTTAAATTAAGGATCTTACGAAACATAGGGGTTAAAAGTGTTAACATGTTAAAGTTACCTCTGAGTGACCTTTAACGAACCCTAAAACATTGTAAATAATTTAATGTTTGGTTCACAAGAATATTAGATATTAATTTTGTGGAGTTTTGATGAAAACAAGACTTTACGGGTGACCGTACGACTAACAGGAAGCTTAACGGAGTTAGTTTATGACCCAAGGTCCTTAAAAGTTAACTATGGGGGTCCTAAATGCAATAAATGGAAGTAAAATAAAGTTTATATGGATCAGGAACCGAAACTGCAAACCTTGAAAGTTGTTTTCCAGTAACAGAAGCTCAACGCGGCCCGCGTAGACTTCTTACAAGTCTTACGAGGCCAGCGTACGACTACCAGATGCAGAAAAAAGGAACAGGTGCATGTCCAGCCAGTTCCACCGCCTTTGCATGCCATTTTTCGATACCAGGGACTGAGCCAACAGTATTACATGCATAGGGGACACCTGGGATCATCAGAAATCAGTTGTAGTGGCAGGTGGATCAATCTTGAAGCTCTAGAAGTCCTATATAAAGGCCTTTGTTTGCATTGTTCTTGCATTCACTTGAAATTTTATTCACAACTCATTCTCTGGAGCTTTCTGGAGTTCAAGCAAGTTTTCTTAAGTTCCAAATTCGTGCTATGGACCATTGTAAGTGTTCTTAGCTCCTTAAGTTCAAGTTTTATTAGTTTAATGACCAAAAGTCAAAGTCATCGTAATTAAGCTGTGAATTAATGATTAATCACTATGGTCCAGCCATTATTCGAGTTGAAAGTGGCTATGAGTTGGTAATTATGTGGGTAATAAACCCTTAAAAGGTCACCCTCTGATTTCCACTATAATTTGGTCAAATGTCGGGTCAAACTTAATATTAAAAAGTCAACAGAAGCTATTTTTGCAAATAAATTCATAACTGAAAATGTAGAAGTTATGGAACATGTTTTAACACTAAATAACTTGGTAAATAATGTAAGAACAAGTCTAGGCATGTTCAACCAGACAATTCTGAGTTTAGTCTCGGTTCGGAACCGAAAGTCGCAAAAGTGGACTTTTGCTTTGACTTTCAGTTCTGACCCGATTTAGCTTGTTTTAGATATGCCTTAAGGTTCCTTTAGGACCATATTATATGTTAGTAAAACCCTCTGAGGTTATACTACATGGTTCCTAAATAATCCGATTCATATGCATGTTTCCGTTAATTGCTTAAATGTTGACCATAATGCCCTTTTTATATTAAAATGAGATTTTTGAAAATGTGAGAGGACAAAAACCTTTATTACTGATTTATAAGCATGTCCTAAATATTTGACATCAGTTTGTGGTCTAAATTAGGAGTTATGCTCAATATCGTAAATTGAAGCCTTTTTATTAATTAAACGGCATCTTCGACATAAAACCTATTTAAACCTAAATTTTGACACCAAACTTTTTACCCACTGATGTAATATAATATTTAGGGATTTTTAGAAATTTTTATTGAATTTTAAACTGATTATATTATAGAGTTTTAAAGTAAATTCGGTATTGACGAAATTGCCCTTTTCTTGGATAAAATGAGTTTTACATAACATTTTGATGCCAAACTTTTTGCTACTGATTTCATATGTTAAATAAAATATTTTAAGCCTTCTCGATTGATAAAAATCTCAGCTTTTCTTATATAACCAGAAAATTCGCCTAAAACCGACTTTTTACGCTTTTTAAACACATAGTATGTGTTAAAACTATGTTTAACATTTAAGACCCATTACCTACTGATATTATAAGTAAATTTTTATACTTTAAAAGTAAGTAAAAGTTGTGAAATGAGTTTTCCAAATTTGACCCTTAAAGCTTATGTGAAATGACCAAAATGCCCCTACGGAGCATAAGTTGGCCATAGATGATAAATTTCACATATATGATATATCTTACTGATATAACCTACTAAAATGAATATTTTTACTGATCATTTTAGACCAGAACCTCAGATTAATATTTAACCTCTTTTATAATCTTCAAAATGACCAAAATACCCCTACGGGGCTTAAGTTGATTTTAAATTCGTTTTGGGCATAATGGAAGGTATCCTACTGATATCATAACACATTTTAAGCATATTAACTTAGGGAACCTGCTCGTGACTCATTTGGTTACCCGTTATGCATTTTTCGCGGTCGGTTCGGTTTATGTGACTAGTTTGCATAAATTGACCGAAACAGGTCAAACCTTATCATTTTTACCTCAAAATCCAGAATGTGTTTAGTTTACCCATATTATACAAGTCTTCATACTTGTTGGGTCTAAATCACATTCTAATCCGGTCTTCGCTTAATCTTGCGTTTTGAACCGTATACCTTTCTTTAAAGCTAACTGGTCTAAGTTAAGACTTAAATAAGACCCGTTAGGATTCTAATAGGTTATTAAAAACCTTCGTTCCAGATTAGGAGCCCGGTAAAAGCTATCTGTACTTGCTTGATTGATTTACGGCTGGGAATAAATTTATATTTTTGCTCAGGTAAATACTTTTAACTTATTTTCCCTTATACGGGCTTCGGGTACGGTATTTAAAATACCACTTGGTCGGGTATTGAATCTTTAATCATATGAAGGTTAAATCATTGAGATAACCCGTTTAATCTGTTTTGTTTGTTTTAAGCCTTTGGGGGGTTAATGACCATGTCCTGGATATTCTCGGCTCATTCATTGAAATGGCCACGACTTAAGCACGCGGTGTAGGCATACACCTGCCGGTGCGTATGTAAAATGATATACCTGCTTGTTCAAGAATAACTCACCGTGGGTTATATTATGTTGTGTGTCTATTAATCTTTAACCCGGTATTTAACCCGGGCTACTGAACGTATAACAAACATATAATTCTTTTACAATATTATTTTTAAATAATTATCTCAAGTTATAAAAGGATATTTGTGCCTCGTGCATTTAAATCAATTTTATAAACACTTTTCAAAAGAGTCGGTTAATTGTATTTACCATTGTAAACTGATGTATTTTCCAAAAAGGTTAAGTGCAGGTACTATGCGAAATGGGCTGGAACTCCTGAGTGAATAAATAAAAAGTCTTGCAAGCTTTTATCACTTTAAATCTGATGAACAATATCTCTTTTGTTTTGATCCGCCTGTGGATCCACTTTACAACCGTTGTGTAATATTTATGTTACCTTCATTCGGTTTATAATATTATTACTTTTAGACTTCCGTTGTGCATTGAACTGTGATTATTTGTCTATGATGATATCAACTACGTCACGATACTCCCCACCGGGCCCACCGGTAATACGTGGAAATATCGGGGTGTGACACTAGGTCTTTTAACCTCGGTTGACTAACATCTGATATTTAAGATCTGTCCACGTTGCAACATCTGCTGGACATAATGGATGATAGTTGTTACGAATCCTCTGTTGGATAGCAACAGAGGTATGTAATAGTTGATAGCCAAATAGTGGTTAGGTTGTGTGTAACTACTGTAACTAACCCTGTTGAGTAATTCTCATTTTAACTTTTGTTGACTAAATACTGTAGCTCAACAACTAACTAACATCTGTTTGCCCTTTTAACGTCTGTTTCCTTATAATCTTAACATATGTTGACTAACCTTTTTAACTTATGTTGACTAAGTGTTTTAACCTCGGTTGACTAACATCTGATATTTAAGATCTGTCCACGTTGTAACCTCTGCTGGACATAATAGATGATAGTTGTTACGAAACCTCAGAGGTATGTAATAGTTGATAGCTAAACAGTGGTTAGGTTGTGTGTAAATACTGTAACTACTGTTGACTAACCCCGTTGAGTAATTCTCGTTTTCACTTTTGTTGACTAAATATTGTAGCTCAACAACTTGCTAACATCTGTTTGCCCTTTTAACGTTTGTTTCCTTATAATCTTAACATCTGTTGACTAACCTTTTTAACTTCTGTTGACTAAGTTTTTTAACCTCGGTTGACTAACATCTGATATTTAAGATTGTCCACGTTGCAACATCTTCTGGACATAATGGATGACAGTTGTTACGAAACCTCTGTTGGATAGCAACAGAGGTATGTAATAGATGATAGCTAAACAGTGGTTAGTTTGTGTGTAAATACTGTAACTACTGTTGACTAACCCTGTTGAGTAATTCTCATTTTAACTTTTGTTGACTAAATACTGTAGCTCAACAACTTGCTAACATCTGTTTGCCCTTTTAACGTCTATTTCCTTGTAATCTTAACATTTGTTGACTAACCTTTTTAACTTCTGTTGGCTAAGTCTTTTAACCTCGGTTGACTAACATCTGATACTTAAGATCTGTCCACGTTGCAACCTCTGCTGGACATAATGGATGACAGTTGTTACGAAACCTCTGTTGGATAGCAACAGAGGTATATAATAGTTGATAGCTAAACAGTGGTTAGGTTGTGTGTAAATATTGTAACTACTGTTGACTAACCCTGTTGAGTAATTCTCATTTTAACTTTTGTTGACTAATTCGTTGTAACTTCTGTTGCTCATTAGTTCATATCAAATTTGTAAGTCTACACTAAATATTCTTTTGCTTCTTCTATAGCTAATTGCTAACAAATTTTGGAAACAATTATATGGTAAAAATTACGAGTATGGGATGGCAACTATCTATGTTGGCGAAAAGTTTTGGAATGTGATGATGAAAGGATGGAATGATGGATGCGGATTTACTGATGGATGGTTAAAATTGATTGAAGAAGTTCCCATAGCAGTTGAATCTTGGTTGGTTTTCACCATGATTGCATCTAAAACGTTTGAGCTTTTCGTTTTCCATTCTGAGACTGGAACTGAGGTTTCCTTCAAGAAAGCTAATGTAGTTGTTTTGGATGATTCAGTTTATGGAGATGATGGGTTTGATTTAGTGGCTGCGATATAAAATTTTGATGATAAAATACATTGTTTGATAACATGACGGTGATAAGTAACTTTTATTATATTATGCTAATAACTTTTGAAATCACATTTTGTAGGCTAAACACAAACAGGTTCTGGATTCCGGGGAAGTAGCTTTAGATGATGAGGATACTAGAGCTTGGGTTGGTAATTCTAAGCAGTTTACGAGTTTTGAGGATATTTTTAATGTGACAACTCGAGTTTCCAAGATTTCATCTTCGCATTTACTGCACGTTAATCGTTTAGGTGATTTGTTTACACGACTTGTTTGTTTCACAACTGTATACGTTTGTAATATGTTAAAACGTATTGTGATTGATATGTTATATATGGTGTGTATTATGTGTGTATTTGTATACATATTTTGTATTAGTATCATGGTTGTATAATTAAAAACAAAATGAGATCTGTTAGGCCCAAGCCCTTGTTTCTATTAACATGACAACCGGCCCAAATCCCTTGTCCCTATATTTTCATATTACGTGAATGACTAGGAAGGATAGTAGATCATATCAAACCCTACCTTTTCATTTAGGGTGCGACGGCAGTAACAAGACCCCCCCCCTTCTACTTGTGATTGCATCTCGATTAATTGGGTCTTCGGTTAGTGATTCTTGCTTATGATTTCATATTTGTATGATGATTATGGGCTTTATGGTATTTGTTAGTTGTTGCTTAGATTGATCGCATGTACATAAGTGTTGCTGATGTGATGATTGTAATTATAAATGAATCAAGTTTCTTTATGATAAAGTCACGATCTTAAAATATGATTAAGTACATGATGAGAAAGTGTGATGTTGTTCGAATTAGGCTGTGTTGATCAGTAGTAATGATATGACTATTGATTGTATGTATTGAATCCATAGCGATTGATTGATGTAGATTGGATGGCTTTGATGATTTTTGTTAACTAGTAAATGAATGTTGGTAGATAACTGTTGCATTATCGGTCAAATATAATTGAATACATGTGGCCATGTGTAGATCTAACCAAAGCATGAAGTCATCCTATTAGTTGTCACTAGTCTTGCATGTATAGCAAATGTTGAAGTGGTGGTTTATTTATGAAATCGAGACTTGTGGGAAGGCAACAGTCAACTTTTGACTAAAATATATGTTGAATCAAATGTACAGCCATTATATAATTTGGTCCAATAGTATCATGGAAGCAATAACATATGTCGGCCATTGTTGGGTGTTTTGATAAGGTATTTATTTGAATATTAGTTAGATAAGGGCGGCATTACTTGTCTGCATGTGTTAATTGATGTGATGTATGATTCTAATGCCATGATCTAATAGTTATTGTGTAGGTTGTTATGTGTTGAATATGATTCGAATTCATATGATTTGGTTTGATCGAGTATTAGTTGAATTTGAAACTGTTAAGTATTAATTGTGACAACTATGAATGTAACTGATTTCCTTAAATTTAGTGATTTCTATAAATGATCACATAATACCGATCGCACAAGATATCAATAGTCGCACAAGACTATTGAATCACACAAGTCATGCCTTGTTAAATTATTTGGGCCGGGTACATGTTTGGGCCAGACTAGTTCGAATCGCACAAGGGGATCTCGGATCGCACAAGAGATCCCGATCGCACTAGAGATCCACGTTTAATTATGTGGGCCGTCTACTTACTGAACTGTTATGATTATTGGGCCGTTTAATTTTGAGCCCAATCTTTTAAATCGAACAAGTTGGATACGTTATGACTATTAATGTGTTAACATGAATTATGTGTTTGCCATGATCAATACGTGTTCACAACCTGTTAGACTATGTGTAATCATACGTGCTTTACTTGAACCTAGAACTGACTTGTGTGGTAACCATGTTAGGACGTGGTTAGCCTCAACTAGCTCAAGTAACTTTTCTGTGTATCTGCCGAGCAAACCAAGGTGAGTTCACACTAGCCAAGGCATGGGATTCCCAGGGGTTGGGAATGGGATTGAATAACTACTCGTCAACCATTACTATTAAACTAATTATTACTGTCCTCGGTAGAAGGGCACGTACGTAAAACCTACGTACAGTTATACTTACTACTGTCCTCGGAATGAAGGGCACGTACGTAAAGCCTACGTACACGATCTTAAGACCATCACCTCTATCAAAGGAAGTCCCTCAATTATCGACTTAATCGCCGAGGCCTAGGGCGAGCGGGTCATTAGTTAATAGCGCTATTAGGTTTAACAAACCTCACACCGTGCCAGTCGGACGGGCGTGTACTAATGGACTATGGGCAAAGGGTCAATGCTGATAGACATTGACTTAGGGCACCTCTTACATTTTCGTAGCAGTCGATACGCGTGGTCTTGTAACACATGGGAAGCCCCCACTATTCATCGCACATATGCCTGGATTGGCCGCGATAAGGATTAATACGATACATGGTTTACAAAACGAACATACGATTTACGAAATGAATACTATAACCAAACAACCAACTGTGAATTCGCTCAACTTTGTTGTTGATTCGTTGCTACATGCCTTGCAGGTCATTAGGTACCCACGGAGCTTGCACAGGGAGGAACGGACGTTGTGGGACATGGCGATGTGTGCCATGCTTTAAACATTACTTTATTTCATATTTAATACTTGCTATGGGTTTTACAAATTATGCTTCCGCTAAACACTTAACTATGCTTTGGTTTTTGAACACCTTTCATATTGGTTGGTTGAATTATGTCTACTTACATGCTTGTTCAATATGATTGGTGTCTTGATCCTGGTCAGTCACGCCTCCAAGCGGTAATACTCCGCGTGTGGATTTTGGGGGTTTATGTTTTATTGCCTACTTGCTAGATTACATAGAACTTTGCTCATGGTATGCTTAGATAAACGTAGCAACTATAGTTTGAAAACACATATGTGCTTGCTTCCTTCTGTCACTCCACATTTACACACATTCGCGACACCTTTCCTATTTTTGTTTCCTTCGATGTGAAGATCATGAGGGGACGTGTGAACCTAACTCAAGCCAGCTGACGGCTCTTATCAACGAACAAGTTACGGCAGCACTCGCAGCCGCTCAGGCAGGAGGTATAACCTGCTAATCCGAACCTAACCTAGGACGTTAGATCCTACTTTCATGACCCAACTCTCGCGCTTAACCCTGTCTTTTCTTCCTCGCGTAACAAGGACAGAACACTCAGCCGCCTGTATGCACATTTAAGACGTTCATGGACTGTCGTCCTAGTACTTTCGGTGGCACTAAAGGAGCTGTTGGACACCTCCATTGGTTTGAAAAGATCAAGTCTGTCTTAGAGATGTGTGAATGCCCTGAGGCTCGCAGGGTTCGAAGGCACTGCGCTAACTTGGTGGAACGCGCAAGTTCAGATGCTGGGGCTGGCGGCTGCTAATGCCACCCGATGGAATGATTTTAGGGAACCGATAAAAACGTGAATACTGTAGTCATGATGACATCCACAAGCTGGAAGTGGAATTCTTTAACCTGAAGGATCCAACGAACTGGCAGTGGAACAGAACAGGCTGCCTAAGCGTATGGGTACTATCACTACTACTACTTCTGCTACTCCCAGTGACAACCAACGAAAGTGGGATGGAACCTCTAGCAAGGGTTCGGCTACGGTTCAGTCCCAGGCACAGCAGCGAAAGATCGATGACTACCAGAGTCCTGGTCAGCAATCTTCTGGTAGTCAAGGGCAGGGTGGAATCGATGTAATTTGCACCACAGCGGGCCGTGCAACAAAGATCGTTGTCAGAGATGCAACAAGCTTGGTCATGAAGCCAAAGATTGTAGAAGCTCACGTCCTGCAACAAGAACCGACAACAGCAGCCACGAGCTCCACAGAAGCAGTAGCAACAACAGGGTAGCAAGGGACGCCACCAGTGGGGTGCTGAAGATCACTTCAAGAGACACTGCCCACAGTTGAACCAGAACCAGAATCAGAACCACAACCAAGGAAACGGGAATAACAACGGGGGTAATAACGACGGCAATGGTGCCAGGGGTCGAGTGTTCGTGATTGGTCAGGGTGATGTTAGGAATGACCCCAACGCTGTGATGGTTTCGACATCGTCATTAGGATGGATTGGGTATCCCAACAACAAGCAGAGATACTATGCAAAGAGAAGATTGTTCGTATTCCCTGTTCTGGCAGAGAACCTCTAGAAAGTCAAGGCGACAAGAGTGGTGCTGTTGTGAGCATCATCTCCTTCCTTAAGGCCCAGTAGTGTTTGCGTAAGGGCCACACTACTATTCTGGCTCTCGTTACTGACACCTCGAAGAAAGAGAAGAAGATAGAAGATTCTTCGATCGTACGCGACTATCCTGAGGTATTCCCTGAGGAATTACCTGGCCTTCAGCCTCATCGCCAAGTCAAATTTCAAATCGAGCTAGCTCCTGGAGCAGCGCCCATAGCTCGTGCACCGTATCATTTGGCTCCATCAGAGTTGAAAGAACTCTCTACGCAACTACAAGAACTCTTGGATAAGGGTTTTATTCGTCCTAGCTCTTCGCCCTGGGGAGCTCCAGTCCTGTTTATAAAGAAGAAAGACGGTACTTTCAGGATGTGCATCGACTACCGTGAACTCAACAAGGTGACTGTGAAGAATCACTATCCTCTTCCACGCATTGACGACTTGTTCGACCAGCTGCAAGGGTCGAGCTACTATTCAAAGATTGATTTGAGATCAGGATATCACCAGCTGAGAGTCCGAGAAGAGGACGTCTCCAAAACAGCCTTTAGAACTCGATATGGCCACTATGAGTTTTTGGTAATGCCTTTTGGGCTGACAAACGCACCTGCGGTCTTCATGGACTTGATGAATCGAGTGTGCAAGCCGTACCTAGACAAGTTCGTCATTGTATTCATCGACGACATCCTGATTTATTCGAAGAGTCAGGAGGAACACGAACAACATCTACGACTCATTTTGGAACTCCTTCGAACAGAGCAGCTGTACGCCAAGTTTTCAAAATGCGACTTCTGGCTTCGCGAAGTCCATTTCTTAGGCCATGTGGTGAACAAGGATGGGATTCACGTTGATCCATCCAAGGTAGATTCGATCAAGAGCTGGCCTGCACCTCGTACGCCAACGGAAATCCGCCAATTCTTGGGCTTGGCAGGTTATTACAGGAGATTCATTAAGGATTTTTCCAAGATTGCATAGCCTCTCACCTCCCTAATGCAGAAAGGCGTTGTTTATCGATGGGGGAACGAGCAGGAATTAGCATTTCAGCACTTAAAGGATAGACTTTGCAGTGCACCTATCCTTTCATTGCCAGAGGGCACAGACGACTTCGTGGTTTACTGCGACGCATCCATTCAGGGTCTTGGTTGTGTATTGATGCAGCGGGATAAAGTTATAGCCTACGCCTCACGCCAACTCAAAGTTCATGAAAAGAACTACACTACACACGATCTAGAGCTGGGAGAGGTTGTTTTTGCACTTAAGATATGGCGACATTACCTGTACGGTACCAAGTGTGCTATCAACACTGATCACAGAAGCCTCGAGCATATCTTCAAACAGAAGGAACTCAACATGCGACAACGACGATGGGTCGAGCTACTGAATGACTACGAATGCTCGATCAGGTACCACCCAGGCAAAGCCAATGTTGTGGCTGACGCCCTTAGTCGAAAGGACACTGCGCCCAAGCGTGTACGAGCTTTACAACTCACTATACAGTCTAGCCTTCCTTCTCAGATACGAAATGCCCAGGTAGAAGCATTGAAACCAGAAAACATCAGGGCTGAAGCCCTACGTGGCTCAAGGCAACGATTGGAACAAAAGGAGGACGGTGCCTACTATGTAACAGGATGCATCTGGGTCCCACTCTATGGTAACCTACGAGAGCTCGTGATGGATGAGGCACACAAGTCTCGCTACTCGGTACATCCTGGTTTGGACAAGATGTACCACGACATCAAAACTACGTATTGGTGGCCTAGCATGAAAGCTCACATAGCAACATACGTTAGCAAGTGCTTGACTTGTGCGAGGGTCAAGTCAGAATATCAGAAACCTTCAGGCCTACTTCAACAACCAGAAATACCACAATGGAAATGGGAGCAAATTTCCATGTATTTTGTCACTGGCCTGCCCAGATCTCAACGTGGTAACGATACTATTTGGGTGATCGTGGATCGACTCACAAAGTCTGCTCACTTCTTGGCTATCAGAGAAACTGACAAGTTCTCTACATTAGCAGACGTTTACTTGAAGGAAGTGGTTTCGAGGCACGGAGTGCCCACCTCTATTATCTCTGATCGTGATGCACGTTTTACTTCAGAACTATGGCAAGCAATGCACAAGTCCTTTGGCTCACGGCTAGATATGAGCACAGCTTATCACCCGTAAACTGATGGGCAGTCTGAACATACCATCCAGACCCTCGAAGACATGCTTAGGGCATGTGTAATTGACTTTGGCAACGGCTGGGAAAAACATCTGCCACTTGTGGAATTTTCGTACAATAATAGCTACCACACCAGCATTAAAGCTGCTCCGTTCGAGGCATAGTACGGGTGTAAATGTCGGTCACCTCTTTGTTGGGCAGAGGTGGGGGATAGTCAGATCACTGGTCCAGAACTTGTGGTAGACACAACAGAGCGAATTGTTCAAATACGACAACGAATGGCGGCGGCTCGTGACCGTCAGAAAAACTACGCCGATAAGGACAAGAAACCACTCGAGCTCCAGGTTGGGGAGTGAGTGCTACTCAGAGTTTCACCCTGGAAGGGTGTTGTTCATTTTGGTAAACGAGGCAAACTTAACCCGCGATACGTCGGACCTTTTGAAATCATAGAGAAAATAGGCAGGGTGGCATACGAACTGAACTTACCAGCAGAACTCAGTACAGTTCACAACGTTTTCCACGTGTCGAATCTGAAGAAGTGTCTGTCAGATGAGACCCACATAGTTCCTTCGAAGGAGCTCACTATCGACGAGCAGTTACGATTCGTCGAGGAACCAATTGAAATCACGGACCGGGATCTTAAGGTCCTCAAGCGCACTAGAATACCTCTCGTTCGAGTTCGTTGGAACTCACGTCGTGACCCAGAGTTCACCTGGGAACGCGAAGATCAGATGAAACAAAAGTATCCCCCAATTGTTCGCAAACAGTATAACCACTGCTGAGGCTGAAGCTACTGCGGAATTTCGGGATGAAATTCCAGATCAACGGGGGGAGGATGTGACACCCCAGGAAAACCATACAACTTAACTAGCTTCCTCAGTGAGTACGTACCAAATTTCGGGACGAAATTTCTTTCAAGTTGGGGATAATGTGACAACTCGAGTTTCCAAGATTTCATCTTCGCATTTACTGCACGTTAATCGTTTAGGTGATTTGTTTACACGACTTGTTTGTTTCACAACTGTATACGTTTGTAATATGTTAAAACGTATTGTGATTGATATGTTATATATGGTGTGTATTATGTGTGTATTTGTATACATATTTTGTATTAGTATCATGGTTGTATAATTAAAAACAAAATGAGATCTGTTAGGCCCAAACCCTTGTTTCTATTAACATGACAACCGGCCCAGATCCCTTGTCCCTATATTTTCATATTACGTGAATGACTAGGAAGGATAGTAGATCATATCAAACCCTACCTTTTCATTTAGGGTGCGACGGCAGTAACAAGACCCCCCCCCCCTTCTACTTGTGATTGCATCTCGATTAATTGGGTCTTCGGTTAGTGATTCTTGCTTATGATTTCATATTTGTATGATGATTATGGGCTTTATGGTATTTGTTAGTTGTTGCTTAGATTGATCGCATGTACATAAGTGTTGCTGATGTGATGATTGTAATTATAAACGAATCAAGTTTCTTTATGATAAAGTCACGATCTTAAAATATGATTAAGTACATGATGAGAAAGTGTGATGTTGTTCGAATTAGGCTGTGTTGATCAGTAGTAATGATATGACTATTGATTGTATGTATTGAATCCATAGCGATTGATTCATGTAGATTGGATGGCTTTGATGATTTTTGTTAACTAGTAAATGAATGTTGGTAGATAACTGTTGCATTATCGGTCAAATATAATTGAATACATGTGGCCATGTGTAGATCTAACCAAAGCATGATGTCATCCTATTAGTTGTCACTAGTCTTGCATGTATAGCAAATGTTGAAGTGGTGGTTTATTTATGAAATCGAGACTTGTGGGAAGGTAACAGTCAACGTTTGACTAAAATATATGTTGAATCAAATGTACAACCATTATATAATTTGGTCCAATAGTATCATGGAAGCAATAACATATGTCGGCCATTGTTGGGTGTTTTGATAAGGTATTTATTTGAATATTAGTTAGATAAGGGCGGCATTACTTGTCTGCATGTGTTAATTGATGTGATGTATGATTCTAATGCCATGATCTAATAGTTATTGTGTAGGTTGTTATGTGTTGAATATGATTCGAATTCATATGATTTGGTTTGATTGAGTATTAGTTGAATTTGAAACTGTTAAGTATTGATTGTGACAACTATGAATGTAACTGATTTCCTTAAATTTAGTGATTTCTATAACTGATCACATAATACCGATCGCACAAGATATCAATAGTCGCACAAGACTATTGAATCGCACAAGTCATGCCTTGTTAAATTATTTGGGCCGGGTACATGTTTGGGCCGGACTAGTTCGAATCGCACAAGGGGATCTCGGATCGCACAAGAGATCCCGATCGCACTAGAGATCCACGTTTAATTATATGGGTCGTCTACTTACTGAACTGTTATGATTATAGGGCTGTTTAATTTTGAGCCCAATCTTTTAAATCGCACAAGTTGGATACGTTATGACTGTTAATGTGTTAACATGAATTATGTGTTTGCCATGATCAATACGTGTTCACAACCTGTTAGACTATGTGTAATCATACGTGCTTTACTTGAACCTAGAACTGACTTGTGTGGTAACCATGTTAGGACGTGGTTAGCCTCAACTAGCTCAAGTAACTTTTCTGTGTATCTGCCGAGCAAACCAAGGTGAGTTCACACTAGCCAAGGCATGGGATTCCCAGGGGTTGGGAATGGGATTGAATAACTACTCGTACAACCATTACTATTAAACTAATTATTACTGTCCTCGGTAGAAGGGCACGTACGTAAAACCTACGTACAGTTATACTTACTACTGTCCTTGGAATGAAGGGCACGTACGTAAAGCCTACATACACGATCTTAAGACCATCACCTCTATCAAAGGAAGTCCCTCAATTATCGACTTAATCGCCGAGGCCTAGGGCGAGGGGGTCATTAGTTAATAGCGCTATTAGGTTTAACAAACCTCACACCATGCCAGTCGGACAGGCGTGTACTAATGGACTATGGGCAAAGGGTCAATGCTGATAGACATTGACTTAGGGCACCTCTTACATTTTCGTAGCAGTCGATACGCGTGGTCTTGTAACACATGGGAAGCCCCCACTATTCATCGCACATATGCCTGGATTGGCCGCGATAAGGATTAATACGATACATGGTTTACAAAACGAACATACGATTTACGAAATGAATACTATAACCAAACAACCAACTGTGAACTCGCTCAACTTTGTTGTTGATTCGTTGCTACATGCCTTGCAGGTCATTAGGTACCCATGGAGTTTCCACAGGGAGGAACGGACGTTGTGGGACATGGCGATGTGTGCCATGCTTTAAACATTACTTTATTTCATATTTAATACTTGCTATGGGTTTTACAAATTATGCTTCCGCTAAACACTTAACTATGCTTTGGTTTTTGAACACCTTTCATATTGGTTGGTTGAATTATGTCTACTTACATGCTTGATCAATATGATTGGTGGCTTGATCCTGGTCAGTCACGCCTCCAAGCGGTAATACTCCGCATGTGGATTTTGGGGGTGTGACATTTAATGTATATATACACATGTAATATTTATATATTATTATGATTTAAAATATGGTTTCTTATATATGATCCTTCTTATAAATATAGTTTGCTGATTATGGGCTATTTGATTCAAAGATTGCGCGTCTGGTTGATGAGTCAGATGTTAAAAATGCTGTAAATTTATAATTTCCTACGCATATATTTTTTTGTATAATAAGTATAAGAAGGTTTTTTTTAAATTTTGTTGTAGCGTGAAGATCATTCTGTAAAAATAGCTGACGATGTTAACGATCCTCAACTACAGTCTAAAAATTTTCCTGTTCTTGACATTTCTGCCTCTTCAAGTGTTGTATCTAATGTAAGTATTTATTAGTTTTATACTGTCTATTTTATTATTGTCTGAATATATTCATATTCTTCTGTATGATTGAGTCTTAAACTTCAAAGTTGAGTTGAGAAGATAGTTTGTGTTGATAAAGAAAGTTATAAAATTTCAAGAATTTAGAGTTGTTATATTCTAAATTAATTTACTTAGGTGTAAAAGATGCACAAACTTCGTGGCAAGACAATTGTAAAGGATAACCAAGCTATTGATAGACCGTGTAAAGTTCAAAAGGTTCGCAAAGTATCATCCACTTCAGAATCAGTGTTACACTTCACCATACATGCTGAAGACAGACTTGTAAGCTTTTGCAGTCGTTGCTTTGTTTCGTTATTTCAACAATTTCAGTTATATATCAATATTTTATAAAATTCACTATTCAATTTTCTGTTTTTTAGCATCTGCCATCAGATGTATCTTCTGCATTGGATCTGCATACTGATAATCCTAAGCCTATCAAGATCCAGAATCTCAAATGTGAAGTCAAGGAACTGTTTACAACATCTCAAAAAACAAATACTGGATTCAACTACGCTGTTGTTGGATGGTCTTCTTATCTAAAATCTTACAATATTGCTTTTGGTGATGAACTTTCGTTAGAGTTTTGAAAGTCTACTCAATTTCTGAAGTTAAAAAAAGTTGTGCATATCGTGACAAAGATAAAGTCCTCTTAGTTTCATGTCATGATTGTTTGTGGTGTACATTTGGTTCGTTGGTGGTACTAATTTTGCTTCTTGGACATGTTCTATATGTAGTTATGTCTATAAACAGGTTTCATTGTCAATGGGTAGGTGCTACTCTTTTTTTGTGGATAGCACAATGGAAATACTCATATGTATCTTATATATCAACTGATGATGCATGTCTATAGTTGTCTTTTAGCTATAATAGATAACACGTTTTGGTACAATATCTATACACATATCTATATGTTCTATCAATATGTGTTATGAATGGTTTTCTAATAAACGACCCGTGTTTGCACATGGGTCTTACCGCTAGTATATTTCTAATAAAAGAAACCATGGGGGACACATGTCACCCTATGGTTGATGCCAAATAAGCAGCCACCTAAGCATACATGTGACATATCTCAAATGAGAGGACATGTGACATTGCTCTCCGTCTCGGATTGAGTTTGGCTTCATTAATACGCTTTGTCTTAACTCTCTCTCTCTCTCTCATTCTCTCAACATCCATCAAACGGCGATTCCTCTCCTCCGAAACCCTAATCGGCGATTCCTCTCCTCCTGGCCCTTTCAATCGATTCCTCTCTCTCTCTGAAGATCATCACCGACGAAGTCATCGAACATGTCAATATTGTGATTACATTTGATTATTAGATCCACACATCATAATCCTCTCTTTTCACGAACCCTAGCAAAATCATAGTTCATCGTCTCCATGTTTTCACCTAAATCTCCCAATGGTGGTTGACGTACGATCCATCAATCTTGCACGCTGGAAACTCTAACAAATTCTCTCCCACAATCGGTGATTTCTGGTCGTAGCCAGTCATGTAAGTTGTACTCAACTTTAATTATTATAATGTTTTGTGTGACAGAGCAGTGATTAGAGGGAGGAACATCAAACTTTTATTTCTTCATCTCGGTAACTTTTGGTCTTGCATCCATAGTTTGTTTGATCAATTGTTGATTTGTATAGTTAGATGGTATTTGTTTAATGGCGGAACTTAGAATCTCAGATGTAATGACGGAACTCAAAATCTCAGAAGTAATGACGGAACTTAGTGCCCTGGTTATTGTGTAAGTTTGTTTATTTTTGTGTTTTTTGTTTATGGGATTTATGTTATGACATTGTTTTTTTATTGCAAATGTTTGGTCAGATCTTCAGTTCCAAACCTGTTTTGGCATCACCGGTAATCGGCTACAGAAGCAGGTTATGCAGGAATACAGGTTGGCAACGACTATTAGTTATCTTGTTGGGTTGAACTTTACTAATCAGCCCTTTCAATCATTTTCAATTACAGTGATAGTTCGAATTTTAAATTTCCAGGCCTAGTGAGGTAGGACTTGGGAGGGGGGTTATGGGCATAAAATGGAAGGTGGAGGCACTAAAAAAGCCAGGTTAGTCATTTGGCTTTGAAAGCTTTCCTAGTTGGTTAGTCTTCCTATATTTTGCTCTTCCTTATTTTTGGTGGGAATGGTTGTTTGTTAAAAAAAAATGTTAACTTTTTGGTCAATGGTGACCAAGGAGTCAACCACAGTCAAGTGTCGCATAATAATATCGGGTATGGTAATAAACCTTTTTGGTATATATGTATAAGTAATAAGACTGTAAAGGTGTTGTAAATTTTAATAATAGTTTAAAGACTTCACTAGCACACTGTTTATTACATGGTATTCAAAATTATTTCTGCTTTTCAGGGTTAAAATGCAAGAAGCCTGATGTTTGTGCAGTCTGTAGGAGGAGATCCATTTAGGGTAAGCTTTTGTTTATGTTATATGTGGTGTTTCTCTGTATGTCATGCATGGTTTCTTACCATGGAGATAAGTTCTAAGGGTTTATGTTCGTTGTGTTCAGCATTTTCACAAGGCCATCTTGGCAGCATATGTGTAGCCTAGCTCTAAGTGGGAGATCATCAAGGTAATTCACGATTACTCATGTTAAAATCTGCATTGCATGATATTAAATTATTGATTATTGCAAGTCAATTTGCTTTCATCGGGTCAATATTCCGCAGAATATAAAAAAGGCCAGCATCTCTGCCATTCCTATAGGCTTGGAACTTAAATGTCTGTGGTTTTCTGGTAAATCCGTTTTATCTATTTATAGTTATCATACCCGCTGACGGATTATGCCACACTATGTTACAAGTGTCACATAATAACATCGGGTATGGTAATTGTTGGAAGAGTTGGAGAAAGTCTAAGCTTCTTGTAGACTATTTTCTGAATTAAAGGGCCTGTTCTGTAACTTCTGCATAAGTCTTGTTCTTATTTAGAACACTTAGTAATGTGCAGGGGTATAAGTGTCATTTGTGTAATAAGTTTGTTAGAACATGTGTTAGAGTAGTTGTTAGTGGTTAATTAGCTGCTGCTAATTGTTAGTATAAATAGAGAGATTGGGCATTAGGGTTAGGTGAGCACAATCAATTGAGAGTCTGTATTCTTTTCTTGTTCATTTCGTGAGTTTAATAAAAGTTCCGAGTGAATCATTGGGTTGAATTCTGGTTTAATCTTCAACAATTGGTATCAGAGCCTGGTTGGCTCAAGAATTTAACCGGAAATTGATCGAAAAGTCTGATTATTCACATGGGATCAACTACAAAGTTCATTCTTGATAAGTTCGATGGCAAGAATGACTTTAGTCTTTGGAGGATGAAGATGAAGGCTCTGTTAGTTCATAATGGAGTGGTTGATGCCTTAAAAGGTGAAGACAAACTTCCGGTGGGTCTCACAGATAAAGAGAAGAAGGAGATAATGGAGAAGGCTCATAGTGAAATTGTGTTGAGTCTCGGTGATAGAGTACTCAGGGAGGTTTCAAAGGAGACTACGGCTGCCGGAATCTGGACCAAACTAGAAAGTCTGTATATGACCAAATCTTTGGCTAACAGATTGTATCTAAAGAAAAGGCTTTACACATTCAATTTGACTTCTGGTAAGTCACTGGAAGATCATACTGATGAGTTTAATAAACTCATTATTGATTTAGAGAATATTGAAGTAGCTATTGATGATGAAGATCAAGCAATCATATTCTTGACTTCATTACCAAGTTCTTATGAACATTTTGTGGATACTCTCATGTATGGGAGAGATTCACTCTCAATGGAAGATGTATTAGCTGCTTTGAATTCTAAAGAATTGAAGAAAAAGTCTTATGAACAAGAAGATGGTGGTGAGGGCCTGGTTGTGAGGGGAAGATCTGAACAGATGTCATTTAAATCAAGAGGGCAAAGCAATAGATCCAAGTCAAAGTTCAAAAGAAAGTGTTTCATATGTAATTCTGAGAAACACTTGAAGAGAGAATGCCCAGATAGAAACAAGAAACAAAAGAAATATGATCAGTCTGCAAGTTCTTCAAAGAATCAAGGCCATCAGTCTTCTGAAGAATCTTTAGATGGATATGAAAGTGCAGATGTATTAGTTGTCACTGATCATGGTTCCAAAGATGATTGGATCATGGATTCTGGAGGATCTTATCATATGACTCCAAACAGGAGTTTGTTCAAAGAGTTCAAAGCAGAAAATCTTGGATCAGTGAAGTTGGGAGATGACAGGACCTGTATGATAGAAGGTCATGGCACAGTTGTTCTTAAACTTGACAATGGCACTGAAATAGAGTTGCCTAATGTCAGGTATATTCCTAATTTGACCAAGAATTTAATTTCTTTGGGAACTTTTGAAAGTGATGGATATATAGTTAGTCTCAAGAATGGGAAGACCAGGGTTATAAAAGGGTCAATGGTGGTTTTGACTGGTACAAGAAGGGCCAATAACATCTATGTATTAGATGGTTATGCTTTGTGTGGAGAAGTGGCAGTGGCAGAAAAGAAAGAAAATACTGCTATGTTATGGCATAAAAGATTAGGCCATATGAGTAGTCAAGGTATGAAGGAGTTGATAAAGCAAGGTGTGATAAAAGACTTAGTGAACTGTGAGTTTGGGCTGTGTGAAAACTGTATAATGGGAAAAACACATAAGGTTAAGTTCTCAAAAGGGATTCATAGATCAAAAGGAGTGCTGGATTATGTGCATGCAGATTTATGGGGGCCAGCAAGAACTATGTCTTTAGGTGGAGCTTTGTACTTCTTGTCTTTGATTGATGACTACTCAAGAATGGTGTGGGTATATCCCTTAAAACACAAGCATGAAGCATTTGAGAAATTCAAAGAATGGAAGGTGCTGGTAGAAAAACAATCTGAAAGAAAAATCAAAAAGTTAAGAACTGATAATGGTTTGGAATTCTGCAGTAATGAGTTTCACAGTTTTTGCAGAAATAATGGCATTGCTAGACATCTAACAATACCAGGAACCCCTCAACAGAATGGTCTTGTTGAAAGGATGAACATGACTATACTTGAAAGAGTAAGGTGTATGTTGCATCAATCTGGGCTACCTAAAAGTTTTTGGGCAGAAGCTTTGAAAACTGCTGCACATGTTATAAATAGGACACCATCTTCAGCCATTGAAATGATGGTTCCTATGGAGAAATGGTCTGGACTACCTGTAACAGACTATGAAGACTTGAAGGTATTTGGTTCTTTGGCTTATTCATATGTAAACAATGGTAAGCTAGAGAATAGGGCTCAAAAGTGTGTTGTGATTGGGTACACTGATGGGGTAAAAGGGTACAGATTGTGGAGGTTAGAAGAAGGTAGTCCCAGGGTTATAAATAGCAGAAATGTGAAGGTTATAGAAGAAGTTTTGTATAAAAATGTGATCACTGGCTCAGATGGTGCTGATGATAAAGTAAAGGGAGTTCAGATTGAGGTGGAGTCAGTGGAAAAAGAACAACCTGTAGATGAGTCAATACAGCCCAGTACAAGTTATGATCAGCCTCCAGAAACTACAAGTGATCAGTCACCAGACCATTGTATAGCCAGAGATAGACCAAGAAGGCAAGTGTTAAGGCCTGTGAGGTTCAGAACACAGGAGGACATTTCTGCATATGTCTTTAGTGTTGCTGAACATGATAGCATTCATGAGCCAATAACTTATCATGATGCTATCAATTCTGTGGAAAAAAATAAGTGGCAAAGGGCAATGAAGGAAGAAATGGAGTCTTTGTATAAAAATGAAACCTGGCAGCTGGTTGATAAGCTAAAGGATCATAAACTTGTGTCATGTAAGTGTATTTTCAAGGTTAAAGAAGGGTTACCAGGGGAGTTGCCTAGATACAAGGCAAGATTGGTGGCTAAAGGGTTCACACAGAGGGCTGGTGTGGACTATAATGAAATCTTTTCGCCTGTGGTGAAGCATACCTCTATAAGGGTAATTTTGGCATTAACTGCATACAAGAACTTTGAGCTGGAGCAGTTGGATGTAAAAACAGCTTTTCTTCATGGTAATCTTGAAGAAAAGATATACATGAAACAGCCTCAAGGTTTTGAAGTTGAAGGTCATAAAGAAAAGGTGTGTCTATTGCTGAGATCTTTGTATGGATTAAAGCAATCACCTAGGCAATGGTATCTTAGATTTGATGATTACATTGTCTCTCATGGTTTCAATAGGAGCAGGTATGACAGTTGTGTGTATACTAGAGAGTATGAGCAGGGGAAGTTTGTGTATCTACTGTTATATGTAGATGATATGTTGGTTGCTTGTGAGAACCATTAGATTATAAAAGAAACAAAGGATCTTTTGAAACAGGAGTTTGACATGAAGGAGTTGGGACCAGCTAAGAAAATTCTGGGTATGGAGATTCTCAGAGATAGAGGTCAGGGGTTGCTGTATCTAAGTCAGAAGTCTTATATGAAAAAGGTTTTGAGCAGCTTTTGAATGGAACATAGCAAACCTGTTTCAACTCCATTGGCTCAACATTTTAAACTTTCAGCATTACACTCTCCTCAAACTGAAGATGAAAGAAAAGATATGGAGAGATATCCTTATGCTAATGCAGTTGGAAGCCTTATGTATCTCGTGATTTGTACAAGGCCTGACCTTGGTTTTGCAGTTAGTATGGTCAGCAGGTATGTGTCAAATCCTGGGAAGTTACACTGGGAAGCAGTCAAATGGGTCTTTAGGTATCTCAAAGGAACACAAGACAAAGGGTTGGTGTTTGGAAGAGATGGTTTTGCTGAACAGTTCTTGGGTTATTCAGACTCAGACTTTGCTAAAGATCTGGATAAAGGAAAGTCAATGACTGGATATGCTTTTAAAGTGTTTGGTTCTTTGGTTAGCTGGAAGGCTGCACTACAACATATAGTGACTTTGTCAACCACTGAAGCTGAGTATGTTGCTTTAACTGAAGCAGTGAAAGAAGCCTTATGGCTTAAAGGGTTTGTTAGTGATTTGGGCTTAACAGTTGATAGAGCAGTGGTTTTATGTGATAGTCAAAGTGCAGTGCAGCTGACTAAGAATCAAGTGTATCATGAAAGAACCAAGCATATTAATGTGAAGCTGCATTTTATAATAGATGTAGTGAAATCAAAGGAGGTGATGATTAAAGAGGTGGATACCTTAGAGAATGCTGCTGATATTTTCACTAAGGTGTTACCTGGTCCAAAGTTTGAATACTGTTGTGAACTACTCAATGTTGGATAGACTTAATCCAAAGGTGGGGATTGTTGGAAGAGTTGGAGAAAGTCTAAGCTTCTTGTAGACTATTTTCTGAATTAAAGGGTCTGTTCTGTAACTTCTGCATAAGTCTTGTTCTTATTTAGAACACTTAGTAATGTGCAGGGGTATAAGTGTCATTTGTGTAATAAGTTTGTTAGAACAGGTGTTAGAGCAGTTGTTAGTGGTTAATTAGCTGCTGCTAATTGTTAGTATAAATAGAGAGATTGGGCATTAGGGTTAGGTGAGCACAATCAATTGAGAGTCTGTATTCTTTTCTTGTTCAATTCGTGAGTTTAATAAAAGTTCTGAGTGAATCATTGGGTTGAATTCTGGTTTAATCTTCAACAGTAATAAACCTTTTTGGTGTATATGTATAAGACTGTAAAGGTGCTATAAATCCTTGTTTGTATAATTGTATGTATCAATGTGTCATTAGGGTTTCAAATCTGATGTTTGATGAATGGAACTCATGCTTAGACTATTGGCTTTTTAGTCCTTGCATCAAGTCTTATATATACATATATCTTATACTAGCTTGAAACACTAATTATTCTATTTTGGCAAATAAGATGTTATAAATTGAAATCCAGAGAGCTAATATTTTTTTAATTATGTGATTTAGGCAGTAACACTCGATAGAGAGAGTTATTTCTATCAACAAATTTTGATTGTTTGAGATTTATCTAAACTATTTGGAGTTAATTTATGGGTTGTGACAGTTAGATGTGGAAATGTTGTTGGATATGCAGCTAGGACATTTGTTGAACATGGGTGGCTTATAGTTAATGCAGTGCCCGGGAAGGCGAAGGTTGTGAAGACATTAGGGCAAAGAAGTTTAAAGGAACATGCTGGTGAAGTTTGGTAAGTTCGTTCAATACTGTTTTGCTTAACTTTTAGTTGTTCGTAATGATTACTCCGACCAAATGAAGGTACAGTCCTAATCGGTGGTCGATTCCATTATTGTTGCTGGTGTTGTTAATCGATGATCTTTTAGCTTTAGGGCTTTGGAGAAGTTCTTTTGCGGCTGCGCTGATTACGCTAATAGCTTCTTCTATGTTCGTGTTTTCCGCACAACTTGTAGTGTTTCTATTTAATTTTTGTTTTAGGTTTTGAACTCACATGCGTTTCGATTTTGTGTATTAAGATTTCATGATTTTAGGGTTCTAAGAGGCTTAATGAATACATTCAGCGTTTGGATCTGAATTTTATCCCAGGTATTCTATTCTTTGACTTTGGTATTAACAGGTATGAATAAGATTACCCAATCTCTTTAGTAATACTTTATATTCTAGAATAATGTGCTTCAAAAAATACACTTCACACCTGTTTAACCCATTTCACCCGTTTCTATTATAGCTTTTTGAACACATTAAGTGTAAACATAATGAATCATACCATCCATAAGCAAATGGGTTAAAATTACCACTTGTGGCATTCCCAAATTTGTTTCATTATAATATATTGTTGTGTGTAGGTAGTTAGAGTGATAAATCTTATTGCATATGTGAAAAGACACCCATGACATTGAATTATGATCTGATTATCATTAAGAGTATGCACAATTGCTCAAAAATAATACATGAATTAATTTATTAAAAGCATACAAGTAAATGCATCAGTTTATTAAAAGTATACAAGTATTACATTATATGTCTTTTATTCTTTGGCACTCACTTTAAAGTTAAAAGGCCGTATATCAGTATGTGTACGATTAGTATATTACTGAAGTGCAATTTTAGTCTTAGAAATCTCTTTTTTTATATATTTTCTATGCCAACTTTCTTATGTCGTTTTGGTGAACTAGAAGGTTTGTTATTTTGTTGAATTTCATTTTGTTTTGATGAGCTATATATTATTTTTAATTATAACTATTAACTTTGTGTCAACAGAGTGAGTTACATAATTCGTTGCCAAATGTATCATGTTCTTACCTGCTACAAACCAAGCTAAGTCTTCAAAGCCAAGGCCCAGATAAGCCCAAAATCATTTTAATCTAATAATAATCAATCGTCGTCTGGTTCGGTTTTAGTGGCTTAGTCTATTAACAGTTAGATAGATGGTTGTGATCCTGTTACCGACCTATAAACCGAATCGATCATTTGACCTTTATTTCAAAAATATTTTTTTAAACTTAAGGGGGCATTTCTATTTAGTTTTAGCCTCTAAAACGGAACTCATTTGACATTTAAAAGTCGACTGTGAGCTCATATTTTGGGAGGAAGAAGTATCCTGGTTAATTTTGCATTTCGGTATGATTCCTTGCTATTTTTCACCTTTTCAGCATTATTTCCGTGAAGGAGCGATGAAGAACATAACCAAATGCAGACACATTTCATTGTAGAGATGATCCCTATTTCATTATTTCTTTGATAGATATTGCTGGTACAAAATCATGCAAGGCGAACTATGTGAGTTCATATACTAATTTAGTAGACTAAGAATAGCATATAAATGAAAGTAGGAGGAAATTACAGTATGCAAGTATTGTCCAATTGTGAAATATGGAATGTTTACAGTGAAGAATGAATAAAGTTTGTATTGTCACAAGACATTCACAAGAAGTCCCCTTAATTAAGTTTGCATGATTCTCATAGGTTTCATTATGATTTGGTTGCTTATTTGACATAGAATCTATGTAAACCATATTAGAAAGAAATGCATTTTTTACTCAACTATCTTGTCAATATTCATTAGCTTGTGCGTCAGTTAGGGATGAGCAAATTGTACCGGGTACCGGTTTGGAACTCACACCGGTACCGAATTTTCCGAACCGACTTGATTTTTGGTACCGATTAGGTATTGACATTTTGCGTTTCAGTGTCGATTTTACCTTCAAATATCGGTCTGTACTTGTAACATTCCTATTTTTATATAAGAATTATAGGTTTGGTTAAATTTATTAACCACTAGTAACTAGTAATTAGTTTATTTTTAATATAAATATTCAACCCAAATAGTTTTAAACACTATTTTATATAGTTGGTTGAAATATTATATTAATTAATTGGCCTGTATATAGGTGACCTTTCTAAATAAAATAAAAGTATATAAAAACTTATATTATTAGACGGGTAGATTACGGGTAGGTTGAAGATTAGAAATATAAAGTACCTAGACGGGCTTAGGAACCATATAATAATTAAATTATAAAAATACATTGTATTTTGAACCTACTCTATTTTTAATGAAACTTGGTTCAAAATATAGATATAAATATTCTCGTTCTAATGACATATTTATTATTGTCTAGAACGTTATATTTTAGAAGTTATACGCGACAAATAAGTGAAACAGTTAAATTAATTATAATATATATATATATATATATATATATATATAAAGGCAACATAATGAACAGTAGTTTATTATTGATATATGATAAAAAAGGAAACTTAATATTAAACTAAAATATGATAAAAAGGTAACTTAATGAACAGTAGTTTATTATTGATATATGATAAAAAGGAAACTTAATATTAAACTAAAATTAGAATTAGAATTTATCATTCATTTACAGTAACATCATTAAAAGATAAGCAAATGGTATCGGGTATAGGTACCGGTCTTAAATTTACTAAACCGGTGTATTTTCGGTACCGGTTCTGCACAGGTATTCATCGGTTTTTACCCTCAAATACCGGAGCCGTACCAGTACCGACCGGAGCCGTACCAGTAACGACCGGTACCCACTTTTGGGGATTTCGGTAACGGTATTTTCGGTACCGGTTGGTACCGAGCTCATCAAATCCTGTAGCAACGCAGCAATGCAAGTAATTGCACCGTTTAGATTACTTTTCATACACACAGTAAGTAAACTGTATTTCGTTTGAATGAGGTTTTATATACACAACAACTTATTTTGCTTTTTTTTTTGTCTTTTTCTGTAATGAATGAATTGTAGCATGTAAAATTAACTTGGATATTTAGAATATTGATGAGCAAATCGTATCAAATCCTGTAAACGAACCGGTATCGTATCGGTACAAAATTTACTATACCAAATCATTTTCGGTACCAATTTGGTACCCACCTTTTGGCGTTTTCAGAATCGTTACTTTCGGTTCGACACCGGTCTAGCACCATACCTGTATTTATTGATTTTTACCTTCAAATACCATACTGTATTGTACCGAGCATTTTCGGTGCCGGTACCTAATTTCGATGATACTCCGGATCGGTACTTTCGCTGCCGTTACCGGTACCGAGCTCATCCATATTTTAACGTGTTAGCACCGTAATAACTGAACTGAAAACAACCGAATTTCCAACGTGTAGGACGTGTGGGTCCTATTATTATATATTAGGTTATTTAAAATCGTTTTTTTATGACGGAGTGACTATCCTTACCACGTCATTTTATTTATGTTTTGATATTCGGTATCTGTTTGCCGTTGCTGACACGCCTTTCATAGTCATTGGGTCCCGCGGCAACGCGCGGGCGGAAAATAACTAGTTAATTATAATATATATATATATATATATATAATAAAATGATAATAAAGTTAACAAATTGAAATGTTGTTTGAAGTGTGTGTATGTCGAGATAATCATGAAAATAAAATATAAAATAATAATAAATCTAAAAATTCTACATAGTAGGTGACTGGCATGAGAATGAGACTATACGTGTCCTTGAAATATACACTCCAAAGTTTTGAATATAGTATAAATAGCAGATCAAGATTTCTTTTTGTTGGCCACTATCTTTTCACTCTCGTTTCCCTCTCTCTAAGAGTTATATTTGTTATTTTATTTTTTCATCTGTAGTAATAATAAAACCCTGTCCCGTTTTAAGTGTTTTAACTCTCAATCACCGCTACCCTTTCCGATTGATCTGAGCCCCATAACACATGTCAAGGCTCTGCCTGACTAAGTTCGTTGGGGTTTTGTCTCGTGACATAGGGACAAGGTTGAATGAGGGGTACTATACTTAACACGAGTGCATTATATATTTTTATAGCTCAGAAGTTATACCCAAAATTCTACCAGGAGACTTTCTAGTTGAACCCTAAAGTTACAAAGTGGGTCCATTCTCTTTTCTCATCGTTTTATTCTGTAACAACTCTCATCAAAAGTCCTACCTATTATTTTATTTGTCCAAATTGAGACCTAAGTAATCCTGCACAAACCCTAAAATTTCTAGAACAATCAGAATCAGGGCCCCTAAAACTCAGGGGGTATTCCCTATTAACGATTATCTTCATAAGTTGCTGTAAAATGCGAGATTCTTCGATCCGTCGACTCAGCTGAGCTACAAACACACATGGCAACCCTATGATAAAATGTGACCCGTCGCGCCACGCGACGCAACCACGTGGACCCCTCGCGCCACGCGAGGGGGTCAAATCTTCAGTATAAATAGAGGGGTGTGGGACTTGCAGTTTGGCGTTGGAACGACGATAAAACTCAATTCGTATACTGAGTTATAGTCTGATTACTACCAAACACACACATAAGCCCGAATTCTGCCGCAAAACAGGGTATTAACTTGATCGCTGCTACGATTCAATGCCCGATCGATTTAAACTATCCGATGAATGTTTAAGTGCTGCTCAAACTTGGGTTATGCTTTGTCATTCCTCGTTAATTCGATGGATGTTTAAGTATTGCACTTTGTCATTCGTTGTGAGGGTTTTAATCTCGTGAGTTATCGTAAATGTTGTATTAGTTACTTACCTAGTTTCGTGTGCATTGTTATTTAAACTAGGTTACAAGGCTAATCAATAGGCTAAGCTCTACCTGTATAAATCTGCAATGTATCAAGGCTTATCTATAGGCTAAACTTTTCTCGTATGAATCTGCATGTTTATAATGTGAGTCATTCTCTTTTTATCAAAGTACTTTATAAATTGTTAAATGTTTTCGAAGTTATAATTACAGGGATTAAGTCTTTGTAGTCACCAAATTACAGCCGGTATGTGGGGTTTTGTATACATTACTTGATAACTTTCACCATTGGACAACGAGTTAGCCAAGGGGTGATATGACCATAGTCACAGACACCATTGGACTCTGAGGTTACCAATGGATGTTCGAGTGACAAATACTGTGGGTAGTTGGTTGATATGTGGAAACATTGTAATCGCTCTTAATACTGTAAATTATAACAAATGCGTCGTTTTAGTAAAAAGAATTATTCACCAGTATTTCCTGCTGACAAAACCTTTTTAAAACGCGTTTCAGGTAATTACAGTAGATTGGAGTAAGAGATGGATACGGCACTGAAAGGCTTCAAGAAGTGGCTTATTTTATTAATTAAATCAAATTAAGAAATATTGTTTTATGTAATTGGGTTTATCCCTTATTAAAGCTACCTTTGTAAAACATGGGTTTATCTCATCTCTTTAATAAATAAAATTTGGTGTTTTCTAAACTCTGATATTTTTTCTAACTCACGGTCCTGATGAAATTTCCGCTGCAATATTTTTCAAAATAATCACCGGTACCACTTGGCTGTTCGCGGCTCCCGATTCCGTCCAGGGTGGGTCGGGGGTCGTGACAGAAGGTGGTATCAGAGCCACTGATTTAAGCCAATAGGTGCTGTAATAAAATACCTAAGTTTAAATGAAGAGTTAGGAACTTGATATTTTATGGTAGCACTCAGGATAGTATTTAGACTGGAACTTAAGAAAAGATGCCTTAGTATCAGCGTCGAAATAAGCTAAATACTTGTGTAAATAAAGTATGAAGGGTTTTGGTATGCCGTGAAAATAATAACTAGAATGTTACAAGTATAATAAATAAGCAATAACACTTGACCACTGTTAGTTCTTATTTATTGGTGCTACTTTGTTCTAGAATATGATCTGTCATAGGAAGACTAATTTGCTTAGTCTTTGTTGAAAGTCATAACGCACTTTCCAAATCATGATTTAAGAAAAATACTATTTAAGGGAAATACAAATTTTTCTCTGGCAAGACTGGGTATGGTGTAGCAGACTCTCCAGCTTGTCCGGATATAATGAGGTTACCTCTCCGGCGAGAACCGGATAAGACGGGGTATATAATATGTCAAACAAGTGACAAGATTTCCCTAAATAGTATCATGACCTGATATCTGACGTGTTTTTGGAAATATGAATCTGTTAAATACATTGACCTTATAGAGGGTATGTATATTACAGCATGTGAAATATATGATTATATAGATATGTATATCTATAAGGAATTCCAAAAGTCAAAATAAAGCACAAGCATATGTGTCAATAATAAATCTAGATTTCTTTATCAGAAATCTCTTGCATATATCTATAATTCCGATATCAAACATTATTTCGTTTGATCATCTACCTCGTAACTCGAGTGACAATACTAACAATGGAAACCCATTAAGTTGGGACACCATCAAAAGTATAAGAAATTCCAATGCGTTACCATTAACGCAAGTAAGAAGCATATAAAGTTGTGCTAGTGCACAAGAAAACACATGAAACTTAAATTATACGTCCATAGACGTCGAAGTATATCACACACGACTTTCGAGGCAAGACCTTTGAAAAATATGATTGGGCACGACAACAACAATGCTAATCCCGGCAGTGGGAGAACTACCGATCAAAAAGCGGCACTTTGCCGCATGATCCTACAAATGACATGAATATTGTTGAGGTACGTTAAAACAAGATTTCACAACAATCGGTACATAGTCTAATCAGAATTATAATTATTTGCGCTGCAAAAGGAGTCACATACCTTTGCAAATCCCCTATTTCATTTTTTTCGACATTCCCTGGTAATGTCACTTAACAAAGGTTATCACACCAAATTTCCAGATAAAAATAAATAAATAAATAAATAAAATACATTATATAAATTTAATTGATTATATATATGGAAACTTACATAAGTAATTACCTAATTTACAATATAGTATTACTATATAAAAAAATAAAATTTTGTTCAACCATTGAGGTGAAGAATTTATATTTTTATGTATAAAATTATGTTTGAGGTATACTCTCATTTAAGTTTATATTTAGTTATTTATTATTGATAATTAATATTAGTTTTATTATTAGTAATAATATATTAAATAGTAGTAGTGTTAGTATTAATTTTAGGTACTAGGGTTATTGTTAGGGGCAGATATTGGATAGCCTAGCCTTAGTTAGGCATGGACTGATCACCTATGCTTAAACAAGGCAGCACTAACCAATATCCAACTATGATAATGACTAGTTAATGTATATAAATTAAGTCATCATACTTATTTAGTAAATTTTAATTATATGTAAAAATATTTTTATATATATATATAAATATATATACTTTGTACTGTAAGGAAAAAACATATTTTCATAAAACAATACAAGAATTAGAGGAACGAATAAAATTTATATAAATAATTGTATAAGTATTCATGAACAAGACATTTTATAAGTAATTGTTCATCTTATATTCCACAACTATTAAATACTTATAGAAGTATTATGTATCAAGATCAACAAAAGAGTTATGCAGATCAGAGACGTAAACCCCTAGAGTTTTCATTAAAAACTTTCAGTTGATTACACGGTGAATTTGTTCGATCACCATAATTATTGAACTATTTCAATCATTACGACACCTTGCGATAAACTTATAGCTTGGACTAATCACAATCATTCGAATCATTCAAAACCACATCTGTCTTTCAACTCATCATAAAAAAAATCGTCTTAATGCAATTATGTATTAAGACAATAAAACTCTAACTCTATTGTCTTTTCGTGTATCCTTGCAATCCACTCATCTCAGCACATTGATTTTCTCATATCATAACTCAATATTTGACAAATCTTTTTTATGCTTTTATTTCATTTTGAACCTGTCGATTCTAAGTCTTCCTCAGTTGCCAATCAAAGTAAGCTTTCTTTTGACAAATAATTTTATTGATTCTAAAAGTCCTTCACATTCATTTTAAATATCTATTGATCATATATCTTTTGGCTTGAACCTAGTCACTTTGGAAATTATATCATTTCATCTCATTCGTTTGTCATCAATTTCTTGAACTAATTCAGTTGAACAATTGAATCATACTTATTGTACAACTCGTATTCACAAAAATTTGATATTATAATTCTGTGTCATCTACCTTAATATTGTTTTTAGTGACTAAAATGTGACATAAGTCTAAAAGAAATATCGTAACCCAAATCTCGAGGATGAGAATTAAAACAAGGTGGGGAGGATGTAACATTCCTATTTTTATATAAGAATTATAGGTTTGGTTAAATTTATTAACCACTAGTAACTAGTTTATTTTTAATATAAATATTCAACCAAAATAGTTTTAAACACTATTTTATACTAGGTTAGAACCCCGTGTATTACACGGGTTGAATAAATATAACTTTTACATCTTTTAAAAACTCGTGTATTGCACGATTTGAATAAACACATGTCTTACACAAATAATGTAATCCGTTAACACATTTAGTCACCAAGATGTGTTTTCTAACAAAATGAACTTTGAGGTACTATTTACTTATTGTAACATCTCCCTTTATTTTTTAGGTTAGAAAGTTGTGTATTTAATGGTTTATAACATTTTACTTTTTTTTAAAAATTTATTATTAGGTTAGAAACTTACGTATTACTTGATGTTGGATAATCAGCAGAAAAAAAAAATATTTTAGTAAAAAATATTAAATAAACAAGAGATAATATTATGATGTAATATTATTATTTAATTGAAGTGTAAAACGGGATAATGAGATCCTTTATTAAAAATACGAGGGCGTGAGCGTATCATAAACTTACCCGCAACACTTACTATCTGTTATACCCGTAATGTAGATTACCATATTGGTATATTTGTAAAATAATAAAAGTTACAAAAAACAAAAGATTTGTCATTCAAACAAATACACCACATTTAAAACATGATGTACAAGTTAATACCGTTATACCAAGGGATATAGCAAAGTTTGAAAAAACTTGGTGGGACTTTGAGGAAAGGTGCTTGTTAATTGCCCGGGTTACCGAGTTGACCATAGGCAGCCATTTGATCGCCCGGGTTACCGAGTTCACCATGTAGCCGTGAAGTACAAAATGGCTAGTTGGTTCACCTTTGATGAAGTGGTCAACCTTGTTTCCAACTCGCTAGCTTGGTGAATGGTAACTACTTGACCTAAAGATCAACAGATACAAAAATTATGAAAGTACACAAAATAATTAAACAAACAAGTTCCAATTCAAGCTTGAGCTCGGCCCGAGCTCGTTCAAGCTCAGCTTGATTCGAGCTTTTTGTGTGAGTCGGTCTTTAGTAGCTCACGCAGGGTTTGGCTCATTTACACCCTAGTTGCAAGTTGCTTGACGTGTACTTTTAATTCACAGCCTCCTAAATTATTTTAGCGGATAAATAACACTCCTAAATTAGTTTTATTTAATAAAACCTATTTAACACACACTAACCTGCTACATTAATTAAAAATAACATGTGAGCTTCAAATAAACCATCATATACTTGATCAAAATTGTTACCAAAATGACAACGAATTTGTACATATGGTATATTGCTACAAGTAAAAATTCACAAGTACTTCCAAGCTTTCAAAACAAAATGAATTTTATTGAACAAGAATAAATACTAACTTGTCTCGTTGACTCCAGGAGTATCATTGGCAATAAGAGCCATTAACCCCATTCTATACATGTAATCTGCAATAGATTCAGGGCCCACAATGTCTCTTTTCACCCATCCTACTCTTTTGGTTGACTGAAAAAATATACCAATAAACACTTGTGAAGAAGGCCAACATAAGTTACAAATGCTCGGGCTCGTTTACTAAACGAGCTTGTTTTTTTAGGCTCGGGCTTGGGCTCCAGTGGAATGTCTCTTCATAGCCCTGGCATATATCCATACCTTAGACGGAATTACAGCCGTCCATTACTGGGTTGACGCAGACACAGATGTGTCGTTGGACCAGAAGGCCTTTGGCTAATGTTATTAGATAGGAGTGTAACTGAACCAAGTTGTTTATGAGTTACTGGAGCTTGAATCATTAAAGTTTGATTTGAGCGTAAACGAACTCGAATAGAGCTTGATCCTCATTACGAGTTTGTTTGATTAATGAGCTCAAACTCAACCTTCATATATTGAAGTCGATTAAACTCATTAGCTTAGATGAGTTTATTAAAAAATACATACGATAATGTATCGCTATATGTGTAGTTAAAATAAAAAAAATAATAAATTTTCTCAGATACGAAATTATTGTTGCATATATAAAACTCGAGACAAGTAGAGCTTGAACTCTTTATAAGTTAACTTGAGCCTATTATTTGGAAAAAATTAAAGTTAAAGACACGTCAGCTGCCACGTCATATGGATAACCGGGTCAGAATACCTAAAATCAAGTTTTCTTTACATAAGGGGCATTCTTTTATCAAGAGTTTTCAAAAGGTTGGTTATTTTTTAAGGTGAAAACAAGGATGAAGAATAAATATAGAGAATCAGACCAAAATTGGTTGGCTCTTATACAATTTGACCCATTTATTTGATTATATAACCAAAGAGGATGAGTTATAAATTCCATTGTTACCTTAAATGCAAGCTGTTCAAAACATTGGTGTACATTTTCCCGAGTTCTCGCGCTACACTCAAGAAATAAACATTTGAGCTCTTTGGCAAGAGCAATGCCTTCTTCCCTGCTCACAAATCTTTCAGTGTCCTGCAAGATCAGATTCTGGTTAAAAATTATAGAATAAAAAAAATTGTAACACTTAGGGTAAATCCCACATCGTTGCGCTCAAATAAGGTATACGAGGACATAAGAAATTCCTCGCCTACCAAAAACATGATCAGTGTGCTCTTTATGAGAAAAATGGACAATATTGGTTGGCATAAAGGTTCGAAATCTTTTATTTGTTTTTTTAGAAATATAGGATTATGTACATATCATAGTTATCAAATGCGCTAGGCGCACTTAAGGCGCATAGGCCTCGCCTGGGGCCTAGGCGCAAAGCGCAAAAAAGGCGAGGGCCTGAGAAAAAAAAAGCGCACTTAATGAAAAAAATTAAAATATTATTATGTTACATAATTATATTAGTTTTATTAATATATTTAGATTTAGAGACTAATAATTACTCTCTAAATATACTTATAAAACTAATATAATCAGATATCAAAATCATCTAGCATCACAAAAATTTCAAACCTTTTAAACTAATAAGTATAAAACAAATTCCAACAGATATAGTTGTATACTAACTATAATAAATAAAGATATTTTAAAGGTAAATGAACTTTATCATCTGTTGTGTCATTGCTACAACAGTAATTTTTCTACAAAAAAAAACAGTGACCTTTGTCTGCAAAGCAACATCCTTGTTAAAAAGGTAAGTTGTCTAGGTCTAGTGGTATAACTTCTTATCTTTCTTCTCTCTCTCTCTCTCCAAATTTCTCATCTTTCATCCACAACCACACAGACCTGTCCGGAGTCCAGACGAAAGTTGGCGTTATTTTGCAAAACTTCGCCGGAATCTGACCGGAATACTCACCGGAATCTGCTCTCTTCTACTCCATCTCTCCTCCTCCATCCAAAATGCAATTTCAACAGAGTTTGACCAGAATCTGGCCAGAACTTGGCCAAAATCTTTCAGAACTCGGCCAAAATACTCGCCTGAGCGCCTTAATGGACCCAAGGCGGCATGGCTGCGCGTCGCCCGGAAATTGCGCCTAGGCGCCGGAGGCGAGCGCTTTTAACAACTATGCTACATATATTATATTCGTGAAAGATCCTTACCATAACGTAGACCTGGCAAACGGGTCTGGTCAGGTCATGGGTCAAAACGGGTCCGGGTCAGAACGGGCTTCGGGTCGGGTCCGAGTCAGAACGGGTTTCGGGTCGGGTCAGGTTTTTTTTTTCAATATAAGTTTGGTGATCATACGGCCCGTAAGTACTGTTATTACATCTTAGTTGCTTCACTGTTATTACATCTTAGTTGCTTCACCGATGTCTCGTTTGAATCAAAACTTATAAGCAAAGATTAACATATACCTTCTTTTTTAAAACTTGGCTTTTCTTATTCTTTTGAAGATCCAAATACCGCTCATTAATGAGAGTGGAATTCCCAAGCTTCATTACCTCTGCAAAATATCAACACAAGTAAATGAATCATCTGTTCCTTTTAAGAGTAATAAGCGAGAAACAAAAACAAAATAATCCAGTTTACCTTTGATGTGATAAATGCGGTCTAATAAAAAAAACTACTAACCTAATCTAGACACCCTAGTTTTAAATTTATAAACTAAGACTCTCTAAATGCTAGACCACTGACAGGCAAGTGTACCTATCGTACGTAGTAAAGCCTAATGAAGTCCGAGTATCGAACCCACGAGACACTAGCGACGCTAAACTAGACTCTGACTCAACTAATTACTTAATTGATTTATTTGATTTGATTGGATTTTGGAGTTTTAACTAATTAAACTAAAGGAATTAACTAAGATGAACTATACTACCTAGACGCAGAAAGTACTACCCAGGTTTGGAATCCTATTCGCGACTATCGGTTTTCTCTCGGAAATGGTAACTATGATGGAACCAGGTTCTAATAATACGACACTCTAAGACTAAAGATATGTTGAATCTCCTCCCGGTCTCATCAACTTCTCCTAAGGTCCTAAAGATCAAATAAAGCTCAATGGTATGGGTTGGATCACCTCCCGGTCTCTCCAACAATACTAAAGTACCCAAAGACTAGATCTCCTCCCGGTCTCACTAATCACAATACACCCTAGAGTGTACGGGGTAACCTAAAAACACTTGACAAGACTTAGGAAAACAAATAATACTAGGCCACTTAGACAGATCTCCTCCCGGTCTCACTGTACCTAAATACCTAGCACCAAAGATAATCCTAACTATCTATCTCCTTCCGGTCTCAAGAATAGGTAGAACACTAAACTCCTGTAAATTATCAAGCAAAGTTCCTATGGAATACGTGCACCATAAACCATAAACTAGTTACGAACACAAAGTAGGTAACCTAACATGCATCTATACATGAAAGACATTCACAAAGACACATGAGGAACGATTATAAGATAATAAATCAAAGTAAAGCATGCAAACACATCTAATCAAATATTATTAGGTTTTTTACTTTAATATTTGTTCCATCAATAAATTATCAAAACCGAGAAATTACCAATTATCAATAAATATTCATCACAAACCCGGGTAGATAACTAATTAGCTAAGAATTATGGTCAAGAAAAAGAAACAAGTCTGAACCGAGTAGCAAAACATGTTTATAATTTTGTAAAACACAAAGTCTAACAAAACTAAAAATAATAAATTACAAACCCAAACTTGAATCTTCCATTATGGCTTTGAAGCTCGAACCAACCCCTTTGAAATCCTTGCGTCCCCCCTGCTTTCTGTCCGAGATCTTCTTCCAAATATCTCCGTAATTTAGAAACTCCCAGCCCCTTTTATAATTTCCTTCTCATGTCTTTTTTTCAATCCCAAGTCTCAATAAATGCCCCCTTTTGGTTTCCTATGCTTGACTTTTTGAAAATAATAAATGATCATTGCCTTTCCCCAAAGAACCCACACTCCAATCTTCTCTTTCCTAATAAATTGTGGCAACCGATTTCCGTATGGTGATATTAAATATCCACCTCTTTTGTTTTTATGTTGATATCTAGTGGACTAGGGTAATATTATTATATAAGGGATTTGATAAAAAAAGAAACAAAAGCCTATCCACTTGCATCAAACGTTGGCCATGTGATGTAGGAATTTCCTAGTAATAATATTATATGTTGTGTAATCTATGGCCATTTATAGGTTATGAAATAGAGATAGTGGGCTCGACTCAATCACAGAAAATAGCGGCAATTTTACTTCAGTCCCTGGTGCTCTACTCTACTCAACTGGCTGGTCATTTAATTGTTATTCTTTTTCGCTTCATTTGCACCAGGACCTGCCAAAACACAAAATGATATAATATAATACTAAAACTAAATAAAAACAAACAAGACTTATAAAAAGTAAATAATGAAAATATGTACTAATTTGAAAGTAATATGTAATAAAATTATTTAAACGTGTAGGAAATATTTATTAAAAATATGTATAATTTAGAGCACGTCAAATATCCCCACACTTAACCTTTTGCTTGTCCCTAAGCAAAATCCCAAGCACCATGAACAACTTAAACGCTTAACAATAACGCAAGTCTCAAACAAATTATAATGCGAACTACGAAATCATCAAACACAGCGGTTTCGCAAGACTTACAACGTTCAAAAGGTGACGAATCATAATATTTAAATGAAAACGGGCCTACCTAATCAAGTTTTTCTTACCTTCAAGCAATCAACTATGCAATGTCAATACCCCTCACAATGTCACTCATCTCTCGGCTAATATATAATGTAATTTCGAGTGAACTCTCAAGACCGAACTATGCAACATACTATCATAAGCTTGTACGTCAATCAGTTCTCCACCTAAATGTTAGAAATTCGACACGGATCAAGAGGGCTTTATTGGATAGGTAAGGGCTAACGGTAGGTTATTTTTAATTGGGAATATATGGCTAAACACGAAATCACACGATAAACCGGATAAGCACGAAACAAACACTAACATATTGGTCATTTTGACCCACAACTTTATTCTCTTTTTTTTCTTTTTCTCTCTTTTTTTTTATATTCCCTTTTTTTTATTTTTTATTTTTTTTATAAAGATAACAATAACACAATACGATCCGGTTATCACATCAACAATGGGTAACAAACGAATGGTTTTAGGCTCAAAGTGGTGTATCTAAGGGTAGTGGTGAAACGGGTCAAACACAAAGGCTACAAAAACAAGGTGATCCTAATGCCTCTATCATATCCATGCCAAACCCTAACCGAAGGTCTCAAACTGTATCAAAACGCACAAGTTCTAAAGTAATGCAACAAGTTGGTAAACACACATGAAACGAAAGTAGTGAACATATAAATATGAAACATGTAAAGGCTCAAATCTCACTATCATGTGGTATATAATGGTTACTGATATTGACAATGCACAACTAATTAACTCTCCGGCTCAATCCACTATCCTAGGCATCCCAAAACCTTTTACTCCCAAAAACCGATTCAGTCAACCTACTATCCCGCAACTTAAAGAAACAAGTGTTCTCCGACTCGTAAATTCGACAATTAAACCGTTTTTTAACCGACGTTTTGAAAAGGTTTTTGTTTTCTACGCGCTAAAGGACCGGGACTCGCAACAAACTCACTATTTTTTTTTCAATTTTTTTTTTTTTGATTTTTTTTAGATTTTAAAATTTAAATTTTTTTTTTTTTTTTTTCAAATTTTTATAACTCAAGAAACTACTAACTAGACACTAAACGATAGTTACCCATCCCCACACTTAAACTCTACATTGCCCTCAATGTAGGATGGAAACCGACTCAAAAGACTAAAATAAATAAGAAATAAAAGACAAAAGGAAAATTGGAAAGGACTTAGCTGGTTTTATAATCGTATGTTCCAAATCTCTCGTCCAATCCAGCTCGATCGTATAGCATTTCGGTCGCGATCGGCTTTGACACTGACTGGTATACTTGGTAAATGGCTTATATTCGAAAAGCAGCTCTAAAATCACCCGAATGGAGATTGAGTACGGGTGGTATAATTCAAACCTGCATAAACAAAAACAAGCAAAAACCAAAGCAGTACCGACACAAAAAAAAATGACTCAAAATACAAACTCTATAAACCTCCCCCACACTTGAATTTAATCAGGAGGTTTCTCCTTTATCCAACCTCGGTCCAACCCGTTTAATTTCAATTGTTCATCATTGTTTATTAAGAAATTAATAATGAAACTAGAAATTTTTTTTAAGCGTTCAACCGGGTCAACCCACCAAAATTTTAATTTACCTGGATCAAACCTGATACGATGTATGTAACGAGGAAGATGGTTGTCTCTGCACTTCAGTTTCTTACTTTGCTTCTTTTCATACCATCTTCTGACCCTCACAATGTGTTCATCCAAGCTTCTTTTCGCCTTCTCCCGTGATTTTATTGGTGTGATTGGCAATCCAACTACTAACTTCTCTACGGGCCGGCTATCCAACTCGTCAGCCACTTTATCTTCTTCTACGTTCGGTGTATATTTAATCTCCATGGTCGGCGTCTCTACAAGTAATGTCTCTAGATAGGCGAGATCACCAACCGGGTCAAATTCTTCATCTTCAAGAGTTGGCAAACCTACCAGCTCATCACCAAACTCATCTTCCCAAGATGGTATATGAATCCCTCTCTCATTTTCCATCTTGTCAAGTGGCTCTTCCATGTCTTCCCCCTCATCATCATTCCAGAAGTCGTCATCAGTGGTTTCAGGACCATAATACCATGGCGTGGAATACCAATAAGGCGTCACGTCCTGTTTAACCGGAGGTGGGACTGAATCGTCCGTTGTCGTCTCCAGTCCTATATCAGACAACTCTAGATTATTGGGAAGCTCCTTTTCAACCTCTTTTATCTCTACTACTTCTTCTTCTCCATAGCTCTCAAAGCCAATATCATCATCATAGTATTCATCCCATGTAAAGCGTATTGTACTTTGAGTTTTCTTCTGATTCACGTAAATCGGACAACCTTCAAACCAGTGTGGTCCACCACAGCGTTGACACCTTCGATCCACATGCTGGTTCATGCTTTCCTTAATCATTTGACTCAGTGTCTCGATCATTTGCTGAAGAATGGTGACCATTTCGGGAAACCTCGGATCTCCTTGGTCCTGTGCTGTTGATGTTATCTGAGCGAATATTTGACATGATTCCCCAAACGCCCAAACATGGGGAGGGTACTCGTTATGATAACCTGCCATGAAAAGAGTAGCAAAAGCAGCACAAAATAGAAAAAGGAAAGAAAAGAAAACAAACTAACTAATAAAAATATTCACAAAAATAAAGACTCGACAAACTAATACTAGACACAAACTCTAAGACTCAAACCCTAAGACTCAAATTACAAATAAGACCAATTAAACAAATAAGATCAGTCAAAGCTAATAACGCAATCGCCTAAGTGTCCCCGGCAACGGCGCCAAAAACTTGATGTGATAAATGCGGTCTAATAAAAAAAACTACTAACCTAATCTAGACACCCTAGTTTTAAATTTATAAACTAAGACTCTCTAAATGCTAGACCACTGACAGGCAAGTGTACCTATCGTACGTAGTAAAGCCTAATGAAGTCCGAGTATCGAACCCACGAGACACTAGCGACGCTAAACTAGACTCTGACTCAACTAATTACTTAATTGATTTATTTGATTTGATTGGATTTTGGAGTTTTAACTAATTAAACTAAAGGAATTAACTAAGATGAACTATACTACCTAGACGCAGAAAGTACTACCCAGGTTTGGAATCCTATTCGCGACTATCGGTTTTCTCTCGGAAATGGTAACTATGATGGAACCAGGTTCTAATAATACGACACTCTAAGACTAAAGATATGTTGAATCTCCTCCCGGTCTCATCAACTTCTCCTAAGGTCCTAAAGATCAAATAAAGCTCAATGGTATGGGTTGGATCACCTCCCGGTCTCTCCAACAATACTAAAGTACCCAAAGACTAGATCTCCTCCCGGTCTCACTAATCACAATACACCCTAGAGTGTACGGGGTAACCTAAAAACACTTGACAAGACTTAGGAAAACAAATAATACTAGGCCACTTAGACAGATCTCCTCCCGGTCTCACTGTACCTAAATACCTAGCACCAAAGATAATCCTAACTATCTATCTCCTTCCGGTCTCAAGAATAGGTAGAACACTAAACTCCTGTAAATTATCAAGCAAAGTTCCTATGGAATACGTGCACCATAAACCATAAACTAGTCACGAACACAAAGTAGGTAACCTAACATGCATCTATACATGAAAGACATTCACAAAGACACATGAGGAACGATTATAAGATAATAAATCAAAGTAAAGCATGCAAACACATCTAATCAAATATTATTAGGTTTTTTACTTTAATATTTGTTCCATCAATAAATTATCAAAACCGAGAAATTACCAATTATCAATAAATATTCATCACAAACCCGGGTAGATAACTAATTAGCTAAGAATTATGGTCAAGAAAAAGAAACAAGTCTGAACCGAGTAGCAAAACATGTTTATAATTTTGTAAAACACAAAGTCTAACAAAACTAAAAATAATAAATTACAAACCCAAACTTGAATCTTCCATTATGGCTTTGAAGCTCGAACCAACCCCTTTGAAATCCTTGCGTCCCCCCTGCTTTCTGTCCGAGATCTTCTTCCAAATATCTCCGTAATTTAGAAACTCCCAGCCCCTTTTATAATTTCCTTCTCATGTCTTTTTTTCAATCCCAAGTCTCAATAAATGCCCCCTTTTGGTTTCCTATGCTTGACTTTTTGAAAATAATAAATGATCATTGCCTTTCCCCAAAGAACCCACACTCCAATCTTCTCTTTCCTAATAAATTGTGGCAACCGATTTCCGTATGGTGATATTAAATATCCACCTCTTTTGTTTTTATGTTGATATCTAGTGGACTAGGGTAATATTATTATATAAGGGATTTGATAAAAAAGAAACAAAAGCCTATCCACTTGCATCAAACGTTGGCCATGTGATGTAGGAATTTCCTAGTAATAATATTATATGTTGTGTAATCTATGGCCATTTATAGGTTATGAAATAGAGATAGTGGGCTCGACTCAATCACAGAAAATAGCGGCAATTTTACTTCAGTCCCTGGTGCTCTACTCTACTCAACTGGCTGGTCATTTAATTGTTATTCTTTTTCGCTTCATTTGCACCAGGACCTGCCAAAACACAAAATGATATAATATAATACTAAAACTAAATAAAAACAAACAAGACTTATAAAAAGTAAATAATGAAAATATGTACTAATTTGAAAGTAATATGTAATAAAATTATTTAAACGTGTAGGAAATATTTATTAAAAATATGTATAATTTAGAGCACGTCAACCTTCAATTATGCAGAAGTTCTTCTTAGAGCCCAAACAAGCAACCTTTAGCTCATTACCGAAATCTGTTCCCTTCCACCCTCTAGTGGAAACGATGTCTCAAACGTTTCCATGCATCCAGGAAGCACTGTTCCCTGAAGACCTTGACCTGTGTACAACCAGACATTACATTATAACAACAAAAATCAAAGACCAAACACACATCACTACCAAGGTATGTACCTCGTACAACATAGATGTGAAAATAGGTAGGGTTTGGTTGACCCGTCAACACTTTTTATCCATATTTTAGAATTACAAAAATAATGAACTTACTTAACATGATTACTAATATAATCGTATGCCTCTTAATACACTTTGTATGGCTTTTGAAAATGTCTCTTTTTGACCCATACTAAAATGACTCTTTTTAACTAACATTTGTTTTGACCCATTATCCAGCCAGCCCGTCTTTTTTACCTCTAGTTGGAATAGATACTTGCAAATGAATAACATGATAATTAACAAGATAAACGGGCAAGAACGCAAGATTAAAACGAATAATTCATGAACTTGTGAATGGGTCAAAGTGCAATATTTTTTAAACTACCTTTAGAGTGGCGATGAACGGTAAAAGAAGGTCTCTTTGCAATCCGCCTTCATAAAGATTGTCTGGAGCACGGTTCGATGTAGCAACAAGTATCTATACTTCCATCACAAACAATAAAATAAACCGTTCAGCTTTCTTAACTCGAACATTAACGTCATTCACCCTTAGTAAATGCTTGTAACAGAACCCAATAGTCACTTACAGCACCATTGGTAAAAAGATGGCTAAATAAACGGTTTAGTATTAAAGCATCGGCTACATCAGTAACGTACGAATAACATAAGCGGAAGAATAATCAATGACCCGTTAATAAATAAAAAAAACATTGGTATATACTGAAAAAAACACGCGCATACCATGAACTCATCTAAGCATAATAAGATGGATTAATCGGATATCTCTCCTGCAACGACTTCAAGAGGATCAGACACACCTCTGTGCTTCTGCATAGTCATGTACAACCATATTATCAAACTATACTTCATCTTTAGAGCTTATAAATAGGGCTGCAAACGAACTAAACTTTCAGCGAACAGTTCATGAACCGTTCGGCGGGAAGTTCATTTGTGTCCGTTCGTTTAATGTAATGGAATGTTCGTGAACACGAACAAAAAAATCTCGTTCGGTAAGTGTTTATGAACTGTTCGTGAACACATGTATTTCCTTAACAAACGGACACGAATCGTTCAGTTCGTTTGCAACCCTAATATAAAGAAATATGAATCCATAATATGGTAATCTTTGTTCCACAATAATTTAAGATCAATGCTATTTTATTTGAATTCAAAATTAGTTACAGGTTCAATAATCAAACCAGCAACATATTTCGTATACGTTATATCTTCTAACTAGTTTAAGATCCCGCGAGTTTCGCGGGTGGCTTAACACAAACATTTTATTATTTAATAGTGTTACATAAATTTTTAAAAGGTTATTTTTTATTTCTTGTTTGTAATTTCTTTTTTATTCTAGTTTATGGTAATTTTTGTCTTAATTGATTTTTTAATTATGTTATTTTGTTATAAATTTATTATGTTTATATTCTTAAAAACAAAATTAAATTAAAATAATTGATTGATTAATTATGACATGGGTTTTATCTCACAGCAAGTCAGTTAACAATGGGCCCCTTGTGCAATTGGTGTTGACGTAGCGTGCTAAAGCCCCTAGGGGCTTTATCAATGTTTTCACGACCGGAGTTAACAGACACGCAGATGGTTTTGGTACCACCATACGCCCAAATGACTCATAAAAAAAATTAGTCACCCTCACGGACATCATATCACGATTGTTGGTACCATCATGCCCCCTAATTTTAATGCATGCTATCTCTTAGATTGTTTGTTTAAGAATCTAAATTATTATTATTATTATTATTATTATTATTATTATTATTATTATTATTATGATGTTTTCGAAATACCCATTAGCGCATTAATTTCTTTTAAAAAAGGTATTGACCATACTAAAAAAGTGTCTATTAGAACCCGAACCTATGTTGATTGTTTGTCAAACTCTCTGAACCTCTTAAGACATCAAACTATTTCATAAATTTAAAATAATATAATTGTAATAATATTGTTAAGCATTCATACTTAGTTAACACAATAACTTATTAAAAACATGGACACAAAATCGCTACCGGGTCAACTTGACCCAATTCATCCCAGCCCACTAAATTTGCATGTGTTGCCAACCAAGCTTGATGACCAAATTCCTGTAAATAAAATACAACCTTTTAATGAGAGATAACCTATTAAAAGAAAAACATGTTCCATTTTCTACCAAATGATAATGATAATAATGCATCCAGGTCTGATAAAGGCATGTGCAGTATCATAACAAAGTTCTTATAAGGCATGAATTACAAAAGCATATCCTTCTTTTTTTTTAACAGCCAAAAGAAAGTACATTCCTAAAATAAAACAACCTCTTCGCTAGCAGCTAATGAGGGAAGCACAGAACAACTAACTTAGAACCAAACAGAAGCACCAAAACCTTATACTAAAATAAATTTAAACAAATCCCAGCCCATTAAACCAGCTCCAGTTCTCCATGCTGAGGCCCGATAAGTTGTTTCTTTTCGACATCCAACAGAACGAAGTTTCTTTAATAGTCCCCAAAACTGTATGCGCAGAGGTATTTTTCCTGTTGAATACTCTTACGTTTCGGCTGATTCAAATTGACCAAAGTGTGACAAAAAAGATAGCATAGACCACACCTTTCCTCTTAGAACCCACATCTAACTCCTGGAAATAGGTAGATGTGGAATCTTAGTGACCGAGGCGAATGACGATGGCACTGGAATTGGCAGCCACACACAGACCATCCAAGTGACTGATCTAGCGAAACTGCACTCGACCAAGAAGTGATCCGTCGTTTCGTACTTAATGTGCTAAGTGCCAAACACTTACCATCACCGTAAGCCACATTCCTTACATCTAAAGCGATGGCCACCTGGATTCAGCTTTGCTTCCACCTATAGCTTGTCAAAATTGGACCCGAGTAGAACTGTTTCCACATTGTGGTTTTTACACTTCACAACGTCGTTAGGTGCACACGCAGCAGTCAAACACGCGCAACAACGTCGTTGACTGCACACGCAGCAACAACATGCCCTCAAGTGGGTTTAGGGTCGTTGACCCGTATTAGAGAAGGTTTTGAATTTCAATAAATCAATCAAATGATGACTTAATTTTGTGAAACAAATTGAAATCTAGTGAATTCATAAAAATATGGAGTATTTTATTTCAAAACCTTTTTACTGATTACATTGTGCAACTGGCATTCCAATGTTCAAAATAGAAATACGAAAAACTTAACACATTACTTAATAGTTAACAGTATGCTTCCCATTGATGTTCCAAGCCTAACACTACCATCACCGTAAGCCACATTCATATTGATTATATAGAATAAAATTTATTATATTATACAAATCATAGACTCATTTATATAAAATATATTCATAGTTAACGAAATAAATAAATATGAAATTTAAAGTGTTTTGAATGGGTATAGTCGATATTAATCTTTTCTGTTGGATGAATATGGAATTGCCCCATATTAATAACCGTTAAAATAAGTAAAACAAAAAACTGAGCAAAAAAGAATATTTTTAGTCACTCGAGTTATAAAAATATATTTAAAAGTCACTCGAGTTAAGACTTATAAGTGTTTATAACCTACTAAATTGCTCTATCTAATAACTCTCGATCATCATTTTAATAAAAGTTTTTGTAATCATAAGTAAGATATTCATTATTCATGAAATTAAAAAAAGGGCAGTAACATAAAATGGAGTTTTCTAAATAAGCAGGTTACATATGAGTAAACAATACCTCAAGGTGTTCATGCAACCTCTTCTGAACTTCCATTTGAAGTCGTAATGCTTCAGTGATCTCCAAACCCGTTTTCAACTCTAAAGAACCTATATGTACAACCTAAAAAACTATATGTACAACAACCTGAAACACAAAAGTATTCCCCTATACGAAAGGCGCACATCAAGACTGCGCCTTATCACGATTTTTGGTGTGCTTTTTTGCACCTCAGTTGCGCTTTCTGTACACCCCTTACCTTTTGTAGTCTAAAGCGCAAGACTTGGCGACTTGCGCCTAGACTGCGCCTTATCCCGATTTTTCTAAACCAAGATGACCTCAATAAGGCGGTTATGATTTACAGTCTCTGTTATTCCCTTTTTCTGAAAACTTTCTTCTAACAGAAGATTAATTCCATAATATGTCATGTTGTTCTATGTAGTAACTATGAAATAGAAAGGAATCAAAAAGAAAAATAAGACAACTTAAATGAAAGTAAAGGTCATAAATGCATAAAATATTAGCCAGCCCACTGTTGAGTTAATACTTTGGCCATCTACTTCACAAGAACTCCCCATTCCCCAAAACCACTACACAAAACCCCTATAGAAACTTAACCCAATATCAACCCATCCACCCTCTAAACATGAAGAAACAACATATGTTACGTCTAATAACATAGACATAAATGTAATATGAATACAAAACCCATTATTACCCATTATTACCTATGCTTATCGGTCAATGTCAACAGAAGGTATCGGAAGTATGCTGACTTGTCGGATGTTCGGAATCAAACTTGAAGATTTCACGTTTCCAATTGATGGTAACAATCTAGAGGACTTCGCCCTAGTACTTATCAGTGTACAACATCGTCATCAAGGTTAGATAAAAATAAAAAAAAAATCTGAAGTTAAGAACGCACATTGAACCATCACATGTACTTCATACCTCTGTTGTCAAGGCTCACCTAGGCACATTTTTAAGTCCCATCGAAACCTTCTTAGTTTGCTTAAAAACCCCTAGGGTCCTTAGATGCACCTTTATAAGGTCCAAAATAATCTTTTCGGATCGGTTTTAGATCCACGAGCAACAACATCCATGTCGTACGTGGATGAAATCGGCAATTACAAATTTAACACAAACAAAAAACTGCAACCCTAAAAATCACAAAAAAATAAACTATAAAGGTATGAAACACTTACCTTGTTAAGTTCTTCATCATTGAGATCCTTCGACACCGCAGAAACTTCTTCCGATTCCGTCTCTGATGCTCAGGTTCAACTAAGCCGGCATCTTATAATGTTGATGGTATGAATGCCACATCGTTTAGCGAGCTGGATGACACACTGGCCAACCATGTTGGTTGCTCCATTTTGCACAATTGCATCCCCTATTCATATTTAAACAAAAATTCATCGTCATTAAGCTCTTCATTCCCAGTTCCAATCTCGTTTGAGTCTGAATAAGTTCATATAACATGTCCCCTTCCTGCAAATAACTATATCATTTATTTCATTCTAAAAACATTAACAGGTGGCATCATTGTATTTACAAATAACTTTTAAAGAATAATGTATAGTTTAGTAAAAGCCAGTTTGTTATGTGTTAGCTAAATGGACTGCACATATTTTCATCTAAAAGGTTAAATTTATACAAAAAGGGCAGGTCCATCACCACCCATATTGAACTCATTCTCAAGCTCCACTTCACCAGCCAAAAGTCGACGAAGTAATGGTTGTCTTCTCCCTCTTTCTTTCTTTTAAGTTGCCACGGATACATTTATTTCCAATTACCGAGTGAGAGAAATCATTTTTGCGAGTAATTAATAGCTCTTAAGCCACATAATTATTTGCTCATACATGATAAGAACTCTTTTTTGCGAGTAATTAATAGCTCTTAAGCCACATAATTATTTGCTCATACATGATAAGAACTCATTTTTGCGAGTAAGCTACGAATGAACAAAATAAATCAATAATAAATACAAAAGCATCGCTAAATTCTTGAAGAGAGATGAAATCTTTAAACTTGCCCCGTTTATGAAAACAACTTATTCCCACGTACAATCATTAAAATGACCAGTTAAATTAAGAAATAAAAAACGAAACACTTATTAAACTTGCCTATTTTTCACTAAATGAGGAGATAGGACCAAATGTAATATAGACTTGCCTACATATACATATTGGCTTCTCTGAAGAGCCAAACATGAGGTCTTTCTACATCTTCATATAGAAGTTTCCTGATTCAGTGAGCATGTGCGCCTTGCTGCACTCAAGAAATTTGGCTGAGCCTCGCCTAGACACGCACAGTTAGTGCCTTTGACTAAATAAATTGAAGGTAAACCAAATTCTATTTTCAAAACTACATATTGTTTCTTAAACACCTAAAATTAACCACCAATTAACAAACTCAATGAAAAACCCTACCTTATTCGTGTAATACAATTTCCGAGCCTGAAAAGCCTTAAACAAAATAAAACCAACAGCCACTTGAAGGTTTCAAGCCCTAATTATAACCTGGCTACAAAATCCCAAACAGTTTGGATCAAATTTAGTCACATATTTTTATACACGAATGCAAATGAATCAAATAAGAACAAATAACTAACTTAGTAAGTAACGAAGGATTCCGATGAGAACCATGACGATTGATAGGGGGATTAGCACCCAATCTCTAATCGCTGTGTCTAATACTAACATATTTTTTTGGAAACACAGTGAGAATGCAAGAAGCAGAACCCTAATCAGAAAAACCCAAATTAGAACTTAAATAATCAAAGATGGGAACAAAAAAGTGAGAATGTAAGAAGACGTAATCAGAAGACAAATCATCAAAGAAACGAAAGTGGAGAACATTAAAACCAAGAACACTTACCTGGTTCCTTTCGATTGTTGTTGAAGATATTTAGGGTAAGATGCAATGTGAAAAGGGAAATCTAATAAAGTGTAACCGAAAGGGTGGATGAGAGCAATTGATTCAATTCGTATGCAAGAGGTGGATGTAATGGAATTTTGAAACGGCTGAAAGGAGAAGGTTTCTCAATGAAACGGCTAAATTAGGGTTTCTGGCGTAAATGAGAGGGAAATAAGTTTTTAGCGCTCAAAAACAATAAACATTGAGTGATATACTGCCACGTGGCAATAATAGGAATAAGACAGGGACAAGTGGCAAAAGATGTTTTGTTTTAATATACATAATAGATTGGAAACATTATCCAGCTATCATAACTGTTCTAAAATATAACGATATTATGTTGGTTTAGAAGGTTATATTCATGTGTTTTGACTATGAAAGTCAGCTAGTGCAGACGGAAAAAAGAAATAAATACATATATTGTGTCTGGTTAGCAATGAAACATAAAGGATGTATTACCTGCAAGCGACTATGAACGGTTAACATTAAGTCATGAAAACGGATCCTCTTTTTTCTCCAATTGCAAGGCCTGATAATTTGAAATTTATGTTGATAATTTAAAACCGACAAGAACTTAACTATTTTATATTGTATTCGCATTACAAAGTATGATGCTTACAGCTGATCGTAAAACAAATCCATCAACATGGTTTTCCCGGTGCCAACACCTCCATAAAGATAGAGTCCTTTTACGGGTGAGACCAAAGATTGTGGCATGAGACGTGACCATAACCATCTACTCCTGTAAATATAAAAAGCGAACGTTTAGTTTTCAAAATCATAAGTTCGGTAAATAAATAAAGTGATAACAGTATTTACCTCCCGGCTTTCTCATAATCAGAATAACGATCCAGACGACAAGCATCGGCTGATTTAACAAGCTCGTCATACAGCCTTTGAAGTTCTTTTAACGTGCCTATCTGAAAACACACAGTAAGAAAACATTAAAAAATCACATGTTTGGTACTTCCAAATATTAATCGGTAAATAAAGTGTGCTCTATAGTCTACACATTGTACGAACAATCAAACATGTAGTGAATTACCTGAGAATTATCACCATCCTCGAGATCACCGGCTGCTATTCTTCGTTCATACTCCACAAGTGCCATGCTCTTTTCATTTCTGTTACATATACAACATAAGTACATACATTTTTTAAGCATAAATCAATTAAAAAATAACATTTTTATTAAAAAAAATCAAACCTTTACCAGCATCAGAAGACAGAGTTCTTGAAAACATATAGGAAGGGCCCCCACATTTACAACCATTGTATAATGATCTATCATTAATATTCGATACCAATAATCTTTTAGCGACCCGGTTGATACTTTATCCCCTGACGATGGGGGTTTCTCGCCAGAACGGTCACTTGTTGAATAGCTTCGGTTCGGATTTCTCCAAAATCGGTGTTCACCTTCGATTTGTTCTTCATCTCCGGTTCTTCGTTGTCCGATTGGAGAGCTATGGAGGAAGGTAGGGTTCCAGATGGAGAGATAAAAGTGAGATTCAGAGCACACACTGATTGAATACATTGAGGGGAAGAGAATGATCGGTCGTGGAGGAAGGCAGGGTTCCAGATCGAGAGAGAAAAGTGAGATTGAGAGCACACATTGAATACATTGAGATTGAGGGGAAGAGAATGATCGGTCTGTGTATAATCAATTTGGAGCGTTGTAATACATAAAGTCATGAAAAATTTGGGAGAATGGATGAAAGGTTTGATGACATTCAATAGGGGGCAAATTTGGGAGAATGGATGAAAAATTAGAGAAACAAAACAGACTTTTGGGTTGACGTCTTAAAATTTGGGGGTGAAATGACATTATAGGACAATGAAATGCTTATTATAGGTTTATAGATAGTTGGTTGAAATATTGTATTAATTAATTGGCCTGTATATAGGTGACCTTTCTAAATAAAATAAAAGTATATAAAAACTTATATTATTAGACGAGTAGATTACGGGTAGGTTGAAGATTAGAAATATAAAGTACCTAGACGGGCCTAGGAACCATATAATAATTAAATTATAAAAATACATTGTATTTTGAACCTACTCTATTTTTAATGAAACTTGGTTCAAAATATATATATATAAATATTCTCGTTCTAATGACATATTTATTATTTTCTAGAACGTTATATTTTAGAAGTTATACTCGCCAAATAAGTGAAGTAGTTAAATTAATCATAATATATATATATATATAATAAAATAATAATAAAGTTAACAAATTGAAATGTTGATTGAAGTGTGTGTGTGTCGAGATAATCATGAAAATAAAATATAAAATAATATTAAATCTAAAAATTCTACATAGTAGATGAGTGGCATGAGAATGAGATTATACGTGTCCTTGAAATATACACTCCAAAGTTTTGAATATCTATACTATCTATTAAAGGAGCTTAGAGGCTGACCTCACTTTGCTTACGTGTCAACCAACTAGATATGCCACATAGGATTGGATGACATCATAATTCAGATTTTAATATGACATCATAATGTTCTATATAATTTTTGGTTCAAATTTCAAATTAGGAGGAATTCAATATTTTTGGGCGGCCTAATTAGGAGGAATTCAATATTTTTGGTTCAAATTTCAAATTGCAAACCCCTTTTGTTTCTATCTTCCCCCTTCTCTCTCTCCATTCTCTCGATACATATCCGCTCCTTCTCTCTCCTTCGTTCTTTAACTAATCTTTATCTTCAAACCCTAAAATGCAAAGTTGGTCAAATCTTGAAGGATTTCGACATGAAATCACATTTAAGGGGCTACAATCATGTGTGTTTGGTTCGATGTTCTGATTAAATCACTGTGAGGGGCTACAGGCTATGATGAGTTCGATCTTCTGATTAAATATTGTTGAATATGGTACCTTGGCTTGGCAGGGTTGAAGGATGGTAGATCTTTATTTGCAACCTCCCTTGCAGCTATGGTGCTTTCGTTTTTGTGTAAACTCTGAGCCATGGTGCATCTTCTTTGATTTACAAAACTTGATTCATTTTGTTGTTTGTTTGTGTGTTTTTTTGCAGTAAACTTTGATTAAGGATGGCTTTGAGACAACCTGGTTTAATCGCAATGATCTGTGTTGATTTGGTGCTTTTTGTGGCTGTTTTTTTGTTGATTTGGTGCTTTTTGGGGCTGCAGTTGTACTTTAAATTGATAGGTTTCGGGTACTCGGAGGAACCAATTAATGGCAGCTCAATCCTCATGCAGCATTCAAACGCTCATTTTATGGACCTATGGTATTTATTTTTCCTGGGATCTGTTTTTTATTTAATAACTTTAACAAGTTTTGTGGTTATGATTTATGATTAAATTACTTGAAAGACAATCAATTAACCGGTCCAATCCCTACAACGTTATCACAGATCGGCTAAACGGTGAAATCCCGAGGCTTATATACTGGAATGAAGTGTTGCAGTATCTGTAACTTTCTAAAGCTTGTATCTTTAATATAAATATTACATGTTTAACAAGTTTCACCAAAATATATGATTTTGTAACTAGAGGATTGAGGGGTAACAAATTGGTAGGAGAGCCATTTAATACCCTAATTGCTGTAGAAAGAGATAGATAGATTTGTGTATCTTATTAATTGTTTTTTTAATATTGTAGCGATGGTTGGGCAGGTGATGTGGAATTGTTTTTTATTGATGGTTGGATCATTACTAAATTATTTTACTTTCATGTTTTTAGGGATTGCATCTCAAGCCAACAGTTAATGGATTTTATCCATGAGCAATTGATATCGGTAAGTTTGAGATAACTCATGTTGTCCTTTAGTTTACATCAGGTTAGAGTTGACGTTGTTTGAAATGTTTTTGCTAATAAGTTGAAGTCACTTTCAGAGATGACGTTGTTTGAAATGTTGTTACTAATAAGCTATTCCTCTGTTGAAGAAGCAGCCAGTGAGAGTGTTTTGGTTGAAAACTTGGAGGGGTCGGTGACGTTGTCGAGGTTGTCAGGAAATGCAAAGTGATAGCATTTCCTGACAACCCTCGACAATGTCACCGACCCCTCCTAAAAATTCCATCAAAACACTCTCACTGCTTGCTTCTACACCCGAGGGTTTCTTTTTACTACCTGAACCTGTATCATCTCAATTGTGTTGACTGACCCTGTATGTGTTACATTAAGATTCAATTAGGATGACACATATGCAAAGTGAGGTCAGCCTTTAAGCTCCTTTAATAGATAGTATATATTAGGATTTTTTTGATGGTGAAAATTGATCGCTTCAGTTTTGATCACCTTATATGCTTTTGAAGCTCAGGCTATGATGATTCATATATGGCGTGTTGTTGCAACATTCCCTAATCGTTGCCGGCTGCCGTTCACGGCTGTTCTAGGTAGCGTTGGGTGTAATTGTTGTTTGGTTGATGATAATTAGATCGATGTCACCTAAGGCATATTCAGTCAATGATGTTGATGAGATGCTTCTCACCTGAGACTAAAACTATAATGAAGCAAACGTCTGCCCGAATATAAGCGAGGTCTGGCATTTTCAAATCATTTGTATTACTTTAGCAAATCATTTAGTGTTGACTGTTTTGATGAATAAAAATGATTTCAAAGTGCACTTTTCTTGTACTTTTAACATGAGGCTATGATGATTGCTTCCCTTGTGAAAATTGAATGAAGATAGCATTATGGTATGGCAAGGTTGTAGGATGGCAGTTTTTCATGCAACCTCTCTTGCAGCTATGGTGTTGTCATCTTTATGCACAATCTGAGCCTGACAGTTTGACAATATAAATGTTTTGCAACCGATTCCATGAATAGAGAATAAAGAGAGAGTTGGAAGAAGATATAATTACTTCTGAGTGCATTAAATGTCCAAAACAACTCCCTATGCATTTCAAATTTTGCCTCCTAAAAAACAGATTATTACCTAAAGTTGTATCATCTGAATTTTGAACTGTTTTGATTGAACATGTATGTGTTGTTACATTAAGATTCAATTTTGAACTGTTTTGAAAATTGATCAGTTCAATTTTGTTCACCTTAGATGGTTTTGTCATTTGGGACTATGATGGCAAGATCTGGCGTGTTGTTGCAACATGCCCAAATCGTTGCCGGCTGCCGTTCGTGGCTGTTCTAGGTAGCGTTCGGTGTAATAAAGGCTTTGGTTGATGATAATTAGATCGATGTTACCTAAGGTATATTCAGTCAATTATGTTGAAGAGATGCTTCTCAGCTGAGTCTAAAACTATGATGAAGGAAACGAGGGTGTGAACGACCTGAGCAACTCGAGCTTGGTTAATAAAAAACTGAAACAAGGCAATCTTAAACGAGCTTCAGCCCGAGCCTAAAAAGGAGCTTATTTGATAAACGAACTTGAGCATGTGGTTCACTTATCGAGCTCAGGCCGGCTCGCGGGGTTAAATGAGCCCACTGTTTATATAAATTATAATTCATATATTAAATATATTTTTTTAAATAATAATATCTACTATTTAAAAAATTATTATGAAAATAATTTAATTATATTATAATATATAAAATGAGCCCACTGTTTATATAAATTATAATTAATATATTAAATATATTTTTTATAATAATAAGATTTAGGTATTTAAAAAATTATTATGAAAAAATAATTATATTATATTATAATATATAAAATAATTATTATTAAATCTATATATCTAGAGGTGACTGAGATATTTTTATAATTGCTTTTTATAATCATCATCACACTTCTCAAAAAATCTTGATTTTAATCTCTCTCTCAACTCCCAACTCCCAACACCGATCATCATCATCATTATCATCTTCATCCATCTTTATCATCTTCATCAATCTTCATCTTCAAAACAGAGGTTTGGATCTTTATCTTATCTATATATGTTTTTGATATTTGTGATGTTTTTGAGAAAAACAGAGGGTTGATTTATGTATTTTGGTGATAAGTTTTTGATAATCAGTTCTTTGAGAATCTGAATGCCACATGATAATGATGATAATCAGTTATTTGTGAAAAAACAGAGGGTTGATTTGGGTATTTTGGTTTCAGTTTTTGATAATTAGTTTGGCATAATCTGAATGCCACATGATGATGATAATCAGCTACGTATAGTGAATCAGTTATTTGTGAAAAAGCAGAGGGTTTATTTGGGTATTTTGGTTTCAGTTTTTGATAATCTGAATGCCGCATGATGATGATAATCAATTATTTGTGAATGTTTTTGTGAAAACAGAGGGTTGACTGGATATTTTGGTTTCAGTTTTTGATAATCAGTTTTTGATAATGTCTTTGGTAATCAGTTTTTGATAATCTGAATGTCGCATGTTGATGATAATCAGTTATTTGTGAATGTTTTTGTGAAAAACAGAGGGTTGACTTGGGTATTTTGGTTTCACTTTTTGATAATCAGTTTTTGATAATCTGAGTGCCGCATCATGATGATAATCAGTTATTTGTGAATGTTTTTTTTGTCAAAAAACAGAGGGTTGATTTGGATATTTTGGTTTCAGTTTTTGATAACCAATTTTTGATAATGTCCTCGGTAACCAGTTTTTGATAATCTGAATGCTGCATGATGATGATAATTAGTTATTTGTGAATGTTTTTGTGAAAAATAGAGGGTTGATTTGGGTATTTTGGTTTCAGTTTTTGATAATCATCTTTTGATAATCTGAATGCCGCATCATGATGATAATCAGTTATTTGTGAATCAGTTTTTCATAATCAGTTCTTTGATAATAAGTTTTTGATAATCAGTTCTTTGATAATCTGAATGCCGCATAATGATGATAATCAGATATTTGTGAATGGGTTGATCTGAGTATTTTCGTTTCAGTTTTCCAGGTTTGTTTGTGATGTTTTTGTTCTGTTTGTTTGTTTTGTTTTTGTTTTGCTTTGTTCTGTTCTGTTTGTTTGTTTTGTTTTTGTTCTATGCTATCATAGTAGTATCAAAACAAGGTTTGTTTGTAATGTTTTCTGTGAAAATATTGTACAGAATGGCTGTTGATGTAAACATACGCAAAACACCAACTACAAAGGCGAGAACACTTGACAACCTCCTAGAAGATGGTGCGGTGCACATAAGGAAGTAATTGATCAGAACGATCAATTGCATATGAATGAATATAACCCCAGTGGCAGATATGTAATTAGCGAGCTCTGGAATTTCAAGGAAAATCGAAGAGCTACACTGGGGTTATATTCATTCATATGAATGAATATAACCCAAGTGGCAGATATGTAACTAGCTACACTGGAGTTATATTCATTCATATCTGCTACATTTCGAAGTGCACCCGTCAGTAAAGATCCACAATTGCTTGTGGTGGGATGACGTTTTGTCTCTGTATTGTATGTTACGGTCTTTTGTTATCGAGTCTGTAAGTTCCGTCAAGTCTACGAAGTTGGTATGACGTTTTGTGTCTGTATTGTATGTATTAAAAATTGGTATGACGTTTTGTCTCTGTATTGTATTGTATGTTCGCAAAAACCACAGGGATGCAAATTGCATTTTTCTCTTAATTTTAATAGTATCAAAGATATGGGCTTTATTGAATTGTTCAATGACATTTGGTTATTTAAATTAAGTCATCTTTTTATTATTAGACAACATAAAATTAGGTCATGCTTTTATTTTAGACAACATATTATCAATTTGTTAGGTTATTTCTATATCAAACATATGACGGATCATATGTTTAACATTGTTTTATAAAGATATGTAACCAAACAGAAAGAATTTAAATAATATATTATAATATGTTTTTTAGTTTTTGATTCCGATCGTTATTAGAACAAACCCATGTATTCACACGGGCGTACACCTAGTAGTATAAATAGCAGATCAAGATTTCTTTTTGTTGGCCACTATCTTTTCACTCTCGTCTCCCTCTCTCTAAGAGTTATATTTGTTATTTTATTTTTTCATCTGTAGTAATAATAAAACTCTGTCCCGTTTTAAGTGTTTTAACTCCCAATCACCGCTACCCTTTCCGATTGATCTGAGCCCCATAACACATGTCAAGGCTCTGCCTATCTAAGTTCGTTGGGGTTCTGTCTCGTGACATAGGGACAAGGTTGAATGGGGGGTACTATACTTAACACGAGTGCATTATATATTTTTATAGCTCAGAAGTTATACCCAAAATTCTACCAGGAGACTTTCTAGTTGAACCCTAAAGTTACAAAGTGGGTCCATTATCTTTTCTCACCGTTTTATTCTGTAAAAACTCTCATCAAAAGTCCTACCTATTATTTTATTTGTCCAAATTGAGACCTAAGTAATCCTGCACAAACCCTAAAATTTATAGAACAATCAGAATCAGGATCAGGGACCCTAAAACTCGGGGGGGGGGGGTATTCCCTATTAACGATTATCTTCATAAGTTGCTGTAAAATGCGAGATTCTTCGATCCGTCGACTCAACTGAGCTATAAACACACATGGCAACCCTATGATAAAATGTGACCCGTCGCGCCACGCGACGCAACCACGTGGACCCCTCGCGCCACACGAGGGGGTCAAATCTTCAGTATAAATAGAGGGGTGTGGGACTTGCAGTTTGGCGTTGGAACGACGATAAAACTCAATTCGTATACTGAGTTATAGTCTGATTACTACCAAACACACACATAAGCCCGAATTCTGCCGCAAAACAGGGTATTAACTTGATCGCTGCTACGATTCAATGTCCGATCGATTTAAACTATCCGATGAATGTTTAAGTGCTGCTCAAACTTGGGTTATGCTTTGTCATTCGTCGTTAATTCGATGGATGTTTAAGTATTGCACTTTGTCATTCGTTGTGAGGGTTTTAATCTCGTGAGTTATCGTAAATGTTGTATTAGTTACTTACCTAGTTTCGTGTGCATTGTTATTTAAACTAGGTTACAAGGCTAATCAACAGGCTAAGCTCTGCCTGTATAAATCTGCAATGTATCAAGGCTTATCTATATGCTAAACTTTGCCCGTATGAATCTGCATGCTTATAATGTGAGTCATTCTCTTTTTATCAAAGTACTTTATAAATTGTTAAATGTTTTCAAAGTTATAATTATAGGGATTAAGTCTTTGTAGTCACCAAATTACAGCCGGTATGTGGGGTTTTGTATACATTACTTGATAACCTTCACCATTGGACAACGAGTTAGCCAGGGGGTGATATGACCATAGTCACAGACACCATTGGACTCTGAGGTTACCAATGGATGTTCGAGTGACAAATACTGTGGGTAGTTGGTTGATATGTGGAAACATTGTAATCGCTCTTAATACTGTAAATTATAACAAACGCGTCGTTTTAGTAAAAAGAATGATTCACCAGTATTTCCTGCTGACAAAACCTTTTTAAAACGCATTTCAGGTAATTACAGTAGATTGGGGTAAGGGATGGATACGGCACTGAAAGGCTTCAAGAAGTGGCTTATTTTATTAATTAAATCAAATTAAGAAATATTGTTTTATGTAATTGGGTTTATCCCTTATTAAAGTTACCTTTGTAAAACATGGGTTTATCCCATCTCTTTAATAAATAAAATCCGGTGTTTTCTAAACTCTGATATTTTTCCTAACTCACAGTCCTGATGAAATTTCCGCTGCAATATTTTTCAAAATAATCACCGATACCACTTGGCTGTTTGCGACTCCCGATTTTGACCAGGGTGGGTCAGGGGTCGTGACAGTACTGGTACCGAACTGTACCGTACCGGGTATTTTCGGTGCCGGACCCCATTTTTTTGGATTTTCGGTACCGATACCCATTTTTTGGATTTTCGATACCGGTACCGAGCTAATCCCTAGCGTCCCTGCATCAAACTAATGTGGAATAGAAACAACAATTTTACAAATACAAAAAACTTGAATAACTAAATACATGACAAATTGACAATATTTATTTATTTAATTTATTATATACTTTATAAAACCCGCCATCAAGTCACTCTTAACCATTTAATGTGCTCTTAGCTAACCCTTCGATTGTATTCTTTGGTTCATGGATGGCATGTACTCTCTTGAATTCTTTTAATGGGTGGGTTGAGTAACGGGTCAAAACGAGCAACTAATTCTTTTAAGACAAGTGTGAGATGTTGTGGGTATTTTTTTCCTTTTATGATATTGGCAAATGTTATTGCTTAAGTAAATATTTATAAGAGTTTCTTGGTTTTGGCAAATGGTTTGTAATAGAATGGGACTTTTAATATAAGTTTTAATGGCATGTCTTCATATTTTGGACGTGTATGTCCTATATAATGAATACAAACCTGTGACTAACATGAGATTAAATTTCTTGGTTTCAGGCGGAGGAGTTCAGAGAGAATTGAGAGCATGAATGGATAGAATCTTTAAATGGTTTATGCATGAAGCTTGGATGTATACTTTTTCATATAATCATATTTGAAACATATAATTTGTCCTAGCCTTGGTAATCATATTTGGATATTTGAATAAACAAATTTTGCTTCTTATTTTTCCAATTATTCAAGGGAAATATATCTTAATGCATTTTGTTTGTCATTTGAGCTATAACAGGCTATGTATATGTTTGAATCAGGTCTACATTTATTCGAGTGGTAGGCAATTGGTACAACGGTTAATATTTGGATATAGAAAGTATGGCTACTTAAGAAAATATTTATGTGGATAATTCGTCACGAGAGTGGGGTAAAACTTGATCCTTTGATCTTGAATATTTAGTGTGAAGCCTCATTCTATTGTCTACCATTTGTAGGAACAAAAGAGACAGAAAGGTATATTAAGATCTCAGAGTCCTTGAAGTCGACAAGCCATCCGATATACTATTTTGTAACCAATGTGATTCAAGCAACCTACCTTTTCAGAATGTTCAGTTAATTTTTGGAGGCCGTTTTTTTAGATTGAATTCTTGTATACTGGCTTGTATTTGAAATATCCAGTTTTCTCACATGGTCAACTTTATGTTGCGTTATCAAGAGTCAAAAGCAGAGCCGGTGTTAAGTTTCTTATACTAGACAAAGATGGGAATGTAACGAGTAAAACAACAAATGTCGTCTATAAGGAAGTTTTTTCCGGGATTTGAATAATTTTCTGATTGTTTCTTCCAATGTATGCGTTTGTACAGAATATTAAATTTCAAAGTAAATATTATGTTTTTGGTTCAAGCCGCGTTTAACGCGTGCATTAACCTAGTTTTAATATACATGAAAGCATTAAGTGTAATTTAACTAAAATATAATGATGATAAAGAAATAGAAAAAGAACAGGTGTTTATTGCATTGTTTGGTGAGCTTTTATGTGGACTTTGGAAACTCAGATCTGATTATAATGAACGTGGTGGTAGATGGAGTGGAGGAGGGTTTGGATGGTTAGAGAGAGAGAGAAAGAAAGAAAAGGTGTATGTTTTTTATATGTTGTATATATATATTTTAAATCTGATTTGTTTTATCATTTAAATTTATTTTATATAACTAAATGAGTAGAATTACCAATCTGCCCTTATGTGCAAGGCACATGTTATATTTAACTGAAAAATTTAACCAAGTTAGGAGCAAAGGACGTAGAGTGAAATGTTATATTCATTTACTATATTTATTGTCCTTCTAGTTTAAAATTTTAATAGATAACTAGCAAGATTTTTCTGCGGATGCGGCGGGAATTCATTGATATTAGTTAGGCCCGTGATGGTATCCGTATGGTACCGGCACTTTGCTAAAGTCACGATACATACAAAAGAATGTGTTTTACATTAAATGTCATAAAAACTAATACTAATACCGGTTTCCGTTAATAACGATGAAAAACCACAAAATGTTAGTATTAGTTTCGATAAAAAATACCAATACCGATGTCGGTATAGGTTTGGTTTGTTACGATACTATTTTAAATAAAGAGTAAAAATGTTATTTTAGTCCATGTGGTTTGGGCCATTTTGCCACTTTAGTCCAAAGGTTTCATTTATTACATATGGGTCCAAAAAGTTTTCAATATTACCATTTTAGTCCAACTGACTTAACCCCATCCAATGACTTCTGTTAGTCAGGGGAATTTTTGTCATTTTTTCTATTTTTTCAATTATTATTATTATTATTATTATTATTATTATTATTATTATTATTATTATAATACCTATTTATATGTCGAACACATATCAGATCGTTCAAAACACAAAACCCATTAAAAACTAACACGATCAGAGGGCGATTGAATTGTGAACGTTCTTCTGAGGAAAGCAATTCCCCCAAAGCATTGGTCAAGATCCCATTTCAGTGGTATGTCATTATTTTATATGTACTTGTGAATAACATCGCTTATTAATATTGCAGGTAGGGCAAAGTGTGATGTTTTGCTCAACTGAAGAACAATATGTGCGAGGTATTTAAAAGGCCGTACACCTCATGAAAAAGATTGTGGTGGTGAAAAAGATTATTGCAAAATGTAATGGCACTTTAACACCTGTTGCTACCAAGATATTTGATGAAATCAAGATTGAGGCCTTACAGTACAGTGTCATTTGGACTGGTGGAACAAAGTATCAAGTTAGTCATGGCTTTGATCAAAGGATTATTATTCTTGGAGAAAGAACCTGCACATGCAGGAAACTGGACCTTACCGGTATGCATTACAAGCATGAAGTGGCTGCAATCTGGAATTAGGCTCTACATGGAGATGGTGAGGCTATACCAGAGAAATGGGTTGAGAATTGGAAAAATTGGAACGTTGTGTTGTTGATAGTTGTTACACTATGAAGTAGGATTGAAAATGGAGCAACTTACCTTTGAATTTGTGACAGATCCTCCGGCTGCAAGTGTAGAAAAGAAGATGAGTGAACTGTGTGTGGTTAAATCTAACGGTTTTTTGGGCTAAGCTTAAAATATTGAGGTGATGGTTATTTGAATTGGCCCAAGGTTTTTTGGGCTATGGTTATTTGTGTCTATGTTTTTATTTTTTTATTGTAGTCTAAAATATTTCTAATTTCTAATTTTAGTTGTAGTCTAAAATATTTCTAGTATGTTTAATTGAACTAGTATGTTTTAATTTTAATGAAATTTATAATTTTAGTGTTTTATTGTTAATTTCTAATTTAAAAAAATTTAAAAAAGTTGTGAGTGATGGAATTCCATCACTAGTGATGACCACCCCCACTAAAAAAAGGCTGTGAGTGATGAAATAATGGTTGATGACATGACAGAACTTGATTGGATGTTGTGAGTGATGAGTAATGACCACCCACACCACCCTTATATGTTGTAAGTTTTGGGTGTGTGAATAAAAGTCTCAAAAGGTGGTAAATACTTTGTCCCACATTGGTGTGGGAACAAAGTGAGTGGTTGTTTATAAGGTAAAGTCTTTACTACTCCATTGTAGCTTTATGAAATGTTTTATCACAAGTCCTACCCGCGCGCAGGAATTTGGTTGAACTCGTGCGTGCTCGCACGCAGTGGCGGACCCAGAATTTTTTTCCAGGGGGTGCGGAATATTTTCAAAGATTTTAGGCCCTAGCTGTATAAAAACATCGGTTCATAGCGGGTCGAGTCGAATCATGTAAGACAAAAGAACATCAAACTAAAATTTATAAATCATCAAAAACACGTCAAACGTCATTACAAATTACAAATGTATTTAAAATTGTGTCCTACAGGTTTTTTTTTAAATATATCCAAAATAACATCTAAAGATACTAAATACGCCGTAAGTTCATTACATTCTTACTCATTGTTCCTAACACATATAATTTGCTTCATAAGTTCATAAAACAACACTAAACACTTAAACAAAATAAACAATCATGTTCAACCATAGCCCATATCTTTCAATTATATTTTTAAACATTCAAGCCCTAATATTAAATGTTGATTACTTGTAACTAATCATTTAAACAAACAAAGCTATAAATAAAACAACAAAATCATTTAACTACAAATCTAGAACAACAAAAAAAATAAAAATTAAATAAAAAGATTAAACCCTTACACATCTATATTTCTCCTAATCATCACATAAAACAAAATAAATAAATAAATAAATAAACGTGTTTTATAATTAAGGGTTTATCCCTATGAAAATCCTTTATGTAAATACGGGTTTCATCCCACAGTTTATGAAATGAAAACTACGGTGTTTTGAAAACTCTAATATTTTTCCTGACACCCGGTCCTAATGAATTTTCCGCTGCGATAATTTATAAAAACCGGTACCATTTGTATCTGCTTACGGCTCCCGCCCAGGGTAGGGTCGGGGGTTGTGACAGAATGTGGTATCAGAGCCACTGGTTTAAGCTAATTAAGTATTGTAAAAATACTTAAAATTAGTAGTTAGGGGGTGTGCAGGCCGTCGTTGCTCCTTGACGCACCGGAAACAAGCCCCGTACCGAGTAGCCTATTATTCTTGTATCTAAATCATTACAAGCGTGAGTACTTTTATTAGGCTGGAGGGTATGGAGAGCCTCATCCCCAAGGGGATGAGCCGCAACGTCACCGCCGCGTAAGCTCGGCTTGGAGGGGATGGACCTAGGGGGTGGGGGATGAACCCCTAGGTCCATCCTAGAAAACCCACTTTAATATATATATATAATGTAAGTATCTATAGAAAACCCACTTTAATTTAGAAAACCCGGGAAACTCAAAGCTCCCGATTTTTTTTTTTTTTGAAAAAATTTATACATGTTATATACATGTTTTTAAGGGTTTTGGGCAAAAAAAATCAAAAAAGCGTCGAGTAGATATTTTAAAAAAAAAATAAACAAGTTTTGGTGTAACACGTGTTACAAATATGTCAGATGAATGTAACACGTGTTACACCAAAACTTGTTTATTTTTTTTTTAAATATCTACTCGGCGATTTTTTGATTTTTTTTGCCCAAAACCCTTAAAAACATGTATATAACATGTATAAATTTTTTCAAAAAAAAAAACATCGGGAGCTTTGAGTTTCCCGGGTTTTCTAAATTAAAGTGGGTTTTCTATACATCCTTCCCATATATATATATATAGGGTAGGGATCCTAAGAGAAGTCCATATATATATATATATAGGGTATGGATCCTAAGAGAAGTCCACCCTATTTGAGAAACTTGAGAAGCAATCTGGACCACACATTTTCCCTAAGCAAAAAATGCAAAAAAAAAAAGGTGAAAAAAATGCAATTTTTTTTTTTTGGAAAAATCGCAGCTTTTTCTTTAAGTATTAATTTTTTTTTTTTTGGATTTATACACATATGTATATTGTTAATCTTTTAACTATACATATATGTATATACATGTTTAAAATTGAAAAAAATATGTCTTATAAATCCTAAACATTAAACCATAAACACTAAAGTTAAACCTTAATGCTAAACCCTAAACTCTAAACCCTAATGCTAAACCTTAATTCTAAACCCTAAAGCTAAACCCTAATGCTAAACCCAAAAGCTAAAACTAAACCTTAAAGCTAAACCCTTAATGCTAAACCCTAATGCAAACCCTAAAGATAAAACTAAACCCAAAAGTTAAAGTTAAACCCTAATGCTAAACCCAAAAGCTAAACCCTAATGCTAAACCCAAAAGCTAAACCCTAATGCTAAACCCTAAATACTATTGCTAAACCCTAATGCTAAACCCTAAACCATAAAGCTAAACCCTAAACCCGAATGCTAAACCCTAAATACTAATGCTAAACCCTAAATAACACTTGTTTTTCAATTTTAAACATGTATATACATATATGTATAATTGACAATATACATATATGTATAGTTAAAAGATTAACAATATACACATATGTATAAATCCAAAAAAAAATTAAAAAAAAAATTAATCCTTAAAGAAAAAGCTGCGATTTTTCCAAAAAAAAAAATAGCATTTTTTCACCTTTTTTTTTTGCATTTTTTGCTTAGGGAAAATGTGTGGTCCAGAATGCTTCTCAAGTTTCTCAAATAGCCTACTACTTCTCACATGATTCTTATCCTATATATATATATATATATGTATATATAGCTGTGTGTGTGAGGAGAGAGAAATGGAGCCCCGTCGAGAACGGCTGGTGGGAGACGCTGGGGACGGGCCAGACCGAGGGGGGCGGTGTGGGGAACCGGCGCAGGGCCAAGCCAGGCCTAAGCCGGCCCCCATAGCGTTTGTTCTTAGTAGGCCACTAAGGCTGATCGGTATGGTGACGGAGATGAAGACGGGACGGGATGAAGACGGAGGGGGCGGGATGGGGTGACGGAGAGGACGTCGGAGAGAGAAGAAAGGGGGCCCACCATTTGGATCGTCCTCAACGTCGATATTCCGACGTTGAAGACGGGGACGGAGCTCGACGGGAGGGGGCGGATGGGGTGACGCCGGCGCCGGGCGAAGACGGGGTGGACGATGCCACCATACCGATCAGCCTAAAAGGTTCTAATATGCTATCAGATGTTACTATTTTGATATGACATGTGATTGACATTCTACTTCTTCCGTATCAGTTTGGAGGTTGGTTATGTTTGGCCAGGAAACAGATCATTTCCTAAAAATCATAGTTTCAGAACAATCTAGTATTTTTTTTAAAGAGATGTAAGCAATGTTTTAAAATACGGTTTTTATACCGTATCGGATTGAGCTAAGAAATGATTTAACCGTATGTATTGGACGGTTTAACCGGGTGTACCGGATGGTTTAATCGGTTTTATCAGACGGTTCAATCGATACTACCGGCCAGTTTGAACCGGTTTTTAAAACATTGGATTTAAGGTTAATTTAAGAAAACTTATTTTGTTTTCTTGAACGAATCGTGTGACATTTGTATTAGTAATTAAATTTTTTTTAAATATTAAAAAGTATTTTTAAATTAAAAACCGGTTTTGATGGGTGGTAAAGCATTTACTTTTCACATAGTTTTTGTTATGTGAATCCGATGCAACTTTCCACTCTCTTTTCTTTATTTGCTTTTCAAATCTTTTTGTATAGTTTGTTTTATTAATCACCTGTTTAGAATATTAATCATGTAGTTATGTTCCCCACGTTAAAAACTAATATTGTCGTCTTATACACTAATTTCTATTTTTTTAAATAATACAATATCTTATTATGTTTTCTTGTACTTACACATGCTACGAAAACATACAACCATACAAAACAACAAACAATCGGTAGAAGACTTGGTCCAAACGTTAGCTTTTTGGTTGAGATTGACAAATTGTGTCAAAGATTGATCATGACGATTCATGATTCAAAGATCAGGATTGGTTGGGATTGAGTCGAGATTTATCCAGTGGCGGACCCAGAAATTTTTCCATGAGGGTTCGGAATATTTTAAAAATTTTAGGCCGCCTAGATATATAAATAAAAAATTCGGTTCGAGTCGGGTTATGTAAAACAAAAAAAAAATCAAACTAAAATTTATAACAATTTAAAAATTTTAGCCGCCTAGACATATTCTTTAATTTTCAAGTTTTGAATTTCAACTTTTTAAACCCTATACTAGAATTATATAATCAATAAGAGATTAAAAGACGACAAACTCATCCTATAAAGACTAGAACAACCCTAAATTACCTCAAAACACAAAATTTAAACTTTTTTGACTCATCCTCTTATCTCATGAGTCCTGAACAAAATCACATAAACATCAAAATAACAAAAAACAAAACATGTACCTGTTTGTAGCCGGAATTACGCTGTTCATGGCCTGAATTTTGCAGTCGCCGTCGGGGATGGGGGTGTCGCTGGCAGTGAGGTGAGGCAGAGGGAGGGTGGGAGTCGCACAAAGCTGGCAGTCGATTGAGTTTTTCTTTGTAAACTGGACTGATTTTGTTTAATTAAAGATGTATTATGAATTCAAGTTTTATTAAAGGGGTTAGTGGGCTAACTTGTTTACATAATTGGGTCGGGTTTCAATCCGTGTTCACAATTTTTTTATATAAATTCCTAACATTTTTTTTCTAAGGGGTGCGGACGAAAATTTCCAAGGGGTGCGTTCGGGATTTTTCACGAAAAATACCACTGGTTTTTTTTTCAAGGGGTGCGGCCGCCCACCCACGCTATAGAGTAGGTCCGCCCCTGGATTTATCGTGATGATTAATGATCCTAAGATCGGGTTTGGTTGAGCTTGTGTCGGCATTGATCATGACGATTAATGATCCATAGATCTGGTTTGGTTGAGATTGTTCGAAGATTTAATGTTGGTTTACACAATGTATGATTATAAATGCACGACCCTTTCAACTATTGTTCACCTGTACGTTTGAAAAGTGGGGAGTCGTATTTGGTACCTTTATTTTGCACGTTCAAGTGATGGTTGAAAGGTCTTGAACATAAATTTGTTTAAAATCTGATAAAAAAACATTATTTTTCTTATATTGTGATTATAAGTTTTAAAGCAACCTACACCTCTAAGAACAGTGGCGGAGATTGACCAAAAGTTTTGTGGAGAGGAGGGAGAGTCATGAGACCCAATTTATATATTGCATAAATATTTAGGCAAAATAATGGGGGATCTTATATAATTTTAAAATTTTCGAACGAAAAATTGAAATTTTTATACTTCTAACTGAAACATTGATGGGGGAGGGACGTTGCGACTTGCGCACCCCACGGTTCCCACTAAGCTTCTTCCCATGTGAAGTCAACCTAAAGCTTCTTGTTTAGGTGTGAACAAAAAGACACAAAAACACCCTCGGTTGTAAGAAACTAAATGGAGATTAAATATATTATATTTTGAGAAAATTATCAATCTAGCCAAGACTTTAATCAACTTACCAATCTAGCCATGGGATGCGTCCTTGGAAGGCCACTCACATGTATGAGATGAGTCTTTCAAGCATGGGATGAGTCCTTGGGGAGAAACCAATAAAAAATAGACACGTGGCATGGGATGAGTCTTTCAAGCATGGGATGAGTCCGCGGACGCATGGGATGAGTCTTTCAAGCATGGGATGAGTCCGCGGACGCATGGGATGAGTCCGCGGACGCATGGGATGAGTCTTTCATGTGTGGGATGGGATGAGTCTTTCCACGTGTCAGTTGGGGATTGGCGGACGCAATACTTGGCCATGCAGACGCATCAGAAGACTTGGGATCTGTGAGTGGCCTTCCAAGGACGCATCCCATGGCTAGATTGGTAAGTTGACTTTTTTCTTGGCTAATTTTGTAATTTTCTCTTATATTTTTTAAACAATAACTCCTTTTAATAAAATTCTTTGTTTGTTAACAAGATCATAGTTCTAGACCTTATGGTTTAATAAGTGTAACTCTGAAGAAGAAATGAGGTTAATGTAAAACAAACATTACCACATGAATGCAAGTACGCATAATGGATTTAATGGTACCATCAATGTTTGCTAATTCATTTTATGCCCAATTTTCAATTCTTCAATTTTTAAATCGATAGAGATTATCATTTACAAACTTCTCCCTAATCTTGTTAGGACCAACCGATCTTTTTCTCCAACTAAGGTAAATATTATCTTCGCAATTTCTTCATAATCTTGGTCCACTTCTCTACATTATTCTTGCTTATCAACACGGGATCTATTTATATCGATCTTAGGCTCTTAGCTTGTTTACTTGTCTAGACAGAGCACAATCAATCTATGATTGAACTATTCGTCAACCACCCTCCCGTATGATAGTCTATTGCCGATTGGACCAGGAATCAATCGTGTTGTCTCCATCCATTAAGCTTTCTATTTGATCTTTTAAACATTTAATGTTCGTGTTTTGAAGGCAATATGAACGTATGAACATAAATACACACAAAAATTAGGTCTTGTAACCGTTTTGTACATTAAATGGTGATGGTGTTTATTGATTTATGGTTAGGTAAAGCATATACATCAATGTAAGCTAGTTTTATAGTTGGAACTTCCTTTATGAACACATAAATTACCTAACTTTTTCATTACATTAAACTCACTAACAAACTTAGTACAACCTCTTCTAATTAACCATCCAAAACAATTAAAATGTACCCACGGCATTCTAGCCTAGTGGTATCTTGGGGGTGGGATAAGACTTATGACCATTAGGTCATGGGTTCGATTCCCACAAAGGGGGTTTTCCCAGATTTATTGGGTTTCCTCCTGAATTGGTGTATAGGCATTATTGCCTAGTGGAGATGGATATGATCGGGTGGATCTGCTGGTGGCACGATGATACTCCAGTGGTCCGTCAGTGATCCAAATTTGCCGTTCAAAAAAACAATTAAAATGTGCAATAAAAAAATAAAGTAAATTAAAAGCAAAGGTATCACAAAAGTCACCAATTAGGTTCATTTCATTTCATTTCAATTTTCAATATCCTTTTTTTTAACAGCAAAAGATTCTATAAAATATAGAAAACAGGTCAACAATGCTGTAAAACCCAAAGACAAAATACAATTTTCAATATCTAGTTAAGAAAACAACAATATTATTATATCAAATTTTAATTTTATTATAGAGACCCAAATTGTACAATTAAAAAAAGATCTCTAACCTTAATCACAATTCTTAACCATCTAATATTCTAACTAGACAACTCCGACGCCCTAGGTGACGCCACCGGAAAAAGCGGCAGCAGCTGGGGCTCCGCCGCGCCACGTGGCGTCACCGCCCTGGGCGACGGATGTAAATAAAACCCTTTTTCCTTAATCACCCTCTCTTCCTCCGAAACCGACGGCGACGATTTATTATTATTATTATTATCATTATTATTATTATTAAACCTGTCTTGTATCAATGGAGTCACCGGACTTAACGTAAGCGCCGGAAAATCAAGAATGCTGGGGGACAAGAGTTCATGGACACGTGGCGATGATAACCCATGACCCGAATGAGATGGGTTGATCATCAACCCGGTTTTGAGGCTGTTACGACGTTCGTAGAGTTTGTATTTCTTTTGTTGACCGGTTTTGACCGGCGGTATGGATGTTGACTTTGATGGAGTTGGAGTTGGATCTGGATGATGGGTCGGGTTGGATGATCCGGTTAGCATCTGGACTACTTGTTTGAAGGAAGTGGTGTCGGCTTGAACGAAAGTTGTTGGGTGTGGGTCGGATCTTGAAACGGGTGGTGGTGTTTGGGCGGCGGTGCTGTTGCTGCTGGTGGCCGGAGATGGTGGTTGGTTAGTGGGTTGTGGTGGTGATGATTTCCATTGATGGGTTTGAGTTAAGTGGAAAAGATGAACAAGGGACAAAGAAAGAAGAGAATGTGAAGAGTTTGAGGTGGTTTTGATGGGTTGTATGTATGGTCACTCACTTGAGTTGAGTTGAGAATCTAATGTTTTGTGTGTCAACTTAGGGTTGTATTTGTACTATGTCTACTTTAAGTTTAGTGTTTTTTGGGATTTAGGTCCTCCTTGTTTTGAGGTTTTTGTTTGTGTCCCTTTTTCTTTTTCTTTTGAGATTGTTATTGAACTTTTAACAAGGTTTTCAAAAACCAACTTTTTTTTTATGAATTATCACGTGAAACAAACAATTTGCTCAATAAAATTTCACTTATAACCTAAGTTATAGGCATGATATATAGAGGATGAGATAAGTATAGATCTTTTTTTTTAATTTCTGTCACCAAGAATAAAAATTCTGACATATGATATGAAATAGAGTCTCTAGGGACTTCATTGTAACACGTTAAGTGGGGACTTCATTGCGCTATTTCAATAACACCAATCAATGACATAAATCCCCCCAATTGTTACTCAATCAAATAATTTTTTTCTATTTTTTATAACATTTAAACTAAATAAAAAATAAAGTAAAAATAATTAAAAAACACAAGGTGGGTTGTGTAACACCCCGAAAAATATAAAACTTTATAATTAAATTATAAAGTATAAATAAACGAGAAATTACCAACTAGGAATTTTAACCTAGTTAGTTACAAGTTAGAAATAACCTATATTAGGGTTAAAAGCAACTAAATTAAATGGTGATCAAAATGGAGGGACCTAAGTTGTAAAATTAAAACTTTATTTTAATTAAATCAATAAAACACACCAAACACCCCACAAGGAGGTGTCTGGTCGACCTGAACATCAGGGGGCGACACCCCAATTCCAAAAACCCAAGAATTCTACTAAAACTCTCAAATTGGAGGTGCAAATCTGGTCCAAACGAAAATCCGAGCTTAGAATCGTGATCCTCATCACAAGAGGATTACAAGGTATGTAAAATTTAGTGAAAACTCTTAATTTGAAATTCTCATGAAATTGGGAAAATCTGAAATTAGGGTTGCATGTTTATGTTGTGATGATTTAAGAACAACCATAGTGTCTAGGGACAAACCCTAAACAAACACAAGCTGAAATCATGTAAAATTTTAGTGGAAACTATGATCACCATTGTAGGTGATTAATGGGTTATGTGTTAATTGATGAACACTAGGTTAGTGGGTGTTAATCTTGTGTAATTTGATAATTTGGAAGTGATTTCAGAAATCTAGAGGTTAACAATCATGTAAATTGTTGATTGAGGTGAAATTAGGGCTAAATGCTAAGCTATAAACTTGTCATATAATCACGTGAAAAATCTGCCTTTAAGGTGTTTGTGAAAATGCCTCAAAGAAGGCTTAAAATAGAAATTTAAAGATTTAACGCATAATTATGATGTTTCGGTGTATTATGCGAAGTAAGGTTTAAATAGAGTTCTAAACATGTCTTGAATTGAACTCTATAGGAAAGGATACCAGAACGTCAAGTGGACAAGCCGGTAGTGATTTGCGGTTGAAGGGCGTACACTAAGGTATGTAATTTGACCCGTTACATTAAGTATATGTTGATGTTTATAATATGCGTAGATGAATTTTTAGAATAAGGGTTGTTTTAAATTAAAGCGGTGATGTCGCTTTATTGAACGATTGGTCAGATTTGGTTGAAACTCGTTGGTAGTCGTTATATGGGAAGGTTCCTTAGACGAGCCAAACGGGTCGAATAATCAAATAAAACATGGATTTTGTTTGGTAATATGATTGATTTGTTTATTGTTATCGATTAAATATTTGAATATTAGAACACGAGAATTCAATATGTTGGTTTGCTAGAAGAAGGATCCGAGAAAAGTGTGTGGGCAAAACAACCAAAATGCCAAAAACTCAAATGTGCAGGATCCACCGTAAGTTACGGTGACACCGTAACTTACGGTAGAGGTCAGGGGGTTTACGGTGTGAATCTCCTGGTTTACGGTGGACCTTTGTTATACACCGTAAGTTACGGTAAGGTCTGAATTTTTGAAAATCTTGTATAATTGTAAAATTCAAGTTCACTTCAATCATAGTTTTGATCAAGTATTATTTCTAACCATTCTGACATAAATGTTTATGTAAACATTGCAGTTTTAGGTACTCAAAGACTTATGGATGACGGTCAAGCAACTTTTCAAGAACCGAACACATACTTTTGAAGCTTCCGCATAAATTAACTCGGTTAAAACAATCTTTATGATGTAATTGTTGTTAAACAACTTTTGAAATCTTCTAACTTAGTCGTTAGTTGACTATGTTTTTTTTTTACTTGTGAAATTTTGTAATGGATGTTTTAGGTTACTTATCAATATAATAATTGAAATGGTAGAAAATTAGATGGGTGTTACAAGTTGGTAATCAGAGCCTAAGGTTGTCAACAAAGTGTTCGGTTCAAGCTTGATCGATCGTCCGGTAAGAATTAACTTATTTCGTTAATAAATTATGTAAAGAATGAGAAACGAACAAATATGCATGAAAAGAGTGTGTAAGCTCACTCAAATACAAGAAATGCATGAAACAAGAACGATTAAATCAAGCTATGAACTTGATTGAATCGAAACAAGAACGATTAAATCAAGCTATGAACTTGATTGAATCGAAACAAGAACGATTAAATCAAGTTATGAACTTGATTAAATCAAAACAAGTAAAACATGTGTTATAAATGGAATGTTTAACAATCTATGTAAACATTTCAGAAATAGAGATGGCAGATGGAGGTAATGATGATGTGGTGCCAAGAGTCACCGAACAAATGAGGGAAGTGATTGCCGAAGAGGTTGGAAAGGCGATCGAAAACAGTTTGTCGGGCTTTATTGATAAAATTCAAAATACAGTTTTATCAATAGTAGAAGAAAGAATCAAGAAATTGGAAGATGATTCAAATTTGGCAAAGGAAAAGCATGGAGGACGAAAGCCTTGTTCATGCAAGGAATTCATGGCCTGTAAACCACCAATATATAATGGGGAGGTTGACCCAATAGTGTGCCAACGATGGCTAAGTGATATCGAAGGGGTATTCGAGAGGACCCATTGTGACGAAGATGACTACGTAGCCTATGGTACGGGTCAACTAAGGAGTCAAGCGAAAGATTGGTGGGATAACAAAAGAGAGAAATCGGTATTGAAGCTGCTAAGGTCATGCATGACTTGGGAAGAATTCAAGACGCCATTTCTTAAGCATCATAGCCCCAAGGCGGTTATGAATAAAATCAAGGAGGAGTTCATGCAACTTAGGCACAAGAGTGAGACCATAGACAAGATTACGGCAACGTTTATGGATAAGATGAAGTTTTGCGATGATTTAGTGACGAATGAAGAACAAAAGATATACTACTACCATAACATGTTGAGTGCTGAGTATAGGGAATTTATCACCCCTTCCAAATACGAGACCCTTACCGAGATCATAAATGTTGTTCGGGAAAGGGAGATCGAACTGAAAAAGAGCATTGAAAGGGGTGAACGGAAAGCACAAGATGTAAATCCAAGCCCTGCTAAGAAGGCACGAACAAACGAAACTGCAAAGAAATTTGATACGAAAGGCGGGTCGCCAAGTTGCAGAATCTGCGGAAAGGGTCATAAAGGCGAATGTCGTTACAAGGATAAGCCTTGTCCCATATGCAAAAAACGGGACATATGGCTATGTCGTGCCTGGAGAAAGTGATGGTTTGTTACAATTGCTATCGAACGGGTCACAAAAAGTCAGAATGCCCGGAACTGGTTGGAAAGAAGGATGGGCAGGACCCGAAAGGTGAAGCCCCAAAAGCAAATGCAAGATCTTTTCAACTAACCGCCGCAGAAGCGAAAGTTGAACCTGACGTGGTCTCAGGTATATTTGCTGTAAATTCAATTCCTGCACGCGTGTTATTTGATACGGGTGCGAATAAATCCTTTGTTTCATATGGATTTATTCGACATCCTTCATTTGTTCTAATAAAATTACCTGTGCCCTTAGAAGTAGAGATAGGTAATAACAAGAGTTTTATGGTTTGTATTGTATGTGAAAACTGTAAACTGAGCATTGATGACGAAGAATATTTGATAAACCTAATCCCGATGCTAATGAGAGAATTTCAAGTAGTTGTTGGGATGGATTGGCTATCTCAACACCATGCAAAGGTCGTGTGTTTTCGTAAAGAGATAAAACTAACATCTCCGAGCGGGAAACACGTCACCATTTATGGCGAAAAAGGAGGCAACCCCATAGTATGCTCAATGTTGAAAGCTCACAAGCTTATGAAGCAAGGATGCAAGGCATTCATAATATACGCTAATGAGCCCGAAAAAGAGTCACGAAAGATTGGAGATGTACCGGTAGTATGAGATTATGAAGATGTGTTTCCGGAGGATTTACCGGGGATACCGCCTGAACGGGAAATAGAGTTCGGGATCGAATTGATTCCGGGCGCAAAACCCGTAGCAAAAGCCCCGTACCGACTTGCACCGTCGGAATTACAAGAGATGATGCCCCAAATCCAAGACCTGCTTGACAAGGGATTCATAAGGCCGAGTGTGTCTCCTTGGGGCGCACCGGTGTTGTTCGTGAGAAAGAAAGACGGGAGCATGCGCATGTGTATCGATTACCGGGAGTTAAACAAACTCACGGTAAAGAACCGATACCCGCTCCCGAGGATAGATGATCTATTCGACCAACTACAAGGTGCGAACTGGTTTTCAAAAATTGACCTTAGATCGGGGTATCACCAACTAAAGGTCAAAGAAGAAGATGTGCCGAAGACGGCTTTTCGCACGAGATACGGACATTACGAATTCCTCGTGATGTCATTTGGGCTAACAAACGCACCCGCGGCTTTCATGGACCTCATGAACCGGGTTTGCAAGCCAATGTTGGATAAGTCGGTCATCGTGTTTATCGATGATATCTTGGTGTATTCGAAAAGTGAAGTTGAACACGCACACCACTTACAAGAAGTGTTAGAGACACTTAGACAAGAGAGGTTATATGCAAAATTCTCTAAATGTGCCTTTTGGTTACGAAAGGTACAATTTCTTGGCCATGTCATAAGTGCCGACGGAGTTTTGGTGGATCCGTCAAAGATAGAGGCCGTGTCAAAATGGAGTCCCCCGAAGAACCCTTCGGAAATTAGAAGCTTTTTGGGACTTGCGGGATACTATAGGAGATTCATTCAAGATTTCTCCAAGATTGCGTCGCCGCTAATAACCCAAAAGAAAGAAAAGTTTATTTGGGGTGTCGATCAAGAGAAAGCGTTTCAAACATTAAAAGAAAAGTTAACTCAAGCTCCGGTACTGACGTTGCCGGAAGGAGTCGAAGACATGGTGGTTTATTCGGATGCTTCACACTCGGGGCTCGGGTGTGTGTTGATGCAACGGGGCAAGGTAATAGCCTATGCCTCGAGACAGTTGAAGCTACACGAAAAGAAATATCCCACGCATGATCTTGAGTTGGCTGCGGTGGTATTTGCCTTAAAAGTATGGAGGCACTACTTATATGGGGTAAAGTGCACCATATTCACCGATCACAAGAGCTTAAAATACTTCTTCGATCAGAAGGAGTTAAATATGCGGCAAAGGCGATGGCTAGAAACGGTGAAAGACTTTGATTGTGAAATACATTATCACCCCGGAAAGGCTAATGTGGTGGCGGATGCTCTGAGCAGAAAAGCGGACTATGTCCCAATACGAGTAAGGTCGATGCAACTCGTGGTGACATCGGGTATACTCGAACGTATCCGGGAGGCGCAGTTAGAAGCAGTAAAAGAAGAGAATTGGAAGAAAGAAAGAATAATCGGTCAATTGAAAGATTTGTCGGATGGGAATCACGGGTTGAAGACTCGATCCGGAAGAATATGGGTTCCACATACTTGTGGAGTGAAGTCGCTTCTACTTAATGAAGCTCATAAATCCCGTTATTCAATTCACCCGGGTGCGACCAAGATGTACAATGATTTGAAACAAAATTATTGGTGGCCCGGAATGAAGAGGGATGTGGCGAAGTATGTGGAAAAATGCTTGACATGTTTACAAGTCAAGGCGGAGCACCAGAAACCATATGGCAAACTCCAACCGTTAGAAATTCCGGTTTGGAAATGGGAACATATTACAATGGACCTATTAACCAAGTTGCCTAAGACGAGTCGTGGTTTCGATGCCATATGGGTAGTGGTGGATAGATTGACGAAAAGTGCTCACTTCATTCCGATCCGTGAGACTTATACGTCAGAAAAGATGTCAGAAGTTTACACTAATGAAATAATAGCACGTCATGGGGTGCCGGTATCCATCGTGTCTGATAGGGATACCCGGTTTACTTCAAATTTCTGGCGAGATTTCCAAGAGCAAATGGGAACCAAATTGTTCATCAGCACTGCGTACCATCCTCAAACAGATGGACAGAGTGAAAGAACAATACAAACATTGGGGGATATGCTACGTGCGTGTATAATCGACTTTGGAGGAAGTTGGGATGTTCACCTACCGTTAGTTGAGTTTTCGTATAATAACAGCTACCAATCTAGTATTAAGATGGCACCGTACGAAATGCTTTAGGTAGGAAGTGTCGAACCCCGGTATGTTGGGGTGAAGTAGGTCCACGCGAACTCGCCCACCAAGATATAGTACGAGCCACAAATGAAAAGATTGAAATAGTTCGAGCACACTTGAAAGCAGCTCAAGACAGGCAAAAAGCATATGCTGATAAAAGGAAAAGGCCAATCGAATTCCAGGTTGGTGACATGGTCATGCTAAAAGTTTCCCCATGGAAGGGCATTATTAGATTCCGAAAAAGGGGGAAGCTAAGCCCGAGGTTTATTGGGCCATTTAAAATTATCGGAAGAGTTGGAAAGGTAGCTTACCGCCTTGAGCTACCGGAGGAACTAAGTGGAATTCATGGCACATTTCACGTGTCACAATTACGAAAGTGCCTAGCAGACGAAACGACCTATATTCACTACGATGATATCGAAGTGGATAATAGTCTAAATTATGCGGTGAGACCGGTGGAGATTTTAGATCGAAAGGTCAAACATTTACGAAATAAACAAATTGACCAAGTCAAAATCAAATGGGAGCATAGGAAAGGTTCGGACACTACGTGGGAGTCCGAAGAGGAGATGCGACGTCTCCACCCTACATTATTTGGTACGTACTTCGGTTTCGGGGACGAAACCCTTTTTAAGGGGGGTGGACTTGTAACACCCCGAAAAATATAAAACTTTATAATTAAATTATAAAGTATAAATAAACGAGAAATTACCAACTAGGAATTTTAACCTAGTTAGTTACAAGTTAGAAATAACCTATATTAGGGTTAAAAGCAACTAAATTAAATGGTGATCAAAATGGAGGAACCTAAGTTGTAAAAATTAAAACTTTATTTTAATTAAATCAATAAAACACACCAAACACCCCACAAGGAGGTGTCTGGTCGACCTGAACATCAGGGGGCGACACCCCAATTCCAAAAACCCAAGAATTCTACTAAAACTCTCAAATTGGAGGTGCAAATCTGGTCCAAACGAAAATCCGAGCTTAGAATCGTGATCCTCATCACAAGAGGATTACAAGGTATGTAAAATTTAGTGAAAACTCTTAATTTGAAATTCTCATGAAATTGGGAAAATCTGAAATTAGGGTTGCATGTTTATGTTGTGATGATTTAAGAACAACCATAGTGTCTAGGGACAAACCCTAAACAAACACAAGCTGAAATCATGTAAAATTTTAGTGGAAACTATGATCACCATTGTAGGTGATTAATGGGTTATGAATTAATTGATGAACACTAGGTTAGTGGGTGTTAATCTTGTGTAATTTGATAATTTGGAAGTGATTTCAGAAATCTAGAGGTTAACAATCATGTAAATTGTTGATTGAGGTGAAATTAGGGCTAAATGCTAAGCTATAAACTTGTCATATAATCATGTGAAAAATCTGCCTTTAAGGTGTTTGTGAAAATGCCTCAAAGAAGGCTTAAAATAGAAATTTAAAGATTTAACGCATAATTATGATGTTTCGGTGTATTATGCGAAGTAAGGTTTAAATAGAGTTCTAAACATGTCTTGAATTGAACTCTATAGGAAAGGATACCGGAACGTCAAGTGGACAAGCCGGTAGTGATTTGCGGTTGAAGGGCGTACACTAAGGTATGTAATTTGACCCGTTACATTAAGTATGTGTTGATGTTTATAATATGCGTAGTTGAATTTTTAGAATAAGGGTTGTTTTAAATTAAAGCGGTGATGTCGCTTTATTGAACGATTGGTCAGATTTGGTTGAAACTCGTTGGTAGTCGTTATATGGGAAGGTTCCTTAGACGAGCCAAACGGGTCGAATAATCAAATAAAACATGGATTTTGTTTGGTAATATGATTGATTTGTTTATTGTTATCGATTAAATATTGGAATATTAGAACACGAGAATTCAATATGTTGGTTTGCTAGAAGAAGGATCCGAGAAAAGTGTGTGGGCAAAACAACCAAAATGCCAAAAACTCAAATGTGCAGGATCCACCGTAAGTTACGGTGACACCGTAACTTACGGTAGAGGTCAGGGGGTTTACGGTGTGAATCTCCTGGTTTACGGTGGACCTTTGTTATAAATTGACCACCGTAACTTACGGTGGAACCGTAAGTTACGGTAAGGTCTGAATTCTTAAAAATCTTGTATAATTGTAAAATTCAAGTTCACTTCAATCATAGTTTTGATCAAGTATTATTTCTAACCATTCTGACATAAATGTTTATGTAAACATTGCAGTTTTAGGTACTCAAAGACTTACGGATGACGGTCAAGCAACTTTTCAAGAACCGAACACATACTTTTGAAGCTTCCGCATAAATTAACTCGATTAAAACAATCTTTATGATGTAATTGTTGTTAAACAACTTTTGAAATCTTCTAACTTAGTCGTTTGTTGACTATGTTTTTTTGTTACTTGTGAACTTTTGTAATGGATGTTTTAGGTTACTTATCAATATAATAATTGAAATGGTAGAATTTATTATTAAAATCTAGTAAATTTAGATGAGTGTTACAGGTTGCAATAAAAGATAAAACTACAGAAATTCAAAACATTAAAACTAAAGGTACGAGACGGTAACACATTGTTCTCAAAATACTATAAGACGGTTTCTCAAAATTCTTCAAACTGCAACATTAGCAAACTGAGTGTGTTGTCATGTTTGGAACTCGCTTTGGGCTGTGACGATCACTCTTCATCCTCAAGTAAACCCTCCTCGCATTTCAACGCATGGACATGACACATCTCAAATTCTGTACACTTTGTTCTTAGAAGCAAAAACTTTCCTAATATTACATTCATATTACGATGATTTTCACCCACATGTTGATGAAATGTGGGCAAAACCCTGTTCCAAGATTGTTGCGAATCTGAAGACATCCCTAGCTCAATGACATCCACCCAACCGTGGCCAAAGCGATATCCTCTTGCTCGGCCCAACGTCATGCCATTTTAAAATTAAATAGAGAGCGTTTTGAGAGTAGATTATGACGAATGAGATGGGGTAAAAAAATTAGTGTGCCTGTGTGTGTTTATATATATGAAAAATGAAAATATTTTTTTTAAATACGATTGTTCAACGATCACTTTTCAACATGGCTCACCCAAAAGCCTTGTTCATGCTCGTTATTATTGTGTTGGAGATGTTTAATAGCACCCTTTAATGACGCTAGGAAAATAGGAGAGGGTGCTCTTACTTGCTTTTTGGTTGAGATGGATGGGACGTCAGTCCATACACAACCTAAAAATCAACTTTTTTTCGATTTGCATTTTTAGTATCATTTAGTTTTATTTTTTTACTTAGAAAATATATAAGAGAGAGAGTATAGATTAAGTGTACAATATCAAAATTTCGAACAAAGTGTACGAAGCATATACACCATTATTTAGGGGTGTTCATCGGTTCGGTTTATGGTTTATTTGGTTTATTCGGTTCGGTTTTCAATTTTTTTTACCCCAAACCAAAAACCAAACCAAATAAGGAATATGCAAACCGATCCAAACCAAACCAAATTCAATTCGGTTTGGTTAGAAACCAAATCTAACCAAATTGTACCTAAGTACTTTTTTTCTAATTTATATTTATGTTTGTGTTCCAACTTCCGAACATTGCAACTAATTTACACCTAACAACATATGAATACAAGAAAGTTTCATTGCGAAATAAAACAAACACATCCATAAAGTAGTCGTAGACACAACCATAAAGTTAAAGCTTCAAAACATAGATCATAGAAACGATAAATGGTTAACAAGTCTAATGACACAAAATATAAATAGTCTTCAAACATGTAGCAACCCTAATTTCTATAGTAAAGGTCTGAAGAAGTTCTATTATTTTAGAAATGAGTGGGTTTGAGTTGGGCTTTTAGATTTACATTTGTTATTTTGGGCTGCATAAAAAATACCTATTTTGGGCTAATAAATTGTATATGATTTATAAAATATTATTATTTTTATTTAATAATTAATTAACTTAAATGGTTTATTCGGTTATCCAAATAAACCGAATAAACCAAATAAAATAAAATGTGGATCCATAAACCGAACCAAAAACCATAATCACAATTCGGTTTCGGTTAGAAACCAAACAAAAAACCGAATTCGTTATTCGGATCGGATTATTTGGTTATGGTTATGGTTCGGTTTACGGTTTTTATTTGGTTACGGTTTTTTCTGAACACCCCTACCATTGTTCATGATTTTTTGATGGTTATAATTTGAACTAATGTTAAGATCGTAAATAATAAGAAGTTAAAACTGATTAAAAGGGTAAAAGATTAGAATCCTAATATTGTTTTTTTCCCTTTAATTAAAACCTAAACTTAAATAGCTTTTAGAGTAAATTACGGTTTTGGCCCATGTGGTTATATCGCTTTTACTATATTAGCCCAAAATAAGAATTTTTAACATATCTGCCCCCATGGTCTCTATAACTAACCATTTTGGCCCCTAAGTCTAGAGATTATGAGGCTAAAATGGTTAGTTATAGAGATCATGGGGGACAAAATGGTTAGACTTAGGGGCCAAAATGGTTAGTTATAGAGACCATGGGGGCATATATTTTAAAATTTCTTATTTTAGGCTAATATAGTAAAAGTGATATAACCACAGGGGCTAAAAACGTAATTTACTCTAGCTTTTATATACTTAACTTTTTAAAGCTATACCACAAAATTCATAACTCTCTACATAAATATTTTTTAAATGACTTGTTTTAAAGAATAGGAGTACATCTAAAATTCTAAACTAGTTAAAATTAACTACAACAATACATGTAACATTAGAATGACACGTCTAAGTTGTCAGCACTATCGTATAAACGAACTAGATGATTATAACGATTGCGTCTAAATCGTTGTAATTGTCCATCTAAAAACCATTTAATCGCTACATTCGAATCCTTTATACTTGCTTTTCCTATATACACATCAAATGGATTTTTTTAAGAATGGCAAAGTGATGTGTCAAGTGGCAACTTTACCAAAGGTGATGGATGTGTGAAGCACAAGACTTTGTTGGTGGTATTGTTTTGTGGGGTTAAGAAGAGAAATAAAGAACAATGATGAGGGACAAGGAGATAAAGTATTTGACTTGAACTATTTTTCTGACTTTTATGAGGATAGTGTGGGTAATGTAATATGTAATATGTGAAATCTAACTTTTTCATTATATGTTTCAAAGGAAAAAAAAAAAAGTAAATCCCTTGATATATACATTGAGACAAAACAAGTTATATCATATGTTCATTCTCATGTATTACTTTCTTAACCTTACTCTTCCTTATATTTAAGAAGACTATTTATACACTTAATCGCTAATATGAGGAGGCTAGCCTATTTGGTAGAGACATATGCCTCTTAGAAAGGCAGGCCCCATGATCAAACCTAGGCATCCGAGAATAATTTAGAATTATTCGTGTAATGGGGTAGGTGCAAGCTTTGTCAATAAAAAAAATTCCCAATTTCTTTTATCCATATTATAGACCGATATTCATAGTTAGCGTATTAGCAAATACTTTCTTTGGGCGAAATAAACCATTGTATCTATTGGTTTAACTGGCCGGGCCGATACGTTTCAAAGCAGTGCCTAAATATAAAACATCAACATTACCTTATAAAATTTTTGACTATTCTACCGAGATGGTTATTGGTTACAACAAGAGTCAAATTTTAACTTGAGCTAGACTCCACTTTTTCTGCGTGTTTTATGCAATTTTGACTTTTGATGGAACTCTCAACATCCATATGCGCATTAAGATATGGGAATGGGATGAGGTATTGAGGTCAACATGTTGACCTTAGTGGATTCACTTAAGGGTGGAGGGTATAATGTGCGGTGAGTGGTGCGGGGAGTGGGAGTCACCGATCGGTAACTATACCCACTTGATTGAGTTATGCGGTGAGTTGGAGAGAGTGTACCAAAATCGGTGTATAGTCACCGAATGGATTGAAGAGTGATGGAGGAGAGAGAGAGAGAGGAGACAAGAACCAATCAAAAAATATATAACTCAAACACCCTAGGGTGATTAACCATACCCCCTGATTGAATGCAAAATGGGGAGTGAAATGGTGAGTTGACATGACATAATATTATTGGGTAGGATTTCACTCAATCACCCTAGAGTGATTAACCATACCCTCCACCCTAACAACCCAACATCAAATCGGTGCACTAGGTGTACAAGTGCACATTCAAATCGGTTCGGGATTGAAATCGGTATTCGATTTAAAGTAGTGCTAGTGAAACCGGTCTCAATCTAGATCGACCAAACCAATTAAACCCGGTTAAAACCGAACAAACTTGAACTGAACCAAATTAAATCCAGTTTTCTCCTTATAAACCGGTATCTAATCCGGATCGGTTTTAACATTTTTTGACCTGATATGAACCGATTTTAATACTAAATTGTTTTTCCAAAAATCTAATTTTGTACAACTTTAAGATTGTGTTGTGGTGAATGTGATTTGTGAAAAAAGAAAAAATGTCACTTAGACAGTGGGGGGTTCAATAAAAGAGATCTAACTACACGTCGGGGGCGGACCTACCCTTTGGCCAGGGTGGGCGGCCACACCCCTTGAAAAAAAATTTAGTGTATATTTTAGGCAAAAAAACCCAACCGCACTCCTTGAAAATATGGTTGAACACCTCATCCGCATCCCCAGCAAATAATTTCTGGGTCCGCCTCTGCTACACATTTCTTTTTCCTACACGTTATCAAATGATAGAGACAACTAACGACATAATTTATACGAGTTGGGTTAATAATATATAGTATGTCCATCTTGAAAGAATCAATTTTCATGGGATGAGAACAAAAAATCTGTATGCATCCTTGATCTTTCTCTTGTATGGTAGTTTTGGTTACATTCTCTTACAAACATACAACTCACTATATGTTCACGGACAGAAACAATATAATAAAGTGTCAATTTCTTGGATTAAAACCCTTAAATTGCCCATTTTTTTTTATAACAGATCCATAAGTTGCCAAACATTTATTGTCACAACCAATGTTAAATTTAGTATGTGGAGCATATCTAATGAGGGGCTTACGGTCGCATCCCATTTTCTCCATGTTTGCGCTGCCCGCTCTACTTGTTCAGATTTATCTCTTTCTTCATGGACACCGACGTACGAACACACCCCTTCTTTTCTAATAGTTCTCACTAATGGTGTTGTGTGGACAAACACACCCACCCCACCGCTCTCCTTCACATCAACCTCAAAGAAGTATCACGTCTTCTACACGGCTCACAGGTGCACTTCATAGATGCCCGCGTGTGGTGCCCTTAACATGGTTAGGTAGTTGTTGTAACGCTTTGCATTTCTGTACTTTTCTGATTTAGAAAGTTGTAATCGTATTTCTATTTTTGGAAACTTGTAATCATATTTGCATGATTATGTATGTAATCATGTTCATACCTCTGATTCACATCTTCATTGTTTTCATACTATCACTAATGAATGTCTGGCCACTGCTTCTGCCAATTCTGTTGATCTTTCTAAATCAAGTCAGGTTATTGCTCATCATCTTGATATTCTGCACGAGCCTACTTCATACAAACAGGCTGCACAATTTCCTGCATGGCAGAAAGCTATGGATAAGGAATTTACTGCTCTCCAAAATAATAACACTTGGTCTATAGTTGATCTTCCTCCTGGAAAGAAACCCATTAAGTGTGAATGGGTTTATAAGATCAAGTATCATGCTAACGGGACCGTTGAAAGATGCAAAGCCCGTTTGGTTGTGAGGGGGGACACTCAGAAACATGATATTGATTATAATGAAACATTTTCTCCAGTAGTTAACATGACTACTATTAGATCTCTCATTGCTATTGCAACTAAATTGAAATGGCCACTATTTCAGCTTGACGTGAACAATGCATTTCTCCACGGTGATTTAGATGATGACATTTATATGTCTCCTCCTCCTGGTCTGTCTTTACCATCTAATCAAGTTCTTAAACTTCAAAAATCACTATATGGCTTAAAACAAGCCTCTAGGCAATGGTATGGAAAACTTTCAACTGTCTTAAAATCAAAAGGTTATGTGCGGTCTGCCAATGATTATTCTTTATTTACCAAGTCTATGGGATCTTCTACTGTTCATGCAGTAGTATATGTGAATGATATTTTGGTAACAAGAAATAATCCTGAGGAGATCACTGCTCTTAAGGCTTTTCTGCATGATGTTTTTCAAATAAAAGATTTGGGTTCTTTGAATTATTTTCTTGGCATAGAGGTTCATACTCATCCGAACAAGCTTATATTGTCACAAAGAAAGTTTGCCAAAGACTTATTAGCTGAGTTTGTTTCATCAAACCTGTGCTTGTAATCATTGTGAACAGTTCAATTATCAATAAAACAATGTTATTTGATCCCAATGTTTGTTTGGTTATGTTTTACATTTTTCATGTTTTGACTCTTGTTCAATTTCAAACTCTATATCGCTTTCTGGAGAGTTATACGCAAACTGGTGCGTAAACGTAATCAGTTTAATGCGAAAAATACTCCGGAACATCAACATATACTTAACATACCTTAAATAACCTTTACATAACTTAGAAATAAGTTTTAAAGGCTTTGGTATGGCAAAAACAAGTTAATTCGCCTACAGGGACTAAATTTGACAAACTGCGAAAGTATGCCAATTTAAACTGTAACAGACATTCCAGAACATGACCATAAGTTAAACATACCATAAATATCCTTTACGTAGCTTAGAAATAGGCTTTGAGGTGTTCGGTGTGCTAAAATAAACTTTTGGCTCATTCAGGGACTAAAAGTGTCAAAAAGTGCATAAGTTTGCATTTTCGCGCATAACATACGTTCTGAATACATCCGGACATCCAAAAATTTATGTAAGCACTAAAATATTTTATTTTAGTGTTTGGCATAAGAAAAATCCATTCGTCGCGCAATTTGGATCGTTTTTTGCGCTTATGCGCATTCCTACGTAATTAGGCGAACATCGCGATTGTACGGCCAAACGAACCGACATCCGAGATATTTTTCCGCATATTTTAAGTTCCCTATACTTTAACTTCATTTTAGAGCTTTGAAATGGGGTTAACGGGCCTTAAACGTGTCGGAAATGGCTTTAACGCATAACAGGGACCAAAAGTGACAATTCTGTAAAGTTGATGGCTTACGGACCATAAGCCATCACCCTTACGGTCCGTAAGGGATCTCCAGTTGATCAGAATCTTCTAAAACAACTGTTAACCACTCCCAAATCCTTTGCCACATGTTAATCCTTGATGGTGGGGGGCCAATTTGGGTACCATAAGGTTTCGACAAGTGTAGGGACAAGATCAAGGCACGTTATTCGATAAACGATCTTAACGGTTCCAACATTCCTATACATACCCAACCCATCACAACTCAAAACCCACTTGAAATCTGATTTTTCTCTAAGTTGGAGTGTTTTATCACTTCATACCTGAGAAATATTTGGAAATCAAAGCTTTCGGGGACCCTTTGTAAGTGTTCTTTCGTTCTTTTATTCTTTTAGCGTTAAAAAGTCAAACTTTGGTTGACTTTCTGTGTTGACCAGTTTATGGTCAATGCGAAGTTCGTTTGACCTTCATAACGTGAGCGTAATCACGATGGTTATAGTCCCTAGTGACTATACCTACCGATTACCACGTTATCTAGGCTCAGTGACGAGTCGTAGTTTCGGCCAGAATACGTATTCTTGCGTATTTTGTAACCAAACTACTTATGGGTATCAAAACCATTTGTTTTGATACCAAACTTGTTTTTCTAACTTAGTTAAGCATGTTTTAACATGCTTAACTCGTCACTTTTAGTTTAGTGCTTATATAAGGTTGTAAGGTAAGCGATCTAAACAATCGCTTATACTTTCGAACCCGACCCGTTTGGTCGATCATTAGGATCCGACCAAATACATTAGGTGACCATAGTATATAGGGAATAACCTTCCGAGGTTATACCTTATGGTCACATCGTTTGAGTAGTTGTATGATAGGTAGTATATATGCCTTAGGTAAATTACCAAAATGCCCTTTGAACACCAAAATTCATTTTAAGCATATGTAACATAACTTTTGGTATCTAAACTGATTTTGCAACAATATTAGACATGTTAAGGCATATTTTATTTATCATAGGGCTAGTTAGGCGTTCCGAACGCGTTTTACGCGAACGACGCGTTAAAGTAGCATAAGCTACCTAAACGGGTCGTAATGGGTCCTAAGCACTTAGGTTAGGTTTCATTTTAGTATGTGGGCTTTGTTAAACCATATTACATGAGTTCCCATACTCATTTGGTTTACGAACCCTCATTCTATCCAATCCTCCGATTTTAGGTCCGGTATATTAACATAGTTACCTATATTAGGTGCCGTTTGATATCCGTGATCTCTAGCATTGTTTGGTTGTTACTCAAGGACTACTAAGCAATCTCAAGTGAGTACATAGACCCCTCTTTTACTGTTTTTCAAACATTTTGGGGTGAAACACATGTGCCTATGTAACGCCCCAAAAATGAAAACTCAATAAAACAAGTGAGGATAAATAACAAACGTAACATAATTAAGAATTTATGGCAAGATGGTAGTTAAATGTGGTCTAAAGATTAGATTTGTAATTAGCAACTAAGTGAAGGGGGTAAAGTGCAAAGTGAGTAAACTTATATTAATAAAAAAAAAGAAAGCAAATAAAACCCCAAACACAGTGAGTGTGTCTGGGGGATCGATCGAACAGGGCAAGAGGAGGGGGAAACCCTAAACTCAAGAAATCAAGCAATTGAAGCCTAAAATCATAAGAAAATCCAGTGCATGAGCCCTCTTATCGATCATCTAAGCATACCTAGTGAAGTGGTAAGTCGAATTTCTGGATTTGGTGAATTGTAGAAAAAGGGTTTCAACCCAATCATGAATTCGTGGTATGATTTGTGTTAATTAGATGTTAGGGTTACTCCCTAGAGTGGAAATCATGCTTGATTTTAGTTTAATTGAAAGAAAATTTTATAAACCTATTTGTAGTTGTAGAGATGATGATATGGATGATTATACATGTTCAATGCTTGGTTGATGTTGATATTTGATGTTTATTGTAAGAAGTAATTGTTAGATAATGGTATAAAAGTTATATAATTCTAGTTGAAATTGATAATCTATGTTATGAACTAGGAAGAGTATGCATAAAATACTTGTACTATATGCTTAAATGATGGCATGCACACCAAGTGTTTGATGAAATGCATAGGTGAGATTATTGGATGAGATTGGATGTAAACAATGAATGAATGTGTATAGGAAGTAATGATGGTGTGTTGAATAGTGAATTAACATAAGAAGTGTGCTTTAGATATGATTCATGTAGAAGATTGGATTTGCTAGTATCATGTGGTAGTAGTATGCTTTAGGAATGGTACCTTATGCTTAAATGATACTATGGACTCCATGTGTTGCCGAACTTTCTAAATATGGTTATGAATTAATTGTAAGAACGTGAATGTACAAGGAAGAAGAAATATTCGAATGGTGATTTAGGTTGGCGAATCATGGATTATGATGCTACATGTAGGATTACCTAAATACTAGTATGAATGGAAGTTGTTTATGTACATACGCGGAATCTAGGTGAATGTGGTTGTATGTGTCTTACTACATGAGTGTGAAGCATATATAGTATAATGGGTATGTTCTAACATGCCATGATTTGATGATATGTTAAATTGTATGGAATTGGAATGAAATAATTGTTAAAATAGGACTTGTGTATGTTATAATGGACTAGTGAAAATCAATGTGACCCATGTGTAGGAAATGGATGTTATTATGTATAAGCATATATGCTAACAATGTTGTAAACATGATAGCTTGAAAGAATAAGAACCATGTCAAGATGGACCAACTCATGGGAAGCAAACGGGTCAAAGAGGAGGCAAAGAAACTAGCATAAACATGGCGAGCACAAGGTAAGTGATTTCCGTAATCACTTCTTAGTTTGTTTAAGAAATATAATGTTTTAATTATTAAGTTCATATGAAGTTGAGGTCAAATCATTAGATTATTTTGATAAATGCACGAACGGGTCGAATAGTTCGTAGATGAATAATAAGCCGAAGACGTATAAGTTAAGAAATTCCTTAACTCGGATGTTGGATTTCAAGTTCACATGATAGAATATTAATTTACAATCATGTAGGAAGAAATGTGACGCAAAACGGATGAAAAATGAGAGAGTTATGTCCGTTTCGGTAAGAATTAATGGCTAGGAAAAGTGCAGAGTTGACACGGCCGGGTGGTGAGCTGACACGGCCGGGTGAAGGTTCTGTCAAAAATATTATTTATGTGATTTATGCATCGTAGGCTTCGGTATATTATCCGTGGACTACGATGGACCTCCCAAACATGATTTCGAGTGTTTCCTTGACGATTATAAGTTGTAAACCCAAGTCTAAGTCTCATGTAATTTATATAAGAGTATGATAGATGTATGTAATGAAGTTGGACATGTATTACGTGTAAATGGTATACAAGAATGCGTCCGGAACACGTAGGTATGAATACATGATTGTAGGTATGATTGAATGTATATTAGGTATGTAGATGTGTATGATTGTAGGTATGTATGTGTGCAAGTATGTGCGAATGCATGATTTGGATGCATTTGAGAATTAGCGTTACTAATAATGCCCTTGGGTTGGAATGTAAGTTAATTAGATGCATTTAAATGGTTGACGTCCTTTTTAAGAAGATGTAGTACTTGAATATGTTGAGATTACGAGTTTGCTAACCAAGTTATTATTGAGTATGTTTGAAAGTGCAGGTTTATGAATGTCGGACTTTCGAAGTGTTAATATAATAATGAAACGGTTGAATGTTGAAAGGATAATCGGGTTGAAGTAACTTATGCAGTTAGAATATGCTATGGACGTATTAGTTTATACAACATTTTATGTTTGAATGTCATCATCTACTAACGGGTAAGTTGTATGAAATTATATGTCATACCCATTTAATTGGGTAATCGAATGCGTGAGAGAAATGAAAGTATATACACGAATGGAACTAAAGTGACGGTTTTATAAGCAATTAAGTATAATGACTAACTTTTTAAAGCTTTGTTGTTGAATGTAGGTAAATCCTCAATTCAGGCGACTTGGAGAATCGGAGCGAGCGCGTGTTCATGTTATGTCATACCAAACGCTTCCGCTAGCTTGTTCAAATGTTTTTGGTCCAAAATTTGTTGTATTGGTTCTTAGTAGTATTTTGTCGAATGAATCGTAGAATTGTATCTAGTCTGATTATGTTTAAAACAGGGGTATGCTCGTTTTATGGACGGGTCATGCCCAAATTTTGTTAAATTAATGCACATGCGTTATTGATATCATCGTTTCAAATTCCGAAAAGTTGGACACTTTTAAGAAATTTTTTATATTTCTAGTGTCCTTTAGTCGTCTTTTATTAGACGCAAACGCGGACCTTACAAGTTGGTATCAGAGCCAAGGTTTGAGGGATACGAGCATAAGATGTGATGCTTGAACTCAAACCGACAGCTCTTTTGAAAGTGTGCTCGCTCCGAGATTCGCCAATTAGGTAAAATTTTAAACATTCGTTTAATATGAGTATGCATAGTGTGTTACGGTATAAGTTTTAAGATTCGAGCAGGCTATGAAGTGATAAGGTGAGTAAAATAAGAAGTCCCGGGACCCGTGTAGCTGAAAACGGACCCGATAAATAGTTGAAACAACCCAAAATGGTTTTCCAGCGTTTCTGCTAAGGGATGGCCGTCGCCGACGGGCTGTGAGCCGTCGCCGACGGGCTCATGTTTGTCGACGGCTTAACTTCCTGCCTACGGGCTATTGTGGGCGACGCCCATTTATGAAGCCCGTCGCCGACGGGGTATGAAGCCATCGCCGACGGGTAGCGGAAATCAATCCGCTGATATTTCTTTGTTTTGTCTTATTTTCGTGTCTTGATGTTTCTAAGCTGTTCAAAGCCTAATGAATGTTCGTATAGGGCCTATACAAGGCCTAGTAAGACATATGTGACCTCGATCAGTGGATAAGATAGACGGAATATGCTAATCATTTATTAATATGCTATTCATAAGGCCAAGAGCACGCAGGTTATGTGAAGGGTAAGCGCAATTGTTCGGAAGGGATGATCCGTGAATGCGGTCTAGGACCGGCATCAAGGCAAGTAATAAGACGAATTAACCCCTGGTACGTAAACTCAACGCGTGGATGTATGAAATAGTATAATTAGGCAAGCGAAAGAAAATTCTAGATGAATATAAGAACGACATGGTAAAGAAGTTTTAAAAATGTAACATGTGCCGAAACTTAATTCTTCGGACATAATGTGGCGATTACGCGAAGACACGAAACAGTACGTGGATTGTGTACCTGGCCAGTACACAAGAAACGTATGAAGTTCGTCAGACCACGATAATTGTTACAGGTATATCCGTTAGAATTGGGTAGCAGGTGGGCGTATGGGTGAAATGAGTAGTAAGACTCTCGGGAGATTGAGAGTACTACGTAAGAGTAAAAAGTACATATGATAAGAATGAAATACTTGAATCCGCGAGACGGATTCAAAGAATTAAAGATATGGATGCAATGCTTGAATCCGCGAGATGGATTCAAGGAATGAAAGACATGAATGAAATGCTTGAATCCGCGAGACGGGTTCAAAGAATGAAAGATATGGATGCAATGCTTGAATCCGCGAGACGGATTCAAGGAATGAAAGACATGAATGAAATGCTTGAATCCGCGAGACGGATTCAAAGAATGAAAGATATGGATGCAATGCTTGAATCCGCGAGACGGATTCAAGAAATGAAGGGCATGAATACAATGTTTGAATCCGCGAAACAGATTTAAGATATAAAAGACGAAACTAGTCTACATAAGAAGAAGTCGATAGCTTGACCATGTTAAGTAAATGTAAAGCAAATGAGCAAAAGAATGATAAGAATGAAAATATTCGAATGTGTAAGTAATTACGGACCGAACAAGTAAATATTCCTTAAGTGATATGACCCAAATTATGTTTAAACTTACATATATATATATACATGAATATATTTATGCAAATGCGTTGTATGCAAGGATGGTAGAATTATTAAATGGGACATATGGGTCAGATGGCGATCGCCATTTGAACTCGGTAGTTAATGATTTGATTTGTTAAGTTTTATACTCATAGGTGAGCTTGAAGAATAGAGACGCAATGTCACTAATCGGAAAGGAATGATCATCGTAAGTCATGGATAACGAATCAATGGAATTTACTTACGTCAGGTATGTTCGTAATGATTGTCGAGTGGTATAGAACTTGAATGCTCGTAACCGTGGAAATTCTGATAGAATGTAAGAGACGACAAGTATCGTTAAGAAATACTAACCTTGATGCTCGGCTTGTTGGCCATGTTCATTTGAACAAGACATTGTAGAAAAGATACGCATGGCATGAATAACAATAGTAACCATGGAAATAATGCTTAGTTTTCATGTTAAGTACGGATAAGTAAGTTTAAGAAGGGTGATTTTGGTTGTAACCGTAAGTCTTTCGAATGATTATAAATGCGTATGATAATATATCGACCCCTCCTATGAGTTTAAGGGTAACCAGAAGTAAAGATAGTAATGGAATGTTTAGAATGGCTCATAGTGAACAAAATGAAAGATAGCATATGATGTATGAGTAGAATGAAATAAATCGACTTATTTCAATTCGTAAACATATGAATGTAATATGCTTAAATAGGATGTTAGAAACAAGCCATAGACGTAGCTTGTATGGTTAATAACTGTATACAATTGGAATAAATTCGATGAATGAAGCGCTAGTGATGGTATGTGCTAGGAGCTAGCATTATAAAGTGAAAACGACACTAATAAGAGCTCTGGATCAGATTCTGACTTTAATGCGATTATGAAAGTAATTTACTCGATTTAAGAACGGAGGGACAATGCGTACAAAGACGTTTATGAATGAATGAAACTCTTGCCAAGATCTCAAATGCATCCATGTGGTGCTAAGCCTCGTGAATGAAAAGATGAAAAAGTAGGAATAGAATTGGTCCAGTTGGAATGAGAAAGGTTTCGGGGACGAAACCTCTTTTAAGGTGGGTAGACTTGTAACGCCCCAAAAATGAAAACTCAATAAAACAAGTGAGGATAAATAACAAACGTAACAGAATTAAGAATTTATGGCAAGATGGTAGTTAAATGTGGTCTAAAGATTAAATTTGTAATTAGCAACTAAGTGAAGGGGGGTAAAGTGCAAAGTGAGTAAACTTATATTAATAAAAAAAAAGAAAGCAAATAAAACCCCAAACACAGTGAGTGTGTCTGGGGGATCGATCGAACAGGGCAAGAGGAGGGGGAAACCCTAAACTCAAGAAATCAAGCAATTGAAGCCTAAAATCATAAGAAAATCCAGTGCATGAGCCCTCTCATCGATCATCTAAGCATACCTAGTGAAGTGGTAAGTCGAATTTCTGGATTTGGTGAATTGTAGAAAAAGGGTTTCAACCCAATCATGAATTCGTGGTATGATTTGTGTTAATTAGATGTTAGGGTTACTCCCTAGAGTGGAAATCATGCTTGATTTTAGTTTAATTGAAAGAAAATTTTATAAACCTATTTGTAGTTGTAGAGATGATGATATGGATGATTATACATGTTCAATGCTTGGGTGATGTTGATATTTGATGTTTATTGTAAGAAGTAATTGTTAGATAATGGTATAAAAGTTATATAATTCTAGTTGAAATTAATAATCTATGTTATGAACTAGGAAGAGTATGCATAAAATACTTGTACTATATGCTTAAATGATGGCATGCACACCAAGTGTTTGATGAAATGCATAGGTGAGATTATTGGATGAGATTGGATGTAAACAATGAATGAATGTGTATAGGAAGTAATGATGGTGTGTTGAATAGTGAATTAACATAAGAAGTGTGCTTTAGATATGATTCATGTAGAAGATTGGATTTGCTAGTATCATGTGGTAGTAGTATGCTTTAGGAATGGTACCTTATGCTTAAATGATACTATGGACTCCATGTGTTGCCGAACTTTCTAAATATGGTTATGAATTAATTGTAAGAACGTGAATGTACAAGGAAGAAGAAATATTCGAATGGTGATTTAGGTTGGCGAATCATGGATTATGATGCTACATGTAGGATTACCTAAATACTAATATGAATGGAAGTTGTTTATGTACATACGCGGAATCTAGGTGAATGTAGTTGTATGTGTCTTACTACATGAGTGTGAAGCATATATAGTATAATGGATATGTTCTAACATGCCATGATTTGATGATATGTTAAATTGTATGGAATTGGAATGAAATAATTGTTAAAATAGGACTTGTGTATGTTATAATGGACTAGTGAAAATCAATGTGACCCATGTGTTGGAAATGGATGTTATTATGTATAAGCATATATGCTAACAATGTTGTAAACATGATAGCTTGAAAGAATAAGAACCATGTCAAGATGGACCAACTCATGGGAAACAAACGGGTCAAAGAGGAGGCAAAGAAACTAGCATAAACATGGCGAGCACAAGGTAAGTAATTTCCGTAATCACTTCTTAGTTTGTTTAAGTAATATAATGTTTCAATTATTAAGTTCATATGAAGTTGAGGTCAAATCATTAGATTATTTTGATAAATGCACGAACGGGTCGAATAGTTCGTAGATGAATAATAAGCCGAACACGTATAAGTTAAGAAATTCCTTAACTCGGATGTTGGATTTCAAGTTCACATGATAGAATATTAATTTACAATCATGTAGGAAGAAATGTGACGCAAAACGGATGAAAAATGAGAGAGTTATGTCCGTTTCGGTAAGAATTAATGGCTAGGAAAAGTGCAGAGTTGACACGGCCGGGTGGTGAGCTGACACGGCCGGGTGAAGGTTCTGTCAAAAATATTATTTATGTGATTTATGCATCGTAGGCTTCGGTATATTATCCGTGGACTACGATGGACCTCCCAAACATGATTTCGAGTGTTTCCTTGACGATTATAAGTTGTAAACCCAAGTCTAAGTCTCATGTAATTTATATAAGAGTATGATAGATGTATGTAATGAAGTTGGACATGTATTACGTGTAAATGGTATACAAGAATGCGTCCGGAACACGTAGGTATGAATACATGATTGTAGGTATGATTGAATGTATATTAGGTATGTAGATGTGTATGATTGTAGGTATGTATGTGTGCAAGTATGTGCGAATGCATGATTTGGATGCATTTGAGAATTAGCGTTACTAATAATGCCCTTGGGTTGGAATGTAAGTTAATTAGATGCATTTAAATGGTTGACGTCCTTTTTAAGAAGATGTAGTACTTGAATATGTTGAGATTACGAGTTTGCTAACCAAGTTATTATTGAGTATGTTTGAAAGTGCAGGTTTATGAATGTCGGACTTTCGAAGTGTTAATATAATAATGAAACGGTTGAATGTTGAAAGGATAATCGGGTTGAAGTAACTTATGCGGTTAGAATATGCTATGGACGTATTAGTTTATACAACATTTTATGTTTGAATGTCATCATCTACTAACGGGTAAGTTGTATGAAATTATATGTCATACCCATTTAATTGGGTAATCGAATGCGTGAGAGAAATGAAAGTATATACACGAATGGAACTAAAGTGACGGTTTTATAAGCAATTAAGTATAATGACTAACTTTTTAAAGCTTTGTTGTTGAATGTAGGTAAATCCTCAATTCAGGCGACTTGGAGAATCGGAGCGAGCGCGTGTTCATGTTATGTCATACCAAACGCTTCCGCTAGCTTGTTCAAATGTTTTTGGTCCAAAATTTGTTGTATTGGTTCTTAGTAGTATTTTGTCGAATGAATCGTAGAATTGTATCTAGTCTGATTATGTTTAAAACAGGGGTATGCTCGTTTTATGGACGGGTCATGCCCAAATTTTGTTAAATTAATGCACATGCGTTATTGATATCATCGTTTCAAATTCCGAAAAGTTGGACACTTTTAAGAAAATTTTTATATTTCTAGTGTCCTTTAGTCGTCTTTTATTAGACGCAAACGCGAACCTTACAGCCTACTTGTTACTTTCATGCTTTCCTGTTTTCACATCATATACTTGCTATGTTCATTAGTACAATTATAGTATATGATTTACATTTGTTGACTGATAGCATACTTAGTACATTGTATTACTTTACATTTCTGCTATGTATGTTGACTGATAGCATGCTAGCACAATGATTTACATGACTTTTCTGCTTTGTATGTTTACTTAGCATACTTAGTACATTGTTTTCATATAACATGTATACAATTGCTATAACATTTGGTTTGCACAAACGGGACTTATATACGTTCATTAACATTAGCTACGTCGCTCGGTAGTAAGTAGTGGTACCATAGGACTTGACAAATCCCATTCCTGACATCCCGGGTTTGTTTGGATGTACGGAATGACTGAATCCGAAAACATTTCTTTTGATAACCTTGACTAAAAGGGTTATCCGACTGTCTCAAGACTTGAATGTATGCGTTAACTTACCACATAAGTGTTTGTATCAATGTAACATGCATTTACTTTGCAAAACATAACTTTTTGATATATTCAAAATACTTTGTTTTGTACATTTCTACATTTGGTTTATGTGACAATACTTTACTTACAATACATAACATTTGTTACACATTACTTGACTACTTTTGGACTTTTTAACATTTGACATGACTTATACAAGGACTTTTTGACAATTAGTTTAAACATGGACTTTATACATTGGTGGTTTGTTTAAGTGATTTAAGTAACGAGACGTGTGTAATATGATACAAGCATGGTGGATACGCCGCTGGTACTTCCTATATATATGTGCTTGTATGGTGTTACATATCGTAGCGTTATTTGAATCATTTCAGTTTAGACATATAACATTTTATACAAATAACATATCTTTCACAAGACATTGCTTTACAAACAACTTATTTTATACAACTCATCTTACTTGGTTATTCATTTAACCATGTATTATTCCTTTATATATACATATCATCTGATCTTACCGCTTTTTAAATGATTTACAAAACAAAACAACTTACAAGGTTCATGACTAAATTTTATTAAACATTTTTCTTAAACTTAAGTCATGAATCCTATTTTCACAAAACCTATGTATCTCACAGGCATTTTTATGCTGACGTACCTATTTTCACATGTGTTTTCAGGAGCTTTTGCATAGGATGATGATCGTGACACTAGGGCGGACCTGTGCCTTAGAGACATAAAATGAAGATAGACTTAGTTTAACTATGTTATGTACTCTTTGTTTTCGTGTTTAAGACAATGTTACTCTCTTGTTGATAAATAAAACGTAACTTTAATTTCCATGGTTGTGAAACAATTATTTCTGTTACAACACTCCCCGGCGTTTCCGCCACGTTTGATTGTTCCACGTGGTCGTGGTGTGACAGAAAAGTTGGTATCAGAGCCAATGGTTATAGGGAATTAGGTTATTAGTAATGCTTTGACCTAGACTATAACCTTTCTAGGACCCTAACACAAGTTGTCTTGTGTTTAGATCTTAAAACATGCACTTCACCTATCCTTAGGTGATCACCAAAACGAGAACCCAATTTTCTAAAACGATTTTTGAAAATCAATCATCTGTTTTTAAATGATTTGTTGTAAGGTTTTGAACCCTTCCAGTTTGGTTTTTGGCCTTGTGCCTTCCAAGTTTTCAAAATCTCGTCAAAGTTTTGGGTTCTAAATAGTGTGAACACGTGCAAACTGGAAGAGTGAATGCCCGTACCCTGGGTTTTCTGTCTAAGGCTAGAGTGTTCGTACAAATCCACATAATTGGACCAGTCACTCTTATCTGGGAACTCTTGGGGTGAGTGTTCACTTATAGGCGAGCATGTCTTCACGATACATTATTTTTGATCCATTTACTTTGATTAGTCACCGTGTGTCATTTGTTTGCTTTGTGATGCGAACAAATGACCACCATCTTTGCTTTTGTCAATTTTTGTATCATCTCATTCTTTTCACCCAATCATCTCACTCGTTTCCTTTCATGTTTCCTCTTTTATAATGCCTCCTCGACGCGAAAACCAGATAGCGACTGCCGAACTGGCAGAAATCATTGCGCAGCAAATGGCTGCTCAATTCCCAAACCTCTTTGCTCAATGGAACCAAGCCAACAACAACAACAATGCTCCATGCAATTTCAAGAATTTTAACTCGGCTAAACCACTCAAGTTTAGTGGTTCTGAGGGAGCGACTGGGCTTCTTCAATGGTTCGAGAGCATTGAGAATACTTTCCGTCACGTTCAGTGTCCTGACAATCGCAAGGTTGAGTTTTCTTCGAGTGTGTTTCAGAAGAGGGCTCTTACGTGGTGGAACGGGGCTATGAGAGATCGTGGTGCTGAAGTTGCTTTAGCGCAAACCTGGGCTGAACTTAGAGCTCTTATGATGAGGGGGTTTTGTCCTCGTCATGAACTGCGAGCATTGGAAAGAGAGTTTGATGATTTGAAACAAGATAGTGGCGAACATCGGGCGTATACTGATAGGTTTGAGGAGTTGAGTCTGCTTTGCCCAACAATGGTTACCCCACTCGACAAGGCTATCGAAAGGTACATCGACGGCCTACCTGACTCAGTGCAAGACATCATTACTGGTAGTAACCCTACCACACTCCGTCAGGCGAACGAGTTAGCAGTGACATTGACTGAGTCGCAGGTTCGAAAGGGAAAGCTGCACAAAAAGGGTGACAAAGGTAAGAAGCAGTTGTCTGACAAAGAAGATAGCAAGAAAGGTCAAAACAAGAAGGGAAAGGATTCTGGTTCCTCAAGGGGGTCTAGGAAGCGAAAGGCTTCCCAAAACTATGCCGTTACTACACAGGCTCAAGCTGCACCAAATCAGCCGGCGCAACTACTAGCCAAGAAGCCTTATCTTGGCAATGCACCTTTGTGCGACAGGTGTAACGGCCATCACCTACCACATCTCCAATGTCGTCATTGCACTAACTACGGAAGAAATGGTCATCTTGCCGCTACTTGCCGCATTCCTGTCAACCAGAATCAGGCAGTTCAGAACCAAGCCCAACAAGTTGCTCAGCCTCTTGCTCAGAACTATAAATAGGGGTAGGATGATTTCCATCCATTAAACCTCATTGTATGATTCACCAAAGCACAAACCCATCAACTTAGTTAATGAGTTCGGTTAGTCATGAATAGAAGATTAAATTAAACTAACTAACTAACTAAAACAACCAAATGAGCAAACTAGATGCGTACATCTCGAGCATGGAAAGTGTTCGAGGACGTGATGTAGCCTTGTCACTTCGTGGAACTTGTTTTGTAGCAAAACATACAAATGAGGTAGTGGAACTAGATTGGAAAGCCAAAGCTTCCACGGTTCACACTTTTCACCAAAACACATGCTTCACCATATTATATATATATAATTTACCTATTAAAGGAACTCTTGATACTAACCGGATTATGGTTAGATGTCAAGGGCTTAGGTTAGATTATCTTAGTTTCTAGACTCCTCGTTTATTATTCTAATGGGCAACTTGGGACCCATGAAAACATAGTGTCCAAACGAGTATCTAGACAAGATATATTTTCATTGCACATATCCTTTCCATATTAATTCTGGATCCAAACTCTCTACGAACTTCATATACTCATATGCCTTCGTTTCTCCAATGTAGGGTAACTTTGGTTCTCTACCCTCAACGACTTATCAACTCACTTTTACTTTGGAAGCTTTGCAAACCGTGAGTGTACATGACCCCTTTTTATTTTTCGACACTTTTGGGTGAAATACTTATGATTTATTAAACTCACACGATCACTTACAAACATGCTTGACACAAACAAACAATCCTTTATACATGCATAATACGTGATGCTTAGAACTCATACATGCTAGAATTCTTACTTGCTTTATACTTTATCATTAACTTCGTACACGCCTCCCTTAACATGTATAGCGCTATAGGAGTAGCACACCACCCGTATTCTTGAGGTCATGTTAAGTCATACAAAAACGATCTTGTCGTTGCGACGACAAGATTACGCTTATAACAACTCTCCTAAAATATTTCCGACACCCCTACATTCTTAAAACATGTCTATATGCTTTAAAATACACCCCGTATACGAAAAGTGGGCCCTAAATACATTTAAATTAACAAAAATCAAATAAAACAAAATTTAGGGGGCGCTCGCGGGGCGCGACCCCCTTGTCTATCTCAGTCGCGGGCCACGACAACTTGACCATCAGGCCGCACCCTAGGCTGCCACATGTCCATGTCGTGGCCAACCTATACCGTTGATTCGAAAAAGCTAAACCCTAGCCCACCTAGCTCGCAGGCCGCGAGAAAGACAGAAGCGGTCGTCGCGGGCCGCGACCCGCTGGTCTATCAGAACTATAAATAGGGGTCTTCGGCATTCATTTTCAAATCATTCAATTCAAAACTTTCTCTCTCAATTCTGAATAGCTAAAGTAATACTCGGGTATTATACCCACTAAAATAGCGAAGCTCTGCCTCGATGTAAGTATTATAACCCCCGGTTACGTATTAGTTACTCTGCCCGATTGATCTAGTGCTCTGTAACGCATGTCGAGGCTCTGCCTGACTTCGTCGTTAGAGTTATGTCTCGGGAGGGAGATATAGCTAACGTAAGTTAGGTTATTATACTAAAACGTGTGCATTGTTTAAATTAATAGATTATAACCAGGAGGTCACAAGGACATACCTAAATTAGCAATGTGAGTAATTCCTCTTTTTGTAAACTGTTTTTACAAAACCTCAATTGTTTTGCATTATAATTAACAGTGATTGAGTATTTGTAATTCTACAATTATCGTTGGTATGTTGGGGTTTTGTATACAAAATTTGTTACTACACTGTGAGTAGTAACATGACCACAAGTCAGGGTTGACAGTATCGTGGGTGGTAATTAAAGTAGATGTAAACAAATGTAATTATTGGATTTTCCTCAATGCTGTAAAATGATAAAACTTGTTTTGATTAAACTGGGATTCACTCACCAGTATTTCCCACTGACAAAAATGTTTTAAACGCGTTTCAGGTAACAAAATGTGAAAGCCAAATAGAAGCCAGCTGGAGAGCACTGAAAGCTTGGAAAAGTGGCTATAAAAGTTACCTAAATAAAGAAGAAGTTTTATTTCAATAAATTAGGGTTTATCCCTATAAACATATTATGAATGGAAACTTGGGTTTTACCCATGTGTTTATTATTTATAAAATGAGGTGTTTTACTCTGATAAAATATTTCCTAACTACGGTCCTGATGTAAATTCCGCTGCCAAAATTATATAAACACCAATACCACCGAATGTGCGAGCTCGCGGCCGCCCGCCTCCCGGGGCAAGGGTTCCGGGGTTGCGACAGGAGGTGGTATCAGAGTTACAACCACTGATTTGAGCCACAAAAGTGTTTTGCTGACATCAAAATTGTCAATTTTGTTAGGAAATAATCTATGTGACTATGTGCATACATGTATATTATTGTTTTGTGTTATTTGACAATTTGTTAGTTTACAGTATGAGTGATTAAGGTCTGTCAGACGCTTATCGTCAACTGTCTAATTCTCCTAGAGATGAAGGAACTTCTTCCCAGTCTACTCCTTCGGGGTATTCAGCTGACACAGAAAAGGGGATTTTCGTATGTAAGGCGCAATCCGAATAACCATTCCCTACCAAAAAGAGAGAATGATTCAGTCGAGGAGCACATGAGCGTAGGAAAAGAATGAGGAAATTAAAGAAGCAAAGGGCTTTAGCAACAGCAAATAGGGAGATGAATACCCTGTGACAACTGTCAAATTTGCATGCATCCGTACAATTATTAGATAATGATTAGTGCTTAATGACTGTGCTAAATTACAATTTATTTACTTGAATTGCTTCTGATTATTACCATAAACATACATGTGCATCATATATTGCTTAATGTCATGTCATTTTTGCATGAGAACTCTATTGACTCAAAAAATTCACGAAACACAGTAAGCACAGTTATCCGGCAGATCAGAAATTTGCTGATAGAGTTCAGTAGATAGACAGACATTGTATTGAGATACAGAATGAGGCAGAAGCCAAGTATTACACTAGTATAGTGTGTAGGAAAGTAAGGATCACAAAACTGCCTTCCTAGAGATAGTTTAAGTGGCGGAAAGTGCCAAAAACTCACATAAACTGTAGAATTCTGCAGAAAATTAGCAAATTCAGCATTTAAACAATCTTATAACATGCAGAAATATGGTTAAATGGTCCTGAATGCTTTCCTAAGTGTCGGAAATCAAAAGTGTCACAAAAAGAAACATAAAGCACACTAAACTGGGTAGTTTAGCACCTTAACAAACCGGTAACCAACTGAACAACCGGACACTACCCGAAACATCAAATTTATACTAGAAGCATTGTTTCAACATTTCCAAGCTAGTTATGGTCCCCGAACATTGTAACACACTATATAACATCTAGTAACTAACTAACCTAACTATATACTTGAAATCTAATTATATAAGCTAACTAATACTTACATCCTAACTCTAGACCCCCCCCCCACACCTACGGCCATAGTGTGGCCCCCACATGGGATTTTATGTGTTTATTTTATAAGATATTGTCTACACTTTTTAGACACAATATACACAAGATCTTGAAAAGTTGGAGGATTTTATAAATAACCACAAGTGCCATCATATTCATTCATCCACATTTCACCAACAAAACTCCTTCTCTCATTTCTTCTTACCTCAAAGCCAAGAACAAGCCACCACCACCACCATCATTCAACCATCTTCCATCCATTCTACATATGTACAAAGGTGTTAGAAGGTGCATAAGGAAGCTAGGAGCTTTCGGAAGTTGAAGGACCTTCACCGTTTGCTTTTACCTTCACTTGATCATCCCTAGCCTTGAGCTAGTGGTAAGAACACAAATCCTTTCATTTTACATCTATTTCAAGTGGTTAAAGAATGATACATGTTGAATATCAAGAGGAACAATAAGAATCAAGAAGATGGAACATGAACATAAGTTTACAATTATAAGAAATCATGAAGAAATCATATTAATTATGTGTTGATTTACTTGTTGATTGTTGATCTATTATGTAAATGATGTAGATCATCATACGATCTTGCTAGATCATGATTAAAAACATACTCTAGCAAGATGAGTGGATGAACATGTTAGAGATTAATGGATCATCCACACAAAGAGCATGAACTTGGAAGAATAGAGTTGTTTCTTGTTTAGAAGTGATAAAAGTGAGTTGTTAATCATGTAGATCTAAAAATTTCATGGATAATTTCTAAAGAAACCAAGTTAAAAATATAAGTTTTACTAAATCTTGGTTCTTACATAAATAAACCTTATTATTGGTGGTTAAACAAGTGTAGAGACACTTGTGTAACAAGAAGAATTCATAAAGAAACATTTTTAGAAAACATGATCATAAGTTGTAAAGATCTATATTCTTTAAAAATGAAGTTTTTAAAGAATCAACCACACTTTAAAGGGTAACAAGGCTTACTAAGAACACTAGTAATTTCCTACAAATTTTTACAAATATTCAAGTTCATGAAGTAGTAGCTTATACTTATTTTTGGCAAAATTGGTAAGTAAAGGTTGTCTATTATTAATTGTAAATGGATTGTGATGATTCTTACAAAAGAAAACGATATGCTTGAAAGCATGGAAACCTCCATTTTTAGGGGAAACTATGGCAAAATTTTCTAAAAATCTAAACACTTAGAAAAATATTTATAAACATGCACTTACAAGTGTATTTTCAACAATAAATTGTTTACATAAACTTTGCCATAATTTTTTGTTACAAAAATACAAATATTGGAGGTTGGTTTTTATAAATAAAAGTGACTAAATATGTATTTAGGAAATATATATTTAGAAGACACCATGTGTGTGATTATTTGTATATTTTGTGTATTAGTTATATTATTTTAGGATTTGGAATAATATAACACATCAAAATACCAAGAATTACAATCCAAAATATTACCAAAATTCCAAGGATACGAAGATACAAGTTATACACAAGATATTGGTGAAACCGAACTAAGGAATATGACTTACGAAATATTCCGGAAGTTATATTCACAAGTATATTTTGGTAAATGATATTTTGGAGACCAAGAGACAAAAATATGATTTTTACAATTATTACAAACTTATATCATAGTTTTGATAAGAAGAAAATTTATTATTTTTTGGTGAATAAAATATGTATTTTCTTGGAAATATTAGAAGGTATACTATTTTTGGAAGAAATATATATTTTCTCAAACAAAAGCGGAATATATTATTTTTGGGAGAAGAATAAGCATATATATATTTTCCAAGTTAGACTTGGAAATATATTATTTTTGGAACTTGTATGAAAATACATATATTTTTGCCAAAGGAAAATTATAAATAATTTTCTAAGTAATATTCTTCGTAATATATATATTGGGAAATATATATATTAAAATATTTTTTCTAGAAATATTATTCCGGAGAAATTAATATAACATTAAGTATAAGAATACTTAATAATTACAAGAAATACGTGTTTTCGTACGTATAAATACACGCCGGAATACGACCCCAATACATGGCAAAAATATACAAAAATAAGAATGCGAATACAAGTACACCCATCCTTGTGAAGAATATATAAGTATAAATACTTGGGAAGTATTAAGTTAATATATATTGTTTTAACGATTATTCCAAAATTTAATAAATATAATTTAAGTTAAAATATTAATTATTTTAACAAATAATTATATAACTTGGAATAATGATGAAGACACCTGAAAACGTAACTCAAAGGCACTAATTAATACTAAGTCAAGGCACGGCCCGCTCGTCTAATAGACCATAGTACGTTGTAGGTAGTCGTGTACACCAGAGGAAACTTTGAGTTACAGGTGGATTCGAAGAACGCAAACCAGTGAGTTCATGTCCCCCTTTTCTTGTAACTGTTTTCAGTTTTATAACTTCGGGGGTGAAGTACATGTTACAAACTATTTACAAACAATTACAAATGGTATGGTTAGCTAAGGAAAAATACTGTTAGATCATGTAAATGGGTAGGCGCACTCTTAAGACCATTAATCCTCGTAGTAGGACGAGGGACATGAGTGATAGATCTATTTGGGTGTAGCGAGCCCCACCCATGAGTTCGTCGAGTGGACCATGTGGTGACTATGTCTTATTGACAAATTTGCTAGGTTTGAGCCTTCCTGCCCCATGTCATGTATATTAATGTATTAGCTACACATTAATTGATCTGTTTCCTTGTTGCTTTCATACCGGATTTCAAGTACATACAAACATACTTACAAATGTTTCAAAGGTTTATTCACAAACACACACATGAACTCGCTCAACTTTTGTTGATGTTTTCAAACTACATGTATTTCAGGAAAGTGGTTATGGATCTGGCGGGCGTTCAAGATTTCAAGTTGTACTTTTACTAAAAGATGTCATCCAGTACTGAAGGGTTTGAGTCATGTGATTTATCCTTGATAGAATACATGGTTCCAAAGCCCGCTTTTATTAGTGTCTTTTGCGAAGTCCAGTATGGAACTTTAAGCTTTGGTTGTCTTGAGATCTAAATTTGAAGTTTTAGTTTGATGTTAAACAATGACGGTTGTATTATTTTGAAAACTATATTTGGATGAACATCTTGGTTTGATCATATAGTTGTTTGTTATGGTTGAATGCGATGATATTAAGCAAGTCACACCAAATCACGCTTCCGCAAAAGTCAGGGTGTGACATACCCAGACCCAAGACATAATCAATAGGCGATTGGCCAACTTTCACATATTAGCTACTACTGCCGCAGACCCAAACCTAGAACAAATTATTGCCCCACATCCATTACCACTATTTCTCACTCAGCCAATGGAAATAGAACCCAACCAAGAGGAACAGATTCCCATACCAGCTTTTAACCCTGATGAGATACCTAGAGTCCTAGCACCCAATCCCTTAGCATATGATGCATGAAAAGAATGACCATAGGGATTATCGAGAACTCTACCCACAGGAGGAGCCCATACCAAACCCTTTAGCACCATATCCTAATCTTGACCCTTTAGATCCATATTGGGATGCCGATCAATATGTTCGGGAAATACTAGAAAATCCATACTCATATGGAGAACCTTTACCTATGTATCCTGACCCAGTACCCGCACCACGACCACCCATGAGTGATGAGAACGTTCAGGAACTCCGCCTGTATGGTGAGGAGTTGATAGATGAAGGAGAGAGGATGAAAGAGATAGGGGAGAAGCTGGTGTGGAAATACGACGGGCGGGTGACGTGATGTCGTGGTCACAATCAAATTTAATCCAAATACTACTAATAGCTAGTGGTAAGTGGGTATCGAACACAGGGAGTTGGTGGAAAATGTGTTATTTAAAGGTTTATCTAAGTTAACTAGAATTAAACTAATTGCAATAAAATTAAATTCAAGAGTTGGTTTGGTTGAATGAGTTTTAAAAACTAAATTACTATTCTCATTTGCAAAATGAAAGTTTTGGTTTGTAAACAATTTAGAGACAAATGACTATCTTAAGTTTCCGGTTTGCTTCGACATTTGTGCTATCATTCAACTAGAAAGAATCACATAGACATGATTCATGTATGATTACTTGTTGTGATGAAAGGGAACTAAGTACTCGGATTCCTAGAACGCGAGGTTGTTACCCGATGACCAATTAATCAATACCCAATCCTAATTCTACCTATGATATCTCGATTGCCAACGGCACCAAGAACGTATAGTTTCGAACAAGATTAGCACACTAATTAACAATTTACAAGCAAGCAATCACACACCATAACAAACAAATCATAAAGAAGAGTTCATTATTCTAGAAATATGAAATCAAAACACAAAGTCTTACACAAACCTTCAACCCAAGATAATCATCAAAAGTTTAGCCACACATAGCTTTGACAATCATCTTCACAATTAGTTCAATGTTCATAAAGATCAAAACACATAAACTAATGATTAGACAAGTGTTCTTCCTTCCCAAGTCTCCAAGATACTCCAAAATCGTGTACAATAAAGATGTAACCGAATGATCAGACCTCATAAATCCTCTCCAAATGACCATTTAATGTGTAAGTTACAAACAAGATCAGTCGGCGCCGTAAGCTACGGCGCTTTGCCGTAGCTTACGGCGATCATTAAAGCCCTACGCCGCTTCTCTTCTGATCTACGGCAAAGGAATGTTGGAAAGGGTTGGGGCCGTAACCTACAGCCAAGTGCCGTAGGCTACGGCGCTGAGCCTTGTTTTTCTCTATTTCTTCACCCAAGCTTCATATCTTCCATTCTTTGGCTCCGCCAACTTCTAGCATCCATCCAACCATCTAAAACCCACATCTTGGGCGCTTTAATACCTGCAAATCCAAACATCTAGTGGTTGCCAAATTCAAGCAAATAATCAGACAAATTATGGAATTTTATTCTATTTAAAAGCTTTAAGGGTTGTCCTACGGACCACCCGTCACATCCCCACACTTACCCATTGCTTGTCCCAAGCAACCCATTCGACAACTATTCAAAACCCAAGCGATCAATCATGCAAACCAAGCTAAATGTGCCGTCCTTCTACTAACTTTCAATCATACCACAAGACACACCCCTCGCAAAAATCTCTCGGTGACAAGAATTATTATTAGCATAATGCTAAACAACTCAATGCATGTGTATGTGTATGTGTGTGCGACAATAAGCTTGTATAAAAATCAAGTCTCCTCCTATCAAATATCTAGCATGCTTATGAATCAAAGGAACTTACGGGTTGTAACGAGACTAGGTGCAAAGGTAGGAACATGGTGGATTACATATGAAAGAGATAATTGATTTGACCCGGTTTTGTTTATTTCTACTACTATGAAGCAAACACCAAATATATACAAAACTTCTTCACATTCTCAACTACTAGTGCAACTAAATACTTCTTTTTGTATTTTTCTCATGTTTTTCTGTTTTTTTTTTCATATAAAACTCAACAATATATACAAGATCATCAACCATCACAACTAAATTACTAAACCGGGTCATCTCAAAAGGGTAAAATTTTATAGGGAGTAGGTTTGGGTCACAACCGAATGGTCTAAGGCTCAAATGTGGCTTTCTAAGGACCAAACCCCGGCCCTTCACAATACCAAGCTCATATATGTAAAGTATGAGGTCCAACCCACCAATCCCACACTCTCACACGTCTAGACGAGGCTACCTAAAAATCCCTTATCATTTCTAAAAGCATGCTAATTCTAGGATTTAACAAGAATTCGTACACAAGTTCTATTAACACACGACACACACCGCCACTCAAACAAAGAAATATCTATAACAATCATATGTGGCTCAAATTCTCACCAAGAAAAGACTAGGAATGGTTGTCGGTGTGTCAAGCGGAACAAAATCGAGCTTTCAAATTTTGACAATTTTGCTCAGATTTACAAAATTTTAAAATTCTCAAAAATTTCCCCCATCCCCACACTTGGGATACATTGTCCCAATGTATGGCTTTGAGGGAAGGATCGCTTTTAACCAACAACATTAGCCTTTGCTAATATTCTCAAATCCCAACTTTCTTTTTGTATATTTTTTTATTTTATTATTAAAGACACCACCAACTTTCACAACCCAACAAACATATCAACATCAAACACCACCCAACCATAACATAAACATACTAAATAAACATAACAGAAATGTACAAAGGAGCAAGATACGACCTGGCTAGTAGTACTTCGGCTGTGGAGGTCCGAAGATGGATGTCATCATATCAGTCCACTCACCAAAGCCAAATGCTCCACTGCTACTGCTGCTTCCTTGATCACCACTTGGATTCACCTGCTGGTAACTCATAGCATGTGGATCCACCCACTGAGAGTGATGCAATGGTGGGGTGGGATATGTCACACTACCATCATTTGGTGGCAATGTGGTATAGTCCACAACAGGCAGATCTGCTTCAATTGGTTGGCCCGCATGCCACTGATCATGCATGCGTCTCTGGCAATCATCTAAGTAGCGGTTGTTCACTTCTTCTTCATGAGCATACATATGAGCACGGTTCCATTGTTCGTTTCTATCATAGCTTCATTTGATAGCTCTTTCCATGCTAGCACCCATAAAAGTTTGCTGATCAAAGAGCATTTGGTTTGGTTCACTCCATTCACCGAAAGTGGGTGGCCGCCTTTGTTCAATAATTTGGCCCATATTTCCCGAGTGGGCCAAGTAAGGATCATAAGGTTGCTGTGCATAATCAAATGCACCCCCCACATAACCAGCTTGCACACCGGCTCCCTGAACTTGAGCATCAACCATGAAGGTATCTTCACGGTAATCATCATCTCCACTTACCTCTTCATCGGTCGTTTCGGGCTCATCAGCTTCACCCGGTCGTAACGGTCTCGCATCCACCTTCTCCCATTGTTGTAGTATAGTAGTAAGTATTCCCGCCTGTCACGCGGGTGACCCGGGTTCGTTCCCCTGCAACGGCGCCAAAATTTGACGTGATGTCGTGGTCACAATCAAATTTAATCCGAATACTACTAATAGCTAGTGGTAAGTGGGTATCGAACACAGGGAGTTTGTGGGAAATGTGTTATTTAAAGGTTTATCTAAGTTAACTAGAATTAAACTAATTGCAATAAAATTAAATTCAAGAGTTGGTTTGGTTGAATGAGTTTTAAAAACTAAATTACTATTCTAATTTACAAAATGAAAGTTTTGGTTTGTAAACAATTTAGAGACAAATGACTATCTTAAGTTTCCGGTTTGCTTCGACATTTGTGCTATCATTCAACTAGAAAGAATCACATAGACATGATTCATGTATGATTACTTGTTGTGATGAAAGGGAACTAAGTACTCGGATTCCTAGAACGCGAGGTTGTTACCCGATGACCAATTAATCAATACCCAATCCTAATTCTACCTATGATATCTCGATTGCCAACGGCACCAAAACGTATAGTTTCAAACAAGATTAGCACACTAATTAACAATTTACAAGCAAGCAATCACACACCATAACAAACAAATCATAAAGAAGAGTTCATTATTCTAGAAATATGAAATCAAAACACAAAGTCTTACACAAACCTTCAACCCAAGATAATCATCAAAATTTTAGCCACACATAGCTTTGACAATCATCTTCACAATTAGTTCAATGTTCATAAAGATCAAAACACATAAACTAATGATTAGACAAGTGTTCTTCCTTCCCAAGTCTCCAAGATACTCCAAAATCGTGTACAATCAAGATGTAACCGAATGACAATGATCAGACCTCATAAATCCTCTCCAAATGACCATTTAATGTGTAAGTTACAAACAAGATCAGTCGGCACCGTAAGCTACGACGCTTTGCCGTAGCTTACGGCAAGCAGCAAATCAACAGTCAAAGTTAGCGCCGTAAGCTACGGCGCTTTGCCGTAACTTACGGCGATCATTAAAGCCCTACGCCGCTTCTCTTCTGATCTACGGCAAAGGAATGTTGGAAAGGGTTGGGGCCGTAACCTACGGCCAAGTGCCATAGGCTACGGCGCTGAGCCTTGTTTTTCTCTATTTCTTCACCCAAGCTTCATATCTTCCATTCTTTGGCTCCGCCAACTTCTAGCATCCATCCAACCATCTAAAACCCACATCTTGGGCGCTTTAATACCTGCAAATCCAAACATCTAGTGGTTGCCAAATTCAAGCAAATAATCGGACAAAGTATGGAATTTTATTCTATTTAAAAGCTTTAAGGGTTGTCCTATGGACCACCCGTCACATCCCCACACTTACCCATTGCTTGTCCCAAGCAACCCATTCGACAACTATTCAAAACCCAAGCGATCAATCATGCAAACCAAGCTAAATGTGCCGTCCTTCTACTAACTTTCAATCATACCACAAGACACACCCCTCGCAAAAATCACTCGGTGACAAGAATTATTATTAGCATAATGCTAAACCACTCAATGCATGTGTATGTGTGTGCGACAATAAGCTTGTATAAAAATCAAGTCTCCTCCTATCAAATATCTAGCATGCTTATGAATCAAAGGAACTTACGGGTTGTAACGAGACTAGGTGCAAAGGTAGGAACATGGTGGATTACATATGAAAGAGATAATTGATTTGACTTGGTTTTGTTTATTTCTACTACTATAAAGCAAACACCAAATATATACAAAACTTCTTCACATTCTCAACTACTAGTGCAACTAAATACTTCTTTTTGTATTTTTCTCATGTTTTTCTATTTTTTTTCATATAAAACTCAACAATATATACAAGATCATCAACCATCACAACTAAATTCCTAAACCGGGTCATCTCAAAAGGGTAAAATTTTATAGGGAGTAGGTTTGGGTCACAACCGAATGGTCTAAGGCTCAAATATGGCTTTCTAAGGACCAAACCCCGGCCCCTCACAATACCAAGCTCATATATGTAAAGTATGAGGTCCAACCCACCAATCCCACACTCTCACACGTCTAGACGAGGCTACCTAAAAATCCCTTATCATTTCCAAAAGCATGCTAATTCTAGGATTTAACAAGAATTCGTACACAAGTTCTATTAACACACGACACACACAGCCACTCAAACAAAGAAATATCTATAACAATCATATGTGGCTCAAATTCTCACCAAGAAAAGACTAGGAATGGGTGTCGGTGTGTCAAGCGGAACAAAATCGAGCTTTCAAATTTTGACAATTTTGCTCAGATTTACAAAATTTTAAAATTCTCAAAAATTTCCCCCATCCCCACACTTGGGATACATTGTCCCAATGTATGGCTTTGAGGGAAGGATCGCTTTTAACCAACAACATTAGCCTTTGCTAATATTCTCAAATCCCAACTTTCTTTTTGTATATTTTTTTATTTTATTATTAAAGACACCACCAACTTTCACAACCCAACAAACATATCAACATCAAACACCACCCAACCATAACATAAACATACTAAATAAACATAACAAAAATGTACAAAGGAGCAAGATACGACCTGGCTAGTAGTACTTCGGCTGTGGAGGTCCGAAGATGGATGTTATCATATCAGTCCACTCACCAAAGCCAAATGCTCCACTGCTTCTGCTGCTTCCTTGATCACCACTTGGATTCGCCTGCTGGTAACTCATAGCATGTGGATCCACCCACTGAGAGTGATGCAATGGTGGGGTGGGATATGACACACTACCATCATTTGGTGGCAATGTGGTATAGTCTACAACAGGCGTATCTGCTTCAATTTGTTGGCCCGCATGCCACTGATCATGCATGCGTATCTGGCGATCATCTAAGTAGCGGTTGTTCACTTCTTCTTCATGAGCATACATATGAGCACGGTTCCATTGTTCGTTTCTATCATAGCTTCGTTTGATAGCTCTTTCCATGCTAGCACCCATAAAAGTTTGCTGATCAAAGAGCATTTGGTTTGGTTCACTCCATTCACCGAAAGTGGGTGGTCGCCTTTGTTCAATAATTTGTCCCATATTTCCCGAGTGGGCCCAGTAAGGATCATAAGCTTGCTGTGCATAATCAAATGCACCCCCCCACATAACCAGCTTGCACACCGGCTCCCTGAACTTGAGCATCAACCATGAAGGTATCTTCACGGTAATCATCATCTCCACTTACCTCTTCATCGGTCGATTCGGGCTCATCAGCTTCACCCGGTCGTAACGGTCTCGCATCCACCCTCTCCCATTGTTGTAGTATAGTAGTAAGTATTCCCGCCTGTCACGCGGGTGACCCAGGTTCGTTCCCCGGCAACGGTGCCAAAATTTGACGTGATGTCGTGGTCACAATCAAATTTAATCCAAATACTACTAATAGCTAGTGGTAAGTGGGTATCGAACACAGGGAGTTTGTGGAAAATGTGTTATTTAAAGGTTTATCTAAGTTAACTAGAATTAAACTAATTGCAATAAAATTAAATTCAAGAGTTGGTTTGGTTGAATGAGTTTTAAAAACTAAATTACTATTCTCATTTGCAAAATGAAAGTTTTGGTTTGTAAACAATTTAGAGACAAATGACTATCTTAAGTTTCCGGTTTGCTTCGACATTTGTGCTATCATTCAACTAGAAAGAATCACATAGACATGATTCATGTATGATTACTTGTTGTGATGAAAGGGAACTAAGTACTCGGATTCCTAGAACGCGAGGTTGTTACCCGATGACCAATTAATCAATACCCAATCCTAATTCTACCTATGATATCTCGATTGCCAACGGCACCAAGAACGTATAGTTTCGAACAAGATTAGCACACTAATTAACAATTTACAAGCAAGCAATCACACACCATAACAAACAAATCATAAAGAAGAGTTCATTATTCTAGAAATATGAAATCAAAACACAAAGTCTTACACAAACCTTCAACCCAAGATAATCATCAAAAGTTTAGCCACACATAGCTTTGACAATCATCTTCACAATTAGTTCAATGTTCATAAAGATCAAAACACATAAACTAATGATTAGACAAGTGTTCTTCCTTCCCAAGTCTCCAAGATACTCCAAAATCGTGTACAATCAAGATGTAACCGAATGATCAGACCTCATAAATCCTCTCCAAATGACCATTTAATGTGTAAGTTACAAACAAGATCAGTCGGCGCCGTAAGCTACGGCGCTTTGCCGTAGCTTACGGCAAGCAGCAAGTCAACAGTCAAAGTTAGCGCCGTAAGCTACGGCGCTTTGCCGTAACTTACGGCGATCATTAAAGCCCTACGCCGCTTCTCTTCTGATCTACGGCAAAGGAATGTTGGAAAGGGTTGGGGCCGTAACCTACGGCCAAGTGCCGTAGGCTACGGCGCTGAGCCTTGTTTTTCTCTATTTCTTCACCCAAGCTTCATATCTTCCATTCTTTGGCTCCGCCAACTTCTAGCATCCATCCAACCATCTAAAACCCACATCTTGGGCACTTTAATACCTGCAAATCCAAACATCTAGTGGTTACCAAATTCCAGCAAATAATCGGACAAAGTATTGAATTTTATTCTATTTAAAAGCTTTAAGGGTTGTCCTACGGACCACCCGTCAGCGGGGAATCCAGTTTAACCCGTAGTAACAACAACAACAACAACAATAATAATAATAATAATAAAAGAAATATATATATATATATATATATATATATATATAGAGAGAGAGAGAGAGAGAGAGAGTGCGGTTAACATACATTACGAGTTATCGTACTTCACGTACGCGACGCTGTAAACCGTCAGATCTGGCAATAATCACGCATGAGACCCAAAATAACGCATGGGATCAGATTTTTGGTGATAATCACGCATGAGAAGTGATAATCACGCATGGAAAGTATAATCACGCACGTTGAGATGGTCAAAAAAAAATAATCACGCACGTTATATATCTGGTCGCGTACGTTAATGTAGGTTAAGGCGTGAAGTACATTATACTTTCTCTCTCTCTCTCTCTCTATATATATATATATATATATATATATATATAAACGTGTGTAGTTGAAAAGAAATTATATAGATAATCTAATACCTACTGATGCATAACTAGTAGTATGTTTTAAATTCCAGTTTCAGTTTGTAATAGATGCATATATATAAAATAGAGTAAATGTCGCAATGCTCGACGATTTTGATCAAAGTGTTTGTTTGTGCAATTGTTGGCATTAAATCTTATTCTGTGATATTAATACCTGATAATTGTTTGTAAATCCAGATGGACAACGAAGAAAATCAGGAAAACCATAATAATGATAACCAAATAAATAATAGTGTTATCCAACACATAGTAACACAAGGAATTAGAGATGCTATGCCATATATCATCCAAACTGTTAAAGAGGCAGAAAATAAAAGTAATAGTGGAAGTAAACGACCACCTACTGAACCCAGTCACAGCGTAAACAATGGACCGTTACTTCAAATGCCTATTCCAAAAAGAAGAAGAACCATGTCTTATGGTTGTTCTTACAAAAAATTCTGGTCTTGCAAACCAATAGAATTCTCTGGCAATGAAGGATCCATTACAGCTCTACGCTGGTTAGAAAAGACAGAGGCTGTCTTAAAAATAAGCAAGTGCGCAGAGGAAGATAAAATCATGTTTGCTTCCAATCTTTTTAAGAATGGAGCCTTAGAATGGTGGAATACTATTCTCCAGTTTAGGAGAAGTGACAGAATATATAATATGGAATTGACTGAGTTTAAAAACATGGTCGAAAGAAAATTCTGTCATCCCAATGAAAAAGAACAAATTGCTAATAAGTTCTTAAACCTTAGAATTACTGGAATAGACTGTAAGGGTTACACTACCGTATTCTTCGAATATGCTAGAATAGTGCCAACCCTAGCTTCACCAGAACCAGTATTAATCTCCCGTTACATCTGGGGATTAATCAGTGAGATTAGACATGTAGTCAAGGCAGCTAGACCACAAACCATAGAAGAAGCTGTAGAACTAACAAATACCTTGACTGATGAATTAGTACGTACGCAAGAAGAGAAACAGAAAAAGAACCTAGCTCAAAAACTTACCCAAGAATTTCGTTATGGAAATAACTATCGTGGGAAATGTATAGGTTCTACTTCTGCACCTTACTGTAAGTCTTGCAAGAAGAAACATTCAGGAAGATGTTCCACATACTACAACTTCTGCAAAATACCAGGACACAAGGAAGAAGACTGCAGGAAGAAACCCAGCAATGGAGTATGCTTCAATTGTGGAGAAAAGGGACATATCAAGCCGAACTGTCCGAAACTAGCTCCATCCATGAACAACAAGACTACTAAGAATGCTAGAGCATTTGTTCTGACAGCTAAAGAAACCAAAATGATTCTGGATGTGATTGCCGATACGTTTTTAGTTAATGATGTTTTTGCTAAAGTATAATTTGACTCTGGTGCGAACCAAAGTTTTATTAATACTTCATTTTGCAAAAATCTTAATCAACCATTAACTAAACTTCAACAAGAATGTCTAGTAGAGACGGCAAATGGAGAATCAGTTAAGATTACTGAAATCTTGCAGGGAGCAAGAATAGAAATTCTAAACCATAATTTTATTGCTAACCTTTACCCAATGAACCTAGCTGGATTTGATATTGTGTTAGGAATGGATTGGTTAGTAAGCCAGTATTCTATGTGATCAAAAGTCAATACAAGTAAATTCACCAAAAGGTGAAAAGATCACAATTAAAGGAGATAAGCCAACTAGATCTACGAAATTCATCTCTGTGATGAAGACAGCCAGTTATGCAAGAAAAGGGTCACTGGTATATATGATTTCTATAATCATTAACAGTAAAGGAAAAGAATTGAAAGATATTCCCGTAGTATCTCAATTCTCAGATGTTATTCCTGAAGAGCTACCCGGACTACCGCCAGATATAGAAGTCGAATTCAGAATTCACCTACTACCAGGGACATCACCTATTGCTAAGGCACCTTACCGTTTGGCACCAGCAGAAATGCAAGAACTGAAGAAACAGTTGGACGAACTTTTGGAGAAAGGATTCATATAGCCTAGTTCATCACCTTGGGGAGCACCAATCTTGTTTATCAAGAAGAAGGACGGATCAATGCGTATATGCATTGATTACCGTGAATTGAACAAGGTTATGATTAAAAATCGGGGCCCATTACCAAGAATCGATGATCTGTTTGATCAAATGCAAGGAGCTTGATTCTTTTCTAAAATCGATTTACGCTCAGGATATCATCAATTGAAAGTACAAGAAGAGGACTGCCTTCAGAACAAGGTATGGTCATTATGAATTTAACGTCATGCCATTTTGTCTAACCAATGCCCCAGCCGCATTTATGGACATGATGAATATAATATGTAAACCATATCTGGATAAATTCATAATTGTCTTTATAGATGATATTCTTATTTACTCTAAGAGTAAAAAGGAACATGCAGAGCATCTGCATATACTTTTAAATTTACTAAGAAAAGAAAAGCTTTATGCTAAATTTTCAAAATGTGAATTTTGGTTACAAGAAGTACACTTCCTTGGACATCTAGTCAATCATGAAGGAATTCATGTGGATCCCACAAAGATCGAGGCGATTACTAAATGGAAAGACCCCGAATCACCAACGGAGGTGAGAAGTTTTCTTGGACTGGTAGGTTATTATAGACGGTTTATGCGAGATTTTTCTAGAATAGCCATTCCCTTAACAAAATTGACCTGCAAATCAATTAAGTTTAAATGGGGACCAAAACAAGAAGAAGCCTTTAGAATCCTTAAGCAAAGATTAACCAACGCACCTATACTAGCGTTACCAGAAGGAACTGAAGACTTTGTAGTTTATTGTGACGCTTCTAAGTTAGGTTATGGATGTGTGTTGATGCAACGCCAAAAGGTTATAGCCTATGCCTCTAGACAACTTAAGAATTGTGACAACTGTCAAAATTCCAGGTATCCGTACAACTATTAAACAATGATTAGTGCTTAATGACTGTGCTGAATTACAATTAATGACTTGAATTGCTTTCTGATTATTGCCATATATTTAAATGTGCATCATGTATTGCAAATGACATATCCTTATTGCATACAAACTTTATTGATTCAAATGATGCACGAAACACAGTTAGCACAGTTATCAGACAAATCAGAAAAATGCTGACGGAATTCAGTACATAGACAGATCTTGTGTTGAGACACAGAATGAGCCAAAAACCAAGTATTACACTAGTATAGTGTGTAGGAAAGTAAGGATCACAAAACTGCCTTCCTAGAGATAGTTTAAGTGCCGGAAAGTGCCTAAAACTCACATAAACTGCAAAAGTCAGCATTTAAACACTCTAATATCATGCAGAAATATGGTTAAATGGTCCAGAATACTTTCCTAAGTGTCGGAAATCAAAATTGTCACAAAAAGTAACATAAAGCACACTAAACTTCATAGTTTAGCACCTTAACGAACCGGTAACCAACCGGACAACCGGACACTACCCGAAACACCAAATTTTCACTAGAAGCATTGTTTTAGCATTACCAAACTAGTTATGGTCCCCGAACATCATAACACATTATATAACAACTAGTAACTAACTAACCTAACTAATACTTGATTTTTAACCATATTAACTAACTATTTAGTTACTACCTAAGCCTAGACCCCCCCCCCCCACCTACAATCGGCCAACACATGGCCCCACTAGAGATTTTATTTAGTTATTATAATAGATCATGTTTTCTCTTTTTAAAACACATTAACCATTAGATTTTTCATTGTTAGAGTTTTATAAGAAAAACTTAAGGACCATGACCTTCATTTCTTCAACACCAACACTTGAGCTCTCACCTCCTTCCCTCCTCTTCACCTCTTGGCCGAACACCCACCTCCACCCATCATCATCATCTTCCATCTTTCATACAATCCACATATATACAAGGGTGCTAGAAGGTGTACAAAGAAGCTTGGAGCTCATGGAAGTTGAAGGACCTTTCTCTTGTGCTTTTATCCACTCCATTTCATCTAGTGATCATCCCTAGCCTTGAGCTAGTAGTAAGAACACTCTACACTTCATTTTACATCTTATTTTGGTGGTTAAAAGAAGATACAAGTTGTTAATCATGATGAACACTAAGAATCTTGAACTTGAAACATGAACATAAGACTAAATACATAAGAATACATAATGTTTAAGTGTTGTTATACTTGTTGAATGTTGTTTGCTCATGTTTTTTATGTTGATCATCATATGATCTTGCTAGATAGTGATTAAAGACATAATATAGCAGGATGAGAGGATGATTATGTAAAGATCAAAGTAATCATCCATATGTAAAGCATGAACTTGAAAGTGTAAATTGTTTTTCTTGTAAAGTGATGAACAAAGTGAGTATAAAGTCTTGTAAATCTATGATTTCAAGAATGATTTTTCAAGAAACCAAGTTAAAAATACAAAGTTTACTTAATCTTGGTTCTTAAAGAAATTAACCACATATTTAGTGGTTAAACAAGTGTAGAAATACATATGTAACAAGAAAAACTCAAGAAGAAACAATTTCAGAAAATTTAATTACAAGTTGTAAAGAACTAATTTCTCTAAAAATGAAGTTTTTAAATAAACAACCACACTTTAAAGGGTAACAAAGCTTACTAAACACACTAGTAAGTTACTACACATTTTTGTAAATTTTCAAGTTCATGAGGTAATAGTTTATGCTTGATTTTGGCAAATTGGTAAGTGTAGATTGATTTGTTGTTGATTGTGTTGATTTATAAAAGAAAATGATATGCCTTGAAGGCATGGAAACCTCCATTTTTAGGGGAAACTATGGCAAATTTTATCTAGAAATTAAACACTTAGGAAAATATTTTGTACAAATATTTACAAGTATATTTTAAACCATGAATTTTCATATAAAGTTTGCCATAATTTTTGTTACAAAAATTATAAATATTGGAGGTTGGTTTTTGTAAATAAAAATGACAAAATATGTATTTAGAAAAATATATATTTAGATGTCCCATGTGTGTGATTATTTGTATATTATGTGTATTAGTTATATTATTTTAGGACTTGAAATAATATAACTCATCAAAATACCAAAAATTACAATCCAAAATATTACTAAAATTCCAAGAATACGAATATATAAATTATACCCAAAATATTGGAGAAACCGAACAAGGAATATAACTTACAAAAATATTCCGGAATTTAATTCATAAGTATATTTTGGTAATAAGTATATTGGACACCAAGAGAACAAAAATATGATTTTTACAATTATTACAAAGATATATCATATTTTTGACAACAAGAAAATATATTATTGGGTGAATAAAAATATGTATTTTCTAGGAATTATTAGAAGATGTATTATTTTTGGAAGAAAACATATATTTTCTCAAACAAACATGAAATACATTATTTTTGGGAGAAAATGTATTTTCTTAAATAAACTTGAAATATATTATTTTTGGATGAAAAATAGATTTGTATATATTTTCTAAGTTGGAATTGGAAATGTATTATTTTTGGAGTTTACATGAAAATACAATTATTTTTGCCAAGGGAAAGATTATAAATAATTTCTCTATGTAATATTTCTTAAAATATATATTTTCGAAATATATATTGATGTATTTTTACTAGAAATATTATTCCGGAAAAGTAATACAAAGATTAAGTTTAAGAATACTTAATAAATACAATGGAAATACGTATTCTCGCACATAAAAATACACACCAGAATGCGCTACTGAAACTTGAAAAAATATACAAGTATAAGAATACGAATACTAGGGGGGATAGTGCACGGTCCTCCCAACCGCCGGAGTGTTCCCACTCCGGGAGCCCCTACCCGACCAAGCTAGCTCCGCGGTGAATTCCCCTTGCCGAGTTCTTACCCTGGGCGACATATGCCACTCCTAAGACTCGAACCCGGTACATCTGGGAAGAGGTGGGTGTCGGTGGCCAACTGGGCTACCCCAGTTGGTTAAATATTCTTGGGGAAATACACCCATCCTTGGGGAAATATTCATGTACAAGTACATAAACATATCAAGTTAAAATATATTATTTTAACCAATATTCCAAAATGAAGTAAATATAATTTAAGTTAAAATATTTATTATTTTAACAAATAATTATATGACTTGGAATAATACTAAAGACATAAAGGAACGTAACTCAAAGACACTAATTAATACTAAGTCAAGACACAACTCGCTCGTCTAATAAACTGTAGTACGTTGTTGGTAGTCGTGTACACCAGAGGAAACTTTGAGTTATAGTCGGATATGAAGAACGTAAAACTGTGAGTTTATCTCCCCGTTTTCTTTTAACTGTTTTTGTTTTATAACTTCGGGGGTGGAGTACATGTTACAAAATGTTTACAAACAATTACAATTGGTATGGTTAGCTAAGGAATGCACTGTAGATCATGTGAATGGGTAGGCGCACTCTTAAGACCATTAATCCTCGTGTTAGGACCGAGGGACATGAGTGATAGATCTATTTGGGTCTAGCGAGCCCACACCCATGTGGACCGGGGTTTGGCCCATGAAGTGACTATGTCTTACAGCCGGAAGCCCGGTGCAAAATCTGTTAGGTTTGAGCCTTCCTAGGCCATTGCACACATGTTACTGGCCTTGCAAACCATTAATTGATTTGTTTCCTTGTTTGCTTTCATACCGGGATTTACAAACATACATACATACTTTCAATTATTCAAAGGTTTATTCGTGCACACATACAAACACATGAACTCGCTCAACTTTTTTTGATGTTTTCAAACTACATGTATTTTAGGAAATTAAATGTGGATCTGGCGGGCGTTTGGAAGTTACAAGTGTGGTTTGAAATAAAAGATGTCATCCGGGGTAGAAGGGTTTGGAGTGTGTATCTTATCCTAGATAGGATACATAATTCAAAACCTAGTTTTTTATTCATGTCTTTTGTCGAGTCCTTATGGAACTCTAAACAATTTGCATGGGTTGTATTTTGGATTTGAAGTCTGCAATTGAATTTTAAGACAATGTCGTTTGTGATGTTTTAAACTTAAATTAATGGATGAACATCTTGGTTTTATCATATAGTTGTTTGTTATGGTTGAATGCAATGATATTAAGCAAGTCACGCATAATCACGCTTCCGCAAAAGTCAGGGTGTGACAGTTTGGTATTAGAGCTTCGATTGTAGCGAACTAGGATTCCTTCTCGAGTCTAGACTACAGTCATTAGGGCTCTCATGAATATATTTTTACAACTTGTTTTCATTGCATACACGAAACGCCCAGATCCATGGAACAAACATTTTTACAAAAGGAAATACAAGAAACACATTGCAAGGTCACATTTGTGGTTTAGTCTGGGATAGACTAGAAAGGATAGAAAGGTTTCGTGAGGAATCACGAGGATACATCATTTCATGGTACCCTGTCTTTGATTGCATACTAAGTGATAGTGGTTAATATATATGCATATGTTGTGATTGTTCTGTTACAGACACTATGTCTTCATCCGAGAGCGGATTGTCCGATGCCGATGACCCTATGGCTATTGTTTCCGATGACTAGATCGCGCCAGAGCCAGAGATCTTTACATCCGACACTGAGAGCGACCCAGATATGTTATCAGACGACGAGGACGACTTTCAGCCATTCGCGTTGCCTGACTTTGGAGATGACTTACCCCTTGCTGATGGTATTCCAAACGAGGATCCTTTTTGTTATTCCCATTATAGTCCATGATCATCTTATCATCGGTCATCTTGATGGTGAGCATATTGTGGCACCGATCCTCGCTCCCGTTCCTCTCGTGGTCATCCCTCTTGAGGATTGGGCTTTTGACGATCTGTTTGATGATCACGTTGATTTATTTGTTGATGGTCCTCCTGATGACGCCCATGGTGATGGAGAGCTGGATGAGGACGTTGTTGCTACTCCACCTCTCGAGATTCCTGTGATTGAGTTATCCGCTGATACTAGTCTACACTCTGTCTCAGATTCCTTTGAGTCTGTGACGTCTTCCGCCTTGAAGGCAGTTGGATTACGGTGCTATGCCACTGATTTTGATGATGATACTGCGATGTCAGCTGTACCATCCCCTCCACACAAACCCGAGCCTGGTCTTTAGCCAGATCTTGTTTTTGTTGATCAGCCTGATGTTGCACCTGCTGATCCTGAGCCTATACCTGATCATGACCCTATTCCTTTTGGTTTACCAGACATTGCACCCCTCATGCCTGACCCAGTTCCTGCACCCGTTGACCCACCTATTATTGAGCCACTTATTCCTCCACCTGCACCTGCTGATGTTGCTCATTTTCATCATGTGGAGTCCGATGTCCATCGCACCAACTTACCTATCGTTTTCTTGCAGGACATACCCGCACCCCGTCCAGGGGAAGGTACTTCAAGCCAGCAGCCTTGTCATGGTCCTTATGTTTCAACAGCTTTTCCACAGATCCCACAGTCTGCACCGTTTGCTCCTTTTACTTCTTCACCACTTGATGAGCCACTCTGATGGTTCCCACCGTAGTCTAAGCCGATTTCAGATCCCTACCATCCCTCTCACTTTGTTGGTTATACACGGGATGAGTTACTTTTATCACTTCAGCTTCAGTATCAGATTATGAGTCGCAGAATTTTGGAGCTTGAGATGACACCGCGTCCTCTACCGTGTCCTTGTTAGCCTGCTTTTGTTCCCCCTTGTTCATCACCATCTCCATTTTCACATCCGCCTGCTCCTCTTACTCTTTTTCGAGAGTTTGATGCTTGATTTCTTGTTGGTGCATCCGTCTGTCGACTTTGTCTTGTATCGAGTCTTGTTTGTATTTAGATAGATTAGGGCATGTTATAAGAGAAAAAATGTCAAATATAGGGTGAATGGCAACTTCAAACGGAATTAGCTAATTCCGTTTGAATGTAATTTCGTTTGAAGCTGGTTCAAACGGAATTACCACGCCTATATATAGTTGATGCCTGATTTCATTTGGAAGAAGTTCTGAGATTCCGGTTGAGGCACGAAGGGCTGCCGAAGTGTCGTCTCGTTATAAAACTTTGTCAAATCAATATATAGACAATTTAAAGTGATATTCTAGCTGAATTGAACTCGATACATCTGTTTCCGTCTTTCGTATTGAGAAAAACTCTTCTGATCGACTCGTTCGGGTCTGAAAACGATCCTACAAGTGGTATCAGGGCTCAGGAGGAAGAGTTCATACCAATTCAGCTGCAATTTCTGATTTCTACACCTTCTTTTCAAAATTAAACTTGATTTCACGGTCAAAATGACTTGAATTTCTCACATATTGTGCGAAACTGTGTTTTAACAAATCCTTGAGAAAATTAGACCTTAATTCGATCTAAAACTGGTAAAATCTGTAATTTTGTTTCAAAAACAGTTCGGGTATGATGACATCCGCAGCATTTCATACGGAATTAGATGCTTAATTCCGCTTGAAACCGGTATTCCGTTTGAAAAATTGGATGATTTCGTTTGAAACTGGTATTCCGCTTGAGTGATTCCGCTTGAAATCACTATTCCGCACCAAAGTTGTAATTCCGTTTGGGAATTTCATACGGAATTAGTGATTCCGTTTGAAAGGGTGTTAGTTCAAACGAAATTAGATATTCCGTTTGAAAGTGCTGATTTTGCTCATAAGGTTATTCCGTTTGAAGTTGGGATTTCGCTTGAAATTGTCTTGAAGTTGATTCCATTTGAACAAGTAATTTCGTTTGAGAGTGTAATTCCGTTTGAAAGACTGTTTTAAGAAAATTCTTGAAAACTGATGTGTGTAAAATGCAACATATAAATTACATCAAATGAGGCATAAAACTAACCCTTTTTAAGTACTAATGTTGGAAAAAGAGTGTTTTTGTCTTCCTTTTGTATTTTCAGGATTAAATGAGCTCAAATTCACAAAAGAAGCAAAAAGACAGCTAAATCTAACATAAATACAAGAAAAGGAACATAAGTGGACTGCCCGACCTCTCAACGGCATCTTCCCAAGCAAAATAGAGAAGACAGAAGACTGAACACGCCCCGTGCTCAGCCAGCACGGGGCCGTGCCCAAGAAGCAGCAGAAAAGACAAACCTATAGAAGCTTCTATTGCCCACCACGGGCCGTGCCCAGTGAACACGGGGGCGTGGCGAAAGTACAGCAGGCGCATTAATTGTAATTGCGAATTACAATTAATGAAGAGAGAGAGTGTCAGACAGGCACGGGGGCGTGTCCAGCGGACACGGGGCCGTGCCCAGCCTTCTGTTCAACCTATAAATAGGAGTGCTTGGTTTCATTTCAACTCATCCCTTGGCACACCACCTCTCTCACACTTCATCCACCACCCACCATCCATTGTCCATCGTAGAGTGTGTGAGTCGTCTCGGGATCCAAGATTGATTGTAAGAGTTCTTGACAATCAAGGCCATGTTTGCCTAAGTCTCTTACATCACTTGGTGAAGACAAAGTGTCTAGTATAATACTTTTTATTTCTAATCTTTTGCACTTTTTATTTGGTTTTGTATTAATGACTTTAATAACTAGTTACTTATGTTGAAGGTGATCTTTCCTTATCGTTTGTCCGTGGTGTCTTGGCATTATTTTACTGTCTATATAAAATAAAAGATTTTCACCATTCATATCTCCACGGTCTATATGGAGGTATGTTGGCTACCTGGTCGGGGGTTAAGGGAACGGTTTGGTAAAGGTCTTGCCATTGTTCAGCGTTTAGAGGTCCTGCAATGGACCTGGGTCAAATTTAGTAGGACCTCCTTCAATGCTTCACGGTATTGGATGGCGGGGGTCCAAACTCTTTGACCCCCTCATAAGTTAACTACTATTAATACTATAACCCGGCTATTTAGGACTGTATCCCTGCTGACTCAGACTACTTAGTCGAGGGTAACGTCACCGCCAAAAGCGGGGCCTACTATAATTTGCATTAATAACTTAATTCATTATCTTCCAATAATCCACCCTTTTAGGATTGTATCCTTGCTGACTCAAACTACTGGGGTGAGGGTAACGTCACCTTCAAAAGAGGGGCCTACTACAATAACTAAGATAATCTCTTAATTATGTGCAAAAGTGCGGAAATAATCAAAGGTTATCTAGATACGAGTCGGAACCAAGTGATTCATCTTGTCTATCTGTTTTTTCTTTTTATTTTATTTTTCAGCATTTTAGTTAGTTTTTATTTTTCTTAGTTTAAAACATTTTTCTAAACTTTTTATTTTTGATTAGACGTTGAGGATAAACCGGTACTAAAAGCTCTTGTGTCCTTGGACGACCTCGGTATCTTACCAACGCTATACTACGCTCACGATGGGTGCACTTGCCCATATGTGTGTTTAGTGTTAGTAAAATATCGTGTTTTATAAATTTAAAACTTGGCTAAAAATAAGTGTAAAAGGGGCTTAAAATATACACCTAATAAATATAACACTTTACCGCACATCAAAAACCGAATCATGGAAGAGGAATTTTACAACGCATTTGCTACTCCGGTTACCCCGATTACTCTTGCACAGAACACAATGTTAGAAAATGAAACTGGCACTATGCAAAAACCACCAAAACTTATTAACATTGAGGAGTATAAGGGTTGGGAAGAAAGATTTGAGAATTGGGTACAAGCAAACTACTTAGATGCTTGGGAATGTGTTGAGACAAAATATGTTAGACCGATGACTGATGATGAGGAGATCATTGCAATTAAAGATCTAAGTGCTGAAGATAGAAAGAAATACAAAGATGAGAAAATGATGACGAGTTTATTGCATCAAGCTGTTAAGGAAGATATCTTGGTTTTATTGCAACACAATGGAACTTCTTATTCAATATGGAAAGCATTAAGATCGAAGTTTGTTGGAAGCCAAGAGATGGTCAAGAACAAAAAATCGCTTTTGAAAAATGAATTTGATCTATTCCAGGGTTTAAAAATGAAAACACGAAGCAGATAATTGAAAGATATTGCAATCTGTTAGCTAACATGAAAAGGTTGAGCATCACAAAGGATAATGAGGAGTTGATTGAAAAATTGGCTGATGCATTGCCACATGAAACATGGGGCACATATCTTATGATGTTAAGAAACAAGAAAGGGTTTAGCAGTTTAACTCTCAGCAAGTTTATTGAAAAGATTGAAGCTCAGGAGATGGAACAAAGAAAGATCTCAAGAATGAAAGATTTTGATGGAGAACAAGATATCAGTCTTTATTACAAAGGAGGTATCAATGACAAGACCAACATGTCACCAAAAGTTGAGACTGCATTCAATGCTAAAAGTTCATCTGGAGGATCATCTAAAGGATCAAACAGCACAACAAATTTTTCTTCATATCCATCATTTGATCCAAACTTTTCCACAACCAAGAATGGCAAGAGATTACAATGCAACATCATTTTAAATCTTGAAAATGATGAAAATTTCTCGGAGGAGGTTGCAAAAAGTCACATGTCTTTGTTGGGGACTGTTTTAGAGTCATATGGGAGCTTAGTAGCAGGTCGGATCGGGAATCCAATGTTGACAAAAGAGGATTACGATCAGATCGATGCTGAGGAGATGGAGTTAATGGATATTAAGTGGTGTTTGGAAAGTGTGTTGAGGAGAGCTGAGAAGTTCAAACAGATCACAGGAAGAGATGATTTCCGTGATGCATGTGTTTCTAATTTGGGAAAAAGGACACTTCAAAAGGGAGTGCACTAATCGCGAAGCAAGTGGAGCTCAAAATCCGTTCAACAACAATGATTACTACCGGAAGGCCATATATCATCAAGTTGCTCAACAACAACAAGAACCACAAGTGGCACATGGTAGAAAAACAATAGTGGAGTCTTCAAAGAGAGCATGTATGCTGAATCAAGAAGATCAGAAATCATCAAAAGGTTTCAGTTGGGACAAATATGTTTCAGCTGATAGTAAAGCATGTCTAATAAACCAAGATGATGAAAAATTATCTGAAGGGTTTAACTGGGAAGGTTTTAGTTGGGATGATTACTGTTCGGATAAAGATATTTTAAAAGCAAAAGCTTTTGTTGCTCGAATTGAAGAAGATAGTGATGATGATGATGATTATTATTATTATGCGAAAAGAATGGCAGCTCATTTGAAAATGATGGAAGAGAGTGACAGTGAAGATGAAAAGGCTAAAAAGAAAAAGATCAAAACACCTGTCAGCAGTGATGATGAGGAAGTTCCAGTGATAAAGAGAAAGATAAAGGAAGTTCTAAAGTTCAAAGTTGATGAAGAAGTTGATGCAAGAAAGATTCCTGTGAATTGTGAAACCTGTGAGATCATGAAAAAGAAAAACAGCGAATTGATTAACAACATGAACAGGTTGAAGGAATCATACGATGTTCTGAACAAAGCCATGAATCAATACAATCAATCAAGTGAAGAACAAGCAACAGCCATGAAGACACTTCAAGGAGCTTTCATGACAAAGCAGAAAGTGGTGAACAATTACATTGAGAAGTGTGCTGTGCTAGAACAAAAACTGGAAACACAAAGAATTGAAACAGAAAGATTTAATCGATTATTAAAAAGTTACTCATGTACTTCTTATGTATTGACAGGATTTATCCAACTGTTGAAGGCATGAAGGCATTTGAGGATCATGGAGTAACTGAAGAACAGATAGTATCTGAAGAAAAGACTTCTAAAAAGAAAAAGGAAAAGAAGAAGGATACTGAAGTAAAGACATCCGGTAAGAAACAAGGTGTCAGTTACAACAAGTGTCCACCCCCGCTTGAAAATGGATATTCTCCGAGAAATCCAAATTCAGAAAGAGTCAAAAAGGCAACAAATTTACAGTGGGAGTCGGAGCCTTCAGTTAACTTGCCAGAAAATATTGATGTCACTTTTACATCGTCTGACACTGATCAGCAATCTCAATTGATGAAGAAAGTGGTGGATCATGTGTTAGATAATGATGAAATGGAGGAGTCAAAGTCGGAGTCTATGTCAGAGTCAAAGTCTGAGTCCAGCACTCCGAGTCAAACCGTCAAACAGGGCAAAAGAGTTTACAATAAAGAATTCCTTCTATCAAAATCTAATTTGAATGACGAAACATTCAAAGTTGGATATACATTGAATGATTCCGAAAAATTATATTTTGATTAGGAATTTCCAATAAGAGGTGTCAAAACTGAATTAATCAAAAAGGTTTTCAAATTGACAGAAATTAATATTTCTGAAATAAAAGATATAATGTAACACCCTAGTTACTGATTAACGATTTTGTATGTAATTACCAACAATTAGATGTGTAGTTAAGACTACACATGCTATAAAAATACGGGTTTATTAAAACTTTTACAAATCATAAGTTATTCTACATAATGTGATCAAATTTGTTGTTTAAAATCTACAACGTGGCATAGTGTGGAAGCGTGTAACTTTATCGTGTTCGGTTCTTCGCTGAGCTTGATCGTCTTCCGGCATCCAAAAGTACCTACATTTCATAACCATGAAATGCTTTAGTCATACTGGGTTTAAAATGTGTCTAAACGAATCCGGGAAACAATTGATTTTCAAAAGAAAAACAAAAATTTGAAAATGATCTCCACCGTAAATTACGGTGGCACCATAATTTACGGTGGTCCCTGTGTTCATAATCTTCTACCGTATAACAGTAGGTTACCACCGTAACCATATCAGCCCCACCGTAAATTACGGTGTCACCGTAATTTACGGTGGACCCTACATCCAGCTTTTCCATTTTGCCGTAATTTGACACGAAATCTTTCGTATCTTTCAAACCGCTTATCCGATTGACCTACCGTTTCTTCCTACGTGTTTATAATGTGATTCTCCATCAAATGGATTTAAAATCCGACTCCCGGATTAACAATTTATAGAGTTTTAAGCTTTTGGCTTAAACTAGAATTTACCCATTTTGACCCATTCATGTATTTATCAAACAAACTTATTTGTTTGATCCCAAATTCTCGTGAACCTTTCAATTTCTATATCGCCTATCATATTTGGCTCAAACCACGGATTTCCTACGCATTTTAAACCCGCTTTCACTCAAGTGCTTATTTTGACCCGTTAAGGACATTTAAGCAACTTTTACGCATAACTCACACCCATTTCTTTCTAGCATTTTATTTCCACATTAGTTATCAAGTGACCTTCCATCACATCTATATTGGTGATGGTTTTAATGTGACGATCTATCTAATCCGAGTTTTACCCTTCGGATTATCAATTTACGGCAAAGACTCATATAGAGTCTTTTGACCAAGGATTTACATCTTACGCTATTAGACTTATTCTAAGTATTAACTTGATTATAAAACTTGTTTTCGAGCGACTTCTAAGAGTTGTTTGCTTAATTTTGCTTACAAGGGCGTTTTGGTCATTTTTAACCCTTCTTTTACAACGAAGGGCTTGCTTAAGCCATGTACGCCCAAAATCTCGTTTTTAACCAATTCTTATTTTCAAAACACTCTGTCTATAATTTAAATCCTTCGGTTCACCTTTTTAGGTAACCGAATGTCCTTTTTACTTTGCCTAACTCTCATAGAACTTCAAGTTCTAATTTATGAGTTTATCTATAATACGTACCTGGCTCGGATCAACTTATTTACCCGGTTTTAATACCTTGCTTTATAATTGCTAATTAAGAACGATGCGGGTATCCATTGGATATCTATTCCTGTAAGCATATAACTCGACAAAAGAATCATTAGTCGATATTGTCAAAAGGTGATGTCTACACCTTTTGACCCGTTTGGCCGAAATGGTCGTTTATCTATGCGAGATGATATTTATTATCGTCTCATCTACAAGACTCGTTCCGTTTAACACCGTACGGTCATTTTACTTATAAACCGTTTATTGCTTTCGACATAATATGACCAAATTATCGATTTACTTCTTTTTAATCATTATTAAGGTTTCTTTCATCTTTGATTTTCTTGTTCCGTTCGACTACACGACGGAACATCATATTTCAATTGTTTAGATATCTCATTCATAATTTATATGATAAGAAAATATTCCACAATTTAAGACTAGTGTAAGCTATACTTACTTTGCATCCGAATTATGCTTTTCCGTCATTCTTGCTTCGTTTGACCCGCTTCCTTCCCCAAGCCTTCACCTAGCTTGCCAAGCGTCAAACTATCATTGTAATTGTAAGATGGTTAGGTTAGTCATAATCATTTACGACTATTCCATCCTACTCTTCTTATGTCGAATTTACCATCCGATCATACACTTGGTCGATTTGACCTTTTTAAGGTCAATCGACTTATCAACTTATTCATTGCACATTTTCACTCTAATTTCAACACTTTAGTTTAATTTAGGCATTTTAACAAACACCTAATGTGCATACATTGTTTTTACACATTTTACAACTAGGTAACATGATTTCAAGCATCTATATCACGATCTTAACATCAATTCTTTTATATCATTTAACAACCCATTTCATGGTAAATATGATTTATGTACCCAAACACCTAAATTGTTCAAGTACTTTGTCTTACTAACTAATATGATGATTCCAATCACAAGTTTGACACTAACATCATCATATCATAAAAACCCATCTCAAGTCGTGTATGTTCAACACTCAAACTTGCAAATTGTTCAAGTATCTTGTTTCTACTAGCAACTATGATGATTTTAAACATGTGTAAACCATCATCTTCACTACATAATTAAAACCCACTTAGCACATAATAGGTTAATTATCAAATCCCTAGTTTTAACACCAATTCTCCAAGTTTTCAACTAGGGTTTGTTTCTAAACAAGGATTTCAACACAATAGCACTCATAGATTCAATATTCAATCCAGATTTTCGATTATGATTGTTCATCATAATCTCAAAGTATCACCAAATCTTAAAATTCGACATACCTTGTGATCCCCACGACTAGGTGATCATTTATATGTGTTCATGCATCCGATTCGGGCTAGATTTGATCTTCAATTTGTTAGTTTTGTTGAAGTTAGGGTTTGAGCTCCCTAAAGCTCTTCCTGGTCGATCCCCACACACGCATACACACTCTTGTGTGTGTGTTGTGTTTTGTTTTTAAGTTTTTTATTCCATTTTCAAGTTACCCGGCTTTGGTCCCTCGTGTTTGGTTAGTTATTAATTAGGTCACAACCTAATTATTTTCAATAATATTCCTACTTATTAACTAGGTTTAATATTCCTAGTTAACTTAGCGGGTCCGGGAATATTTATGACTAAGTTTATTTTAGGTCCCTTTAGCCCGGGCCTTTTATCCATTTTATTTCCTTAAAAGGTTTTATTCACTTTTTATTTAATATTAGGATTAATTATTTAAATCCTAATATTTACCGGGTAGAATTTACCACTAACGGTACTTTACCCATTTTTTTTTTAGTGCTAATGTGGTTTGATCACCAAACCCATTTTCGGGGTGTTACATATAAATATTTCTGAAAAACCTAAAAAATACACCTCAAGAGTTCAACAAAGAGAAAACAAGAAAAAGGGTTACAGTTCTGGTTCTGGTTATCGAAAGAAACCAAACCATAACGGTAATTTCAAAAAGAAAGGTTTAGGATTTATTCCACCAGAAAATTATAAAAATGAAAAATATGTTCGAGATTTTAAATCAAAAGTGATATTTGTTTCAGGTACATCTTCTGAAGAGGAAAAGGAAATTTTGTTCAGAAAACAGTCGAACAAAGAATTCTTTGCGAAGAAGCAAGAAGAAATGGAGAAGATGGTTGATTAAAAGAAGAAGGAGACTCGAACCTGTTTTAAATGTGGTAGAATTGGACATCTAGCTGTGAAATGTTCACAAGCAATTCAAACCAAACAGGGAGTTTCTAAACTGAAAGAAAAAATGGTTGAGTTTGAACCACCAATTGAGAGAACTAAACTTTTCAAAAATTCAAAATTTGAAATTGGTGAATGTTCATCGAGGTTTTACAAGAAAAGTGCAAATCTTGACAACCAAAAATGGGTTGTTAAGAAATCTGATGATAGTTCTAGCAATGATTCTGATTCATCAAAATTAGAGGAGCTAACTTCTGGCGATGAATCTAATTCCACAAAGTCAGAGGAGCCTCAAGCTGAGTTAAAATTGGAAACATCAGTGCCGCCAATGGATGATGTCAATTTTCCACCATTGAAGGCTGAAAATTTTAAACAAAAAATTGGTAAGGTTGAAATTTCAAATCAATTCTAGAGTAAACTTTTGTTTTGCTCCCTGTGGTTTGGTCATATTAACGGTTTTGCCCCAAACCTTTAAAATAGCCATTTTACTCCCTGATGTTTTGGTTTTGTTGCCAGTTTGCTCCCTGCAGGGAGCAAAATGGAAAAACAAACAATTTGGATGGAGTTAGAGACAGGGAGCAAACTGGCAAAAAAACCGAAACATCTGGGAGTAAAATGGCTATTTTTAAAGGTTTGGAGCAAAACCGTTAAAGTGACCAAACCACAGGGAGCAAAACGGAAGTTTACTCTCAATTCTATTCTGAAAAGAAAGAATTTGATGTTGAAAAAGTTTTTAATTCCACAGTTCATAACATTTTTGGAAAAATGGTTGACAGAAAAGTCAAAGGGGTAAAAGAATTTTATGAGAAGAAAATGAAGAAACCAGGTAAGGGTGTTTCGTCCCAGGTTTGTGACTGGGATGCAACCTATTATGATCGGTAAAAATTATGGACTTGTCGGAGCTCCCAGGTTGGTAAGAGTGGAGTAGGAATCGGCATATTTCTTGAGAAATTCACGAAAGTGATTTCGTCTTACAAGTGGTAAATCAGGGACATTAAGTTGTACTTGATTTTCTACAAGGGATTTTTGATGATTGAACCTAAAAATGTTAAATTTTTTTCAAAAGGTTGAAAATGAAAGAACAAGGTGATGAATCCCCTAACCTACAAGTGGTTTTATAAAATCAACAAAACTAATTTTCCGGAAAACCATTGTGATTAAAACAAACTTAAGTGTTTTGAAATCAAATAGGAAAATAGTTTGTTGTGAGGGGGAGTTCTGATTGTTTATGCCAAGTGGATGGCGATTTGAAGTGATTTGATATCAGTTGTCAATTTACTTGTATAGTTTGTTTTCAAATTTCTCTTAAATGATTTTGAATTTTAGGGGGAGTAATAAATTTTTCAGAAAATCCAAAAACATTAGAAAATTTGAAAAAGTAAAAAACATGATAAAATCAAAAATGAGTTTTGTTGTATAAAAAGAGGAAATGTGTCACACCCTGGCTTTGCGGAAGCGTGGTAAATTTTGGTGTGACTTCTTAATACCATAGCTTAACCATAACAAGCTATATGAATTTAAAAACCATGCAAGTCATCTATTAAGTTTTGAAATCAAAATACAGTACCATTGTTTTAACCAACAACCATAACCTTGTTCAACAACCTTACAAATTAAAACATAACATAAACGTGGTTTAAGGACTGTGTCTTGTCCAGGAAAGAGACACATCCCCTAAACCCTGATGACTCCATGACAAGTGCAGCGGGAAAACGTTCCATACCGTGCCAGATCCGTTTAATTTCCTGAAATACATGTGAGTTGAAAAATCAACAATAATGTTGAGCGAGTTCATGTGCAAGTGAGTAAGTAAAAACACTTGTAAGTATAAAAGTTTCCTGGTATGTAGCAGTGTAAGAGGACTTGTGATCACCAATGGTTTGCAAGGCCATTAGCATGTCGTGAAATGCAAGTAGGAAAGACACACCCTAGCCGATTTTTGCGTTGGGTACCAAGTCACTCCAGGTCCGTTCTGTTGGTCCTCCGAGAGGCCCGTTCTGTTGGCCCTAGAGCTGGGCTCGCTACACCCAAATAGATCTACCGCTCGAGTCCCTCGGTGTTCTAACTACCCATTCACATGATCTAAACCTCCTTACGTAATTCATACCGTGTATAAAGTACTTGTAAACAAAGTAACATGTATTTCACCCCCGCAGTTAAGTAAACTGAAAACAGTTAGAGAAAAGGGGGACATGAACTCACAGTGAATGCGCGTCTCTACCAAGTGTCTCCAATACAGTAAGCTGTGCAACGACCTACAAGTGCTAATTCTATTAGACGGACGGCCGTGCCTTAGCTTTACAGTTTATGTCTTTGGGAAATAGTTAGACAACTATTTCGTGTTTATGTTCCGTATACACTTGGTAGTTATACTTCTTCCCAAGGATGGGGGATACAATACATGTGCGTAAGTTACGTTTTATCAATCTTGTGGTAATGTAATTACCGGTGTAACTTATATGTTTGTGGAAGCGTTCGTAAAGTTTTGGAATCATTAACGCTTGCAAATATTATTTTTACTCTAAAATAATATTTATGTATTTTCACAAAATAATCATAAACAGTGTTGTGACAAATATATCTATCACGTTAATCTTTGTGAAATTCCCACCTCCGAATATTTAGTAAAATATAGTGCTGGCGAAATTTATGTTTTGAAAATATGTCCAAAGATAGTTCTAAGAGCATTCACATTCTATCCATCAAAATATGTGAGGGGGAGTTTTTATATTATAAAGGGTATAAAAAGTGGTTGTGAGTGGAGGAGAGAGAAAATGTTACTGTTCATCTGTATATTTGGGGGGACACTGTTCACCCAGTATAATTTTTTTAATATATATTGAAAGTGGTTGTGAGTGAAGGAGAGAGAAAAATGTGATGATAATATTATTTAATTGAAAAGGAGAGAGAAAAAGTATTTGTTTTTAGTGGAAATATATTGATATAGGAGTTGTTTTTTAGTGGAATGTATGTATAATTTGATGGTTTGGATGTGAATGCTCTAACACTTGTTGTGTAAAAAGTCTAAGTGTTAGGTTTTTAGAAAATTTCGCCAGAGTTTCCTCTGTAACTGGAGGTGGCCACGCTTTCAAGCGTATCATTTTCTTTTAACAAATCAATTCAACAATCTTCTTTATTCAATCAAACAATTTCCGACACATCAAACTAGTCGACAAGTATGTAAATCGCATAATCGCATGAACTTGCAGTTTTTCCGAATCTATAGTGTAAACACCCTTTATATATGTAGATCTTTATATAAAGTAACTTTAATCTTGTAAAAACCTTGTGACTAGCGAAATCCGTCTTTACAACTTCTAGTCATTTTTCCCAAAAATAGTTATTTGTCGGATCTTTTCATTTCACAAGTGTCTACGCACTTGTGGTTCATAAAATCATGTTTACTAGTGTAAGATCCTTTCTTTAAAATACATGGTTTCTTAAATGTGTGGTTCTTTGAAAATACCACTTGCGGATACGTAGATCCGCTAGTTTTAAACACCATTTTACCGGTTAAATCACTTTTACACAAGTAAAATATTTTCACACAAGTTCATGTATCTTGTGTGGTAGAGTTTCACCTTTAACCCTTGTATTTAGTCAAAAACGAGCTTATGTGAAGATACATGATCTTACAAAGTCGGGTTAAACGGTGATCCGAGCTACCACATCATAGATCGGGTCTCAAAAATAACAATTTTCAAGTCCTACAACTTTTACCCAAGTTATATGTCTTTAACCACCATTTTAAGTATTTTTAGTAGACTTTTAATCATCATCTTTCATTTTAACGAGATTCAACCGACAATATTCCTTTTAACCACCTTAGATAGGATTAAAAACAAGTTTTAAACATTATACCTCTAGCTCAAGGCTAGGGAAGATCTTTGGCGAAAAAAAGGTGGATAAAAGCTAACGGTAGAGGTCCTTCGTGTTCCGCTTGCTCCGAGGCTCCTAATACGTGATCCTTGAAGTGTGTATGTTGTTGGAATGGAGAGATCAAGATCGAAAATGGTGGGTAAGGGAGTGGGGTGTTCGGCCGTGAGTGGGTAAGGGAGAGAGAGAGCTTGTTGTGGTGAGTGGTGTTTAGTGAAAATGATTAAGTGTAACCTCATGTATTTATAGGCCAATCTAGATGTTATTACCCAATGGTCAATATGTCCTAAAGATACTAGACATACAAGATTCAACAAGATCACAAGTACAAGGGGGTGCCCCCTAGGTAACCGATTCGGTTTGGGGGGGGGGGGGGCTCTTGTTCGATTTTAAGTAGTAGTTAGGGAGTTTAGCTAGTTAAATAGGTAGGTTAAGTATTTAACTCCGTTAGTAATATATAGCGTGTTATGACGGGTGTTAGGGTAATCAGAGACCCTAACTGGCTCAGAAAAGTATAAATAGTGAAAATAGTAATATTTTCATGTTCCGGGTAAAGTCCGGGTGTCCGGTTGGATAGTAATCTGTTAAAGCCTTTTGTAACGCTTTAAAGTGTCGTTATTACATTTTTAGTGACACAATTTGTTTTCCCGACACTTTAGAAAGTGTCTAGTGTTATTTTCTCATTTTCTGGCACTTTATTAGTCAGCTAGAAGCTGGTTTGTTTATTAAAGTGCTGTGTTTGGTACTTAAAGTACGTTTTTGGCACATCCGAATCAGTGTATCTTATTCCTAGAGACGCGGTACCACAACCCTTATATCCCTACACTCACTACCGGTGTAGCCAAAATATTTGAGGCTCTTAACAGGCCTTAGAGGCAGTATCTGCCTGATGCTGGTTATATCAGCATGTTCACTGTGTATCCGTTTAGTGCTACTGTGCTTTTTGTGCATCATGTTTGTCACTAGGGTTCAGCATGTAAATAATGTAGTGACATCAATTAAAGTATGATGCAAGTAAGTGCATGTATCAGTATGCAGGTAGCAGTTTATCAGCTAGTTTCAACAAGCACAGTAATTAAGCAGTAATTAATCATTAATCAAGTTGTACGGATACCTGGTTTAGTGCGGGTTGTCACATTCTCCCCCCGTTAAATAAATTTCGTCCCGAAATTTAAGTTCTGCTTGTAGATGCAGAGTTCTTAGGAAATAGGTGGGGGTATTTCTCTTTCATCCGGTCCTCACGTTCCCAGGTAAATTCAGGACCATGTCTGGCATTCCAACGTGCTTTGACGAGTTTGACACTGCTCCGGCGGGTCTTGTTAACTTTCCAATCCGTGACCTCAACAGGTTCTTCAACGAAGTGGAGCGTGTCGTCAATATGAATCTCGTCGATAGGAATGGCAACGTCAACTTGAGTTGGACTTTTCTTTAGATTGGATACATGAAATGTATCGTGAACACCATTTAGTTCAGCAGGTAGGTCCAACTTGTATGCTACTATTCCAATTCTTTCCAGAATTCTGAAAGGACCAATGTAGCGTGGATTTAACTTCCCACGCTTTCCAAAGCGTGCCACCCCCTTCCAGGGTGAAACTTTCAACAACACCATTTCTCCGACTTGGAAGTCCACATGCTTCCGGTTTGGATCCGCGTAGGCCTTTTGTCTGTGGCGAGCGGCTTCGATGCGTTTAAGAATTTGCGCGATCTTGTCTGTCGTCTCTTGGACGATCTCGGGACCAGCAAGCTGCCTATCACCTGCGTCAGACCAACATAGTGGTGATCGGCACTTGCGTCCGTATAGGGCCTCAAATGGCGCGACACCAATACTGGTGTGGTAGCTGTTGTTGTATGAAAATTCGACCAAAGGTAAGTGTTTATCCCAGCTACCGCCTAAATCCATAACACATGCCCTCAGCATGTCTTCCAAGGTTTGTATCGTTCGCTCGCTTTGGCCGTCAGTTTGCGGATGGAACGCAGTGCTCAGATTCAATTGTGAGCCAAAAGATTCTTGGAAAGATTGCCATATTCTTGACACAAATCTTCCGTCTCTATCAGAGATGATCGAGAGTGGTACTCCATGACGTGCTACGATCTCTCTCATGTAAATTTCCGCAAGTTTACTAGTACTGTCTTTCTCCTTGATTGGCAGAAAGTGTGCGGATTTTGTTAGGCGGTCAACAATCACCCAAATCATATCGTGGCCTCTTGGCGTTCTTGGTAATTTTGTAACAAAATCCATTGAGATTTGTTCCCATTTCCACTTGGGAATCTCAGGTTGTTGCAGCAGCCCCGAGGGCTTCTGGTATTCCGCCTTAACCTTCGCGCAAGTTAAACATTTGCTCACGTAGACAGCAACGTCGCCTTTCATCCTAGGCCACCAATAGTAATCCTTAAGATCTTGATACATCTTATCCGATCCAGGGTGGATAGAGTACCGTGACTTGTGCGCTTCGTCGAAAATAACTTCCCTTAATCCACCAAACAGAGGAACCCAAATCCTTTTCTCAAGACATAACGTTCCTTCCTCGTTTGGTACCAAAAGCTTCTCCATTCCACGGAGATATTCTTCCTCAAGATTTCCCTCCTTGAGAGCTTCCTTTTGTGCAGCACGAATGCGCGAAGAAAGATTGGTTCGTATAATCATTTCCAAAGCTCTAACCCTTATGGGCTTGATTCTTTCTTTACGACTTAGGGCATCGGCAACTACATTCGCCTTCCCTGGGTGATATTTTATCTCGCAGTCGTAGTCGTTTAACAATTCAACCCATCGTCTTTGCCTCATATTCAACTCCTTCTGGTTGAATATATGCTGTAGGCTTTTGTGATCTGTGAAGATTGTGCACTTCGTACCATACAGGTAGTGTCTCCAGATCTTTAAAGCGAAAACCACTGCGCCAAGCTCTAAATCGTGTGTGGTATAATTCTTTTCGTGCACTTTCAGTTGGCGTGATGCGTAAGCAATGACCTTTTGGCGTTGCATCAACACACAACCCAATCCTTGACGCGATGCATCGCAGTATACCACAAAGTCATCAGTGCCTTCTGGTAGAGCTAAGATTGGCGCGTTACAAAGCTTATCCTTCAATATCTGAAACGCTTCATCCTGTTTGATTCCCCAATCAAACGTCTTGTCTTTCTGCGTGAGGAGTGTCAATGGTTGAGCGATCTTTGAAAAATCCTCGATGAACCTCCGATAGTAGCCAGCCAAACCCAAGAATTGCCGAATCTCGGTTGGCGTCCTTGGCGTTTCCCAATCCTTGATCGCCTCGATCTTTGTGGGGTCAACATGAATCCCATCCCCATTAACCACATGTCCGAGAAACTGGACTTCGCGTAGCCAAAACTCGCACTTGGAGAATTTGGCGTACAGCTGTTCCTTCTTTAGCAGCTCCAATATGGTTCTAAGATGTTGTTCGTGTGCAGCCTTCGTCTTTGAGTAAATCAGGATGTCGTCGATGAATACAATCACGAACTTGTCTAAGTATGGCTTGCAAACCCTATTCATTAGATCCATGAATACCGCAGGCGCGTTTGTCAAACCAAATGGCATAACGAGGAACTCGTAGTGTCCATAACGAGTTCGGAAGGCTGTTTTCGGGATACTTTCCTCCTGTATCCTTAGTTGATGGTATCCAGATCGAAGATCGATCTTAGAGTAACAGCTTGAGCCTTGAAGTTGGTCGAACAGATCATCGATTCTTGGCAGTGGATACCTGTTCTTGATCGTCAGCTTGTTCAATTCTCTGTAGTCAATACACATGCGGAAACTTCCGTCCTTCTTCTTGACAAACAGGACCGGAGCTCCCCAAGGCGAGAAGCTTGGTTGGATAAAACCCTTGTCTAACAACTCTTGAAGTTGTGTCGACAATTCCTGCATCTCAGACGGAGCAAGTCTGTATGGTGCCTTAGCCACAGGCGCGGCGCCTGGAACTAAGTCAATGTGAAACTCCACTTGCCTCTGAGGTGGCAGTCCAGGTAAGTCTTCTGGGAAGACTTCTGGATACTCCCTTACGACAGGGATGTCTTCGATTCTCGGCTCGGCAGCCTTCTTATCCACGATGTGTGCTAGAAAAGCAACACATCCTTTCTGTAAACACTTCCTTGCTTTCAAGCAGCTGATAAATCTTAGCGGCGTGTCACGCTTCTCTCCGTGAACCACAATTGTCTCACCATCAGCAGTTGGGATACGAACAACTTTCTCGTGACATACTATCTCAGCCTTGTTTCCGGATAACCAATCCATTCCTACCACCACGTCGAAGCTTCCCAATTCGACTGGTAGTAGATCCAAAGTAAACTCACGTTCTCCCAGTTCTATCACACAGCCTCTGATTACTTTGTTGGCTTCAACTAACTTTCCATTAGCTAATTCGATCGAGTAGGGGATATCTAACTTACTAGCGGTTAAACCAAGTATATTCTTAAATTCTAATGACACGAAGCCATAACCGGCACCAGCATCAAACAAAATAGGTGCAAAAGTTTTGGTTGTTAGAGAACGTACCAGAAATCACACCTGGATCCTGGCATGCCTCACAAGCTCTGATGTTGGATTTTCTCTCACGGTCTTGTTTCAACTTCAGGCATTCCCTCTTAAAATGTCCAACTTCCTTACAATGGTAGCATCCTATCACTCGGCCATTTCCTTTCCCATTTCCACCTAGAGCGTTGTTACTGTTTTCTCCTTGTATGGAACTCTTTATCCCACAACCTTCCTTGTTGTGTCCTTTCCTCCCGTACCAAGGCTTCTGACATCCACCATCACGGTGACACTTGCACTCAGCACATCTTGGTTTGGTTTCTAAGTAAATCTTATCATTGGCCTGTTTGTTGTTAGGGCAATCTTTCTTGAAATGCCCTTTGTCCCCGCAGTCAAAGCAACCTCGAATAGATCTTTGTTCATCGTTATTCATTTGGGTATCTTCGGTAAGCTTCCTTTTGTTCTTTCCAGACGACTCTACCTGAGTTTCCTTGTCAGGGTTTGCAAGTTTTTCTAGTCTAATTGCTTCCGTAACGAGTGCCAAACCCATCTTACTTGCAACATTGGTTGTTGGTGGCGTAGATGCTGTCATCAAGCTCAAGACTTGAGGCGCCAGTTCCCAAATGAATTGTTCCAATTTCTTCAGTTCTGGTTTTACCAGGTATGGGACAATTTGTGACAGATCATGAAGTCGTTGCACGTACTCCAACACCTTCGGACCTTCCATCATTAGGCTCCGAAATTCATCTTCCCACTTCTGGGTTTCCGTGTGGGGGCAATACTTCTTATGCATCATTCCTTTCAACTCATCCCAAGTTAACGCGTATGCTGTAGTTAGGCCCATTATTCGAACCTGAAGATTCCACCATAATCGAGCTCCATCTTGAAACAACTCAGAAACGTATGGGACCTGTTGTTCTGGCGTACAGCCACTCATTCGAAAGATGGATTCCATACTTTCAATCCATTTTACAAAAGTTATGGCACCCCCAGTGCCGTCGAACTTCCGAGGCTTGTAGTTGAGAAAGTGCCAGTAGGAACAACCGTTATTTTCTGAGGTACCTATGATTGGTTCGGAGCGTAGGGCCTCGTGCTGTGCTATCGCTGCAGCAATTATCTCTTTAAGTTCTGCCTCAGAGGTGGGCATGCGCATTTTGCGTCTTGGCGGCATCTTCTAAAAGATGTTTCACATAGGTTAGGTCATAGCAAGTGTATGCATTCAACAATATCAACACATAACATCTCATGTTATCAACAAGTCAATCACATAACCTCTTATGTTATAGGACATAAACAATTGATTGGACATCGCATGTGATGAGAATACTGCGATTGTATTGCCACAATTCGAGGCCACAATGTAAAGCTTACAAGTACACCATTATATCATACTACATCAATGACTTAGTAGGGGACGACCCTAGACAAGTCGTGCGATCGCTGGTCATGTTCAGGAGTCTCTGGTTCGTCCTTTCTCAAATTTCAGGACTCCACGTCAAGTTTCTGAATTTCTGTCCTAAAACAACATTTCTTCTCAATCGTTTCCTTGAGCTCGTCCCAGCTCAGTGCATAAGCAGCGTCTGTGCCAAGGGTTTGAACCTAGGGGTTCCATAAGAGAGTGTGCCATCTAGCAATATCCCCGAGATATAGGTAACACTCTGTTGGGGCGAACAGTTACTCGTTCTTAGAATGGAGTTGGTCTCTTCGGACCAACGAACAAATGCATCGGTGCCTCCTGTTCCGTCAAAGTTTAAAGGCTTGCAGTTCAGGAACTGTTTATTGGTGCAGCCAGTTGGAGGGTTATCTCCAGTAATGCCATCGTTGTACTTAGAGTGGAGGGCTTCATGTCGTGCATTTATCTGTGAGATGCGTTCTTGCAGCTTGTCTTCTGTTCTTAGTAACGTACTGGTGTTTGTGTCACGTCTGGGTGACACTCCCTTATGACGAAATAGTGTGAAGCGGGTTGTTTCAAATTTTCTATGAGGTATATATAGCAACATAAGCCATCATGTAATCACCCAATTTCACACGCACATATACTCACTGTATGAGTGGGGAGGTAAATTTCTGAGCCTTCACATAGGCTTGCCAATTTGGCTTGTTGCTTGTAATAGAATGAACTCGAGGCTATATCGCCTTGGTCATTCGTGTTTAGGTTATTTCCTGCTGCATGGGTTATCATTAGCTTGACCCGCAGAGTCCACCAGGATTCCTGTGCACTACAAATCGTTATTACGTGGGCCCCCGTAATAATAAGTTGTCTTACACAGTTACCCCCAAATTTTCTCTCGTCCAAGCAGATGATCAATCAAGGAGCAACAGCCGGTGCATTGGCATGAACAGGGTCATACTCCAATGCGGGGTCAGGAGCAACGCCTGGCTCAGGGGCCACGGCTAGCTTCGAATCAAAAACTCCATCTCAAAATCAGCTGGATCAACAATCACAGGGGTTACAGGATCCCCCAAGGGCTGGTCTAAGTGCATGAACTCAATGTCATGGTCTGGATCAACACCAGGCGGAAAAACAGAACTGTCCTCATAATCGCGATCAAACTCAAAGCTGTGTGTGGGATCCGGTGCAGCTGATGATGCCATATCAGGGTCGGCGTCGTGTAAGTGGTGCTGCATTCCCTGTATGTGCGAAGACGCGGATGTCAGAGACTCAAATGAGTCTGGGATAGGGGAATGAGTTTCCCCTGCAGGAGCGTCCGCATGCAGTAGTCTAATGCTAGCAGCGAGAGGGCCTTGCCCTCAAGTGGGTCCTCCTCTTAATAGTTCGACATCGTCTTTAGAGACAATGTCGGGGGCATATCAACAACGAGATAAGTGGCAAGGGGCACAGGAGCAGGGATCACCGCCAGTGGCAAATTCCCAACAAGATGGCCATCAGTAGGCTCTGCTACGACTTCAGGCAGTGCACAAAGGGCTGAAAGTCGTCATTGTCTGTGCCGGTAGTATCAGAAATGCACACCTCGTGCTTCGTTGAACTATGTCGTCTGACACTATGGTCATGGGGTTCGTAGTGCCCATCTTTCTAGTACTTGATGAAAGCATAACGTTTGTAACACAAACACATATACGTATAATAATTAATCATATAATCAGTTAATCACATAAGTCACCAAGTAAGGTATCACATACTTCTCCTAGTCTTACTAGCCAATTTCATCCAGTCTACAAGACTGCTCTGTCCTTCATTTAAACCAAACTTCGATCCTCCAGATCGATCCTATAACAAACCAACGTGCTCGACTACCTTGATCACCGCGGTCCTCCAGACCGATCCTCAGCCCTCCAAGCTGAGCCTATAACCAATAAAATGTGCTCAACATTTGTTTGTAAAAAGTTTTGGATCTGGACTTAAGTGGTATGCAGAAAAATGTTTTCGTGAGAGCCCTAGTGATCATAGTCTAGACTCGAGAGAGAATCCTAGTTCGCTATGATCAGAGCTCTGATACCAAGCTGTCACACCCTGGCTTTGCGGAAGCGTGGTAAATTTTGGTGTGACTTCTTAATACCATAGCTTAACCATAACAAGCTATATGAATTTAAAAACCATGCAAGTCATCTATTAAGTTTTGAAATCAAAATACAGTACCATTGTTTTAACCAACAACCATAACCTTGTTCAACAACCTTACAAATTAAAACATAACATAAACGTGGTTTAAGGACTGTGTCTTGTCCAGGAAAGAGACACATCCCCTAAACCCTGATGACTCCATGACAAGTGCAGCGGGAAAACGTTCCATACCGTGCCAGATCCGTTTAATTTCCTGAAATACATGTGAGTTGAAAAATCAACAATAATGTTGAGCGAGTTCATGTGCAAGTGAGTAAGTAAAAACACTTGTAAGTATAAAAGTTTCCTGGTATGTAGCAGTGTAAGAGGACTTGTGATCACCAATGGTTTGCAAGGCCATTAGCATGTCGTGAAATGCAAGTAGGAAAGACACACCCTAGCCGATTTTTGCGTTGGGTACCAAGTCACTCCAGGTCCGTTCTGTTGGTCCTCCGAGAGGCCCGTTCTGTTGGCCCTAGAGCTGGGCTCGCTACACCCAAATAGATCTACCGCTCGAGTCCCTCGGTGTTCTAACTACCCATTCACATGATCTAAACCTCCTTACGTAATTCATACCGTGTATAAAGTACTTGTAAACAAAGTAACATGTATTTCACCCCCGCAGTTAAGTAAACTGAAAACAGTTAGAGAAAAGGGGGACATGAACTCACAGTGAATGCGCGTCTCTACCAAGTGTCTCCAATACAGTAAGCTGTGCAACGACCTACAAGTGCTAATTCTATTAGACGGACGGCCGTGCCTTAGCTTTACAGTTTATGTCTTTGGGAAATAGTTAGACAACTATTTCGTGTTTATGTTCCGTATACACTTGGTAGTTATACTACTTCCCAAGGATGGGGGATACAATACATGTGCGTAAGTTACGTTTTATCAATCTTGTGGTAATGTAATTACCGGTGTAACTTATATGTTTGTGGAAGCGTTCGTAAAGTTTTGGAATCATTAACGCTTGCAAATATTATTTTTACTCTAAAATAATATTTATGTATTTTCACAAAATAATCATAAACAGTGTTGTGACAAATATATCTATCACGTTAATCTTTGTGAAATTCCCACCTCCGAATATTTAGTAAAATATAGTGCTGGCGAAATTTATGTTTTGAAAATATGTCCAAAGATAGTTCTAACACTTGTTGTGTAAAAAGTCTAAGTGTTAGGTTTTTAGAAAATTTCGCCAGAGTTTCCTCTGTAACTGGAGGTGGCCACGCTTTCAAGCGTATCATTTTCTTTTAACAAATCAATTCAACAATCTTCTTTATTCAATCAAACAATTTCCGACACATCAAACTAGTCGACAAGTATGTAAATCGCATAATCGCATGAACTTGCAGTTTTTCCGAATCTATAGTGTAAACACCCTTTATATATGTAGATCTTTATATAAAGTAACTTTAATCTTGTAAAAACCTTGTGACTAGCGAAATCCGTCTTTACAACTTCTAGTCATTTTTCCCAAAAATAGTTATTTGTCGGATCTTTTCATTTCACAAGTGTCTACGCACTTGTGGTTCATAAAATCATGTTTACTAGTGTAAGATCCTTTCTTTAAAATACATGGTTTCTTAAATGTGTGGTTCTTTGAAAATACCACTTGCGGATACGTAGATCCGCTAGTTTTAAACACCATTTTACCGGTTAAATCACTTTTACACAAGTAAAATATTTTCACACAAGTTCATGTATCTTGTGTGGTAGAGTTTCACCTTTAACCCTTGTATTTAGTCAAAAACGAGCTTATGTGAAGATACATGATCTTACAAAGTCGGGTTAAACGGTGATCCGAGCTACCACATCATAGATCGGGTCTCAAAAATAACAATTTTCAAGTCCTACAACTTTTACCCAAGTTATATGTCTTTAACCACCATTTTAAGTATTTTTAGTAGACTTTTAATCATCATCTTTCATTTTAACGAGATTCAACCGACAATATTCCTTTTAACCACCTTAGATAGGATTAAAAACAAGTTTTAAACATTATACCTCTAGCTCAAGGCTAGGGAAGATCTTTGGCGAAAAAAAGGTGGATAAAAGCTAACGGTAGAGGTCCTTCGTGTTCCGCTTGCTCCGAGGCTCCTAATACGTGATCCTTGAAGTGTGTATGTTGTTGGAATGGAGAGATCAAGATCGAAAATGGTGGGTAAGGGAGTGGGGTGTTCGGCCGTGAGTGGGTAAGGGAGAGAGAGAGCTTGTTGTGGTGAGTGGTGTTTAGTGAAAATGATTAAGTGTAACCTCATGTATTTATAGGCCAATCTAGATGTTATTACCCAATGGTCAATATGTCCTAAAGATACTAGACATACAAGATTCAACAAGATCACAAGTACAAGGGGGTGCCCCCTAGGTAACCGATTCGGTTTGGGGGGGGGGCCTCTTGTTCGATTTTAAGTAGTAGTTAGGGAGTTTAGCTAGTTAAATAGGTAGGTTAAGTATTTAACTCCGTTAGTAATATATAGCGTGTTATGACGGGTGTTAGGGTAATCAGAGACCCTAACTGGCTCAGAAAAGTATAAATAGTGAAAATAGTAATATTTTCATGTTCCGGGTAAAGTCCGGGTGTCCGGTTGGATAGTAATCCGTTAAAGCCTTTTGTAACGCTTTAAAGTGTCGTTATTACATTTTTAGTGACACAATTTGTTTTCCCGACACTTTAGAAAGTGTCTAGTGTTATTTTCTCATTTTCTGGCACTTTATTAGTCAGCTAGAAGCTGGTTTGTTTATTAAAGTGCTGTGTTTGGTACTTAAAGTACGTTTTTGGCACATCCGAATCAGTGTATCTTATTCCTAGAGACGCGGTACCACAACCCTTATATCCCTACACTCACTACCGGTGTAGCCAAAATATTTGAGGCTCTTAACAGGCCTTAGAGGCAGTATCTGCCTGATGCTGGTTATATCAGCATGTTCACTGTGTATCCGTTTAGTGCTACTGTGCTTTTTGTGCATCATGTTTGTCACTAGGGTTCAGCATGTAAATAATGTAGTGACAGCAATTAAAGTATGATGCAAGTAAGTGCATGTATCAGTATGCAGGTAGCAGTTTATCAGCTAGTTTCAACAAGCACAGTAATTAAGCAGTAATTAATCATTAATCAAGTTGTACGGATACCTGGTTTAGTGCGGGTTGTCACAAAATGATAGTACATCAGTGGCCTATCACAACATGCTAAAGAATTGGAAAGTCAAAAAGTGATAAACGGTCTCACTGATGATGTGTCAGTAGTTTTTACACATTTAGTAGATTGTGACGAGATATAAACCTAAATTCAAACTTACTTATCTTGTGGGGAACATCTCTCGGATATATGGGTAACCCCCGAAATCTTGTTTGAAAGGTCCCTCTTTCTGAGATATTAGGTCTTTATGCTCAGTGATATCTGGGGTATTATCCCGAGACTTCTGATTTTGCGGAAGCAATGGCCTAGTCCCCGGAGAATACTTTACGCTTGCTTGAAATATAGCCTACCCTCAGCATAAAAAATGATGAAACATTGAAAAATGCTAATCATGTGCTGTTGAAACAAAAGATCCTCTAAAGGGGACACACCAAAAGTCGAAGCCGTCATCTCTCTGCTGAACGGAAGTTCTGACCTGAGCTCTCACGGCCCTCGCAATTTAACCCCTTACAGATATCATATGTGGTATACTCACCTGTAAGACTGAATATTGGGATCTGGATACGGGAGTATATTCTGAGGTGGGACACGCGAATAAGTTTAAGTCTCTAAAACATTAATCTTGTATCTCAAAATAGTTGAACTTTGTGTGAAAATTTAAGTGGATCAGTATACTGACAATCTAAGTGAATCGTTTAGAACTTAAAATGTTTAAAAGCTTAACGGTGTTTGGTGATTTGTCTCATAAACTGATATGATCCTCTTACACAAACTCACAAAAATATTGTCTGTATATATTTCTTTATTGCATTGCATGTTATTCAAAAATCCAAAAAGATTTTTAGTGTGTTTTAGCATAAATTTTTGAAAAATACAAAAAGATTTTCGACAACTGATGTTGAATAGCTGATTTTCAAAATTCCAACTGCTAAACATGATGACATTCGGTGAGGGGGAGTCAGTTTGAAAGATGAAAAAGTTTTTGAAATTAAAAATGATATTTCGTCAAGTGGTTCATCAACGTTTAACATTGTAAAATCATTCATTGATTGAATAATTCCTGCAAGTGGTTCATCAGAAATTATAAATGTTAAATCATTTTGAGAATTATATTTACAAGTGGTAAGCAGAGTATAAGTTTGTCAAACTATAAATTTGTGAAATTTATTTTTGGGTAGAGACTTGTGCAGGAAATGGTAGAGCTAGGATTTGGTTCTGACCCTGTGGAAAGAATGTGAGCCAGTTCATGATCCTGTGAACCTATAAAAGCCAGACTGCGATCCCAGCTTATCGAAAGGGGAAGTCTGAATGACAAAGAGCCAGGTTCTGATCCTGGGAATGCTGATGCTAATGAACTTAAGGAATCAAGAGATCTGATCAAGAGAATTGAGAAGATAAAGCCAGATTGTGATTCTGGAATTGAAGATTAGATCAACATCCAAGGGAAGGTTATATGTTGGTGATGAAAAGAGAAGACATAGATTGAGGATACTTACAGTGTCAGATACTTCTAAGAGTTCGAGAGGACTGATAAAGACTGAAGATGCAAAGACTCCACACACTGTAGACTCGTCAACATCCGAGGGGGAGTCTGTTGGTGCATCCGTCTGTCGACTTCGTCTTGTATCGAGTCTTGTTTGTATTTAGATAGATCAGGGCACGTTATATGAGAAAAATGTCAAATATAGGGTGAATGGAAACTATAAAACGGAATTAGAAGTTGTAATTCCGTTTAAAAGTGACAAGTCAAGTTCAAACGAAATTAGCTAATTCCGTTTGAATGTAATTTCGTTTGAAGCTGGTTCAAACGGAATCACCACGCCTATATATAGTTGATGCCTGATTTCGTTTGGAAGAAGTTCTGAGATTCCGGTTGAGCCACGAAGTGCTGCTGAAGTGTCGTCTCGCTGTAAAACTTTGTCAAATCAATATATAGACAATTTAAAGTGATATTCTAGCTGAATTGAACTCGATACGTCTGTTTCCGCGTTTCGTATTGAGAAAAACTCTTCTGATCGACTCGTTCGGGTCTGAAAACGATCCTACATTTCTCACTGTCGAGCAGCAGATCAGTTATCTGGTGCGTCATGTATATGAGCTTGAGGAGGAGCTTGCGCATGTGCGCAACTTTCTTTTCTTTCCTCCACCTCCTCCTCCATCGCCACCATCAGCATAGTGGTTTTTGGTTTTATGTAGGTTACATTACTTTTGATGAGAGCATCACAATTGAGCCGAGCTTATGAAGCCTTTTGGAGACCACCTATTGATTGTATGACTTCTGTAGATTGGTAGACTTGTTGGACAAGGGTAGTGTGACCCTGTAATCCTTTTGATATGATACACTTTGTAAAACATGTAACAATATTTTATGGTCGATGATTAATGAAAGCTCGATCTTCATGTTCTCATTAAACAAGTTGTTGATTTGTGCTATGTTTATAATGATATATGATTGCTTATTATGATGATTGCTTATATAGATATGTACACACACCCCCTCGAAGGAACACTCAGTTGCCCACAACCGAGGTAGAATTACAAGAACGAATTTCACAGGTGATCGCACAACATGAGGGCCTGGGCTCCGAACACAGCGGAGGCACCTCAGGGAATAACCCACCTAACGGTAATGTTTAAGTCACCTAAGACACATTACAATACGTTTGGACATTTCCATGTGCGTTTGCTAATACTTTCTGTGAATGATGTTCCCTGTACAGGCTGTACTTACAAGCAGTTTCTGGACTGCAAGCCTCTGAACTTTGACAGCACTGGAGGTGCCGTAGCCTTTGTGAGATGGGCTGAGAAGACAGATTTTGTGCTGCGTCCTCTACCGCGTCCTCTACCGTGTCCTTGTTAGCCTGCTTTTGTTCCCCCTTGTTCATCACCATCTCCATTTTCACATCCGCCTGCTCCTCTTACTCTTTTTCCAGAGTTTGATGCTTGATTTCTTGTTGGTGCATCCGTCTGTCGACTTTGTCTTGTATCGAGTCTTGTTTGTATTTAGATAGATTAGGGCATGTTATAAGAGAAAAAATGTCAAATATAGGGTGAATGGCAACTTCAAACGGAATTAGAAGTTGTAATTCCGTTTGAAAGTGACAAGTCAATTTCAAACGGAATTAGCTAATTCCGTTTGAATGTAATTTCGTTTGAAGCTGGTTCAAACGGAATTACCACGCCTATATATAGTTGATGCCTGATTTCATTTGGAAGAAGTTCTGAGATTCCGGTTGAGGCACGAAGGGCTGCCGAAGTGTCGTCTCGTTATAAAACTTTGTCAAATCAATATATAGACAATTTAAAGTGATATTCTAGCTGAATTGAACTCGATACATCTGTTTCCGTCTTTCGTATTGAGAAAAACTCTTCTGATCGACTTGTTCGGGTCTGAAAACGATCCTACAAGTGGTATCAGGGCTCAGGAGGAAGAGTTCATACCAATTCAGCTGCAATTTCTGATTTCTACACCTTCTTTTCAAAATTAAACTTGATTTCACGGTCAAAATGACTTGAATTTCTCACATATTGTGCGAAACTGTGTTTTAACAAATCCTTGAGAAAATTAGACCTTAATTCGATCTAAAACTGGTAAAATCTGTAATTTTGTTTCAAAAACAGTTCGGGTATGATGACATCCGCAGCATTTCATACGGAATTAGATGCTTAATTCCGCTTGAAACCGGTATTCCGTTTGAAAAATTGGATGATTTCGTTTGAAACTGGTATTCCGCTTGAGTGATTCCGCTTGAAATCACTATTCCGCACCAAAGTTGTAATTCCGTTTGGGAATTTCATACGGAATTAGTGATTCCGTTTGAAAGGGTGTTAGTTCAAACGAAATTAGATATTCCGTTTGAAAGTGCTGATTTTGCTCATAAGGTTATTCCGTTTGAAGTTGGGATTTCGCTTGAAATTGTCTTGAAGTTGATTCCATTTGAACAAGTAATTTCGTTTGAGAGTGTAATTCCGTTTGAAAGACTGTTTTAAGAAAATTCTTGAAAACTGATGTGTGTAAAATGCAACATATAAATTACATCAAATGAGGCATAAAACTAACCCTTTTTAAGTACTAATGTTGGAAAAAGAGTGTTTTTGTCTTCCTTTTGTATTTTCAGGATTAAATGAGCTCAAATTCACAAAAGAAGCAAAAAGACAGCTAAATCTAACATAAATACAAGAAAAGGAACATAAGTGGACTGCCCGACCTCTCAACGGCATCTTCCCAAGCAAAATAGAGAAGACAGAAGACTGAACACGCCCCGTGCTCAGCCAGCACGGGGCCGTGCCCAAGAAGCAGCAGAAAAGACAAACCTATAGAATCTTCTATTGCCCACCACGGGCCGTGCCCAGTGAACACGGGGGCGTGGCGAAAGTACAGCAGGCGCATTAATTGTAATTGCGAATTACAATTAATGAAGAGAGAGAGTGTCAGACAGGCACGGGGGCGTGTCCAGCGGACACGGGGCCGTGCCCAGCCTTCTGTTCAGCCTATAAATAGGAGTGCTTGGTTTCATTTCAACTCATCCCTTGGCACACCACCTCTCTCACACTTCATCCACCACCCACCATCCATTGTCCATCGTAGAGTGTGTGAGTCGTCTCGGGATCCAAGATTGATCGTAAGAGTTCTTGACAATCAAGGTCATGTTTGCCTAAGTCTCTTACATCACTTGGTGAAGACAAAGTGTCTAGTATAATACTTTTTATTTCTAATCTTTTGCACTTTTTATTTGGTTTTGTATTAATGACTTTAATAACTAGTTACTTATGTTGAAGGTGATCTTTCCTTATCGTTTGTCCGTGGTGTCTTGGCATTATTTTATTGTCTATATAAAATAAAAGATTTTCACCATTCATATCTCCACGGTCTATATGGAGGTATGTTGGCTACCTGGTCGGGGGTTAAGGGAACGGTTTGGTAAAGGTCTTGCCATTGTTCAGCGTTTAGAGGTCCTGCAATGGACCTGGGTCAAATTTAGTAGGACCTCCTTCAATGCTTCACGGTATTGGATGGCGGGGGTCCAAACTCTTTGACCCCCTCATAAGTTAACTACTATTAATACTATAACCCGGCTATTTAGGACTGTATCCCTGCTGACTCAGACTACTTAGTCGAGGGTAACGTCACCGCCAAAAGCGGGGCCTACTATAATTTGCATTAATAACTTAATTCATTATCTTCCAATAATCCACCCTTTTAGGATTGTATCCTTGCTGACTCAAACTACTGGGGTGAGGGTAACGTCACCTTCAAAAGAGGGGCCTACTACAATAACTAAGATAATCTCTTAATTATGTGCAAAAGTGCGGAAATAATCAAAGGTTATACTAGATACGAGTCGGAACCAAGTGATTCATCTTGTCTATCTGTTTTTTCTTTTTATTTTATTTTTCAGCATTTTAGTTAGTTTTTATTTTTCTTAGTTTAAAACATTTTTCTAAACTTTTTATTTTTGATTAGACGTTGAGGATAAACCGGTACTAAAAGCTCTTGTGTCCTTGGACGACCTCGGTATCTTACCAACGCTATACTACGCTCACGATGGGTGCACTTGCCCATATGTGTGTTTAGTGTTAGTAAAATATCGTGTTTTATAAATTTAAAACTTGGCTAAAAATAAGTGTAAAAGGGGCTTAAAATATACACCTAATAAATATAACACTTTACCGCACATCAAAAACCGAATCATGGAAGAGGAATTTTACAACGCATTTGCTACTCCGGTTACCCCGATTACTCTTGCACAGAACACAATGTTAGAAAATGAAACGGGCACTATGCAAAAACCGCCAAAACTTATGAACATTGAGGAGTATAAGGGTTGGGAAGAAAGATTTGAGAATTGGGTACAAGCAAACTACTTAGATGCTTGGGAATGTGTTGAGACAAAATATGTTAGACCGATGACTGATGATGAGGAGATCATTGCAATTAAAGATCTAAGTGCTGAAGATAGAAAGAAATACAAAGATGAGAAAATGATGACGAGTTTATTGCATCAAGCTGTTAAGGAAGATATCTTGGTTTTATTGCAACACAATGGAACTTCGTATTCAATATGGAAAGCATTAAGATCGAAGTTTGTTGGAAGCCAAGAGATGGTCAAGAACAAAAAATCGCTTTTGAAAAATGAATTTGATCTATTCCAGGGTTTAAAAATGAAAACACGAAGCAGATAATTGAAAGATATTGCAATCTGTTAGCTAACATGAAAAGGTTGAGCATCACAAAGGATAATGACGAGTTGATTGAAAAATTGGCTGATGCATTGCCACATGAAACATGGGGCACATATCTTATGATGTTAAGAAACAAGAAAGGGTTTAGCAGTTTAACTCTCAGCAAGTTTATTGAAAAGATTGAAGCTCAGGAGATGGAACAAAGAAAGATCTCAAGAATGAAAGATTTTGATGGAGAACAAGATATCAGTCTTTATTACAAAGGAGGTATCAATGACAAGACCAACATGTCACCAAAAGTTGAGACTGCATTCAATGCTAAAAGTTCATCTGGAGGATCATCTAAAGGATCAAACAGCACAACAAATTTTTCTTCATATCCATCATTTGATCCAAACTTTTCCACAACCAAGAATGGAAAGAGATTACAATGCAACATCATTTTAAATCTTGAAAATGATGAAAATTTCTCGGAGGAGGTTGCAAAAAGTCACATGTCTTTGTTGGGGACTGTTTTAGAGTCATATGGGAGCTTAGTAGCAGGTCGGATCGGGAATCCAATGTTGACAAAAGAGGATTACGATCAGATCGATGCTGAGGAGATGGAGTTAATGGATATTAAGTGGTGTTTGGAAAGTGTGTTGAGGAGAGCTGAGAAGTTCAAACAGATCACAGGAAGAGATGATTTCCGTGATGCATGTGTTTCTAATTTGGGAAAAAGGACACTTCAAAAGGGAGTGCACTAATCGCGAAGCAAGTGGAGCTCAAAATCCATTCAACAACAATGATTACTACCGGAAGGCCATATATCATCAAGTTGCTCCACAACAACAAGAACCACAAGTGGCACATGGTAGAAAAACAATAGTGGAGTCTTCAAAGAGAGCATGTATGCTGAATCAAGAAGATCAGAAATCATCAAAAGGTTTCAGTTGGGACAAATATGTTTCAGCTGATAGTAAAGCATGTCTAATAAACCAAGATGATGAAAAATTATCTGAAAGGTTTAACTGGGAAGGTTTTAGTTGGGATGATTACTGTTCGGATAAAGATATTTTAAAAGCAAAAGCTTTTGTTGCTCGAATTGAAGAAGATAGTGATGATGATGATGATGATTATTATTATTATTATGCGAAAAGAATGGCAGCTCATTTGAAAATGATGGAAGAGAGTGACAGTGAAGATGAAAAGGCTAAAAAGAAAAAGATCAAAACACCTGTCAGCAGTGATGATGAGGAAGTTCCAGTGATAAAGAGAAAGATAAAGGAAGTTCTAAAGTTCAAAGTTGATGAAGAAGTTGATGCAAGAAAGATTCCTGTGAATTGTGAAACCTGTGAGATCATGAAAAAGAAAAACAGCGAATTGATTAACAACATGAACAGGTTGAAGGAATCATACGATGTTCTGAACAAAGCCATGAATCAATACAATCAATCAAGTGAAGAACAAGCAACAGCCATGAAGACACTTCAAGAAGCTTTCATGACAAAGCAGAAAGTGGTGAACAATTACATTGAGAAGTGTGCTGTGCTAGAACAAAAACTGGAAACACAAAGAATTGAAACAGAAAGATTTAATCGATTATTAAAAAGTTACTCATGTACTTCTTATGTATTGACAGGATTTATCCAACTGTTGAAGGCATGAAGGCATTTGAGGATGATGGAGTAACTGAAGAACAGATAGTATCTGAAGAAAAGACTTCTAAAAAGAAAAAGGAAAAGAAGAAGGATACTGAAGTAAAGACATCCGGTAAGAAACAAGGTGTCAGTTACAACAAGTGTCCACCCCCGCTTGAAAATGGATATTCTCCGAGAAATCCAAATTCAGAAAGAGTCAAAAAGGCAACAAATTTACAGTGGGAGTCGGAGCCTTCAGTTAACTTGCCAGAAAATATTGATGTCACTTTTACATCGTCTGACACTGATCAGCAATCTCAATTGATGAAGAAAGTGGTGGATCATGTGTTAGATAATGATGAAATGGAGGAGTCAAAGTCGGAGTCTATGTCAGAGTCAAAGTCTGAGTCCAGCACTCCGAGTCAAACCGTCAAACAGGGCAAAAGAGTTTACAATAAAGAATTCCTTCTATCAAAATCTAATTTGAATGACGAAACATTCAAAGTTGCATATACATTGAATGATTCCGACAAATTATATTTTGATGAGGAATTTCCAATAAGAGGTGTCAAAACTGAATTAATCAAAAAGGTTTTCAAATTGACAGAAATTAATATTTCTGAAATAAAAGATATAATGTAACACCCTAGTTACTGATTAACGATTTTGTATGTAATTACCAACAATTAGATGTGTAGTTAAGACTACACATGCTATAAAAATACGGGTTTATTAAAACTTTTACAAATCATAAGTTATTCTACATAACGTGATCAAATTTGTTGTTTAAAATCTACAACGTGGCATAGTGTGGAAGCGTGTAACTTTATCGTGTTCGGTTCTTCGCTGAGCTTGATCGTCTTCCGGCATCCAAAAGTACCTACATTTCATAACCATGAAATGCTTTAGTCATACTGGGTTTAAAATGTGTCTAAACGAATCCGGGAAACAATTGATTTTCAAAAGAAAAACAAAAATTTGAAAATGATCTCCACCGTAAATTACGGTGGCACCATAATTTACGGTGGTCCCTGTGTTCATAATCTTCTACCGTATAACAGTAGGTTACCACCGTAACCATATCAGCCCCACCGTAAATTACGGTGTCACCGTAATTTACGGTGGACCCTACATCCAGCTTTTCCATTTTGCCGTAATTTGACACGAAATCTTTCGTATCTTTCAAACCGCTTATCCGATTGACCTACCGTTTCTTCCTACGTGTTTATAATGTGATTCTCCATCAAATGGATTTAAAATCCGACTCCCAGATTAACAATTTATAGAGTTTTAAGCTTTTGGCTTAAACTAGAATTTACCCATTTTGACCCATTCATGTATTTATCAAACAAACTTATTTGTTTGATCCCAAATTCTCGTGAACCTTTTAATTTCTATATCGCCTATCATATTTGGCTCAAACCACAGATTTCCTACGCATTTTAAACCCGCTTTCACTCAAGTGCTTATTTTGACCCGTTAAGGACATTTAAGCAACTTTTACGCATAACTCACACCCATTTCTTTCTAGCATTTTATTTCCACATTAGTTATCAAGTGACCTTCCATCACATCTATATTGGTGATGGTTTTAATGTGACGATCTATCTAATCCGAGTTTTACCCTTCGGATTATCAATTTACGGCAAAGACTCATATAGAGTCTTTTGACCAAGGATTTACATCTTACGCTATTAGACTTATTCTAAGTATTAACTTGATTATAAAACTTGTTTTCAAGCGACTTCTAAGAGTTGTTTGCTTAATTTTGCTTACAAGGGCGTTTTGGTCATTTTTAACCCTTCTTTTACAACGAAGGGCTTGCTTAAGCCATGTACGCCCAAAATCTCGTTTTTAACCAATTCTTATTTTCAAAACACTCTGTCTATAATTTAAATCCTTCGGTTCACCTTTTTAGGTAACCGAATGTCCTTTTTACTTTGCCTAACTCTCATAGAACTTCAAGTTCTAATTTATGAGTTTATCTATAATACGTACCTGGCTCGGATCAACTTATTTACCCGGTTTTAATACTTTGCTTTATAATTGCTAATTAAGAACGATGCGGGTATCCATTGGATATCTATTCCTGTAAGCATATAACTCGACAAAAGAATCATTAGTCGATATTGTCAAAAGGTGATGTCTACATCTTTTGACCCGTTTGGCCGAAATGGTCGTTTATCTACGCGAGATGATATTTATTATCGTCTCATCTACAAGACTCGCTCCGTTTAACACCGTACGGTCATTTTACTTATAAACCGTTTATTGCTTTCGACATAATATGACCAAATTATCGATTTACTTCTTTTTAATCATTATTATGGTTTCTTTCATCTTTGATTTTCTTGTTCCGTTCGACTACACGACGGAACATCATATTTCAATTGTTTAGATATCTCATTCATAATTTATATGATAAGAAAATATTCCACAATTTAAGACTAGTGTAAGCTATACTTACTTTGCATCCGAATTATGCTTTTCCGTCATTCTTGCTTCGTTTGACCCGCTTCCTTCCCCAAGCCTTCACCTAGCTTGCCAAGCGTCAAACTATCATTGTAATTGTAAGATGGTTAGGTTAGTCATAATCATTTACGACTATTCCATCCTACTCTTCTTATGTCGAATTTACCATCCGATCATACACTTGGTCGATTTGACCTTTTTAAGGTCAATCGACTTATCAACTTATTCATTGCACATTTTCACTCTAATTTCAACACTTTAGTTTTCATTTAGGCATTTTAACAAACACCTAATGTGCATACATTGTTTTTACACATTTTACAACTAGGTAACATGATTTCAAGCATCTATATCACGATCTTAACATCAATTCTTTTATATCATTTAACAACCCATTTCATGGTAAATATGATTTATGTACCCAAACACCTAAATTGTTCAAGTACTTTGTCTTACTAACTAATATGATGATTCCAATCACAAGTTTGACACTAACATCATCATATCATAAAAACCCATCTCAAGTCGTGTATGTTCAACACTTAAACTTGCAAATTGTTCAAGTATCTTGTTTCTACTAGCAACTATGATGATTTTAAACAGTGTAAACCATCATCTTCACTACATAATTAAAACCCACTTAGCACATAATAGGTTAATTATCAAATCCCTAGTTTTAACACCAATTCTCCAAGTTTTCAACTAGGGTTTGTTTCTAAACAAGGATTTCAACACAATAGCACTCATAGATTCAATATTCATTCCAGAATTTCGATTATGATTGTTCATCATAATCTCAAAGTATCACCAAATCTTAAAATTCGACATACCTTGTGATCCCCACGACTAGGTGATCATTTATATGTGTTCATGCATCCGATTCGGGCTAGATTTGAACTTCAATTTGTTAGTTTTGTTGAAGTTAGGGTTTGAGCTCCCTAAAGCTCTTCCTGGTCGATCCCCACACACGCACACACACTCTTGTGTGTGTTGTGTTTTGTTTTTAAGTTTTTAATTCCATTTTCAAGTTACCCGGCTTTGGTCCCTCGTGTTTGGTTAGTTATTAATTAGGTCACAACCTAATTATTTTCAATAATATTCCTACTTATTAACTAGGTTTAATATTCCTAGTTAACTTAGCGGGTCCGGGAATATTTATGACTAAGTTTATTTTAGGTCCCTTTAGCCCGGGCCTTTTATCCATTTTATTTCCTTAAAAGCTTTTATTCACTTTTTATTTAATATTAGGATTAATTATTTAAATCCTAATATTTACCGGGTAGAATTTACCACTAACGGTACTTTACCCGTTTTTTTTTTTTTTAGTGCTAATGTGGTTTGATCACCAAACCCATTTTCGGGGTGTTACAAGTCTACCCCCCTTAAAGAGGTTTCGTCCTCGAAACCTTTCCTTACATAATTCATTGAGTTTCAACCCAATGTACATAAACTGAGTAACCTTCTAAGCATTACTCACACATTGACCATTTGTTAGTGTCATCAGACAAATATGGTAATATCTTTTAATTACTCGTCATATGTGTCTTTTATGCGAATTAACGCAATTCAGGATAACGCGTTCTTGTTATTTCGACTTGTTTGGTTAACTTAGTGAAATCCATCGCCTTATACTTTCGGATTCTTTGTGAATCTATTATTTTCACCCATTTGGATGTTTCTAGTGAGATCTTTCACTTTTACAAACAAACCCTTTCCTTTACGTACTTATTCATTTGGTTCATTCATACAGAACTCGCCGCAAAAATGAATTTCCTGATTTTATCTTATGTATTTAGCACTATCTAGATGTGCTTTTAACGCAATTCTACAAGGCATATTACCACATACCTTTCGGCTTATCCTTTTTATCGTGCTTTTACTCTAACTAACTTCCCAACACTTTGCTTGTGTTGTCTTGTGATCGCTCAGTTTAGGCGATCAATACTTTTTGTTATTATGACCTCATGGACCATCACTACCGTTTTGTACTCACTTACCTTTATTATTTGGCTTGACTGAGTAGCCATTCGGCCACTTGGTCATACACGCTTATCAACTATGATTATTTCAAGCTAATCTTACTATAGATAGCGTGTTGAACACTTTCTTAATTTAAATATTGACCTTAACCGGCCTCACTGACTAGTCTTATTAGTCCAGTTACTTTATACCCATCTCTCGGGCTACTATGTGATTTCATTTCACATAACTTTCCTGACCGTGATCGCATCACATCGTGTTTTAGGTTTATTTCCCAATCATCTCATACTATTTATGTTTGATAAAACGTTGTTTTTGACTAAAACGGAATTTTAGTTTAATGTTTTATCTTTAATTTATGTCAAGCAATTTTGACGACTTGGCATTTACTCTTTTACAGTCTTTGTTTTACGCGAGGATTCTCACTGGTTCTCTCGCTTCATTTCTATATTCCGACTTTGTACTCGAGTTTGACGTTTTACAAAAATGACTCGTTTAGGGACATATTCGCATTTTCCGGGTTCGAGTGTAAGTACACTCCCTCCCAATGCTTGTCTAAATCATTTTTCAGGTTTGCATTTTTCTGGGTTCGAGTGTAAGTACACTCCATCCCAATACTCGTCTAAATCATTTTTCATGCTTGCGTTTTCTGGGTTCGAGTGTAAGTACACTCCATCCCAATACTCGTCTAAATCATTTTTCATGCTTGCGTTTTCTGGGTTCGAGTGTAAGTACACTCCATCCCAATACTCGTCTAAATCATTTTTCATGCTTGCGTTTTCTGGGTTCGAGTGTAAGTACACTCCATCCCAATACTCGTCTAAATCATTTTTCATGCTTGCGTTTTCTGGGTTCGAGTGTAAGTACACTCCCTCCCAATACTTGTCTAAATCATTTTACATGCTTCTTTGTCCCTTCACTCGAGCTCATCATCCTAATGTAATACGCTTCCGTCACCCGGCTGTGCGTTTACATTATTATTAATTATTTTGCTCATTTGATTCATTTGGGTACTTTTAAGTTAGTCCCATTCACACCGCCCTTACTACATCGGATGTAAATGTGTCCGTCATAAGAAGTTCATGGTATTATATGCCACTACTTACTTGGCCAGAGTAAGCGATTAACACATGACACACATGACCTTTTTATAGTTTTCACATCACGCCCTATGTAAGTAAAGCCTCTATTTGTTTCTCTTGGAAACAATATCCCGAATACATTTTCTATTCGGGTTTTTCCAAGTTTTTAATCTACATATGCAACTTTCAATTTCTACTTATTTGTTGCATATTACTATTTGTGCGATTATTTAAAATGTGCACCTGGTAATGTTTGCCCCAACGGGCGTTCCTTGCCATTAACCTTGTTCGCGGTCGTTACGCGATTTAGTCCTCGGTGAGCATGCTCCTCTCGTCATACTTCGGACCGTTCCATCATCATATCCACAATTCGTTTGACTCTCGTCGTCTTCAAACGCGAGTGTCCTTCAATTAAAACATTCACAAAGTTAGTAACATCAACTTCAATAATCGCCCGTATTATAATACAAGGCTTTTTCTACTATATGCGCCAACGCGCGTATTTTCGTCAACTATACCAATCATTTTAATTGGGGTAACGTGCATCACACGATAGCCCTATGTGTTGTTTACAACACTTTAGCATGCTAAACTATTAACATACTTGTACTTACCGGATTTGCGATCAAGCTTCGAACCGAACACTATTCTTTGTCAAGAGCATAACGTTTAAGTCCAAGCATGGTTCCTCCCCACCATACTCGAATCTCTTAAACCAAGGCTCTGATACCAACTTGTAACACCCTAGTTACTGATTAACGATTTTGTATGTAATTACCAACAATTAGATGTGTAGTTAAGACTACACATGCTATAAAAATACGGGTTTATTAAAACTTTTACAAATCATAAGTTATTCTACATAACGTGATCGAATTTGTTGTTTAAAATCTACAACGTGGCATAGTGCGGAAGCGTGTAACTTTATCGTGTTCGGTTCTTCGCTGAGCTTGATCGTCTTCCGGCATCCAAAAGTACCTACATTTCATAACCATGAAATGCTTTAGTCATACTGGGTTTAAAACGTGTCTAAACGAATCCGGGAAACAATTGATTTTCAAAAGAAAAACAAAAATTTAAAAATGATCTCCACCGTAAATTACGGTGGCACCGTAATTTACGGTGGTCCCTGTGTTCATAATCTTCTACCGTACAACAGTAGGTTACCACCGTAACCATATCAGCCCCACCGTAAATTACGGTGTCACCGTAATTTACGGTGGACCCTGCATCCAGCTTTTCCATTTTGCCGTAATTTGACACGAAATCTTTCGTATCTTTCAAACCGCTTATCCGATTGACCTACCGTTTCTTCCTACGTGTTTATAATGTGATTCTCCATCAAATGGATTTAAAATCCGACTTCCGGATTAACAATTTATAGAGTTTTAAGCTTTTGGCTTAAACTAGAATTTACCCATTTTGACCCATTCATGTATTTATCAAACAAACTTATTTGTTTGATCCCAAATTCTCGTGAACCTTTTAATTTCTATATCGCCTATTATATTTGGCTCAAACCACGGATTTCCTACGCATTTTAAACCCGCTTTCACTCAAGTGCTTATTTTGACCCGTTAAGGACATTTAAGCAACTTTTACGCATAACTCACACCCATTTCTTTCTAGCATTTTATTTCCACATTAGTTATCAAGTGACCTTCCATCACATCTATATTGGTGATGGTTTTAATGTGACGATCTATCTAATCCGAGTTTTACCCTTCGGATTATCAATTTACGGCAAAGACTCATATAGAGTCTTTTGACCAAGGATTTACATCTTACGCTATTAGACTTATTCTAAGTATTAACTTGATTATAAAACTTGTTTTCAAGCGACTTCTAAGAGTTGTTTGCTTAATTTTGCTTACAAGGGCGTTTTGGTCATTTTTAACCCTTCTTTTACAACGAAGGGCTTGCTTAAGCCATGTACGCCCAAAATCTCGTTTTTAACCAATTCTTATTTTCAAAACACTCTGTCTATAATTTAAATCCTTCGGTTCACCTTTTTAGGTAACCGAATGTCCTTTTTACTTTGCCTAACTCTCATAGAACTTCAAGTTCTAATTTATGAGTTTATCTATAATACGTACCTGGCTCGGATCAACTTATTTACCCGGTTTTAATACCTTGCTTTATAATTGCTAATTAAGAACGATGCGGGTATCCATTGGATATCTATTCCTGTAAGCATATAACTCGACAAAAGAATCATTAGTCGATATTGTCAAAAGGTGATGTCTACACCTTTTGACCCGTTTGGCCGAAATGGTCGTTTATCTACGCGAGATGATATTTATTATCGTCTCATCTACAAGACTCGTTCCGTTAAACACCGTACGGTCATTTTACTTATAAACCGTTTATTGCTTTCGACATAATATGACCAAATTATCGATTTACTTCTTTTTAATCATTATTATGGTTTCTTTCATCTTTGATTTTCTTGTTCCGTTCGACTACACGACGGAACATCATATTTCAATTGTTTAGATATCTCATTCATAATTTATATGATAAGAAAATATTCCACAATTTAAGACTAGTGTAAGCTATACTTACTTTGCATCCGAATTATGCTTTTCCGTCATTCTTGCTTCGTTTGACCCGCTTCCTTCCCCAAGCCTTCACCTAGCTTGCCAAGCGTCAAACTATCATTGTAATTGTAAGATGGTTAGGTTAGTCATAATCATTTACGACTATTCCATCCTACTCTTCTTATGTCGAATTTACCATCCGATCATACACTTGGTCGATTTGACCTTTTTAAGGTCAATCGACTTATCAACTTATTCATTGCACATTTTCACTCTAATTTCAACACTTTAGTTTTCATTTAGGCATTTTAACAAACACCTAATGTGCATACATTGTTTTTACACATTTTACAACTAGGTAACATGATTTCAAGCATCTATATCACGATCTTAACATCAATTCTTTTATATCATTTAACAACCCATTTCATGGTAAATATGATTTATGTACCCAAACACCTAAATTGTTCAAGTACTTTGTCTTACTAACTAATATGATGATTCCAATCACAAGTTTGACACTAACATCATCATATCATAAAAACCCATCTCAAGTCGTGTATGTTCAACACTCAAACTTGCAAATTGTTCAAGTATCTTGTTTCTACTAGCAACTATGATGATTTTAAACATGTGTAAACCATCATCTTCACTACATAATTAAAACCCACTTAGCACATAATAGGTTAATTATCAAATCCCTAGTTTTAACACCAATTCTCCAAGTTTTCAACTAGGGTTTGTTTCTAAACAAAGATTTCAACACAATAGCACTCATAGATTCAATATTCAATCCAGAATTTCGATTATGATTGTTCATCATAATCTCAAAGTATCACCAAATCTTAAAATTCGACATACCTTGTGATCCCCACGACTAGGTGATCATTTATATGTGTTCATGCATCCGATTCGGGCTAGATTTGATCTTCAATTTGTTAGTTTTGTTGAAGTTAGGGTTTGAGCTCCCTAAAGCTCTTCCTGGTCGATCCCCACACACGCATACACACTCTTGTGTGTGTGTTGTGTTTTGTTTTTAAGTTTTTTATTCCATTTTCAAGTTACCCGGCTTTGGTCCCTCGTGTTTGGTTAGTTATTAATTAGGTCACAACCTAATTATTTTCAATAATATTCCTACTTATTAACTAGGTTTAATACTCCTAGTTAACTTAGCGGGTCCGGGAATATTTATGACTAAGTTTATTTTAGGTCCCTTTAGCCCGGGCCTTTTATCCATTTTATTTCCTTAAAAGGTTTTATTCACTTTTTATTTAATATTAGGATTAATTATTTAAATCCTAATATTTACCGGGTAGAATTTACCACTAACGGTACTTTACCCATTTTTTTTTTAGTGCTAATGTGGTTTGATCACCAAACCCATTTTCGGGGTGTTACATATAAATATTTCTGAAAAACCTAAAAAATACACCTCAAGAGTTCAACAAAGAGAAAACAAGAAAAAGGGTTACAGTTCTGGTTCTGGTTATCGAAAGAAACCAAACCATAACGGTAATTTCAAAAAGAAAGGTTTAGGATTTATTCCACCAGAAAATTATAAAAATGAAAAATATGTTCGAGATTTTAAATCAAAAGTGATATTTGTTTCAGGTACATCTTCTGAAGAGGAAAAGGAAATTTTGTTCAGAAAACAGTCGAACAAAGAATTCTTTGCGAAGAAGCAAGAAGAAATGGAGAAGATGGTTGATCAAAAGAAGAAGGAGACTCGAACCTGTTTTAAATGTGGTAGAATTGGACATCTAGCTGTGAAATGTTCACAAGCAATTCAAACCAAACAGGGAGTTTCTAAACTGAAAGAAAAAATGGTTGAGTTTGAACCACCAATTGAGAGAACTAAACTTTTCAAAAATTCAAAATTTGAAATTGGTGAATGTTCATCGAGGTTTTACAAGAAAAGTGCAAATCTTGACAACCAAAAATGGGTTGTTAAGAAATCTGATGATAGTTCTAGCAATGATTCTGATTCATCAAAATTAGAAGAGCTAACTTCTGGCGATGAATCTGATTCCACAAAGTCAGAGGAGCCTCAAGCTGAGTTAAAATTGGAAACATCAGTGCCGCCAATGGATGATGTCAATTTTCCACCATTGAAGGCTGAAAATTTTAAACAAAAAATTGGTAAGGTTGAAATTTCAAATCAATTCTAGAGTAAGCTTCTGTTTTGCTCCCTGTGGTTTGGTCATATTAACGGTTTTGCCCCAAACCTTTAAAATAGCCATTTTACTCCCTGATGTTTTGGTTTTGTTGCCAGTTTGCTCCCTGCAGGGAGCAAAATGGAAAAACAAACAATTTGGATGGAGTTAGAGACAGGGAGCAAACTGGCAAAAAAACCGAAACATCTGGGAGTAAAATGGCTATTTTTAAAGGTTTGGAGCAAAACCGTTAAAGTGACCAAACCACAGGGAGCAAAACGGAAGTTTACTCTCAATTCTATTCTGAAAAGAAAGAATTTGATGTTGAAAAAGTTTTTAATTCCACAGTTCATAACATTTTTTGAAAAATGGTTGACAGAAAAGTCAAAGGGGTAAAAGAATTTTATGAGAAGAAAATGAAGAAACCAGGTAAGGGTGTTTCGTCCCAGGTTTGTGACTGGGATGGAACCTATTATGATCGGTAAAAATTATGGACTTGTCGGAGCTCCCAGGTTGGTAAGAGTGGAGTAGGAATCGGCATATTTCTTGAGAAATTCACGAAAGTGATTTCGTCTTACAAGTGGTAAATCAGGGACATTAAGTTGTACTTGATTTTCTACAAGGGATTTTTGATGATTGAACCTAAAAATGTTAAATTTTTTTCAAAAGGTTGAAAATGAAAGAACAAGGTGATGAATCCCCTAACCTACAAGTGGTTTTATAAAATCAACAAAACTAATTTTCCGGAAAACCATTGTGATTAAAACAAACTTAAGTGTTTTGAAATCAAATCGGAAAATAGTTTGTTGTGAGGGGGAGTTCTGATTGTTTATGCCAAGTGGATGGCGATTTGAAGTGATTTGATATCAGTTGTCAATTTACTTGTATAGTTTGTTTTCAAATTTCTCTTAAATGATTTTGAATTTTAGGGGGAGTAATAAATTTTTCAGAAAATCCAAAAACATTAGAAAATTTGAAAAAGTAAAAAACATGATAAAATCAAAAATGAGTTTTGTTGTATAAAAAGAGAAAATGATAGTACATCAGTGGCCTATCACAACATGCTAAAGAATTGGAAAGTCAAAAAGTGATAAACGGTCTCACTGATGATGTGTCAGTAGTTTTTACACATTTAGTAGATTGTGACGAGATATAAACCTAAATTCAAACTTACTTATCTTGTGGGGAACATCTCTCGGATATATGGGTAACCCCCGAAATCTTGTTTGAAAGGTCCCTCCTTCTGAGATATTAGGTCTTTATGCTCAGTGATATCTGGGGTATTATCCCGAGACTTCTGATTTTGCGGAAGCAATGGCCTAGTCCCCGGAGAATACTTTACGCTTGCTTAAAATATAGCCTACCCTCAGCATAAAAAATGATGAAACATTGAAAAATGCTAATCATGTGCTGTTGAAACAAAAGATCCTCTAAAGGGGACACACCAAAAGTCGAAGCCGTCATCTCTCTGCTGAACGGAAGTTCTGACCTGAGCTCTCACGGCCCTCGCAATTTAACCCCTTACAGATATCATATGTGGTATACTCACCTGTAAGACTGAATATTGGGATCTGGATACGGGAGTATATTCTGAGGTGGGACACGCGAATAAGTTTAAGTCTCTAAAACATTAATCTTGTATCTCAAAATAGTTGAACTTTGTGTGAAAATTTAAGTGGATCAGTATACTGACAATCTAAGTGAATCGTTTAGAACTTAAAATGTTTAAAAGCTTAACGGTGTTTGGTAATTTGTCTCATAAACTGATATGATCCTCTTACACAAACTCACAAAAATATTGTCTGTATATATTTCTTTATTGCATTGCATGTTATTCAAAAATCCAAAAAGATTTTTAGTGTGTTTTAGCATAAATTTTTGAAAAATACAAAAAGATTTTCGACAACTGATGTTGAATAGCTGATTTTCAAAATTCCAACTGCTAAACATGATGACATTCGGTGAGGGGGAGTCAGTTTGAAAGATGAAAAAGTTTTTGAAATTAAAAATGATATTTCGTCAAGTGGTTCATCAACGTTTAACATTGTAAAATCATTCATTGATTGAATAATTCCTGCAAGTGGTTCATCAGAAATTATAAATGTTAAATCATTTTGAGAATTATATTTACAAGTGGTAAGCAGAGTATAAATTTGTCAAACTATAAATTTGTGAAATTTATTTTTGGGTAGAGACTTGTGCAGGAAATGGTAGAGCTAGGATTTGGTTCTGACCCTGTGGAAAGAATGTGAGCCAGTTCATGATCCTGTGAACCTATAAAAGCCAGACTGCGATCCCAGCTTATCGAAAGGGGAAGTCTGAATGACAAAGAGCCAGGTTCTGATCCTGGGAATGCTGATGCTAATGAACTTAAGGAATCAAGAGATCTGATCAAGAGAATTGAGAAGATAAAGCAAGATTGTGATTCTGGAATTGAAGATTAGATCAACATCCAAGGGAAGGTTATATGTTGGTGATGAAAAGAGAAGACATAGATTGAGGATACTTACAGTGTCAGATACTTCTAAGAGTTCGAGAGGACTGATAAAGACTGAAGATGCAAAGACTCCACACACTGTAGACTCGTCAACATCCGAGGGGGAGTCTGTTGGTGCATCCGTCTGTCGACTTCGTCTTGTATCGAGTCTTGTTTGTATTTAGATAGATCAGGGCACGTTATATGAGAAAAATGTCAAATATAGGGTGAATGGAAACTATAAAACGGAATTAGAAGTTGTAATTCCGTTTGAAAGTGACAAGTCAAGTTCAAACGAAATTAGCTAATTCCGTTTGAATGTAATTTCGTTTGAAGCTGGTTCAAACGGAATCACCACGCCTATATATAGTTGATGCCTGATTTCGTTTGGAAGAAGTTCTGAGATTCTGGTTGAGCCACGAAGTGCTGCTGAAGTGTCGTCTCGCTGTAAAACTTTGTCAAATCAATATATAGACAATTTAAAGTGATATTCTAGCTGAATTGAACTCGATACGTCTGTTTCCGTGTTTCGTATTGAGAAAAACTCTTCTGATCGACTCGTTCGGGTCTGAAAACGATCCTACATTTCTCACTGTCGAGCAGCAGATCAGTTATCTGGTGCGTCATGTATATGAGCTTGAGGAGGAGCTTGCGCATGTGCGCAACTTTCTTTTCTTTCCTCCACCTCCTCCTCCATCGCCACCATCAGCATAGTGGTTTTTGGTTTTATGTAGGTTACATTACTTTTGATGAGAGCATCACAATTGAGCCGAGCTTATGAAGCCTTTTGGAGACCACCTATTGATTGTATGACTTCTGTAGATTGGTAGACTTGTTGGACAAGGGTAGTGTGACCCTGTATCCTTTTGATATGATACACTTTGTAAAACATGTAACAATATTTTATGGTCGATGATTAATGAAAGCTCGATCTTCATGTTCTCATTAAACAAGTTGTTGATTTGTGCTATGTTTATAATGATATATGATTGCTTATTATGATGATTGCTTATATAGATATGTACACACACCCCCTCGAAGGAACACTCAGTTGCCCACAACCGAGGTAGAATTACAAGAACGAATTTCACAGGTGATCGCACAACATGAGGGCCTGCGCTCCGAACACAGCGGAGGCACCTCAGGGAATAACCCACCTAACGGTAATGTTTAAGTCACCTAAGACACATTACAATACGTTTGGACATTTCCATGTGCGTTTGCAAATACTTTCTGTGAATGATGTTCCCTGTACAGGCTGTACTTACAAGCAGTTTCTGGACTGCAAGCCTCTGAACTTTGACAGCACTTGAGGTGCCGTAGCCTTTGTGAGATGGGCTGAGAAGACAGATTTTGTGCTGCGAATGAGCAAGTGTGCGCCGGAGCACCAAGTCACTTACATTTCTGGATTGTTTCTCGATGGAGCTCTGTCATGGTGGAACCTTCAGGTTCAAACTTTGGGTGAAGTTGCAGCGTATGCGTTGTCATGGGACTAGCTGAAAGAGCTGATGCGAAAGAAGTACTGTTCGAGGGCTGAAATTCAGAAATTAGAAACTGAATTTTGGAATCTGAAAATGGAAGGTCCTAAAGTAGCTGAGTATAGCTTCGTATCTCTAGAATTTAAGAATATACTTGGGTTAGTTGCAAGTAAGTTAGAAATCCCGTACTCGATAGAACTAGCTAATGGAAAGCTAGTAGAAGCTAGTGAAGTGATTAGAGGCTGTGTGATAGAGCTTGGAGAGAGGGAGTTTGCGATAGATCTTCTGCCAGTTGAGTTGGGAAGTTTCGACGTAGTAGTTGGAATGGATTGGTTGTCAAGTAATCGAGCTGAGATTGTATGCCATGAGAAGATTATCCGTATTCCGATGACGAATGAAAGGACGATCGTGATTCATGGGGAGAAGCAGGATACGCCTCTACGGATTAGCAGTTGTTTGAAGGTACGGAAGTTTTAGCGTAAAGGATGCGTAGCCTTCTTGGCTCACGTTGTTGATAAAGAGGCCGAAGAACCGAAGCTCGAAGATATCCCTGTGGTAAGGGAATATCCTAAAGTCCTCCCCGAAGACTTGATAGGATTACCGCCCCAACGACAAGTCGAGTTCCGCATTGACTTGGTTCCAGGCGTCGCGCCTGTCGCCAAGGCACCTTATCGACTTGCGCCTTCAGATATGCAAGAGTTGTCGACGCAGCTGCAAGAGCTACTGGGCAAGGGATTCATTAGACCAAGCTTCTCGCCTTGGGGAGCTCCGGTACAATTTGTCAAGAAGAAGGACGGTAGTTTTTGTATGTGCATTGACTACCAGGAGCTGAACAAGTTAACCATCGAGAATCGGTATCCCCTGCCGAGGATTGATGATTTATTCGATCAACTTCAGGGTTCAAGTTACTATTCCAAGATCGATCTTCGATCAGGTTATCACCAGCTGTGGATTCAGGAAGAGAGTATACCGAAGACTGCCTTTAGAACTCGTTATGGACATTACGAGTTTCTAGTAATGCCGTTTGGTTTAACAAACGCTCCGGCAGTGTTTATGGATTTGATGAGTCGAGTTTGCAAGCCATATCTTGATAAATTCGTGATTGTATTTATCGATGATATTTTGATCTATTCGCGGACAAAAGAAGACCATGAGCAACACCTTAGAGCCATCTTAGAGCTGCTTAAGAAGGAGAAGCTCTACGCTAAGTTCTCAAAGTGCGAGTTTTGGTTATGCGAAGTACAATTCCTTGGTCACGTGGTAAACGAGGATGGTATTCATGTGTATCCCACCAAGATCAAGGCAATTAAGAATTGGGAAACTCCGAAGACGCCAACCGAGATTCGACAGTTTTTGGGTTTAGCAGGCTACTACCGCAAATTCATTGAGGATTTTTCCAAAATCGCTCAACCGCTGACCTCCTTTACTCAGAAGGATAAGAAGTATGAATGGGGAGATAAACAAGAAGAAGCTTTACTGATGTGCGTGAAGTGTGTTATGGTTTTAATGTTTATTTTAAGCCCTTTTACACTTTCTTTAGCCAAGTTTTAAATTTATAAAACACGATATTTACTAACACTAAACACACATATGGGCAAGTGCACCCATCGTGAGCGTAGTATAGTGTTGGTAAGATACCGAGGTCGTCCAAGGACACAAGAGCTTTTAGTACCGGTTTATCCTCAACGTCTAATCAAATCAAAAAGTTTAGAAAAAATGTTTTAAACTAAGAAAAATAAAAACTAACTAAAATGCTGAAAATAAAAATAAAAGAAAAACAGATAGCAAGATGAATCACTTGGTTCCGACTCGTGTATAGTGTAACCTTTGATTATTTCCGCACTTTTGCACGTATTTAAGAGATTATCTTAGTTATTGTAGTAGGCCCCTCTTTTGGAGGTGACGTTACCCTCAACCCAGTAGTTTGAGTCAGCAAGGATACAATCCTAAAGGGTCGGATTATTGAAAGATAATTAATTAAGTTATTAATGCAAATTATGGTAGGCCCCTCTTTTGGAGGTGACGTTACCCTCGACTAAGTAGTCTGAGTCAGCAGGGATACAGTCCTAAATAGCCGGGTTATAGTATTAATAGTAGTTAACTTATGAGGGGGTCAAAGAGTTTGGACCCCCGCCATCCAATACCGTTAAGTATTGAAGGAGGTCCTACTAAATTTGACCCAGGTCCATTGCAGGACCTCTAAACGCTGAACAATGGCAAGACTCTTACCAAACCGTTCCCTTAACCCCCGACCAGGTAGCCAACATACCTCCATATAGACCATGGAGATATGAATGGTGAAAATCTTTTATTTTATATAGACAGTAAAATAATGTCAAGACACCACGGACAAACGATAAGGAAGAATCACCTATAAGAAACTAGTTATTAAAGTCATTAATACAAAACCAAGTAAAAAGTGCGAAAAGATTGAAAATAAAAAGTATTACACTAGACACTTGTCTTCACCAAGTGATGTAAGAGACTTAGGCAAACATGGCCTTGATTGTCAAGAACTCTTACGATCAATCTTGGATCCCGAGACGACTCACACACTCTACGATGGACAATGGATGATGGTGGTGGATGATGGTGTTATGGTGGTGGTGGGTGGTGGGTGAAGTGTGAGAGAGGTGGTGTGCCAAGGGATGGTTTGAGCTTGAGCCAAGCACTCCTATTTATAGGCTAAACAGAAGCTCGGGCACGGCCCCTTGTCCAGTGGGCACGGCCCCGTGTCCACATCCCCTCTTTCTTCATTTAATGCAGCTTGTCTTTATTAGTTGACCACGCCCCTGTGTCCGCTGAGCACGACCCCGTGTGCAGAAGAATCTTTGTACTATGAAGATTTGCCTGGATTGTGCGAATCTTATAGTTGACCATGGCCCCGTGTCCGCTGAGCACGGCCCCGTGGTGGGCAATAGAAGCTTCTACCACTTTGTCTTTTCTGCTGACACTTGGGCACGCCCCCGTGCTGGCTGAGCACGGGGCGTGTTCAGTTTGCTGTCTTCTTGTTTTGCTTGGGAATATGCTGTTGTGGGGTCAGGCATGTCACGTTTGTTCCTTTTCTTGTATTTATGTTAGATTTTGCTGTCTTTTTGCTTCTTTTGTTAATTTGAGCTCATTTAATCCTGAAAATACAAAAGGAAGACAAAAGCACACTTTTTCTAACATTAGTACTAAAAAGGGTTAGTTTTATGCCACAATTGATGTAATTTATATGTTGCATTTTGCACACATCAAATACCCCCACACTTGAATCTTTGCTTGTCCTCAAGCAAAACTCTTTATAATGTGGTTTTACACACCCAAATGGAATGGGTAGGGAAGAAGGTTTTTGGGCTTGTCATAGAGTGTCGGGATTTCCAAGATTCTTTATTTAGTTTTATTTTTATTTATTTATAATCCTATTCGTCATGATTTATTTAAAACTTTTCATAAGATAAATTACTTATTAGGGCATAACATGCCTCGTTAAAATTCTATTTATATACAAGTTCACATACCTCACGGGGATCACTCAACACTCGACTGAAGATGTATTTTTGTGTATCACTCGAGAGCGGCATGGAACTTACTCCTACCATAGGCTTGCCAAGCAATCAATCCTCCTCCTTTTTAACTTATATACCTTTGTAAATATCAAGAGGACTTTTTGGGTGAAGGGTTAGGCTTGGGTTAAAGGTAGGTGGCTGGGTTAGTGGTTAGTAGAAAAAGGGCGAAAAGCGTAACAATCATCAGTTTTCGTAAGACTTTTTATTTTTGTAACTTTTATTTTGATGAAACTATTTTTCAAACAAAGTTATTTTTGATGAACTTGCTTGTTTATTTGTTTTTGCTTCATCATCAACACATTTTTTTTTTGAAAAGTCATACGAAAAACCGAGCTAGTTACTAAAACAAAGGGTTAAAAATGAAAAAGGTTTTTGGTGGGTAAAAAGGTGTTTGGTTTGGGTTATGAAATGAAAAGGTTTAGGCTCAAAGGGGTTAACTATGGGGATTTTTGGTAGGTGATAAAAAAAGGAAAAATAATGGTGTAGAAATAAAAAAAAGGGTTAGTCCTAATGCCTCTATCATTTACTTACTCGGGTTTAAGTTGGTAAGGACCGGGAATGTATTGTCGTGGCAAGTTCTAGAGTCGTAAGAACCAAGCGGCTATTCACACAAGAAACGAAAAATGAGCATTTAGTTTAATGATATGTAATTGTATGCTCAATAAAGGCTCAAAACTCACTTTTGTGGGAATGGGTTTTTATGTGATCAAGTATATATAATCAAATTTTAACTAAGCTTGCCATGCCTTTTCATAATTTTCTTATGTTGGTTCTTTTTATCACGACGCTATCGGTTGTAAATTCGTAAAAATATATAACCTTTTTAGAACTTGAAATTCCCGAATTAAACCTAGACAAGTAAAAAAATGAAAATTTTTGAAAAAAAAATTGGGGTGATTAGCGGTTCCAATAGAGTTTTGTGTAAGGCTTGTGTTTAGGACTTGCAAGATTCAAGGTTTTAGCATCCCCCCCCCCCCACACTTAAATTACACATTGTCCTCAATGTGTCCCAAAAATAAGTTTTTAGGTTGATTGAATATGTAAAAAGGTGTAAAAAGCAAAAATTTTGTGTTACTGGGCGCTGAACACGGCCCCGTGCCTGGTGGGCATGGCCCTTGTTCAAGTGCCAGTAACAAAAACTTACAGAAGGTGGACACGGGGGCGTGTTGACTGGGCACGACCCCGTGTCTGTCAAGGTCTACAGAAATAAAACAAACAGCAGGTCTGGGGAGTGGGCACGGGGGCGTGTCAGCTGGACACGGCCCCATGTGGACAGTCTGCAAGGTTGAAATACAGGTTTCTTTCTTCGGTTTTCCTGTCCCGGCTTTATTAGTACTAATGCTTAGTACTCTAAGCCTCGTATGTACCTGCTTAATCAATAAACACCATACCACACCATAGCAAACATCCTAATTTTACCAAGTTCAAGATCCATGTCAACAAAGTTAAAAGAAAATAAATGCAGAAAATAAAAGAAGTTAGGGAAAGTAAATTGTTCAACACTTGGCACGCAGGCCTTAAATTGTTCAAGATTAGAAAAGGTTAACCTGGGGAATCACCAACCAACCGCTTCTTCCTCCGCTCATCCCGCCTAATCCATGTCCTCATCTTCATCATCATCATCCCCACCATGGCCAGCCATGTACTCCCGGATATTTCCAATATCATCTTGGATATCGGATATGTTTCTCTCGATCGCCCCAACCCGGTGGTACGTGTTGCTTGCCATATTGTAGGTGTTCCTGGTGCACATGAGGTTTTCCTGCAACAAATCGTGTAAACTTTGAAAGTTAGGAAAACCACCTCCTGAGGAGGATTGGCCCGGATCACCATGGGGCTGGTATTGGTACTGATGATGTTGTGGAGCATGGAGGACAAGTGCTTCTTGCGGGTTCCATGCATGCCCTTGCATCCTTTGAAAGATAACTGTCCCGTCTTCAACCTCATAAATTAGGTTCATTGAGCGGCAGATGTGTATATCTACCCTACCCGACCATGGGCTCCTTCCTAATGACCTAGGTATGTTGGTGAAGTGCTTGAAGAGACGGTACACCCATCCCCCAAAGAAGATAGGGGTCGGTGCAGTGGCAAGGCGGTTATGATGCATGTTTCGGAGCATGAGGAACAGAACATCAAGGGGCCTGCGGTTATGGATGCAGTGGAGGACAACCAAATCTCTTAACCCAACGACGCCACCGCTATCATGTCTTTGACTAAGAGAGTAGCCGAGGAGCCTATGGATGTATCTGTAGAGCGGATCCCTCAACTTCGTGCTCTTAGTGCTGCTCGAATTGTAATACCCTTCACCAATCTGAGCCCACGCGGCTTGGCGATCGTTTTCACCTATCTCTCGCATCCCTCCAGTATTTTACTCGTTACCTGCATCTTCTTCAGCATACAACCCGACAATCGACCCAAATTGTGCCATAGAGATCGAATACCTAGTTCCACCACATCGGAATGCCACCCCATCATTGTCGAATGGGTCGCACCTTGAGTTGAACGTGAAGGTGCTATAGAATTCCAAAGTGCATTCATGGACGGAACGGAGTCTAGTTGTTAAAGCGACTCTTAATGGCCCGGTGAGAATGTTGTTGAAACGGTCGATTTGATTCACCATAGTTAACAGTTCCGTGCATGCTTGCCTCGGGTATTCCTCCGGCCTTGTCTGAAGTATTTCGTATCTAGCCCTAGCATCGAGCTTATTTGCGTTAAACCTCGTGAACTTCCTAGCTATCTGAAAGAATACACCAAAAGTTAGCACGAAACAGAAGAATTTTCGGACAAAACTACAAACAGTGGGCTGGACACGACCCCGTGTTTAGCGGACACGGCCCCGTGTCCAGGCGTCTGTTACACAAGAATTCCATTTTTGACCCGGTTTCGAAAACTTGAAAATTTTTGGTCCTTTAGGTGCGGTTTCCCCCGAAAATAAAACCCCAAGTGCCGTTTTTCCCAAAATCACCCGTTTACCCTATCAATTTTATCTTTTTCGGTTCAAAAACAAGGGTTTGGGGTTTTTATGAGAAATCAGGCGAAACTATGAACAATACAAGTGGATTTACTTCCCTTAACACTATTCTAACTAAATGCAAACAGATTTAGGCAAAAATTTGAGGTTTGATTCGGATGAAGTCCAAGAACCCTAGATTTTTCCCCAAATTTGTGGTGTTTTAACTACATGCAAGTAACTAATCTAACTACTACTGATGTTAGAATTATACCTTAATGTTGTTAGAACAAAGGGAGACGTCGAAAATCTGCGGAAAATCGCCTGGAACCAGAGCTTTTTCGGGGAAACGGGGCATGTGGAATGTTGTAACTGTTATGAAAAAAGGGGATATATCCCGACTGCAGTGCGGACACGGGCCCGTGCCGAGCAAAGTTTTGAAATTTTTTTTTAGTGCTCGTGTGAGTGCCCATTGTTTCCCATGAACTTTGGTTAGAAAACTTACCGCTTTAGATGTCGTCCCAATCGTTCGTAACTTACCAGGTATAATGTTGATGCTTTCATTCTTCGATTGTTTGAAACGAGATCTCCTCCTCTTCATCCTCAATGAATCCTTGATAGAGTTTCAGCCGTTGGCCATTGACTTTGAATGGAGGTCCATTCCGAGATTTAATTTCTACTGCACTGTGTGGGAAAATATGGGTGGTAGAAAAAGGTCCTGACCACCTAGACTTTAGTTTACCAGGAAATAATCGAAGTTGTGAATTAAACAAAAGAACTAGATCTCCTACTCGAAATTCATTCAGTTTAATATGTTTGTCATGCAAATTTTTCATTATTTCCTTATAAATTTCGGAGTTTGAGTATGCATAATTCCTAAGCTCGTCTAATTCATTTAATTGACAAAATCGATTTTTACCAGCAAATTCTAAATCTAAGTTTACATTTTTAATTGCCCAGTAGGCTTTGTGTGCAATTTCTACTGGCAAGTGACAACTTTTTCCATAGACTAACTTATATGGGGTTGTACATATTGTCGTTTTATAAGCAGTTCGAAAAGCCCATAAAGCATCATCTAATTTATCTACCCATTCCTTTTTATTTAACCCTACGGTTTTTTCAAGAATTCGTTTTAAACCTCTATTAGTCACTTTGGCTTGTCCGTTTGTTTGAGGGTGATATGCTGTCGAGACCCGGTGATAGACTCCATATCTTGTTAAAAAAAATTCAAGTTGATGGTTGCAAAAATGGGTACCTCTATCACTTATTAATGCTTTAGGTGTGCCAAAACGAGAGAATAGTTTTTTCAGAAATCTTACCATGACTCTTCCATCATTTGTTGGAAGTGCCTCGGCCTCGGCCCATTTAGACAAGTAGTCTACTGCCAAAAGTATATATTTGTTTCCTTTTGATGGTGGGAAAGGTCCCACAAAGTCGAGCCCCCACACATCATAAATTTCACAAACAAGAATGCCATTTTGTGGCATTTCGTTTTTGGGAGAAATATTACCTGTTCTTTGGCAAGCATCACATGTTTTGACAAGACTTTGGGCGTCTTTGTAAATGGTTGGCCAATAGAATCCTGAATCAAATACCTTTCGTGCGGTACTAGCGGCACCATGATGCCCTCCGTATGGACCTTCATGACAATGGTGGAGAATTCTTCGTGTTTCGCTACCATGTACGCATCGTCGGATGAGTTGGTCGGCACACATTTTGAAAAGATATGGATCTTCCCAAAAATAGTGTTTCACATTGGCAAAGAATTTTTTTCTTTGATGATGTGACCAACCTTTTGTGACTATACCGCTAGCTAGGTAGTTAGCATAGTCGGCGTACCATGGTTCTTCTTTATATTCCACCATTTCTAGGGACTCAGTTGGGAATTTTTCATTGATTTGCTCGTCCCTGGTTGCCTCCAAAGCTGGGTCTTCCAAGCGCGAAAGATGATCTGCTGCAGTATTCTCTGCTCCTCTTTTGTCTTTGATTTCAATATCAAATTCTTGGAGGAGTAGAATCCACCGAATCAAACGTGGTTTTGCGTCCTTCTTTTTGAAGATATATCGAATGGCTGCATGGTCTGTATAGACTATAGTTTTAGAAAGAACAAGATAAGAACGAAATTTATCAAAAGCAAATACCACAGCTAGTAATTCTTTTTCAGTTGTTGTGTAATTTTCTTGTGCATCATTTAGTGTTTTACTAGCATAATAAATTGGGTGGAAATGCTTTTCTTTTCTTTGTCCCAAGACAGCTCCAACTGCAAAGTCACTAGCATCACACATGATTTCGAAAGGAAAATTCCAATCAGGCGCTATCATGATAGGTGCATTGACTAACATTTCCTTTAGGGTTAGAAATGCTTGATTGCAATCCTTGTCAAAGATGAAAGGAGCATCTTTTTTAAGTAATTTTGTTAGAGGCCTTGAGATTTTAGAAAAGTCTTTGATAAACCACCTATAAAATCCGGCATGCCCTAGGATACTTCTGATAGCTCTTACGGAGGATGGAGGTGGTAGTCTAGAAATGGTATCTATTTTGGCTCGATCCACCTCCATTCCTTCGCTTGAGATTTTGTGACCGAGTACTATTCCCTCCGTTACCATGAAATGGCATTTTTCCCAATTAAGGGCGAGGTTAGTTTCCTCACATCGGGATAGCAATCGTTCAAGGTTATCGAGGCATTCTTCGTATGAATCCCCAAAGATAGAAAAGTCGTCCGTGAAGACTTCCATTGTCTTTTCTATCATGTCGTGGAAAATGGCTACCATGCAACGTTGGAATGTTGCGGGGGCATTACATAGACCAAACGGCATGCGTCGATAAGCAAAAGTTCCATAGGGACATGTGAAAGTTGTCTTTTCTTGGTCTTCGGGTGCTATCGGGATTTGAAAATAACCTGAAAAACCATCCAAGAAACAGTAAAATTTATGACCGGATAATCTTTCTAACATTTGATCAATGAAGGGTAAAGGAAAGTGATCTTTTCTTGTTGCTTCATTTAATCGTCTATAATATATACATACTCTCCATCCTGTGATGGTTCTCGTTGGTATTAATTCATTTTTTTTGTTAGTTATCACCGTCATTCCTCCTTTCTTTGGAACTACTTGGACGGAACTTACCCAAGGGCTATCGGAGATAGGATAGATAAGTCCGGCGTCAAGTAATTTGATGACTTCGTTTTTAACCACTTCTTGAACATTTGGATTTACTCGACGTTGTGGTTGTATTACCGATTTGTAGTCATCATTCATTAAAATTTTATGCGTGCACATGGAAGGACTTATTCCTTTAATGTCTACAAGTTTCCAGGCGATCGCATTTTTATGTTTTTTCAAAAGACTAATTAATTTTTCTTTTTCTAAGTTATCTAATTTAGACGAAATAATTACAGGCAAATTACCATCTTTGTCTAGAAAAGCATATTCCAAACCTTTTGGAAGTTCTTTGAGCTCAAGTGGTGGGTCTTTAAGAGACTCCTTATTTGGTTGCTCATTTTGATCAAGAACTTTAAAAGTTTGTTCTATGGCGACCTCTTCTTCAACAAAGTGGTCAATCTTTTCACTTGTATCGGGTGGTTCATCTTCATCTTAAATTAGGGGGTCATTATTGCCGAATGGATATTTCATTGACCGCTCAAGATCGACACTTCTTTTAAATGCCCCTAGTTGAAGAGGTAGATTGTTGAACTTCCGGTTTTTCAAAGCTTCGTGAGTTTTTACAAATGGTCGTCCCAAAATTAGAGGAGCGTCATCGAGGATGACAAAGTCGGTCGGAACTACTATTTGATTTGTTTGAACCAAGACATCCTCAACTACACCGATTGATTTTATTACTTTCCGATTGGATAGAAAAATGGGTATTTGAAGTGGAGAAAAATCACTAATACTTAATTTTTCGAAAATGTAGTTAGGCATTATGTTAACACAAAGATCTTTATCAATCGTGACATTACTAATAAACGAATTTTGAAAGAAACATGGAACCGGTGTAATGTTAATTTCAAATGGGTCTTCTTTTATTAGCGAGGTTTGATCATTAGTTAACTTAACACTTACCGTTTCTTCAATTTTAGTGTTAGTGTTTAACTCTTTTAAAAACTTAGCATGAGTGGGAACTAAACAATGATTTTCGAAAGAAGGAGACAAGAGATTAATTTCTTCAAAATTAGACTCTTCTTGAATTTTAACGTTGTCGGACTCACCTTTTTCGTTGTTTAACTCATGTGTCGGTTTTTCACTTATTTGTTCTTCCATTTTTACACTTTCAGTTATCTCTTCCTTTTTTAATTCTTCTCTTGCGCGGGACTCCTCTTCCCTTGCGCGAGATTCTTTTATATAGCGATCGATAACTCTAAGGTGTTCTAATATCCTATCGGTCACTTCGGTTATAGAAAAAGAATCGGGATTTTCAAAGCTTGAATCCGGTTGTTCGATCCTTTGTTCCTCATAATACCCATATGAAGTAGATGGTTCACACCATTGTTCTTAATTGTAAGCATATGATGGATAAGGGTCGTAATTTTGTTCTTCATAGTACTCATATGAGGTGGGTTGTTCACGCCATGGTTCCTCATAATCAGCATATGAAGTTGGTGGCTCATATATTGGTTTCTCAAAGTATGAGTAAGAAGGCTCATACCTTGGTTCATCAAAATATGAGTATGAGGGAGGAGGTTCATACCTTTGGTCTTCATAGGATGTGTATGAAGTTGATGGTTCGTACCTGGGTTCCTCATAGTAGGTGTATGAATTGGATGGTTGATATGAGTGACAATATTGAACCGAGTGTGGGTTACTACAATTAGTGCAATAATTACTCCTATAATCATCCTCCTCATAGGTGTAGTTGTAACCTCCTGAGTATTGATCCATAAGAATCACTAAGCAGACCACAACCAAGTCTCGAGATCAGAAAACAAAAATAAAAACGGAAACAGAGGCTGGACACGGCCCCGTGTTCAGTGGACACGGCCCCGTGTACAGAATCTGTATCTGGGCGTTTTAATTAAACTTACTGATCTAGTTGAGCACGGGGAGTGTTTAGTGAGCACGGCCCATGTTCAAGCTACTGTTACTGGGGGTTTATGAAAAATGTGCAACACGGCCCCGTGTTCAGTGAGCACGGCCCGTGTTCAACTTACTGTAATGCAAAACTAAACTAAAATGCAGAAAAATGTGCGCGTTTTAAAAAGGTTTTGAAAAACTGATTAGGCCGTCGATTTTAAGCTTTCTTAAAATCCTTGTGTCCCCGGCAACGACGCCAAAAACTTGATGTGCGTGAAGTGTGTTATGGTTTTAATGTTTATTTTAAGCCCTTTTACACTTTCTTTAGCCAAGTTTTAAATTTATAAAACACGATATTTACTAACACTAAACACACATATGGGCAAGTGCACCCATCGTGAGCGTAGTATAGTGTTGGTAAGATACCGAGGTCGTCCAAGGACACAAGAGCTTTTAGTACCGGTTTATCCTCAACGTCTAATCAAATCAAAAAGTTTAGAAAAAATGTTTTAAACTAACAAAAATGCTGAAAATAAAAATAAAAGAAAAACAGATAGACAAGATGAATCACTTGGTTCCGACTCGTGTATAGTGTAACCTTTGATTATTTCCGCACTTTTACACGTATTTAAGAGATTATCTTAGTTATTGTAGTAGGCCCCTCTTTTGGAGGTGACGTTACCCTCAACCCAGTAGTTTGAATCAGCAAGGATACAATCCTAAAGGGTTGGATTATTGAAAGATAATTAATTAAGTTATTAATGCAAATTATGGTAGGCCCCTCTTTTGGAGGTGACGTTACCCTCGACTAAGTAGTCTGAGTCAGCAGGGATACAGTCCTAAATAGCCGGGTTATAGTATTAATAGTAGTTAACTTATGAGGGGGTCAAAGAGTTTGGACCCCCGCCATCCAATACCGTTAAGTATTGAAGGAGGTCCTACTAAATTTGACCCAGGTCCATTGCAGGACCTCTAAACGCTGAACAATGGCAAGACTCTTACCAAACCGTTCCCTTAACCCCCGACCAGGTAGCCAACATACCTCCATATAGACCGTGGAGATATGAATGGTGAAAATCTTTTATTTACAGTAAAATAATGTCAAGAAACCACGGAAAAACGATAAGGAAGAATCACCTATAAGAAACTAGTTATTAAAGTCATTAATACAAAACCAAGTAAAAAGTGCGAAAAGATTGAAAATAAAAAGTATTACACTAGACACTTGTCTTCACCAAGTGATGTAAGAGACTTAGGCAAACATGGCCTTGATTGTCAAGAACTCTTACGATCAATCTTGGATCCCGAGACGACTCACACACTCTACGATGGACAATAGATGATGGTGGTGGATGATGGTGTTATGGTGGTGGTGGGTGGTGGGTGAAGTGTGAGAGAGGTGGTGTGCCAAGGGATGGTTTGAGCTTGAGCCAAGCACTCCTATTTATAGGCTGAACAGAAGCTCGGGCACGGCCCCATGTCCACATCCTCTCTTTCTTCATTTAATGCAGCTTGTCTTTATTAGTTGACCACGCCCCCGTGTCCGCTGAGCACGACCCCGTGTGCAGAAGAATTTTGCACTATGAAGATTTGCCTGGATTGTGTGAATCTTATAGTTGACCACGGCCCCGTGGTGGGCAATAGAAGCTTCTACCACTTTGTCTTTTCTGCTGACACTTGGGCACGCCCCCGTGCTGGCTGAGCACGGGGCGTGTTCAGTCTTCTGTCTTCTTGTTTTGCTTGGGAAGATGCTGTCGTGGGGTCGGGCATGTCACGTTTGTTCATTTTCTTGTATTTATGTTAGATTTTGCTGTCTTTTTGCTTCTTTTGTTAATTTGAGCTCATTTAATCCTGAAAATACAAAAGGAAGACAAAAGCACACTTTTTCCAACATTAATACTAAAAAAGGGTTAGTTTTATGCCACAATTGATGTAATTTATATGTTGCATTTTGCACACATCATTTACAGTTGCTCAAGAATAAGCTTTGCGATGCACCTATATTATCCCTACCCGAAGGCACCGACGACTTCGTGGTATACTGTGACGCCTCGCGTCAGGGATTGGGTTGTGTGCTAATGCAGCGACAAAAGGTTATCGCTTATGCTATGCTTTGCGCCAATTAAAGGTTCATGAGAGGAACTACACCACGCATGATTTGGAATTAGGTGCAGTGGTGTTTGCTTTGAAGATTTGGCGGCATTATCTTTATGGTACCCGATGTACGATCTTTACAGATCACAAGAGTCTACAACACATATTTGATCAGAAAGAGCTTAACATGAGCCAGCGAGGATGGGTTGAGTTGTTAAATGATTACGACTGCGAGATTAAATATCATCCAAGAAAGGCGAATGTGGTGGCAGACGCCTTAAGTCGAAAAGAAAGGATCAAGCCCATAAGGGTTAGGGCTTTAGAGATGATTATTCAGACAGATCTCTCGTTGCGCATTCATGCTGCACAAAGAGAAGCTCTTAAGAAAGAGAATCTTAAGGCTGAATATCTCCGTGGGATGGAGAAAAAGTTGGTACCCAATAAGGAAGGAACCTTGTATTTTATGGGACAGATTTGGGTTACGCTTTTTGGTGGACTTAGAGATGTTATTTTTGATAAAGCTCATAAATCGAGGTGCTCGATCCATCCAGGATCAGACAAGATGTACCAAGATTTGAAGGATTATTACTGGTGGCCATGACTAAAGGGCGATGTGGCTACTTATGTTGGGAAATGTTTGACTTGCGCCAAAGTGAAGGCCGAGTATCAGAAGCCTTCTGTCTTCTGCAACAACCAGAGATACCCATGTGGAAGTGGGAGCAAATCTCTATGGATTTCATAACGAAGTTGCCCAAGACTCCCAGAGGTCATGATACGATTTGGGTAATCATGGACCGTTTGACAAAGTCTGCACACTTTTTGCCGATCAGAGAAAAGGATAACACAGGTAAGCTAGCTGAGCTTTACCTAAGGGAGTTGTTGCACGTCATGGAGTGCCTATCTCGATTATATCGGACAGAGATGGAAGATTTGTGTCAAGGATTTGGCAATCCTTTCAAGAAGCTTTTGGGTCTCAGTTGAATCTGAGTACAGCTTTTCACCCGTAGACGGACGGTCAAAGCAAGAGGATGATTCAAACGCTAGAAGATATGTGATGTGTGTAAAATGCAACATATAAATTACATCAAATGAGGCATAAAACTAACCCTTTTTAAGTACTAATATTGGAAAAAGAGTGTTTTTGTCTTCCTTTTGTATTTTCAGGATTAAATGAGCTCAAAAACACAAAAGAAGCAAAAAGACAGCTAAATCCAACATAAATACAAGAAAAGGAACATAAGTGGATTGTCCGACCCCTCAACGGCATCTTCCCAAGCAAAATAGAGAAGGCAGAAGACTGAACACGGGCCGTGCTCAGCCAGCACGGGGCCGTGCCCAAGAAGCAGCAAAAAAGACAAACCTATAGAAGCTTCTATTGCCCACCACGGGCCGTGTCCAGCGAACACGGGGGCGTGTCGAAAGTACAGCAGGCGCATTAATTGTAATTGTGAATTACAATTAATGAAGAGAGAGATTGTCAGACAGGCACGGGGCCGTGCCCAGCGGACACGGGGTCGTGCCCAGCCTTCTGTTCAGCCTATAAAAATGAGTGCTTGGTTTCATTTCAACTCATCCCTTGGCACACCACCTCTCTCACACTTCATCCACCACCCACCACCATCACAACACCATCATCCATTGTCCATCGTAGAGTGTGTGAGTCGTCTCGGGATCCAAGATTGATCGTAAGAGTTCTTGACAATCAAGGCCATGTTTGCCTAAGTCTCTTACATCACTTGGTGAAGACAAAGTGTCTAGTATAATACTTTTTATTTCTAATCTTTTGCACTTTTTATTTGGTTTTGTATTAATGACTTTAATAACTAGTTACTTATGTTGAAGGTGATCTTTCCTTATCGTTTGTCCGTGGTGTCTTGGCATTATTTTACTGTCTATATAAAATAAAAGATTTTCACCATTCATATCTCCACGGTCTATATGGAGGTATGTTGGCTACCTGGTCGAGGGTTAAGGGAACGGTTTGGTAAAGGTCTTGCCATTGTTCAGCGTTTAGAGGTCCTGCAATGGACCTGGGTCAAATTTAGTAGGACCTCCTTCAATGCTTCACGGTATTGGATGGCGGGGGTCCAAACTCTTTGATCCCCTCATAAGTTAACTACTATTAATACTATAACCCGGCTATTTAGGACTAAATCCCTGCTGACTCGGACTACTTAGCCGAGGGTAACGTCACCGCCAAAAGCGGGGCCTACCATAATATTGCATTAATAACTTAATTAATTATCTTCCAATAATCCACCATTTTAGGATTGTATCCTTGCTGACTCAAACTATTGGGGTGAGGGTAACGTCACCTTCAAAAGAGGGGCCTACTACAATAACTAAGATAATCTCTTAATTATGTGCAAAAGTGCGGAAATAATCAAAGGTTATACTAGATACGAGTCGGAACCAAGTGATTCATCTTGTCTATCTGTTTTTCTTTTATTTTTATTTTCAGCATTTTAGTTAGTTTTTATTTTTCTTAGTTTAAAAACATTTTTCTAAACTTTTTATTTTGATTAGACGTTGAGGATAAACCGGTACTAAAAGCTCTTGTGTCCTTGGATGACCTCGGTATCTTACCAACACTATACTACGCCCACGATGGGTGCACTTGCCCATATGTGTGTCTAGTGTTAGTAAATATCGTGTTTTATAAATTTAAAACTTGGCTAAAATAAGTGTTAAAGGGGCTTAAAATATACACCTAATATATATAACACTTCACACGCATCAATATGCTACGTGCTTGTGTAATGGATTTAGGTGGCAGTTGGGATACTCACCTACCTTTGGTTGAGTTCTCCTATAACAACAGCTACCATACAAGCATTCAAGATGCACCGTTCGAGGCTCTCTACGGACGCAAGTGTCGATCGCCGTTATGCTGGCAGATGCAGGCGATAGACAGCTGGTTGGTCCCGAACTGGTCAAAGAAATGACTGATAAGATCATGCAGATCTGAGAGCGCATCAAGGCGGCTCGTGATCGACAAAAGAGCTATGCGGACCAAAGACGAAAACCTTTGGAATTTGAAGTGGGTGATATGGTTCTGTTAAAAGTCTCACCTTGGAAGGTGTGGCACGCTTTGGGAAGCGTGGTAAGTTAAATCCACGTTATATCGGGCCGTTCAGAATTTTAGAAAGGGTTGGTACGGTAGCATACAAGTTGGAGCTACCTGCAGAACTAAATGGTATTCATGATACATTTCATGTATCTAATCTAAAGAAAAGTCCAACACAAGAAACAGTGGTCATCCCTGCTGATGAAGTTCACATTGACGATACACTCCACTTTACCAAAGAACCCGTTAAGGTTACAGATTGGAAGGTTAACAAGACTCGGAGGAGTAGTGTTAAGCTTGTCAAGGTTAGATGGAATGTGCGTCTGTAACACCCTTACTTTGAACTAGAATTAATCACTAGATTTATACATATTTATACCAAAAGATTAGATTTACATAAGTTTTAGAAGTATCATAAAACATATCCAACACTTGACCCAAATTTGAACATTCAAAAGTTGTTTGAAAATTTAGATACAACCCGTGAACAAAACTTAAGTAAGATTAAGACACATAGCGGAAGCTTCAAAAATTGTGTTCGGTTCTTCGACTTTGCTTGATCGCCATCCATACGGTCCATCTGAACACCTAGGGTCAAAACCAATTAAAAACATTAGTTTGACCTTGGCACATAATATTTAAACATATAAATCAATCATCAATTAATAATAAAACAATTTAAAGTTTTTCTGGGTTTACCGTAAATTACGGTCGTACCGTAATTTACGGTGAGATCTGAAAGCTTATGGTCACCGTAAATCAGGTGGTTTCCACCGTAGACAATAAACATCTACCGTAAATTACGGTAATACCGTAATTTACGGTAATACCTGGGATTTCAAGTTTCGTTTTCTTGTTCTATTACACCAACATTCTAACTCTATAAATTCAGGTTTTTCTATGATTCCGAAACCTTAAAAACCTCATATTTCTCAAAAGATACATATTAATCAATCATCGAAGAACTTTCCATCATATTCCTATGTAATAGTCATACCTTACTTTATTTGTTCGACCCGTTTAGGCACCAAGAACTTATCATCAAGCAAGGTAATTCGAACATAGGTTTTCTAACAATTATTTTGACCCGTCTCAATAGATTAAAACAAATAGACACTTACTTGATATATTGATCTATCTTGCTTACCATGTTTTCAAAACTACAACATAAAACTATCACATAATTTACAATTGTAACGAAACGGTAATTTCGTACCTTTAGAGCACGCCTTTCCCCCGTGAATTCCCTTCGGCTTGTCCGCTTGATGATCCAGACTCTTTGCCTAGAAAATTCAGTTTTACAACTTGTTTAGAACTCTTTTCATGACCATATTCATATCATTGTGAAACATGATCAAATCTGCGTTCTCATCAAATTTAACATCAAAATCCTCACTTAGGCATTTCAACAAACACCTAACGGGTCAGATTTTTCTACCATCATCTCCAAGTTCATGACTTGCAAATTAAACCTCAAATTTCACTTTAATTAGTAAACCTTGCACACATTTTAGCATCAACATCACAGGAATTACCTCCTATAATGAAATTTCTACTAGAATTATCATTCAAATCCTAGTGTTCAACATCATCTTATAAAACCCATAACCTAGCTTCCATGGATTCATGGAATTTCCTGAATTTGGGCATAATTTCACATGTAGTTGTCTAGGTTTTACTCCTAGACACTATATCATCATTAATCTAACTAAATTACTATCATGCATCAATAAATTTCAGATTGCTTAAATTCATGAGGATTTCAAGTAGAGAATTCTCATCAAATTTTACATACCTCTTAATCCTCTTGCGATGAGGATCACAATTCTAAGATCGGATTTCGTTTTGGATAGGATTTGCACCTCCAATTTAAGGGATTTGTGGATTTTAGGGTTTGGAGGATGGGGGTCGCCCCTTTCCTGCTCCTGATCGACCAGACACACCAAAAATGGTGTGTTTGGTGGGTTTTGTCACAATTCAGCATTTAACTTTTGTTCTTTGGCAAGTTTAGTCCCCCAAACTTTGATTTATTCTTAAGTTTATGTGTTTTATTCCTATTGTGATTTATTTCAAGACTTGAATTTAACTAGGTTAAGTTCCTAGTTTGTAAATTCTTGTTTATTAACTCTTTGAATTTTCTAATATAAGAAGTTATATTTCCGGGGTGTTACAGCGTCACGGCCCAGAGTTCACTTGGGAGCGTGAAGACCACATGAAAGCCAAATACCCGCATTTGTTCCCCAACTCCCCTGCAGCTAGTAGTAAAGCTTAAAATTTCGGGACAAAATTTTCTTAACAGGGGGAGAATGTGACAACTGTCAAAATTCCAGGTATCCGTACAACTATTAAACAATGATTAGTGCTTAATGACTGTGCTGAATTACAATTAATGACTTGAATTGCTTTCTGATTATTGCCATATATTTACATGTGCATCATGTATTGCAAATGACATATCCTTATTGCAAACAAATTTTATTGATTCAAATGATGCACGAAACACAGTTAGCACAGTTATCAGACAAATCAGAAAAATGTTGACGGAGTTCAGTATATAGACAGATCTTGTGTTGAGACACAGAATGAGCCAGAAACCAAGTATTACACTAGTATAGTGTGTAGGAAAGTAAGGATCACAAAACTGCATTCCTAGAGATAGTTTAAGTGCCGGAAAGTGCCTAAAACTCACATAAACTGCAGAAATTAGCAAAATTCAGCATTTAAACACTCTAATAAAATGCAGAAATATGGTTAAATGGTCCAGAATACTTTCCTAAGTGTCGGAAATCAAAACTGTCACAAAAGGTAACATAAAGCACACTAAACTGCAGAGTTTAGCACCTTAACGAACCGGTAACCAACCGGACAACCGGACACTACCCGAAACACCAATTTTTCACTAGAAGCATTGTTTTAGCATTACCAAACTAGTTATGGTCCCCGAACATCATAACACATTATATAACAACTAGTAACTAACTAACCTAACTAATACTTGATTTTTAACCATATTAACTAACTATTTAATTACTACCTAAGCCTAGACCCCCCCCCCCCCACCTACAATCGGCCAACACATGGCCCCACTAGAGATTTTATTTAGTTATTATAACAGATCATGTTTTCTCTTTTAAAAACACATTAACCATTAGATTTTTCATTGTTAGAGTTTTATAAGAAAAACTCTAACACTTGAGCTCTCACCTCCTTCCATCCTCTTCACCTATCGGCCGAACACCCACCTCCACACCATCATCATCATCTTCCATCTTTCATACAATCCACATATATACAAGGGTGCTAGAAGGTGTATAAAGAAGCTTGGTGCTCTTGGAAGTTGAAGGACCTTTCTCTTGTGTTTTTATCCACTCCATTTCATCTAGTGATCATCCCTAGCCTTGAGCTAGTAGTAAGAACACTCTACACTTCATTTTACATCTTATTTTGGTGGTTAAAAGAAGATACAAGTTGTTAATCATGATGAACACTAAGAATCTTGAACTTGAAACATGAACATAAGACTAAATACATAAGAATACATAATGTTTAAGTGTTGTTATGCTTGTTGAATGTTGTTTGCTCATGTTTTTTATGTTGATCATCATATGATCTTGCTAGATAGTGATTAAAGACATAATCTAGCAGGATGAGAGGATGATTATGTAAAGATCAAAGTAATCATCCATATGTAAAGCATGAACTTTAGTGGTTAAACAAGTGTAGAAATACATATGTAACAAGAAAAACTCAAGAAGAAACAATTTTAGAAAATTTAATTACAAGTTGTAAAGAACTAATTTCTATAAAATAAAGTTTTTAAATAAACAACCACACTTTAAAGGATAACTAAGCTTACTAAACACACTAGTAAGTTACTACACATTTTTGTAAATTTTCAAGTTCATGAGGTAGTAGTTTATGCTTGATTTTGGCAAATTGGTAAGTGTAGATTGATTTGTTGTTGATTGTGTTGATGTATAAAAGAAAATGATATGCCTTGAAGGCATGGAAACATCCATTTTTAGGGGAAACTATGGCAAATTTTTTCTAGAAATTAAACACTTAGGAAAATATTTTGAACAAATATTTACAAGTATATTTTAAACCATGAATTTTCATATAAAGTTTGCTATAATTTTTGTTACAAAAATTATAAATATTGGAGGTTGGTTTTTGCAAATAAAAATGACTAAATATGTATTTAGAAAAATATATATTTAGATGTCCCATGTGTGTGATTATTTGTATATTATGTGTATTAGTTATATTATTTTAGGATTTGAAATAATATAACTCATCAAAATACCAAAAATTACAATCCAAAATATTACCAAAATTCAAAGAATACGAATATATAAATTATACCCAAAATATTGGAGAAACCGAACAAGGATTATAACTTACAAAAATATTTCGGAATTTAATTCATAAGTATATTTTGGTAATAGGTATATTGGACACCAAGAGAACAAAAATATGATTTTTACAATTATTACAAAGATATATCGTATTTTTTACAAGAAGAAAATATATTATTGGGTGAATAAAAATATGTATTTTCTAGGAATTATTAGAAGATGTATTATTTTTTGAAGAAAACATATATTTTATCAAACAAACATGAAATACATTATTTTTGGGAGAAAATGTATTTTCTTAAATAAATTTGAAATATATTATTTTTGGATGAAAAATAGATTTGTATATATTTTCTAAGTTGGACTTGGAAATGTATTATTTTTGGAGTTTACATGAAAATACAAGTATTTTTGCCAAGGGAAAGATTATAAATAATTTCTCTATGTAATATTTCTTAAAATATATATTTTCGAAATATATATTGATGTATTTTTATTAGAAATATTATTCCTCGGAAAAGTAATACAAAGATTAAGTTTAAGAATACTTAATAAATACAATGGAAATACGTATTCTCGCGCATAAATACACACCGGAATACGCTACTGAAACTTGGAAAATATACAGGTATAAGAATAAGAATACGAATACTAATACACCCATCCTTGGGGAAATATTCATGTACAAGTACATAAACATATCAAGTTAAAATATATTATTTTAATCATTATTCCAAAATGAAGTAAATATAATTTAAGTTAAAATATTTATTATTTTAACAAATAATTATATGACTTGGAATAATACTAAAGACATAAAGGAACGTAACTCAAAGACACTAATTAATACTAAGTCAAGGCACGACTCGCTCATCTAATAAACCGTAGTACGTTGTAGGTAGTCGTGTACACCAGAGGAAACTTTGAGTTACAGTCGGATACGAAGAGCGCAAAACTGTGAGTTCATGTCCCCCTTTTCTTTTAACTGTTTTTGTTTTATAACTTTGGGGGTGAAGTACATGTTACAAAATGTTTACAAACAATTACAATTGGTATGGTTAGCTAAGGAATGCACTGTAGATCATGTGAATGGGTAGGCGCACTCTTAAGACCATTAATCCTCGTGTTAGGACCGAGGGACATGAGTGATAGATCTATTTGGGTCTAGCGAGCCCACACCCATGTGGACCGGGGTTTGGCCCATGAAGTGACTATGTCTTACAGCCGGAAGCCCGGTGCAAAATCTGCTAGGTTTGAGCTTTCCTACGCCGTTGCACACGTGTTAATGGCCTTGCAAACCATTAATTGATATGTTTCCTTGTTTGCTTTCATACTGGCACTTACAAACATACATACATACTTTCAGTGATTCAAAAGTTTATTCGTGCACACATATAAACACATGAACTCGCTCAACTTTTGTTGATGTTTTCAAACTACATGTATTTCAGGAAATTAAATGTGGATCTGGCGGGCGTTTGGAAGTTACAAGTGTGGTTTGAAATAAAAGATGTCATCCGGGGTAGAAGGGTTTGGAGTGTGTATCTTATCCTGGATAGGATACATAATTCAAAACCTAGTTTTTTCATGTCTTTTGTCGAGTCCTTATGGAACTCTAAACAATTTAAATGGGTTGTATTTTGGATTTGAAGTCTGCGTTTGAATTTTAAGACAATGTCGTTTGTGATGTTTTAAACTTAAATTAATGGATGAACATCTTGGTTTTATCATATAGTTGTTTGTTATGGTTGAGTGCAATGATATTAAGCAGGTCACACATAATCACGCTTCCACAAAAGTCAGGGTGTGACAAGAATCATGAAGAGAATTATACAACCCATGATTTAGAATTAGGAGCCATAATTTTTACCCTTAAGATTTGGAGACACTGTTTATATGGAAATAAATTTGTAGTCTTCACAGATCATAAGAGTTTAAGGTACATTTTTTGGCAAAAAGAGTTAAATATGAGACAGAGACACTGGATGGAGATTCTTAGTGATTATGATTATAGTATCCAGTATCATGCAGGAAAAGCTAATGTAGTAGCTGATGCTTTAAGTCGAAAGTATCATGAAAAGCCAAGACGAGTACGTTCTCTTAAATTAAATCTGCAGATAGATTTAAATGAGCAAATTAGAGAAGTACAAAAATCAGTAATCAAGGACGATACTGAGAAATTAAAAAGAATGATTAAGGAATTGGAACAAGGAACAGATGAAATTTGGAGATTCCATAAGAAAAGAATTTGGATACCCAAACTAGGAAATCTACGCCACCGAATATTAGAAGAAGCCCATAAGTCTAAATATACGATACATCCTGGAAGTGATAAGATGTATCAAGACTTAAGAAAGAATTTCTGGTGGATAGGAATGAAAAAGGATATAGGCCTATGTAGCCAAGTGTCTAACATGTTCACAAGTTAAAGCTGAACATCAGAAACCCTCAGGTTTATTGCAGCAATTAGAAATGCCTGTATGGAAATGGGAATTGATAACAATGGACTTTGTTACCAAATTACCCAAGACACGAAAAGGTAATGATACAATCTGGGTGATTGTAGACAGATTAACTAAATCTGCTCATTTCTTACCAATGAAAGAAACTTTCAGCATGGAACAATTAGCCAAGTTATATGTAAATGAAATAGTTTCATTACATGGAATTCGTTTATCTATTGTTTCTGATAGAGATAGCCGTTTTACTTCTCATTTTTGGACTAGTTTCCAAAAAGCAATGGGAACCAAGTTAAATCTAAGCACAACTTATCATCCTCAAACGGACGGACAAAGCGAAAGGACCATTCAGACACTAGAAGATATGCTTAGAGCTTGTGTAATTGATTTCGGAGGAAATTGGGATGATCATTTACTATTAATAGAATTTTCTTATAATAACAGTTATCATACCAGTACCAACGCTGCACCATTCGAAGCACTTTATGGACGAAAGTGCCGAACTCCAATCTGTTGGGCAGAAATTGGAGAAAAGCAACTGTCTGGACCAGAAATAGTACAAGAAACAACGAACAAGATTATTCAAGTCAAGGAAAGACTAAAAGCAGCACGTGATTGCCAAAAGAGTTATGCTGATAACAGGCGAAAACCGTTGGAATTTCAAGTAGGAGATAAAGTGTTATTAAAAGTTTCTCCATGGAAAGGAGTAGTTAGATTCATCAAAAGAGGAAAGCTAAGCTCCAAGTATGTTGGACCTTTTGAGATTATTAGAAGAATAGGATTAGTAGCTTATCAGCTAACAACTGCCAGAGGAGATGGCAGGATTACATGATATATTTCATGTATGTAATCTCAAGAAATGCTTAACAGATGAATCATTAGTGGTACCTCTTAAGGACATAGAGGTAAATGAGAAACTTAAGTTTGTAGAGAGACCGCTACAAATTGAAGACAGAAAGATAAAGAATCTCAAACACAAGAGATTAGTTCTAGTCAATGTGAAATGGGATTCCAAGAGAGGACCAGAATACACTTGGGAGCTTGAATCTGAGATGCAGAGGAAATATCCACACCTGTTCCGTAGACCTCGAGGAGGAGTTCTAAAACAAGGTGGGGAGGATATAACAACTCCCCTAAAATATTTCCGACACCCCTACATTCTTAAAACATGTCCTATATGTTTTAAAATACACCCCGTATGCGAAAAGTGGGCCTGAAATACCTTTAAATTAACAAAAATCAAATAAACCAAATTTAGGGGGCTCTCGCGGGGCGCGACCCCCTTGTCTATCTCAGTCGCTGGCCACGACAGCTTGACCATCAGGCCGCACCCTAGGCTGCCACGTGTCCATGTCGTGGCCAACCTATACCGTTGATTCGACAAAGTAAACCCTAGCCCACCTAGCTCGCGGGCCGCGAGAAAGACAGAAGCGTCCGCCGCTGGCCGCGACTCGCTGGTCGATCAGAACTATAAATAGGGGTCTTCAGCATTTACTTTCAAATCGTTCAATTCAAAACTCTCTCTCAATTCTGAATAGCTAAAGTAATACTCGGGTATTATACCCACTAAAATAGCGAAGCTCTGCCTCGATGTAAGTATTATAACCCCCGGTTACGTATTAGTTACTCTGCCCGATTGATCTAGTGCTCCATAACGCATGTCGAGGCTCTGCCTGACTTCGTCGTTGGAGTTCTGTCTCGGGAGGAGGGTATAGCTAATGTAAATTGGGTTATTATACTAATACGTGTGCATTGTTTAAATTAATAGATTATAACCAGGAAGTCACAATGAAATACCTAAATTAGCAATGTGAGTAATTTCTCTTTTTGTAAACTGTTTTTACAAAACCTCAATTGTTTTACATTATAATTAACAATGATTGAGTATTTGTAATTCTACAATTATCGTCGGTATGTTGGGGTTTTGTATACAAATTTTGTTACTACACTGTGAGTAGTAACATGACCACAAGTCAGGGTTGACAGTACCGTGGGTGGTAATTAAAGTAGATGTAAACAAATGTAATTGTTGGATTGCCCTCAATGCTGTAAAATGATAAAACTTGTTTTGATTAAACTGGGATTCACTCACCAGTATTTCCCACTGACAAAAATGTTTTAAACGCGTTTCAAGTAGCAAAATGTGAAAGCCAAATAGAAGCCAGCTGGAGAGCACTGAAGGCTTGGAAAATATGGCTATAAAAGTTACCTAAATAAAGAAGAAGTTTTATTTCAATAAATTAGGGTTTATCCCTACAAACATATTATGAATGGAAACTTGGGTTTTACCCATGCGTTTATTATTTATAAAATGAGGTGTTTTACTCTGATAAAATATTTCCTAACTACGGTCCTAATGTAAATTCAGCTGCCAAAATTAAATAAACACCGATACCACCGAATATGCGAGCTCGCGGCCGCCCACTTCTCGGGGCAAGGGGTCGGGGTTTGCGACAACGCTAGTGGGAAAATTTGGGTTGAAAATTATGAGATGCATATTAGTGTTGTAATGATATCTTAGTTTACGATTATGCCATGTGGATTCGTTTAAACCATTTTATACTTATGCTAGTAATTCAAACTTGTATGCTCGCCAGTACTTTATGTGTTGACATGTACTTTAATATGTATTGCAAGAACTTGATGATATTACGTTGAAAGAAATCTAGTAGGAAGACTAGAAACACACTTTAAATTTTGTTTATGTATTGCACTTCGTTTCCTTGTTACATGATGTTGTACTTTGCTTCCAAACATTGTATTTCCGATTTAGAAATATAATGAAATTTTGATTATTAAATATTTGTCATAAATAGTCCTTATGAAGTCTTTTGCAATCTCGTTTTTGTCTCACTCTGATGTTTTCGCCATCGGTTGGGGTGTGACAGTTGTCTTAAAATTTGTTTGATGACCATAAAAAAATAAAACGAGTAAAGTACAATTTTCGTTCCTGTTGTTGTCTCCCGACGGCATTTTCAGTCCCTAAGTGCCAAAATTGACCATTCATGTCCATGTGGTTGTCGATTTGAATCAATAACATCCCTGCTAACGGAAGATGATAGTCAACCGTTAGTTGACCAGGGCAATATTGTCTTTTTCAAGTTGATTATTAAGGGTATAATTGTCTTTTGCCATATTAGTAGTGGTGGTGGTGGTAGTTTAAAACCCATATATTGTAACGTTTCGTATTTTTCGTTTCATTTTTAGTTTATTGTAATTCTTATTTCAAATTCAATCCTTGTAATTCCAAGACTTTGATCATAATGGAAATCGCATTTTATATATACTTGCACAACTAATCTTGCATTATACGCAAACAATCACGAAATACGTATTTATATTTAAAAACCGAGTCATAGATCGAGAATATATTTTCTCGGAATTATATTCAAACATATTCACACATTACACATGCTTGTATACACCTTAAATGCCTAAAACATATCTAACTATGTAATTATAGTATGAAATAACACATAACCCAACTTCAGGGACTAAAAGTGACACTTTTGAAAATTTTATTTTTTAGGTCTTACAGACCATAAGACAAAAGGTCTTGCGGTCTGCAAAGACCTGATCTAGTAGACTCCATTTTCATACAATCTAAGTCACCAAGTAACTTTCAAGTAAACAAAGTGTACAAACTACACCAAGTCTCCAATCATAACCATGTTTGGAAGCACTCGTCTACTTGAACTCACTTGGTACATGGTGAATTAGAAGAGTTAGTTTATGTTCTTCATATTATTCATGACCATCCGAATTATCCTTGTGGTGATGTTTGTGCAATGGTGAACATCATGAGGTTAGTGGATTACCCTACCTCTAATACATGACAATACATGACTATAATATACTTACTAATATACATATGTAATACTTCCAAAACCAAACTATAACATCAACCGAGACCATGGTTGAATGTTAGATGTTAATGTGGAACTTATCTTAGTCTTGGACTCCTTGTTTTGGGCTTTCAATAAGTTTAACACTCATGAAAAACATTAACTAAAAATGGTGTCCTAATGAGTATCCAAGCAAAGATATAGTTTATGTACTTTCCTATTTATAAATTCCCGAATACATTTCCCGTCATCAAACTCCATAAACTCTCACACCTTTGTTTCCCGTTTTAGGGTAACTTCGATGCTCCAACCTTCAAACTCGCTTTTGTGGAATATCTTCGCAAACCGTGAGTGTACTTGACCCATTTTACGCTTTAAATCACTTGGGGTTGTAACATGTTTCATTATTAAATTCACAATCTCACATACAGTCAATCTTATGTAAACACTCAATCCTTAAACGTGCTACTTGTTATGCTACTTGTTTATACATACTAGAATCATTTTATGCATGCTATCTATCATTAACTTTGCAAGCCTTTCTTACCCTGTATAGCGTTGTAGGAGTAGCACATCACCTGTTTTGTGGTCATTGCTAAGTATTCAATCAATACGGTCTTATCCACTTCGGTGATAAGATTACGCTAGCGGACACTTTGGTTTGATTTATAGTTGGTGCATGTTAGTATGTTTTTATAACTTAGTGTACAATTAACATGTGGATTTGAGATACCTTAATACTTATGCTATGTAGACAAAACTTGTATGCTCATCGACCTTTTTTGTGGTGACAGATACTCTATAGACAAAACTTGCCGAGCTTTAATTTCATTGGCAATTTCTTAAGATTGGATTAAAAATATAGCAAAACAATACAGTAGAGATGGAGCGAGAAAAGAATTTGATATTTCATTGATAGGTGTTACAATAAGATACAAAGAACATATATAGGAGAGTAAGTTTTGAAAAACAAGTTACTTTATAGTTGAAGTTAATAACCATAATAATATACAATATTTATAATAATAATAATAACATTATTTATAGGCAATGTAACATATAAAATCAACATACTAATTAATTATCATTAGTTATTCCTTTTTTAATATATTTTTAAGAAGTAGCCGGTTATATCAAGTCTTGAACTTCATGTTACCATCGAGCTAGAACTGAAGTTCACTTTTGATGTCCACAATAAACGATTGATCTTATTGTGTTTTATGTTAAAATAAAAAGATGCCTCAAGTAATAATTTTCTTTGATTTAATCTTTAATGTTAGTTTTTTAATCACAATTTTTTACACCTAAACCACCTATTAACATGTACATGTAGGAATTTTAAAAAAAATATATATTTAAATAACTCACACCATTTTTGTGGAGGGTAATCACCATTTTGTGAGGTAATCACCAAAGTTGCTACCATTAATGTTAGTTAATGACTAGTTTGGTAATTTACCTGATTTTAATAGTGTATTACTAATATCAATGGGTTGGTGGTTCACCGGCAAAGGCAAAGCCTTTAAACACCTTGGAAGAGGTAGGTTTTGGTTTCAAAGTCCCACGACACAAATAAAAGAAATTTGCCTTTCAAAAAAAAATAGTGTATTACTAATAATTATTAATTAGTCAAGAAAAGGATATTAGAAGTCCTAGTGTTGGTCCAGTGGTCAAAAGGTCTTCTTTCTCTAGTGGAGACGCTGGTTCCATTCCCGTTTGGACCATTTTCGAGAGACATCTATGTGAAGGGACGAATCGGGGCTTTAATCCCATGTTCGAACCTGACGATAGGGCGAGAGTTTACGGATTTCATCTGGTTCCTACGTAGCAGGGGGCATGGTCGAGGAGTCGACCTTGGCAGGGGCGGATATAGCTAATAAATAGGGGTAGCCCCCGCTACCCCTTGACGCTTCGGCGGTAATGTAAATTTTGGAAAAATTTGACGGTTTTTTGACGGTTTTTTTTTTATTTCGTTACCCCATTTTTTGAAACATTGCTCTTATAAGAATTCTCTTGATCCGCCGCTAGACCTTGGGCATAGCCCCGAACAAAGTGGGTTTACATGTGAGATTTTCTGTCGTTAAAAATAAAAAAAGGATATAAGAAAAAGAAGCCACACATGACACATCCTTACCTCAGAATCTTGACTTTCAGATATCACTTGGGAAATCTGTAAGCAAAAGCTAGATGCTGCTAAAGCAAAGAGAGACAATGGGGTCAACTGTTGACAGCAAATCCAGGTTTCATGGATGTATTAGTTTACTTTATGAAGAAAATATTGCACCTTAAATTAAGGGAAAACAACATGTTGGAAACAAACATCATCATGGTTTCTACTTTCTAACATATAAATTTAATAACAAGTCTAAGTTGATTGAGTCCTAATACAATGCTTGTCAAATATCTATGTTCATTTAGGATAGATTATGTATGGATAGAGAGTAAGATTTTAAATACACACTCTACAATTTAAGTTAGATGCCTATTTAACTATTATTCTATTAATATTGATCATAATATCAACATTATTAGAATCTAGTTGTGGGTTGATTATCGTTAATAATATCACCATATCTTATTTGTTCTTTTCTTTGGGGTTTATGTTCACTACAAATTAGAGGACTTTCAGTGATGCAACTATCTGTGTCACTGAAAGTCTGAAATTAATTGAAAAATAAATTTGTGAGAATTTTCATTTCCCAATCTTATGAGAGATGGATTCCACTAGAGTAGTGAGCAATTTAATCCCAAAGCATTATAAAATGTGCATTTTCTTTGGCTAATTATAAGGGCATACGACCGGTGTGTTTTGTGATTAGCAACAAGTATTTACAATGTAAACACGTCGTTTAAGTATTCAATAACTTGGAACAATAAGTTCAATCACACATAAGCCGATAGACCTAAAGATAAAACATTCCCTCAAGTGTGACACCCCAAGCATGACCATGCTTGTTAACCGTGTCGGTGCTAGTCATTAGTAGATTTGCCACTAGTTATTAGTAAATTCATGACGTATCAAAGCTAGTTGACGCTTAGCAGGACACCTGTCTAACACGACCGTATAATGAGGCAGCGCATGGCCGTTTCAGTGCCGACACATGAATATGGTGCTGCCCGAAAATCGGGCAGGCTTCATTTCAACTCGCTCATTTGTCTCCTCTCTTGTGCGGTTTGAATCCATATGCCCAAATATATGGTGATTTTAATCAATCCTATGTAAACCATAATCTGGTTTCTGCACACAATTTTATATAACCATGAATATACACCTTATGACCAGAATCAAACACTTCTTATTTATAAAAGTTGGATCTTTTAAATAAGTTTGTAATCACAATAAAATAACAAAGTAACTCAGTTGTTTCTGAACCAGTAGCAATGTAACCATCACATACATACAGATAAACCAACCAAATTCTTTAAAAAGGTAAAAAACCAAGTTAGAATTTGTAAATAAAACAGAAAACAAATTAAATAACATCATAATAGTCATAATGTGACACAAGCATACCTTGAAATTCTATTTGATTAGAAATTCAAATTCAAATTATACATATTTATTTATTATATTTATATATAATACACACATGACACATATAACTCTAATCTGGGCTATAGTGTAAATTTAATCTATGTCCCAAAATAACCGGTTACCAAGCCCAAATAGCCCATAACGAATTTACATATTTTAAATGAATTTGAATTAAAACAAATTTATTCGAATTTATCCGAATTCGATTCGAATTCTTGCAAAAATAAAATTTATTCGAAAAATTCGATTCGAGTAATTCGAAAATTCGTTATTCGATTCGATGAAGACCTCTATCTGAAACTTCGAAATAAAAATTCTAAACAACTTCTGTTCATAATTTAAAAAAAAATTGAAACTTTTGAATTTTCCATATGCATACCTTTAAAGTTGCTTGAAGCAATCTGACCTTTAATGTTGTTATTCCAACATATACTGCTTACATTAGATCCACTCGACATTTCAACAACCGGATAATGTATGACACGATAGATCATAGATGTCTGTAATTTTGTAACTTCTTTTAAATCGGAAGATATAAACGAACTGTCCTGCGCTGCGCAAAATGTCTGCAGATTCCTGTTTACATTAAAAAAACCTCAAGAAATAATTCTTGCTCTTGAATCTTTTCTTTAAGCTCGATAACTGCTTCGCGTTCGATTAAGCCATCTCTGGGTTCATCAACCAATTCACTTTGCAGCACTTTGCTACTAACAAAAAACCTTTTATCATCATAAAAGCATCCAACCATTAGCAGTTAATGCTGTAAAAATCGGATATCGGTGAAGGACCTACATTTGAGACATAGATTATCACGGTGGGATATCGGTGATAATTTTAATATCATGTACAATTTCTATATATAGCAATTTAACACTAACAATTCACTATACTCTCCTACCATTAGCAAATTAATCTTTTGCAACTTGCAAAACACTAACAATTGTAGCAAGTTAGAGATGAGCATTTGGAACTTGGTACCGTCACCGAATTTCCCGCCTTTTTTGGTACCGATTCGGCACCCACTTTTTGGAGTTTTCGGTAAGGTGCCGGTATTTTACCGAATTTTACACACAAATACCGGTACCGTACCGAACATTTTCGGTACCAGTACCCACATTTAGCAATTTTCGGTACCGGTACCAAGCTCATCCCTAGCAAGTAGGAACTGTTTAAAACATAAAACACTAACAATTAACAATTAAGACTTAATACACTAATAGCAGCAATAAGAAGAAAGACGAATGGTAGAGCTAAGAAGAAAGATACTGAAATCGGGAAAATCGGTGATATATCGGTCAATATCGCCGATAAATAATATCGGTACTAATATTCTGACCGATATTTTAGATTGGGACTGATAACTGATATATCGGTGATATATTAACTGCATTTATGATACAATGAATTTAATTGTACAAAAGAATACGTTAAACAAAACTCACTGGATTTCCGGTCTACTAGCAGGCTCGGCTTGACCAAAAGTTTCGGGGGGCGGAAAGTCAGGGCCCCATTTATATACTGTATAAATATTTAGGCAAAATAATGGGGGGGACCCCCCGCTTCCCACTAAGCTGCGCCACTGAGGCTCGGGATGCAATAAGCAGAAGCAAAACATGGCTTCTTTAGGCCATTTTAACAAGAAATGAGGCGGGAAGATACGTCGACATGGTTGCATTCTTTTCGTCTGCTGAACTACTTGTGCAGTATAACTAGAAAGTTTTTACAACACTAGACGGTTCTGTTTCATACGATTAGAACAAAAATACGGTACACTTCCTAATCGATAAACATCACAAGCTCAAGAACTTGTAGCACCAGCAGCTTCCTCTGGGCTAGTGTACCAATTAGATTCCATTTGCAATATTTGTTTCATTGGAAATATTTTTTTCAATTCTGGTTGTACAACATTACCACCTTCTAAATTTAATAATCCTGATTGACCCGATGGCGAAATAAAACACGAGGGCCGGACATTTTGCATAACAAATCCTTGAGAATGAGCTAAGTTCACACTTTCAACTACTTGCATAAAGATATGCAAGCAAGCAAGCAATCAAGCGCATGAACAACGTGTTTGCTGTTATCGTCTCAAGCTAACATCTTTACTTTAGTTTCAAGCGCGCGAAAAACTGTGCCATCAACTTCCTTAAGTAACCAAACTGAGTTCCGAATGTAAAAGAGTTGTTCTATATAGTTTTTGGGAATGAAGAAAAACCAGATGTGATGATAATATACAGTTTTGAATTTGAAAAGCGAGAGTGGCACTGGCCCATCATCTCTTATCCACTCGTTCATTTTATGGTTCGTTTGTATATGAGATACGTGGCACATTCATCATTCATGTCCTGTAAACCTCTTCTTCAAATGATGAAGGAATTTAGTGATCAAAGTACTCATACTGTTGGAACTGAATCCGAACATAGAAACGATTGTCTGTTACTTGTCATATTTGTATTCAGTCAACTGCCACTGAATATGTCAAGTTGATATGCAGCAATGTGATGTGGTGGATTTTGAAACAAATGAAGTTAAGTCAACAAGACTCTAACTTCTTTTTTTAGGTATACAAACAAAATACTAGAGTTGAGTTGGCCATGTTATGTTATGCTTAAAGAAACACAACAGTTGTATTTGGGTTGACTTTTATGTGGTCAACCATTGCATGACCAACATTAAAGTTTTTACCTTTCATAAAACAAAATATACACCAACATTATCCATTTTAAAATCTTTGATGTGCCAAATTCATTTTATTTTGTGTAAATGACAATTTGAGGATTGTTTGACTTTGACCTTGCACCAAAGTCTAAGATGAATATTTACGAATAAATCGCTTGCAAAAAAAATAACGAATCGATCAACCGCTGAATATGAACACTTGTGCATCATTTACCGTCGCGTAAACTGAAATTACATAAATGCCCTTTCAATCAAGTAAACCTGAAACTCAGCATCAACCACAATTGCTTAATGATACAGATTACATTACATTCTTCAAACTCATATCCGATCACTCACGCCATCATCTCCCAGACCCCGAGGAAAAAAAACAAGTATCGACCCACAATTTATCCCGATGCCACTATACAGAAAAGATGGCAGGTGAAAAAGTTTAAACATTTAGCTCATTATACATGAATGTTCGTTCCTACATAATCCGTGTTTGTGTTGTGGGTATGAATAGATATCCAGCTCAGCGACCCGAAAATAATGTATTGTCCACCTGGACTTTCCGCACCTTGGTTTTATCACGTGCGCGCCTTACAGCTTCTTGAATTTGGCGATCATGATCTTTCAGCATCTGGTCAACTTTCCCGGATGGAGCGAGTAGTGGGCCCGAGTAATGGATCTTGCTGCCCTTAGATCCGTACCCGATCTGCACAAAGGATAAAAATGACAATTTGGTTTATAAATTATAACATTTTTTATAAATTTATGAGTAAAATGCCATTTTCGTCCCTGAGGTTTGGCCAGTTTTGTGACTTTCGTCCAAATGTTTGTTTTTCCGCATTTGGATCCAAAAGGTTTGAACTCTTACCATTTTCAACCGGCTCGTTAACTCCATCCATATTTCTCTGTTAAGTCAGGGGTATCTTCGTCTTTTTTTGTTAACTTAAAAGGGCAATTCGGTCTTTTTCACACATCTCCAGTGAGTTTACATAAAGTGAAAAAGACCAGATTGCCCTTTAAGTTAACAAAAACGATGGAAATACCCCCTGACTTAACGGAGAAATATGGATGGAGTTAACGAGCCAGATGAAAATGACAAGATTTCAAACCTTTTGGATCCAGATGCAGAAAAACAAACATTTGGATGAAAGTCGCAAAACTGGCCAAACCTCATGGACGAAAATGACATTTTCCTCTAAATTTTTCTAAAAAACTTACATTAACCGGATCTTTATTAATTGTTCTCGTATCGTCATCAGGCGGTCCGGCAGCATTTGAAGAAGCTTCTTTAAGCGAACCAGGAAACCGACTTATCAGTCGTGGAGGCGGTTGTGACGTTCCGGTTTTGTCCCTGTCTCTCCGCTCTTCATATAACATGCTTTTCCTCGCAGCTACTAAACCCGACATTGCTGATAAATCCGCCCCGTTTGACTCGACCTTTTTTCCGACTTTTGACCAGGCGGCCCGTTGGACCAATGGCCCGGAATGTGAAGCCCGCTTATGCAGATTATTGGTTTGGTCTTCTTCCATAGCTTGAGAAGGTCTTGGTGGGTCAATTGGAAACCCGGAAGCGGAATCCTCGTGATGCGGGTTGAATTTTTCGCTACGAGAATATGACTGCCCTTGTCTTTTCTGTATTTGCAATACCCACAAATCAATAAGCAAGGGGATTTTAGGTATTTGACTGCTAGTAATAAATATATACTTCAATCAAAATTAACCTGCAAAGAGGTTGCAAGTTCAGCATTAGCGTCGGGTGCGGGAACAGCTCGAGACTCCCTTGCGGGTCTTCGTTCAGCGTCGGGCCGGTGAACCTTGCCTCCAGCCGCAGCTTGTCTATTGATTTACAATTAAATAATTTTAACCATTATCTCTATATAAAAGAAAGGAAGCTTGAATAGTACCAATATGCTAATATGAGGCTTTGCTCACTTGCGCCTGTTTTTTATTTTTATTGCTTTTTTTTCTGCTTTTTTGAGTTTAGTTTTTTTAACGAACAAAACCGATACCAGTACGGACAAAGCGCTTTTAATTTTTGAATTTTTTTAAAGAACTGAACACGCTCAGATACCCTTTTGGACATATTTTGGAACTTTTTTTTCGTTTGCTATAACGAGTGCACCGAAACCGACCGAGTTCCTATCGTTTTCTTTTACGTTTACCTTTATAATTTACCGTATTTTTATCTTTTCTTATTATTTTGATGTTCAGAACCGAGCTACGACACAAATTATACACATTTAGATATCATTTTGTTTAATTTTACGAATTTATCCCTCGGTTGTCATGTTGTGCGAAACTTAGTGAATACATAGCCATTATTTGGGTAAAATACATAAATTGAATAAAATTTACTAACGTGTACCTCCTAGCTTCTTCATCGCGCATTTTAGCATCAAATTCTTTACTAGGAGGATACTTCGGTAAGCTTGAAGGATCACACGGAAATGGTTTTGTCGTAAAAAACTGTAAAAAGTATTATAAAAAAAGTCATAAAATAAGAATATAAACCAATCATGTCTAAAGAAATGCACACCTCACTCTTCAAAGCCGAAGCGGCGGACCCACGATCAGCAGGATCTATAGAAAGAAGCGTCTCCATGAGAGCTAACGCGGGTGCCGGAAACTCCTTAAACGTTTCCGCAACAACCCGTTTATACGGTTGTTGAGGCTTAAAAATGGTAGCATGAGGCAATTTCGATTTTCTCCAATAATCCTCCGACGGTGATCCGCAAAGCTTGAAAATTTTGTGCAGCTGTTCTACCTACAATCCATAAAACCTACAATTAAACAGATAAATTAACAAAATGTTATATCATTAACGAAACTATTAATACAACTTACCTCGGTTCTTCCCGGCATTATGGGTTTGCCAGCGTATAATTCGGCAACTATGCAACCAGTACTCCATAAATCAACAGCGGTGCCGTAATAAGTAGCTCCGAGTAAAAGTTCAGGTGGTCTGTACCACAACGTGACGACGCGACTGGTCAAGGGTTGACTTTGACTTGGGTCAAAGAAGCTTGCTAGACCGAAATCTGCTATCTTTAAAACGCCATTATTATCGACTAATAGGTTTGAACCTTTTATGTCACGGTGAAGAATACCGTTACTGTGACAATGATCGAGCCCGTGTAATAATTGTCGTACGTAGCATTTGACTTGTGATTCAGTGAACTTGAGACTTGGGTGAGAAGCAAGCCCGGCTAAATCATGTTCCATGTACTCGAAAACGAGATATAAACTGCATGACATTCGAGATGTTACTAGACCTTCGAGTTTTATAACATTTGGATGGTTGAGCTTGCGTAGAATGTGGATTTCACGGGCCATAAAGCGGACACTTTCGGGATCGAGATTGTCGAACCGTACTTTCTTTAAAGCAACGATTTTACCCTGATCGAGATCACGGGCCCGATAGACATTACTATACGTACCTTGCCCAATCTGAAAAAAAAGGCAAGAGAATTACCGTCAACTTATGACAAAAAAATTATTAGATGTGGGATTTCGATCCATTTACTTAGAGTGAGTCAATTTGAATGTGTATTGTCTCAAACAGGTCATATAAAAAATATAAGAGTAAATTGCCATTTTCATCCATGAGGATCGGCCAGTTTTGCGACTTTCATCCAAAGGTTTGTTTTTCTGCATCTGGGTCAACGTGGTTTCAAAATATTGTCATTTACGTCCCTTAGGGCCAAACCTTGAGGGACGAAAGTCGCAATAAATTGCCAAACCTTAGGGACGAAAAGGGCAAGATTTTGAAACCACGAGGACCCAAAAGCAAAAAAAACAAACCTTTGGATGAAAGTTGCAAAAGGAATGGGCCGAACGCGTTGAAAATCGCCGAAGTCTATTAATGCAGACAAACTTTTAAATTGTTCAAGTATAATATAGTTTTCTAATCATAACTAATGCATTAAATATGTTAAACTTTTACAAGTTGACCCAGCTCAATCCGGGACCCATACTAAAAATGTCCCGTTTTGACCCATTACCTTCATACCAACCCAACCCGCACATCTTGCCACCTCTACACATTAAGAAGGTAGCATAATCCAATAAACACTCTTCAAAATTCAATTCAGGGATATTTGGATGTGTTAACTTTAGAGTGTTTGGCAAAAAAACTGATTAAGATTATTACTTTTTGATTATTCAAAGTCAAACAATCATATATGGAGAGGCAGGTAAACAATTTCTAGAACAAAATTGGTTATAAAAAATGGAAAATTATATATTTGTTCCTAAACTTACCACTAGAGATTAATATTATATAGCCCAAAGACTCGCATAAAAATGCATCATGTTCATAAATTGAAAAAGAGCAATCACAAAAAGAATGGAAACAAACCTTATCCAATTTCTCAAAAGAATCCGCTCGTCTAGGCACCCAACCTTTGATAGCTTCACCGGCAACCACCGCAAGCCACGGCGGCCAACCAGCGGCGATCTGTTCACCTTCTGTCGCTCTAGGAACACTGCCCAGGGCAGGATGGTGTATGGAAACAACAGACTCAGTCTTATCCCTTTTCCTCTCAAAATTATCCCCGGGCAATCTGACTGAGCCATTAACATGCTTATTAACTAACATTGGTCCACCATTATTATCTGATTGAGTTTTCACCCTGTACACATCTTCTCTTCTTGATGAAGTAACCCTAGGCACCCTCAATTCCGATGAAGTTTTAACGCCGTATCTATCCCTTGGACTCTCTCTACTATCTTCAATAGCAAAAGGTTTGCCACAAACACAACCCATAATCAAACCAACCCAAAAAACTCACTTCCAAGAGTCAACTTCTTTGCACAATTGTACTAAAATACCAACAAAAAAAATCATTACTTTCTTCATAAAGATTTAATCTTTAAACAAGCATGAAACATTTTGCATCAAGAAAATACAACCCCACAAAAACCCACAATCAAAAATGCATAAAAATCATATATTTAAACTTTATCTCAACAAAATCATTAAAAAAAAAACTTTAGAAAAATATGAGACATTTTGCATCAAGAAAATACAACCCTACAAAAACCCACAATTAAAAATGCATAAAAATCATATCTTTAAGCTTCATCACAACAAAATCATTAAAAAATGATCTTTAAACAAGTATGAGACATTTTGCATTTAAGAAAATACAACCCCACAAAAACCCACAATTAAAAATGCAAAAAAAGTTATATCTTTAAACTTCATCTCAACAAAATCATAAAATAAATTAACAAATATATGATTTTTAATGTATGAACACATACCCAATGTGAAGTATAAAGACATACCCACATCAAGAAAACAACTTGAAGCAAATTCAGGCAAAATTAGCTAAAATTAATGGGTAATAAATGAGCAAAAAGATGAAATGTTACCTGAAAGTGAGGATGAAAACTGATCTAGGGTTTGAGAAGTCACGGATCTGGAGTTGCAGGATCTGTGAAGGGATAGATGGATGGATAGAGATGGGGGATTTAATTCATGAAAAACAGAAATGGAAAATTGAAATAAGAAGAAAAAGAAAATTAAAAGAAAGTTGTGTACATTTTCTTGTTTAGCATTTATATATTCTGACAGTTTGGGGCAGCTTTTGGAAGCCTGTTGTTATGAGAGAGGGAGAGAGAGAGAAAGAGTAGTGAGACATCCTTGCCACCACTCTATTAGTCAAAACTTGGATTTATTCATAATTCCCAAATTAATTTTAACTCTTTAATTAAGAATCTCTCTATTCATTGGCCAATAACTCTAAGCTCTTGAGCTCCTCATGAATTTATGGTAATGATATTGTTTGTATGAGAGAGGGAGAGAGAGAGAAAGAGTAATGATACTGAATTTAAGTCAATTTTATTACAACTAGGTGTATACCTCCGTGCGCGTTGCGCACGGGACCGATAAGAAGAACAAAATTTTTTTTAGAAAAAACACTAAAAGATAACTGAAAGAAAATCAACCAAAAAATTTATGGTAATGATATTGTTTGTATGAACCTGTGGTCAGAGATGAGCGAATGGTACTGGGTGTCGGTACCGAATTTCCCTAACCGAAAGATCGTAAGTACCAATTCGGTACCGACTTTTGGCGTTCTTGGTACCGGTTCGTTACCGGTTTTTACCTTCATATACCAGTACTCTAACCGGTATTTTCGGTATCAGTACCGATTCGGTATCGGTTGGCACCGAGCTCATCCCTACCCGTTACACTAAAAAAAAGAAATTATTAAAAGTTGAAGAAAATCAACAAAAAAACGTTGTACGATACCATTGTCCGTACAGTACCCGTGATCAGGGATGAGCAAATGGTACAGGGTAGCAGCACCGAATTTCCCGAACTAAAAAATTCAATATCAGACCATGGGGTATGGTGGGGCTTGGGTTGGGGCTTGGGTTGGGCATTTGGTGACACGTGGAATGGGAGCCCCCCCACCACCAAAACCCACGCCCATGGGGTATGGTGGGGCTTGGGTTGGGTGCACCGCGTGGGAGATTGTTAAAATAAAAAAATAATACAAAAAGAGCAAGCCAATAAGAGCAAGCCAGCTAGCATGTCCCCCCGCCCGGCTTGAAACCCAAGCCCCAAGGGGCCACGCCCCAACCCAAGCCCACCCGGGGTGGTGCCTTGGGCGTTTTACCCCAACCCACGCCCAAACCCCCGCCCCATACCCCACGGCCTCAACTCGGTACCGACTTTTGGCGTTTTCTGTAAAAACTGGTGCCGGTTTTTACCTTCATGTACCGATACCGAACAGGATCACCGCCCAATTTACCCAAACACACAACACAAAACCTTATATGACATGTACAATTATACATGTACAAATCCTAAGCCTTATGTCAAAGTACAAAAAAACAAAAGAACTTGCAATAAAGAATAGTAAGTAAAACTTTTAATGCATAGCTTACAACAACTATAAGCATAAGAATGTTACAAATTGATAATATATAATAAGGTTATACGATGTGGTTATGACTCTCATAGTCATCATGATCATTCATATCAGCGACATGTCATCCACTTCTAATCCATCATTCAAAACCACTACCCTAAGGGTATGGTCATGACCCAAACCACTATTCTCTTATTTTAATTTTTTTGTGAAAAGAAAAAAGAAATATTGAAAAAGGAAAGAAGACCCATAGTTGTCATGGTTTAATCCGTACCAACCATGGTGGATGAAGCAAGGGGGTGGTGTAGCATTTTATTAATAGTCTTACGTAACGAGTGATGACCCAACCATGCCCCACACCCTTCAGCCTAATGGTTAATTTGTGTGTAACAAATGTGTATTAAATAAGCTAGACAATTATGTAATATTGATTCCTTTAGTTATGGTTATATTTGTCCTTTTAATAAATAACATACTCTTTAATTTGGTTAGTTTGGACTTTGGAGTTTAACGTGTAAACGAGTCGCAAGATGTGTTAAGGAAAATCTAGAGGTTTTATTTGGTTGAAAAATAAGTATATCTTCATTGTATATGTTGTAATTTTGGTTTTTTGCCTGTTTGAGGCGGGGGCATGTATATTGTATCGCCTCCTGCACGTTGGGTTGGAATGTTTTTTTAATGAAGTTTACTTTTGAAAAAAAAAAGATGTGTAAATGTGCCAATTCGTTTGTGAACTATTTAGTACTGGTTTCTTAGAAGTTGCAACAGCTTCAACTTTGAATGACTTTGAGCCTATATTAGAGATCATTTAATAGTTGAACTAGAGCACTAACTTTACTTATCTAGTTAAATTAGAAGTGCAAGCCTAAACAACTGCATTGTATGTATGTATATATATAATCATTGAACTGGAGCACAAACTTTACTTCTCGAGTTAAACTAGAATTGCAAGCCTAAACAACTGCATTGTATGTATATATATAATCATTGAACTGGAGCACAAACTTTACTTATCGAGTTAAACTAGAATTGCAAGCCTAAACAACTGCATTATGTATATATATATATATATATATATATAGAGAGAGAGAGAGAGGAAGTGTAGAATACAAATCCCCTAATCATACATTACGTACGCGATCATAATAGCCCTACACGTGTCCCTGATTCAGTTTTCCTACATAAGGGTATATCAGACAATCCATTCAATCAGCAGAGGGCAAATTAGACAATTCCTTCAATAAGCAGATCACGAGTTTGTTATACCACTATCCCGGTAATTATGAATCGTGTCAGTTTAATCAATTGTTGTTTTCAATGGATCCACAGAACAACACCAGACGAAACACAGATGTTGATTTTGAAGACGTTGAATTCGTCAGTGAGCATTCCAATAGAAATTAATTTCGCATGTTATTATTTAAACAAATCGCATGTTATAAAAAGCATGAAATACAATATCGCATGTTATACAATTTCACATGTTTATAATGTCGCATGTTATAAAATTTCACATGTTTGTAATGTCGCATATTATAAAATTTCACATGTTTATAATGTCGCATGTTATACAATTTAGCATGTTATACAATTTAGCATGTTATACAGTGTAGCATATTATACAATTTAGCATGTTATACAATTTAGCATGTTATACAATTTAGCATGTTATATATTTTAGCATGTTATTCAATTTAGCATGTTATACAATATACAATTTAGCATGTTATACAATTTAGCATGTTATATGTAAAACAATTTAGCATGTTAACATTTTAGCATGTTATTCAATTTAGCATGTTATACAATTTAACATGTTATAAAATGTAGCATGTTATACAATTTAGCATGTTATATAATTTAGCATATTATACAATTTAGCATGTGAAACAATTTAGCATGTTATATGTTAAACAATTTAGCATGTTATACTATTTAGCAAGTTATACAATATACAATTTAGCATGTTAAACAATTTAGCATGTTATACATTTTCGCATGTTGTTCGCATGTTATACAATTTCGCATGTTGTTATGGAAACCTAAATTGGCATGTTAGTTACAAGTATTTGCATGTTATTTACAAATTCGCATGTTATAGATTTTGTACGTTAGTTACAAGTATTCACATGTTGGATTTGTGGTCGGTCATTTTTCTTGCTCTGTAGCTCCCGCACAACTGACATGAACAATCACATTAAAATATTTATTATTCTAGTAAACATTGCTGTCGATTGTGGATATAATACCTCCCAAAGCTGCTGTAGTTGTCATAATCGTCGGATGAACAATGGATTGGATGAAATCGCACCGGCAGACGTCGATTACAGAAGAATCGGTTGGAGAAGAAGAAGGTACCAAACGAAATTACCAGGATTTTGATAAAGGAATTTTCAATTTTATCCTTCGTGGTTGGTTTTATATATATTAATTTGATTAATTTAATTATATAAATTAATTTCCCAGCGTTCAATAGATAGAAGATCGGACGGCTGGGCTTGTCGCGTACATAATGTAGGATAAGAGGTATTGTACGTTAACCGGCCTCTCTCTCTCTATATATATATATATAGGGTGGGATTATAGAGTGAACACTAATGTATTTGCGAACTGAGTGAACAAATCTTGGCCATTGATTTACACACGTAGATGGCTAAGATTTAAACATCAAATCGTAAAATACACTAGTGTATTTCATCATCAAATCCTGGCCATTGATCTACATACATGTATGGCCAGGATTAGTTCGCTCAGTTTGTAAACTACACTAGTGTTCACTCACCCACATACACAATTAATAACAAATATTTTAATATGTAAAACTAAGTTATAAACCCGTATATTACACAAAGGTGGAAAAAAAATGATGCAATAAATCAAAATATTTGTAATAAATAATGACATATTGCATACAAGTAATAATACAAAATACAAATTAATGTTACATTTACAAATCTATTAATACAGATTACAAATATTTAAAAAGGTTCTTTGTAGACAACATTGGATGTCATGCTTGTAAGATTACCATTTTTATCAACAACTAATGATTTAAGTCCATCTCTACTATTGACTCTGGAAAAAACCATGTATAGACCATGTGAAAATATTGATTATTTTAAAAACAAACCAACTCTGGATACTCATCATCGCAAAACATACACGAGATTGTCCTTAAATTTTGTCAATTGTCATCGGCAAAACATACACAGGAGAAAACGGTCTTCTTTGATCTTGTGTATTACATTGGGGCTGAATACATGATACATTGTGAAATGAAAAGGCATATGTATTTGTTGAATTTTTTTAATTTAATTTTTCTTAAATTATACGTTTTTTATTTGGTCTAAACATACTATTAAGTTTAGAGTTAACTATCATTTCGTCTCTGTGGTTTATCCAAATATGCGGTCCATGCCAATTTCAAATTTGTATCATTTTCGTTCCCGATATTCTTGAAACATGTCAGTTTAATCCAAAAATTTAACGGCCATTAACTTTAACAAATGATAGGTTAAATGGTAATTTTTTTTTTTTTTTTTTTTTTTTACACCTCTTTAATACATACCAATTTAACCCTTTTAACCCATACTTTACAACACACCAGCCTGGTAAATATGTTTATAACTTGATTACTACTCACCAAACCATCTACCCGTTCAAGTACATGATTTTTATGATTCTAGAGTTGTGTTAGTTAGAATTGATGTTTTTTACAAGAATAAAAAATACAGACCGTGTTTTTTTTTTTTAATATTAATTTATAATTTTCATTAATATTTCGGATTATCAGTGCAAATTACATAAGGATATGGAAAAGATGTATTATTTCTTCTTCTTAGTAACGCACATGGTTGGTGAGAGGAGTCAAGGCATTAACATGGAGGGTTGAGACTTGCGACCACACCCATTTACTCGATACACTATACACTCATAACATGGCTCGGTCCCACCTTAATCCCCGTCCCCCACCCCCATGGATAATCCATAAAAACCATCCAACTACCTTTTGTATTTTTATTTTATTTAATTAACTAGAATTAAGACCCCGCCGCATTGCGGCGGGGATTCTTTAGTGATAACTAAGTCGATTTAGTGCGCGCACATTATGTTGAACCTATCAAACAGGAAAAGATAGACGATGTAAAAACGTTCACCCGCAAAATTTAGAACGAAACGTAAAAACGTTAAACCAAAGACGCACGTTGTGGTGTGTTAAGTCACAAAATTTAGAACGAATGATAAAGCTAAAAATTTGCGGAAAATGAAAAATATAAATGACCAAAGTTGAAAGTAAAAAAAAGTTGTGAGGATAAATTGCAACAGATAAAAAGTTTTGTGTTAAAAGTAAAAAAAAACAAATAGTTTTAGGTTAAAAGTAATTTATAAAATACTTTTAGGTGAAAAGTAAAAAAATCAATTTTTTTTTTAAAACCCCCAAAACCAAGGTTACAACAACCATATGCATAACCATTTTTTCTTTGAAAAACCCCCAAAGCCAATATTACAACACATAAGTAAAAAAAATCAAAGTGGTTAAATCGCAAAAGATGGAAACTTTTGAATTAGAAGTGAAAAATAAAATTAATCAAAGGGGTTAAATTACCAAAGATTAAAACTTTAAACTTAAATTGTCAAAGATTAAAACTTTAGGGTTAAAAAGGAAACAAAGATTAAAATTTTAAACTTAAATTGCCAAAGATTAAAACTTTAGGGTAAATTGTCAAAGATTAAAACCTTAGGGTTTAAAAGGAAACAAAAATTAAAACTTTAAACTTAAATTGTCAAAAAATTAAAAGTTTAGGGTTAGAAAGGAAAATTTCTATTTTTTTTAAAGCCTCTCAAAGCTAAAGATACAACATATATATATATATATGCACTTTATAAGGTTTTAATAGCAAGGCAATATAAAATGTCACACAAGTCATTTGACTTTCACGAAACCATGTCTTATCGTTTTACCATTAGAACTTCTATATAGTTTTCAAAACTAAATTATAGGCTTTATTTATAAAAATAACGGGTTATTCTATTTTGATAATAATAAAGCAAAGTCACTAAGGTTGCTAAAATATTTGACTTAGTGAAATTATTATAATTTTATCTCTTTTAGTTATTACTAGGTTATAACCCCGTATATTACACGGGTTAAGTAAATAAAATATCAAATAGTAATAACGAAGATCTAGCAATTATAAAACGATATCTTAAGATAGATTTCTGATATCCGAACAAAATTTTGTTTTATGTATGATCAAAACTTGTGATTTTGTCAAGTTTATAAATATAAAGCATTTGAACCATCGATTAAAAGACAACTGTATCGTCAACTTTCTCACGACGTGAACCCAAGTTTTATTTATATAACAGTGGTCTTAATTATTAGTTCTTAAAATATTGTTGAAATGTTTAGATTAGGCATATAGCAATTAGATAAACTTATAGCTATAAAATAATATTTAAATTAATTAGATAAGTATAAATTATCGGTAATTATTAAGTTATATAACTTTAAAATTTAAATATATGGACTTGAGTTGCATCTTAAAAGGATGGTTGTTTTTAGATAAATTTATTAGTATGATAAATGTAGTTATTATTCTTCTTGTATTTTAAATATATTAAATAAATAAATTATTTGTTAAGCAAGAAATTGATTCCCTCCACCCTCGTTATGAAAATGCTCGATATTTGTTTCAATTATTAAGATATAATTTCTAACCTAGTAATTAATATAAATAAGAAAATCGTTCCTACCACCCTCGTTATGAAAATGCTCGATATTTGTTTCAATTATTAAGATATAATTTCTAACCTAGTAATTAATACAAATAAATAATAAGATAATTTATGGAACTTTATCCGTAATTTTTTGAATGTTTGAAACAAATATTAAATTTAATAATTTAAATTAAATAATAATTATCTACAATTAAGTAAGAGTAAATGGTCTAAAATAATAACCTGGTAATTAATATAAATAAATAATAAAATATAATTTATTAAATAAAAAATGATATATAAATAATCAACAAAGACACGGACTTATATTTATTGTTTTAAGAAAATATGCATAACTATAATTAACTCCTGATGATCTTTTATTTAAAGGCACGTAAGGTAAAACAAAGAAATCAATATTAAATTTAATAATTTAAATTAAATAATAATTATCTACAATTAAGTAATAGTAGATGATCTAGAATAATGACAAGTGTCCTTTTATTGGTTTATTTTATTATATGTATAGAAGATTTTTTTCTCTTCTCCGTCTCTTTTAATTACTAAAAATAATAATAATCTATCGTTATTTCACCTCCACCTCAAAAACTTCTTCCAACCACCACCATCACTTCAACCACTGGTACTACGACCATGAAACCCCCTTTTAGCAATCACCCTTGCCATCTCCTTTATATGACCACGTGTTGATCTAAATTTGTTTCTTCGCATCTGCGTAGGATCAACCAAGTTGAGCTCCATGCAATTGAATATATTATATGCTTTGTTTGTCGAAGTAGAGGTAAGTAGTGTCATTGTTTTTTTGTTTTCGGGACAGAGAAAGGATGAGCGATTACAATTGTAATTAAAATTAAAATGAAGAATGGAGAAAAAAAAAACAACAAATGACATTTCAACTTTCAAGATGTTGAAAAGAAAAAGAATTTTATTTGATTTGTTTGATTGGACGGCGAATACCTCTTAGCATCATGCGTAGCATGTCCACATTTCTTTTGAAGTCAAAAACTCTTGTAGAAAGGGACGGAAGTGTTTTACTCTAACTACTTAATGTAATCATATAAAATACAAATATGGATAACATATTAACATATATCCACATATCAAAAAGTTTTCACTTGCATCGTTTTGGATTTTAATAATTTATTTATTAGATTTTAAACTATCAATTTTGTATGACTGTCTATGTTTATTTCAATTTTCTACTAATATTTTATGCAACATCCAACCAATATAATCCACTTTGCTAATGATGTGCATACAATTTTGTTTTTTGGTTACCACTAGATCAATTTTCTACTAATATTTTATGTAACATCCAACCAATATAAGACTCTAGACTCTTAAGAAGGTCATACGTCCTTGAATTGCCCCACCAAAGGACGCAGGGGCGATGCTTTGAAGGGGCCGGGAGGGGCGACCGACCCCCCCAAACTTTTCGGCCAGTAGTGTTATATATGTAGTTTTCATATAGAAATTTTTTTGTATATATGTTTTCGACCCCCCGGTTCTATAGAAATTTTTGGGTATATACGTTTTCGACCCCCCCTCCCCCCGGTAAAAAAATTCAAGCTTCGCCACTGAAATGACGTTTGATTGTGGACACCAATACACCTAAAATATGGGTCAGTTTATGAGATTGATGTTGCTTGTGTTGATTGGGATAATGTTCTTGAACATATTGATGTTGCTTGTGTTGATTGGGATAATGTTCTTGAACATAGGCCTGGTGAGATTATACGTGCCAGTTTCCTGTTGGTTTTTTTTCCTTGTATCGGATCTTGTTAGTGTTTATATACAATTAGTTTTGGAACGTTAATACATATAAGTATTTGATCTAGTGGTAAGTTTGTTGTTTATTCCACCAGAACTATTCATGTAAATCTTTCATTTTGGGGAAGCTATCTCACACCCTTCAACTCTCATCACGCCCCCTCTCGACCCACGACTACACCATGAAATATATGGCAACGTTTCCGAAGTGCAACAAAAAAAGTATTGATCAAAATGAGTTCTGGCCAAATGGGTTCGGGATTGAAACGGGTCTTTTAAGGAAAAATGTATCTCATGACCAAAAACTGAAGTGTCAAGCCAGTAATCAAGCACAATATTTTAGAATGCATGCACTTCATTAACCGAAACAAGCTATAAATAGCTGAACAATACAACGGCTAGAAACAGAAACAACTAAAAACTAGGAACACGTAACCACTACTCAAGACCCACTATGCAACTAACAGACTCAACTAAAGACCCGGACAAAACAAGAGACCCGGAACAAACTAGTGACCCGGATAACCTTTATTCAACAGAATCCAAAACCCACGTAACCACGTATGCATGCATGACCCAATATCTCCTCCCCTAATCAAGATCTTCAAGAAGCATCTTGATTAATCTCACAAATGCCCACACCTTTCTTGAATCCAATGTATGTCTCTTCTTTGACTGGCTTTGTCATCCCATCGGCTAGCTGATCTTTGGTTCCACATAATTCAAGACCTATCACTTCTTTGTTCACAAGCTCCCTTAGATAGTGATAGCGAATGTCTATGTGCTTTGTTCTTCGATGCATGACTGGATTTTTTGACAGTTTAATGGTAGAGGTGTTGTCACAGTAAATTTTGATTGTTGTCACCTTTTCACCCATTTCTTCAAGCAGACCTTTCATCCAGACGCAGTGACATGCACACACCCCAGCTGCAACATATTCCGCTTCAGTGGAAGATAGAGTTACCACATCCTGCTTTCTTGAACACCAACATACTGCAGCTCCACTCAACAGGCATACATAACCTGATGTGCTTCTTCTGTCCTCACTATCTCTAGCATAATTGATGTCTGCATACACTGTCAAGCCATCTTCCTTTCCCTTAACATACTTCAGTCCCAAATTGCATGTTCCTTTCACATACCTCAACACCCTCTTGGCTGCCAGCAAGTGATCTTCCTTAGGTTTTGACATAAACCTTGATATCAAACTTACCACATACATGAGGTCTGGTCTAGTCACAGTTAGATACATGAGACTTCCTACAAGACTTTTATAGAGAGTCTCATCTATATCCTCCCCTGAACCTAACTTGGTCAATACTGCCCCTGGTACAATAGGCACATGCACAAAGTTAGCTTCTTCCATACCGAATCTCTTTATCACTTCTTTTGCATACTGCCTTTGACTGATCTCAATGGCAGTTTCAGTTTGATTAACCTCAACTCCAAGGAAGTATCTCATCTGGCCAAGGTCTGTCATGCTGAATTCCTTCATCATGGATTCTTTAAAACTAGCACACAACATTTTATCATTTCCAGCAAATATTAAATCATCCACATACAGACTTACCATGAGAATCTTGTTCCAGACTTTCTTTATGAACAAGGTGTGATCATGATCACTCTTCTTAAACCCTTCCTTCTTGAAATAAGTCTCTATCCTGTGATACCATGCCCTTGGAGCCTGCTTCAATCCATAAAGGGCCTTCTTCAATTTGTACACTTTGTTTTTACTTCCATCCTTTATGAACCCCTCTGGTTGCTCTATGTATACAGTCTCTTGCAGTTCACCATGAAGGAAGGCACTCTTAACATCCAATTGGTACACCTTCCAGCTTCTTTTTGCCGCAACTGCAAGAAGCATCCGGATGGTATCCCACCTTGCAACTGTCACACCCCGAAATTATCAGAGCTGGCATGACTGGACTGGTATCTTCATTGCACAGCGGAAGCAAATAAGCAAAGACTTCTAGAAAAATGAACACCGCTAAGTACTCGAAACACCAATGGTTCTCCTATTCCAACCGTGCCTTGTCTTAGAAATGCAACCTGAGAAAGAAACATGCGAAAAAACAACATAAAGTTGAGCGAGTTCATAGTTTGTTTTGGAAAGATTTAAAATAAATATTTTTGAATAACCGGTTTGTGAAACAGTATTGAGAAAACGAATTTAAAAATCATTTTCTTGCCAAGTTATATGGAAACGTTGTGTTTGTAACGCATTATGCTCATAAAAACCATGTATTTGTAAAGTCTTGTATTTGTAATGTTCGTATAACCGTCAATGCCCACCCTGACTTTGACTCCATACCCGCATAATCCTATGCTTTGAATTTTGTATAAAACATGGTATTTAATTTGTATGAACAAGTATTTTTTTTGTAAGTATATATGTCCCTGGTATGTAGCAATTAAGAAAAAAAAAAGAGATCACCATTGGGTTGCAAAGCCAATGATATGTGTGAAGTGCCGTAGGAAGACTCAAACCTAGCAGATTTTGCGTCGGGCTCAAAGTCACCCCGAGGTCCGTTCTGTTGGGCCTGGGGCTGGGCTCGCTACACCCAGATAGATCTACCGCTTACGACCCTCGGTCCTACAATGAGGATTAATGGCCTCCAGTTCCCGCCTACCCACTCACATGTTCTAAGTAGTAAACCCTCCTTAAGCTAACCATACCATGTATAAAAATGTCTGTAATCCTTTTGTAATATGTCTGTATGTATGAAAATCCCTGGTCTCTGTGACAACCCTCACCAAATCAGGTATCCGTACGAATTAATTAACATTTTATTACTGCTTAATTACTGTGCTTGCTTACAATTGTGGATAAACTGCTACTTGGATACTGATACATGCACATATTTGCATCATACTTATTTAACTGTCACTCCACTATTTACACACAAGAACTTTAGTGACAAACTTGATGCACAAAAGCACAGTAGCACAATGAACGGATAACCCAGTAAACGTGCTGACATAGCCAGCACCAGGCAGACACTGCCTCTAAGGCCTGTATGAGCCGGGAATAGTTTACTACACTAGTAGAGAGTGTAGGGAAAAGAGGATTGTAGAACTGCGTCACTAGGTGATAGTTATAGTGACCGGATGTGACAAAAATATGATTTAAACACAAATTCTGCACTTTAATATAAAAATTCAGCATTTTAGCTAACTAGTAAAGTGCAAAAATATGGGAAAATAATACTAGACACTTTCCAAAGTGTCGGGAATTCTTTGTGTCCCTAAAAGTAATAATAAGGACACTTTAAATGCTTGTTAAGCACTTTAACGGATCAATATCCAACCGAACAACCGGACTTTACCCGGGACATAAAAATATTGCCATTGACAATGCTTTCCTTTTTCTGAGCTAGTTAGGGTCCCCGAATACCCTAACACCCGTTATAACACATAGCACACAAATAACTAATCATAATTTCTAACTAACTAACTAACTAGTGTTTAACTAGTTAGTTAAATTCTAACCACAAACAACCCTCAAGAACCGATCGGTTCCCTCCTAGGGAACCACCATTCTTACAAAACTTTTATTATTTTATTCTTATGTTAAATATCTTCACTACATATTATCTTTTGGTTAATGTTGGTTAGAGATTATAAATATGCACATGGGATAAGACCAAGCACACACCCACACTTAACAAAAAAAAAATTCATTTCTTTCTTTCCCTTTGATACCTACGGCCGAATCCCACTAGCAACATTCCATCCACATTCAATTTTTTATTTTTCCATTTTACATACTATTAAGTGTGTTAGAGCTCATACGAGGAGACCCGGTGCTTACGGATTGCCAAGGACCTCACCACAACGCTTTTAACCATTCGTTTTTCGTCTAGTTTCTTCCCTAGCCTCGAGCTAGTAGTAAGTGACTCTAAACACCTTCGTGATCTATTCTAAAGTGGTTAATAAGATATTTGTCGGATGAAAATTATAAACACTAAAGACCACAAACTAAAAGTCTACTAAAAATAATAAACATGGTGGTTAATGGATGAGTATTAGTGTAAAACTTTTGAAACTAGTATTGTGATGATTATTTATTGTTGTTGGATGCTAGTAGTAGTTCGGATCGTCATCTAACCCGGCAAAGGCATGTTCAAGAAACATGAACTAGAGTATGTTAAAGTATGAAAGTGGTTAGATGATGAACACTACTACATATGAACATGAACTTGCGTAAAAGAATTTTTTCTTGTAAAATGGAGTTCTAAACTAGTAGATCTAAAGATCTACAAGTGGTATTTTCGAAGAACCAAGTGTAAAATGAAATCATGTTTTAGAAGCCGGATCTTTTATAAACTAAAGGTGATTTTGGGAACACACAACTTGTGTAACGAAAGGTTTTAACAAAGAAATGATTTTTGCAATTTTGACTAGGAGTTGTGAAAATGTATTTTCCTTAAAAATAAGATTTTCGAGAAACCGATTTTATTTACAAAGATAGAAAGATCTACTAAGAATATTGGAAGATTACTACACGGTTTTACATAACCCACAAGTTCATGTGTTTGCGACTTACGTATATTTTTGACTAGTTTAGTGTTGAAATGTTGATTGTTGATGTTGGGAACATTGATTGAATTTATAAAAGAAAATGATATGCTTGAAAGCGTGGCCATCTCCAGTTACAGAGGAAACTCTGGCGAATTTTTTCCAGAAATATAACACTTGGAAATATTTTTATCACAAGTGTTATGAATATAATTTTTTTTAAATTATTTTTCCCAAATAAATTTCGCCATGATTTTATTACAAAACTTCTAAGTGTCGGAGGTGGGATTTTCACAAAATAAAACTTGCTAAAATATATATTTAGAATATATATTTTCCATAATAGCACTTGTGTAATTTTTATGATCATTTTGTGAATTATACAATATTATTTTTTTAGAGTAAAAATAATAATGCTAGACTACACTGAATATTCACGGCTCCAAAATAATATGAACGCCTTCACAATAAATATTTAAGTTACACCGGTATTATTTATACCACCCGAACCTTACAACGTAACTTACGTATTTTCAGAAAATACTCATAAGTATGTATTTTGACAAGGATATTATTTTGGAAAATTATATGGGATAAAATATAATATTTTTGGGAAAAATATTTATATTTTGGAAGTAAAGTATTTTGGACAAATGAAATAAAATATATTACATTAAGTGAGACTTAATAATATATTTCGAAGTTATACGAACGCACATGTATTAAAACCCCCATCCTTGGGAAGGAATATATTTACAATATAATTACGAAATAGTTGCATAACTATTTCCCGAAGACATTAAACCTTAAGCTAAGGCACGACCGTCCGTCTAATAGAAGTTAGTACGTGTAGGTCGTCACGCAACAGGTTATTTTGGGACGGACTATTTCGAGACGCACTTCAGTGAGTTCATGTCCCCCTTTTCTCTTAATTGTTTTCAGTTTTCTAAACTGCAGGGGTGAAATACATGTTACTATGATTACGAATACTTTTTACATGGTATGGTTAGCTTAAGGAGGGTTAGGACGTACAGATCATGTGAGTGAGTAGGCGCAACTTGAGGCCATTAATCCTCGTGTAGGACCGAGGGACATTAGTGATAGATCTATTTGGGTGTAGCGAGCCCCCACTCCTGAGCCCGCTTAATGGACCAGGTGGTGACTAAGTGCCCGACGCACAAATCCGCTAGGGTTGAGTCTTCCTGCATCACTTCACACATATCATTGGCTTTGCAACCCAATGGTGATCTCTTTTTCCTTATTGCTACATACCAGGGACATTTTTACATCGGGGCGTACTTAAACCTTTTTACATTGGGACGTACTTTAAAGGCTTTACATACTCACTTTCACATGAACTCGCTCAACTTTATGTTGATTTTTCAACTTACATGTATTTCAGGGAACTAAGGATCTGACACGGTATGCTACGTTTACGCGCTGCGTTAAAGTTATGGGATCATCCAAGTTTAGGGGTTGTGGCTTTTACCTGGACGAGTCACAGTTCTTAAACTACGTCTATCTTAAGTTTGTGGATGTGTCTTTCAAACAATGTTTTTATGTTATTAGGTTGTAATTTCCGTTGCACGTGTCAACGCCTTAAGACAATGTTGTGGTATTTTACTTTTCAAACTTAAATCAATGGATGATCTGCATGGTTTTATTTTCATATAGCTTTGTTGTGATTAAGCTATGGTATTAAGAAGTCACACCAAATAAACCCACGCTTCCGCAAAGCCAGGGTGTGACAGTCTCCCCGACCAAATCCCCGGTCTCCCCGACCAAATTCCTGGTCTCCCCGACCGTAAATCATTCACATTTCGAAAATAAGCATTTGTTTTGTAAAAACCGGTATGTTTAGTATAAACCTTTCGTAAATCATTTGAGTTCCTCGAAATCCCTTCGTAATATGATTTAGAAATACGAGTTTTGCGTTTGTTCAAAACTTTGTATGTTTTTGCAAAACGTGCATGTCTTTCCACCCCGAAAACATTTATAAAAATGTAAAGCCGTAAAAAGTGGGGTTATGAACTCACCTGAATTGCCTTGTGCATAGCTAGCTAATTACGACTTCGTGATGTCGTTTCCAAGACGTGGCTTGCTAGCGTGCATTCTACAATATTCCTAACACGGAATATCTTATAAGTTTCTAAATAAACGCAGTAACTAAACTACGTGTCACCGAGCTCTACCGAATCGTTAATCAAATGATTCGACGGTTTTAACGAAAATGACTAAGTTAAACTTTGTTTAGCTCATAACGTCGTTAAGGATTAACAAGTCTTGGGAAGACTTGGTTTTCATGAGATTTATAGTATATAAATATTTAATAAATATTTATATAAAAACGTATAAATATATCGTTATCATCGCGTTAGACGTTTTGCAAAGTCGTACGTGTATAAAAAGAATATTTATGTGAAAATTGCATATAACAGACTTGTAGTATGTATCGCGTATGATATTTGTCGAAATATATGTCAATGCCGTTTAGGCGTTTGAAATAAATATATAAAGTTATATTTATTTCACAAAAGCACCACCAAGTTGTTCGTGTTTGAAAATAAATATATAACTATATTTATTTTTATAAAAGAATTCGTGTCGTACGATATTTGAAATAAATATATAAACTATATTTATTTTGGTGAAAACGAATTCATCTCGTTTGATATTTTGGATTAAATACATAAACTATATGTATTTTTATAAAGAAAATTCGAGTTATTTGGTGTTCGAAAATAAATAGATAAACTTTATTTATTATTTTTTTTGTAAAAGAATATGGGCCGTTTGTAAAAGAGTTAGTGTTGTTCGATATCCAAAATAAATGCGTAAACTACATTTATTTTTACAAAAGATATTCTCGAGTTTTCGGTGTTTAAACTAAACATATAACTATGTTTATTTTGGTAAATAAGTTGTCGAATTTTTGAAGTATAAAATAAATATAATAACTATACGTATCGTCGCAAATAATTTCCGACTCGTCGTTTTGTTTCAAAACAATTGTGATAACATTAATTGTTTCGTAATTTAGTTTGAATCCGTACAGTTCGCCTTGTAATAAAACACATTTGTTTACGGGTTTTCTCGAAAAACGGGCAGAGCTTCCTCTGTTTTTGGATGCCCCGACAACAAAAGTTGTCGTTATATTTTCAAAATTCAATCATAATATATTAAACGTAATCTATAATTTAACCGGTTCGAGCTCGTTTCACGTGATAATAACTATATAAAAAAAATAATGAAATAAAACGCGCCGTTAATCTTTACCATCTTCGTGTCGGAACATCGAGCCGTTGACTGGGTTGACCGAGTCGACCTGGATCCGAAATCTGACCCGAACATAAAATTGTTGACCACAGTTTGACCAAGCTCGAAAATAAAACCCGTATCATCTCGTTGACTGGACCGTGACCTGAATCCGCTGGACCGAGACTTGAACGGCGGCCGACGCGAACACCCGAACCAGGATCTGCTGAACCTGGTACCTGAATCACCCGAACTTGTCGGACCAACAGGAACCACCGAATCGAGACAAGGACCGCCGGTCCGAGTCTCCGACCGTCATCACGCCGCCGCACACGGCGGTTCTGCCGGAAAACAACACCGGCCCCGCCGGTTTTCTCTTTCTCCTTCCGATCTTCCTCTCTCTCTAACTCGCTTCTCTGATCTGAGCTCAACATGTGGAAGGGAGGAACTTACTCGTGTCGATCATCAAGAAACACGACGGACCGAAGCAAGACCCGCCGGTCTGACACAAGGACCACCGGTCCGAGATGTAGACCGCCGGTTCGAGATGTGTCTGTCGCTCACCATCACCAATTATCTCTCTCTCCTCTCCGTTCTCTCTCTCCCGTCTCCCCCTGCTCGTCACCGTCGCCGCACCACCACCGAGTAGTGGTGGTGGTGGTTCGTTTTGTTGTTTGTAAGAAGAGGGGGGTGTCTTCGCCTGAAAGGACCACCGGCAGCCACCGGTTCCCCGTGGTTGTTCGCCGGACTGAAATCAGAGGGAGGGAGGGTGAGGTGACCGAGAGTTTGTTTGTCTGTGTGTGTGATTTCATTTGTTTGTGAAGGTGAGAAAGCAACATTTTTGTTGTGGGTTTATCAGTAGAATCGAGAGGGAGAGAGGGTGAGTTTTAGAGGTGTTAGTCTTATATGTGTGTATATGTTGTATATTAATAGAATGAGGGCAGATAGAAGGTTTTTAATTGTATCTTATGTACTCAAATTACATTTAAGTTGGAAGTTTTAACCTTTGAGTCAAGATCTTATGTAGAGATTTTAAGAATCTTGTGAATCTATTGTATAGATTTTGTGGGATTTTGGAAGGATTTCATAAGGTACACATGAGATCTTGTGCAGATTTTATAGAAAAACCTATAATATTTTACATGAGGTTTAGGCTTGTGGGTTTTGGGCTTGGGCCCAGGACCCACTAGCTCAATCCCCGTGTTTAAGCGGCCCGTAATTCCTACGAGACCCGTTGTCAAATCCTGAACTCCGTTTAACGTCAAAAATTAAAATACACAAAAATACGGTCGGTAGTCGTTGTTTGCATGCACGTTCATCGATTAAGGTAATAATCGCAAAAAAAATTGTATCGTTGCCGTCTTTAATCCGTTTTTCGATCCGGTTTCGACTTTAGTCACTAAAATTTTATTACAGAGCTACATATAGCGTGAAATGTAAGTTTCAAAGGTGACAGGCGTCTCCGTCGCTTCCGTTTTGTTGCCGATGCGTTTCCTGCTATCGCGTTTTTAGCTCACGTTGCATTTGTGTCGCACGGAAGCCCAATAAATTCACAAAAATTTATTTCATAGACATAAAATATTCGTGTAACATTACTTGTCGGCGTTGTCAGTATTTTGTACGAATTCAGTTCGTTGTCGCGCAATATTTAGCAGATTTTCCGTAAATCACCACACGCGCACTGTATAATCAAATAAACGTTCCTGGGCTCTCCAAGGGCCTAATTAAGTTAATTTGCGTCTCAAACACTATTCATTATCGCGTTAATCGCCCGTTAATTACGTAATTAAGAGTCGTAAATCACCGGTTGTCACAGCAACAGGTGCAAATACTTCAGTGTAATCAACTCCATGCTTTTGTTTATACCCTTTGACCACGAGTCTAGCTTTATGCTTTTCAACCTCTTCCCTTTCATTCAACTTTGTTTTGAATACCCATTTTACCCCTATGGGCTTCATTCCAGGCTCCATGTTTACCAGTTCCCACGTCCCATTTCTTTCAATAGCTTCAATCTCTGAGTTCATTGCCGCTACCCACTTACTTTCTTTGGTTGCTTCTTCATAGCTTGCAGGATCTTCATTTGTACTATACATTGCCATCATATCTTCTTCAGCATAGCTTGTATAGTAGTCATTCATCCAGGCTGGAGTTTTCTTAGTTCTGGTAGAGGTATGGTGTTCTGAACTGGTGGATTGTTGACCTCGAGGCTGTTCAGCCAGTGAACCAGGAGAAGTCTTGTCATTTTCAAGGCTTTCAGTTGATGACTCACCACAGGTTGTCTGAGATGCTTCACTTTCTGATGCGGGATTGTTATTAGTCAGAGGAGAGTTTTCTGAGTCAACTGTCTCTCCCTCCTGATCACCTTTTGTACTTTCATCTTCAATTACCAACTCCTGTATATCTTTTTCTTTCTCATTCCAGTCCCACTTTCCTTCTTTATCAAAAATGACATCTCGGCTTATGACTATCCTTTTAGAGATAGGGTCATAAAGCCGATAAGCCTTTGATTCTGAGCTTATTCCCAGAAATATGCACTTATGACTCTTATCATCCAACTTGGTTCTCAATTGAACATGCACATGAGCATAATATATGCTTCCAAACACCCGAAAGTAACCTACATTGGGCTTCCTTCCTGTCCATAACTCCTCAGGAACTTTATCATCAAGACTGCGACTTACACACCTATTCAGTACATGACATGCCCACATTGCAGCCTCTGCCCAGAAGTATTTTGGCATGTTCTTTTCAGATAGGAGACACCTTACCATATTCATAAGGGTTCGGTTTCTCCTTTCTGCCACCCCATTCTGTTGGGGTGTGTAGGCAGCAGTCAATTGTCTTTTAATGCCCTCTTTTTCGCAATAAACCTTAAACTCTTGTGAGGTGAACTCACCCCCTATCACTCCTCAGTGTTTTAATTTTGTTTCCAGTTTCATTTTCAACCAAAGCTTTGAATCTTTGAAAACACTTAAATGCTTCCCCTTTTGTGGATAGCATTGTCACACCCCTATTTTCGACGTGTCACCGGTGGGCCCGGTGGGGGAGTATCGTGACGTGGTTGGTAACATAATAAGTCAAACAACACAATATATAAATGCACAACGGAAGCAAAGATAGATTCATTTCAACTTTAATAAAGTGTAATATTAAATATCACGAATAGTTGAAACGGATCCACAGGCGGATCAAAATAAAAGAAGATATTGTTCAACAGCTTTATTGACATCCAAGCTTGCGAGACTTATTGTGGACGCTTAGAAGACAACCAGCCTAGTACGAGTAGTACCTGCACTTAACCTTTTGGAAAAATACGTCAGTTTACACTGGTAAATACAATTTAACTGACTCATTTTGAAAAGGGTTGAAAATTGATTTGAATGCACGTGGCACAAAACATTTTATAACTTGGGATAATTATGTGAATATAATCTTGTAAGGGATTTACATGTTACTTATGCGTTCAGTAGCCCGATCCGTAGACCGGGTTAAAGATTAATAGACACACCACAATATTGAGTTATGCACTGAAAGGTGTACGCCTACACCCCGTGCTCAGGTCGTGGCCATCTCGTAAGATGATGCCAAGGATATCCGGGACATGGTCATTAACCCCCCAAAGGCTTTAAGCAAACAAAACACATTCAAAACATAGCATATCAATAATTTAACCTCTATTCGATTAAAGATTCAATGCCGGACCAAGCGGTATTTTATATACCGTACCCCAAGCCCGTATAGGGAAAATAAGTTAAAAGTATTTACCTTGGTAAGTATAAATCACAATTAGCGAGTGAAGATAGCTTTTACTGGTTCTTCTATTCTGGAACAAAGGTTTATAATAACCTATTAGATTTCTAACGGGTCTTTATTTAAGCCTAAGCTTAGACCGGCTAGTTTTAAGGACGATACGGTTCAAACGCACGATTAAGCGAAGACCGGATAGAATGTGATTTAGACCCGACAAGTTTGAATACTTGTATAATATGGGTATACTAAATACATTCTGGATTTTGAGACAAAAATGATAATGTTTGACCCGTTTCGGTCAATTTATGCAAACTAGTTACATAAACCGAACCGAACGCGAAAAGGGCGCCACGGGTAACCAAAAGAGTCATATGCAAGTTCCCTGAGTTAATATGCCTTAAATATGTTATAATATCAGTAAGATATCTTCTATTATGCCCAAAACGGATTTAAACACAAATTATGCCTCATAAGGGCATTTTGGTCATTTAAAAGATTATAAAAGAGTTTAATTTGCAATCTGAGTTACAGGTCTGATTTATACAGTAAATACACTTAATTTAACATGCTATAACAGTAGGGTATGACCTATATGTGAAACTCATCATTTAAAACCAAACTATGCTCCTTAGGGGTATTTTGGTAATTTCACAAGGGCTAAAAAGGTCAAAACTGGAAACCTGAGTTCAAAAACTTTTACTTACTGTTATTATCTCAAAATATACTAAAAACATCAGTAGGTATCAACCTTATATGTTTAATATGGTTATAGTACATACTATGCGTTAAAAACGCTTAAAAAGGCGATTTGGAGCCATTTCCGGGTTTTTAAAAGAAAGCTGATATTTTTATAATTCCAGAAGGCTCAAAATATTTTATTTAACAAATGAAATCAGTAGAAAAAGGTTTGGGGTCAAAAGGATTTGTAAAACTCATTTTATGGCTTAAAAGGGCAAAATCGGTATTAACCGAATTAAACTTAGAGACCTATGTTATGCTCAGCCAAAAATTAAATAAAAATCTTCAAAATTCCCAAAATATTATATTACATCAGTGGGTAAAAAGTTTGATATCAAAAAGTGGGTTTAAATAGGTTATACGCTAATTACGCCATTTAATTAACATAAAGCTTTCAAATTACGCTAATGAGCATAACTCTTAATCTAGACCTCAAACTGATGTCAAATTTTAGGTTCAAGTTTATAAATCAGTAACTAATGCTTCTACTCTTTCACTTTTTCAAAAATCACGTTTTATAGTAAAAAGGGCATAATAGTCAACATTTAAGCATTAATCGGAAACATGCATATGAATCGGATAAGTATTGAACCAAGTTGTATAATCTCAGAGAGTTATACTTATATGAAACTTGGTCCAAAATAAGCTCTAAGGCAGATCTTAAACATGCATAAACGGGTCAGAACTGAAAGTCAAAGCAAAAGTCAAATTATGCGACTTTCGGTTCCGATCCGGGTTTAAACTGAAAATTGTCGAGTTGAACATGTTGAGACATGTTCTTACATTAGTTACCATGTTATTTTAATGATCAAACAGGTTGCATGTACCCTACATTGCTAATTATGCTTAATTTTGAAAATACACATTCTGTTGACTTTTTAAAGTAAGCTTTGACTCGACAATTAACATAGTTAGAGTGGGAATCTGAAAGTACCCTTTTAAGGGTTTGTTACCCACATAAATACCTACTTGTAGGTACTTTCAATTCGAGAAATGACTGAGCAAATTTCATTTAATCTCGAAGTCAAACTTCATTTACGACGGATTGACTTTTAGATAATTAACTAAGCTAGAACGAATTAGAAAGGGTTATGAACACTTACAAGAGTCCTAATTACGATTAGAGAGCCTAATGAATCCTTGTTGATGACCAGAGAGCTCCAGATGAGAGTCTTGTGAATTTTTGTAAATGCAAGTAATGAATGTTGCAACTTTGGTGCCTTATATATCAATCTTGATCTCATTAGATGATGCCACAAGAGTCTATAACTGTTATAAGATCTGTCCAAGTGCCCCCTCTATGCATGTAAAACCATTGGTGAGCCCCTGGTATCATGTAACAGCTGTTAACAATCGAATTCAGACCTGAAACTGACATCTGCTCGTTATTTGTCGCTGGCAGGTCGTAGGCGGGCCGCGAGAGCCCCTTCGCGGGCCACGTACAAGGTGGCAACCAGCCAAACAAGTTTTCATGAATTGCAATTCAGTCCTTGGTCATTTGTTACGTGGTTTTGCCCATTTTTCTTGCACTCTTGACCCTCAAATCTGATTTTTAAGGGCCTTAGGACATCTACAAACTTGGTTAGGTCCTTGGTTAACTTTGTGCTTACCCGAAAAGTCACGAATTTCAACGTTAACGCATTTAACCCTTCGTGCACGGTTTTGATCATAACTTTCTCATACGATAACGAAACTTTATGAAATATTTACCACATATTCTAGTGAGTATATTTTACCATTACAAAGCTTCGGGTTTACCAAAAGGTCACTCAGAGGTATACTTTCAACATGTTGACACATTTAGTCCCTGTAGTTTGTAATTCCTCACTTTCTTTCATTTTTCCGCTTTGTATGATCCATGATTTAATCGTTTAAGATTATAAACACCATGTAGGGTTATTGTAGGGCCTATTTATCCATTGTTGATACCTTGAACCCTTATATTCACATAGTTTCGCTGTTTGTCAACTTTAGTCCCTCTAAAGTACTTTTTCACATATTCAAAGCCTATGACACGTGTCAGTACATTATTGGACGTAAATTTTTGAGGTGTTACAAGCATGTAAACCCAGGTCTTCCTAGAATAATCATTTATGAAAACCAAGACATACCTCTTATTGCTCTGAGACATTGGTGTGTTGTGCCCACAAATATCTGTGTGAACAAGTTGTAGCCTTTCAGTTGCATGCCACCTGGTATCTCCACCCGATTTTGCTTTCCCAGAGCACACACTTCACAGAATTGCGTCTTCTCTGCTGTCTTTGGTAACCCAGTAACCATGCCTTTGAACTGCATGGTTCTGAGAGCCTTGTGATTCACATGTGCATACCTTTTATGCCACAGATCTTCTCCCGTGATTGTCTGCATGCATGTTGCCGGATCACTCGGTGCAACAAACACTGGAAACATCCGATTCTTTGTCATCTTGGAACTCAGGATCAACCCCCTAATTGGATGAAACACTTTACCAATCCCTTCCCTGAAGATAAAGACAACTCCTTTATCCTGAAGTTGTCCCACACTTATCAAATTTGATGTTAACTCTGGTGCATAATACACATTAGTGACAGTTTGTGCTACCACATCAACCATAAGCCTAACATCTCCAATTCCTTTCACTTCTAACCTCTTATCATTGCCTAACTTCACTGAGTGGGATAAGCTTTTGTCAAGTCTTGTAAACCATGACTTGTGTCCAGTCATATGATTTGAACACGCCGAGTCAAGAAACCATACCTTTTCTTTCCCTTCCTTTAAGGTTTCTGACACAGCCACCAACATCTCTTCTTCCTTTTGATACTTCTCAATATCAATGGTGGCCATCATGTAACACCCATCTTTTATTTAAAGTAATAGTGCGATATATATAATATTACGATCATTTTATACCATAAGATCCAAAAGTTAAATATTAGAGTAACCGACATTAGTTTTCTACCGACTAGTTTAAACATCCAAAAGTTGTTTAGCAATCACTTTACATCATAACATTTTTCAAAACGAGTTAATTTATGCGGAAACTTCAAAAGTATGTGTTCGGTTCTTCAAAGGCTTGCTTGATCGTCAACCATTATCCTTGAGTACCTATAAACTGAAATGTTTGCATAAAACATTTGTATTAGAAAACTTAGAAATAAAACTTAATTGAAACTAGAATCAAAGTGGATTCAAATAGTTGCAATTATACAAAACTTATAAATTTTTGTCAGGCTCTACTGTAACTTACGGTCCTACCGTAAGTTACGGTAGTCAATTTAAAACAATGTTCCACCGTAACTCAGAAGAGTTCCACCGTAAATCTTTAACCTCTACCGTAAGTTACGGTGGTACCGTAACTTACGGTAGGCTCTGCAAACACTTGTTTTGACTGTTTTTGTTGTTTGCTTCACCCACACAATTTCTCAAATCTTTCATTCTATCAAACCAACATTCTAATTTCTCATGTTTTAATATGTCAATATTTAATCGATAACAATAAACAAATCAATCAAATTACGAAGCAAAATCCATGCTTTATTTGATTATTCGACCCGTTTGGCTCGTCTAAGGAATCCTCCATTTTGACGACTACCAACGAGTTTCAACCAAATTTGTTCTACTATTCCATATAGCGACATCAACGCTTTAATTCAAAACAACCCTTATTCAAAAATTCAATTACGCATTTAATAATCATCAAAATCTACTTAATGTAACGGGTCAAGTTACATACCTTAGTGTACGCCCTTCAACCGCAAATCACCACCGGCTTGTTTTAACACCTCGGAAATTCACGTCCTATAATATGTTGACACGTGTCATAAAGTTTAAACGTGTGAAAGAAGTATTATGGAAGGACTAAAGTTGACAAACATAGAAAGTATGTGAATATACGTATTCTAAGTGTCAACTGTGAATAATATAATGTACATTAACCCTACACGATGCTCATACCTTCAAACGAATAAATCATGGATCATACGAAGCTAAAAGTGAGTGATTTCAAACTACAGGGACCAAAAGTGTCAACATGTTCAAATTATACCTCTGAGTGACCTTTTGACAAACCCGAAGCTTTGTAAATATTAATTATGCTCACGAGAATGCACCATAAAAATTTCATAAAGTTTCGTTAACGTATGAGAAAGATATGATCAAATTCGTGTGCGAAGCGTTAAAGCGTAAAAGTCGAAAGTTAGGACTTTTCGGGTGAAAATAAAGTTACCCGGGGACTTGGCAAAGTGGGTATATGTTTTAAGGCCTTAGTAGATCGATTGTGGGGGTTAAGAGTGCAATAAATCAGTACCTATTCGAGTTTTGAAGAGCCAAGGACTGAATAACAAATGAAATCAAATGCTGATCTGACCCCGCCGTCGCGCCACGCGAGGGGTCCCTCGCGTCACGCGAGGGATGCCCAGAACCGTGAAACATGGACTGTTGTCTGCCAATGCGTTTGTGCGCGACTTTAACCGAATTTTCACATCCCTCTGGCCCCTAAAACATCCCCTAAGCCTCTAGGACACATGTAAATCGATTGTGGGCAGTCCTAGACCTTGTTGTCAAGCTCCTATGGTGAGTGAAACCACTATATAAGGCACTCCAAGTTCATAACTTTTCCTCACACCTTCTCCTGCATTTGTGGATGATTCTGGAGCTCAAGCTTGCTTCCTAGTGATCATATCTCGTGCATAGGACCTCAGTAAGTATTCTTCTTCTTCTCTAATTGAGTTTAGCTAGGTTAATTAGCTAAAAGTCAAACCGTCGTAATTACGGTTTGACTTCGAGATTAGTCAATAATGGCTCAGTCATATCTCGAATTTAAAATAGTTATGAGTTGGTATTTATGTGGGTAATAAAACCTTAAAAGGGTTTCCCCTGATCACCACTCTAACCAGGTCAAATGTCGGGTCAAACCTTTAATTAAAAAGTCAACATAATGCTTAAAATGTCATTTATGCATAATTAGCTATCTAGAACATATATAACCTGTTTGATCATTGTTGTAACTTAGTAATTAGTGTAAGAACATGTCCAAACATGTTCAACCCGACTATTTCCTGTTTAGACCCGGTTCGGAACCGAAAGTCACATAGTTTGACTTTCACTTTGACTTTCAGTTCTGACCCGTTTAGGCATATTTTAGAAATGCCTCAGAGCTTTAATTGGACTAGGATACATGTTAGAATAACCCTCTGTGATTATACCATTAGTTATCCAATTAATATGCATGTTTCCGTTAATTGCTCATATGTTGACCATTATGCCCTTATTACCTTAAAACGTGAATTATGAAAATGTAAAAGTGTAGAAACCTTTGTTACTGATATATAGACTTGCATGCAAAGTTTGACATCAGTTTGACTTGTAGAGTAAGAGTTATGCTCATTATCGCAAAAACTAATGCTTTATGTTAACATAATGGCGTAATTAGCGTATAGCCTAGTTAAATATACTTTTTGGTACCAAATCTTTTACCCACTGATGTAAAATATTATTTTGAGATTTTTAAAGATTTTTAATTAATTTTAGGCTGAGCATAACTCGTAGTCGTAGGCTTAATCCGGTAATTGTCGGTTTTGCCCTTACGGGCCATAAAATGAGTTTTACACATCTAAACGACTCCAAACCTTTTTCTACTAATTGGTTATGATAAATAAATTATTTTAAGCCTTCTGGAAATATAAAAAAAATATCAGATTTAAGTATCAAACCCGGTAATGGCCTTTAATCGCCTTAATTAGCGTTTTTAACACATGGTATGTGTTAAACTCATATTTGACATACCCGGGTTGATACCTACTGATATAAGAGGCAAATTATAATATTTTAACAGTAAGCAAAGGTTGATAAACTCAGACTTCAGTTTTGAGCTTTTCGGCTTATGTGAAATTACCAAAATACCTCTACGGGGCCTAGTTTGGTTAAAGATGATAAATTTCACATATATACTTTAGCCTACTGTTATAACTCATCAAATTGAGTATGTTTGTTGTTTACATCAGACCTGTAACTCAGTTAAACATTTAAACTCTTTTACAAACCTTAAAATGACCAAACTACCCCTACGAGGCATAGTTTGTGTTTAACTAGTTCGGGGCATAACGAAAGACATCCTACTGATGTTACAACATATTTGAAGCATATTAACTTAGGAAACCTGTATATGGCTCTTACGGATACCCGTTACGCATATTACGCGTTCGGCTCGGTTTATGTAACAAGTTTACATAAATTAGCCGAAACGGGTCAAACCTTATCGGTTTTATCTCAAAATCCAGAATGTGAATAGTAAACCCATATTAAACAAGTCTTCAGACTTGTCGGGTCTAAATCACATTCTACCCGGTCTTCGCTTAATCGTGCGTACGAACCGTATCTTGAAACTAGCCGGTCTAAGCTTAAGCTTAATAAAAGACCCGTCAGAATTATAATAGGTTATATTAAACCTTCGTTCCAGATTAGGAGAACCAGTAAAAGATACTTGCCATTCTGCTTATTTTGATTTATACTTGCATCAGGTAAATACTTTTAACTTATTTTCCCTATACGGGCTTGGGTTACGGTACATAGCGTACCGCTTGATCGGGCATCAAATCTCCACGCTTAGTGGGTAGTTGAATAATTTGATCGGCTCGTTTTAAACAGATTTGTTTACTTTACAGCCTTTGGGGGGTTAATGACCATGTCCCGGATATCCCTGGCATCATCTTACGAGATGGCCACGACTTGAGCACGGGGTGTAGGCGTACTCCCGTGTATAACTCACTTAAAGTGGTGTGTCTATTGATCTTTAACCCGGATACGTTCCGGGCTACTGAACGCATAAGTAACATGTAATTCGTTCACAAGATTATAATATTATATAATTCTCCCAAGTTAAATAAAATGATTTATGCGACGTGCATCCAAACCAATTTTCAATCATTTTCCAAAATGAGTCAGTTGAATGTATTTACCAGTGTAAACTGACGTATTTTCCCAAAAAGACTGAATGCAGGTACTAAACGAAACTTGGCTGGATTGTCTCCTAAGCATCAATAGAAGTCTCGCAAGCTTAGGATGCTAGAAGTCTGTTGAACCATAAATGTTATTTTGTTTCGATCCATTCTGTGGATAAACCCCGGATATTGTGACTTTGATTACAATAAATAAATTCGGTTGTATATTATTTTTAAATTGCTTCCGCTGTGCATTATTATATTGTGTTGTTTGACTATTACGTTGCCAACCACGTCACGATACTCCCCCACCGGGCCCACCGGTGACACGTGGAAATCGGGGTGTGACAGGTTGGTATCAGAGCCAACACTGAGTGAATTAAACACTAGCCTTTTGTGTTTAATCTCAGTTACACAATTGCACATATCTAAACCTTCGAGTCTAGACTTATAACTTAGGACAAATTCCACCTTTTCGGTATTTGTTTTGTCTTGTAAATTTTATATTTTTGTTATTGTTATCTCATGCTTTATTGACAGGAATAACAAAGATGCCTCCTAGATTCTTCCGAACACGAGGACGTGGAAAGGGGCCAGTTACCGCCCCCAACGATCATGAAGCTGGACCTTCACGAAGGCGAGCTCCGTCCAACACCGAGAGTGACGACCCTCGGGAAAACCGAAGAAACCAGTTCGAGCCGGCCAGACGGTCGGTTTCGCATGCTTCCACACCGCCTGCTCTAAATCCTTATGAACCCAATAACCCTCAACCGTCTTACATACCACTTCAGAGATCCCTATCTCATCATTCATATGGAGACCCTACACCAGTTTTTAGGGGACAGTTTAACCCGGTTGGGTTCATACCAGAGCCCGTGGGTTTTAACCCACTGGGTCCAGAGGACCACTTTTCAGGAGATCACGCCGACGATATGGACGAGGATACGGACCCCGTCATGCCGGCAAGTGGTACTCCAAACCATCCGATCGAAATCTCCGACGGATCGTCCTTCCACGGATCACCCTATGGTGGTCCAGATAGTTTCCAAGCCCTGTTCGATCAACACCAGTGGTATTATACACCATCACACCACTCGTCGTCTCATGGGCAGCATCAGCAGCAGCAGTCTCATCATCAGAAGGAGCCACAGCCACAGCCGCATCATCAAGATTCATCTGAGGATCACCGCTTTGTGGCAGTTACGCCACCACCTCCACCGCCACCAGTTCAACCGGCACCTCCTCAACCGCCAAGGCGTAGGAGAACCGGTGCACGCATGTCGGTACGACCGGGGGGCTTCAATTTCAGTTCCCCACAACAATCAAGTGCTAGTCACTACCCGCCATACCATGAGGACCCACAAATGGGTGGACCCTCCAACCCTGCTGTACTACAGCCACCACCGGTGGGATTTGAAAACCCAATCCCGGCATATACGAGTGGCATGGCTTACAACCCGTTTGAACCTCCAACGCATCACGACTATGGGTACGCAGAGGCCGATCCATACATGGTAGCAGCAAACTACAACACCCAAGGACCCTATGGGGATCCATGGGGGGTGAGTTACCCGACTCAGGGATACTCGATACCTCCTAGACCCATCATCAGGGCTCAATCGCAGCCACCACGGTTTTCTCCCCCAGAAAGGGAGGAAATTCTTCATAGGTTGCAGCAAGTTGAACGGGAAGCTCACGAGGATCGTAGGGAAAGACAGACGTTCTTCCAAGGGTTGGTTAGTTTGATCAAGGGAAAGAACAAGAAGGATCGTTGAATCCTTCCACAGTTATTTTCTCCTGTATTTATTGCTTGAACCCCTTCGTGATTGTATTGGTATGTTGCTTTTAGCCCCTGCGTGGGCATGCTTATTGTTTGAGCCCCTACGTGGTTGTATTGTTAGTGTGAGTCCCTACGTGGACATGCATGATATTTAGCCCCTGCGAGGGCATGTGTGTTATTTAATCCCTACGTGGGTAAATTGGTAATTTGAAAGACCCATTTAGGGCAAGTGTGTAATGCTTTGAATAAATTAATGGAATGTTATTTTTATGAATTTCAAGGTTTGCCTTTTTGTGCATAAATGATTACAAATGAAATGAATAAATTAAATTTTTTTTTATTAATCTGCCTATGAAATTATTTAATTAAGGATCTTAAAGTGTGAAACCTAGCTTCGTGTCAATTATAAGACCGGGCCAAAATGGTAAGACCTGTTTAAAAAGATTCAAATCCCTGTTAACATCTTAAAACATGTTAACACTCCTGGCAGAAGTGATTCGTTACAATCACATGTCATTTTATATATATAAGGATTCTTTAGAAGATTCCAAACCCAGTTATGTGATCCCTAAATCATGGGTTAAGATCATCAATTAAGATGATCATATTTTTCCATACGTGGTAATATAATGCCTACGGGCTTTGCTCACTTCTACATGAGTCAAAAGACAGTTGTAGCTTTGACTCACTGTCTGAAAAAGGTAATAAAATATATTTAATCCTTAAAAGCCTCGATTCTCTGAAATCATAGCTTATAATTTAAATTGTCCATGTGACTAAGCCTTATGTGCTAATATATATTGTTATTATTTATATTTAGGATAAAATTTTAAATTGAAATCCTAAATTAGTACGATTAATGAATTAACCAATTATGGTCTCTGTTTACCATGGTTAACGAATTACCCTAAGGGGTAATTCCATAATAAACTTCCAAATAAAATATTGTTCTTGTTTTCTGCAACAGCTCAATTCAAATGGCTGACTCAAATGAAATAAATAGCCATCCTGTGGAGCCGAATGAGAACGCCCAGATTACATTAACGGGTGCTGAACTAAAAGCAATCATAGACGGCGCTATCACACAGGCTTTGGATAGAGAGTATGAGGAATACAGTGGTACTCGAAGTAGGACCCACTCTGCATCACATTCAAAGCCCAGGACACATTCTGAGGCTCATAACAAGCCTCCTCCCAAGAAGAATGGACCCAAGAAAGACGGTGATGACCGTCAGTCCACCAACAATCAAAGTGTCCTATCTCAGCATATAGTACTGCATCAAGGACCCCGTAACAAGGGTTGCACTTACAAGTACTTCGTGTCTTGTAAACCCAGGGATTTTACTGGGGAAAAAGGGGCCGTCGACTGTATGACATGGCTGGATGAAATGGACACGGTGGTGGATATCAGCGGGTGCGCTGAAGGGGATATAGTTAAGTTTGTGTCACAGTCCTTCAAGGGGGAAGCATTGGCATGGTGGAGATCTCTAATGGAGGCCTCCAGAAAGATCCCGTTGTATAGCATGTCGTGGGATCAATTCATTGCCCTGATCAAGGAAAACTTCTGCCCTCAACACGAGGTGGAGAAGATAGAATCCGACTTTCTATCCTTGGTGATGAAGAACCTCGATTGTCAAGCTTATCTAACAAGCTTCAATACACTGTCTCGGCTGGTTCCCTACCTGGTAACCCCGGAGCCAAAAAGAATCGCTCGCTTTATTGGTGGTTTGGAACCCGAGATCAAGTCCAGTGTAAAAGCTTCTCGGCCAGTTACCTTCAGGTCTGTAACTGACCTTTCCTTATCCCTCACTCTGGATGCGGTCCGGCAGAGATCGCAGAGGAATAAGGCGGCCGAGAAGAGGAAGCATGAAGATGATGGTTCGCGAAGGTCGAATAAGAAACACCGTGGGAACGGTGATAACAAAAAGGGATCTGAGTCGAGGAAGGAAGGGCATAAGTCTGATGAGAAGCCCAGGTGTAAAATTTGCAAGAAGCAGCACTATGGAAAGTGCAGACTGGAGTCAAGCTCTCAGACTCAGTCAAAATCATTTGCTTGTGGAATTTGCAAGCCCACGGACCATAAAACCCTGGATTGCAAAAAGATAAAAGACGCAACGTGCTACCGTTGCAATGAGAAGGGGCACATCAAGACCAACTGCCCAAAATACAACAAGAAGCCTGAGGAGGCTAAGAAGACTAATGCCAGAGTCTTCAGAATGGACGCGAAAGAAGCTGTGCAGGACGATAATGTCATAACAGGTACTTTCCTTGTAAATGATGTCTTTGCAAGAGTACTTTTTGATTCAGGCGCAGATAAGTCTTTCGTAGATCATAAGTTTTGTAAATTGTTGAATTTACCTGTCAAAACCTTAAACGCAAACTATGAGGTAGAATTAGCAGATGGTACCATAGAAACCGTCACTACTGTGTTAGATGGATGTGTTATATCCATTAAGAACAATTCTTTTCCTCTGTCTCTACTTCCGTTTAAGTTAGCCGGTTTTGACATAGTTCTGGGTATGGACTGGTTATCTCATAACCAGGCCCAAATCGTCTGTAACATGAAGCAAGTAGTGATAAAGACTCCGTCTGGTGAGTCACTTACCATTCGTGGAGATACCCAGTATGGACTACCGGAGCACGTGACTATGCTCAAGGCTTCCAAGTGTTTGAAGAAGGGGTGTGTCATCTACATGGCACAGGTGATTATTGATGAGCCCAAACCGAAGTTAGAAGACATCCCTGTCATTTCTGAATACCCAGAAGTGTTTCCTGAAGATCTACCTGGTTTGCCACCAGATAGACAAGTTGAATTCAGGATAGATATCATCCCCGGAGCGGCACCGGTTGCTAGGGCACCATACAGATTGGCACCCACAGAAATGAAGGAATTGCGGACACAGCTAGATGAATTGCTGGCTAAGGGTTTCATTCGACCTAGTTCATCTCCTTGGGGAGCGCCAATCCTGTTTGTCAAGAAGAAGGATGGGTCGATGCGTCTGTGCATCGACTATCGCGAGCTTAATAAAGTCACGATCAAGAATAGATATCCATTGCCCAGGATCGACGATTTGTTCGATCAGCTTCAAGGGGCAAGTTACTTCTCAAAGATTGATCTGAGGTCAGGCTACCATCAGTTGAAGGTTAAGGATGAAGACGTTCACAAGACTGCATTTAGGACTCGTTATGGTCACTACGAGTTCCTAGTGATGCCTTTTGGGCTCACTAATGCACCAGCCGCGTTCATGGATCTCATGAATCGCGTCTGCAAACCTTACTTAGATAAATTTGTTATCGTCTTCATCGATGACATCCTTATTTACTCTAAGAATCAAGCTGACCACGAGAAACATCTTCGATGTATTCTCAAACTCCTACGCCAGGAGAAGCTCTACGCCAAATTCTCTAAGTGTGAATTTTGGCTACGAGAAGTCCAATTTCTTGGACACGTGGTTAGTAAGCGTGGTATGCAGGTGGATCCCGCTAAAGTTGAAGCTGTTATGAATTGGCAAGAGCCAAAGACGCCTACGGAGATACGTAGTTTCCTGGGATTGGCAGGATATTACAGGCGTTTCATTGAAAACTTTTCAAGGATTGCTGCACCCCTAACCTCCTTAACTAAGAAAAAGGTTAAGTTTATTTGGGGCCCTAAACAGCAAGAATCCTTTGACATTCTGAAGCAAAAGTTGAGCAACGCCCCAGTGCTGACACTGCCAGATGGAATTGAAGACTTTGTGGTTTATTGTGATGCTTCGCACACTGGCATGGGGTGTGTGCTTATGCAGAAAGGCAAGGTGATTGCCTACGCATCAAGACAACTGAAAGTGCATGAAAAGAATTACACCACCCATGACTTGGAGTTGGGTGCCGTTGTATTCGCACTAAAGCTTTGGAGGCACTATCTCTATGGTATCAAATGTGTGATTTATTCTGATCACAAGAGCCTCCAACATCTGTTTAATCAGAAAGAATTGAACATGAGGCAACGCCGTTGGATGGAAACCTTGAATGACTATGATTGTGAAATCAAGTATCATCCCGGCAAGGCGAATGTAGTCGCTGACGCCTTGAGCAGAAAGGAAAGGGTTAAACCCATTCGAATCAATGCCAAGCAAATGGAAATAAAGAACAGTTTGATAGAAAGGGTGTTAGCTACACAGAAGGATGCTGTGTTGGAAGCTAACTATCCAAATGAAAAGTTAGGAGTAACTGAGGAGCAGTTAACTCTTAGCAAAGACGGAATTCTTCGATTAAATGGACGAATATGGGTTCCGATTTTTGGAGGACTTCGTGATGTCATCCTCCAAGAAGCCCACAGCTCCAAATACTCCGTTCATCCTGGAGCTGATAAGATGTACCAGGATTTAAAGGCAAATTATTGGTGGATAGGCTTGAAAAAGTCTGTAGCCGCCCATGTGGCAAAATGCTTGACATGTGCGCAAGTCAAAGCCGAGCATCAGAAACCGTCAGGTTTGCTACAACAGCCTGAACTTCCTACGTGGAAGTGGGAAATGGTAACTATGGATTTTATTACCAAGTTACCCAAGACGAGGAAAGGAAACGATACGATATGGGTTATAGTTGACCGACTGACTAAGTCAGCTCATTTCTTACCCATCAAGGAGACTTATAGCTCCGATATGTTAGCCCAGTTATACGTTGATAAGATTGTAGCCCTACACGGCATACCTGTAGCTATTATCTCTGACCGGGATACTAGGTACACGTCACACTTTTGGAAGAGTTTCCAACAATCTTTGGGCACACGTTTGAACTTTAGTACGGCTTACCATCCTCAGACTGACGGTCAGAGTGAGCGTACTATTCAAACGTTGGAAGACATGCTACGCGCATGTGCGATCGATTTGGGAGGTAGCTGGGATAAGAACCTACCATTGATCGAATTCTCATACAACAATAGCTACCATACCAGCATTAAGGTTGCGCCTTTTGAGGCATTATACGGTAGAAAGTGTAGATCGCCAGTTTGCTGGGCGGAAGTGGGAGAAGTCCAGTTATCAGGACCAGAGATCGTGTTCGAAACAACGGACAAGATTGTCCAGATTCCTAACAATCTCCAAGCTGCCCGGAATAGGCAGAAGAGTTACGCTGATCCAAATCGCAAGGATTTTCACTTCGAAGTAGGTGAAAAAGTCCTACTTAAAGTGTCACCCTGGAAAGGGGTGATGCGGTTTGGTAAGAAAGGCAAACTAAGCCCGAGGTATATAGGACCTTTTGAGGTTATCGAACGTGTCGGGTCAGTTGCCTATAAGCTGAACTTACCAGAAGAGCTCAGTGGAATCCACAATGTGTTCCACATCTGCAATCTAAAGAAGTGTTCCGCTGACGAATCACATGTCATGCCACATACAGATGTGCATATAGACGCGAGCTTAAAATTTGTTGAAAAACCTTTGTCGATTGAAGATCGACAGGTAAGGAAGCTTCGAAGGAAGCATATACCTTTTGTTAAGGTCAAATGGGATGCCCGTAGAGGTCCCGATTATACGTGGGAGGTTGAATCCACGATGAAAGAAAAGTACCCTTACTTGTTTCAGTAAATCTCGGGTCGAGATTTATTTTAAGGGGGTGAGGATGTAACACCTCGGAAATTCACGTCCTATAATATGTTGACACGTGTCATAAAGTTTAAACGTGTGAAAGAAGTATTATGGAAGGACTAAAGTTGACAAACATAGAAAGTATGTGAATATACGTATTCTAAGTGTCAACTGTGAATAATATAATGTACATTAACCCTACACGATGCTCATACCTTCAAACGAATAAATCATGGATCATACGAAGCTAAAAGTGAGTGATTTCAAACTACAGGGACCAAAAGTGTCAACATGTTCAAATTATACCTCTGAGTGACCTTTTGACAAACCCGAAGCTTTGTAAATATTAATTATGCTCACGAGAATGCACCATAAAAATTTCATAAAGTTTCGTTAACGTATGAGAAAGATATGATCAAATTCGTGTGCGAAGCGTTAAAGCGTAAAAGTCGAAAGTTAGGACTTTTCGGGTGAAAATAAAGTTACCCGGGGACTTGGCAAAGTGGGTATATGTTTTAAGGCCTTAGTAGATCGATTGTGGGGGTTAAGAGTGTAATAAATCAGTACCTATTCGAGTTTTGAAGAGCCAAGGACTGAATAACAAATGAAATCAAATGCTGATCTGACCCCGCCGTCGCGCCACGCGAGGGGTCCCTCGCGTCACGCGAGGGATGCCCAGAACCGTGAAACATGGACTGTTGTCTGCCAATGCGTTTGTGCGCGACTTTAACCGAATTTTCACATCCCTCTGGCCCCTAAAACATCCCCTAAGCCTCTAGGACACATGTAAATCGATTGTGGGCAGTCCTAGACCTTGTTGTCAAGCTCCTATGGTGAGTGAAACCACTATATAAGGCACTCCAAGTTCATAACTTTTCCTCGCACCTTCTCCTGCATTTGTGGATGATTCTGGAGCTCAAGCTTGCTTCCTAGTGATCATATCTCGTGCATAGGACCTCAGTAAGTATTCTTCTTCTTCTCTAATTGAGTTTAGCTAGGTTAATTAGCTAAAAGTCAAACCGTCGTAATTACGGTTTGACTTCGAGATTAGTCAATAATGGCTCAGTCATATCTCGAATTTAAAATAGTTATGAGTTGGTATTTATGTGGGTAATAAAACCTTAAAAGGGTTTCCCCTGATCACCACTCTAACCAGGTCAAATGTCGGGTCAAACCTTTAATTAAAAAGTCAACATAATGCTTAAAATGTCATTTATGCATAATTAGCTATCTAGAACATATATAACCTGTTTGATCATTATTGTAACTTAGTAATTAGTGTAAGAACATGTCCAAACATGTTCAACCCGACTATTTCCTGTTTAGACCCGGTTCGGAACCGAAAGTCACATAGTTTGACTTTCACTTTGACTTTCAGTTCTGACCCGTTTAGGCATATTTTAGAAATGCCTCAGAGCTTTAATTGGACTAGGATACATGTTAGAACAACCCTCTGTGATTATACCATTAGTTATCCAATTAATATGCATGTTTCCGTTAATTGCTCATATGTTGACCATTATGCCCTTATTACCTTAAAACGTGAATTATGAAAATGTAAAAGTGTAGAAACCTTTGTTACTGATATATAGACTTGCATGCAAAGTTTGACATCAGTTTGACTTGTAGAGTAAGAGTTATGCTCATTATCGCAAAAACTAATGCTTTATGTTAACATAATGGCGTAATTAGCGTATAGCCTAGTTAAATATACTTTTTGGTACCAAATCTTTTACCCACTGATGTAAAATATTATTTTGAGATTTTTAAAGATTTTTAATTAATTTTAGGCTGAGCATAACTCGTAGTCGTAGGCTTAATCCGGTAATTGTCGGTTTTGCCCTTACGGGCCATAAAATGAGTTTTACACATCTAAACGACTCCAAACCTTTTTATACTAATTGGTTATGATAAATAAATTATTTTAAGCCTTCTGGAAATATAAAAAAAATATCAGATTTAAGTATCAAACCCGGTAATGGCCTTTAATCGCCTTAATTAGCGTTTTTAACACATGGTATGTGTTAAAATCATATTTGACATACCCGGGTTGATACCTACTGATATAAGAGGCAAATTATAATATTTTAACAGTAACCAAAGGTTGATAAACTCAGACTTCAGTTTTGAGCTTTTCGGCTTATGTGAAATTACCAAAATACCCCTACGGGGCCTAGTTTGGTTAAAGATGATAAATTTCACATATATACTTTAGCCTACTGTTATAACTCATCAAATTGAGTATGTTTGATGTTTACATCAGACCTGTAACTCAGTTAAACATTTAAACTCTTTTACAAACCTTAAAATGACCAAACTACCCCTACGGGGCATAGTTTGTGTTTAACTAGTTCGGGGCATAACGAAAGACATCCTACTGATGTTACAACATATTTGAAGCATATTAACTTAGGAAACCTGTATATGGCTCTTACGGATACCCGTTACGCATATTACGCGTTCGGCTCGGTTTATGTAACAAGTTTACATAAATTAGCCGAAACGGGTCAAACCTTATCGGTTTTATCTCAAAATCCAGAATGTGAATAGTAAACCCATATTAAACAAGTCTTCAGACTTGTCGGGTCTAAATCACATTCTACCCGGTCTTCGCTTAATCGTGCGTACGAACCGTATCTTGAAACTAGCCGGTCTAAGCTTAAGCTTAATAAAAGACCCGTTAGAATTATAATAGGTTATATTAAACCTTCGTTCCAGATTAGGAGAACCAGTAAAAGATACTTTCCATTCTGCTTATTTTGATTTATACTTGCATCAGGTAAATACTTTTAACTTATTTTCCCTATACGGGCTTGGGTTACGGTACATAGCGTACCGCTTGATCGGGCATCAAATCTCCACGCTTAGTGGGTAGTTGAATAATTTGATCGGCTCGTTTTAAACAGATTTGTTTACTTTACAGCCTTTGGGGGGTTAATGACCATGTCCCGGATATCCCTGGCATCATCTTACGAGATGGCCACGACTTGAGCACGGGGTGTAGGCGTACTCCCGTGTATAACTCACTTAAAGTGGTGTGTCTATTGATCTTTAACCCGGATACGTTCCGGGCTACTGAACGCATAAGTAACATGTAATTCGTTCACAAGATTATAATATTATATAATTCTCCCAAGTTAAATAAAATGATTTATGCGACGTGCATCCAAACCAATTTTCAATCATTTTCCAAAATGAGTCAGTTGAATGTATTTACCAGTGTAAACTGACGTATTTTCCCAAAAAGACTGAATGCAGGTACTAAACGAAACTTGGCTGGATTGTCTCCTAAGCATCAATAGAAGTCTCGCAAGCTTAGGATGCTAGAAGTCTGTTGAACCATAAATGTTATTTTGTTTCGATCCGTTCTGTGGATAAACCCCGGATATTGTGACTTTGATTACAATAAATAAATTCGGTTGTATATTATTTTTAAATTGCTTCCGCTGTGCATTATTATATTGTGTTGTTTGACTATTACGTTGCCAACCACGTCACGATACTCCCCCACCGGGCCCACCGGTGACACGTGGAAATCGGGGTGTGACACTTGTCCACTCGACGTTCCGGTATCCTTTCCTATAGAGTTCAATTTAAGACATGTTTAGAACTCTCTTTAAACCTTACTTCGCATAATACACCGAAACATCATAATTATGCGTTAAATCTTTAAATTTCTATTTTAAGCCTTCTTTGAGGCATTTTCACAAATACCTTAAGGGCAGATTTTTTTCACATGATTATATGACAAGTTTCTAGCTTATCATTTAGCCCTAATTTCACCTCAATCAACATTTTACATGATTGTTAGCTTCTAGATTTCTGAAATCACTTCCAAATTATCAAATTACACAAGATTAACACCCAATATCCTAGTGTTCATCAATTTACACATAACCCATTAATCACCTACAATGGTGTTCATGGATTTACCAAGATTTCTTAAGATTTCAACTTATATTGATCTAGGGTTTGGCCTTAGACACTATAGTTGTTCCTTAATCATCATAACATACACATGCAACCCTAATTTCAGATTTTTCCCAATTCATGAAAATTTCAAGTTGAGAGTTTTCCTTAAATTTTACATACCTTGTAATCCTCTTGTGATGAGGATCACGATTCTATGCTCGGATTTTCGTTTGGACCAGATTTGCACCTCCAATTTGAGAGTTCAAGTAGATTTTTGAGAGTTTGAAAGTGGGGGTGTCGCCCCTGCTTGTTCTAGTCGACCAGACATCCCATTTAGGGGTGTTTGGTTTGTTTTTATTTGTTTTAATTAAACTCAAGTTTCATTTCTTACAACTTAAGCCCCTCAACTTTGTTCATCATATTGTTTAGTAGCTTTTAACCCTATCATAGGCTATTTCTAATCTTTTAACTAACTAGGTTAGAAATGTCTAGTTAGTAAATTCTCGTTTATTTTTACTTTATAATTCTAATATAAAGTTTTATATTTTTCGGGGTGTTACAAGTCCACCCCCCTTAAAAAGGGTTTCGTCCCCGAAACCGAAGTACGTACCAAATAATGTAGGGTGAAGACGTCGCATCTCCTCTTCGGACTCCCACGTAGTGTCCGAACCTTTCCTATGCTCCCATTTGACTTTGACTTGGTCAATTTGTTTATTTCGTAAATGTTTGACCTTTCGGTCTAAAATCTCCACCGGTCTCACCGCATAATTCAGACTATTATCCACTTCGATATCATCGTAATGGATATAGGTCGTTTCGTCTGCTAGGCACTTTCGTAATTGTGACACGTGAAACGTGCCATGAATCCCATTTAATTCCTCCGGTAACTCAAGGCGGTAAGCTACCTTGCCAACCCTTCCAATAATTTTAAATGGCCCAATAAACCTCGGGCTTAGCTTCCCCCTTTTTCTGAATCTAATAACGCCCTTCCAAGGGGAAACTTTTAGCATGACCATGTCGCCAACCTGGAATTTGATTGGCCTATTCCTTTTATCCGCATACGCCTTTTGCCTATCTTGAGTCGCTTTCAAGTGTGCCCGAACTATATCGATCTTTTCATTCGTGGCTCGTACTATATCTTGGTGAGCGAGTTCACGTGGACCCACTTCACCCCAACATACCGGGGTTCGACACTTCCTACCATAAAGCATTTCGTACGGTGCCATCTTAATACTAGATTGGTAGCTGTTATTATACGAGAACTCGACTAACGGTAGGTGAACATCCCAACTTCCTCCAAAGTCGATTATACACGCCCGTAGCATGTCCCCCAATGTTTGTATCGTTCTTTCACTCTGTCCATCCGTTTGGGGATGGTACGCAGTGCTAATGAACAATTTGGTTCCCATTTGCCCTTGGAAATCCCGCCAGAAATTTGAGGTAAACCGGGTATCCCTATCAGACACGATGGATACCGGCACCCCATGACGTGCTATTATTTCATTCGTGTAAACCTTTGACATCTTTTCTGACGTATAAGTCTCACGGATCGGAATGAAGTGAGCACTTTTCGTCAATCTATCCACCACTACCCATATGGCATCAAAACCACGATTTGTTTTAGGCAACTTGGTTAGTAGGTCCATTGTGATATGTTCCCATTTCCAAACCGGAATTTCTAACGGTTGGAGTTTGCCATATGGTTTCTGATGCTCCGCCTTGACTTGTAAACATGTCAAGCATTTTTCCACATACTTCGCCACATCCCTCTTCATTCCAGGCCACCAATAATTTTGTTTCAGATCATTGTACATCTTGGTCGCACCCGGATGAATTGAATATCGAGATTTATGAGCTTCATTAAGTAGAAGCGCCTTCACCCCACAAGTATGTGGGACCCATATCCTTCCGGATCGAGTCTTCAACCCATTATTCCCATCCGACAAATCTTTCATCTGACCGATTATTCTTTCTTTCTTCCAATTCTCTTATTTCATTGCTTCTAATTGCGCCTCTCGAATACGTTCAAGTATACCCGAGGTCACCACGAGTTGCATCGACCTTACTCGTATTGGGACATAGTCTGCTTTTCTGCTCAGAGCATCCACCACCACATTAGCCTTTCCGGGGTGATAATGTATTTCACAATCAAAGTCTTTCACCGTTTCTAGCCATCGCCTTTGTCGCATATTTAACTCCTTCTGGTCGAAGAAATATTTCAAACTCTTGTGATCGGTGAATATAGTGCACTTTACCCCATATAAGTAGTGCCTCCATATCTTTAAGGCAAATACCACCGCAGCCAATTCAAGATCATGCGTGGGATATTTCTTCTCGTGTATCTTCAATTGTCTCGAGGCATAAGCTATAACTTTGCCCCGTTGCATCAAAACGCATCCGAGCCCCGATAGTGAAGCATCCGAATAAACCACCATATCTTCGACTCCGTCCGGCAATGTCAGTACCGGAGCTTGAGTTAACTTTTCCTTTAGCGTTTGAAACGCTTTTTCTTGATCGACACCCCAAATGAACTTTTCTTTCTTTTGGGTTAGATTTGTTAGTGGTGACGCAATCTTGGAGAAATCTTGAATGAATCTCCCGTAGTATCCCGCAAGCCCCAAAAAGCTTCTAATTTCCGAAGGGTTCTTCGGGGAATTCCATTTTGACACAGCCTCGATCTTGGACGGATCCACCAATACTCCGTCGGCACTTATGACGTGGCCGAGAAATTGTACCTCTCGTAACCAAAAGGCACATTTAGAGAATTTTGCATATAACCTCTCTCGCCTAAGTGTCTCCAACACCTCTTGTAAATGGTGTGCATGTTCCGCTTCATTTTTCGAATACACCAAGATGTCATCGATGAACACGATGACCGACTTATCCAACATTGGCTTGCAAACCCGGTTCATGAGGTCCATAAAAGCCGCGGGTGCATTTGTTAGCCCAAATGACATCACGAGGAATTCGTAATGTCCGTATCTCGTGCGGAAAGCCGTCTTCGGCACATCTTCTTCTTTGACCTTTAGTTGGTGATACCCAGATCTAAGGTCAATTTTTGAAAACTAGTTCGCACCTTGTAATTGGTCGAATAAATCATCTATCCTCGGGAGCGGGTATCGGTTCTTTACCGTGAGTTTGTTTAACTCCCGGTAATCGATACACATGCGCATGCTCCCGTCTTTCTTTCTCACGAACAATACCGGTGCGCCCCAAGGAGACACACTCGGCCTTATGAATCCCTTATCAAGCAGGTCTTGAATTTGGGACATTAACTCTTGTAATTCCGACGGTGCGAGTCGGTACGGGGCCTTTGCTACGGGTTTTGCGCCCGGAATCAACTCGATCCCGAACTCTACTTCCCGTTCAGGCGGTATCCCCGGCAAATCCTCCGGAAACACGCCTTCATAATCCCGTACTACCGGTACATCTTCAATCTTTCGCGATTCCTTCTCGGGCTCATTTGCGTATATCATGAACGCCTTGCATCCTCGCTTCATAAGCTTGTGAGCTTTCAACATTGAACACACTATGGGGTTACCTCCCTTTTCGCCATAAATGGTGACGTGTTTTCCGCTCGGAGATGTTAGTTTTATCTTTTTACGAAAACACACGACTTTTGCATGGTGCTGGGCCAGCCAATCCATCCCAACGACTACTTGAAATTCTCCCATTGACATCGGGATTAGGTCTATCAAGTATTCCTCATCGTCGATGCTTAATTTGCAGCCTCGACAAACATCACAAACTATAAAACTTTTGTTGTCCCCTATTTCAACTTCTAAGGGCACATGTAATTTCGTTAATACAAATGAAGGATGTCGAATAAATCCATGCGAAATGAAGGATTTATTCGCACCCGTATCAAACAATACACGTGCTGGAATTGAGTTAATTGTGAATATACCTGAAACCACATCAGGTTCTGTCTTCGCTTCAGCCGCGGTAAGTTGGAAGGACCTAGCCTTCGCTTTAGGAGCTTCTGTTGGAGACTCTTTTGTGTCTCTCTTTCCCACCAACTCGGGGCATTCAGATTTCTTGTGACCGGGTTGATAACACTTGTAACAAACAGAAACTTTCCCGGGACATAGTGATGCGGTGTGCCCCGTCTTCCCACATACCGGGCACGGCTTGTCTTTGAAGCGGCACTCGCCTTTGTGCCCTTTACCACACACTTTGCAACTCGGCGACCCGCCTTTAGCATCCACTTTCTTTCCCGATTCAGTAGTTCTAGCTTTCTTTGTAGGGCTTGGATTCACATCCTGTGCCCTTCGTTCACCTCTCTCCACTTGTTTCTTTAACTCGATTTCCCGCTCCCGGGCGGTGTTGATAATCTCCGTGAGGGTTTCGTATTTTGACGGAGTCATAAATTCCCGGTACTCGGCACTCAGCATGTTGTAATAGTAATATATCTTTTGCTCTTCAGTGGTGACTAACTCGTCACAAAATCTCAGCTTATCCATGAAGATGCCCGTGATCTTATCAATTGTTTCACCCTTTTGTCTCAGCTGGATGAATTCTTCTTTGATTCTGTTAATAACCGCTTTGGGACTGTGGTGTTTAAGGAATGGTACCTTAAACTTGTCCCAAGTCATAGCCCTCGCCGCTTCGGCTCTCATTTCCTTCTTTTTGTTATCCCACCAATCCTTGGCTTGATTTCTCAATTGACCCGTTCCGTAAGCAACAAAGTCACCTACGTCACAATGGGTTCGTTCAAACACTCCTTCAACATCACTTATCCATCTTTGGCAAATTATCGGGTCAACCTCCCCGTTATAGATTGGCGGTTTACACGCCATGAATTCTTTGTACGAACATCCTTTGCGTTCTCCCGTTTTCTCCCTCATAAGGTTGACAATATCCTCCAACCTTTTAACTTGCTCTTCAACAAGCGACAACACCGTGTTTTGAATTTTGTCTATAAACCCGGATAGACTTCCTTCAATTGCCTTTCCTACCTCTTCGGCAATTGTCTCTTTCATTTGTTCGGTGCTTGTTTGCACCGGATTATCATCATTCCCATCAGACATCTTGAAGCTGAAATGTTTACATTTAAACATTAAACATTTCCTTTATAATATTGCTTCATTTGTTTCGGTTTAGCCAAGTTCCTAACTTGCTTTAACCGTTCACACTTAATGCACTTTCCGGGTTTGAGTGTGTTAACACACTCTTCCCATGCATCTCAATTTATTTCCCATACTTACATAAGGTATAATCTACTAACATAAATAAGTTAATTCTTACCGGACGATCGATCAAGCTTAAACCGAACACTTTGTTGACAACCTTAAGCTCTGATTACCAACTTGTAACACCCATCTTTTATTTAAAGTAATAGTGCGATATATATAATATTACGATCATTTTATACCATAAGATCCAAAAGTTAAATATTAGAGTAACCGACATTAGTTTTCTACCGACTAGTTTAAACATCCAAAAGTTGTTTAGCAATCACTTTACATCATAACATTTTTCAAAACGAGCTAATTTATGCGGAAGCTTCAAAAGTATGTGTTCGGTTCTTCAAAGGCTTGCTTGATCGTCATCCATTATCCTTGAGTACCTATAAACTGAAATGTTTGCATAAAACATTTGTATTAGAAAACTTAGAAATAAAACTTAATTGAAACTAGAATCAAAGTGGATTCAAATAGTTGCAATTATACAAAACTTACAAATTTTTGTCAGGCTCTACCGTAACTTACGGTCCTACCGTAAGTTACGGTAGTCAATTTAAAACAATGTTCCACCGTAACTCAGAAGAGTTCCACCGTAAATCTTTAACCTCTACCGTAAGTTACGGTGGTACCGTAACTTACGGTAGGCTCTGCAAACACTTGTTTTGACTGTTTTTGTTGTTTGCTTCACCCACACAATTTCTCAAATCTTTCATTCTATCAAACCAACATTCTAATTTCTCATGTTTTAATATGTCAATATTTAATCGATAACAATAAACAAATCAATCAAATTACGAAGCAAAATCCATGCTTTATTTGATTATTTGACCCGTTTGGCTCGTCTAAGGAATCCTCCATTTTGACGACTACCAACGAGTTTCAACCAAATTTGTTCTACTATTCCATATAGCGACATCAACGCTTTAATTCAAAACAACCCTTATTCAAAAATTCAATTACGCATTTAATAATCATCAAAATCTACTTAATGTAACGGGTCAAGTTACATACCTTAGTGTACGCCCTTCAACCGCAAATCACCACCGGCTTGTCCACTCGACGTTCCGGTATCCTTTCCTATAGAGTTCAATTTAAGACATGTTTAGAACTCTCTTTAAACCTTACTTCGCATAATACACCGAAACATCATAATTATGCGTTAAATCTTTAAATTTCTATTTTAAGCCTTCTTTGAGGCATTTTCACAAACACCTTAAGGGCTGATTTTTTTCACATGATTATATGACAAGTTTCTAGCTTATCATTTAGCCCTAATTTCACCTCAATCAACATTTTACATGATTGTTAGCTTCTAGATTTCTGAAATCACTTCCAAATTATCAAATTACACAAGATTTAACACCCAATATCCTAGTGTTCATCAATTTACACATAACCCATTAATCACCTACAATGGTGTTCATGGATTTACCAAGATTTCTTAAGATTTCAACTTATATTGATCTAGGGTTTGTCCTTAGACACTATAGTTGTTCCTTAATCATCATAACATACACATGCAACCCTAATTTCAGATTTTTCCCAATTCATGAAAATTTCAAGTTGAGAGTTTTCCTTAAATTTTACATATCTTGTAATCCTCTTGTGATGAGGATCACGATTCTATGCTCGGATTTTCGTTTGGACCAGATTTGCACCTCCAATTTGAGAGTTCAAGTAGATTTTTGAGAGTTTGAAAGTGGGGGTGTCGCCCCTGCTTGTTCTAGTCGACCAGACATCCCATTTAGGGGTGTTTGGTTTGTTTTTATTTGTTTTAATTAAACTCAAGTTTCATTTCTTACAACTTAAGCCCCTCAACTTTGTTCATCATATTGTTTAGTAGCTTTTAACCCTATCATAGGCTATTTCTAATCTTTTAACTAACTAGGTTAGAAATGTCTAGTTAGTAAATTCTCGTTTATTTTTACTTTATAATTCTAATATAAAGTTTTATATTTTTCGGGGTGTTACACATCAGCAGGAACTCTTCGTTCTCATCATACTCAGCATAGTTTAGAGAATTTTCTTCTGTAGGACATTCATACTGGAAGTGTCCTAGTTTATGGCATTTGTAACATTCAACCATGGATTTATCAAAGGATCCACGGCCACGCCCCCTACCTCTTCCTCTAGCTGATGTAGATCTGCCTCTTCCACGACCTCTTCCGAATGAGCCTTCTTGTTCCACCTTAAGAACTTGCTCTTCGCTTGGTTTTTTCAGAATTTTCTGTTCATGCACCAGGAGAGAGCTTTGTAGCTCATCAACCGTCATGACATCCAGATCCTTAGATTCCTCAATTGAGCAAACTACAAAATTGAAGTTTTCAGTGAGGGTTCTTAGGATCTTCTCCACGATTTGCACATCTGTCATTGCTTCACCACACATCCTCATTTCATTCGCTGTCACCATCACCCGACTCACATAATCATTGATGCCTTCTCCATTCTTCATTTCAAGAGTCTCAAAGACTCTTCGAAGCCTTTGTAGTTGAGCACGCTTCACCCGAGCACTCCCTTGATACTTGGTCTTCATGGCATCCCATACTTGTTTTGAGGTTTCCTTCTTGGTGATCGTCTTCAGAATCGCCTTGTCAATGGACCGGAAGAGATAATTCAGCACCTTTAGATCCTTCAACTTGTTGTCTTCGAAATGTTTCTGTTGGACAGGAGTGGCTTGCTCTCCATGTTTGATCACCTGGTATCCTTCTGACACAACAGTCCAGCATTCCTTCGAGCGAATCAAGTTTTCCATAACCATACTCCAATGGTCATAGTCACCATCAAACTTGGGCACATGGGTTGCTGAAAATTGATTTCCTTCTTCCGCCATTGAATACAACCGCAGTCGTATCTTCTGTTTCTCTCAGCACTCTAATGGATCTCACAAGTTGCGCTCTGATACCACTTGAAGTGTCAAGCCAGTAATCAAGCACAATATTTTAGAATGCATGCACTTCATTAACCGAAACAAGCTATAAATAGCTGAACAATACAACGGCTAGAAACAGAAACAACTAAAAACTAGGAACACGTAACCACTACTCAAGACCCACTATGCAACTAACAGACTCAACTAAAGACCCGGACAAAACAAGAGACCCGGAACAAACTAGTGACCCGGATAACCTTTATTCATCAGAATCCAAAACCCACGTAACCACGTATGCATGCATGACCCAATAAAAACAACAATTATAAAAACTATATATCACCCTTGTAAAATAACATTTGTCTTCGTATCTAATATAAACTTTGTCAGCATTCATCAATATGACAAACGCTTTCAAGTCTTCATGCATAATAAAAAAAAAAACAAAAAAGAAAAACATCCCAGCAAACGTCATTATACAAGTTTTTCAAGTGTTTTAAAACACTATTTTACAACCATAGCATAAACATGTATGACATTAATGCTGCATTAAAAAAAGAAAAATAACAACAAACACACACATCATGGAACAACAGGTTTCTTGTCCCAAACCTCTCTGGTCTCGGCTAAATCCGGACAATAACGTTCAGCCAATATGTCAACTTGTTCACCGAACGTTTTACTCCCGTAATCCCCAATGTGTTTCACCATTTGATTCCATCTTTTTAAACAAACATCACCAGGCCTATGTTCAAGAACGTTATCCCAATCAACATCGTCAACACAACCAGCATCCAATTCATAAAGCGCACCGATCATTCGATAATCATCAGCATCAGACCATTTCTTTTCCGCCACCAGTGATGATGTCAGCTGATTATACCACTTCTCGCAACACGTCGCATCACTTCTAGTCGATAACTTCTCACTGATCGCAGTCCAAGGAATATTATCTCTCAACATCCCGTGCTTCGACTTTTTCTTCTCTTCACCGCTAATTTTCATTTGTAAATCCAAATTCACAAGATCGTACAAGTTTTGGTACTCTTCTTGACTCCATCTTCCGCCTTTTAAATTCGCCAATTTAATTCTTCGCCACGTGTCCTTCACATGAAACCTGTGCTTACCGAGCTCCTCAGCAATTTTCTTCCAGTCGTTACCGTATTTTTCATGAAACTCTTTCAGCGATTCGATCTCTTCCGATGTCCATGACCGGGTTTCGGCCCGTTCGAACAAATTGTGGGCCCGGTAATAGACAGCTGTGTGAGGGCGGTACGGTATACAAAGCCCGATTTCTTGCCAACAGTTTTTCATTCCCTTGTGAGATCTACAGTTTAAGACCATCTTTAAACCTTCGTCTCCCAAACCTTTTGTTGTTACGTAATCAAGAACAGCTTGTTTTATTATTGCGTCTTCTTCTGGTGTAAATCTTTTACCTCGTACTAAACCGTCTTCGTTTGTTTCATTCTCGGGTTCCGTATCTGACGTCGGGAAGACTTCTATGTGACCCGAGAAGCTAACTTTCTTCGATTTGGATTTCGATTTCGATTTTGCTTTAGGTTTCTCTGTGTTGTTTATGACAGACTCTGTTTTCTTCGTTTTCTTTTTCTTATTGGTTTTCTTGATATCTTCTTTTTCTTTTTTTTCAGGTTTCAGGTCACGATCTTTCTCTACATCGGGCCCAGCATTTTGGTCCGATTCATTTTCTTGTACTTGTGCTTCCTCAGAAGAATATTTTCTCTTCTTTTTCTTATTCTTCTTCTGTGAATCATCATTTACTAAATTACCCTTATCATGTTGATCTTCATCACTATCGTCTTTTGATTCTGCTTTCCTCTTCTTCTCCTTATGTTTATCGCTTTTTTTCTTCATTAAAAGATCTTCATCTGTTTCTCCGTCATCTTTTGAGTCTGATTTCCTCTTCTTCTCCGTATGTTTATCCCTTTTTTTCTTCTTTGTATAGTTGCTGTCTGTTTCTACATTGCTGTTACCATCACCAAATGACATTAGATCATCAGTCATGTTCTTGTTTTTCTTTGATTTCTTTTTCATCTTCACGGGTTTGTCATCAGCATGTTCAACTATCTTGCCCATTTTTATCCTTCCTACATGAGAAAAAGTTAAAACAAGATAAACACAGAGATAATGTGGGATACGAATATATAACATAATATCCACGAACTTAAGAATTGGGTATTACAGACTGCCAACTGGTATGCAATTACACTCAAATCATTAGAAAATTTACAAAGTACTAAAACAAAACAGGTAAACGTGTGCGGTTGGTTCAGATATGAATGATTAATGTTAGTTGTATTATTTAGTTAGTTTAGGCCCTAGTATGTTATTTATATTTATTTGTTAGTCCCTCTCTCTTCCTATATATAGAGGGACCCATTACTTGTATATATACACTTTTCATAATACGAATTCAGATTTCACATTCATATCATTTACATGGTATCAGAGCTAAAGGTAGTTTAGCTCAAGAATATCCTCATTCGGGTGACCATTTCCGTCTCTCAGTCAAGAAAATTCGTAGTATGCTCTGTGGTTGCAGCTAAGTCTGACCTTCCACATCAGAAATGGATTCTCTTTCATACCATTTCCGGTCACCACCAGTTCCGTCCTAAAAACCCGTTCTAGTTCTGTTCCAACACCCAAAACCACCACAACCCGTCACCTACTTTTTCAGATCCATTCTTTTTCCGGCGAGTTAACATACACCACCACCACCATCGTGCTCGGAATCTCCCGATCTACAAAACCCCTCAAACCGCGCCGCCATCCGCCGCTCCACGCGCCCCCACGCGCCACCACCTCTTCCGCCACCGTAATACACGCGCCGCGCGTGACGGCGCGTCGCCACCCCTCCGGCCGCCGTCTTTTTTCCAGTCTGATCGGAATTACCTCCCCGTCCATCCCGTCAGGTTAATTTTTCGATCCGATAACTTTTTCGTTTCTGCCTCGTTTAGCGTGTTCGTATTCCAGTTCAATTTTTCAAGTTCTGTTTGAATATCATTTTAAAATGGGAGATGATAAGAAGAATACGGTGGAAAACCAAATTGCTCCAGGTATTATCAACTATGCCTCCGTTTTACGTATTCCTGTTAAGCTAGACTCGAGCAACTGGAGTTCATGGAGCCTCTTTGTCCAAAAAGGTCTTGCAAGTGTGGACAAAGAGGACCATCTAACAGAACCACCCCCTGATCCAACTCCTCGGGAATGGCGTATTGACGATAGTGGGATACAAATGGCTCTATGGAATTCCACGGAGCCACAAATCCTCACTATCGCTCAAAACTTCCCTACAGTAAAGGCAATGTGGGATCACCTGTCTTCATCCTTCTCAGCTAAGGAATCTTTGTCCCATGCCTATTCTGTTGTTCAAGCCTTCACCCGGGCGGAACAAGGTGACTCCACCTTCACCGATTACTTTACTCGTTTCTCAAAGCTTCAAGATGAGTTACGAGCCCTTTTCCCACCTACTGCTGATTTAAAGGTTCAGGAGGAGCGTAACACCAAAATGGACGTCATGATGTTTATTGCGGGTTTATCACCTAAGTATGCAAGTGCACGTCCATTATTGCTAAGTAACTCTACCGCTATTTCATCTGTGGCATCCACATATCACCTATTGCGCGAAATGTATGGTGCGGACGCATCTCCAACTGATATGTCTGCCTTGGTCAGTAAGGGTACAGGGCAAAGTTCTTATATGAAGAAAGGCACTGGACGAGGCACTGGGGGACATGGTGGTAATCTTGTATGTCACTTGTGTCATGAACCTGGACATGCAAGGTACAACTGCCCGAACAACTGCCATTATTGCAAGCTACCAGGGCATACAAAGCATAATTGCCCAAACTGTGCTCCTGGATCTCAACCAAAAGCTCGACTAGCTTCTACTGGTGAGTCTTCTCCTACTGGTGCGTGTTCTGACCCAACTACTGGTACTGCCTACACGTTGAGCGTGGAGGATCTCAGTAGACTTCAACAACTGTTGGCCTCACAGTCGCCTGCTCCTAGCCCACAAGCCAGCTTGGTCAATTCAGGTATACTTTCTTATCTTGACTTATCCTGGATTATTGATTCTGGAGCTACTCATCACATGACTGGGATTCAGGATCTTCTTTCTAGCCTACGTACTGGTTCTCACCCACCAGTTCGTCTTGCTGATGGATCCTCATGCCCAGTCCGTGGCATTGGATCGGTTAGTAATTCGAAAGACCTAAACCTTTCTTCTGTCTTGTTGGTTCCTAAATTCCCTGATAACCTTTGTTCGGTAAGTCAAATTACCAAACAAAATAACTGCTCCGTAACCTTTTATCCTACTCACTGCATTTTTCAGGAACTAGGGACGAACCGGCTGATTGGCATAGGTTTTGAATCAGGAGGCCTCTACCGTATGTCTTTACCGTCACACCCTAAAGCCAACATATGTGATTCCAGTATCAGGGAGGCTCACTGCCGGCTAGGCCACCCTTCTGCAGCGGTTCTGAGGCAAATGAGACCGGATTTTCCATCTTCCTTTGATTTTCATTGCGAGTCATGTCAGCTTGGTAAACATACCAGGCGTCCCTATCCCCCTAGAGTGTCTAATCGAGTCAGTACGTTGTTTGAACTTGTGCATTCTGATGTCTGGGGCCCATGTCCCACAAAATCGACTTTGGGTTTTCAATATTTTATCACCTTTATCGATGATTATTCGCGTGCTACTTGGGTTTATCTATTGAAATCTCGTGCTGAAATATATTCAATATTTCGTGAATTTCATGCTTACGTTAAAACTCAATTTCAAACCTCAATTAAAACCTTGCGTACAGACAATGCAAAATAATATTTGTCGACCGACTTTTCTTCTTACTTAAAATCTAATGGCATTATTCACGAGTCGTCTTGTGTTTACACACCACAACAAAATGGTGTCGCTGAACGCAAGAACCGACACTTATTAGACATCACTCGCACTCTCATGATTCATTCTCATGTTCCTCATCGTTTCTGGGGAGACGCTGTCCTTACTGCCGCTTATCTTATTAACCGTATGCCCTCACCCGTCATTCATGGTCAAACCCCATTTTCTATCCTTTTTCCTAAAGGAACTATGTTTCCACTTCCACCCAAAATATTTGGATGTGTTGCATATGTTCATGATCATCGTCCAGGGACCCCTAAACTTGATGCCAGAGCCATTCGTTGTATCTTTGTGGGTTACTCACGTGTCCAGAAAGGTTATCGGTGTTATAGTCCTTCTCTTCGTCGTTACTTTACTAGTTCCGACGTTACTTTCCATGAGGAATGTCCCTTCTTTCCTACATCCTCTACTCCTGTGTCAGATCCATTTCCAGAACCTGATCTTCCCGAATCTCCTTTCATCCCTGTTGTTCCTTTGTCCTCTGTTCTGTCTACCCCTCCGGTCTCAGACACCACAGTTCCAACTTCTGCAGATTCGGGGCTACCGACAGATCCTCCACCATTACTCTTCACATATGCTAGGCGAGGTAAGGAATCAACAACAGAGACTCTTGATTCACAACCAGCCTCTACATCTGGTACGTCCACAGTTCCACCACCTGACTCTGAACCTGTTTCACCATTACCAGAAACCGTTGCCTATGATCCTCCAGGTGCACCATTTCCTGATATACCTATTCCCTTTCGAAAAGAACCTAGACATACCACCCGTTATCCCATCCAGGATTATGTTGCTTATGCTCACCTATCCACGGAGTCTCATGCCTTCACCACTTCACTTGATTCCTATCCGATTCCCAAAAATGTGATGACAGCTCTCGCTCACCCAGGATGGCGTCAAGCTATGGAAGAAGAGCTTGGGGCTTTAAGGACTAATCATACATGGGATCTTGTAACGCTTCCGCCAGGAAAGCGTGTTGTTGGTTGTCGTTGGGTCTTCACGGTTAAACTTAACCCTGACGGTTCTCTACATCGTCTGAAAGCTCGTTTGGTAGCTAAAGGCTACTCTCAAGCTTATGGTATTGATTATGACGAGACTTTCTCTCCGGTTGCCAAAATGCCCTCTGTGCGTATTTGTATTGCTCTTGCTGCCATTCATCATTGGCCGCTCCACCAGCTTGATGTCAAGAACGCCTTCCTTAATGGTGTTCTTAAGGAGGAGGTTTATATGGAGCAGCCACCTGGGTTCATTGTTAAGGAGGAGGCATCCAAAGTATGCAAACTGCATCGCTCTTTATATGGTCTTAAACAATCTCCCAGAGCATGGTTTGGTCGGTTTTCTAGTGTCATGGAAGAATTTGGAATGGTTCGTAGTACATATGATCACTCTGTATTCTTCAGACATCATCAGGGTCGAAGGATCATCTTAGTTGTTTATGTGGATGATATCATTGTTACAGGGGATGATGAAGATGGAATTACCAAGCTCAAACAGTTCCTTCAGTCTCAGTTTCAGATTAGTGATTTAGGTCGGCTACGGTACTTCCTTGGCATAGAAGTATCTCGTTCCCCACAAGGAATACTTCTCTGTCAACGAAAGTATGTCCTTGATATGCTAACTGAGTGTGGCTTACTGGGATGCAAACCGGTTGACAGTCCTATGCTTCCTACAAGGAAGCTTCTTCCAGAGGATGGAAATCTAATGAAGGATCCCGAACGATACAGACGATTAGTTGGAAAGCTTAATTATTTGACAGTTACACGACCAGATATCTCCTTTGTCGTCAGTGTCCTAAGTCAGTTTATGGCCACTCCATACACCGGACACTGGGATGCTGCTCTTCGTGTCTTACGATATCTCAAGAACACACCAGGTCTAGGGATCTTATACTCTGATCAGGGTCATTGCCGTGTAGGTGCTTTTACAGAAGATGGAGATGGACGTATATCTGGATTCTCAGATGCAGACTGGGCAGGATGTCCTATTTCACGACGGTCCACTACCGGGTATTGTGTCTTTGTTGGAGGAAATCTTGTGTCTTGGAAGAGTAAGAAACAACATACCGTATCCAGATCGAGTGCCGAATCAGAATACAGAGCTATGGCAGATGTTACATCAGAAATGATATGGGTTCGTCGCCTTCTCAGGGAACTCGGGGTTACCTCTGATGACTTGATGCGATTATACTGTGATAATCAATCAGCTATACATATAGCCAAAAATCAAGTATTTCATGAGAGAACTAAACACATTGAGGTTGATTGTCACCTAATCAGAGATCGGATAGTAGGCACTCAAAAGGATCCTCCGTCTATTCAACCAATTCATGTTAAAACAGAATTCCAACTAGCGGATATCTTCACAAAGCCACTCCGGAAGGTTCAAATAGATTTCATATGTAGCAAGTTGGGCATGCTTAACATCTATGCTCCAACTTGAGGAGGAGTGTTAGTTGTATTATTTAGTTAGTTTAGGCCCTAGTATGTTATTTATATTTATTTGTTAGTCCCTCTCTCTTCCTATATATAGAGGGACCCATTACTTGTATATATACACTTTTCATAATACAAATTCAGATTTCACATTCATATCATTTACAATTAAGAATCAGAATAGGTTTAGGTCAAAAATAGGTTCAGCCAAAAACGGGTTCAGGCGGATTGGGTTGATCTGCATTCTTTCTACTTTCTTTAAAACTTCGTGATAAAACACATGAAATGCAATAATAAAGATATCTTACAAGTCACTAAATCGATAACCTGTAACATAACATCAAAACTAATCCAAAATACTTGTCAAACTAAAAGAGGACAGAACATGAGCAATCGTATGTCTCCTAAAGTTAAACAACCAAAAACTGCAGTCAACTGCGCGCAACCACAACCATATAATCGTCAAATGGCCGAAACATGCCCATATAATAGAATCGTCAACTGCACACAACCACAGCCACTCTCTATTTCTGTTTATTTGAAACGAATTAGACAGGCAATGGACACAAAAGAAGAAACAAACTGAACTCATACACGGACATATGCAATTCACGAACAAACCCATGTCCAAGCATAACCCAAGTAAGATTACCCGTACTGTAAATACAAGATGCAAACAGGATTCCGAAAAAAAACACCACATCAAAGAAAAGAACACCGTGAACAAATACTTCAGTCACATAAGAAACAAAAAAATGGCATTATTATCGGCCAACGATTGGGTTTGATTAGGATCCTAATAAATCTTGCACAACCATCAATAAGGTACTTCCTCAACGGGTTTTTTTATCTGCATTTCGTCCTACCAATCATCCCTCACATAAATAACGCTGAGCTTCTCCATATCACCCTTTTCTTCCCTCATTTCTATATGTTTTGATACCTCTCTTTACCAAACAAGGGAGATAAGAAGAGATACCATTTCTCTCATATCATTTCTCTATACCATATATCACACACCTCCTAATGATAAAAGACAACTTTGGGTGAAAAGTCTAGGATGTTCATGACTTTTGCTTATGCTGAAACTTCTAAAAACGATAAGACGGCATCTTTTGGATAATATGGAAAAACATAGAAAAGTTTTTTAAATACTACACTTAGGTATTGCCTTGGGTTCCAGTGTTAGACTAAGTCTCTCAATTCAGGCCTTGAGGGAGTGTCGGTAGAACTAACCAGGTCAGTTTATTCTACATATAAACAAAAAAGCCCCATAAAGATCTGGATTAAGTTAGCGGGTCATGGGTAAACAAGCTGCAAATGCATTGTTTTCCATCTGGATTGAAAACTCGAAAAAAATAAACCAAAAAATGGAAAAAAGTCAAAAACAGTTATTAAACAGAAGCTACGTAAGATAAGCTAAGCTAACCAATCAGAGCTGTAATCAATGTCTTCTTTGTACTTTATGTAATTACTCCCAATATAGCTAAATAGGTGTTCATACACAGTTGAGCTCCTTAACCAAAAACAAGATGCATGCATATGTCAAAGAATAAGCATATAAGCTGCATAGCATCTATGTATGTTGAGTGAATTAGCAGAGAGTAAATTATGCTTTTACTATAGTATGCAATTCAATAAATATTAACATATAGTGGCATTATTAGTTTCTCAAAATTTGAGTGAATGCTTACAGTACAGCATAACAAAAAAAACCCTAATTTTACACTTGGTGTTCAAAAGCTACTCACTTGAGTTTAGTACGTGATTAAAAGCAAGTCAAATAAAATCCACAACCGTACGAGTCAAACTTACCTAAAAACAGAATCAAAATCTCAATTATCAACAACCTCAAGTCATTGTTAAGTGCAACTGACACAAAAGAACAGTAATTTCAACAGTGCGAGTTAATCAGACATGAAATCGATATAACTTCGAGAGTAAGGTCGTACCTGAAACGTACTCCGGTGGCGTGGGCGGCGGCGTAGGGCGGTGGCGACGGGACTGAAGGTGCAATGGCGATTTAGGTTACAATCTTTTGATTATTATAATATAAATAAATAAGTTAATTTATCTAATTGGGCTCGCAGTTAAAAACTATTGGGTTCTAGTTCTTCACCTTGGGCTAAAAACTTGGGAAAAAAAGAAGATTTTTATGAGGGAACCCTGAGCCCATACTTCTATGGTGGATCCAAATGAACATAATGAAAGTACAAAAAATAAAAAAAATAAAATAAACCACCGGTTTGACCTAAACTGATTCTAACCTGACCCAAACCGCTAGGTTATATACCGGTTCCTACTTTGGTTACTGAAACCGGTTTTGCCAAAAAAAAAAAATTAAACGTAGATCGTAACCTTCACCTATATATACATACAAACACATATAGTATAGTAGTAAATTATATATATACATATACACACACATCAAACATTCTCCGTTGATACAACTTATGTGTTGCAAAACACAACTATTTATCCTTATATTTTGTACAGTTTTTAGTTAGTTTTTGAGTCGTTTTTTTATTAGCTTGTAATTAGATAATGTGGTTTTTTTAGGTGAATATGTGCAAATTGAGCTTAAATGAGCAAGAATGAAGAAGAAAAGAGCACACAGGAGAAGTTAGATGATGAAAGAGAAAATCCTAAAAAACCAGGATGTTGGCGCGTCGCTGCGGAAGAGGGGGATGTTGATTAGTTCTGTTTAAACATAATGGAAAACATGTATAACATACCTTTAATTGCATCAGTAGAGGATCCTCCTTAGGGTGTAAAGTGATGATGGTGATGAAACCGAAATTAGGGATGATTTCGGTTAGGGAGAGAGAGAGACGAATTTGTGATGTTATGTTGTTAGGTTGTGTGTCTAACCTTTTACCTCTCTAATAATCTCCTTATATATACACCCAAGAGGAAACCCAATTAGTTAATAAGGGTAATATGGTCCATCAACAATTACCAACTAATTGTTAATAGGTTATTAATATATTTTGATCTATATTATATAAATGATAATGATGGCTACTAGATTAAATATAAATAAATAAATATTTAATCTTACATTCTCCCACTTAGCCGAATAATCATTTATCATGAGTATTAGATTAGTCTGATCAGAAGCTAATACTCATTTTAGCCTTAAACAAGTACTATAGCAGAGAAATACAGCCGTTGAATCATTATGCGACTCAGGACCCCCATTAGTCATACTATAGCCTTAATTTAAAACCTAACAGTTATGATCAAAATAAGTAAGCCCTTTAACGTTTGATTTGTATTTATAGTTGTCTATATGTCATTACACCGGCAGAACATATGTAAGAGACATACAAAATCAAACTGATGAGGAAAATTGATTAATAGTTAGTCATTCATAGTACGATATGCAGTTGTACATGGTCATCAATTAGAACCCGTCCTTTTATGAGCACTCTTAATAAGACTTATGGGTAATAGACCTTTAGTTATAGGATCCTTAAGCATATCACAAATGCATTCGATACAAAGATTTAGTTTCCTCAATTCGTTCATAAACGAATAATTAATTGCGTATCGAAATTTAATGCAGTACCTCTCGAACTGTTACTGTTCAAGGAGACATGGTAGCTAACTTTATCACAACAAGTCTTCAATATATTAATTATATGGAGTTAATAAACTCATGAGTCCACTGATAAATTCCCAACAACATTTAGTGAATATATTATGTCGTTATAACTTAGGTTGTTGATATCAGTCTATTATGACTCCTCCATGAGATAGGTTTTGTCTGTTGTCACAAAGATATACCCGAAATTACATTTTGTCATCTTTGAACATTACAAAGTTAGAGTAATAAACCGGTTTGAGTTCTCACTTCTTCTTTAAATTATAGCCTCTTGTTTCTTTTAAAGATATTGTAATACTCTATTAAATGCTTCACATTAATCTAGACATATCTAGTGTGTTGCAATGTGAGTAATATCTAAACGAGTATAGACTTAAACTTACATAAGGCTTCTAATTAATGAAGCGTAAGAAATAATCTCATTTATCCTATTATCCTCTAAAGGAGAGCAGTATTTTGTTACATATGTAAGGACCAATTTAATGTTAAACTTATGGAACGGAAGTAATGTTCCATTTGGTCTATCTCAACATGTTATGATATCTATTATGTAAGAGATATCTCTGAGATCTATTATATCAAAGTTTGTGTTAACAATGCTTTGACTTATGTAACATCTACTTGTCAAAAGAATATCATCTATATAGACAAGTTTATCTTAGTTGCTCCCACTCATCTTGAGGTAGGTACATTATTCCACTTGGTTGTTGATGAAAATAATTGCGTTAAGATTTCATCACATTATGATGTTTGCATTAAACCATACATGGATTTTATTGGCTTATAGACAAACTGTTCTCTAACCTTAAGTTTAGAACTTTCAGGTTGTTTTATGAACATGTAAATATGTCAGCCAGTTGTTAGGGAAAATTGTTTTAATGTTCATCTAATGTAGCTCAAAACTATTATAAGCTACTAGAACAGTGATGGTCCTAAAAGAAATCTTTTATTAGATATGTAAGAAAGATTCTTTAATAATTTATCTCTTCCTTAGTATAACCTTTGACAATCAATGATGCTTCTTTGTGTCTTAACGTTTATATCAGGATTTGGTTTAGTTATGAACACTCTTAGGTTATTCAATCAAATCCCAAACGTTATGCGAACACATAAAATCAGTTTTACTAGAAAACTGTTTTATTCCATTCAGAAGATTGATTGACACTAATGGCTTAATTAGAAGAGATAGGATCAGTAAACTTTTCCAAAATCCAGTTCAACTTCAGTTAGGGAGGTTATGTAATCATCAAAGTTAGTAGGCTTTTAAACCTAGATGACCTCCTGAGTTGATTATTGGGTTTGTCAGAAGTTTCAGTTTTATGGATTAGCTCTTGGTTAGGTTGCTATCATTTTCATTCTAAGTTTGTAAGAGTTGGTGCAGTATGGTGTACAAGAGGTGTAATCGGAGTTAAATTTGGAGTGAAATTTAATGACACTCTTCCCCCCGCCTCTTGTATTCCTTGCAAGTTATAATAAGAACTTTGACTGCTCCCACTGACCTTATAAAACTTTAGGAACTCAGCATGCTTAGGGTCAATATGTAACGACCAACAAATTCTAATAGAGAAACAAGTTAATGACGTTAGTCGTGATTTCTCTTATTTAGGATTATGCTAGTTTAGGTAAGAAATCTAAGTGTGTCCACAATTAACAATAATGAAACTTTTGTAAGAGTAGCATTAGATTCTAAGGAGACAAGTATTGATGGAACAGTGTCGTGATGGAGTGGTGTCTTGTACAAGAGGTGCAAATTGAGGTAATATGAAGTTTTCACTCCCCCACCTCTTGCAACTATTGCAAGTTATCATTAAGACACTTAATGCTCCCACTGATCTTTAATATCTCTAGAATGCTACAAGAGAAGTTTCAATTAGCTACGTGACGTGGGAACCTATCACATATACGTTAGACTTTATTTGATTTCTTTAATGTCCAGATATCATAAGAAACTTTAGGGACATATTTAATAGAAATCTTATTAAGTACATATATGAATAGGTTTCTTCTAAGACTGTGAGCCATATGCGACAAAATTTAGATACAAGTTGATAGTCTTTTAAATGATAAATGAATTATGTCTGAATATTCCATTTGGAATAAGTTCCACGAATGTCAATGAATGACTTATGATGGACCCATACTTATTCCTTAAGCCAAGTAATATTTAGGGCTATAACGTCATGATTTAAAATCACTTAGAATGAGATTAGATAAAAAATCATCCTCATTAACCATGTCATGATTTCGCATGAATTTTGGTTGTAATGGATGAAATTTATAAGTCTCATTTTTCCTTTTGTCAAATTCTCATTTACATGATGACAAAAGTTGTGAAAAAAATGTAAGGTATCATCTAGTTGTATCTTAGTAATGTTTCAATCCAGATATTTAGAGCAAATAAGATGAGAGTTTAAGATATGTGTGACTTTATGTTGACTATGCAAACCTCACAACCTTCATGACATAGCCTAAGTAATGATACTGTATTCTGATTAATCTTTAGAATATGTAAGGTATCGAAAAATGTTGTCAGAAGACTGCTTATTATGGTTCTTATAGTCTTAACATGTAATTTTGTCACTAACTCTCACGTTAGTTATTTGTTGACTTCTGGTAAGGAAATGTTTAAAACTAGAGTCAACTAATCATGTGTTAATTGGAATATTAAAATTATCAGACTTAAATATCATTAGTAAGTGACTATCTAATTAATTTATCCAACTGTTCTTTAGAATAATGGATAGTCTCGTTGCTTATGCCTAGTCTAATGGCATAATTATGCATTGAGATTTTCCCTTTAAGAACCTTAAAGTTGGAATTAGCACTTGTAATTTGTCTATGGACCTTAGAACAATCCTCTTTTAAGGTTTTAAGTGGTTGTAAGGTGAGTAACAACTTATTTTTCCAGCTTCAAACATTTATTTCTTTGTACATATGTTGCTTATCAACACACTCATTATACTTTGGTATTTTTGAGTGTTATAGTTGATTTATAAGGCATCAAATTGTACAAGTGAAAATCTTAATGTGTAATGTACTGGAAAATGTACTTATTTCCATGCGTAAGCCCTTAACTTTATGGGTCATGGTATTGTACATTATTATGTATTCATATATACCACTTAACTTTATAGTTTAGAATTATAAAAGAAGGCATGCATCTTAGGAGTTCTAGTGATTATTCCATATATAAGAGATTAGCCTTAGGAAAGACTTAATCTGAAATAACTTTAGTGATAGCATTATGTTAGAGAGTTCTTGATTATCATAAGAGACATCATGTTCGATTTGTCCTAATCATCATGCTCTAATTTTATAATCTTTATCAGAAGAGAGCAATAGGATTATCGTGTCTTAAGAAATAATCAAGGATTTAATTTAAGAGCTAATTCTAATAGAAACTTTAAATAAAGCAAACATTTTAGGTTTAGGAATTAGAGTGGATGAGATATATGTAGAAGAAAATTATAGTGAGTAAAATTATGGGTACTAAGAATAAGACAGACGGAATGATCATAAAATTAATTAAGGATCATTAATATAAGGATCATTATGTGAAAAGATTGTGATATGTCTATTACTAACATCAAAATAATAGACTTAGTAAAATTCTACTTAAACAAAGACAAGTCAGCTTTGGCCAGAAGTGTAATCATTTAAGTATGTGTCCAAAGTAATCGTGACAAATCAGCTTTGGCCAGAAATGAGACAATCACTTTAGTTATGCACTTGTCAAGCATGCGAAACATAAATGAATTAAATCAGCTTTGGCCAGAATTAAGACATTTCACGTTTATAATGCATACTCAACATAGCCTTTTATAATACTTGAACAATAAATAGATGTATTAAATCAGCTTTGGCCAGAAATGATACATCAGAAGCTCATTCAAGTTAAGCTAGTTTGGTTTTGTAAAACATTATTTGATCCTTATTAATTAATTAAGTATAAACAAAACCAAGTATTTAATAGCAAACCACCTGTTAGCGCGGATCGATAAGGTTTCGAGTCTTGTGCGATCAGTAATGCCTTGTACGATCGGTAATGCCTTGTGCGATCGATAAGGCCCAAAACTTGTGCGATGTAAATAAAGCCCAAGTCTTGTGCGATCAGTGAGGCCCAAAATTTGTGCGATCAGTAAGGGCCAATAACTTGTGCGATCAGTAAGGCCCAAAACTTGTGCGATGTGTGTAAGGCCCAAGTCTTGTGCGATCCATAAGTTCTTGTGCGATTATGCAGTCTTGTGCGATTTCCCTTGTGTAATCAGTCTTGTGCGATCAGATCATATCTGATCTGATCTTGTGCGACTGAGGGAACTTGTGCGACATGTTGATGATTTCGAATCCTCTCTTTAAGGCTGTTTATTGTGATAATTAACTAAAACTCGAAATTTAAGGGATTTTGGGATAGTATTTCCTAATTTATTTATGATCTAAACTTATCAATTATTTCGAAAATAATAACTGAAATCTATTAACAGTTTTTCGAAATTTTAATAGATAAAATTAAGATCAAAATCATGAAAAACATCCACTAATCCAAATTATATTCCAATTCTTAGGGAATTTTCGAGTTTTATTAAGATCAAACGATGAACCCTAAAAAATAAAACCGTAATTCTGGGATCCGAAACTGAGTTTTAAAGCTTTATATACAGATTTCGGATATTAAGATTTGCCCATTATGATTTCGAAACAACATATTAACCAACATATTCCGAAAACAATGATTTCGGCACATTTAAAAAACGAAAACAGCCATGATATTAAGGCTTTAAAATTTTATGTTTTCCTTATTTTTGATCCCAGAATAATGGATACAAAACCAGAACTGATTTATCAACATATGCTCTGATACCACATGTTGATCAGTTCTGTTTAAACATAATGGAAAACATGTATAACATACCTTTAATTGCATCAGTAGAGGATCCAGTCAGAGACACAGCCACGGAGTTCGACATAGTTGTCAGTTTGATCTGGTTCCTCCTTAGGGTGTAAAGTGATGATGGTGATGAAACCGAAATTAGGGATGATTTCGGTTAGGGAGAGAGAGAGACGAATTTGTGATGTTATGTTGTTAGGTTGTGTGTCTAACCTTTTACCTCTCTAATAATCTCCTTATATATACACCCAAGAGGAAACCCAATTAGTTAATAAGGGTAATATGGTCCATTAACAATTACCAACTAATTGTTAATAGGTTATTAATATATTTTGATCTATATTATATAAATGATATTGATGGCTACTAGATTAAATATAAATAAATAAATATTTAATCTTACAGGGGAATGACCCACGCGACGCGCCAAGGTGAGGTTTGCCTGCAAAATAACCGAAATGCCCTTAAAGTTCCAGGAAAATTACCCTTACAGCCACCGGGATTATTTGTCATGTTGTGTAATTTTTACGTGTCGCGAGGCTTATAGCCTTGTCTCTCGCGACGTGCCAAGGTGCAGCTCGACGAGAAACATGATTCTTTCACCTATTTAAGCTTGTTTAAACCCTAGTCGTCCATACTTCGCCATTCATGAATTCCATAGTCCCATGAGACGATTTTGGGTGATTTTAGCAAGGAAAAAGTTGAGAGATCAAGCGGGTCGGTTAATTGCAAGTGTTACGTTTTATACTTTTGGGTTGTCTTTGAGCATAGATTGTTGAACATGTCTACTTAATTCATTTGTATTGAAGTTGCTTTTGCTTCTGTTTTGAACATGAGTAGCTAAGCTGTTCTTAGCTACCTAAGCTTACAATGAATGTTGACTATTAAACATGTTTTCGGGTTTGGATAATTTATGATTTGGCTAATGTTTTGGTAAAAGGTTTTCTAATTAGGTTTCTTTTGTATATGTGTGCTTAATATCTAAATGTTATGCATGTTCCACTTAATTCTAGTTGATTATTGCGTATTGATTGATCCGGGGTTTAGTGATTTTCGATATAATCTTGTGGTTGCTAGACGTAGTAAACCTAGGAACACGTAATTTAACTACTCGGTAATTTAACATTCTACCATATTTGAGTCCGAGAGGAGATTAGATGTCAGTGTGTCTAGGTTTATAGATATTCGAGATCGTGGGAGAGTGAGTCACCCCTAGCATGTCTATATAGTTAGCATCCAGTTTTACAAAACATGTTTAGAAATACTATCCCTTTTATCCCTTACAATTCCCGGATGTATGGTTTCTGGGGGGACCGAGAGGATATCCAGATTTATGGTACCTTAGCATTTGTTTAGAGAGGCCGAGAGGTGATCTGAACCTGAGACCGATGAGTTTACACACTTCCCTATATACTATATTGTGTCATGTTTGGGAAGTGATTCGACATCCAGTATAGGTCTGGGTAACGTGTTTTATGATCCTGGTAGCCAAATCCAAATTATGCAATTCCGAGAGCTGTGAGCAAGTTAACATAATTCTTGCCTGGGTAGGTATTTTCTCGTTATCCAATTCCGAGAGATGTGAGCGAGTTAACATATTTAGAGGCATCTGTCTTTGTTGTCTTCTATGTGCTCTGCACTTCAAATGATAATCATACAATTGTAGAGTCATTGATCGTTGATTAAACCAACATATTTCATTTATTTTGTACACAAATTTAGAGGCCTCTATCTTTGTTGTCTTTCATGTGCTTTGCACTTCAAATGATAATCGTACAGTTGTAGAGCCAATGATCGTTCTAGAAATGGCCAAAATTGGTGAATGTAATACGATTTTTGATGAAACAATCAACATATATCGGCTCTTTTTAAACAAATAATGTTTTGTTTCGAATGCAAAGAAAAAAAAACTTGTGTCATTATAACATTAAAATACCCCTCCACCAGACGGGTATAAAACTAGTTAACGTGGGATGGAAACATATGTATTTATTATATAAAATGATGATTGTTGTATAGTTTTTTTCCGTATAAAACGACTTGAAAATAACTTTTTGCTTAAGGGACCGAAATAGGTTGAGCTGCCCACGTAGGTTGGCAATGATACATAGTCGACAACAGTTCGTTAACATAACTACTTGGACCTGAAGTGATTATACATGTCTTGCTATGTAAGAGCACACATCCAAACAAAATTGCTAACACGCATGTATGAGGTATATCCATAAGTGATAAGCTAACTAGATCAGGGAAGGAGCTTTGTGTAAATAACAAATAGACAGTGACGAATCCAGGATTTTATTTTAATAGGTTTCTTTTGATAAATTCTTTTTAATTCCAGTGGCGGACCCAGAAAAAAATTTCATGGGGTGCGGATAAGGGGTTTAACCAAATTTTCAAGGGTTCAAGGGGTGCGAATAAGGGGTTTAACCAAATTTTCAAGGGGTGCGAGGAGAATTTTACCTTATAAAATACACTAATTTTTTTTTTCAGGTGGTGCGCCCGCCCACCCTGGCCTCTTATTAGGTCCGCCCTTGTTTAATTCTCACTAATTTGTTCTACATTCTATAAGGTTCTCACTATTTTTTTTTCATTTTTTTCAAACTCACTGGGTTCCTGGGAACCCACAAATGTGGGTTGGACCCGTCCCTGCGAATAGGTGACATGATATCGTGAAAGTTGATGCATCTTAGTAGATAAAAGACATTATGTATAAACCAAAATTGTATTATAAACAATTATGTTGTGAGTGAGTTGCATGTTTTATAAAGGGTTTTCTTATATATAAAAGTTGGAAATTTTGGTACTAAAATGAGGGTGACGCATGTAAGGACACTCAGTAATACTAATATTTTTAGCAAGTGGCTACCATGTAAATATTTTAGGCTTCCTTGATGACGATTTGCTATACTATTCTTGATATTGTGGGTTCATCTACTCCTTTTGGAAAGTGGTCGTTTACTTTCTAGTGAGAATGGTCTTCACCAACCCATGTACTCCTATTGGTTGTTGACTAGGTAGGCTACTAATTAAGTAGACACTAATCTTCTACCTTGGTGGCTCTAATTAAGGAACTCTTGGAGTAGTCATCATGTTATGTTATCCTCGTAGTTAACTAGTTTAATACCCGTCTGGTGAACGGGTATTTTAATGCAATAATAATATAAGTATTTTTCTCTTTACATTGTAAACAAAAACATTATTCGTTAAATGTAAAATAAAAAAGCTTTTTATATTTAAATAGAACATTATCTAGATTTTTTTTATTGAACTATTATCTAGAAATCTTAAGTCCATTCATCTACAATTATAATTATGCAAACATGTTTAAATCTGACCCTAAAATTCTTGGAGGGTCAGATGGTTTAATTTAATGTGTATCCTACATATGACGTATATGTTGTATGCATGTTTCTTACTCGCCACTTGGGTTGTAGCCCAGTGGTAAGAAGCAAAACTTCTTTGGAGAACACCCAAGTTCTAATCTTGGGCAAGGTATAATTTAGGAGTAGAGTGATGAGTGTGTTTTTAGCTTAAAAAAACATGTTTCTTACTCAAATCCCACTTATAAGCGCTGTCAATATGAAAGAAAAAGAAACCCGTGATACAATGGTATTCGATAACATTAAAGAGCTTGAATTACTAAGCATAACGGATACACTATTTCAACATTAAAAAAAACATTGCATTTTTATGTGCACATTGATATTGGTTTTTCATGGTGTATGAAGATCTTGACAGTTTGTTTCATTAAGTTGCATCTCCTATAGCATGCAGATTTAGGGGGTGTTTGTTTTTTCTTCAAACATCTTCAAGGGAGCTGATGTCTGCAGGCGCGCAGACATCACCCTTGAAGACTGTTTGTTTTTTTCTTTCAAACAGATCTAAAAATGGCTTTTTTGAGCTTAAAAAAAAAGCTATCCCCCATTTCTTCAAACATCTTCACAAGTTCTAAAACTCAAAAACCAGCTTGTTCATCATCATCTTCACCATGTTTTCCCCAAATCAAAATCCCCATTCAAGAACAACAACCTCACAACAATAACAACCACCACCACTGCCGTAAGAACAACTCCTGTTCATCATCATCTTCACCTCAGTCGGCCACCACCACCGTCGCGGCTGCCATCAACCTTCAACATCATCATCGATCATCCTCATCTGCGATCTCTCTCTCTCTATCTCTCTCTCTCTCTTCGATCTCCCTTTGCTCTGTTAGTTTCGATTTCTCTTCATTTTTCACTGCTCATTTTGCTCCAAAAGCCCTAATTTTTATGGGTTTTTTTTTACAGGTGGTAGTTGTTACTTGAATAGATGTAGCTTTGCTCTTCAAAACCCATAATTTTGCTGTGTTTGGTTTCATTGAGTTGACCCAGAATGTTTGCATTTTCAAGAAAAGGAAAGAAGCTTGGAAGGTTAGGGTTTTCTACTTCTAGTTCATTTATCTGTGTACAAGATTGTATTTTGATATATGTTTGTGTAATGGGTATGTGTGTATACAGGCCAAGATAGAATTAAAACACAAAAGGTTAGATTTTCTAGTTAAATTATTATTCATTTAAATGTGTGTATTTGTGTACATGATTGTTTTTTTATTTATGTTTATGTAATGGGTATGTGTATGGATCGTTTGATCCTGAAAACCATAATGTTGTGAGATCATATATTCCAAAATAGAATTAGAAGTTAGAAGACAAAAGGTTGATTCTTGAATCTTGATTTACAAAAGGTACACACGGTATCAATTTATAAAAACAAAGTTCATGTAGTATGTACAGACGGTATCAATTTATAAAAACAAACAGTCTTATATTTTCAGCTTGAAGAGCTTCAGACCACATCTTCAGTTGCAGACATGAAAACAGATGAAATCAGCTTGCAGACAATTTATGTCTGCAAAAACAAACAGCACCTTAGATGGATTTTTATACATCTTTCTATCAACATCTCTACATCATGGGCATATAAAGCTTAGAAGTTTGATTTTGAGTACTAGGAGCAGTCTTTTTGCAAAGAGTCTATGCTAATTGCCCGTATCATAAAAGATTTATAATCTTCACTTCTTGACCTCTCATCAATCCCATTGGCTATTAGTACCGGAAGGAGATGCGAATGTGTCTTGTTTGTGCGTTTCTTAAAAAATAGGAAATAAGAGAGAAGTTTGGGTTATGTTATATCTCTAAATACGTCAAATGGGTATAATAATAGGATGAAGGTTGCCAAAGCGGATTTTTGATGCATCAAACTCCTTTAATCCACATTATGCAAAAGAACTGAACCATTATCAAAATAATATTATCTTTGTAATCATATTTAATACACAAAATATTTATAAGAAATTTCAAGTTTTCAGACAAAAAGTCTTCAAGGTCAAAATTAAGAGTTTTGACCCGTAAAAGAAAATTTTCATATTGACCAAACATGTTTGTACACATTACCAAAAATGTCCATTTTCTCACCTATAGTCGTTATAAGAATCCGATTTACCTAATATACCATCCTACCGGACTTATAGACGCCTTCCATAAGACCGGACTTACTGTTCAGCCAAAGATAGGCATCCTCTAGCAAGTTTCATTACAACAAAGATGACCACCCATAAAAAAATAAAAAATAAAAGAATATAAAATTCATAAATATAAACATTGTTTTTAAGAAAAAAACTTGCTTATTATATACCTTGGGATCTTCAACTACAAGAAGAGCACCCCAATCACAAGTAAACTCTGCAGCCTGAAGCAAACAAAATAATTGTTCTTCTAAATTATGTGCCATCCACCATCAAACTTCCAATCCGTGCAAAAAAAAAAAAAAAAACAATATGTAAGACTTTCATCACTTAATTTCCTCATTTTTTTTTAAGCTATAGGCTTTAAGGGTAAGAATAGTTGCTAATGTTAGCCACATACCATGATCACATTTAAGGTATCCTAGCTCATGATCCAAATCATATAAATTAAGCCATCTGTAGTCATAAAGACTCTTTGTGGGCGTTATACGACACGTGTCGTGCCATGTCACACAGTGGTGTAGGATCGTTGTGCGACCTGAATGAGTCGTTCAGAAGAGTTTGGATCCGAATATAAGGCGGAATTCAGAGATACGGACTTGTTTACAGCTTGATACAATTATAATGTCTCTTGTATTGATATAATAGTCTTACAGCACCTGGAGACAATTCGGCAGCACTTCGGTACCAAATCAGAAAAGTTACAAATGACAACCTAGGCTCAGGTATATATAGGCATCTGATTTCGCACGGAATAGCCAAAGGTGATTTCGTGCGAAATACCCACTGGTCATTTCGTGCGAAATAGCTAACACACACACAAAACTCAGTTTCTAGCATCCCGAGCACTGGTTTATCCTATCTTGTTACACGTCTCGATACAAGATGAAGTCGACAGACATAGTGCACTAACAGACTCCCCCTTGGATGTTGACGAAGTCTTCAGTGTCAAGTCTTAAGCATAACACATCTTCAGTCTTGATCAGTCTTCACACTCTCTTTCCAAATTGTCTAACATTGTAAGCATCCATCAATCTTTATCTTCTTCGATCAGCTTCTATCTTTGAATGTTATACCAGGATCTGACTCTGGCTCTTACATTATCATCTTTTAAAAAACACTTTTTTCAAGCTCTCCCTTTCGTCAAGCTTCCGTGCTTTAGGGATCAACACCTTGCTTTCTGGTTACAACCTCCCCCTTACATTGAGCTCGTCTTCAGACTCCCCCTTAGTCTCAGCTGTCGGGATCGTAGTCTGGAATAACATCTGCATCACTCAAACATTTATAAATAACAATGTTTTGAATTTCAAGAATCAAATATCCTGGCTCTTTAGCAGATTTTAACAATCTAAGAATCCAACTCCCTCACAGTTAATCATCCAAGTCCAAATTAATGACCTTGGAGATATCACAAACTGTTTTGATTTTTAAATTTAAAAAAAAAAACTTCAAGTTTCAAATTAATGAACTTGTTTATTTTCAGAAACACAAACAGCATACTCAGATTTTGAAACTCAGTTCTCAGACATCGGTTGTCGAAAATAAAGCATAAATCAAAATCTTTTTGTATTTTTCTGAAACATAAAGCAGTAAAGAAAAATATTTACAAACATATTTACAGACGATATTTTTGTTTGCGTCAGAGGATCATATCAGTTTTTGACAAATCACAAGTACCGTTGAGCTTAGTTACACATTAAGAATTAAACAATTCACTTAGATTGTCGATATACTGATCCACTTAAATTTTCACACAAATTTCAACTGATTCAGGATACGACTTAGGTGTATTAAGAACTTAAACTCATTCATGTGTCCCACCTCTTGAATATACTCCCGTATCCAGATCCCAATATTCAGTCTTACAGGTGAGTATACCTAGATGATATCTGTAAAGGGTTAAATGCGAGACCGTGAGAGCTCAGGCTATTGCTTCCGCAAAACCAGAGAGATGACGGTTCGACTTTAGGTGTGTTCCCTTTAGAGAATCTTTTCTTCAACAGCACATGATTAGCATTTTGCAATGTTTCATCATTTTTTATGCTGAGGGTGTGCTTTTATTTTAAGCATGCAAAAAGTATTATACGGGGACTAGGCCATTGCTTCCGCATTATCAGAAGTCCCGGGATAATACCCCAGATATCACTAAGCATAAAGACCTAGTATCTCAGAAAGAGGGGTCCTTCAAACGAGATTTCAGGGGTTACCTATATATCCAGGTATTGTTCCCCACGAAACAAGCAAGTTTGAATTTAAGTTTATATCCCGAAAAAGTTTACTAAATGTATAAAAACCTATCGGCATATCATCAGTGAGACCATTTAATGCTATATAATCATTACATTTCTTTAGCATACTGTAACTGTCTACTGATGCACTATCATTTCCTCTTTTTACACAAAAACTCATTTTGAATTTTATCATGTTTTTGCCTTTTTTTTTAATTTTCTAATGTTTTTGGATTTTCTGAAATATTCTTACTCCCCCTAAAATTCAAAATCATTTAAAGAAAATTTGACAAACCGACACTGATAGCTTTGTCTCGCCATCCATTTTCTGCTTCTCATGCACTGATTTGCAGAAAATATAACGTACCCCCATGATTTACAACCCATTGATTTTTTACAGTTTGAAAACCGTTTTTCAATCTTGTGAAATTAATCATGTTTGTTCTGCCGTGAGGGTTTCGGCATATTCAAATAACATATTTTTTTTTAAAATTTTTTGAATATTTGACAAATTTAAAAACAAACATATTTTTGATTTTTAAATTTTTCAATTTTTAGGGTTTTTAAAATATTATTTATTTATGTACAGAAAATCAAACAAACTCCCTGTTTAACCATCGCAGGGTTCAGCAGCCTCATCTTCTCCTTGTGCCAGGCTGCTCCGATTTCCATTCTTACAATCTTTAATTTTCTTGAGCACCTGAACATTTACAATTACTCAATTATTTGAACAATTTAGCCCATGTCTATTGAACCTTAGGCATTTCAATACAATATGCTTCATTCAACTTCGGAAAATCTTTGTCATTCTGAACAAAGACTTTTTCAATTTTAATTTCATCTTTTTCATCATTTACTGGAACAATTTGTTTCTTAGCACTCCAAGTTTGACCTTTAGGAGTACCTCGTTTGTAAAAATATGACTCTTTTTGAACATTTTGATTTTGAACAACAACTTTTGGTTTCCAAAAATCGTTTGATTTTGTTGTGTCAACAATTGTTCTCCAACTTTGTGTTGTTCTCAATCTGGGTGTGTGAGAATTCCAGGTCTGTCTAGAATCGAACCTATTCGGGTTTGATTTCCAAGTTTGGTTCGAAACAAACTTGTTTGAGTTGCACCTCCAAGTTTGTTTTGAATCAAATTTGGTTGACCTTTGTTTCACATCCTCAGATTTTTGTTCTTCCACATCATCAGACTTCTTTTTCTCAACATCAACAGGTTTCAGATTTGGACACTTGCGTGCAAGATGTCCAGTTTGATCACACTTAAAACATGTTCTCTTTGAAACATCTTTGACCTGTGGTTATTGCTTTTTCTTTTGAGCATAGAACTCTTCATTATACTGTCATCTAAATTGGAGTTCTTTCTCTTCTTCAGAACTTGTTCCATGAATAAAATTCATCTTTGCCGGATAATTTGGCATTTCATTTCTTTTCCAACTTTGTTTCTTTTTATAACCCAACCCAGCCTTCATGTTTTTCTTCTTGTAACCAGGTTTGTTATAAAAAGTTTTGTGACTATTTCCAGCAAACTTTGAAATTTCAGATTTTTCAATCTCAACCATTTTGAAAACTTTATCAATCTTTTCTGAAATCACATTCTGAATTGGGAATACAACATCTAAGAATAATTTGTCCGATCCAATCATGGTATAAACCAATCCTTTTGAATCATCATTCAAATTTTTCTCAGATTTTGAGTTTTTCAGATATCTATCATGAAAATTACCTTCATTTTCATCCTGTGATTCAGATTTACCTGTTTCAACCGACTCTTCTTTCAACACACTTTCAACGACCTTACCTACCACATCTGAATCACTAGAATCATCAGATTTGGAATAGGTTACGTCAATGTTATCTGGCAATTGATCTACCATGTTGAAAGCTTTTTCAACCTTTTCATCATCATAAAATGCAAACTTTTCCGGTGGTGGAACTTTATGAAACTCTGAACCAATTCCTTTCTTGTTTTGCTCAGAATCATTACCACCCGGTTTTATGTTGAAAATTCTTTCAAGCACATATGATGACGCGTGATAACTTTTTAACTTGTTATTATCCTGTTCTAAATCAGCAATCTGACGTTTAAGTTTAGCAACATCCTCAATGTAAGAATTTACAACTTGTTGCTTTATTTCATACTGTCGCTTAAACATATCAGTTGTTTCAGAACAGTATCTTAATCTCGATTGAACAAGTTTCATTTGACTTTTCACATCTTCATATGACTCTTTAGTAATGTGATAAGCCAATTTTATTGAATCATATTCTTTTTTCATTTCTTGAAAAGCATTTTCTTTTTGATTATATTCTTCTGTCTTTTTCAAAACATTTTCTTTCAAAATCTCATTTTCTTTTTTTAATTTTTTACAATTTTCTGAAAGTTTTTCATCATTATCTTTTAAAACTTTTTCGTTTTCTAACATTTCTTTGCATTTATTTTTGAAAACTTCTTCGATTTTGGTAAATTCAAGATCTCTTGTTCTGAACTTTTCGTCTTTTTCAGTACAAGCACTGCATGGTTCCATGCATTTCTTGCACTGTTCAACATTTTCATTTAAGTTTTCAGAATCAGAATTTACCTCAGTGATTGGCACCTCGGTGTTTGCTTCTGTCTGCTTCTGATCAACTTCATTCTTCTTTTCTTTACCAATACCAGCATCACCAACTTGCTGTTCTTCAGCAACAACTTCTTTCACAGCTTCTTCTTTCACAACCCCTGTTTCTTCAACAACTTTTTCTTCTACCATCACATTCTCAACTTTAACAGTTTCGACTTTAACTTCTTCATCAACCTTCTTCAATTCATCAACCAACTTCTCAACATTTTCCTTAACTCTCTCTTCATCCCTCTTCCTCAAACTCGATATCATGACATGTCTTATGTCTTTTCAAGCCTTTTCGCATATGTTTTATCTTTTCCAACGTTTGTATAATATTCGACAGATCGAGGAATTATGAGAAGAACATCATCAAAAATTATGTCTTTCTTCGGAACAACAGGTTCACCTACTCTGTTGACATAGCACTCTCGCTTCTTGTCCCATCTTTTATTGCTAACAACACTTTCATACTCTTCTTGCATTTCATTAATTCTGTTTGCAGCAATGTTTCTTTCTCTGTATGTCTTTTCTTCCAGAATCTCTTCTCTGGTTTTCTCTTTGACTTCAGCAACAAAAACATAATGTTTGCTCTTTGATGTATTTCTTCCATGAGCTGTAACTCGATTATCAACACGATCTTCTTCTGGTAGAATCTGACTCAAATCATATCCTTCGTCATCATGGATTACTGCACAAGCTCTTGATTTCTCTTTTGGATTGTTTTCAATCATTTTCGACTCTTCTTTGCTACGGTGGTAGATCGCCTTTCTGTAGTAATCATCATTGAACGGGTTTGCATTTCCATCAACTGTAGAATTGTTACATTCTCTCTTGAAATGACCTTTTTGTTTGAACTTGAAGCAGGTCACTTTGGATTTATCAAATCCCAGTTTTGTTGATGGTCCACCGATGGTCTGTTTCCCAGTAATCTCCATATATCTCTGAGCTCTGCGGATGCAACTTGCCAAACACCAGCGAATATCAATGAGTTCCATTTCTTCCGGATCAATCTGGTCGTAGTCTTCTTTGGTTAACTCTGAGTTTCCAATTTTACCAGCTACAAGACCTTCATATGATTCCAGAACAGATGCAAGGAAGCTCATTTGCTGTTTAGCTGAGTTGATGCTCATTGCAGGAGAATTTTTCAACTTGAGAGCAATGTTGCACAGTATCTCCTTTGATTCTTCAGAATTAGCTTTTGACGAAGATGAATGATAACCCGGATTGTAGCTTGATGAGCTTGTCTGAGGTTCTTTTATCTTCTCACCACTAAATGCTGTCTTTGGTGATTCACCAACTTTCACCGATGGTAAGTTACCTTTGTAATACAGACCAACATTCTGTTGATGTGAAGAACTGCTCATCTTGTTTTGTTTCTGCAATTCAAGCTCATGAGTTTCAATTTTTTCAATTAACACATCGAGAGAAATTGTTTCATACAAAGCATCATTTTTCAATATAAACACGAACGTTTGCCACTGATCAGCTCGTGGTAACGCTTCTATGGTTTTGTCAATTATTTCTTCTCTCGTTTTCTCAATCTTAAATCTTTCAAGTTCGATTTTTAGATGACAAAAACGTTCAATCATTTGTCGAACTGATTCACCTTTCAAGCTATCAAACAAATCAAATTCTTTCTTTAACAATGCAATTTTATTTTTCTTGATTTGTTTACCCCCCTCAGCTTTAACCCTTAAAGCCTCCCAAACTGATTTTGATTACCCGTCATGTTGTAGTAAAGCAAATATGTCATTTCTAATTGATGACTGGATCAAGGCAATCATTCTCTGTTCAGATGAGAATTCCTTTTTGTCCTCAGGGCTTAAACTCTTCAAAGAAATTTCCTCTCCTTTGTCATTTTTTGGTCTTTCATATCCGAACTCTAGACAGAACCAGCTTTCATGTGCATAAGCTTTTGCCCAGTTAATGAAACGTTCTTTCCACCAAATGTAGTCCTCAATACTATCAAGCTTGGGTGGTTTTGAATGAGTTCCATAAAAATTGTCATGATTAATGTTTTCATTGACTGCTTTTGTTATTGATTTTGGTGTAACAATTGATGTTTCAGATGACTCTGATGTAAAAGCATTGTAGAACGTGTTATAGAATTCTTCAGCCATGATGTGAACTTCTTGAATTTCTTTGGTGCGGAATGACCTTCTTCAAGCGAAATAGCAACTTTCAAACGAAATGACCTCAAACGAAATAACCTCCTCAAGCGAAATGACCTGCAATACAACTTTAAATGAAATACCAACTCAAACGAAATCAGAATTTTCAAACGAAATAGTGATTTCGTGCGAACAACCCAAACGAAATATGATTTCGTGCGAAATTAACTTGGATTCAAACGAAAACAGCCTCTTTGGAACGAAATAGTAATTTCGTATGAAATATCTCAAACGAAATCTGATTTCGTGCGAAATTAACAGCAATTTTCAAACGAAATTAATCACAAAATGTAATTTCGTGCGAAATCAAGAGGCTGTTCCATGCGAAATATTGCTGATGTCATCATGTCGGCCAAACTTTTGTCAAATTGATCAGGTTTTAGCTTGTTTTTAGTTCCAATTCTTTCAAGGCTTTGTTAAAACACTGTTTCGCATGTAATGTGTGAAATTCAAACCATTTTAACCATGAAAACTTGTTTAATTTTGAAAAGAAGGTGTAGAAGTCAGAAATCTGATGAAATCAAGCTGAATTCTGTAATAACTCTTTCTCCTGTGCTCTGATACCACTTGTAGGATCGTTGTGCGACCTGAATGAGTCGTTCAGAAGAGTTTGGATCCGAATCTAAGGCGGAATTCAGAGATACGGACTTGTTTACAGCTTGATACAATTATAATGTCTCTTGTATTGATATAATAGTCTTACAGCACCTGGAGACAATTCTGCAGCACTTCGGTACCAAATCAGAAAAGTTACAAATGACAACCTAGGCTCAGGTATATATAGGCATCTGATTTCGCACGGAATAGCCAAAGGTGATTTCGTGCGAAATACCCACTGGTCATTTCGTGCGAAATAGCCTTTGGCTATTTCGTGCGAAATAGCTAACACACACACAAAACTCAGTTTCTAGCATCCCGAGCACTGGTTTATCCTATCTTGTTACACGACTCGATACAAGACGAAGTCGACAGACATAGTGCACTAACAAGTGGCTTTATGGGGCGTTATATCACTAGAGTCCGTAGTCATAAAGCCCCTACTTATCATTACCTAATTATTAATTTTCATTTTTATTAATTAATTTAAAAAACACTAACTATTTTTTGATTGGTCAAACCTTTGAAAATCCCCTCCATCACGCTGTGAAGGAGATGGCGCTGCCCCAGTTTTTTGACTCCATAAAGCCCTTCGTCGTGGTGTTCCAGGCGCCATTGGGCGCTATGGGCCAAAAAATCCACCCATATAGCGCCCCACTACAGGGGACCTTACTAACGGATAAAGTTTTTTAAATATTTTTTTAAATAAATAGTGTTCCTTTCCTTTATTAGCATGCGTCCCGTTAATAAAACATAACTCGAATTTACCTTTTCATATATTTTTACCTTGCACATGCAGTGGCGGATCTAGGGAGTTTTTGGGGGTTCCTAGGAACCCCTTGGTTTGGGAAAAAATGAAAAAAACAAATAGTGGAAATCTTATACGGTTTGGAAAAAAATAGTGAGAATTAGTGAAAGTTTACCAAAAGGAACCCGGTAGAAAAAATCCTGAATCCGTCATTGTGCAGCACATTGCCTTGTGTTTTACTTATTGTAATATTTTTTAGTGTTGGAATGCAAACAATTGACTCCATATTAATGAACAACACACTGCAAAAGGAAAACCTCCTGCATCATTTACTTGAGTTCAACTGTCGAGGTTAAACATAATTTTCTCCTAAACTTATCTCTAGTCTTCAGAAAGGCTTGCCCCTTTATTATTTGAGTGACATGTAACTATATCCTGAACATATCTCATTTGTCTTTGCAATATATATATTCTAGAAGACTGACAAACAACCCAAGAGAAATTTATTAATACTCAAGTGATTTTATATATTTTCAGTTTCTTTCATTATATATATATAAGGGTAGGAGTTGGCTACAAAGTCCATTTTTCTTACAAAGTGTAAAAAGTCATCAAACACCATATTGTCAACCATAAAACACACTCAAAACCCATAAATAATATAGTGTAGAATACTAAAACACCATATTTGTGGGTTTTGTGTTTTGTTTTGTATGATTCGGCTTTGATTATCGAATGACTAACATTAGTGTGTTTTATGTGATTATCATGTTGTGTTTTATATTCATAGTTCTACGATGTTGTGTTTGAAGTTTTTAAGGACTCTTAAGGTTTGGATATTGTGTTTTAGTGATCTTCATTATGTTATTTGTAAGTTAGTGTGTTTTATTGCTCAAATTGTGGTGTTTTATAACTTTGTAGGAAAAATAAACTTTGTAGCCGAACCCCACCCATATATATAATAATACTTACTAAACTTAATAATCTCCACAACATCATTTTCCTATAATTTACAGCAAATAAAAGCATCTGATATCATAAAATGCAGAAACAAAAACATAGAGTAATTGAACTTACCTTTACCTTTGTGTCAACATTATGAGTCTTGAGAGTCTAATCAATCTTAAATAAAAAAAAATGTTGACAAAAGAGTATATAGAATAAAGAGTAGACTTGATGAAAAAAAAGACCTTTGATGGTTTTCTAAGGGTCTGCTCCACTATTATCTAGGGAGGTTGTGCTTTCTGCTGCCAAATAGTTGGCTTCTTATGTCTGCATAAAAAAATTACTTAAAGACCCATCTGCTGCAAAAAGCAAATGGATTGAATATAGATTAACATTACCTTCTGTTCAACATTTTTCGCCAGCATCTTGTGATCCATCTAACATAATATGCAAAAACATTTAAGTTTCTTTACAGTTTTGAAGCTGACAATGTAAATTTAATTTAATAAAGGAGCATACCGGTATATAATTTGGAAGTGCTGATTGGAGTTTATGCAAATTTATTAAAACTATTGAAAATTAATGAAAACTCTATTGAATACCCGAGAAACCCAAAATAATACTTTAGCAAACTTCATAGCCACCTCATGGAAAGTTTGATGAGCAAACTCAATTATAAAGTTGTAGTGTAAGAAGCAGCCATCGCAACATAAAGAATCGAATAAAAGAAAGCAATTATCTAATTACATTTGAAGGAAGACTGGTGACATAATCGAGCCATGTAACTTTATCTAGAACAACAGTAAAGATGAAAGAAATGAGAGCACTTTGCTGAAGTGAGATGTATGAGAGCATATGTGTTTTCAGTTCAATAGGTAATCCATTGCAATCATAAAACTGATCTTACAAACTCTGTATAACAACCCTTCAAAATATTTTTCGACACCCCTAATATAATAATAGTATCCCAATATGTCCTAAAATACACCCCGTATGTGAAAACCGAGCCCAAATACGCTTACATAATTAAAAATTTAATAAAAATCAAGTTTCAGTGTCGCTCGCGGGCTGCGTAAACCCTTAGGGCCTCTTACGCGGGGCGCAACAGCCTGAAGTCAGGGCGAGCCCCTGAGCCGCCACGTGTCATGATCGTGTCGAACCTACCCCGACGAATCAGCAACCCTAGCAGCTACACCCCTACTACGCGGGCCGCGTAAGCCTTAGCCTAAATCTTACGCGGGCCGCGAGAGACTTGAATTCAGGCCCTATATAAAGGGGGCATCGGCAGTTCAGTCGACTCGCTCATTTCCTTTCTTTCTCACGAATTTCTGATGAAGTAAACATAATTCTCGGGTATAATACCCCCTAAATAATGAAGTTCTGCTACGTTGTAAGTATTATAACCCCGGTTACGTATTAGATACGCTGCCCGATTGATCCAGGGTTCCGTAACGGCTGTCGTGGTTCTGTCCGACGTAGTCGTTGGAATGCCATCTCGGGGAGGGTATCGTTAATATAAATATTGGGTTATTATACTAATGCGTGTGCATTTGTGTAAATTATAGCTAATCATCAGGAAACCCTTAAAGAAAACCTAAGACAGCAATGTGAGTAATCTCCTTTTTGCAAATTGTTTTTACAAAACCTCACACAATTAATAATATATTAAACAATATTGAGTATTTGTATTCTACAATTATCGTCGGTATGTTGGGGTTTGTATACAAAATTTGTTACTACCTTGCGAGGAGTAACATTTCCACAAGTCGGGTTGACAGTACCGTGGGTGGTAATTGAATAGATGGAAACAAATGTAATTGCGCGACCACCCTCAATACTGTACAATGGTCTTTATTAAACTTGATTAAACCGGGATTCACTCACCAGTATTTCCCACTGACAAAATGTTTTTAAACGCGTTTCAGGTAACAAAATATGAAAGCCAAATAGAAGCCAGCTGGACAGCACTGAAGGCTTGGAAAAGTGGCAATAAAGTTACCTAAAAAAATAAAGAGATGTTTTATTAAATAAAATAGGGTTTATCCCTATGAAAGTGTGTGTACTTGAAACTTGGGTTTTTCCCATGTGTTTAATATATTAAAAGCGTGGTATTTTACTCTGATAAATTATTTCCTAACTACGGTCCTGAAGTAATTTCCGCTGCCAAAATGGATAAAAACAGATACCACTAAAACTGGCCATGGCTGCCCGTTCCCGGGTTTGTTAGGGGATGGGGGTTACGACAGAAGGTGGTATCAGAGCTAAGCCACTGATTCAGCCACAGAAGTGTTCTGCTGACACCAAAATGTATCTAAAGTGTTAGGAAATAAATTATGGAACTACGTGCATATTTGTATTTTATTGTTGTGTGTTATTTGACTATCTGTTAGTTTACAGTATGAGCGACCAAGGACCATCTGACGCGTTTCGTCAGTTGTCTGGTTCGCCTAGAACCGAAGGCACCTCTTCACAGCCTGCCCTCTCAGGGTACTCAGCTGATAATGAAGAAGGGATATTCGTGTTTAAGGCTCAGTCTGAAGAGCCATTCCCTCCTAAAAAGAGAGGATGGTTCAGTAGGGGAGCGCATGAACGTAGAAAACGAATGAAAAAGTTGCAACAACAGAGAATCCTAGCAGCCGCTAAAAGAGAAACGGATGCCCATGCCATGGATATGTTAAATAGAAGTTTAGCCAATTTCCAGATCCTAGCCACAACAGCAGCCGACCCTAACCTGGAGCAACTGATAGCACCCCAACCACTACCACTGTTCCCCAACCAGCCAATGGAAATAGAAAACAACCCAGAAAATCAAGTTGAAATGCATGATTTTAACCCAGAGGAGATACCTAGGATACCAACACTGTGACAACTCGAGTTTCCAACATTTCTTATTCGCATTTATTGCGCGTTTACTGCTTAGTCGTTTGACTTGTTTGTCTTGTAACTGTTACGTTGGATTATAAAGTGGGATGTTGTTTGCATGCTATCTGTTTAACGTGACTTGATTGCTTGATGTTACTTGATGAAACACTTAGATTAATTCACTATGCACACTCGATGAAACAAGAAATGTTTCACCAGTTAAGCTACTCGATGAAACAGGAATCTGTTTCATCAACCACTCGACGAAACAGGTCTGTTTCGCCGAGCCCAGTTTCACCGAAGCCAAGTTCGGGCCCAGAACGTTATTTCGTGTATATAAGTGGTACTAGGGTTATTCATCGACACTTTTTGCAAACCAGAAAAACCTAGAAGCACTGTGTCGGCAATCTAGGAACAACCAGAGACCTGTTATCAATTCCATTGTTGTTTCGGTTAGTACCTCGTAACTTCTTGATTAATCGCTCATCCATGTGATGTGTATTATGTAAATCGATGATTAGGGTTGCTAATTTATATTTTTATGAAACGGTTATGAATATATGTGCATGATGTTCTTGATTTCGATATACATGGTTAATCAGATGCGTAACTCTATGTGAAACTTAATACGATCGAATACTCGGTTTTAGATGTTGTTAATGTGATCTGGTTCTGAATGCACATTAGCATCTTGATAAGGCTCGATGATGTGATGTTTTATGTTAATTGATTCGTGTACACATAACCTAGGGTTCATGCTAGACGTTAAGAACTGTGATGCTTATGTTATGATGATGCGATGATGAATTCTGTGAACAAATGATTTCTGCATGATTGATGATTTGCTGATGACGGCTGATAGGATGATTAGGGTTTCTGTGTTATTGCGTAACTGATGTCACTGATTTCCACGTAACTGACCTTCGATGAAACAGACATCTTAGACGAAACACAGGTGACGGTGAAACAAAATGTGTTTCACCGAGACCCTGAACGATGAAACAGAATGTGTTTCGTCAATATATGTGTTTCACCGATATGTGTTTCACCGGTTTGTGTTTCACCAAATGTGTAATCAGCACAGTAACCTACTTTAATTCTGTTTAGAAGTTAACCGGGTTAGTTAACTGCTGTTAAGTGTAACCATCTTGTGTCTGATCTCAAATACGTGCTATGTGCTACTTGTTTATCACTGTGTGTTTATATGTGAACACAAACTGATTATGTATACGTGCGTACTATAGGACGTGATTGATTAATTGAGTACATAACCTAGCATACCGAGCAAACCCAAGGTGAGTTCACACTCTTACCAAGGCATGGGATTCCCGGGGTTGGGAATGGGTTGAATGTTTCTTATACTTACATGATTAATGGAATTATTCCTCGGGAGGGGAATGTTATTAGTAGATACTGCTAGACTAGTGATACATTTACTCTCTCTTCGCAAACACGCCGGGATTGGCCGCGATAATAGAACAATCTTCGCAAACATGCCTAGAATGGTCGCGAACTATACTTTAATCTTCGCAAACATGCCGGGTGGGCCGCGATACAAATATACCTAGTCTAGAAAACATGGGAAACCCCCACTAAACTTCGCAAACATGCCTGGAGGGCCGCGATACCATTACATACATTACATGATTACTAAACGAGCTTATGAATTACAATACGAACACTATAACTGAATAACCAACTGTGAACTCGCTCAACTAGTTGTTGACTCTCTATTACATGCCTTGCAGGACCATAGGTACTCTTGGAGCTTGCACGGGAGATGCGGTCGTTGTGGGCATGGATTGTGGAACTTATGATAAAACATTTAGACATTTGAACTTATTACTTACGTTGGGTTTACATTTTATGCTTCCGCTATACACTTAACATGTTTTGTTTGAACACCTTTCATATCGTTTGGTTTAAATTACATTTAATACTTATTATGTTTGATATGATTGGTGGCTTGATCCTGGTCAGTCACGCCTCCAAACGGTGATACTCCGCGTGTGGATTTTGGGGGTGTGACAGATTGGTATCAGCGCCATTGGTTATAGAGAACTCGGTTTTAATAAGGGGAAAACGTTTTTATTAAAACCAGACTATAACCAGTACAGTGCTCAACGATCCACAACGACGCTTCGCTCCACGTGCAAGGCTCAACATCATAGGTACTACTATTCATGTTACTTTACCTACTTGCTAGAATTACATAGAACTTTGCTCGTGGTATGCTTAGATTACAGAACCTACTATATGTTATTGCTTGAGAATACTTGTGTGCTCACTCTCTTCTGTCATCGCACTGTTCGCGAACCTATCTCACTCATGTTGCCTTTGCTATGAAGATCATGTTTGGACGTATCAACATGACACAAGCCCAGTTGACGGCTCTCATTAACGAACAAGTTGTTGCGGCAGTTGCAGCCGCACAAGCAGGAGGTATACCCTACAATTACAACTCACACTAGGATCCTTAGATCCTACATTCCTAAACCAACTCTTGTGTTTAACCTTACTCTGATTCCTACACAACAGGTCAACCACCTGTTTGCACTTTCAAAACTTTCATGGACTGTCGTCCAACTACTTTCAGCGATACTGAAGGAGCCGTAGGTCTCCTCCACTGGTTTGAAAAGCTAGAGTCGGTGTTCGAGATGTGTGAATGCCCTGAGGCACGCAGGGTGAAGTATGCTACTGGTACTCTCGAGGGTTTAGCCCTCACATGGTGGAAAGCTCAGGTTCAAATATTGGGGTTGGTCGCAGCTAACGCCACTCCATGGAACAACTTTAAGGAAATGATCAAGGAGGAATACTGCAGTCGTGATGACATTCATAAGCTGGAGGTCGAGTTCTTCAACCTCAAGATGACGGGGTCAGAGATTGAGGCGTATACAAAGAGATCAAATGAGCTTGCATTATTGTGTCCTACTATGGTGGACCCTCCAGTTAAGCGTATCGAACTTTATCTCAGTGGTCTAGTGCCAGAGATCCAAAGTCATGTGACTTCAGCAAACCTTGCCACCTACCAGCAGGTTGTCTAGTTGGCTCACCGTCTCACGGATCAGGCGGTGGAGCAGAACAAGTTGCCTAAACGCACCAGTACTACTACTACCGCTATTACTTCAGCTACTCATGCTACTCCCAGTGACAACAAACGGAAATGGGATGGGGATTCCAACAAAGGTTCAGCTACCGTTCAGTCTCAAGCTCAGCAACGCAAGACTAATGATTACCAGGGCCCGAGTCAGCAATTTTCTGGTGGTCAGGGGCAGAGTGGATATCGGGGAAATCATCCACTGTGTAACAGGTGCAACAGACACCACAGTGGTCAGTGTCGTAAGGTCCGCTGTCAGAGATGTCTATGGGTAGGTCATGAAGCTAAAGACTGCAGGAGCTCAAGGCCTGCGAATCAGAACCAGCAACAACAGCCACCAGCTCCACGAAACCAGCCGCAACAACAACAGCAAGGAAATAGGGGATGCTTTCAGTGCGGGGCTGAAGGCCACTTTAAGCGGGATTGCCCTCAGTTAAACCAGAACCAGAATAACAACAACAATAATCAGGGCAATGGGAACAACAATGGGGGAAACAACAACAATGGTGCTAGGGGTCGTGCATTTGTGATTGGTCAGGCTGATGCAAGGAACGATCCTAATGTGATTATGGGTAAGTTTCTTCTCGACGACTTTTATGTTACTGTGTTATTTGATTCGGGTGCGGATACCAGTTATATGTCTCTGAAAGTTAGCCAAATGCTTAAACGCGCACCAACACTTTTGAACACCAAACATGTCGTAGAGTTAGCTAACGTAAAAGTTTAGAGGCCACACACATAGTTCAGGGTTGTAATCTTATCCTCGCTGGTCAGACTTTCTCTATCGACCTCATTCCTATAACTCTGGGTAGTTTCGACATCGTCATCGGTATGGATTGGTTATCTCAACAACAAGCAGAGATCTTATGCAAGGAGAAGATCATTCGTATTCCTCGTTCTGGTAAAGAACCTCTCGAAGTTCAAGGCGACAAGAGTGGTGTCGTGAGTGGCATCATATCCTTCTTGAAGGCTTAGAAGTGTTTGCGAAAGGGCCACACAGCTGTTTTAGCACTCGTTACGGATACATCGAAGATAGATAAAAAGATTGAGGATATTCCTGTAGTACGCGATTTTCCTCAAGTATTTCCTGAAGAGTTACCTGGGTTACCGCCTCATCGTCAGGTCGAATTCCAGATCGAGCTAGCTCCAGGAGCAGCACCTATAGCTCGAGCACCTTATCGCTTAGCTCCAACGGAACTGGAAGAACTGTCTAAGCAGCTGTAAGAACTCTTGGAAAAGGGTTTCATAAGTCCTAGCTCTTCGCCTTGGGGAGCTCCGGTATTATTTGTAAAGAAGAAGGACGGTACCTTCCGCATGTGTATAAACTACCGCGAATTGAACAAGGTGACTGTGAAGAATCGCTATCCTCTTCCACGCATCGACGATTTATTTGACCAGTTGCAAGGGTCGAGCTATTACTCGAAGATTGATCTAAGGCCAGGGAGAGTCCGGGATGAGGACGTCTCCAAAACAGCGTTCAGAACACGCTACGGCCACTACGAGTTTCTGGTCATGCCTTTCGGGTTGACGAACGCGCCTGCGGTTTTCATGGATCTTATGAACAGGGTGTGCAAACCTTATCTCGACAAGTTCGTCATTGTTTTCATCGACGACATTCTGATCTACTCGAAGAGTCAGGAGGAGCACGAGCATCATTTACGACTTATTTTGGAACTTCTACGAACGGAACAGCTATACGCTAAGTTTTCAAAATGCGACTTCTGGCTTCGTGAAGTCCACTTTCTAGGCCACGTGGTAAACAAGGATGGGATTCATGTCGATCCATCCAAGGTGGATTCGATCAAGAACTGGCCTGCACCTCGCACACCAACCGAAATACGCCAATTCTTAGGTTTGGCGGGTTATTATAGACGGTTCATCAAAGACTTCTCGAAGATTGCTCAGCCGCTTACACTACTGACGCAGAAGGGTGTTGTTTATCGTTGGGGTAATACACAGGAAACAGCTTTTCAGCACTTAAAGGATAGACTCTGTAGCGCACCTATCCTCTCATTGCCTGAAGGCACGGACGATTTTGTAGTCTACTGCGATGCATCTATCCAGGGTCTTGGATGTGTGTTGATGCAGTGGGATAAAGTCATTGCTTATGCTTCGCGCCAACTTAAGATTCATGAACAGAATTACACAACACACGATTTAGAACTGGGAGCGGTGGTTTTTGCACTCAAGATATGGCGACATTACCTGTACGGTACCAAGTGCACTATATACACTGATCACAGGAGTCTCGAACATATTTTCAAGCAGAAAGAATTGAACATGCGACAACGTAGATGGTCGAATTACTGAACGATTATGAATGTGCTATAAAGTACCATCCGGGCAAAGCCAATGTGGTGGCTGACGCCCTCAGTCGGAAGGATACTACGCCTAGGCGTGTACGAGCATTGCAACTTACTATCCAGTCTAGCCTTCCTTCTCAGATACGAGATGCTCAGGTAGAAGCATTGAAACCAGACAACGTCAGGGCTGAAGCCCTACGTGGCTCAAGGCAACGCTTAGAACAGAAGGAAGATGGTGCTTATTACGTAACAGGACGCATCTGGGTCCCACTCTATGGTAACTTACGCGAGCTTGTAATGGATGAAGCTCATAAGTCTCGCTACTCGGTACATCCAGGTTCGGATAAAATGTACCACGATATCAAAACTACATACTGGTGGCCTAGCATGAAGGTCCACATAGCAACATACGTTAGCAAGTGCCTGACTTGTGCGAGAGTCAAAGCCGAATACCAGAAACCTTCAGGTCCACTCCAACAACCTGAGATACAACAATGGAAATGAGAACAAATTTCCATGGATTTTGTTACTGGCCTACCTAGATCTCAGCGCGGAAATGATACTATATGGGTGATCGTGGATCGACTCACAAAGTCTGCTCACTTCTTGGCTATCAAGGAAACGGACAAGTTCTCCACACTAGCAGATGTGTACTTGAAGGAAGTGGTCTCAAGACACGGAGTGCCCACTTCTATTATCTCTGATCGTGATGCACGTTTTACTTCAGAACTGTGGCAAGCAATGCACAAATCTTTTGGCTCTCGTTTAGACATGAGCACAGCTTATCATCCTCAGACGGATGGGCAGTCTGAGCACACTATTCAAACTCTAGAAGACATGCTTCGAGCGTGCGTAATCGACTTTGGCAATGGTTGGGAAAAACATCTGCCACTTGTGGAATTTTCATACAACAACAGCTACCACACAAGCATTAAAGCTGCTCCATTCGAGGCATTGTACGGGCGTAAATGCCGGTCACTTCTTTGTTGGGCAGAGGTGGGTGACAGTCAGATCACAGGTCCAGAAATGGTAGTTGATACTACTGAAAAGATTGCTCAAATACGACAACGCATGGCGGCAGCTCGTGACCGTCAGAAAGCATATGCCGATAAAGACAGGAAACTACTCGAATTCCAGGTTGGGGATCGAGCACTACTCAAAGTTTCACCCTGGAAGGGTGTGGTTCGTTTTGGCAAACGCGGCAAACTTAATCCACGATACGTCGGACCATTTGAAATCATTGAGAAGATAGGCAGGGTGGCCTACAGATTGAACTTACCAGCTGAACTCAGTGCAGTTCACAACGTCTTTCATGTGTCGAATCTGAAGAAATGTCTGTCAGATGAGACCCACATAGTTCCTCTGAAAGAGCTCACTATTGATGAACAGTTACGATTCGTCGAGGAACCTGTTGAAATCACGGACCAGGATGTTAAGGTCCTCAAGAACACTAGAATACCTCTAGTACGAGTTCGTTGGAACTCCCGCCGTGGCCCAGAGTTCACCTGGGAACGCGAAGATCAGATGAAACTCAAATATCCCCAGTTATTCAGAAACCAAGCAACCACTACTGAGGCCGAAGCTACTACAGAATTTCGGGACGAAATTCCAAATCAACGGGGGGATGATGTGACACCCCAGGAAAACCAGTAATCTTCGCAAACCTGCTCGGGGAGCCGCGATACGATACAGGTAAACAACGTCACACCACTAGCTTCCTCAGTAACCGCGTGCTAAATTTCGGGACGAAATTTCTTTCAAGTTGGGGATAATGTGACAACTCGAGTTTCCGACATTTCTTATTCGCATTTATTGCGCGTTTACTGCTTAGTCATTTGACTTGTTTGTCTTGTAACTGTTACGTTGGATTATAAAGTGGGATGTTGTTTGCATGCTATCTGTTTAACGTGACTTGATTGCTTGATGTTACTTGATGAAACACTTAGATTAATTCACTATGCACACTCGACGAAACAAGAAATGTTTCACCAGTTAAGCTACTCGATGAAACAGGAATCTGTTTCATCAACCACTCGACGAAACAGGTCTGTTTCGCCGAGCCCAGTTTCACCGAAGCCCAGTTCGGGCCCAGAACGTTATTTCGTGTATATAAGTGGTACTAGGGTTATTCATCGACACTTTTTGCAAACCAGAAAAACCTAGAAGCACTGTGTCGGCAATCTAGGAACAACCAGAGACCTGTTATCAATTCCATTGTTGTTTCGGTTAGTACCTCATAACTTCTTGATTAATCGCTCATCCATGTGATGTGTATTATGTAAATCGATGATTAGGGTTGCTAATTTATATTTTTATGAAACGGTTATGAATATATGTGCATGATGTTCTTGATTTCGATATACATGGTTAATCAGATGCGTAACTCTATGTGAAACTTAATACGATCGAATACTCGGTTTTAGATGTTGTTAATGTGATCTGGTTCTGAATGCACATTAGCATCTTGATAAGGCTCGATGATGTGATGTTTTATGTTAATTGATTCATGTACACATAACCTAGGGTTCATGCTAGACGTTAAGAACTGTGATGCTTATGTTATGATGATGCGATGATGAATTCTGTGAACGAATGATTTCTGCATGATTGATGATTTGCTGATAACGGCTGATAGCATGATTAGGGTTTCTGTGTTATTGCGTAACTGATGTCACTGATTTCCACGTAACTGACCTTCGATGAAACAGACATCTTAGACGAAACACAGGTGACGGTGAAACAAAATGTGTTTCACCGAGACCCTGAACGATGAAACAGAATGTGTTTCGTCAATATATGTGTTTCACCGATATGTGTTTCACCGGTTTGTGTTTCACCAAATGTGTAATCAGCACAGTAACCTACTTTAATTCTGTTTAGAAGTTAACCGGGTTAGTTAACTGCTGTTAAGTGTAACCATCTTGTGTCTGATCTCAAATACGTGCTATGTGCTACTTGTTTATCACTGTGTGTTTATATGTGAACACAAACTGATTATGTATACGTGCATACTATAGGACGTGATTGATTAATTGAGTACATAACCTAGCATACCGAGCAAACCCAAGGTGAGTTCACACTCTTACCAAGGCATGGGATTCCCGGGGTTGGGAATGGGTTGAATGTTTCTTATACTTACATGATTAATGGAATTATTCCTCGGGAGGGGAAGGTTATTAGTAGATACTGCTAGACTAGTGATACATTTACTCTCTCTTCGCAAACACGCCGGGATTGGCCGCGATAATAGAACAATCTTCGCAAACATGCCTAGAATGGTCGCGAACTATACTTTAATCTTCGCAAACATGCCGGGTGGGCCGCGATACAAATATACCTAGTCTAGAAAACATGGGAAACCCCCACTAAACTTCGCAAACATGCCTGGAGGGCCGCGATACCATTACATACATTACATGATTACTAAACGAGCTTACGAATTACAATACGAACACTATAACTGAATAACCAACTGTGAACTCGCTCAACTAGTTGTTGACTGTTGGTGCATTCATCTGTCGTCTTCGTCTTACGTCGAGTCTCTGTGACATCAGCACATGAAATATGGAATTTGAAGTCAACCGTTTGAAGATGCAAGTTTGAAATAGGTTCCGTTTAAATGTAAAGTTTGAAAGGGTTCCGTTTGAAAAGTGTTGTATCATTTTCAAACGGAAGGGTCCTCATTTCAACCGGAAGGGTCCTCATTTCAAACGGAAGGGTCCTCATTTCAAACGGAAGGGTCCTTCCTATATATACCTCACTTGTCCATTTCATTTGTAACTTTCCGGCTAGAGCAACGAAGTGCTGCCGAAGTGTTGTCAGGTTGTAAATGTCTTCCAAATCAATGATACAACAGTTTTTAGCGTGAATCTAGCTGATTTGAACTCTACACGTCTGTTTCCGCCTTTCGTTTAGAGATAAACTCTTCTGATCGACTCGTTCGGGTCTGAAAACGATCCTACAAGTGGTATCAGAGCTCAGGAGGAAGAGTTCATACCAATTCAGCCACAAATTTCTGTTTCTACACCTTTCTTTTTGAAAATTACAAGTTTTCACGGTTAAAATCGGCTGAAACTTTTACAATATGTGCGTAATTGTGTTTTGACAAACCCTTGAGAATATCAATTCAAAATTCGAAGTTTAACCGGTAAAAAGGACTGAAATATGGGTTCCGTTTGAACGAAGCATAGGTGTTCCGTTTGAAAATTGCCACCCTTCTGTTTGAAATTTGATCCTATCGTTTGAAAACTAACCTTTCCGTTTGAAACTGGTCGATTCCGTTTGAAAAAAACCATTACGTTTGAGTGTATCGTTTGAAACAGGACTGTTACGTTTGAAACTGGTGTTCTGTTTGAACATATCGTTTGAAAACTGCCTGAACGTTTGAAATTTGTGTTACGTTTGAACTTATCGTTTGAAACTGATCGTTTGAAGTGTTGTTTGAAAGTGATTAGGTGATCAAGTTTGAGAGTGTTTGTGTTATAAAGTCAAAGTATTTCAGCAGATCATGTGATTTCACTGTTCAATAAAACATTCGGTCAAATTGAATTCGATTATAGTGGATTGTTACATGTGAATGATCTCTTTGGTTTTTGTGTATTCATTGCATGTGAACAATTGTTTTTTATCGAGATTTGCAGGTGTATTAACTAATTGATAAGTGACGGCCACTTTATATTGTTTGTTTAATAAGAATTACATGTGAATGATCAGTCGAGAAAAGTGCTTTGAGTTGTGTGAATAATCGAGGTTGACAGTTGTTGATAAAAGTTTGTAGATAAGTTCATGATATTAGGCCAAATCATTGTAATTTCATGTTAAAGTTGTCAGCACAACACATTAAATGATTCAAGGTGATCACGTGAATTTCTAAGTGGTGGATGTGTGTCAGGCATTTGTAAATTCTATAAAGGTATCGAAACATGTTTGCATGTGATATTAGTTAATTGGCATATGAACTGTTAAAAGGTGATAATTCGGTCAAATCAAAAACAAGTATGTCATAGTGTCACGTGAATGTTTGATTCAGTCTTTGAGTTTTGTTTGATATTCATGTGATATTGGTTTAAATGTCAAGTATCATCACGTGATTTCACATGGATGTGTTAAACAATTAATCAGTTGTCAGCTTATACATTGTTGTCGTTTACTGAAATTGAAGAGATTAAATAAGATTTTAGAATATATGTGAATGTTGGCCATTTTCATAGAGTAAAGTCAATTGTAAATCAAGTGAGGTTTTGGTTGTATCGAGGTTGTCAGATTGTGGAATTTGAAAACTTATCATAGTAATATTCATTTAGTTCATAGTATAATCATTGGCCCAGTGATATCAGCCCACTAATTGTGATCCATGTTACATATTGAAGGCTTAAGTAATGTTGTTATATTTGACCATCACAAATCCATTATATTGTTAAGTCCCAAGTAATTTTTAAAAAAAAAAATACTTGTTAGTGTTTGTTGGTAAATCGTGAGTCAAATCAGAAGCCCATTCATCAGTTCGCTTGATGGTCACAAGGTTTGGATTTTCAGTCAGTTCGCACGGTTCGATCAGTCGTTTTGTCAGTCAAGTCGCGTATTAAAGTCATCGACTCGCTTAAAAGTTTCGTAAAATTTGGAGTTCAAAGGTTTCAAAGTGTCAGGTCGTTTGATTTTGATCCGGGTTATAGCAGTCCGCACAGTGTGTCAATCTTCAGTCTTCACAATTCGTCAACCTTCAGTCCATACAGAATATTCACCAGTTCGAGTATCAGTCTTATTCAGTTACTTGATTAATTGATAAACTGATTGTGTTTTGTTTGTTGTCAGGTACTTGTCAGGTATTTCACAAGGTGAACCAGTTCGTTTGAAAGCCAGTTTGAGAAATTCTTCGATATCGAATCATGAGTGAAGATTTTACAACGCTTTTGCTACAACCCCAACTAGTCCATCCGAAATTACTAAGAACATGAACATGGAGAATGAAACCGGAACAATGCAAAAACCCCCGAAACTTATGGGAATTGAAGATTATCACGGATGGAAGAAACGGTTTGAGAATTGGGTTCAAGCGAATCATCTAAAAGCTTGGGAGAGCATCGAAACTGAGTATGAGAGTCAAAAGAATACATTGGGAGCTGATAAAATTATTTCTGAATTTACTGAACAAGAGAGGGAAAGTTATAAAGGAGAGAAAATGATGATCAATTTGTTACAACAAGCGGTAAAAGAAGATATATTTGTGTTGCTTCAACATGATGAAAATTCTTATTCTATATGGGAAGCTCTTCAAAAGAAGTTTGAGGGAAGCACTGAAATGTTACAAAGTAAAGCAGCTTTGTTGAAAAAAGAGTTTGAATTGTTTACGTGCATGCCTGGTGAAACAACAAAGAGTCTTATTGAAAGATATTGTCATCTTGTACGCACCATGTCACAATTGAAGATTACAAAAACTCCAGCAGAATGGGTTGAAAAGCTTGCTGACGCGTTACCGCAAAAAGAATGGAGTACATATCTGATGATATTAAAGAATTCCGGACAGTTTAAAAAGTTATCGATTGCACAGTTTATAGAAAAGCTGGAGGCACAGGATCTGGAGCAGCAGAAAATTGCTAGAATGAACAGTTCTACTCATCAACAAGATATTAAATTGTACTATAAAGGAAATGTTCAAACTGCTGAAGCAAGTCCAAAGATACAAACTGCATTTAGTGCTGGAAATCAATCTACACCAAGCAGTCAAGGATCAGTTAACACTAGTGGGTTCTCAACGGTGAATCCTCCAAGTGTTCAAAGTTCATCTGCTGGAAATGGGCATTTAATTCAGTGTAATGTAGCTCTACATCTTCAAAATGGTCAAAATTATTCTGAAGAAGTTGTAAAGCATCATATGGGATTATTGGTCACTGCATTAGAGTCTTATGAAGGGTTGATTGCTGGAAGAATTGGTAATCCGATGCTCACAAAAGAAGATTATGACCAAATCGATGCAGAGGAGCTGGAACTGATGGATATTAAATGGGCTTTAGCTAGTGTTTTGAGGAGAGCAGAAAAATTTAGATTGGTTACAAGAAGAAATGATTTCTTGGATGCGAATCTTTCTAATCTTGGATTTGATAAATCTAAAGTTGTCTGTTTTCGTTGCAGGGAGAAAGGTCACTTTAAAAGGGAGTGCAAGAATCAGGAACCGAGAGGAGCAAAGGAGTCTGCTGGGAAAGATGATTATTATCGGAAGACCATTTATCAGCAAATTACTCATCAACCACATCAACAAAAAGAGCCACAAACAGCTCATGGAAGAATGATCGAAGATGCAAACAGGAAAGCTTACCACGGTATCGTTGATCAAGATGATGAGAAAATGGCTGAAGGATTTAGCTGGGACAAGTACATTCCAGCTGATTCAAATGTTGGAGTGTTTATTGCTCATATTATTCGAAAGCCGGAAATGCTGAAGGAATGGATGGAAGTGTTATCTGATGAAGAGAAAAGTGAAGATGAAGGATCTGTTTCATCTGAAAACAGTTCGTCAGAGACAAGTGATAGTGATGAAGAAATTGAACAGATTAATATTGGAAAAACTCACTTATCTTCTGATAGTTTTGAATTTTATTTTGCAGAAAAATTGAAGAAACTGAAAGAGGAGAAAGCTGCAAAAGATTTGAAAAAGGTCAAAGTGGTTGAGAAGATGGTGGAAGTTGAAAAGATAATTGAAGTTGAGAAGATCGTTGAAATCACAAAACCTTGTCTTAAATGTTTAGAGTCTTGTAAACAATGTATAGAGAAAGATGAGAGGTTTAGTGAGTTAGAAAAGTTGAAAGAAAAGTTGTTGTTTGATGTAAAAAATTTGAAAAAGTCATATGATGTATTGAACAGAACTGTGAATAGTCTGGAAAAGACTAACTCTGAAAGAGAAAAAGCCTTGAAGATGATGAATGCTACCATGATGACAAAGCAAAAAGAGATCAATATGTACATAGAAGAATGTGCAAAGTGGAAAAAAGAGTTGGATAGTGAAGCAGCTGAAAATGAAAGAATCAGAAGATTGCTGCAAAGTTACAAAGGTTGTGATTATATAATCGATAGAATTTATCCAACAGTTGAAGGATTTGAAGCGTTTAAAGACGAAGAAATAAAGCCAAAGAAGAAAAAGGATACTGGTAAGAAACAGGGTGTCTGTTATAATAAGTGTCCGCCTCCGATTTGGGAAGGGTACTCATCTAGGAAACCTAATGAGGAAGAACTAAAACAGGCGGTCAATATTAAGTTAGAATCCGAGATAACAGATGTTTTACCGGACAATATTGACGTCACGTTCACAGCGTCCGATACAGATCATGAGTCAGAACTGATAAAAAGAGTGGTTGATCAGGTGTTGGATAAGGATGAGGAGTCAGAGTCAAAGTCCGAGTCCAAAAGTTCGTGTCAGTCAGTTGGGAGTTCGAGTTCGTCTGAAAGAAGTTCAAAATCGTCGGGAAAACGGGTTTATAGTAAAGAGTTTTTATTGTCAAAATCTAATTTGGATGATGAAACATTTGAAGTTGTGTATACTTTGAATGATTCTGACAAATTATATTTTGATAAAGAGTTTCCAATAAGAAGTGTTCGATTTGAAATGATCAAAAAGGTTTTCAAAATGGCAGAAATTAATATTTCTGAAATAAAAGATTTAAATCTTACTGGAAAACCTAAAAATTACACTTCAAGAGTACAACAACGTTTGAACAAGAAAAAGGGTTACAATTCTGGTTCTGGTTTTCAAAAGAAACCAAACCACAATCGTAGCTACAAAAAGAAAGGACTTGGTTTTATTCCACCTAAAAACTATAAAAATGAAAAATATGTTCGAAATTTTAAATCAAAAATGACATATGTTGCAGGAACTAGTCATGAAGAAGAAGCAAAGAGCTCATTCTGGAAACAGTCAAACAAGGAGTTTCTTGCTGAAAAGATGAAGAATGGAGCTTATCAAAGGAAAGAAACAAGAACCTGTTTCCGATGCAATGAAACTGGTCACATTGCATGGAACTGTCCGAAAGCGACAAACACAAAACAGGGAGTTTCTGGAAAATTGAAAGAAGTTGTTGTTGATAAAACCGAACTACCAACTGAAAGATTTTAAGTGTTTAAGAATTCAACATATGAGGTTGGTGAGTGTTCGAAAAGGTTTTACAAAAAGAAGGGAAATCTTGACAACCAAACTTGGGTTGTTAAGAAATCAGAGGTAAAATCTGGCGATGAATCTGATTCCACAAAGTCAGAGGAGCCACAGGTTGAGGTAAAAAGAGAAAACTCAGTGCCTCCAATGGATGATGTTCATTTTCCACCATTGAGTACTGAGAATTTTAAATCAAAAGTTGGGAAAGTTGAGATCTCTAATCAATTTTATTCTGATAAGAATGAATTTGATGTTGATAAAGCTTTTAATGGAAACGTAAAGAAAATTTTTGGAAAAATGATTGATGGGAAGGTTAAAGGGGTAAAAGAGTTTTATGCTACAAAGAAAGCAACTTACACCCCAACTGCTTCAGAATTGAAATCACCCAAGACTGGTCAGGCTTGGGTGGACATTTTCTTTGCTTGAAAAACCTGACTTGTCGGAGATCCCAAGTTTGTAATTGCGGATCAGGAATCGGCATCATTCTTTGTATTTGATTGAGTTTTTCGTACAAGTGGTAAATCAAGGACATTAATTTGTACTTGATTTTCTACAAGTGGTTGAAGGCAATGTAATGAACCCAACTCCAACTTTACAAGTGGTCAAATCAAACTTATTTTCCGGAAAAATCATTTTGATTAAAACAAACTTAAGGGTTTTGAAATCTTAATGAGAAAATAGTTTGTTGATCGGGGGAGTTCAGATTGTTTATGCCATGTGGATGGCGAATTGAGGCGATTTGATATCGGTTGTCATGTTTTCTGTATAGTTTGTTTTCAAATTTCCTAAAATGTGTTTGCATTTTAGGGGGAGTAGAAAATTTCAGAAAATCCAAAAACATTTGAAAATTTGAAAAAGCCAAAAACATGATAAAATGAAAAATGAGTTTCGTTGTGAATAGAGGAAATGATAGTACATCAGTAGTCTGTCACAACATGCTAAAGAAATGAAATGTTAAAATGTGATAAACAATTTCACTGCTGATATGCCAGTAGGTTTTTGCACATTTAGTAGATTGTGACGAGATATAAACCTAAATTTCAAACTTGCTTATATCGTGGGGAACATCTCTCGGATATATGGGTAACCCCCGAAATCTTGTTTGAAAGGTCTCATAATCTGATATACTAGGTCTTTATACTCAATGATGTCTGGGGTATTATTCCAGGACTTCTGCTGAACGGTAGTTCTGACCTAGTCCTCGAATAATACTTTCCGCAAATGCTTGAAACATAGCATAAACCCTCAGCATGCCGATGAAACAATAAAATTGATAGTCACTGCTGTTGTAGCTAAAAGATCCTCTAAAGGGGATATACCGAAAAGTCGAAGCCGATATCTCTCTGCGTATACGGAAGTATCGACCTGAGATCCCTCGGCCCTCGCATTACCTAATTTATATACAGATATCATTTGTGTCATAATTACCTGTAAGACTGATTATTGGGATCTGGATACGGGAGTATATTCTGAGGTGGGACACGCGATTGAGTTTAAGTATCTAAGACATTAATATCGTATCTCGAAACAGTTGAACTTTGTGTGAAAATTTAAGTGGACAGGTATACTGACAATCTAGGTGAATTGTTTAAAACTTAAAATGCAATGAAGCTTAACGATGTTGGTGATTTGTCTCAGAAACTGATATGATCCTCTTACACAAACTCACAAAAAATAGTGTCTGTAAATATTTCTTTACTGCATTTCTTTTCCTTCAAAAATCCAAAAAGATTTTCAGTGTGTTTTAGCATAAATTTTGAAAAATTCAAAAAGATTTTTGGCAACTGATGTTGGAAAGCTGATTTTCAAAGTTCCAAGTGCTAAACATGATGACATGGTTGTGAGGGGGAGTGTGTCTTAATTGTGATAATATGTTTTTTAAATCAAACAAATGGTTCATCATGTGTATGTGATCTGAGGAAGAGTGATTGTTGATGCATATGAGAGTTGTTTTTGATGCATTCAAATTGTTAAATTTAGAAACTTATTTCTGGGTTAAGAATGTGCAGGTATAGCCAGGTTTTTATCTTGAACCTGAAGATAGAGTGCCAGGTTCCGATACCTGAGGATTTTGTAAAAGTCAGACTGCGATCCCAGCAAATCGAGAGGGGGAGTCTGAAGACATCTGAGTAGAGATTGATTGTGAAGAGTCTGTTGATGTTGAAGAAGAGAAGAGAGAAGATTTGAGGATACTTACAGCGTCAGATACTTCAAAGAGTTCGAAAAGACTGATAAAGACTGAAGATGTTGAAGACTCGACACTGAAGACTCGTCAACATCTGAGGGGGAGTCTGTTGGTGCATTCATCTGTCGTCTTCGTCTTACGTCGAGTCTCTGTGACATCAGCACATGAAATATGGAATTTGAAGTCAACCGTTTGAAGATGCAAGTTTGAAATAGGTTCCGTTTGAATGTAAAGTTTGAATGTAAAGTTTGAAAGGGTTCCGTTTGAAAAGTGTTGTATCATTTTCAAACGGAAGGGTCCTCATTTCAAACGGAAGGGTCCTCATTTCAAACGGAAGGGTCCTCATTTCAAACGGAAGGGTCCTCATTTCAAACGGAAGGGTCCTTCCTATATATACCTCACTTGTCCATTTCATTTGTAACTTTCCGGCTAGAGCAACGAAGTGCTGCCGAAGTGTTGTCAGGTTGTAAATGTCTTCCAAATCAATGATACAACAGTTTTAAGCGTGAATCTAGCTGATTTGAACTCTACACGTCTGTTTCCGCCTTTCGTTTAGAGATAAACTCTTCTGATCGACTCGTTCGGGTCTGAAAACGATCCTACATTGACTCTCTATTACATGCCTTGCAGGACCATAGGTACTCTTGGAGCTTGCACGGGAGATGCGGTCGTTGTGGGCATGGATTGTGGAACTTATGATAAAACATTTAGACATTTGAACTTATTACTTACGTTGGGTTTACATTTTATGCTTCCGCTATACACTTAACATGTTTTGTTTGAACACCTTTCATATCGTTTGGTTTAAATTACATTTAATACTTATTATGTTTGATATGATTGGTGGCTTGATCCTGGTCAGTCACGCCTCCAAGCGGTGATACTCCGCGTGTGGATTTTGGGGGTGTGACAAACACCCAATCCCTTAGACCCAGATTATGACCCGTGGTGGGATGATAATAGGGACTATGTGCAGCGCTACCCGATACCAGAAGACATGCCTATGCCGAATCTAGGAGCTTACCCAGGTTTGGACCCTCTAGATCCCTACTATGATAACGATCAATACATTAGGGAAATTTTAGAAAATCCTTACCCGTACCAGGAACCCATGCCCCAGATTCCAAACCCAGCACTTGCACCCCCAATGAGTGCAGATAATGTGCAAGAGCTCCGAATTTTCGGAGAAGAGATTTTAGAGAGTAGTGAGAGAATGAGGCAGGTCGGAGAGCGACTCGTCTGGAAGTATGACAAGCGCAATATGGATTTTTGGATGAATCCATATCCTTGAAGGTGATAGTGGAGGTGGTAATAATAATAATAATAATAATATATAATATGTGTGTATGTTTGAAAAAAAAATATATCATAGCTATGGATGCCTACTAGTAGTGTAATCTTTATTTCAGTCGTATTGTAATTTTTAATTTCAGTACTGGTTTGTATTGGATGCATATTATATATATAAAAAGAGTAAGTCGCAATGCTCGACGTTTTTGATCAACATGCGTGTTGTGTGATTGGTTGTATTAAATATTATCTTGTGATATTAATACGTGGTAAATGTTTAAAATTCAGATGGACAACGAAGTGAACCAAGAAAACCAGAATGATAATAATCAGAACGACAATAACTCGAATAATCAGAATCCAAACAACAATAACAATGGAAACCAAGTGGATAATAGTGTCATCCAACATATAGTGGAACAAGGAATTAGAGATGTAATGTCATTTATTATTCAAACTGTTAAGGAAGCGGATAATAAAAGTAAGCATAGCAGTAAGCGACCAACTGAACCGGAACACAGCGTAAACAATGGACCCATACTTCAAGTGCCCATTCCTGTTAGTGCACTATGTCTATTGACTTCGTCTTGTATCGAGTCATGTAATAGAATAGAATGAACAGTGCTCAAGTTGCTAGAAACTGGTTTTAGTGGATTAACTTGTAATTTCGCTTGAATGTGTCAAAGACAAGTTCAAACGAAATTAACATAGTTAATTTCGTTTGAAGGTGTCCTTGCCCATTTCAAACGAAATTACCACTACTATATATAGGGGAGCACTTATGTCATTTGTAACAAAATAAGGGTCTTGTGTTCGGTAACGAAGTGCTGCCGAATTGTCTCCAAGTGCTGTAATTATATCAAATTCAATACAAGAGACATTTAAATTGAATCGAGCGTCCGTGTCATTGACTCCGAATTTGATTCGGATAAACAACTCTTCTGATCGACTCATTCAGTTCGTACAACGATCCTACAAGTGGTATCAGAGCACAGGAGGAAGAGTTCTGCTTGATTTCATTGTTTTTCTGACTTCTACACCTTCGTTTTCAAATTGGACAAGATTTCACGGTCAAAATGGATTGAATTTTTCACATTACATGCGAAACTGTGTTTTAACAAAGCCTTAAGAGAATCAGATCTAAATACGGCTTAAAAGTGACAAAAATGGGACAAAAACATAATTTCGTTTGAATGAGCTTCGTAATTCCGTTTGAGATTAACACCTGATTTCGCTTCAAAGGGTTATCTTGTGACAACTGTGTTCTGTAAGCATCGTATAATGTAAAACAATGTTGGTTATCAATAAAACAATGTGCTTTGATGTTATTATATGTGTTATTGTGTTTGATGATTTTACAATTTGATTCGATTCCGATTTCAAGCTTTAAATCGCTTTCTGGAAGGTTATACGCAAACTGGTGCATAAACACAGTCAGTTTAACGCGACAAACACTCCGGAATGGTGACATAAGCCAAACATACCTTAAATAACCTTTACATAACTTAGAAATAAGTTTCGAAGGATTCGGTATGGCAAAAACATGTTTATTTGAACTAAAGAACTTATTACGACAAAACTACGAAACGAACGTTGGTGACCGCCCGGATAATATTTAAATCCCAAAAATATTCTGTTATGATTAAAATTTTATTTTTAATCAGGTCCGTGTTGAAAAATAAATTAAAACGCTTAAAAGCGCTATTTTTCAAGTTTAAGCGCGTACCTCGTGTCTCTGCGCGACACAGTGCTTCTACTGCAAAACACAGACAACGCAGCCAGTCTGGGCAACTCAAATTTATTTCAGTAATATTTTGGCGAGTTTATTTTTATTAAGAAATAAAAATAATTTAGAACGTCATAACCGGGATTTAAACGCTAGATAAAATACCCGGTACCCAGTTAAACACCTACTTCTATCTTATTTACCAAACAATTTACACTTAACCCCCCCCCCCTTCTCAAATTTACGGTCATATCTATGATGGCCCCACCAAATCTTGTTACAAGATCTCTAAAATATTTTTGTTGATCTTATGGGACAAGTATCTCTAGTAAATCCTTCCAATATCTTTCCATATCCTCCTTTATATATTTATAAATCCTTCCTAGATCTTCATACTTCACACAACACTCAACCCTCACTCTCTCTCTCCCTCCTACAACCGTCCCCATCTTCTCTCTCTATCTTCATCACCTTCAAACTTAGTTCATCAACATTCAAGCTCATTTCTAGCATATTTCAAGTGATTTTGAAGAATCAAAGGTGTTCCCAAGGTGTTGTCAAGTGAGTACAAGTTTCCTATCATCAAAATCTCATCCCACAACCTACTTGAATCTTGAAGGTATAACACTTATGTTTAAATCATACTTTTGATTCTTGGTTGTTCTTGATGATTTGAAGTTTCTCTTGAGTATTGGGATTTTCACTAAACTTGAAATCTAAAATGAAATGGGTCTTGAAACAAATAAAAATGGTGGTGATATATATGTATGTATAACCGTACATATATATGTGTGTGTATGAGTCTTGAAGTTTGATTTTTTGTTAAATACTTGTTTATGTTGTTACATGTTCTTGAATAATAGTCTAAATGCAAGTGATTGATGATCTATGAATGATATGTTAAATGCTTACATACATCAGCAAATAAACCTGAATATATCATGTATTTGATGCATCTAAACCCATATAAAATGTTGATGTTATGATAGACACTTGTACATGTGAATATATGTTGATTTAGAGCTCAAGAAGTGATAAAAAATGGTTGTATGACAAAAATGATTTTGAACAGATTATAAGCACTAAAAATGAACTTATTTGGTATATTATAAAGGCTTGAAACTTTGACATAGGTTTGATAGCTTTGCATGTTGTACATATAGCCTATAAAGTGATAAAATATGTGAAATTTGCATGATTTATGTGCTTTGTTTAAGACCTGCACTATCATGAGTATAACCATTATTTTATTCAGTAAATAACATGGGTTGTGTCAAAATTTCAAGTCGTTTCGATTTGGGAAGGTTCGGGTAACGTTTGATGCAAAACTATGCGGTAAAACGGTCAAAAATCGCCTTTTCGGAGGATTTTTATTAAACTGTTTTGGATCAGTAACCAAACTGATATTTTTGCTATAAAAATAAGTAATTTAACTTATATTAAGTTTACTTGGTGTTTGGTTAGTCATACGTGACTTCCGACGCCCAAAAATGTTACCAAATCGCTAAAATAAGTGCTTTTCGACATAACTAGAATGGGTTGTCATAGGTTATTTTATGTGTTACAATGTGCTATGTGTTTTACAATATGTGTATGATGTTGTGTTAGTGTGGACAAGATTATGCGTTTCACGCTTGAGTACATATATACAAATACACCAAAATAATCAAAAATAATAACTTTTCGAGAAATCTCCAAGATTATGTGAAAATTCTAAGTATCGGAGAAACTTCGGTATTTTTTTTGTGAGTTTTTGATTATTAAATCATTCTTATTTAATTTAGGACGAATAAATTGAGGGATTGTGTTAACATATAAAAACGCACCCAAAGGTGAGTACATAGATCCCCTCTTTTACTGTTTTCAATTGTTTTGGGGTAATTCATATGTATCAAAATGATTTCGATATTTTAACGATGATTTCAAAAACGATTACGATGGTTTATACTAAACTAATAACGATTTCGATAATGTGAATGAACTTGTTGGTTGTAGTTACATAACGAATGACATTCATTAATTTTGGCCGAACCGACCAGTATTAGGTTATGGTACCATAGGATCTGACAAATCCCGTTATCAGACTGCACACATGGTTATGTGTGGGTTAGGTGGGTAACGACTGAATCTGTGATTGTTAATTTACCCTTTGGTGGTTTATTAATGCGAGAAGCGATAGGCGAGAAAGTCGAGTCACGAAGGTTTGGATGTTATTAGCGAGACAGTCAAAAGTAGTTTCACGATCTAAAACGAGAATGATTTAAACGACTAAAGCGATTTTTAACGAATTAAACGATTTGGGTAAACGATTGGTTTTCGGTTAGTGTTTAGATAACGGGATGGGTGTAATGTGATGAAAGCATGATGGATACGCCGCTGGTACTTCCTATATATATATATATATATATATGTTTTCATCATATTACATACCGTGGCGTTAATTAGTTCACTTGGGTAAACAATTTGAAGCGATGTCACACAAACGAGGTTTTCGAAACGATATAAACTATACGAGTTTTATTAACGAGATTTTATTAAATAAATGTTTTGGGTTAAGAATCATGGCTACGAGATTTTATACACTATAACCAACTTGATTTGAGTTGGTTAGTTATGCCGCAATACAATACTTTTCAAAACAAGGTTTTTAATTAAGTATTGCAACATGTAAACTAGCCATGAATCCGACACTCTCAAAACCCTATGTACTCGCCAGCATTTCTTTGCTGACTTTGTTTTCACATATGTTTCAGGTGTTGTTGAACGATGTTGATTGCTAGAATGCATGCTCACATAGGATTGGACGAGGCCTTAGTGACTTAATAACAATGATAGACTATGTTTAACTTGTTTACTTAGATTTCCAGAGGATGTAAATAATTAATGTTTAATAAAACGAAACTTCAAATTTCCGTGTATTTTGAAACAATGATTCTGTTACAACACTCCCCGACGATTCCGCCGCGATTTGTTGTTTTCCGCGGTCGGGGTGTGACAGAAAAGTTGGTATCAGAGCTCATGGTTATAGGGAATTAGGTTATTAGTAATGCTTTGACCTAGTCTATAACCTTCCTAGGACCCTAACGCGAGTTTACTTGTGTTTAGTCATAAAATAATACCGTCACCTATCCTTAGGTGATAATCAGAACAAGAACACAAATTTCGAATCCGCTTTGAAAACCAATCATCTGTTCTAGGCAGTGTTGCAAAAGTCGGATTCCTCGGCCGAGTACTCGGCGAGTACTCGGTCCTCGGACCTCCACCTTGGCGACTTCCTCCTAGGCGGTCTCAACTAGCCGGCCTCGGGAGTACTCGGTCCTAGTCGGCGCCTAGTCGGAGCCTAGTCGGAGCCTAGTCGGTCTAGGCGGTCAATGTGGTTTGTTGACTTTTAATCGGTCAAACTCGGTCAAAATCGGCCTACTCGGCCTTGTACTCGGACTACTCGGCCTTGTACTCGGACTACTCGGCCTTGTACTCAGACTAGTCGGACTTGTATTCAGAATATTTGAACTTTAAACATGTTTCATTTTAAATTATACCCAGTTGACATGAATTATGCTTATTTTAACACATAAATAATATATAAAAATTAATTTTTTTTATATTTACCATGTCCGCGTACTCCCCGAGTACTCTCCGAGTACTCCGATTACTCCCAACTCCCCAGTCGGCCGACTAGGGACCGCCTAGCGACTTTTACAACACTGGTTCTAGGATGATTTATTGTAAGGTTTTGAACCCTTTAAGTTTTCAAATCTCGTCAAAGTTTGGGTCTAACTAGTGTGAACACGTGCAAACTGGAAGAGTGAATGCCTGTACCCTGAGTTTTCTGTCTAAGGCTAGAGTGTTCGTATAAATCCGCAGCATCGGACCAGTCACTCTTACCTGGGAACTCTTGGGGTGAGTGTTCACTTATAGGCGAGCATGTCTTCGGCGATACACTATATTGACCCATTTACTTTGATTAGTCACTCCGTGTCATTTGTTTGTTCGAGGTAACGAACAAATGATCGCCTTTCTGGTGTTTTTACGATATTCTCAATACCTCTTTTGCTTTTCAACCGCACTCGTTTCTTTTGTTTCCTTATTAGACAATGCCTCCTCGACGTGAAGCACAATCTTTCACTATTGAAGAAATCGCAGCCCTAGTCTCTCAGCAAATGGCTGCTGTGCTTCCAGGCGTTGTGACCCAAGTCCATGAGATATACAACAACAATAACAACAACAATGCGCCATGTAACTTCAAGAGCTTCAATTCTGCTAAGCCTCTAAAGTTTTCTGGGTCGCAAGGAGCAACTGCGCTCCTGCAGTGGTTTGAGAGCATCGAGAGCACGTTCAGACATGTGCAGTGTCCGAATGCGCGTAAGGTTGAATTTGCTTCAAGCATGTTTGAGAAGCGAGCCCTTACCTGGTGGAATGGTATTATGCACGATAGGGGTGCCGAAGTGGCGTTGGCACAAACATGGGAAGAGCTCCGGGCTCTCATGATGAAAGAATTTTGTCCCCGTCACGAAATTCGGGCTTTAGAGCGAGAGTTTGACGATCTAAAACAAGATGGGGGTGAACACCGTGCCTATACGAATCGTTTTGAGGAACTCAATCTGTTGTGTCCCACTATGGTTACCCCTCTGGAGAAAGCAATCGAGAGATATATCGATGGTTTACCCGATTCCATTCAGGATATTGTGACCGGCGTTAATCCTACTACCGTCCGTCACGCAATCGAATTGTCTGCTACACCCTGACTGAGTCGCAAGTCAGAAAGGGTAAACTTACCCGTATGGGGGACAAGAAGAAGTCGGCTGATTCTGAGAAGAATAAGGATAAGGGCAAGGGTAAGAAAGGTGAGTCATCGAAGAAATCGAGGAAGCGAAAGGATGCTCAAAATTTTGCTGTTACAGCACAGACTGCTCAGAACCCGCAGAACCCACCAGCTCAGCCTCCTGCAAAGAAGGCATATGCTGGTACCGCACCTCATTGTACACGCTGCAACGGTCATCACGTTGCACAACAAGCTTGCAAGCAATGCACAACGTGTGGAAAACTTGGGCATTTGGCCAATATTTGTCGTCTGGGACAAAATCAGGTTGCTCAGGTTCAAGCTCCGGTTCAGGGGAATGCTGCGAGATTCCCACCGGGTTCATGTTTCAACTGTGGAGAGTTTGGTCACTTCCGCAACAATTGTCCAAGACTGGTGAATGCAAACACGGATGCTAATGCAAACCCGAATGCGAACGTCAACGTCAATGTGAATCCAGCACGTGGATGAGTGTTTAACATCAATGAGGCAATCAATGATGCAGCAGTGAACGATTAGTATTTTGTAATTTCCTCTGGTTGTTATCTTTTAACATTTAAGAACAATGTGGTTGTTATATAAATAAAAATTTGTGGTTTTTATTTAACTAATACAATTGTATGAATGTTTGATGCAACCTTATGATGTCAACACAAAGACAAACTACTCGTGTGGTTCTGTCATTTTTATGATCACTTGTGATCTCCCCAAGAACCTTAAACGCTCGTTTCTTTTAAGAAACAAAAACCCAAAGTTATTTAAGAAAAGGATATGTTGCTTTCCTAGCACGTGTCACCAAGGAGAAAGACAAGAATAAGAGTATTCAGGATATCCCGATTGTTCGGATTATCCAGAGGTATTTCCCGATGAACTGCCTGGTTTGCCTCCAGTTCGTCAAGTCGAGTTTCATATTGATCTTGTACCCAATGCCAATCCGATTGCGAAAGAACCTTATCATCTTGCACCGTCGGAGATGCAAGAGTTATCGAAACAACTTCAAGAGTTGTCTGATAAAGGATTCATCCGTCCGAGCTTTTCGCCTTGGGGAGCTCCTGTCCCCTTTGTGAAAAAGAAAGATGGATCTTTTCGAATGTGTATCGATTATCGTGAGCTTAATAAGCTTACCATCAAAAATCGATATCCCCTACCTAGAATTGATGATCTCTTCGACCAGCTGCAAGGTGCTTCATGTTTTTTTTTCAAGATCGATCTGCGTTATGGGCATTACGAGTTCACTGTCATGCCTTTTGGTTTGACGAATACCCCAGCTATCTTCATGGACTTAATGAATAGGGTCAGTAAACCTTATTTAGATATGTTCATCATTGTGTTCATCGACGATATTCTCATTTATTCAAAGTCTCAAGCCGATCACGAACAACTCCTTCGTTTGACCTTGGAACTTCTGAAGAAGGAACAACTTTTCGCTAAATTCTCCAAGTGTGAATTCTGGCTTAAAGAAGTTCAGTTCTTGGGTCATATTGTCAATGAGCAGGGTATCCATGTGGATCCTTGCAAAATAGCTGCTAATAAGGATTGGAATACACCGACGACACCTACAGAGATTCGATCATTTCTTGGTCTTGCTGGTTATTATCGTCGATTCATTTCTAATTTCTCAAAGATCGCGGTTCCACTCACTGCTTTGACTCGGAAGAATAAGCCTTTGGAGTGGGGATCTAAGCAAGAAGAAGCGTTCCAAACGCTGAAACAGGAGCTATGTGATGCTCCTGTTTTGTCCTTGCCCAATGGAAACGATGATTTTGTTATCTTTTGTGATGCGTCGAATCTAGGCTTTAGTTATGTTCTTATGCAACGAGGTAAAGTCATAGCTTATGCGTCTAGACAGCTAAAAATTCACGAGAAGAACTATACGACTCATGATCTTGAATTAGGAGCTGTGATTTTCGCACTCAAAATCTGGAGACACTACCTCTATGGAATGAAGTGTGTGGTTTTCACAAGACCACAAAAGTCTCCAGCACATTCTTAATCAGAAGGAGCTGAACATGAGGCAGCGACAATGGGTTGAGCTCTTGAACGATTACGATTTCGAGATTCGCTACCTTCCTGGTAAGGCGAATGTCGTAGCCGATGCGCTTGGTTGAAAGGAGCGAGTCAAGCTTCATTCTGTTCAAACTCTATCTGATATTCAATCTCGTGTCCTTCAAGAACAACGATTTTGTGTAAACGAAGACTTATTGAAATATGAGCTACCACTTCAACACGAGTTTAAACTCGAAACGAAAGGGCGATGGGTTGCTCTATTTTAAGAATCCTTGTGGATGATTATCGCCCAAATCGGAGACCTGATTGGATTCCTTGTACACCTTAATATGTACATTACAACTCAATAAGGACAAACCGAATTCCTATTAAGATCTTCCTATCTTCATAGTTAGATTCTTGATAATATTTAAAGTACCAAATGAAATCCACGGATTGGATTCCTGGTATGCTTTAAATAACCGTGTCCAAAGATAACAAATTAAAGGTCAAGTTAAACGATTAATGCGATTATGTGTTTATGTGTTCTCTTTTATTATGTGATCCGATTTTCGTTATCCAAATCCTCATAGAATCTTCCATATCTTCATATGAGGGATTCATAGTAGGATATTCAAAAGGTACTACCTTAAATCCTTAATGGGCTTCTACGTGGTAGTTAAGACCCTTGGGTTATATAGTACCATTCCATGATTCGAAAAGAGACCCTTGAGTGGTCTAGTTAAAGATTGATTCAAAATCTGGTTAAGAGTGGCATGTGACGATACAGATGAAAGGACCCTATGGTGGTCCAGCCACACTCATCACAGGTTCATTCATTTGGTTTTCCCCTACACATTATTAAATGCACTGTGTGGACTATGCAAGGAATTACGTAATTATGGACGCGTACATAATTATAAAAATTCAGTGCACGGAAACCACAGTAAGATTTATCATGTGTAAGAACCAATAGTGACAACAATAGCGAAACGTGAACAATGTAATGGAGGTACGGTGGACGCACCAATAGCGCTTCATATACTTGTATATGAGTGTCCTTCTTACATTGCAAGCATAATGTTATTTGAAGTTACTAAAAGTTCAGAACTCCAACCAGTGTTGTTTTATCTTTTCGACTTCATGTTTCAAGCTTTCACAAGTTTCCTCTAAATAAAATTTCGGGACGAAATTTCCTAAAGTAGGGGAGACTGTGACAACTGTGTTCTGTAAGCATCGTATAATGTAAAGCAATGTTGGTTATCAATAAAACAATGTGCTTTGATGTTATTATATGTGTTATTGTGTTTGATGATTTTACAATTTGATTCGATTCCGATTTCAAGCTTTAAATCGCTTTCTGGAAGGTTATACGCAAACTGGTGCATAAACACAGTCAGTTTAACGCGACAAACACTCCGGAATAGTGACATAAGCCAAACATACCTTAAATATCCTTTACATAACTTAGAAATAAGTTTCGAAGGATTCGGTATGGCAAAAACATGTTTATTTGAACTAAAGAACTAATTACGACAAAACTGCGAAACGAACGTTGGTGACCGCCCGGATAATATTTAAATCCCAAAAATATTCTGTTATGATTAAAATTTTATTTTTAATCAGGTCCGTGTTGAAAAATAAATTAAAACGCTTAAAAGCGCTATTTTTCAAGTTTAAGTGCGTACCGCGTGTCTCTGCGCGACACAGTGCTTCTACTGCAAAACACAGACAATGCAGCCAGTCTGGGCAACTGAAATTTATTTCAGTAATATTTTGGCGAGTTTATTTTTATTAAGAAATAAAAATAATTTAGAACGTCATAAACCGGGATTTAAACGCTAGATAAAATACCCGGTACCCAGTTAAACACCTACTTTCTATCTTATTTACCAAACAATTTACACTTAACCCCCCCCCCCTTCTCAAATTTACGGTCATATCTATGATGGCCCCACCAAATCTTGTTACAAGATCTCTAAAATATTTTTGTTGATCTTATGGGACAAGTATCTCTAGTAAATCCTTCCAATATCTTTCCATATCCTCCTTTATATATTTATAAATCCTTCCTAGATCTTCATACTTCACACAACACTCAACCCTCACTCTCTCTCTCCCTCCTACAACCGTCCCCATCTTCTCTCTCTATCTTCATCACCTTCAAACTTAGTTCATCAACATTCAAGCTCATTTCTAGCATATTTCAAGTGATTTTGAAGAATCAAAGGTGTTCCCAAGGTGTTGTCAAGTGAGTACAAGCTTCCTATCATCAAAATCTCATCCCACAACCTACTTGAATCTTGAAGGTATAACACTTATGTTTAAATCATACTTTTGATTCTTGGTTGTTCTTGATGATTTGAAGTTTCTCTTGAGTATTGGGATTTTCACTAAACTTGAAATCTAAAATGAAATGGGTCTTGAAACAAATAAAAATGGTGGTGATATATATGTATGTATAACCTTACATATATATGTGTGTGTATGAGTCTTTAAGTTTGATTTTTTGTTAAATACTTGTTTATGTTGTTACATGTTCTTGAATAATAGTCTAAATGCAAGTGATTGATGATCTATGAATGATATGTTAAATGCTTACATACATCAGCAAATAAACCTGAATATATCATGTATTTGATGCATCTAAACCCATATAAAATGTTGATGTTATGATAGTATGCTTTAGACACTTGTACATGTGAATATATGTTGATTTAGAGCTCAAGAAGTGATAAAAAATGGTTGTATGACAAAAATGATTTTGAACAGATTATAAGCACTAAAAATGAACTTATTTGGTATATTATAAAGGGTTGAAACTTTGACATAGGTTTGATAGCTTTGCATGTTGTACATATAGCCTATAAAGTGATAAAATATGTGAAATTTGCATGATTTATGTGCTTTGTTTAAGACCTGCACTATCATGAGTATAACCATTATTTTATTCAGTAAATAACATGGGTTGTGTCAAAATTTCAAGTCGTTTCGATTTGGGAAGGTTCGGGTAACGTTTGATGCAAAACTATGCGGTAAAACGGTCAAAAATCGCCTTTTCGGATGATTTTTATTAAACTGTTTTGGATCAGTAACCAAACTGATATTTTTGCTATAAAAATAAGTAATTTAACTTATATTAAGTTTACTTGGTGTTTGGTTAGTCATACGTGACTTCCGACGCCCAAAAATGTTACCAAATCGCTAAAATAAGTGCTTTTCGACATAACTAGAATGGGTTGTCATAGGTTATTTTATGTGTTACAATGTGCTATGTGTTTTACAATATGTGTATGATGTTGTGTTAGTGTGGACAAGATTATGCGTTTCACGCTTGAGTACATATATACAAATACACCAAAATAATCAAAAATAATAACTTTTCGAGAAATCTCCAAGATTATGTGAAAATTCTAAGTATAAGAGAAACTTCGGTATTTTTTTTGTGAGTTTTTGATTATTAAATCATTCTTATTTAATTTAGGACGAATAAATTGAGGGATTGTGTTAACATATAAAAACGCACCCAAAGGTGAGTACATAGATCCCCTCTTTTACTGTTTTCAATTGTTTTGGGGTGATTCATATGTATCAAAATGATTTCGATATTTTAACGATGATTTCAAAAACGATTACGATGGTTTATACTAAAATAATAACGATTTCGATAATGTGAATGAACTTGTTGGTTGTAGTTACATAACGAATGACATTCATTAATTTTGGCCGAACCGACCAGTATTAGGTTATGGTACCATAGGATCTGACAAATCCCGTTATCAGACTGCACCCATGGTTATGTGTGGGTTAGGTGGGTAACGACTGAATCTGTGATTGTTAATTTACCCTTTGGTGGTTTATTAATGCGAGAAGCGATAGGCGAGATAGTCGAGTCACGAAGGTTTGGATGTTATTAGCGAGACAGTCAAAAGTAGTTTCACGATCTAAAACGAGAATGATTTAAACGACTAAAGCGATTTTTAACGAATTAAACGATTTGGGTAAACGATTGGTTTTCGGTTAGTGTTTAGATAACGGGATGGGTGTAATGTGATGAAAGCATGAGGGATACGCCGCTGGTACTTCCTATATATATATTTATGTTTTCATCATATTACATACCGTGGCGCTAATTAGTTCACTTGGGTAAACAATTTGAAACGATGTCACACAAACGAGGTTTTCGAAACTATATAAACTATACGAGTTTTATTAACGAGTTTTATTAACGAGATTTTATTAAATAAATGTTTTGGGTTAAGAATCATGGCTACGAGATTTTATACACTATAACCAACTTGATTTGAGTTGGTTAGTTATGCCGCAATACAATACTTTTCAAAACAAGGTTTTTAATTAAGTATTGCAACATGTAAACTAGCCATGAATCCGACACTCTCAAAACCCTATGTACTCGCCATCATTTCTTTGCTGACTTTGTTTTCACATATGTTTCAGGTGTTGTTGAAGGATGTTGATTGCTAGAATGCATGCTCACATAGGATTGGACGAGGCCTTAGTGACTTAATAACAATGATAGACTATGTTTAACTTGTTTACTTAGATTTCCAGACGATGTAAATAATTAATGTTTAATAAAACGAAACTTCAAATTTCCGTGTGTTTTGAAACAATGATTCTGTTACAACACTCCCCGACGATTCCGCCGCGATTTGTTGTTTTCCGCGGTCGGGGTGTGACATATCTCGTTTGAAAGATTCAAACGAAATCAACTATTCAGCTTGAAAGTCCTAATTTCGTTTGAGATTGTCAGTCAACTAATTTCATTTGAGATTGTCAGTCAACTGATTTCGTTTGAGATTGTCAGTTAACTGATTTCGTTTGAAGTTGCCAGACAAGTGATTTCGTTTGAAGTGTCAACCAAAGTAATTTCGCTTGAACAAGGAGTTCCGTTTGAAAGTGCAATCTCGTTTGAAAGTGGACTTTTTGTGTCAAGATCATTTCACGTCAACCGAGTGTCAGTTTGTTTCAGGTTATTTGATATTGTTTAGACTGATTGTGTTTGTTTGACTGTTCATCTCCAGGTTATTCAAGAAATTTTCATCATGGCTGAAGAATTTTACAATACTTTCTACAACGCGTTTACTTCAGATACGTTGGAAGCTTCAGATGTTACACCCAAAGCAATAACAAAATCAATCAAAGACAACATTAAACATGATAACTTTTATGGAACCTATTCGAAACCACCTAAGCTTGATAATATTGAGGATTATGTTTGGTGGAAAAAAGGTTTATTAACTGGACTAAAGCGTACGCACATGAAAGTTGGTTTTGCTTGGAGTCTGGCTATGATAAACCTACTGATGACAAAGGAGAAGAAATCCCGCTTAAGAGTTTTCAAGAAGAAGACAAATGAAGATTTTCATATGAGCAGAAAATGATCGCTTTGATTCAACAATCGATTTGAGATGATATTTTTTCGTTAAATCATGATGGGTCTTCGAAATCTATATGGGAAGCTTTAAGGATGAAAGCTGAGGGGGGGTAAACAAATTAAGAAAAACAAAATTGCGTTATTAAAAAAGGAATTTGATTTGTTCGATAGTTTGAAAGGAGAGACTGTTAGACAAATGATTGAACGCTTATTAAATTGAACTTGAAAGGTTTGAAATTGTGAAAACAAGAGAAGAAATAATTGACAAAGTAATTGAAGCGTTACCACGAGCTGATCAGTGGCAAACGTTTGTATTCATATTGAAAAATGATGCTTTATGTGACACAATTTCTCTTGATGTTTTGTTAGAAAAAATTGAGAGTCATGATCTTGAGTTACAAAAGCAAAGCAAGATGAGCAGTTCGTCACATCATCAGAATGTTGGTCTTTATTACAAGGGCAATTTACCTTCGGTGAAAGCTGATAGTTCACCAAAGACAGCATTCAGTGGTGAGAAGATGAAAGAACCACAAACAACCTCATCAAGCTATAATTCTGGATATCATTCATCTTCAAAAGCAAGTCCTGGAGATTCTGAAGAAATTCTTTGCAACATTGCTCTTAAATTGAAAAATTCTCCTACTATGAGCATCAATGCAGCTAAGCAGCAAATGAGCTTTCTTGCATCTGTTCTGGAATCGTATGAAGGTCTTGTAGCTGGCAAAATTGGAAACTCAGAGTTAACCAAAGAAGACTATGACCAGATTGATCCGGAAGAGATGGAACTCATTGACATCCGTTGGTGTTTGGCAAGTTGCATTCGTAGAGCTCAGAGATATATGGAGATTACCGGGAAACAATCTCTGGGTGGTGCTTCAACTAAATTGGGTTTTGATAAATCCAAAGTGACCTGCTTCAGATGCAAGCAAAAAGGTCATTTCAAGAGAGAATGTAATAATTCTGTAGTCGGAGGAAATGAACGTCTTTTCAAAGATGATTATTACCGAAAGGCGATCTACCACCGAAGCAAAGAAGAGCCGAAAATGATTGAAGATAAACCCAAATCAATAGCTTTTGCAGTCTTCCATGATGATGAAGGATATGATTGGAGTCAGATATGTCCAGAAGAAGATCGTATTGATTATCGATTCAAAATAAGAACAAAGGAAGATACAGAAAAACTTCCTGATCATTATGCTTTTGTTGCTGAGATAAAAGAGAAAACTCGAGAAGAGATTTTGAGAGAGAAAACTGAGAGAGAAATTTTCATTGTTGGATGCAGAATGGAGAAGATGCAGGAAGAATATGAAAATGCTGTGAGAAACAAAAGATGGGATAAGAAACAAGAATGTTTCGTCAACAAAGAAGGTGAACCAGTTGTTCCAAGAAGTGACATAGTTCATGATGATGTTCTTCTAGTAATTCCTCGATCCGGCGAATATTATTCTAATGTTGCAAAAGACAAAACATATATAAAAAGGCTGGATAAAATCATCAGAGATGCGATGACAACAAATCCGAGGAAGAGGAATGAAGAAAAAATGAAGAAGAATATTGAGAATCTGGTGAATGATTTGAAGAAGGTAGCTGAGGAAGTTCAAGTTGAAGCAGTTACAGAAGAAGATGTGAAGATTGCTGAGGAGATCAAGGTAGAAAAAGTTGAGGTGAATGAAGAGGTTGAGAAAGCTGTTACTGAAGAACAGCAGGTTGTAGAAGCTGAGAAGAAAATTGAAAGTTTGATTGAAGTGAAGGATGAGAATTTGAAGGCTGCTAGTGATGCTGGTGATGAAGTTGGTGTTGATATTGAAGCTGTTGATGAAAAGCAGCAGAAAGAAGCTGATCAGACAGAAACTGAAGTAAACACCGAAGTGCCAATCACTGAGGTAAATTCTGATTCTGAAACTCAAATAAAAAACGTTGAACAGTGCAAGAAATGCATGGAAACGTGCAGTGCTTGTACTGAAAAAGATGAAAGGTTCAGAACAAGAGATCTTGAATTCACAAAAGTTGAAGAAGTTTTCAAAAGTAAATACAAAGAAATGTTAGAAAATGAAAAAGTTTTGAAAGATAATAATGAAAAACTTTTAGAAAAATGTAAAAAGTTAGAAAAAGAAAATGAAGTTTTGAAAGAAAATGTTTTGAAAAAGACAGAAGAATGTGATCAAAAAGAGAATGCTTTTCAGGAAATGAAAAAGGAATATGATTCAATAAAATTGGCATATCATATTACAAAAGAGTCATATGAAAAAGTAAAAAGTGAAATGAAACTTATTCAATCAAGATTGAAATATTGTTCTGAAACAACTGATACGTATAAGCGAAATTATGAAATAAAGCAACAAGTTGTTAATTCTTACATTGAAGATGTTGCTAAACTTAAGCGTCAGATTGCTGATTTAGAACAGGATAATAACAAGTTAAAAAGTTATCACGCGTCGTCATATGTGCTTGAACGTATTTTCAATATAAAACCGGGAGATGGTGAGTCTGAGCAAAACAAGAAAGGCATTGGCTCAGAGTCTCATCAAGTTCCACCACCGGAAAAGTTTGCATTTTATGATGATGAAAAGGTCGAAAAAGCTTTCAACATGGTAGATCAATTGCCAGACAACATTGACGTAACCTATTCCAAATCTGATGATTCTAGTGATTCAGAGGTGGTAGGTAAAGTCGTTGAAAGCGTGTTGAAAGAAGAGTCAGTTGATACAGGTAAATCTGAATCACAAGATGAAAATGAAGGTAATTTTCATGATGGATATCTGAAAAACTCAAAATCCGAGAAAACTTTGAATGATGATTCAAAAGGATTGGTTTATACCATGATTGGGTCGGACAAATTATTCTTAGATGTTGTATTCCGGATTCAGAATGTGATTTCAGAAAAGATTGACACAGTTTTCAAGATGGTTGAGATTGAAAAGTCTGAGATTCCAAAGTTTGCTGGAAAAGGTCACAAAACTTTTTATAATAAACCTGGTTACAAGAAGAAAAACATGAAGGCTGGGTTGGGTTATAAAAAGAAACAGAATTGGAAGAAAAATGAAACAAAAATTTTTCAGACAAAAATGAATTTTGTTCAAGGAAAAAATTTTGAAGAAGAAAAAGAACTTCAATTTGGACAACAGTCTAATGAAAAGTTCTTTGCTCAAAAGAAAAAGCAACAACCATAGGTCAAAGATGTTTCAAAAAGAACATGTTTTAAATGTGATCAAATTGGACATCTTGCACGAACGTGTCCAAATCTGAAACCTGTGGATGTTGACAAAAAGAAGTCTGAAAATGTTGAGAAACAGAAATCTAAGGATGTGAAACATAGGTCAACTAGATTTGATTCAAAACAAATTTGGAGGTATAATACAAACAAGTTTGCTTCGAACCAAACTTGGAAATCGGATCAAACTTGGAAATCAAACCCGAATAGGTTCGATTCAAAACAGACCTGGAATTCTCACACACCCAGATTCAGAACAACTCAAAGTTGGAAAACATCCGTTGATATGACAAAACCCCAAGTGTTTTGGAAACCAAAAGTTGTTGTTCAAAATCAAAATATTAAAAAAGAATCACATTTTTACAAAAGAGGTACGCCGAAAGGTCAAACATGGAGTGTTAAGCAATAAGTGACTTCGGTAAAAGATGAAAAAGTTGAAGTCAAAATTGAAAAAGTCTTCGATGATAAAGATTTTCCGAAATTGAATGATGCATATTGTGTTGAAATGCCTAAGGTCAAACAGACCTGGGCTAAATTGTTCAAGTAATCAAGTAGTCTGATTGTGCAGGTGCTCAACAAAACCAAAGATTGTGAGAATGGAAGTTGGAGCAGTCTGGCACAATGGGAAGAGGAGGCTGCTGGACCCTGGTTTGGTTGAACAGGGAGTTTGTTTGTTTTCTGTAAATAAATAAAAAATATTTCAAAAACCCTAAAAATTGAAAAATGTAAAAACCAAAATTATGTTTTTGCTTTTGTCAATAATTTAAAAAATTTTAAAAAAATTCAAAAATATGTTGATTGAATACACCGAAACCCTCACGGCTGAACAAACATGATTACTTTCACAAGATTGAAAAATGGTTTTCAAACTGTAAAATATCAATGTGTTGTAAATCATGGGGGTATGTTATTTTCTGCAAATCAGTGCATGAGAAGCAGAAAATGGATGGCGAGATAAAGCTATCAGTGTTGGTTGTCAAATTTTCTTTAAATGATTTTGCATTTTAGGGGGAGTATTATTTTTAGAAAATACAAAAACATTTGAAAATTTGAAAAAGCCAAAAACATGATAAAATTCAAAAATTGAGTTTTTGCGTAAAAAGAGGAAATGATAGTACATCAGTAGACAGTTACAGTTTGCTAAAGAAATGTAATGATTAAATAGCGTTAAACGGTCTCACTAATGATATGCCGATAGGTTTTTAGACATTTAGTAAACTTTTTCGGGATATAAACCTAAATTTAAACTTGCTTATTTTGTGGGGAACACTACTTGGATATATAGGTAACCCCTGAAATCTCGTTTGAAGGACCCCTTTTTCTGAGATACTAGGTCTTTATGCTTAGTGATATCTGGGGTATTATCCCGGGACTTCTGATTTTGCGGAAGCAATGGCCTAGTCCTCGTATAATACTTTATGCATGCTTGAAATATAGCAATCGCCCTCAGCATAAAAATGATGAAACATTGAAAAATGCTAATCATGTGCTGTTGAAGAAAAGATCCTCTAAAGGGGACACACCAAAAGTCGAAGCCGTCATCTCTCTGCTGAACGGAAGTTCTGACCTGAGCTCTCACGGTTCTTCGCAATTTAACCCCTTACAGATATCATCTAGGTATACTCACTTGTAAGACTGAATATTGGGATCTGGATACGAGAGTATATTCAAGAGGTGGGACACATGAATGAGTTTAAGTTCTTAATACACCTAATTCGTATCCTGAATCAGTTGAAATTTGTATGAAAATTTAAGTGGATCAGTATATTGACAATCTAAGTGAATTGTTTAATTCTTAATGTGTAACTAAGCTCAACGGTACTTGTAATTTGTCAAAAACTGATATGATCCTCTAACGCAAACTCAATAAAAAATATTGTGTATAAATATGTTTGTACATATTTCTTTATTGCTTTATATTTTCAGTAAATACAAAAAGATTTTTGATTCTGCTTTATTTTCGACAACTGATGTCTGAGATGCTGAGTGTCAAAATCTAAGTAAGCTGATTGTGTTTCTGAAAATAAAACAAGTTCATTAATTTGAAACTTGTAGTTTTAAAATCAAAAATAAAAAACAGTTTGTGATATCTCCAAGGTCATTAGTTTGGACTTGGAAGATGAACTGTGAGGGATTTGGATTCTTTAATTGTTAAGAAGGCAAGGTTTTCTATCCTGAAACTGCCAATATTCATAAGATGTGTTAGTTTAGAAAGATTGAGTGAGCCAGGTTACAATTCCTGGATAGCTGAAATTTGAAATGCTGTTACTTATAAATGTTTGAGTGATTGCAGATGAGATTCCAGACTACGATCCCGACAGCTGAGTCTAAGGGGGAGTCTGAAGACGAGCTCAAAGCAAGGGGGATCTTGTAAACCGGAAAGCAAGGTGTCGATCCCTAAAAACACGGAAGCTTGATGAAAGGGGGAGCCTGAAGAAGCTGTTGATGATAGAGCCAGTGACAGATGCTGGTACAATAGTCAAAGAGAGAAGCTGATGAGTGATGGATACTTACAGTGTTAGACAATTTGGAAAGAGCATGAAGACTGATCAAGACTGAAGATGTGTCATGAAAAAGACTCGACACTGAAGACTTCGTCAACATCCAAGGGGGAGTCTGTTAGTGCACTATGTCTATTGACTTCGTCTTGTATCGAGTCATGTAATAGAATAGAATGAACAGTGCTCGAGTTGCTAGAAACTGATTTTAGTGGATTAACTTGTAATTTCGCTTGAATGTGTTAATGACAAGTTCAAACGAAATTAACATAGTTAATTTTGTTTGAAGGTGTCCTTGCCCATTTCAAACGAAATTACCACTACTATATATAGGGGAGCACTTGTGTCATTTGTAACAAAATAAGGGTCTTGTGTTCGGTAACGAAGTGCTGCCGAATTGTCTCCAAGTGCTGTAATTCTATCAAATTCAATACAAGAGACATTTAAATTGAATCGAGCGTCCGTGTCATTGATTCCGCCTTTGATTCGGATAAACAACTCTTCTGATCGACTCATTCAGGTCGTACAACGATCCTATAATTCCCAAAAGAAGAAGAACCATGCCTTATGGTTGTTCTTACAAAGAATTCTGGTCCTGCAAACCAATAGAATTCTCGGGCAATGAAGGGCCCATTGCAACTCTACGCTGGATAGAAAAGGCTGAGGCTGTCTTAAAAATAAGCAAATGCGCGGAAGAGGATAAGATAATGTTTGCTTCTAATCTGTTTAAAAACTCAGCCTTAGAATGGTGGAACACTATCCTTCAGTCTAGAGGAAGTGATAGGGTTTATAATATGGAGTGGGAGGAATTTAAGAACATGGTGGAAAGAAAATTATGCCCTCCCAATGAAAAGGAACAGATAGCAAATAAGTTTCTAAACCTTAGGATGACGGGAGTAGATAGTAAGGGATACACTACATTATTTTTTGAATATGCTAGAATAGTGCCAACCCTTGCATCACCAGAGCCAGTATTAATCTCCCGTTATATCTGGGGATTAATCGGGGAGATTAGGCATGTCGTCAAGGCAGCTAGACCTCAAACCATAGAAGAAGCTGTAGAACTAGCAAATACCTTGACAAATGAATTAGTGCGAACACGAGAAGAAGACCAGAGAAGGAACCTGGCTCAGAGACTTACTCAAGAATTTCGCCATGGAAATTCCAACCGTAGGAATATAGGTTCTATCTCTGCACCCTACTGCAAGGCTTGCAAGAAAAAAACATATGGGAAAATGCTCCACTTACTGCAATTTCTGCAAGATACCAGGACACAAGGAAGAAGATTGCAGGAGAAAACCAAACAATGGAATGTGCTTCAACTGTAGAGAAAAAGGCCACATCAAACCCAACTGTCCGAAACTAGTTCCAGCCATTGGTAACAAGAATACTAAAAATGCTAGAGCATTTGTTCTGACTACAGATGAAGCCAAGATGATTCCGGACGTGATAGCCGGTACGTTTTTAGTTAATGATATTTTTGCTAAAGTATTATTTGACTCTGGTGCGAACCAAAGTTTTATTAATACTTCATTTTGCAAACTTCTTAATCAACCATTAACTAAACTCCCACAAGAATGTCTAGTAGAGACAGCAAATGGGGAAACCATTAAGATTTCTGAAATCTTGCAGGAAGCAAGAATAGAATTTTTAAATCAAAAGTTTATTGCAAACATTTATCCAATGAATCTGGCGGGATTTGATGTTGTATTAAGAATGGATTGGTTAATAGCCAGTAAAGCCAGTATTTTATGTGATCAAAAGTCAATTCAGGTAAATTCACCAAAGGGTGAAAAGATCACAATTAAAGGAGATAAACCATCTAGATCCACGAAATTCATCTTTGTGATGAAAACAACAAGTTATATAAGAAAAGGGTCTTTAGTGTATTTGATTTCCATAATCACTAATACTAAAGGAAAAGAACTAAAAGATATTCCAGTAGTATCCCAATTTTCAGATGTGTTTCCAGAAGAATTACCAGGACTACCGCCAGAAAGAGAAGTCAAATTCAGAATCCATCTGCTACCAGGGACAACACCAATTGCCAAAACATCGTACCGTTTGGCACTCGTAGAAATGTAGGAACTGAAGAAATAGTTAGACGAATTGTTGGAGAAAGGATTCATACAGCCGAGCTCATCGCCGTGGGGAGCACCAATTTTATTCGTTAAAAAGAAAGACGGATCGATGCGTATGTGCATTGACTACCGTGAATTGAACAAGGTCACAATTATGAATCGGTACCCATTACCAAGAATCGATGGTCTGTTCGATCAATTGCAAGGAGCTCGATTTTTCTCGAAAATCGATTTAAGATCAGGATATCATCAATTGAAGGTACAGGAAGAGGACATTCCTAAGACCGTTTTCAGAACAAGGTATGGCCATTATGAATTTACTGTCATGCCATTTGGTTTAACCAATGCCCCAGCTGCATTCATGGACATGATGAACCGAATATGTAAGCCATATTTGGATAAATTCATAATTGTCTTTATAGATGATATTCTTATTTACTCTAAGAGTAAAGAGGAACATTCAAAGCATTTGCACGCACTTTTAAGTTTATTGAGGAAAGAAAAGCTTTATGCAAAATTTTCAAAGTGTGAATTTTGGTTAGAACAGGTACAGTTTCTTGGACATCTAGTCAATCATGAAGGAATTCATGTAGATCCCACCAAGATCAAGGCAATTACCAAATGGAAAACCCCTGAGTCACCAACTGAGGTTAGAAGTTTCCTAGGATTGGCCGGTTATTATAGGAGATTTATTCAAGATTTTTCTAGAATAGCCATTCCCTTAACTAAACTAACCTGCAAATCCATTAAGTTTGAATGGGGACCAAAACAAGAAGAAGCATTTAAAATTCTTAAGCAAAGATTAATCCACACACCCATACTAGCATTACCAGAAGTAACTGAAGATTTTGTAGTCTATTGTGACGCTTCTAAGTTAGGTTATGGATGTGTATTGATGCATCGTCAAAAGGTTATAGCTTATGTATCTAGACAACTTAAGAATCACGAAAAGAATTATTCAACCCATGATCTAGAATAAGGAGCTATAATTTTTGCCCTGAAAATTTGGAGACATTACCTCTATGGTAGTAAGTTTACCATTTTTACAGATCATAAGAGTTTAAAGTATGTTTTCGGGCAAAAGGAGTTGAATATGAGGCAAAGACGTTGGATGGAGATTCTTAGTGATTACGATTGCAATATCCAGTATCATGCAGGAAAAGCCAACGTAGTGGCTGACGCTTTAAGTCGGAAATATCATGAAAAACCAAAAAGGGTACGTTCTCTTAAATTAAATCTGCAAGTAGATTTAAATGATCAAATTAGAAAAACACAAGAATCAGTAATCAAAGATGATAATGAAAAGTTAAAAGGAATTATTAAAGAACTAGAATAAGGAACAGATGGAATTTGGAGATTTCATAAGAAAAGAATGTGGATACCTAAATTAGTAAACTTACGTCACCGTATACTAGAAAAAGCCCATAAGTCTAAGTATACAATGCATCCTGGAAGTGATAAAATGTATCAGGATTTAAGAAAGAATTTTTGGTGGATAGGAATGAAAAAGGATATAGAAGCTTATGTTTCTAAGTGTTTAACTTGTTCACAAGTCAAAGCTGAACATCAAAAACCCTCAGGATTATTGCAACAATTAGAAATGCCTATATGGAAATGGGAATTGATAACAATGGATTTTGTCACCAAATTACCTAAAACAAGAAAAGGTAATGATACAATCTGGGTGATTGTAGACAGACTAACCAAGTCAACTCATTTACTACCAATAAAGAAAACTTTCAGTATGGAACAATTAGGTAAATTATATGTAAATGAAATAGTTTCATTACATGGAATTCCTTTATCAATTGTTTCTGATAGGGATAGCCGTTTTACCTCTTATTTTTGGACAAGTTTCCAAAAAGCAATGGGAACCAAGTTGAATCTAAGCACAGCTTATCGTCCTCAAACGGACGGACAAAGCGAACGGACAATCCAAACAATAGAGGACATGCTTAGAGCTTGTGTAATTGATTTCAGAGGTAATTGGGACGATCACTTACCATTAATAGAATTTTCTTATAATAACAGCTATCACACAAGTATCAATGCTGCGCCATTTGAAGCACTATATGGGCGAAAGTGCCGAACCCCAGTCTGTTGGGCAGAAATTGGGGAAAAACAATTATCTGGACCTGAGATAGTGCAGGAAACAACCGACAAGATCATTCAAGTCAAGGAACGACTGAAAGCAGCACGTGATTGACAGAAGAGTTATGCTGATAACAGGCAAAAGCCATTAGAATTTCAGGTAGGAGACAAGGTATTATTGAAAGTCTCTCCTTGGAAAGGAGTAGTTAGATTCATCAAAAGAGGAAAGCTAAGCCCCAGGTATGTTGGACCTTTTAAAATTATTAGAAGAATAAGACCTGTAGCCTATCAGCTACAACTGCCAGATGAAATGGCAGGGATACATGATGTATTTCATGTATCTAATCTCAAGAAATGCTTAGCTGATGAATCACTAATGGTACCTCTTAAAGATATAGAAGTAAATGAGCAGTTAAAATTTGTATAAAGACCCTTACAAATTGAAGACAGGAAATTTAAGAACCTTAAGCACAAGAGATTAGTTCTGGTCAAAGTGAATGGGACTCCAAAAGAGGGCCAGAATACACATGGGAACTTGAATCGGAAATGCAAAGGAAATATCCACACTTATTTCAGTAGATCTCGAGGACGAGCTCTAAAACAAGGTGGGAAGGATATAACAACCATCCAAAATATTTTTCGACACCCCTAATATAATAATAGTATCCCAATATGTCCTAAAATACACCCCGTATGTGAAAACCGAGCCCAAATACTCTACATAATTAAAAATTTAATAAAAATCAAGTTTCAGAGTCGCTTACGGGCCGCTTAAACCCTTAGGGCCTCTAACGCAGGGCGCGAAAGCCTGAAGTCAGGGCGAGCCCCTGAGCCGCCACGTGTCATGATCGTGTCGAACCTATACCGACGAATCAGCAACCCTAGCAGCTACACCCCTACAACGCGGGCCGCGTAAGCCTTAGCCTAAATCTTACGCGGGCCGCGAGAGACTTGAATTCAGGCCCTATATAAAGGGCGCATCGGCAGTTCAGTCGACTCGCTCATTTCCTTTCTTTTTCACGAATTTCTGAAGAAGTAAACATAATTCTCGGGTATAATACCCCCTAAATAACGAAGTTCTGCTCCGTTGTAAGTATCATAACCCCGGTTACATATTAGATACGCTGCCCGATTGATCCAGGGTTCCGTAACGGCTGTGGTTCTGCCCGACGTAGTCGTTGGAATGTCGTCTCGTGGAGGGTATCGTTAATATAAATATTGGGTTACTATACTAACGCGTGTGCATTTGTGTAAATTATAGCTAATCATCAGGAAACCCTTAAAGAAAACCTAAGACAGCAATGTGAGTAATCTCCTTTTTGCAAATTATTTTTACAAAACCTCACACAATTTATAATATATTAAACAGTTATTAAGTATTTGTATTCTACAATTATCGTCGGTATGTTGGGGTTTTGTATACAAAATTTGTTACTACCTTGCGAGGAGTAACATTTCCACAAGTCGGGTTGACAGTACCGTGGGTGGTAATTGAATAGATGGAAACAAATGTAATTGTGCGACCGCCCTTAATATTGTACAATGGTCTTTATTAAACTTGATAAAACTGGGATTCACTCACCAGTATTTCCCACTGACAAAATGTTTTTAAACGCGTTTCAGGTAACAAAATATGAAAGCCAAATAGAAGCCAGCTGGACAGCACTAAAGGCTTGGAAAAGTGGCAATAAAGTTACCTAAAAAAATATAGAGATGTTTTATTAAACAAAATAGGGTTTATCCCTATGAAAGTGTGTGTACTTGAAACTTGGGTTTTTCCCATGTGTTTAATATATTAAAAGCGTGGTATTTTACTCTGATAAATTATTTCCTAACTACGGTCCTGTAGTAATTTCCGCTGCCAAAATGGATAAAAACAGATACCACTAAAACTGGTCGCGGCCGCCCATTCCCGGGGTTGTTAGGGGACGGGGGTTGCGACACTCTGCGCTTCTTGAACATGAGGTTCCTTAATTGTGTATTATGTCTTCAATTTTAAATTTAATAAACGCCATTTCTAAAGACATCTGCCCAGGATTTGACAACACTATCTTCCTGCCAAAAGAAATACACTCATCATGCAAGTCACTTTGTTGAATGATCAAATAAAATAAAAAAGCCAAAGTGAAAAAATCACCTTGAATACTTTCATATTCGAATCTGTACCACCTCAAATCTTCAACCCTTTTTCCCCGAAGCATTCTTAATATTCGAATGAAAAATATGAACTATCACATTATGAAGATGTCCATTGAAATCAGTGAAGCTTTATCCTTAGAGCACCTGTTGCAAATTAAAAACTAAATTTCATAAGCAGGATTTGGCGTTATGCTCAAAAACATTGTAATCATTAGTGATTGTGTTCACCTACTCAAACTACCAAAATGCAATATCTTACATTTACATCGTCCTTAGGTAGTATATATAGGCTTTAACAGCAGATTATGCGCATATTTGTTATCTCTTGTCCAGTTCCTCACTTATCATGGCCTTTCAATTTCCTAGAACCACACATAGCACCAGCATCAAGATTAGCAACAGATCATGGTGCAGTTGTCGGCGTATGCTGATTGGTGCCACGTAAGCGTCCTTGTGTACCTTCTTGTTTCATGTACGATTGTCAATCGTGGAGCACGATCTGATGCAACATGTTGGACGCTTATTGGTCCGTTGTTATACCACTTATACCTTTGGTACTTGTCCTTGGATTAGCTGCGCTTCAGTCCTCCACACGGCTACTAGGAATGTCCCATGCAGCCGGCACAAGGTCCTGGAAGTGAAGGTTTTCATTTAAGGAGCCAAGTGTGAAATCTGGTCTTGTGTTTGCCTTGACCCTGCACGCGACCTAGGTTACACCTGTTTAGTCGGTGCAAGGTTGGGAAAGCTACCAAATTAGTCGGTTAAGGATATGGTCTTGCGCGCGACCTGCTTGGTCGGCGTAGGATTTGGGACCATACCCCTTCAAGTCCCCCAGTCCAGTGCTACTTCCATGTGTGGAGCAAGTGGGTGGAGCTCTGGACTCAGAAAAGTAAGAAGTTAAGCCTGCTTTTGTTCAGCTCTTCATGAGGCACCTTCGAAGCTAGCTGGCACATGTACTGTGTCACACCCCAACCGATGGAGAAAACATCGAAGTGAGACGAAGATAGATTGCTCATTACACATAACACTAGAATTTGTGACAAGTATTTAAATAATGGATTTCACTTCATTTCTAAAAGTCAATTACAAAGGTTGGAATCAAATACAACAACTTGGGATACAAGAATTCCAATACAATAAGAATACAAAATTTTAAATGTGTGTCTAGGCATCCTACTAGATTCCATGCATCATCAACATCATCGTTAAACCTGCAACATGTTTTAAAAAGCGTAGTTCAATACAAAAGTATTGGCGAGTATACAATTTTTGTGTAGTAGCATATAAGTATAAATATGATAATGAACAATCCACATGGCAAACCTAGTTATCAAGATTAATGTATAAACTGGCACGCGATTTACAAGTCAACCCTCTGTTTACGCAAGTATGAATGAATAAACCTAACATGACCTCTCGTTCACGGGTGGTGAGTTACTCCTATAGCGCAATACATGTTAAGTGGAGGCTTGTACGAAGCTAATGACAAGTTCATCACATAAGAATCACCTAGAAAACACGAATCAAGCATAATAAATAGTAAGCATGTATTGGATTGTTTGTTTGTATAATTGCATAAGAATATGTATACTAAGTGTGTTTTGTATATGAAAACATGTTACACCCAAAAGTGTGAAAAACGGTGAAAATGCGTCAAGTATACTTACAAAATTTGCTAAGTCTTCTGATTATCCAAATGTTGGCGAGTGTATGAGATTAGGAGGTTGGATGTATTCGGATTAGAGTTCAAGGAGTGACTATGTTCGGAATTAAAAGTATATGGAAAGTAAATATGTGAGAAAATAACCATATAGCGCATAATACTCGTTTTTTGACACTATGAAACCCATAAGGGTTTGAATGTTTTCATGGGTTAGAGTACCCATTAGAATCGTAACGAGAACTAGGTTCTTAGATGGTGTAACTTAGTATTTTGACAAATAACCATTAGATTATCATCAAATGTTCGATTACTATAGGTATTATATATTCTATATAGTATATATTATAAGTCTTAGCCCATCAAGTATAACAAGATTATCATAGAAGTCATGCATGAGGTAGGAAGATAAATCTTCCATTTTGGAACCTCTTTTATATTCACCAATGCACAAGTTGTCATAGACAACAAGGATGGTCATGATTGGGTTATTATGGAAATGAAATATACTAACTAGCTAACTAAGAAGAAAACAACAAGTGATGTGTGGATTTGTAAGTAGGATAGCCCAAGCTATCCAAATAATCACACATATTCAAGTTCAAGACTTGTTCATTACTTGTGGGTTAAAACCCTTTTAAAACAGAAAGTTTTGAGGCTTAAAACCTCTAGATTTACATGTTACAACCTTGTTTTTAAGAACACATAATCATAGTCTCGATTAGTGGCATAAGGACATAGGAATGTATGAAGAATTCATAAGTTAAAGTATGTTTATCAAAGTGTTTATACAAACAAGAACTTTCTTGCACTTTTAACCCTATTTGGTTGATGTTCCAGCCTTGGTTTTACATGAAAAACCTGTGGAAACATACCTAAGGTTTTCCAAGTGCTAAGAAGAAAGAATGAATGAAAAAGATGAAGTATAAGTGAAGTTATGCTTACTTTTGCAACTTGTAACAATTCTGCCTTGCTACTGATTTCTCAGCTGATTTTTGAGTGTTTGAGAGTAGAAAGATGAGTTTGCAAAGTGGAAAATGTGTGGGAAAGGGTTGGGTTATAAAGGAGTGATTAGGTGAGGTAGTTGGGTCATTAAATGGAGAAAACACAACATAACTAGCACAAAAAAGGACCAATAATCACAGCTGTTAAACAAATCTGCGGATCAGACTTGCTCACGGGGCGCGAGCCAGATAGGGCTCCGGGTCGCGGGCCGCGAGCCAGTGAGAACTGGTGAATTGTTTGTTATTTTGTTAAGTTTAGCCCCTATACTATCTTATATGCATGTTTTAAGGTGATTTAGGGTATTTTAAATTTATGTATAAGGAACAATGTGTAAAGGTATGTTATGAAAATAAAGCATAAAAATAAAATTAAACAAGTATGAATAAGTATGGATGTCGGGAATAAGTATCGTTTTCGCATGAATGGAGGACGTATGTTCAAGTATTTGTAAGTTTAACACGTTTTGCATGAATTATGAATAATGTATCGCATGTATGATTATTCCAAACGTATGAACATATATGAAATATGTAGAACATGAATTTAAAGAAATACGAATTTTATTTATGATCCAAGTCTCGGATTTTATGATGTTACAACGAAAGGACGATTACAAGGAATACGAGATTTCCAAGAATAGCATTACAAGGCGAGCTTTCTAATTATGGAAAGTATGAAAAAACAGGGTGTTACATACTGTGTGTTGTAAATTACGTGGCACAGCTACCTAGATTACTGCTGAAGTGACATGTTTTATTGAGAAAAAGACACCCAAGTTTACACAAGAAGGTACACAAGGACGCTTACGTGGCACTAATCAGCGTGCACCGACAACTCCACTTAGCCGCCGATGACAGAACTAATAGATAATAAGGACAACGATTAGACCACGTGGATCCAATCGGCGTGCACCAGCTCTCCTTTCGCTCAGAAGCACCAACGGTCATAGTAGAGGGGACAAAATAAATATTCCTTATTGTCGACTTCAGGCACAAGGCCCATCAGCCCAACTCCTTCCACACCAATCCGGCTATAAATAGGAACCTTCATCTACAGGCTTAAGGATCAACTTCCTTGCTCTCTCACTCTCTTAATTACATACTTAATCCTCAAAGCAAATACTTATTCTCACGCCAGAGAGTGGTTACGAGGAGAAACCCCTATTCCCCCTCGTAACGAGCTTAACGGTGTGTTTAGTGTTTTGCAGGAATCTCACATCATAGCTTGGACGAGATAAAGAAGATTAACCTTATTTGTCGAGGCACAAACCACAAACTAATCACCAGATTAGTTTGGTGTTTCTTCAGTGGGGGAATGGAATTTCGGTGAGTGTTTACCGTATAGAGGAATGAGAGAGAGAGATGAATAATGATGGGGCTCACTCTTTTCAACCAATCATAATTTTTTTTTGTTTTCATATTTAAAAAAAATAGTTTACCCCTCATCAAGAGAGGTAACCACCTCTTATGTTTTAATGCAAAATGGGACTTAGAGAGGGGAATTGACATGACAATATGTGATTAGGTGTAAGGCTGGCAATTTTGACATGAACATGATAACACAACACGAACCTACACGAAGTTAACAGGTTTCGTATTTAACCTTAACAGGTTTCGTGTCAATAACAGGTCGACACGATAAAACCTGTTTAATTTCGTGCCGTGTTCGTGTTTACCTATTTCATGTTCGTGTCTTAACAGGTCATGCCAGACACAATATGACATGTTAAGACCTGTCAAGACTTAAGACCATCATACAATACATGTTAAGACCTGTTAATGGCTAAATATCAAACATGTAGTAACAGGTCGTGTTCATGTCTTAACATGTCTTGTTCGTGTCTTAACAGGTTGTATGATACGTTTGTAAATTTTTCGTGTCTTAACAGGTCGTTTCGTGTAACCTGTTTATTATCAGGTTCGTGTTTTGAAAATATGACCCGATAAGATTTCGTGTCGTGTTCGGGTTCGTGTCTTATCGTGTTCGTGCCTTAAAAGTTCGGGTTAACACGATATGCCAGCCCTAATTAGGTGGGTGGAGAGTTTACCCCATCTCTTGGGGAGAGTACCTCTTTCACCCTAACTCAACTGAATTCAGAGCACTATCAAGGTTTGTAGAAGGATTGGGTTATCGAGATCATGGTAGGAAAAAGTGGAGCTAACCACCCGTTAAGGAAACCGCTAATAACCCTCCACAACAGCGGTCAATTTTGTGAGTTTAAGTGGCTGAGATTTAATCTCAGCATGATCTGATGGTAAAGAGATTGATTTAGAAAGTGGTTAGACTTAATCTAATACTAATAAAAGAATCCAATAAAAGCCACATGGCATTCTCTTATTTAATAGAATCCAATAAATGCCACATGGCATTCTCTTGTTTAATTTTTTAATAATATATTAATTAATATAATATAATATAATATAATATAATATAATATAATATCTAATTCTAATTTATGATTAAATGAATACATAAATGATCTATAATTAAAACCTATTCATTTAATACTTCTTACAAATAAAATAGTTTAAACTACAAAAAAGTTGTCATCTATATATGAGATTATATATAAAATCAATATATGAGTTTTTCTAATGTCTAAATAAAAGCTAAAAAAGAGCAACTAACCGAGAGGACATATTGCAAAAAGACAAAATTATATTGAACTCTGTTTTAAAATTATAGACGGAAAGAATTTAATGTTTTGAAGTTATAGCGATGTGAGACCTTTCAATTTATAGACGAGAGAATATTAAGGTTTTATAGCTACACCGATTTGTGATCAATAAATGTGTTTTCAGTATAATAGAGTTAAAAATATGCAATATATTTTTAGTTTTTTAACGGGTAAATGATACTCCTACTCTATTTTTACACCAAATATGCAAAATGGTATTATAAAACCTTAACGTTCTCTATAATGTTTTGGAGTACCTTTTTAATGGCAAATGGTACTTCTACTCTATTTTACCTTAATTATACTAAAATATTCATTTTGCTCATTTTTGAATATGATATCTCCCCTTTAAGAGGCAAGTTTTTATATAACAAGTGGGCGAGACACACATTGGCTCATAGACACCTACTTACAGACACAACATATATATATATATATATATAGGACAATGCTAGGGAGAAAACGCTCTATTTTGAGAAAACCTTGGAAACCCATCACAGGGCCTACAATCAGCCACGTATACACAGACAACTTGACTATACTTTTTGTTTTTGAGGGTATAATTGTAACTTTACATTTAACCTCCCAACCCAAAAGATCTTATCCCCATTTGATTTGACAACTCTAATTAATACATCTCACATCATTGTACAACCACCATTTCTTTTAGCTTATTTATTTTAAAAGGGAAAATTTTCAAATCCTCTTCATCTTCTTAAACAAGATCTTTAGTATGAGATCCACCATTAATGTACCATGGAGCCTCCACCAAAAATGCTTGAATTAATGTTACCAGAGTTTGGCATCGAGTTTGACAACGACAATGAAGAAAATGTTTCAGGTTTGTACAACGATTATGCCGTTGATGTTGTTATTTTCATAAAAGAAATCAAAGAATCAAGATGCTGTCAAAATATTTTCATTTTGGTTTTAGTTTCCTTTCAATAATAAGTTGGTTTTGATAATTAATTGCCATTTACTTTGATTTTCGTTCTTCACAATTGGTTTTATTTTTTCCAGAATTAAGAATGCTGCCAAAAGATTTTTAATTTTCAATACCATTGATTTTTGTTTCAAAAGAAAGACGGATGTTTATAGGTAATAATATTTCAATGCTATTGATTTTAGTTTGGTTTTCATTCTTCTGTGTTGATTTATGTCTCCAACAATCAATAATGGTGTTTATAAATTTTAATTTTGATCCATGGATTACTTGTTTTGGTTTCAAACTTGTTGATTTTGATCCATGGATTAATTATTTTTGTGTTAAAATCATTTTTATGTTAAAAAAATGTGTTTGGTTGCTTGTTTGGGGATTTTGATCTGAATAGTAACGGTTTTTTTGTTGGTTTGGTTGCTTGTTTGGGGATTTTGATCTGAATAGTAACTGTTTTTTGTTGGTTAGGTTGCTTTGTTTTGGGCTTTTGATCTGAATAGTAACTGTTTTTGTGTGTTATAATACAGAAACAGACCCATAACATGTGTTAAGCCCCTGTTAGAATGATATATAACGTGTGTTGATTTACAGAAACAGACCCATAAAGATATTCAATTGACAAGCTGGATGGATGTAGGCGACGTTAATGCGGGGACATGTGTTAAAAAAAGATATTGAATAAGTCACATTTTTTGGGAAAGAACTCTTCGTTCATTTATAACATGTGTTAGTGGTAATGCTGTAACAGAACACCATGATGTAACCTGACATGTGTTCATGTATAACATGTGTTAAGCCCCTGTTAGAATGATATATAACGTGTGTTAACATAGATATTACTTGGAACATGTAGTTGCTTAACATGTGATAAGGGTGAAAACAGTCGATGGAGGCGATGGGTTTAATGGTGGGCTTAGTTAATATTGTAATCTTGTTGTAACCCGACTTGTATACATATGATAACATGTGTTAAGCATCCATTGTAATCTTTGTTGTAACCCGACTTGTATTAATGTATATGAAAGTGGTTTGCAAAACACTATGATGTGCATATACTGATCGTAACACTATGATGTGCATATACTGTTGTAACATGTGTTACACTTCGGGGTAAGAAGTGTTACATTGTTGAATGTAGGGCATGATCTACTTTGTCTTATATGTTGTAACATGTGTTACACTTCGGGATAATATATCTTGCATACAGGGTGATATTCAATAGCTCATACGTTTAATAGTAGTTTATTATTTTTCATTAAATATATTACATATATAACAACCATTGTTACATATGTAATGACCATTGTTACATATGTAACGTTGCCTTTTTAACGTATGTATCACATGTGTACCAAAGGAATTTTTGGATCTGAGTTTGGTTTTGATTGTATTTTACGTTTGAAATTAAGATGGAAATGGATGAGTTGTGCAGCGGAATTAAGATGGAAACAAACTTTGCATACAATCAAACGAGAGTATTGCTTTGATCAAACATTTTTCACAATGAACCGAAAGATTGAATTTATTTCAATTACGATTACAATTGCAATGATTGAATACAAACTCCCCCTCAGCCAGAGCTCAGTGTTTGTTCGTGCAGAGAAGACGATGTTGCAAAGAGCTAATAGAACAGTACAGAGCACTGTTCTATTTATAGGCACTAGCAAACTACTGAGCATCTAAGCTGACGTCACCATGAAAGTGATATCTAACCTCCTAACAAACTCTAACCTCTGATCAATACAAACACCGCTATGCTAACTACTGCTATTACATTACATTACATAAAGACAGAATAAACAACTGCTGCATCCTTCCACTGTTGTGAACCCATCAGCACTTGTCCGGATCAGCAGTGCTTGACTCAAGGCAGTAGATTGAACAGCAGAGCTTTAGTCTTTCATCAGGCCTTTACTAGATCAGCAGTTTGCAAGATCAGTAGATAGGAGGTCAACAGATGTTAAAAACCACTTTCAAGGGGAGAGACTTGTATGTAACATCTGCTTATTCTGGATCCACTGCGCTGATCCAGTTTTGGCTTTAATTATCTGTTCCTCTGGTAGGGTTCAATCCCAACAATCTCCCCCTGGAACAGATAATGCCAAAACTCTTCATTATTGTGGACCTTTATTGCCTCATCAACAGTTCCCTTATCTGACCTTTAAGTTGTAACTCAAAGTCTAGGGCAACTGTGTCATCTTCATCCCTTCCAAGTGGAAGATCAAGGAGATCCTGATATCTTCAAGACTCAAGCCAAGAGCTTGTTCCCTTGTTATTTTCTTCACTTCTCCACCAGACCTGAACATAGTCAATACATGGGTCTGTTTATCAGTTTCTCACTTTAGTACTTTTGAGCCTGGTGGGTTTCTTGGGAGATTTTTATTTGATGAGGTGTTTGGAGATGCTGGCCTATTCATGACTGGCTGAGTAGTACTTGCAGATTATTCCAATTCAGGATCTTCTTTCATCATTAATCTAATGCCCTCTTTTACAATGGCATTTCCAGCATTTAGATCTTGAACTGTTTCAGCATTTGACTGGTTTTGACTCCTTTTGTAGATGGAAGCACCAGCTGGAGCAATAGTTCTTTTGACTTGCAGCTTTGGTGGTCTTTTTGAGACCTCTGCTTTAGAGTAGTCAGGCCTTTTTGGAACTGTTGGATCTTTCTTTATAAGTTCCTCTAACTTTCTGTAGGTAGCCCTGACCACATCTTCTTTCCATCTTGCTATTTGTCGTTTAGACCCATAATCAGCAACAACCAATTCCTCTTTCATTCTCTTCAGCTCAAGTGATTTATCAAGCACATTCTTTTTTAATTTTGACCATTCTGGAGGAGTGTGTTTGACTTCATTCTTTATCATTTCTTGAATCCTGGCTGCTTCTTGTTCAAGCTCAGGAATGGTCCACTCCTTGTACATGTGCTTTTCTCCCTTGTATTTTTTGTTGCCATGATGCTTTCAATGTAGTCTTTTCTCAGAGTTTCATCTGCTCTTTCTGAAATCTGTTGACATACATTTTTTGCAAATTGTTCCAGGGATCTGACTTGTGTGAGCAAGTATTGAAGGTTCTGCTGTATTTCCCTATCAGATTTCCCTTGTGTGTTTCTTTTAGAGATATCCTCTGCTTTCTTAGCCTTGATTTTCAACTATTCTTCAATATTGTTAGGCCTGGGATATCCTTTTACTGATGGCAGCTTCCTTTTAGCAGGGTCATCCTCATAGTAGAAAGATTTGATTTCTTCTCTGACTGCTATGAGCTCAAGAGGAAATTGAACACCTGTAGGAGCTAAGGGGTGTTGAACTTGTGCTGATGAGAGAGGAATAGGCTTGGGTATTGTAGCAAGTGACAAGGATTTTGAAGATGTTGGTGGTGGTGAATTGTCATCATCTTTAAGAATTAGCCTTCTCCTTTTTGTTTGAGGAGGGACTTATGATGTTTTGGGTGGAACAGTGGTGGTAGATTTGGTGGCAGTGGTTTGTGATTGACTAACAGTAGTTGAAACAACTGGTGCTTCAATCACTGTTGTCATTACAACAGATGTTATAACATCTGTTGTCTTCTGCTTTTTGGCAGCAGGTGATGTTGTTTTTGGTGGTGATGGTGGTAAAGCAGTAGATGTGGTGTGTGTTGAAGTGGTGTGTGTTGAAGTGAGAACAGATGTTGAAACCACTGAGGTACCAGCGGTAGTTGATACAACAGGAGTTACAACAGCTGTTTTGGATGGTGGTTTTGGAGCAGACTTTGAACGTCTGGTTGGGATGGATTTGGGTTGCCTTACTTTTCTAGTAGGCTTCTTCTTTTCATCAACAGGATTTTCATCATCCTTTGACCCAGAAGTACCCTGATCTGGATAATCCACCCTAGCTTTCTTCTTGGCCTCTCTGTCCTTTTTGACACTTGCAACTGCTTCTGCCAGTGCATTTGTGGTCTCATCAATTTTCTTGCTACCATCTGGCAAAGGGATATTTTTGGTCATGTTTTCTCTTTCTGGTTCAAGGTAAAGACCATCATCTATTCCCTTCTTCTTCCACTCCTGAATTTTCTCCCCCTTTTTGGCATTATCTGGAGGGAGTTGATCAATAAAGAGGACAGTTGGAGGAGCAGTGCCAGTGGTATGCAGGATCTGGGCTTTTAGAGCCTTGAGATCAGCCTGGGTGTTCTTGAACCGAGACTCCAATGTATTTCTCAGCTTTAGTACATGTTTTTCATGTTGCTGATCTGCCATTTGTGCTTGTTGATGGAGAAAAGGTTGAAATAGATTCCAGAGCTCATTTGTAGCAGGTGCTTGTGGTGGAGCAGGTGCTTGAGGTGGAACAGCAGTGGATTGCACCTTTTGTACTTGTAACAACTGTTGCAGCATATCTTTGAGTTCTGCAACAGAGTTATCAAGTTTTTCAACACGATCCGTCAATTTCTGGTACTTTAAACCATCACCCAATTTAATGGGATCATCTGATTTCCCACTAGCAGTGGTTTTATCAGTGGTTGAGGTAGGGAGTTTACTCCAAACATTAACCACTGATGCCCCTTTTTCTTGGTACTGGGGTCTTCTCCCTTCAACACTTGACCGTCTTTTGATGTTGCCAGAGGTCAAGAAAAGTCCACTGGTAGATGTCAGAGGTGCTATGGAAGGAATTGCCTCCAAGGAAGTCTTATTAATGTAACCACTGTCCAACTTCAAACCAATGGGTTCAACAGTTGTAGTGGCTGCTTCACTTGGATTACCACCAAGAGTTACATGTAACTCAAGGGGTGTAACCTCCTCAGGTTGTGTTGGTGGGTTAGCAAAGATTGATACAACAGACCCAGTCATTTGTTGAGGCATGTTCTCATTAATAGGTGATTGAGAAGGACTGGTTTGTTCCTGGTTCAAATCAATTACATCCAACAAAAATTTTGTTTGTGGGGGAATTGTGGATGTGAGGTTGGGTGTAGAAAGAGAATTTGCCCCGGGCATTGGGCTATGGATGATGGAAACAAGTGATTCCAGAGCATCATAGTGTGGAGTCCCTATGAGTACAACCTGTTCTTTTTGAGAAGAAGCAGGATGAGTTTCGGATATGGTTTGAGATATTTTGACCAACTGCTGTGAGGAAGTAGCAGCAGTGGTTTTGTGTGACTTTTGTTTTGTCACTGGCAGTTGCTCTGGTATCTCATCCTCCAGAGTTGCCTTTTTGATGGGTTTGGGGGGGTTTTTGACTTTTCTTTTTGTGTGGCTTTTTGTGGATTGTAGGTGTGGGTTTCAAAACAGTTGTTCTGCTGCTTTGATCACCTTGAGCAGTGGGCTCAGCAGCAGATACCTGAGGAGCAGTGGTAGCTGCTAAATTCTGCTCAGGCACCTCTGCTTGTGTTTTGCAAGGTGTTAACATTCTTGTAAAAGTTTCAGCAGTTAAGCTGTGCATTTGAAAATATTCACCTTGGTTTATTTCAGCAATATCATCCTTACTGAATTTCTTTTCAAAATAATAACTTAAAAACCTTGGAAACAGTAAGAATGATTTTGTTTCAACATTGTTAACCAAATCATTAAAGATTTCCCGAGAATAATTAAAATTTTCTTCTTGAAGAATAGCATATCCCAGATTTTGAATCTTTAATGGTATTTCATTAAAAGAAGTGGTTTTATTTGAAACACACATTAGGAGGGTATGGAATAAAAACCTTGTTGCAGAAGGAAAGAAACCTTTTTGTAAGGTAGCTTTCTTCATCATTGTGTCTGCATACCCTCTCTCAATGAAGTCAATTTTAACTCGTTTTTAGGGAAAGAAGTTTTACCTTGCTGATCCTTGAGTTTAAAGACTTCTGATATAGATTGTGGCATGATTTGAATAGCTTTACCCTTTAAAGAGGAGTTAATGGCTACCACAGTTTCACCTTGTTTGTCAAGGGTTGCGTTTTTCCAAAACTCTCGTTGGGTTGCTAAGTAAATTGGTGCATCGGCTGTTAACAAAGTTTTGTACTTTGATTTAGCCATTTTGTCGATGATGGAGTCGAAAGCATCTGTGGTGCCGGATTTTGTGAGAAGACCCAGAAGATTGTGAGATGGTTTGTGTGGAATTTCAGTGGGATTGACCTTTTGAGAGGCCGCTTTCGACGATGATTTGGAGGTGGGTTTTGCAGATGGCTTCGATTTTGTCATTTTGATGATGATGATCGAAGAAATTTGTGAAGAAATGAGATGGAAAAACTGCTTTGAGAAGAGAATTTTTGAGAATTCAATTCGACAGTAAAACCCTGTTTTGGTGGTGAGTGGGGTTTTATAGAGGAAAAAGTGAATGCTGACGTGGCAGCGGTTACAAAAGGTCTGACCACAATGTACTGCCCACGTGACAACCCCTGATGAAATGAAGGACAGTACTTTTATGAAAGTTACTGGTGAAGGCAGTGGTTATGGAAGCAGTGGATGATTTTCACTATCAGTGGATAGCATATCAGTGGATAAGACTCTGCTTTTGAACAACAGTGTTTATCAAAGAAATGAGTGAACAGGGGTTGACTTTCAGCACTGGGCGGACTTTGAAGCAGAGCAGACTTTTGAACAAGCAGTGGTTATGGCAGACTTTTAAGGATTTTAATGAAAATTTCATTATTAGCAATTTTTAAGGATGGATTTTTGATTTTCTGAAAACATTTTGATGCTTTTATTCATAGAAAAACAATATGTTGCTTGTTATTCCATGTTTAGCATCCCAATCCTAGAGACCAAGCTTTCAAAGGTGGCTGTATCAAATGCTTTTGTGAGCACATCTGCCAGCTGGTCTTTAGTTGGGACATGATGCAGAGAAATCAAACCCTTTTCATAGCAATCCCTCACAAAGTGATGTCTGATGTCTATGTGTTTGGTGGTTGAATGGGAGACTGGATTTTTGATGATATTTTCTGCTGCCTGGCTATCCAACATGAGTGGTGTCTTTAAGGCAGTGATACCAAAATCCAGCAACTGGTTTTGAAGCCACAGGAGTTGGGCTGTACAGCTTGCAGCAGCAATGTATTCAGCTTCAGCAGTGGATGTTGAAACAGCTGCTTGCCTTTTGCTTTGCCATGAAACTAAGCAATCACCTAGAAACTGGCACCCTCCTGATGTGGACTTCCTTGTGGTGTTACATCCAGCAAAGTCACTGTCTGAAAATCCTGAAAGCTTGATATTCCCATTAGCTGGATACCAGATACCAAGTGTGGGAGCACTTTTTATGTATCTGAATATTCTTTTTACAGCAATAAGATTGGATTTTCTAGGGGCTGATTGACTTCTTGCACAAACACATGTTGCAAACATGATGTCTGGCCTAGATGCAGTTAGGTACAGCAAAGACCCAATCATGCTTCTATATAAAGTTTGGTCAATCAGCTCATCCTTTTCATCAGACATGACTAGCTTATTTGTTGCCATGGGTGTGCTGCATGGTTTACAATCATTCATATCAAATTTGTTTAAAAGTTCTTTTGCATATTTGCTTTGATGAATGAAAGTACCATTTTGCATTTGCTGAACTTGGAGACCAAGAAAGCATTGCAGCTCACCCATTGTACTCATCTCAAACTCAGATGTCATGAGTTCTCTAAACTCTTCACACATTTTGTTACATGTGCTTCCAAAAATAATGTCATCCACATAAATTTGGACAATCATTAAATCCTTCCCTCTCCATTTTAGAAACAGTTTTTTTATCAATGGTACCTCTTTTGAAACCATTTGAGAGAAGGAAGTTGGAAAGAGTATCATACCAGGCCCTAGGTGCTTGTTTCAGGCCATACAAGGCTTTGTTTAGCCTATAGACATGATCTGGATAAAATGGATCCTCAAAACCTGGAGGTTGACAAACATACACCTCTTCTTGAATTGTACCATAGAGGAAAGCACTTTTGATATCCATTTGGAACACCTTCATGTTGTGGTTGACAGCAAAGGCCAGGAACAGTCTGATAGCTTCCAATCTTGCTACAGGGGCAAATGTTTCATCATAATCAATCCCCTCTTCCTGTCTGTAACCTTGAACCACAAGCCTGGCTTTATTTTTGACAACAATGCCCCTTTCATCAGTTTTGTTTTTGAAGACCCACTTTGTGCCAATAGGACTTACATCTTCTGGCAGTGGTACAAGCTCCCATACTTGTTGTCTTTTAAACTGTTGGAGCTCTTCTTGCATAGCTTCTACCCAGCTGTTGTCTTTCAGTGCCTCTTGGTACTTGACTGGCTGATGGAGTGATAGAAACCAGCAAAAAGACAAATGTTTTGGGTTTGGCTTCTTGTGAGCACCCCTTCATTTATGTTGCCAATGATTTGATCAGGTGGATGAGATCTCAAGAAGATTAAATCTCCTTGGTATGGTATGATGGCATTTGTTGGTGAAGGCTGCAAATGTGTATCATCTGAGCTAACCACTGCTGGTGACTTTGATGACCCAGCAGTGGCTTCAAAAGGTGGTGGAATTGGTGGTAATGGTGAGGACACATGCTGACTTTTATCCACTGTTTGGGGACTTTTGTCAGCAGTGTTTGTTGATGTGGAAGCAGTGGTTGATGGGCTACTTTGGTCAACAACTGTTGAGGTAGCAGTGGTTGAGCTTTGACAGCTGTTTTGAACAATTGATGCTTTTCCCATTGTAACAGACTTTTGAGGGATGATGATTTCATACCCATAGTCTGGTGTTGCATCCACTGATGTACCAGCACTGTTAGTCTTGACAGCAGTATTTTCAAAAGTGAATTTATCAAGATCAAACAGATCTGCAGGATTTGCTGGGATATTCATTGATGAAAGTTCAGTGAACTTTACATTCAAGGTCTCCTCCACTGCCTTGGTCCGTGTATTAAACACTTTGTAGGCCTTGGCAGTGGTTGAGTATCCCAGATGATAACCACAGTCAATTTTGGCTGCAAATTTTGAAATGGAATCTTTTAAGTTCAAAATAAAGCATGGGCAGCCAAATACTTTGAAATATGAGATCAGTGGTTTGATTTTATACAGAATTTCATAGACAGTCTTTTTGTGCCTGGGGTTTATTAAAACTCTGTTTTGGACATAGCAAGCAGTGTTTACTACCTCTGCCCAAAAAGTCAATTGCAAACCTGAATTAGCAAGCATGGTTCTGGCAGCCTCAATCAAAGTTCTGTTCTTTCTTTCAACTACCCCATTTTGCTCTGGTGTTCTAGGGATGTTGTACTGCCTTACAATCCCTTTCTTCACACAGAAAGCATCCAACTCCTTATTTTAAAATTCCGTGCCATTGTCACTCCTGAAGACTTTCACTGGAAGGTCAAATTGCTTTTCAACCTGTGTCACAAAGTCTTGCAAAATGCCTGCAGTCTCGTCTTTTGAGTGTAAAAAGAATGTCCATGTAAACCTAGAGAAGTCATCAACAATAACCAAACAATATCTTTTCTTCTTGAGACTCATGACTTGAACTGGGCCAAACAAATCCATGTGCAGCATTTGCAAACACTGGGTTGTTTTGGACTCTTCAATGGACTTGAAAGAGCTTTTATGCTGTTTTCCTTTTAAACAGGAAACACAATGCTCAGGACAAGAAAACAATTTTTGTGGTAAGCCTCTTACCAAGCCATTTTTTGAAATTTCAGTTATTGTCTTGAGATTTGTGTGCCCCAGTCTTCTATGCCAAAGTTCTGTCTCTTTGTTAGAGGCAGCTGAGAACAGACAGGCATCAGCTCTGGGACACTCTTTTGACATATCAACAACATAAACATTGCCACTTCTTTGAGCAACAAGTTTTGTTTGACCAGTTTTTATTATTGCTTCAATCTTTTTTACCATTTCTGGTCCAACAATCCTACTACACTCCTTTGTGAAGAATGACCCATACCCCTTGTCACTCATTTGTGAAACACTCAGGAGGTTAAATTTTAGACTGTCTATCATATTGACATTTTCAAATTTTACATTGCCAGACTGTACTGTACCAGACCCCAGAACTTTCCCTTTACTGTTATTCCCAAAGGATATATCGCCCCCTCCATGAATTTTGAAATCTTTGAGTAGGGCTTTACATCCAGTCATGTGCCTGGAGCCTCCACTATCAACATACCAGAGGCTATCTAAGCAGGCAGAAGCTCCCTGCACATGAAGTAAAAGGATTAGTTCATTAGGGTTTCCAAAGCTGGCTTTGGATGGGGTCACAACAGTGTCTGGGATGGATGCAGATTGATGGACAGTGGTTAAGTCAGGGGTTTGGACAGTTTTAGGACTGTTTCTTGCTAACCACTGTTGGGGGTCTTGACCAATCACCTGTTGATAACCAAAAGGATGCCTGTTCACTTTAGGTTTAGAGGGCCTTTTGTAGGTCTCATAAACGTGTGGAATCCTTTGGTAAGACTGTTTCTCCTTACCTCTTCTGTATTGATTGGCAGGGGGTGCATCAGTAACCTGAACATCTCTTTTAACAGATGTTTGGTTCAGCTGTTTGAACTGGCACAAACAGTGGTTGGTTCTTGGTGAATTTGACAGATGATGTTGATGAACTTAAGGATGTTTTAGCAGTGTATTCATTCTTTTTTACATCAAAGTTTTTGAGATACACACATGCTTGAGTTTTGCGGTTTGATTTACCACAGACAATGCAGCTTTCTGCAGAAACAATGACACTTGTTTTGTTCAAATCATATGCTTTTAAATGGAAACAATCTTTTGTTAGATGATTCCTTTTCTCACAAAATCCACAAAACAGGTTATTGATCTTTTCTCTCTTCTTTCTCTTTTCGGATTCCTTTGCAGCAGATTTTTTAACCTCTGCTGGGATATCCTTGAGAGGAATGACTTTAGCTTTTGGAGCTTTAACACCATCAGTGGTTGTAAAGTCCATAGGCTTGAAATTTTCAAGAATATCACACTCATCAGACCATGTGGGTTTAAACTGATATTTCTCAATCTCCTCAAAAGTAGAGGATCCCATTGGTCTGTCAAGTGTGATTTTGTTACCAAGTTTGTCAGTGATTTTCACTTCTTGGCCCTTCTTGTTTGTTGGAATGTATTCAGTGGTTACATCAGTGGTTTGAACAGATGTTTCAAAAGCAGTGTTTTCATCATCATGTTTTCTATAACCAACACCAAATTTTACATTGCTTTTAATATGTTTTTCAAGCATAACCTCATACCCTTTACATGATTCCACCCATTTTTCACAGGTGATCTGGGTAGACTCCAACTCCTTTTTGCAAACATGGTATTTTTCTACCATAGTTTGGAGTTGAGTTTTGGTTATACTCTGCTCTTCTTTCAAACTGCTGATCTCTTTCTCTTTTTCAGCCAATTTGTTTTTAAGTTCTTTTACAGACCTTTCAAATTTGACTTCATCAGTTAAGATTTTATCCCGAAGGTTTTCATTTACCTCTTTGATGTTAGCAAAAGCAATAATGCAATTGTCAGAACACAGTTTTTCAAGAACTTGAGGAGATACCTTGGCAGCAGCCATCATTGCACAATCACATCGATGATTTTCTTCATCATCAGCTCTTTCTTCTTTCTCACCTGCTTTCTCATCTTTCTCTTCATCTTTGTCCTCTTCGGACCATGGGTCTGTCATTGGTTCAATCAGGGTTCCTGAACTTTCTCCCAGCAGTAGTTCGTCAGCCACAGTAGTAACCACTGCTTCAGTCACCTCATCCACTGTTTCAGCACTTAGCTGTTCACCTTCAGTTTCAACCCCCTCTGGTATTGACTCTAATGCCATCAAACAAAATTCATCATTAGAAGGCTCATTAAAGGCATAGAGTGCAAAATTTTCATCACCAAGTTCATCAGGCATACTGCTCCAGTCAACAAAGCCTTGAGTGAAAAAGCTTTGCTGATCTGGTTGTACTGCTGCTGGAGCAGTTGTTTGAGGTGCAACAGTTTACTGCTCCAGTCAATAAAGCCTTGAGTGAAAAAGCTTTGCTGATCTGGTTGTACTGCTGCTGGAGCAGTTGTTTGAGGTGCAACAGTTTGCACTTGTGCCTGAGGGACAGGGGTTTGCACGTACTGAATTTGTGGAACAGTGGTTTGGACATAATGCACAGGCACAGGGGCAACAGCATAGTGAGCAGTGTTAACATGAGCTGCAGGGGTATATTGGGTATAGTGCACAGTGCTTTGATTGTGAGGTCTAGGATTTGAGCTAGGATGAGTGATTATAGGACCAGTAGTTTGACTCCTGCATTCCCTAGCGAAATGACCTAGCCTATTGCACTTGTAACACTTGATTTTCGATTTATCCAACCCAACCCTTAGATTCCCATGTAACCCTGGGAATTTTCTCCCTGTTCTTTTGTAGAATTTACTTGTTCTTACACTAAGCAAAGCCAACTGATGCAAAATGTCCATCTCTTCTAAGTCAGTGGGATCAAAATGTTGTAAATCATTGAGTTCAAAACACAAATTATCTGACATCTGGTTTTCATTAGCAGTAAATGCATAGTTTGCAGAGTGAGGATCAGGGTTGTTAAAATTTGCAACAGCAGTTATATCAATGAAGTGATCATAACCTTGATCCTTACCACTGCTACCAGATTCTTCCTGGCCAAAAAGAGCTGTGCTACCGAATGAATAATCATCAGCAACTTTTCCAGACTCTTGCAACTTCTTTTTCTGGTTCAACTCCCTTTCATAGGTCAGGAGTCTACCATGAAGTTGGGTCAGGGTCAGATCTTTGAACTCAGCAGAGTTCTGGTGACAAAAGCTATGGTGTCCCATTTTTCTGGTAGTGACCTATGGAACCTGCTATTTTGAGTTGAATTTGGAAAAGTTACTTTAACAAGCCTTAGTTCACTGATGAGACAACTGAACCGCTCAAATTGTTGAGTCAGTGATTCACCCTTGATGTGACAAAATGTTTCATACTGTTGGTTCAGTATTTCCCTATTGTTTTCAATGACTTCTTCGGTTCCCCCAAACTGTTCCTTCAACGCATCCCAAAGCTCTTTGGCACTGTTACAATGTAACAGTCCAGCATAAATCTCATTGGGTAGCGCAGATGCTATGATGCTAAACGCTTTAGCATCGAGTTCGAACTTTTGGAAATCAGTTTCAGTATAGTTTTCAGTTGGTTTAGGAACGAACTTCTTAGCATCTTCAGCGCTTGGCACCATAGGAACATGGGGACCAAAAACAACAGACCTCCAACATCCGGTGTTCTGTTGAGCGAGGATGTGACCCATCCTCCGCTCCCAGATGTTGTATTCATTTCGTTTAAGCATAGGTGGTTTAAAAAGCGAGCCAATGTTATTCTTATCATCTTGAGATTGTGACGTCATCCTGGTTGTTTTACAGACACTGATTAATCAACTTTGATGGTGATTAAACCTTGCTCTGTTTTTCAACACAAACGAACAAACTATCAGTATCAACTGTTATGAGCAGAACTATTTATGTCAAAATGATTGTTAAATCAAATTTGACTGTTCTAGCTCTAATACCAATTGTTGGATCTGAGTTTGGTTTTGATTGTATTTTACGTTTGAAATTAAGATGGAAATGGATGAGTTGTGCAGCGGAATTAAGATGGAAACAAACTTTGCATACAATCAAACGAGAGTATTGCTTTGATCAAACATTTTTCACAATGAACCGAAAGATTGAATTTATTTCAATTACGATTACAATTGCAATGATTGGATACAAACTCCCCCTCAGCCAGAGCACAGTGTTTGTTCGTGCAGAGAAGACGATGTTGCAAAGAGCTAATAGAACAGTACAGAGCACTGTTCTATTTATAGGCACTAGCAAACTACTGAGCATCTAAGCTGACGTCACCATGAAAGTGACATCTAACCTCCTAACAAACTCTAACCTCTGATCAATACAAACACTGCTATGCTAACTACTGCTATTACATAACATTACATTACATAAAGACAGAATAAACAACTGCTGCATCCTTCCACTGATGTGAACCCAGCAGCACTTGTTCGGATCAGCAGTGCTTGACTCAAGGCAGTAGATTGAACAGCAGAGCTTTAGTCTTTCATCAGGCCTTTACTAGATCAGCAGTTTGTAGATCAACAGTTTGCAAGATCAGTAGATAGGAGGTCAACAGATATTAAAAACCACTTTCAAGGGGAGAGACTTGTATGTAACATCTGCTTATTCTGGATCCACTACGCTGATCCAGTTTTGGCTTTAATTATCTGTTCCTCTGGTAGGGTTCAATCCCAACAGGAATGAAGTGACCAACATTTACAAATGTTAATCAAAACAAAAGTCACTTGTCATCATGGGTTGTTAGTAATTGCACGCATTACAATCATACTTAAAGGTAACAAAAATGTTTATACAAACTTAAATATATAAAGATGATCCAAAAACTATCATAAAGTTTAAAAAATCTAGCTACGCTTTGCGTCTTGATAACCATCTTTATTTTGAACATAGACATCCATTCACCTATGAACAAAACAAGTACATCAGTGTTAAGGCCCTAAAGTTAAACTTATTAACACAAATGTAACTACATGTACATCAGTGTTAAGGCCCTAAAGTTAAACTTACAAAAAGATTATAACAGAGGCTTAACACATGTTATATATTCCAAAATGTGCACAACAAATGACCCGTTTCATATTATATATTCCAAAATTATCGATACATGTGTTACCATAAATGGCTCGTTTAATATTACACGTTATATACTAACTTGTACATGTAATACTTGTACAAGTGTTACGCTCGGTATCCACATTATCGGATATTTTAAACATCAGTAAAAATAAAATAGATATTTCTTGTTTTTTTTTTAATTAACAAAGGTTAACACACGTTATATATCATTCTATTGGGGGCTTAACACATGTTATACTACATGTCAGGTTACATTATGGTGTTCTGTTACAGCATGAACCACTAACACATGTTATAAACGAACGAAGAGTTCTTTCCCAAAAGATGTGACTTATTCAATGTCCCCGCATTAACGTCGCCTACATCCATCCAGCTTGTCAATTGAATATCTTTATGGATCTGTTTATGTAAATCAACACACGTTATATATCATTCTAACAGGTGCTTAACACATGTTATGGGTCTGTTTCTGTAAATCAAACAACCCAACAAAAAAACACTTACTGTTCAGATCAAAAGCCCAAACCAGCAACCAAACCAACAAAAAAACAATTATTGTTAAGATCAAAATCCCCAAACAAGCAACCAAACCAACAAAAAAACCCGTTCAAAATCTCATCCTAAAGTTTTCGATTTATTTAAAATACATGAACAATAACCATTACTAGAACACTTTCAGCCCATAAAAACATATTAACAACCATTTCAACAAAAAATCAAGTGTGAAATGATATTTCAAGAACACTTACCGGATCTAGAACCGTCCGATGAACACGAAGAAGATCTTCAAACCTTCTTCTCTCACACACACTTGTGTGTGTGTCTTTGTGATAAAGATTGTTGTTTCTCTATCTAAAACATCAACTTTCTCTCTCTAAAAACATTCATCGTGCCATCGTTCTCTCTCTAAAACAACAACTTCAAACTTTTTCTCTCTCACACACTTGTATGTGTGTTCTTGGTGTTATAGATGAACATGATGAAGATTGTTGTTTCTCTCTCTAAAACAACAAATTCCTCTCTCTAAAAACCTTTATCCTGCCGTCGTTCTCTCTCTAAAACAACAATCTTCAAACATTTTCTCTTTTCACACGATGTAGATCTGAACTTGAAGATCTAAACTTGTGTTTGGTGTTCATCATGATCTTGATTGAAGACAGAGGAGAGAAAGGTAACATGTGTGTAAGAGAAATAAAGTTGATGTGTGTGAGAGAAAAGTCAGATTTTCAATACCTTAAATGCCCTTCTCCTTTACTTGTGTATAATTTATGGTTTTATTTAAATGTAAAAGACACCAAAAAAAGCTCAACCATTGATTTACTTGGATGAAACAAAATCAATGGATGAGGTTGGGTTTCCAAGGTTTTCTAAAAAAGATGGGGTTTTCCATATAACCCAACCCTATATATATATATATATATATATATATATATATATATATATATATATATATATATATATATATATATATATATATATATATATATATTCACACAAATTTTTTCCCGCTTAAATCCCTTTGTAACCCTAAATAAAGAAATATTTTATAAAGTAGAAAAAAGTAAGTTAACCATTTTTTAATATTATTAATTTTCTTTTTTACCCATTTTTGAACATAGTAAGTTAACCTTTAATAATAAAAAAATTTATTCATCATATATAAATCGTTAATGTATATCATAACTTTATAAGAAATAATTATTAATTAAATGCGCATAATAATTATCAGTAAGAATAACAAATCTTATTTATATTATAACAACAAATTTGGCTTTTTACCGGTAAAGAGAAAATGAACAACTTATATGATGAATTTTGTAAATAGAATTGAGGCCTTAGAATTTTATTTTAAATAAAAGTTATATTTAAAAGATACACTATAATAAAAATTAATATTATTTTATACACTATTATATGTAACGTAATTCGTAACTTCATTCATAATACACGGGCTATCATGGTATTTCAATGTAGTGTTGCTAATTAACATAGGTCAGTTTTTGTGATAAATTAAAGTTAGTTGTGTGACCTGTCATATGGGAATGAAAGTTCATTTATATAAAGTTTCATCACTAATTAACATAGGTCGTTAGTTATATAAAGTTATTTTAAAGATTATAAATATAATGCCACATGGCATTCTCTCCTTCAACCTCATAAATTTTATTTATATTTGCTTAATAAATTTTCTTAATATTAATATTATTTAAAAACCAAGGGAAAAGATCAAATAGGAAGATTAATTTCGCTAGGAAGGATAGGAAGCAATAAGAGGATGACATGTGGTAACAATTAAAATAAAGAAAAAGGGTATTTTAGTCAATCCAACCCTTTCTTCTTCCTTTTCAAAACCCAGTAACTTCAAAACCCACCATTTTCAAAACCCACCATCTTCAACCATTTCTTCACTTTCTATCTCAATAATCACTACATTATAGTGCGATTTTCATCACCAATCAATGATTCAAACACCCGATCAACGTGTTCTTCAGCTTTTTTGAAGAAAACCCAGTTTAAATTCATACAAAATCTTGTTTTTTCCGGTGATTTTGAAGATAATCACTCGATTCGTTCGATTCGAGAGCTGATAAGTGTTTCAATCATTCAAAATTCGTCAATTGTTGAAGAAATCACTTCGATCCAGGTAACAAATTCTTTAATTTCATTTTTACGATCTGGGTTTTTGATTTAGTCATTGCGTTTTACGATCATAGTGGGGTCCCAGGGGCGGCAGCCCCTGGCGGGGTCCAAGGGGCAGAGCCCCTGGTTGGGGTTGAGCTGATAGAAAAATTAATTTTCCAGAAATTGGCTCATTTCCGATTAAATTGCTGTACTAAAAACGCATCAGAAAAATTAATTTTCCAGAAATTGGCTCATTTCGAAGACAGTAATTCGTAGACAATTCAGACAGTTCACAGTCACAGACAGTTCTCAGACAGTTTTATGTGTCCATTGCGTTTTAGAAATAAGAGAGTTTTATGTGTTTTCTAGCTATTGCGTTTTAGAGAAAACACATTTTTAAGTGTTTTTAGTTATTGTGTTTCAGGTAAAACACATTTTTGAAGTGTTTTTAGTCATTGCGTTTTAGGTAGAACATATTTTTAGGTGTTTTCAGTCCATTGCGTTTTAGAATGAGTAATTTTTAAGTGTTTTCTGGCCATTGCGTTTTACAAATAAGACATTTCTTTGTGTTTTTGGTGCATTGCATTTTAGGTAAAACACATTTTTATGTGTTTTTGGTGCATTGCGTTTTAGGTAAAACACATTTTTATGGGTTTTTAATCCATTGTGTTTTATAAAGTACATTTTCTTTTGAGTTTTTAGGCTATTGCGTTTTAGAAATAAAACATTTCTTTGTGTTTTCTGGCCATTGCGTTTTACAAATAAGTCATTTCTTTGTGTTTTTGGTGCATTGCGTTTTAGAAAAATGTCATTTTTTAGGTTTTTTTTTTCATTGCGTTTTACAATACTGGGGGTTTTTCTATTGCGTTTTACGCAACTGGGTTTAAATTTTTTTTTTCAAAATATAGCAATGGTATACTCGTTTTAAAGATAAAAAACGCTCGTTTTTTTGTGCAATTTTTATAAAAAATAACGTCGTATGAAAGAGTTATTAACGTTTAAAAAATAGGGGGGAATTGGAGGAGAGAGAAACTATTGGCTTGGATTGACTAGAATGCCCCTGAAAAAAGTCACGCGCCTCTTTTCTTACTTTCAATTTCCCTGATTTAATCTTAGCCCTTGATTAACTTAATGGATGGTCAAGATCACTTCCTAGCCTTTCTAGCCAAATTAACTTCCTATTGTATCTCCACCCTAAAAACCAATATATAGATATCATTTACTTTTATCCTTATGTTTATCTAAAATTAATAAATAATTTCAATTTTGCAATTTAGACCTTTGTTTTTTTTACTTTTAACCTAAAGTTTTTCATCTTTTGCAATTTAATCCCAACTCTTTTTTATTTTCAATTTTGGTCCACCATATTTTTCATCTTTCCCAAGTTTTTCGTTTCGTTCTAAATTTTGTGAGTTAACGCACCGCAACGTGCGTGTGGGGTTCAACATTTTTCGTATATTTTTTCTCGTTTGACTGGCCCGTAACGTCACATCTATTTTTCTGCGTTTGACAAGTTCTTCCAATACGCGGGTCCTGGATGGACTTAGTTATTTTTTTATATGTTTTACGTTTTGGTTTAATTTCTCACCAACGAGATGATTCAAAGATTTTACGCCTGCTTTTCGTTTGGCGTATATGTAACAATGTCTAATGTACATTTGCAAATTCGATGGCTTATAGTTTGAAGGAGCTTTTTCGATGGCTTATAGTCTTAAGGAGCTTTTTGTTATTGCTTATGCATGGTTTATTCCACTATAACTAGAGTTTACTACACTCGCCTAGAGGATATAATGATCCTCCTTCATATATCAGTGGATTTCTTCATTGCAAAAAAGGGGCTTCATTAGTCGACTCATTCGTTGATGTTAAAAGTTTTGAGTAATGGTCACTTATTCTAGTAATGTACTATTTAGTATAAATGGTTCATTAGGCTCTATATATATATATATATATACTAGTGGGATTCAACCCGCGCGTTGCGGCGGGGACGTGACGGAAGTTCGTGTGGATTCAATTCGATTCATTATAGTAACGACACACGCTATAGCAACCAAAAAGAAAAACCTTAAGAATAAAATTATAATATGACCTAAACAATATCTACGCGGTTCACTTCGAAATACAAATACTAAAGAGTTTTGATACACATCTCTTGTTTTTCCATATTTTTAGTTGCTTTTGAAAGTAAGTTATAAGCTATAGCACCTATGTACACCATGCACTAATAATGGTACTTTACTAAATCTGGAACCCATGTTAAAAATATGTCCTAAAAACATTATATAAATATAATTTAAATGAAAAAACAAACTATTATGATATACCAATTCTTTTTACCAAAATTTAAATGCAATTATCAGTTTAAATATGTGGGTAGAAGCTCGATTAATGTCGGTGTACTTACCGTATCAAACGAAAAAAAAGCACTCAAAATATGTCGAAAAGGATATCTCTCACTTGTTCGGTCCATTAAAAAATTCAATTAAACTAAAAAACTTTATGAAATCAATTTATTTACCAAAATTCAAATACAGTCATCAAATTAACTAATAAAAGTAAAATTTCAAATACTATTAATCAAAATAAAATAAGAAACATTTAATCAAAATAAAATAAAAAACATTTTTAGTTTAAATTATGAAACAAATATATTTATATAATTATGTGATTTCCAGTAAACCTATGGGCTCCAAAACATTTTTTTGTTTTAAGGTGCTATATACAAAATGTATCGTTTGGTTTTAATAGTTTTAATATATTAATATAATATCCAGCTAAAATACCAAATTAAAAAGATATATTATCAAATCAAATGCTTATCCATTCTTTAATCTTCTCATTCTCTCTCTCCCCTCTGAATTACACCCACCCCAATCCCAACACCACCACCTAACCACCACCACATAACCACTCTGTCACCACCAAACACCTGTTTTCAAGCGAAGATGCGGTTCTAGGCAGTAGATTGGTGCGTGCATATGTATTAATACTGATCCAAATCCGTGTCTCCTTATCTGCTCTCGAAGACTCTAACTAACAAATAATCCATAAAATGCAAAATACGACCTCCACAGTGGTTCACCGCTAAGGCAGACGAAGGCGATGACGAAACCATCGTTTGCAGGAGGTGGCGGCTCTGGTGGGCACCGTGTTTACAACCGTCCGGGGACCCAACATATTAGCTAAACGATGGATGATAACTGCATCTGGGTTTACATCGGCGGCTGTTTCCGGTGTTTTAAGATCACTGCAGTCCCGATCTAGCATTGCATGTGGTTTTCTCGACCAATTTTGTGTCGGATAGGGTTTAACGGTAAGCTTCCGACCACTTTTCTGATTTTCCAGCTACAATTTTTATTTTTCCGACTATTAACGACATTTCTGTCATATTAGGGATATTATCTTAGCAGCGACGAAGTGGGTATGACAGTTGGTGTGGACTGTGATGCCATGCGGTGCGTGAAGACGGTTGCAAAAGTGTTCGGCAAAACAACGCCAGTGTTTGTTTGAATAAATTGTAATTTTAGACAAAAGGGTAAAATTGTAATTTGTCGGTGGCACCGACCTTTAGTTTTAAGATTATATAAATATATATATATATAGGGGAAGGTTAATGTACAATACGGCTTAACGTACATCACGTACGACAGGTAATTACGCACGTTCATTTTAAAATCACGCACGTTATAACTCAAAAATCCAAAATCACGCATGTTGAAACACAATAATCACGCATATTGAAAACATTAATCACGCATATTATAGAACAAATCGCGCACGTTGTTGTACGTGAAGTACGTTAAGCCGTAATGTACGATATACTTTCTCTCTCTCTCTCTCTCTCTCTCTCTCTCTATATATATATATATATATATATATATATAGGGTCAGGATTTAGAGAAAACAGTGGAAAGTGTGAGAACGGTGAGAACGCTTATGGATCGTCCGATCAAAACAATCTATGGACTAGATTGGCGCGGTGGCGTTTTCGTAAATAACACGAATTCTATTAAGTGGACGCGCTTCACTAAGGGTAAAAGGGTCTTTACACTTCTATACCAAAACGCCAAACTAATGAATAAAACGCTATTACGGGCCAAAACACATCCATATATAAACAAAACATCCCAGACATATTTTCTACTATATACCATTCATCTTACAAACGCCAAAATCCCCAAAACATCAAACACACCTACTCAAAAAGGCCATATTTTACTATATACCAATCATCAAAGATTTCAAAAAAATCGACGTTTCTTTCAGATACAATATTTCCTCAGTAAAACGCCAAAAATGGCAAATATCGTTTCTTGTATATTCAATATTGTTCTACGCGTAATCTTGTTCTGCTTTTGTTTACTTTCATGGGGCATGTCTCATGATTGAACTAGTGTAGATCCTCTACACTACTTGTTTTGTTTGGTTGTGAATATATAGAATCACCGGGGTAACCGTTTACCCAAAAAAAATATTGTTCTACGCGAAGTTTCGGAAAATGCATTCTTCACTGAGGTGCTGTGACTCAAATAACATTTTGCTGCATGAGATGGACAAATCATAAACAAAAAGATTCTGGTGTCAGACTTATGTCATTTTTTGTGTTTTGTTATTGATGAATATTATAATGCCATGAAGAGACGAATGACACTGATGAGTGGCTTGAAGATACATATTCAAACAAAAAACTCATGTCATTTTGTCTTTCCAAACGGCCACAAAAACACAAGCATGACAAAGCCAAAACGCCAGTGAACATGTTTCAAAGAAGAAAGAGACTGATAACAGTGAAGATTTGGAAGATGAATTGTTTCTATTTTTATTTTTTAATATTCTTTTTCTGTTGTTTGTTATGTATTTTTCAACTTAGAATAAAAAACACATTATATTAATAAAACGCCAAAAAGTCATAATGATTGTGAAACGCCATAATGCAGTAAAACGCCAAAAACTCCCAACTATAATAAAAGTAATTTGGAGAAGTATTATAAAAAACTAAAAATGGAAAAAAAAACGCCAAAAACTACTTAAAGCCATTAAAAAAGCTAAACCTTGGAAGATGGAACGTCTATGACCCTAAAAACTCATAAAAAGTTGAACAAAAACAGTAATAATACACACAGTAACTGAAAAGACGGCTACTTTATTAATATCATTTATTAAAAATAAAATCTCGCCTAAACTACGCGCTAAAAACATCCTATAAGAGAGACGTCTCTGCACAATCAACTGATCACAAACTAAAAACAACGCCATGTTTCCTAGAAACCATTCACTTTAAAACGCCAAAAAAATAGTTAAAAAACACACAGATGCGGAAACTCGTTTCTTCTATATTGAGTATTGTTCTGAATGAAGTTTCACTGAATGGATTCTTCTCTGAGATGGTGTCGCAACCCCCGATCCCTTATCTGTCCCGGGAACGGGCGGACGCGAACTCAGAGTTTCGGTGGTATCAGTTGGTTAATTTGGCAGCTGAAATTACATCAGGACCATAGTTAGGAAATATTTATCATAGTAAAACCACCATATTTGATATTAATAATTACATGGGAAAACCCCAAGTTTCTTATTACAATACGTTTATAGGGCTAAACCCTATTTTATTGAATTTAAAACATCGTCTTTTAGGTAACTTTTATAGCCACATTTTTCCCAAGCCTTCAGTGCTCTCTAGTTGGCTTTTTACTAATTGGCTGTCACATTGTGTTACCTGAAACGCGTTTTAAAAACATTTGTCAGTGGAAAATACTGGTGAGTGAATCCCAGTTTAATCAAGAAACATTTTATCCATTAAAACAGTATTGAGAGCGATCACATTGTTTATTTCTACACAATTACTCATTCAGTACTGTCAATCCTGACTTGTGGGTCATATTACACATTGGCTAACTCGTTGTCCAATGGTAACGTACTGTCGTCCCGACTTACTACTCACAGTGTAGTAAATTTTGTATACAAAACCCCAACATACCGGCCGTAATTGAAGAACTACAAAGACTCAATCACCGCTTAATCACATTGTAAAACATTTAAGGTTTTGTAAAACATTACAAAAAGGTTAACAAAAATTGGATAAACTCACATTGCTATCTTAGACTTCGTGTAAGGGTTTCCTGGGAATAATCTATAATTTAGACAAATGTACATAGGTTAGTATCATAACCCTTTGAAAATATTAATGATACCCTCCCCGAGACGGCATTCCAACAACTACGTCGGGTAGAACCACGACAGTTGTTACGGAACCCTAAATCAATCGGGAAGCGTATCTAGTACGAAACTGGGGTTATAATACTTACAACGGAGCAGAACCTCGCTAATTAGGGGGTATAATACCAGCTTTCTATGCCTAATATTTCAGAATTTGAGATACAGAAACGTTTGTGAGCGAATTGAGTTGAAGCCCGAGGCCTCCTTTATATAGTTGCTGAACTTGACTCTCACGCGGCCCGCGTAACATATAAGCGGGGCTTACGCGGCCCGCGTCGTAGCCTGGGTAGGGTTTAGGTGATCCGGATCATCGCCTAGACTTGCCACGATGATGACACGTGTCATCACCGGGCTGCGCCACTATTTTGATCTCACGCGGCCCACGTAAGTGTTAAGGTTAGCTTACGCGGCCCGCCTTAACTAAAGAAATCAACGAAATCAGTTTCAACCTTGATACCGCCCGCGTGAGTGTTGGGGTGGGTCCTACGCGGCCCGCCTCAGCTTAAAATTCAGGTTTTTATTTATTTTAAAATGTTATAACGTATTTCAGGCTCGGTTTTCACATACGGGGTGTAATTAAAGACATATTGGGACATTTTAAAATATACTAGGGTGTTGGAAATATTATGAGGGTGTCGGTTTATTGACGATTGTCAACATAACTCTTCTGTCGATCACGTGCTGCTTTATCTCCTACTTGAAATTCCAATGGCTTGCGTCGGTTATCAACATAACTCTTCTGTCGATCACGTGCTGCTTTCAGTCGTTCCTTGACTTGAATAATCTTGTCGGTTGTTTCTTGTACTATCTCAGGTCCAGATAGTTGCTTTTCCCCAATTTCTGCCCAACAGACTGGGGTTCGGCACTTTCGTCCATAAAGTGCTTCAAACGGTGCAGCATTGATACTTGTGTGATAACTATTATTATAAGAAAATTCTATTAAAGGTAAGTGATCATCCCAATTACCTCCAAAATCAATTACACAAGCTCTAAGCATGTCTTCCATTGTCTGAATTGTTCTTTCGCTTTGTCCATCCGTTTGAGGATGATAAGCTGTGCTTAAATTTAACTTGGTTCCCATTGCCTTTTGGAAACTTGGCCAAAAATGAGAGGTAAATCGGATATCTCTATCAGAAACGATTGATAAAGGAATTCCATGTAAAAAAACAATTTCATTTACATACAATTTAGCTAGTTGTTCCATACTGAAAGTTTCCTTTATTGGTAGGAAATGAGCTGACTTGGTTAGCCTATCTACAATCACCCAGATTGTATCATTGCCTTTCTTTGTTTTGGGTAATTTAGTAACAAAATCCATTGTTATTAATTCCCATTTCCACACTCGCATTTCTAATTGCTGTAACAAACCTGGGGGTTTCTAGTGTTCAGCTTTAACTTGTGAACAAGTTAAACATTTAGAAACATAGGCTGCTTTGTCCTTTTTTCATTCCTATCCACCAGAATTTTTTCCTTAAATCCTGGTACATTTTATCATTTCCTGGATGCATCGTATACTTAGACTTATGGGCTTCTTCTAATATACGATGACGTAGGTTTCCTAGTTTAGGTATCCACATTCTTTTTTCATGGAATCTCCAAATTCCATCTGTTCCTTGTTCTAATTCTTTTAACATACCTTTTAATTTCTCAGTATCATCCTTGATTACTGATTCTTGTGCTTCTCTTATCTGATCATTTAAATCTACTTGCAGATTTAATTTAAGAGAACGTACCCTTTTTGGCTTTTCATGATATTTTCGGCTTAAAGCATCTGCCACTACATTTGTTTTTCCTTCATGATACTGGATATCACAATCATAGTTGATGTGTGCAAAATGCAACATATAAATTACATCAATTGTGGCATAAAACTAACATTTTTTAGTACTAATGTTGGAAAAAGTGTGCTTTTGTTTTCCTTTTGTATTTTCAGGATTAAATGAGCTCAAATTAACAAAAGAAGCAAAAAAGACAGCAAAATCTAACATAAATACAAGAAAAGGAACAAACGTGACATGCCCTACCCCACGACAGCATCTTCCCAAGCAAAACAAGAAGACAGAAGACTGAACACGCCCCGTGCTCAGCCAGCACGGGGGCGTGCCCAAGTGTCAGCAGAAAAGACAAAGTGGTAGAATCTTCTATTGCCCACCACAGGGCCGTGCTCAGCGGACACGGGGCCGTGGTCAACTATAAGATTCGCACAATCCAGGCAAATCTTCATAGTACAAATATTCTTCTGCACACGGGGTCGTGCTCAGCGGACACGGGGGCGTGGTCAACTAATAAAGACAAGCTGCATTAAATGAAAAAAGAGAGGATGTGGACACGGGGCCGTGCCCACTCGACACGGGGCCGTGCCCGAGCTTCTGTTCAGCCTATAAATAGGAGTGCTTGGCTCAAGCTCAAACCATCCCTTGGCACACCACCTCTCTCACACTTCACCCACCATCCACCACCACCATAACACCATCATCCACCACCATCATCCATTGTCCATCGTAGAGTGTGTGAGTCGTCTCGGGATCCAAGATTGATCGTAAGAGTTCTTGACAATCAAGGCCATGTTTGCCTAAGTCTCTTACATCACTTGGTGAAGACAAGTGTCTAGTGTAATACTTTTTATTTTTAATCTTTTCGCACTTTTTACTTGGTTTTGTATTAATGACTTTAATGACTAGTTTCTTATGTTGAAGGTGATTCTTCCTTATCGTTTGTCCGTGGTGTCTTGGCATTATTTTACTGTCTATATAAAATAAAAGATTTTCACCATTCATATCTCCACGGTCTATATAGAGGTATGTTGTCTACCTGGTCGGGGGTTAAGGGAACGGTTTGGTAAGAGTCTTGCCGTTGTTCAGCGTTTAGAGATCCTGCAAGGGACCTGGGTCAAATTTAGTAGGACCTCCTTCAATACTTAACGGTATTGGATGGCGGGGGTCAAAACTCTTTGATCCCCTCATAAGTTAAACTACTATTAATACTATAACCCGGCTATTTAGGACTGTATCCCTGCTGACTCAGACTACTTAGCCGAGGGTAACGTCACATTCAAAAGAGGGGCCTACCATAATTTGCATTAATAACTTAATTAATTATCTTTCAATAATCCGACCCTTTAGGATTGTATCCTTGCTGACTCAAACTACTGGGTTGAGGGTAACGTCACCTCCAAAAGAGGGGCCTACTACAATAACTAAGATAATCTCTTAAATAAGTGCAAAAGTGCGGAAATAATCAAAGGTTACACTATACACGAGTCGGAACCAAGTGATTCATCTTGTCTATCTGTTTTTTCTTTTATTTTTATTTTCAGCATTTTAGTTAGTTTTTATTTTTCTTAGTTTAAAAACATTTTTCTAAACTTTTGATTTGACTAGACGTTGAGGATAAACTGGTACTAAAAGCTCTTGTGTCCTTGGACGACCTCGGTATCTTGCCAACACTATACTACGCTCACGATGGGTGCACTTGCCCATATGTGTGTTTAGTGTTAGTAAATATCGTGTTTTATAAATTTAAAACTTGGCTAAAAAGTGTTAAAAAGGGCTTAATATATACATTAAAAACTAATAACACTCACGCACATAGTCACTAAGCATCTCCATCCAGCGTCTTTATCTCATATTCAACTCCTTTTGCTTGAAAATATACCTTAAACTCTTATGATCAGTGAATATGGTAAACTTACTACCATAAAGGTAATGTCTCCAAATCTTAAGAGCAAAAATTATAGCTCCTAACTCTAAATCATGTGTTGAATAATTCTCTTCATGATTCTTAAGTTGTCTAGATGCGTAAGCTATAACCTTTTGGTGTTGCATTAATACACATCCATAACCTAATTTGGAAGCGTCACAATAGACTACAAAGTCTTCAGCTCCTTCTGGTAATGCTAATATGGGTGTATGGGTTAATCTTTGCTTAAGGATTCTAAATGCTTCTTCTTGTTTTAATCCCCATTCAAACTTAACAGATTTACAGGTTAGCTTAGTTAAGGGAATGACTATTCTAGAAAAATCTTGAATAAATCTTCTATAATAACCGGCCAATCCTAAGAAACTTCTAACCTCGGTTGGTGATTCAGGGGTTTTCCATTTAGTAATCGCCTCGATTTTTGTTGGATCCACATGAATTCCTTCATGATTAACTAAATGTCCAAGAAACTGTACCTGTTCTAACCAAAACTCGCACTTTGAAAATTTAGCATAAAGCTTTTCCTTTCTTAATAAACTTAGAAGTGCGTGCAAATGCTTTGCATGATCCTCTTTACTCTTAGAGTAAATTAGAATATCATCTATGAAGACAATTATAAATTTATCCAAATATGGCTTACATATTCGGTTCATCATGTCCATAAATGCGGCTGGGGCATTGGTTAAACCAAATGGCATGACAGTAAATTCATAATGGCCATACCTTGTTCTGAATGCGGTCTTAGGGATGTCCTCTTCCTGTACCTTTAATTGATGATATCCTGACCTTAAATCGATTTTAGAGAAAAATCGAGCTCCTTGTAGTTGATCAAACAGATCATCGATTCTTGGTAATGGGTACCGATTCTTAATCGTGACCTTGTTTAATTCACGGTAGTCAATGCACATACGCATCGATCCGTCTTTCTTTTTAACAAACAGTATCGGCGTTCCCCATGGCGATGAGCTTGGTTGTATAAATCCTTTATCTAATAATTCGTCTAATTGTTTCTACGATTCTTGCATTTCTGCAGGTGCCAAACGGTAAGGTGCTTTGGCAATCGGTGTTGTTCCTGGTATTAAATGGATTCTAAATTCAACTTCTCTATCTGGAGGTTGCCCTGGAAATTCTTCTGGAAATACATCTGAAAACTGAGATACTACTGGAATATCTTTTAATTCTTTTCCTTTAGTGTTAGTGATTATGGAAATCAAATACACTATAGAACCTTTTCTTATATAACTTGCAGTTTTCATCACAGAGATGAATTTTGTAGATCTAGATGGTTTATCTCCTTTAATTGTGATCGTTTTACCTTTTGGTGAATTTACTTGGATTGAATTTTGATCACATAAAATACTGGCTTTATTGGCTATTAACCAATCCATTCCTAAAACAATATCGAATCCTGCCAGATTCATGGGATAAAGGTTTGCAATAAATTTCTGATTTAAAATTTCTATTCTTGCTCCCTGCAAGATTTCAGAAATCCTAACGGTTTCTCCATTAGCTGTCTCTACTAAGCATTCTTGTGGTAGTTTAGTTAATGACTGATTTAGAAATTTGCAAAAGGATGTATTAATAAAACTTTGGTTTGCACCAGAGTCAAATAATACTTTAGCAAAGACATCATTAACTAAAAAGGTACCAGCTATGACATCTGGAATCATCTTGGCTTCATCTGCAGTCAGAACAAATGCTCTAGCATTTTTAGTATTCTTGTTGTTTGGAGCTAATTTCGGGCAATTAGGCTTGATATGACCTTGTTCTCCGCAGTTGTAACATATCCTGTTATTAGCTTTCTTCCTGCAGTCTTCTTCCTTGTGTCCCGATATTTTGCAAAAGTTACAGTATATGGAGCATCTTCCTGAATGCTTTCTTTTGCAATTTCTACAGTAAGGTGTAGAGGTAGAACCGATATTTTTCCCACGATTAAAATTTCCAGAACGAAATTCTTATGTGAGCTTCTGGGTTAGGTTCCTCCTTTAATCCTCTTCTCGGGTACGGACTAATTCATCTGTCAAGGTATTTGCTAGTTCTACAGCTTCTTTTATAGTTTGAGGTCTAGCTGTGTCACGGCCCCAGCCCCGGTTTGACCCGGTCAGGAGCCGCGGGACAGGAACCCGTGGTATTTATTAAATGATGCGACAGCGGAAGATTTTACAGTATCTTTTAAAACTTGAAATGCCCGATGATTTTATTTCATAATTTGGGATAAACCCCGTAATTTACAATAGAGGAATTTCACAAGTAAATTCCCTGATTTATAAAACATGTTTATTTATTTTATTGAGCCACCTCTTCAAGCTGCTTAGTGCTCCATAGCACGTTTTCCTTGATTTACAGCCGGTCGCCTGAAACATGTTTTAAAAATATTTTATCAGCGGGGAAATGCTGGCGAGTCACTCAAATTTGATAAAATGACACATAGTTATAAATTACAACATAAGAGTGATTACAATGGCTTCTATCTTATTTTTATCTGGCGCCGTGTCACCTGGTGACGATGGTCATACCACTATTGGGTCTTTCCCCAAGTAGTGATGATTATCACTATTAGGATTCATTAGCCTAACAGTGAGAAATTAGTAATGTGCACAATACCCCAATTAGCCAGTGATTCAAGATAACCATGACTTAGTCCCTGTAATTATAACTTTTGAAAATGCTTGGAGTATTGTAAAACAACTTTGATAAAAAAGAGAATGACTCACATTGCAGATTTAAATGGGCAGAGTTTAGCCTACTGATTAGACTTGTAACCTAATTTAAATAACAATGCACACGAACTAGGTCAGTAACTAATACAACATTTACGATAACTCATGAGATTAAAACCCTCACGACGAATGACAAAGTGCAATACTTAAACATCCATCGAATTCACGACGAATGACAAAGTATAACCCTAATTTGAGCAGCACTTAAACATTCATCGGATAGTTTCAATCGATCGGACATTGAATCGTAGCAGCGATCGAGTTAATACCCTGTATCGTGGCAGCGCCTCGCTATAATAAAAGTAAATTTTGAATTTGAGCAGCCAAACTTCGTTTTTGAGTTTTGGTTTCGACATTAGTGAACTGCCCATGACCCATCCTATTTATAGCTGAAAAATGGGTCTCACGCGGCCCGCGTGAGCCCACCTTTGATCTTTACGCGACCCGCGTGGCCACCTAGTCTACGTGTAGGTTTGCTGGGTCACGCATAGGGTTGCCAGGTGGGTGCCATGTGGCCTGGTCACGCTTATCCGGTCAAACACATGTTGACGCAGCCCGCGTAAGGTTAAGCTTACCTTTACGCGGCCCGTCTAAAGACCAAGAATCTTGATTTCTTGGTTTTTCATGCACAGTGGGGTTTTAGGGGTCCGGGTTTTTACTTATGGGTCGTTTTGGGACATTTTTGAAGGTCCTTACATCCTCCCCACCTTATTTAAAATCTCGTCCTCGAGATTTACTGAAAAAAGTGAGGATACTTTCGTTTCATCTCCGATTCCAGCTCCCAAGTGTACTCGGGTCCTCTCCTTGAATCCCACTTGACTTTAACTAGTACCAGTCTTTTGTGCTTGAGAAACTTGATCTTCCTGACTTCTATTTGTAGTGGTTTCTCAACAAATTTTAACTTTTCATTTACCTCTATATCTTGAAGAGGTACTACCAAGGATTCATCAGATAGACATTTCTTGAGGTTGGATACATGAAATACATCATGTACTCCAGCTAGCTCCTCGGGTAGTTGTAGGCGATAAGCAACTGGTCCTATACGTTGGACTACTGGGAATGGTCCTACGTACCTTGGACTTAGTTTTCCTTTCTTACCGAACCGAACTACTCCTTTCCAAGGAGAAACTTTTAAGAGAACCTTGTCTCCGATTTGAAATTCTAACGGCTTACGCCTATTGTCTGCATAACTCTTCTGGCGATCTCGAGCCGTCTTTAGTCTTTCCTTGATTTGAGTGATCTTCTCGGTAGTTTCTTGCACAATTTCAGGACCTGACAATTAACTTTCTCCTATTTCTGCCCAACATACTGGAGTTCTACATTTTCGTCCGTACAGTGCTTCGAATGGGGCAGCTTCGATGCTTGAGTGATAACTATTATTATAGGAGAATTCAATTAAAGGTAGGTGGTCATCCCAGTTTCCACCAAAATCTATCACACATGCCCTAAGCATGTCTTCCAGGGTTTGGATTGTCCTTTCACTTTGTCCGTCTGTTTGAGGATGGTATGCAGTGCTTAGATTTAGTCGAGTTCCCATTACTTCCTCGAAACTTGTCCAGAAATGGGAAGTGAAACGACTATCCCTATCCGATACAATGGAAAGTGGAACTCCATGTAAGGATACTACTTCATCTACATACAACTTTGCCAACCTTTCCATGCTAAAGGTTTCCTTCATGGGTAGAAAATGTGCTGATTTGGTTAATCGATCCACAATTACCCAAATCGCATCATTACCTTTTCTGGTTTTGGGCAACTTAGTAACAAAGTCCATTGTTATGAGTTCCCATTTCCATACAGGCATTCCTAATTGTTGTAGTAGACCTGAGGGTTTTTGGTGTTCTGCCTTAACTTGTGAACAAGTAAGACACTTAGAAACATATCTAGCTATGTCTTTTTTTCATTCCTATCCACCAGAAGTTATTTCTTAAATCTTGGTACATCTTATTGTTACCAGGATGTATGGTATACCTAGATTTATGAGCTTCCTCTAAAATATTATTTCTTAACTCTCCTTGCTTAGGTACCCAAATTTTTTTCTTATGGAATCTCCAAATTCCATCACTTCCTTGTTCCGATTATTTTATTCTTCCCTTCATTCCTTCAGCATCATCCTTAATTGTTGTTTCTTGAATGCTTTTTAGTTGTTCCATTAAGTCTAATTGTAGACTTAATCTAAGAGCACGAACTCGTCGTTGTTTCTCATGATACTTACGACTTAAAGCATCAGCAACCACATTTGCTTTTCCTTCGTGATATTGAATATCACAGTCGTAGTCACTTAGTATTTCCATCCATCTCCTTTGTCTCATGTTCAATTCTTTTTGCCCAAATATGTATCTTAAGCTTTTATGATCTGTATAGACAGTAAACTTACTTCCGTACAGATAGTGTCTCCAAATCTTAAGGGCAAAAATTATGGCTCCTAACTCTAAATCATGAGTCGTATAGTTTTCTTCATGCTTTTTCAATTGCCTTAATGCATACGCAATTACCTTCTTGCGTTGCATTAGCACGCATCCTAATCATAGCTTAGAAGCATCACAGTATACTTCAAAATCTTTTGTTCCTTCTGGTAAAGCTAAAATTGGAGCATTCATTAACTTTTGCTTTAAAATCCTAAAAGCCTCTTCTTGCTTAGGTCCCCATTCAAACTTAAATGCTTTACAGGTTAGCTTAGTTAATGGTACAGCTATCTTGGAAAAATCCTTAATGAATCGTCTATAGTATCCGGCTAATCCTATAAAACTTTTAATTTCCATAGCTGACTGCGTGACCTTCCATTTGGTGATCGCTTCTATCTTAGCAGGATCTACGTGAATACCTTCGTGATTCACCATGTGACCTAAAAATTGCACTTCTTGCAGCCAAAATTCACACTTCGAGAATTTGGCGTAAAGCTTTTCTTTTCTTAACAAAGTTAAGAGTACATGCAGGTGCTCACGATGTTCCTCCTGACTTTTGGAGTAAATAAGTATATCGTCGATAAAGACAATTACGAATTTATCCAAGTACGGTTTACAGATCCTATTCATCATGTCCATAAATGCTGCGGGAGCATTTGTTAATCCAAAGGGCATGACTGTAAACTCGTAATGACCATACCTAGTTCTGAAAGCAGTTTTAGGTATGTCTTCTTCCTGTACCTTCAATTGATGATATCTGGAGCGTAAATCTATCTTAGAAAAATATCTAGCTCCTTGAAGTTGATCGAAAAGATCATCAATCCTAGGTAATGGGTATCGATTCTTAATTGTAACCTTATTTAATTCCCTATAATCGATACACATTCGCATCGAACCATCTTTCTTTTTCACAAACAACACTGGTGCTCCCCACGGGGATGAACTAGGTTGTATGAATCCTTTGCTTAGTAATTCATCTAATTGCTTTTTCAATTCTAGCATTTCTGCGGGTGCTAACCGATAAGGTGCTTTGGCTATCGGTGTAGTTCCAGGAATTAGATGAATTCTAAATTCGACTTCCCTATTGGGTGGTAATCCCGGTAGTTCCTCTGGGAATACATCCGGGTATTCTGAAACTACTGGAATTTCTTTAAGTCATTTACCTTTCGTGTTAATGATTACTGAAATCATATACACTACTTCTCGTTTTCTTGAATAACTAGCCAACTTCATTACTGAAATGTATTTCAGTGGCTTTCGTGGCTTATCTCCTGTAATCACTACTAATTCTCCGGTAGGTGCATGAATTTCTATGGAATTCTTATCACAAAGAATTCGAGCATGGTTGGCTACTAACCAATCCATTCCTAATACTACATCGAATTCGGCTAACTTCATAGGTAACAGGTTTGCAGAGAATTTATGACCTAAAAGTTCTATCTTTCCTTCTCGCAAAACCTGATCTATGTTAACAGAATTCCCATCTGCCGTTTCGACTGTAAAAATTTGCCTAAGTTTTGTTAAATGTAGCTTAAGAGCTTGGCAAAATGAAGTATTTATAAAACTTTGGTTTGCACCAGAGTCAAATAATACTTTTGCATAAACGTCGTGAACTAGGAACGTACCAGCTATTATGTCAGGAATTAGTTCTGCTTCCTGAGTAGTCAACTGAAAGGCTCTAGCATTCTTCTTGGTAGTTCCTTCTGTAGGTTTGACTTTGTTATCGGCTGGTTTGACCAGTTTTGGGCAGTCTGGCCTAAAGTGTCCAACTTCTCCGCAGTTGTAGCAGATTGTTGTCTTCTTCTTCCTGCAATCTTCTTCTTGGTGTCCCGGGATTTTGAAGAAATTGCAATATCCTTTCCATCTTCCAAAATGCTTTCTTTTGCACGTATTGCAAAATGGAGCAGTGGAAGATTGCCTAGTTCCCTTTCTCTTGAAATTGCTACGATTACCTATACGGAATCCCTGGTTAATCTTTTGGGCTACTTCCTTCTTCCGGGTTTCTTCTCTTGTGCGTACTAGTCTGTCAGTTAGGGTGTTAGCTAATTCCACAGCATCGTCAATAGTGCGTGGTCTCGCAGCTTTGACGATATATCGAATTTCGCCAATCAATCCCAAAATATAACGGGAAATAAGTACCGGTTCTGGTGAAGCCAGGGTTGGTACCACTCTCGCATACTCGAAGAATGTCGAAGTATATCCTCGACAGTCTACATCCACCATCCGGTGGTTTAGGAACTTATTTTCCATTTGTTCCTTTTCATATTCGGGACAGAATTTGTCACGGCCCCCGACCCGGTTTGACCCGTTTCAGGAGCCGCGAGACAGAAAATCCCGTGGTATTTATTTAACAGCGGAAGTTTTCTTCAGGATCTTTTTAAAACTGAAATTTCCCGATTATTATATTTCACAACTAGGGATAAAACCCCGGTAATTTACAATCATAGGATTTCAATGAGAAATCTTTATTTTTACAAAACATGTTCATTTATTTTATATTGAGCCACTTCCTTAAGCTGATAGTGCTTCACGACACTTTTCCTGGATCACAACACATCACCTGAAACATGTTTGAAAAAGGTTTTGTCAGCGGGAAATACTGGTGAATCATTCTTTTTAATAAAACAACACATTTGTTATAATTTACAGTATTAAGAGCGATTACAATGTTTCCAGTTATCAAACCAAATTACCCACAGTATTTGTCACTCGACTCATTTCTGTGACTATGGTCAGATCACCCATTGGCTAACTCATTGTCCAATGGTGACGGGAAAAAGTAGTGTATACAAAACCCCACATACTGGCTGTAAATTGGTGACTACAAAGACTTAATCCCTGTAATTTTAACTTTGAAAATAAACATGATTTTGAAATCAAATTTGATAAAAAGAGAATGACTCACATTGCAGATTTATTTGAGTAGAGCCTAGCCTACTGATTAGCCTTTTAACCTAATTTAAATAACAATGCACACAAACTAGGTTAGTAACTAATACAGCATTTACGATAACTCACGAGATTAAACCCTCACATCGAATGACAAAGTGCGATACTTAAACATCCATCGATTTAACGACGAATGACAAAGCATAAACCCTAATGTGGGCAGCACTTAAACATCCATTGGATAGTTTAATCGATCGGACATTGAATCGTAGCAGCGATCGAGTTATTACCCTGTATTGTGGCAGCACTTCGTGATTCGTGTGTGTTTTTAGGACTGTTTCTACTATAACTCGGAGTACAATTTGAATTTGATTGTCGAACGAACGCACAATTGCATGTACCAGACTGCTCTATTTATACCCAAAATTCGTCCCCCTCGCGCCACGCGAAAGATCCCCTTGTGTGCGTCGCGTGGCGCGAGAGACCCTAGTCTACCATAGGTTTGCTTCGTGTCCAATTAGCTCAGCTGAGTTGGTTTCGCATGCAATTTCACTTCACACGTAAAACTGTTTAGATATTACCGACTAGGGTTTACCCCCCCCCCCCTGAGTTTTAGGGGCCCTTATCCTGATTCCGATTGTTCTGAAAATTTTAGGGTTTATGCAGAATCACTTGGGTTTCTCAATTAGGGTTTCCTATTGGACAAATTAATTTAATAAATATGACTTTTGATGAGAGTTGTTACATTCTCCCCACCTTAATAAAAATCTCGTCCTCGAGATTTATTGGAATAAGTAGGGATACTTTCGCTTCATCTCAGATTCCAGCTCCCAAGTGTATTCAGCTCCTCTTTTTTAATCCCATTTGACTTTAACTAGCACTAGTTGTTTGTGTTTGAGAAATTTCACCTTTCTGTCTTCTATTTGAAGAGGTTTCTCAACAAATTTTAACTTTTCGTTTACCTCTATATCTTGGAGAGGTACTACCAAAGATTTGTCTGATAAGCATTTCTTGAGATGGGATACATGAAATACATCATGTACTCCAGCTAACTCTTCTGGTAGTTGTAAACGATAAGCAATTGGTCCTATACGTTGGATCACTGAAAATGGTCCTACATATCTTGGACTTAGTTTTCCTTTCTTACCGAATCGAACTACTCCTTTCCAAGGTGAAACTTTCAATAGTACTTTGTCTCCTACTTGGAATTCCAATGGCTACCTTCTGTTGTCTGGATAACTCTTTTGACGATCACGAGCAGTCTTCAGTCTTTCCTTGATTTGAGTAATCTTGTCAGTCGTTTCTTGCACTATTTCAAGACCTGGCAATTGACTTTCTCCTATTTCTGCCCAACAAACTGGAGTTCTGCACTTTCTTCCATATAGTGCTTCAAATGGGGCAGTTTCAATACTTGAATGATAACTATTGTTATAGGAGAATTCAATTAGAGGTAAGTGGTTGTCCCAGTTTCCACCAAAATCTATTACACATGCTCGGATCATGTCTTCTAGAGTTTAGATTACCCTTTCACTTTGTCCGTCTGTTTGAGGATGATATGTTGTACTTAAATTTAGTCGAGTTCCCATTACTTCTTGGAAACTTGTCCAAAAATGGGAAGTAAAACGACTATCCCTATCAGATACAATGGAAAGTGGAACTCCATGTAAAGATACTACTTCATCTACATATAACTTTGCCAACTTTTCCATGCTAAAGGTTTCTTTCATAGGTAGAAAATGAGCTGATTTGGTTAATCGATCCACAATTACCCAAATCGCATCATTACCTTTTCTGGTTTTGGGTAACTTAGTAACAAAATCCATTGTTATGAGTTCCCATTTCCAGACAGGCATTTCTAGTTGTTGTAGTAGACCTGAAGGTTTCTGATGTTCTGCCTTAACTTGTGAACAAGTAAGACACTTAGAAACATATCGAGCTATATCCTTTTTCATTCCTATCCACCAAAAGTTATTTCTTAAATCTTGGTACATCTTATGGTTTCCTGGATGCATGGCTTCTTCTAAAATCTTATTTCTTAATTCTCCCTGCTTAGGTACCCAAATTCTTCTTTTGTGGAATTTCCAAATTCCATTAGCTCCTTGTTCTAACTCTTTTATTCATCCCTTCATACCTTCGGCATCATCCTCTATTGTTGTTACTTGAACATTCTTTAGTTGCTCTATTAAATCTAATTGTAGATTTAATCTGAGAGCACGAACTCGTCGTTGTTTCTCATGGTATTTACGACTTAAGGCATCTGCAACTACATTTGCCTTTCCTTCATGATATTAAATATCACAGTCGTAATCACTTAAGATTTCCATCCATCTCCTTTGCCTCATGTTTAACTCTTTTTGCCCAAAAATATATCTTAAACTTTTGTGATCTGTATAGACAGTAAATTTACTTCCGTATAGATAATGTCTCCAAATCTTAAGGGCAAAAATGATGGCGCCTAACTCTAAGTCATGAGTTGTATAGTTTTCCTCGTGCTTTTTCAACTGTCTTGAAGCATACGCAATTACCTTCTTGCGTTGCATTAGCACACATCCTAATCCTAGTTTTGAAGCATCACAGTAAACTTCAAAATCTTCAGTTCCTTCTGGCAAAGCTAGGATTGGGGCATTTGTTAACTTCTGCTTTAAAATCCTAAAAGCTTCTTCTTGCTTAGGTCCCCATTCAAACTTAACTAAATTACAGGTTAGCTTAGTTAATGGTACAACTATTTTAGAAAAATCCTTAATAAACCGTCTATAATATCCAGCTAAACCTATAAAACTTCTAATTTCCATTGCAGATTGCGGAACTTTCCATTTGGTAATTGCCTCTATCTTAGCAGGATCTACATGAATACCTTCGTGATTCACCATGTGTCCTAAAAATTGCACTTCTTGCAGCCAAAATTCACATTTCGAGAATTTGGCATAAAGCTTTTCTTTTCTTAACAAAGTTAAGAGTGCATATAAGTGCTGACAATGCTCGTCCTGAATTTTTGAATAAATAAATATATCGTCAATAAAAACAATTACAAATTTATCCAAATACGGTTTACAGATTCTATTCATCATGTCCATGAATGCAGCAGGTGCATTCGTTAATCCGAAGGGCATGACTGTAAACTCGTAATGACCATACCTAGTTCTGAAAGCAGTTTTAGGTGTGTCTTCTTCTTGTACCTTCAATTGATGGTATCCGGAGCGTAAATCGATCTTAGAAAAATATCTAGCTCCTTGAAGTTGATCGAAAAGATCATCAATCCTAGGTAATGGGTATCGATTCTTAATTGTAACCTTATTCAATTCTCTATAATCAATACACATTCTCATTGAACCATCCTTCTTTTTCACAAACAACACTGGTGCTCCCCACGGGGATGAACTAGGTTGTATGAAACCTCTACTTAGTAATTCATCTAATTGCTTTTTCAGTTCTAACATTTCTGTGGGTGCTAACCGATAAGGTGCCTTGGCTATCGGTGTAGTTCCTGGAATTAGATGAATTCTAAATTCTATTTCCCTATCTGGTGGTAATCCTGGTAATTCTTCTGGGAATACATCTGGGTATTCTGAGACTACAGGAATCTCCTTAAGTTCTTTACCCTTAGTACTAATGATTACTGAAATCATATATATTATTCCTTGCTTGCGTTCATAACTAGCAACTTTCATTACTGATATGAACTTCATGGGCTTACGTGGTTTATCTCCTGTAATCACGATTACTTCTCCAGTAGGTGCCTGAATTTCTATAGAGTTCTGGTCACAAAAGATTCGAGCATGGTTGGTTACTAACCAATCCATTCCTAACACAACATCGAATTCAGCTAATTTCATTGGTAATAGGTTTGCAGAGAATTTATGACCTGAAAGTTCTATATTTTCTTTTTGCAAAACCTTATCTATTTTGATAGAATTTTCGTCTGCTGTTTCGACTGTAAAAATTTGCCTAAGGTTGGTTAAGGGTAAGTTAAGAGCTTGGCAGAATGAAGTATTTATAAAACTTTGGTTTGCACCAGAGTCAAATAATACTTTTGCGTAAATGTTGTGAACTAAGAACGTACCAGCTATCACATCTGGAATGAGTTCTGCTTCCTGAGTAGTTAATTGGAATGCACGAACATTCTTCCTTGTAGCTCCGTCAGCTGGTTTAGCTTTGTTGTCTGCTGGTTTAACCAATTTAGGGCATTCTGGCTTAAAATGTCCTGTTTATCCACAGTTATAGCAAATTCTTGTTTTCTTTCTGCAATCTTCTTCGCGATGTCCTATGGCTTTGCAAAAATTGCAGATTACATTACATCTTCCATAATGTTTCTTTCTGCAAGTCTTGCAGAATGGTGAAGTTGAAGATTGCCCTGTTCCTCTTCTCCTGAAACTGCTATTATTACCCGTACGAAATCCTTGGGTAATTTTCTGAGCCAGTTCCTTTTTCCTGTTTTCATCTCTTGTGCGTACCAGTTCATCAGTTAGGGTGTTAGCTAATTCCACCGCATCGTCAATAGTACGAGGTCTCGCAGCTTTAACGATGTTATGGATTTCGCCAATCAGTCCCCAAATATAGCGAGAAATGAGTACCGGTTCTGGCGAAGCCAGTGTTGGTACCACTCTAGCATATTCAAAGAATGTCGAAGTATAACCGCGACAATCTACACCCGTCATACGATGATTTAGGAACTTATTTGCCATTTGATCTTTTTCATATTCGGGACAGAATTTTCTTTCTACAAGACTCTTAAATTCTTCCCAGTTCATGGCATATGCCATCATCCTTCCTTTTGCTTATAACATCGTGTTCCACCATTCTAGCGCCCCTTCTTTGAAAAGATTTGACGCGTACATGACCTTGTCGTCCTTGTCACATTTACTGATTGTAATCACTGCCTCGGTTTTCTCTAACCAACGCAGTGATGCAGTTGCTCCTTCATTGCCTGCAAATTCAGTGGGTTTACAAGCAAGAAATTCTTTGAAAGTGCAACTAGGCGTTGCAGCTTTCATTTTCTTAGGGAGCGGGGCCTGTCGTAGATCATTATCTTGATTAGTATGATTACCGCCTCCATTTATACTATTACTGAAGTTATCTTCAGAAATACGTTTGCTAGGAATGATTTGTTGAGGTTCAGCAGGTTTCTGAGCAGCAGCAAGTATTGCTGGAATAGCATTGGCTATCCCTTGAGCAACAATATTTTCTATATCTTGCCTAGTCATATATTGATCCCCCGGGTGTTGTTCAGATTGATTAACCTCATTTACTGGTTCATTATTAGCATTTTCCATCTGATAATTAATATATATAATTTATTAGTATCCGATAAATAACAATTATACACAAAACAATCATACAAATGTCATAATACACATATAGTCAAAATTATCGATTTCTCGATTCCATTTTTATATATATATTATGCATCATTACACACCATTTATCTTACAAAGTTTTATTTTAGGTTATTTTACAAGATTATAGTTTACTTTTATTATTATATAACCATAGTTCCATAACCCTTCTATCCCTTATCAGTTGGTATTTCAGTAACGATGTTCCCTCTCGTCGTATTTCCAGGAGATCTGTTCTCCTACCTCCCTGATCCTATTTCCTGCATCCACTAGCTCCTCGCCAAAGTGGCGGAGTTCAGCTAAATTTTCAGTGCTCATGGGTGGATTTGGTATAGGTTCTGGGTCGAACTGAGGGAGAAAGGAATAAGGACTGTTGAGCAGGTTTTGGAACTGCCAATCATTGGTCCACCACTCATCCATTCCTAAAGGTTGGGTGTGAATTATAGGTTCTGGAATTGCTGGTTCTAAGTTTATTGGTAGTTGTGTTTCAGCAGGAAAAGGGTAGAGATTATTATTAATAGGCCTGACAACATCACAGCTTGCCAATGCACGATCTAATTCCTCCTGAAAGGGTAATTCCTCAACTTGTCTAGAGCTTTCCCCAATTTCCCTCTGGGTTTGCCTAGAAACTTCCCCAAACTCCTTTTCCATCTGCCTAGAATATTCCCCAAACTGCATTTCCATTTGTCTAGAACCTTCCTCAAACTCTATTTCCAGTGGCCTAGAACCCTCACTAACTTCAATCCCCTTTCCTTTATCTAAGGGATTTTCTATTTTAGGAATCTTCCTTGTTGCAGGTTTCCTCCTACGCACACGCCTCCATCCCACTAATCTCCTCCTTTTCTTGGGCTTGGGTTTCTCTGGAGGTGGAGCATTGAATTCCACAGGTTCTTCTATATCTGGTATATACCTATTGAAATCTCTAGAAACCTCTATTTTTACCGGATAGAGATTTAGATTTTGAAGGGCTTCAAACAAGTCACTCATGCTGTTTAGCATATATGCAAAATACACAAAATTTACTAAGTTAAAATTTTATAGCAAAATTTCATAAATAACCTTTAAATATTATTGCATACCATGTGACACATTTTAATACAAAGAACAACTGACAATTAAAACATATTTAGGATTTATGATAAACTTATTTATTTAAGATTTCTAGTTTGTAAGTGATAAGGGTACTAAAACTGAAATAGAGTATTTAAAGATTTGCATTTACTGCTACAGTGGCTACCATATATAGATCTGTCCATTTTTCATCTAACTTGTCTTCCCAAGGTGGGTTATTGCCTAATTCTTGGGTTTTCTGGTTAACTCTCTTTTCTTTTGATTTCTTTATTTTCTCCTGACTTTTCCTAATTATTAAACTTCTTTTATTAGGAGAAAGTGGTTCCTCATATTGTGCCTTTCGCACAAATATTCCTTCATCAGAATCTGTTGGGTATTTTGAGGAATTTGTTTGGGATGAACTTCCCTTCTCGTTTGATGACCTATCTAATTTAAGATAGATATTTGAAAGCTTTTTCTTACCCATACTGTAATTAACAAATAATCAGTTAATAACACATAATCACAAAATAGTAATCAGGAAAATTAAGTATTTCTAAATACTTAATAGGCTTAAATCAGTGGCTCTGATACCACCTTTTTCTGTCACGGCCCCCGACCCGGTTTGACCCGTTTCAGGAGCCGCGAGACAGAAAATCCCGTGGTATTTATTTAACAGCGGAAGTTTTCTTCAGGATCTTTTTAAAACTGAAATTTCCCAATTATTTTATTTCACAACTAGGGATAAAACCCCGGTAATTTACAATCATAGGATTTCAATGAGAAATCTGTATTTCTACAAAACATGTTCATTTATTTTATATTGAGCCACTTCCTTAAGCTGATAGTGCTTCACGGCACTTTTCCTGGATCACAACAGATCACCTGAAACATGTTTGAAAAAGGTTTTGTCAGCGGGAAATACTGGTGAATCATTCTTTTTAATAAAACGACACATTTGTTATAATTTACAGTATTAAGAGCGATTACAATGTTTCCAGTTATCAAACCAAATTACACACAGTATTTGTCACTCGACTCGTTTCTGTGACTATGGTCAGATCACCCGTTGGCTAACTCGTTGTCCAATGGTGACGGGAAAAAGTAGTGTATACAAAACCCCACATACTGGCTGTAAATTGGTGACTACAAAGATTTAATCCCTGTAATTATAACTTTGAAAATAAACATGATTTTGAAATCAAATTTAATAAAAAGAGAATGACTCACATTGCAGATTTATTTGAGTAGAGCCTAGCCTACTGATTAGCCTTTTAACCTAATTTAAATAACAATGCACACAAACTAGGTTAGTAACTAATACAACATTTACGATAACTCCCGAGATTAAACCCTCACATCGAATGACAAAGTGCGATACTTAAACATCCATCGATTTAACGACGAATGACAAAGCATAAACCCTAATGTGGGCAGCACTTAAACATCCACTGGATAGTTTAATCGATCGGACATTGAATCGTAGCAGCGATCGAGTTATTACCCTGTATTGTGGTAGCACTTCGTGATTTGTGTGTGTTTTTAGGACTGTTTCTACTATAACTCGGAGTACAATTTGAATTTGATTGTCGAACGAACGCACAATTGCATGTACCAGACTGCTCTATTTATACCCAAAATTCGTCCCCCTCGCGCCACGCGAAAGATCCCCTTGTGCGCGTCGCGTGGTGCGAGAGACCCTAGTCTACCATAGGTTTGCTTCGTGTCCAATTAGCTCAGCTGAGTTGGTTTCGCATGCAATTTCACTTCACACGTAAAACTGTTTAGATATTACCGACTAGGGTTTACCCCCCCCCCCCCCTGAGTTTTAGGGGCCCTGATCCTGATTCCGATTGTTCTGAAAATTTTAGGGTTTATGCAGAATCACTTGGGTTTCTCAATTAGGGTTTCCTATTGGACAAATTAATTTAATAAATATGACTTTTGATGAGAGTTGTTACAGAATTTTCGTTCTACTAACTGCTTAAATTCTTCCCAACTCATGGCATAGGCCATATTTCTTCCTTTAGCTTGAAGTACTGTATTCCACCATTCTAGCGCCCCTTCTTTAAAAAGATGTGACGCGTACATGACCTTGTCTTCCTCGACACATTTACTTATCATAATTACTGCTTCGGTTTTCTCCAACCAACGCAGTGCCGCAGTTGCCCCTTCATTGCCTGCAAATTCAGCTGGTTTACAGGCAAGAAATTCCTTATAAGTGCAACCAGGCGTTGCAGCTTTCATTCTTTTTAGACTTGGGGCTTGCAGTATATTATCGTTATTGTTATTGTTGTTGTTGCCGCCTCCGTTTACACTATTACTGAAATTATCACCGTGTGTGCGTTTGCTAGGAATAATTTGTTGAGGTTCAACTGGATTTCTAGCAGCAGCAAGTATTGCTGGAATAGCGTTGGCTATTCCCTGAGCAACGATATTCTCGATATCTTGCCTATTCAGAAATTGATCTTCATTGTTATGCTCAGATTGATTAACTTCATTATCAGGTTCATTACTAGCGTGTGACATCTGGTAATTAATTTATATAAGTGATTAGAATAAAATAATTAATAACAGAACATAACAATATAATTGCACATAATCACAATTAACACATATAGCCAAAATCGTCGATCTTTCGACTTTCGATATTTTATATATAGTAGGCATCCGTACAAACTGGTTATCTTACAAAGTTTTATTTTTAAGTTATTTTACAGAGTTATATTTATTATTATTATTATACAACCATAGCTTCATAACACTATCTCCTGTAAGCTGGCACCTCAGAAGCGACGTTCCCTCCCGTCGTACTTCCAGGAGATTTGTTCTCCCACCTCCCGGATCCTATTCCCTGCATCTACCAGCTCCTCACCAAAATGGCGGAGTTCAGCTAAATTTTCATTACTCATTGGTGGGTTTGGTGCAGGTTCTGGGTCGAACTGAGGGAAAAAAGTATAAGGGTTATTTAGGAGGTTTTGAAATTGCCTGTCGTTGGTCCACCACTCGTCCATTTCTCCTAGAGGTTGGGTATGGATCAGAGGGTCTGGGATGGCCGGTTCCAAGTTTACTGGGAGTTGGGTTTCAGCAGGATAAGGGAAGAGGTTTTCATTGATAGGCCTAAGGATATCACAATTTGCCAGTATGCGATCTAGTTCTTCCTGTAGTGGCAATTCCTCGGCTTGCTTAGAACTTTCCCCAATTTCTATTTCTACTTATCTAAAACTTTCCCCAATCTCGATCCCTTTTCCTTTATTCATGGGATTTTCTATCTTGGCAACTCTCCTAGTTGCTGGTTTCCTTCTGCGCACACGCCTCCAACCTACAAATCTTCTTCTTTTCTTTGGCTTTGATTTCTCCGGAGGTGGAGCTTGAAACTCCATAGGTTCCTCAACATCGGCCAAGTAACCAGTAAAGTCTCTGGAAACTTCTATTTTCACAGGATAGAGATTGAGATTTTCAAGAGCTTCAGATAATTCATTCATGCTGTTTAGCATTTATGAAGAAACACACAAAATTTTAAGTTAATTATTTGTAACTTGAATTTTCACATAATCATAGAATGGCAATCAGAAAATTTACTATTAATTATAAACATCTAATAAACCATTTTATTGAAACAAAATATTTATTTTTTGTACAACTAAAATTCAAAATATACCAGTGGTTATTTATTGTATTAAAGTTTCTAGCTTATGGATAATATGGGTGCTAATACTGGGTCGGGGTGTTGGCAGTTTAAAGATTAACATTTACTGCTACAGTGGCTAACATGTAGAGATTTGCCCATTGTTCATCTAATTCATATTCCCATGGTGGGTTATCACCTATTTCTTGAGTCTCTTTAATTATCACTTCTTTTGTTTGTGACTTCCTCATTTTCTCTTGACTTTTTCTAATAATCAGACTTCTTTTATTAGGGGTAAGTGGTTTCTCATATTGTGCTTTACGAACAAATATTCCCTCCTCAGTATCTACTGAGTATCTTGAGGAATTTGATTGGGATGTGATTCCGTTATCTTTCGGTGAACTATCTAATTTAAGATAGATATCCGAAACTCTTTGCTTACCCATACTGTAACTAACAAGTAGTCAGTTAATAAACACATAATCACAAAACGATAATCAGGAAAATTAAGTATTTTAAATACTTAATAGGCTTAAATCAGTGGCTCTGATACCACCTTTTCCTGTCACGGCCCCAGCCCCGGTTTGACCCGGTCAGGAGCCGCGGGACAGGAACCCGTGGTATTTATTAAATGATGCGACAGCGGAAGATTTTACAAGATCTTTTAAAACTTGAAATGCCCGATGATTTTATTTCATAATTCGGGATAAACCCCGTAATTTACAATAGAGGAATTTCACAAGTAAATTCCCTGATTTATAAAACATGTTTATTTATTTTATTGAGCCACCTCTTCAAGCTGCTTAGTGCTCCGTAGCACGTTTTCCTTGATTTACAGCCGGTCGCCTGAAACATGTTTTAAAAATATTTTATCAGCGGGGAAATGCTGGTGAGTCACTCAAATTTGATAAAATGACACATAGTTATAAATTACAGCATAAGAGTGATTACAATGGCTTCTATCTTATTTTTATATGGCGCCGTGTCACCTGGTGACGATGGTCATACCACTATTGGGTCTTTCCCCAAGTAGTGATGATTATCACTGTTAGGATTTATTAGCCTAACAGTGAGAAATTAGTAATGTGCACAATACCCCAATTAGCCAGTGATTCAAGATAACCATGACTTAGTCCCTGTAATTATAACTTTTGAAAATGCTTGGAGTATTGTAAAACAACTTTGATAAAAAGTGAATGACTCACATTGAAGATTTAAATGGGCAGAGTTTAGCCTACTGATTAGCCTTGTAACCTAATTTAAATAACAATGCACACGAACTAGGTCAGTAACTAATACAGCATTTACGATAACTCACGAGATTAAAACCCTCACGACGAATGACAAAGTGCAATACTTAAACATCCATCGAATTCACGACGAATGACAAAGTATAACCCTAATTTGAGCAGCACTTAAACATTCATCGGATAGTTTCAATCGATCGGACATTGAATCGTAGCAGCGATCGAGTTAATACCCTGTATCGTGGTAGCGCCTCGCTATAATAAAAGTAAATTTCGAATTTGAGCAGCCAAAATTCGTTTTTGAGTTTTGGTTTCGACATCAGTGAACTGCCCATGACCCATCCTATTTATAGCTGAAAAATGGGTCTCACGCGGCCCGCGTAAGCCCACCTTTGATCTTTACGCGGCCCGCGTGGCCACCTAGTCTACGTGTAGGTTTGCTGGGTCACGCATAGGGTTGTCAGGTGGGTGCCATGTGGCCTGGTCACGCTTATCCGGTCAAACACATGTTGACGCGGCCCGCGTAAGGTTAAGCTTACCTTTACGCGGCCCGTCTGAAGACCAAGAATCTTGATTTCTTGGTTTTTCATGCACAGTAGGGTTTCAGGGGTCCGGGTTTTTACTTATGGGTCGTTTTGGGACATTTTTGAAGGTCCTTACAAGCTGCCTTGGCTACGTGTCTTATCTCCCCAATTAATTCCCAGATATAACGGGAGATCAATACTGGTTCTGGTGAAGCAAGAGTTGGCACTATTCTAGCATATTCAAAGAATATTTTAGTGTATCCCTTACTATCCACACCAGTCATCCTAAGATTTAGGAATTTGTTTGCTATCTGTTCTTTTTCATTAGGTGGGCATAATTTCCTTTCTACCTTATCCTTAAATTCTTCCCATTCCATATTGTAAGTTCTATCACTTCCTCTTGATTAGAGGATAGTGTTCTACCATTCTAGTGCTGAATTTTTAAACAGATTAGAGGCAAACAATATCTTATCTTCTTCAGCACACTTGCTTATTCTTAAGACTGCCTCAGTCTTCTCTATCCAACGTAGGGTTGCAATGGCCCCTTCATTGCCCGAGAATTCCATTGGTTTACAAGACCAGAATTTTTTATAAGAACAACCGTAAGACACGGTTCTTCTCTTTTTGGGAATGGGCATTTGAAGTACATGTCCATTGTTTACACTGTTTTCGGGTTCGATTGGTCGCTTACTGCTATGCTTACTTTTATTATTCGCTTCTTGAATTGTTTGAATAATAAATGGTATTGCATCTATGATTCCTTGTGCCACTATATGTTGAACGGCACTATTATCCATTTGGTTTCCATTGTTATTGATGCTTGAATTCTCATTAACCACGTTAATGTTACTCTGGTTATCATTATTCAAATTTCCTTGATTTCGTTCGTCGGCCATCTGAATTTTAAACATTTACCAATCATTAATAGAATAATTAAATAGTTTAAGTAACAACCACATAATACACATATTGGTCAAAAATGTCGTGTATTGCGACTTTACTCTTTTTACTATAGTAGGCGTCAAATACACACTAAAACAGAAATTAAAAATTACAATACTACGATGCCTCGTTAACCACAGAATGGTCTATCCTACGATAGATTTATTATTATTACACATATTTTATTTATTACTATTACCAACTTTATCACTTCCTTCAGGGATATGGATTTCCTCTTAAATCCATCTGGCGCTCATCGTATTTCCATACGAGTTGCTCTCCTACATACCTCATCCTCTCGCTACTTTCTATGATTTCCTCTCCAAAATTTCGGAGTTCTTGTAAATTCTCTGCACTCATTGGGGGTGCAAGTGCTGGTATTGGCTCTGGGTACTGAGGTACTGGATTTTCCTAAGGGTATGGATTTTCCAAAATCTCCCTAATGTATTCATCGTTGTCAAAACAGGGATCTAGAGGGTCCAAACCTGGATATGCTGCTAACTTCGGCAAGGTTTCTTCATTTAAGTGATAGCGTGGCACATAATCCCTAAGAGCATCAAACCATGGATCATAATTTGGATCTAGAGGATTAGGGGCTGGTATCCTAGGTATCTCCTCAGGGTTAAAATCAGGCATTTCTACTTCCATTGGTTGAGTAGGAAACAAAGGTAAGGGTTGTGGGGCTACTAGTTGTTCCAGACTTGGGTCAGCAGCAGTTGTAGCTAGGATATGGAAATTGGCTAGGCTTCTATTAAGCATATCCTGTGTATGGGCATCTGTCTTTCGCTTAACGGCTGCTAAGGCTCTTTGCTGTTGCAACTTTCGCATTTTTTTCCTACGTGCAAATGCTTCCTTACTGAACCATCCTCTCTTTTTGTGAGGGAATGGCTCTTCCGAGTGAGCTTTAAAAGCAAACATCCCTTCTTCCGGATCAGCAGAATACCCAGAAAGGGCAGGCTGTGAAGAGGTACCTTCACTCCTAGGTGAATCAGACAACTGACGACACATGTCTGAGGGTCCTTGATCACTCATACTGTAAACTAACAAATAGTCAAATAACACAAAACACATAATCACATAAATTATTTCCTAACACAAAATTTAAAAATTAAGTGTCAGCAGAACACTTCTTTGGCTTAGACCAGTGGCTAGGCTCTGATACCACCTTCTGTCGCAACCCCCGATCCCTTATCTGTCCCGGGAACGGGCGGACGCGAACTTAGAGTTTCGGTGGTATCAGTTGGTTAATTTGGCAGCGGAAATTACATCAGGACCGTAGTTAGGAAATATTTATCAGAGTAAAACCACCATATTTGATATTAATAATTACATGGGAAAAACCCAAGTTTCTTATTATAATACGTTTATAGGGCTAAACCCTATTTTATTGAATTTAAAACATCGCCTTTTAGGTAACTTTTATAGCCACATTTTTCCCAAGCCTTCAGTGCTCTCCAGCTGGCTTTTTACTAATTGGTTGTCACATTGTGTTACCTGAAATGCGTTTTAAAAACATTTGTCAGTGGGAAATACCGGTGAGTGAATCCCAGTTTAATCAAGAAACATTTTATCCATTAAAACAGTATTGAGAGCGATCATATTGTTTATTTCTACACAATTACTCATTCAGTACTGTCAATCCTGACTTGTGGGTCATATTACACATTGGCTAACTCGTTGTCCAATGGTAACGTACTGTCGTCCCGACTTACTACTCACAGTGTAGTAAATTATGTATACAAAATCCCAACATACCGGCAGTAATTGAAGAACTACAAAGACTCAATCACCGCTTAATCACATTTTAAAACATTTAAGGTTTTGTAAAACATTACAAAAAGGTTAACAAAAATTGGATAAACTCACATTGCTATCTTAGACTTCGCGTAAGGGTTTCCTGGGAATAATCTATAATTTACACAAATGTACATAGGTTAGTATCATAACCCTTTGAAAATATTAATGATACCTTCCCCGAGACGGCATTCCAACAACTACGTCAGGCAGAACCACGACAGTTGTTACGGAACCCTAAATCAATCGGGCAGCGTATCTAGTACGAAACTGGGGTTATAATACTTACAACTGAGCAGAACCTCGCTAATTAGGGGGTATAATACCAGCTTTCTATGCCTAATATTTCAGAATTTGAGATACAGAAACGTTTGTGAGCGAATTGAGTTGAAGCCCAAGGCCTCCTTTATATAGTTGCTGAACTTGACTCTCACGCGGCCCGCGTAACATATAAGCGGGGCTTACGCGGCCCGCGTCGTAGCCCGAGTAGGGTTTAGGTGATCCGGGTCATCGCCTAGACTTGCCACGATGATGACACGTGTCATCACCGGGCTGCGCCACTATTTTGATCTCACGCGGCCCGCGTAAGTGTTAAGGTTAGCTTACGCGGCCCGCCTTAACTAAAGAAATCAACGAAATCAGTTTCAGCCTTGATACCGCCCGCGTGAGTGTTGGGGTGGGTCCTACGCGGCCCGCCTCAGCTTAAAATTAAGGTTTTTATTTATTTTAAAATGTTATAACGTATTTCGGGCTCGGTTTTCACATACGGGGTGTAATCAAAGACATATTGGGACATTTTAAAATATACTAGGGTGTTGGAAATATTATGAGGGTGTCGGTTTATTGAGGATTGTTACAGATGGGTATCTCTATAAGCTTTTGCTGAATGAGATGGACAAATATTCATGAAAAAGAGACTGATGACACTGATATGTCATCATGTCACTTTGTTCTTGATTGATATATTGATGGCATGAAGGGATCAATACATTCGAGCAGGCGTTGATCTTCAACATGTCACCAAACAAGTATATATCAAACCACAATAAAGGATGCCACAAAAAATAAGCATCTTCTAAAGACGGGCGTTATGTAGGAAAATAAGGATCTACATAAGTTATTCAAAAAGAGGTTCAAAATATCAAAAAGGTTAAAGTAGAAGAGGCTGATGACAGTGAAGATTTGGATGAGAATTTAGATTTTATTTTTTAATTTTTTTCATTTTCTATTGTTCGTTATCTAATTCTCTATTGTTTATTATCTAATTCTCTACTAATAAAAAATTTGAGTATAAAACGCCAAAAACTACAAACACCAAAACGCCTGATAGTGTGAAAACTGTGAGAACGGATGCTAGCAAAGCACGGTCTTGCTATATAAAACGCCAAAAAACGCCAAACAAAATATTACTGGAAAAAAGCAATAGTAAAATGAAGAGACGGTAACATTATTGCCAAACATTTATTATATTAAAAGCCACTACATGGAAAATTGAATTTATTTATCTTTTCAAAACGCCATAATTTCCTGTCACATTATAGGCCTGTATCCTACTTGATAGAAAAAAAAATAAACATCAAGAAAATTACTGATGTTTTTACATTATAGGCCTGCATCCTGATCTAGAAACAATAAAAAAGCCAAACTTACTTAAAACGCCAAAATGTTTACTATGATTCTTATCTAAAAACAATAAAAAACGACGCGTATTTATTAAATGCCAAAAATGGAAAGGTGATGTGACACGCGTTTAAAAAAAGAAATATGAAAGGACAAAAAAGCCCCTCCGCCCTTCTCTATGTCGCGTGACACGTGTTGGGCCAGGATGCGTTCTCATCGTTCTCACACTTTTGGGCGTTTTCTCCTGAACCCGTTTCTATATATATATAATTAATTTAACAACTTCTTAGCTACAGTGAAACAAGAAAATATTTTTACGTGTTTTGTGGCCTATTAACTTTCACTTCTAAAATCCTGAGACGAAGACTTTTGTACGCGACATGTGAATTGAACTCACATATTCACTGCCTCGAGGGTTACTGGGAATGAGAATGAGGATATTTAGTTATATATGTGTTTTATTAGAGATTAGATATTAAATCGAAATAGTTAACTTATTAAGAATGAAAATTTTCTTCAATTATTTATATTCATTTGTATTAAAAGAAAGTTTCGATCAACAGAAATCTAATGTTTTAATATTATATATATTTTTATTGAAAATGGATACGTGTGTGACAAACGACACAAATCCGGTAACTTCCGTACCATTAGATAATTATTTATTGTCTGCAATTATGTGTTTTAAACGTCAACATTTTATGTTTGCATGTTACACATTTCAATCATGCATGTCATACATTTTATTCATCGCGTTGTGAAACAATTTAAGCATTACGTCAAAACAATTAGTAAACTCACCGATTAGATAGACTGTGTCAGCACAGCCTCAGTACTCAGCTAAATAGTGGATTTAGAACTTAGATGTAGGTCCGACATAAAAAATAGATCAAATCCCAAGTAGGAAAACAAGTATAATAGTCAACACTTTCCGGAAAAATATAACGAACTTACAAGTGTCCGTTTCGGACCATAAATGACAATTTTTCGCAAGATTCATAATCCGACAAAATTATACAAGTCCAAAAATGTTGTTAAACATCAAAAACAACTTAAAAAGTATAGGGAATACCTTTAAAACATAAAAAAAAATAATACCTTATAAATTACATAATTTAACCTTTTAGCGAACCGACAACGAAACAAGCACCGAACAATTATCTGAACACTACCAAAATACCAAATATGGACTAATAACATTATTTTAATGTTGTAACACTAGTATTGGCCATATGACACTTAGTTACACATAAAAACACTTAAAATCCCTAAACCCCTAATTAAACCCCATTTTCACATCCTAGTCCCTCAACTTTCAAACTTTGGCACAAACCCCCCACCCTTTGCATTTGATGGTTTCATGGGGGGCCCACAAGCCCCCGTGTTGTCTCTTGATTTGAAGCATGCACATTACTTGATGGTTAATTGGAGGTTTAAAGTGATATGCATGCACTTGGTTATAACAAGACCCCTTATATCCTTTCTTCATTCATTCACCCCAAATTCAAACTACATCTTCCCCCTTTGCTCTCTCTAAATTTCGGCCCAAACCCCACACAAATCACCTTCATTTTCTCTTGATCTCCAAGCCATTCCAAGAGTCTCCAAAGGTGTAAGAAGGTTATCTAAGAAGGTTTCAAGTGTTGGAAGTTCAAGGACCACTCAAGGAAGCTATTAATCACCATCTTCATCTTCTTACCATCTTCTTGTTCATATTACCACTTCCCTAGCCACTAGAGTTAGTTGTGAGTCTTCTAAACCTTTGTTTTGATGTTCATTAGTAGTGTAGTGGAGATGTACAAGTTAAACCATCAAGAAAACTAAACTTTAAAGTATAAACAAGTAAAGAAATAAGAAGATCTAACATGAATAAGTAGTTTTTGGTGTTAAATGAATATTGTTATGAAGTTGTTGTTGTTTGTTTTGTGATTTGGATGAAATCCATCACATGCATGCTTGTTAGAAGTATAGATCTAACAAGTATACACATGGATCTTGAAAGATCCATTATGAACATTTTAGTAGACTTGAAGATCTTGAAAAATGAACTTGTAAGTTTGTTAAAAATGAAATGTTTATGGTTATAAACTTGCTAACAAAGAGGAGGAACAAGTTTTTAAAATAAAGTTCCTACAAAGTTTGTAAAATTTAACAAAAAAGTCTTGTTCAAGTAGATCTACATGATTAAAGTGTAGATCTAAATTACTACAAGTTCATATGAAGTTTCAAGCATGTTAACATGAAAAGTATGGATGATTTTGATGATTGTTAGTTGCAAAGTTGTTGTTGAAAGATTTTTGAGTTTGAAAAGAAAATAAACACATGGTTTGGGAAAACCTCTATTTTTAGGGGAAACTATGTCAAAATTTTTGTAGAATTAAAACACTTAGAAAAATATATTTTTCAAGACTTTTTACAAGAGTAATGTTCAAAGTGTTTAGCCATAATTTTCTCTAATTTTTATACAAAATACAAGTTAAGAAAACAGTGTTTTTCTTAAAGATTGAAATGAATATAAATATATATAATTAGGACAAGTTATATATATTTAGTGGTTACCCAAAAATTTGTGTGTTTGTGTGTATATTATGTGTAATATTTACTAGTATACAAGTAGGGTCAAAACTACAAGATGCATACAAAAGAATACAAATATAAAATACACCCAAAAATACCACAAAAACAACTAAGTATAAAAAATACTTATACTTACCTAAATGGGTGTATGGACAAAAATACAAAATATATTCTTATATATATATATTTCCTTACCAAGAATTATGGATATATGGACATTGGATTTTATGGACAAATATATATACATAAAGAAGCAAACTATATATATTTAACAAGTGATATATATATATATATATATATATATATATAGGGAGCCGCTAGAATGAGAACCACCACGAGTTATGAGAACCACGAGAACCGCGCCCTGCGGGTGGCCGTCGGCGACGAAATTTTTTTACACCTAGATCCGTATATTTTAGTGGGGGGTTTAAATTTTCGGTTCAAACGGCGCGCCCGAGGGGGTAGTTTTTTACGCCCAAAGTTTGGTAAAAAAAAAAGAAAAATTAAAAAAATTAAAAAAACCCAAACTTTGGGCGTAAAAAACTACCCCCTCGGGCGCGCCGTTTGAACCGAAAATTTAAACCCCCCACTAAAATATACGGATCTAGGTGTAAAAAAAATTTCGTCGCCGACGGCCACCCGCGGGGCGCGGTTCTCGTGGTTCTCATAACTCGTGGTGGTTCTCATTCTAGCGATCCCCTATATATATATATTAAACATGGCTTAAAAATATATTATTTTTAATAAATGTAAATTCTGGAAAGTATAAAATCATAAGAAATGATTTTTGACATTAAACACAAAATACATAAGTGTTTACACGTAAATACATGTATACTTGCCTATGTATACATTTGGTAAAATTACAAATATATTTATACTAAAATAATTTTGAAAATATTATTTAATAAAAGTATAAATCGACGTTGACTTGGTCAAACAAATACAAGGACAAGAATACACAAATAATACAAGAATACATATACAATGAGAAGTTAAAAATATATTATTTATTTTTAACACATATCGTATACAAAGATTCAATATATATATATATATAGGTAGAAGATCCTGTACATTAATTCAGAAGTGTGAGAAGTGTATTATAACACTATATAACACCATATAAACACCGTATAACACTATGTAACACCATATAACACCATATAACACTATGTAACACTATATAACACTATATAACAAATATAACACTATATTTTGTCTGATAGCATGTCTATGATAGATGTATAGTGTTATATATTGTTATATAGTGTTACATAGTGTTATATGGTATTATATGGTGTTATACGGTGTTATACGGTGTTTATATGGTGTTATATAGTGTTATATATAGTGTTATAATACACTTCTCACACTTCTGAATTAATGTACACTATGCCTACCCTATATATATATATATTATTTGAGAATATATATATATATATATATATATACAAATAGAAGATACAATTTAAATTAACAATAATGCGACGAACGGGTGAGACCCGACTACAATGGGCACGACCCACACATGTCTCAGACATGCACATCTTACTCGTGCGAGGCACGAAACCGCAAGAGAAACTAGATCTGTTAACACAACTTACAAGTATACAAAACTATATATATTTTGTGAAATATATAATGGCAACTCTAGAACATATATACACCTAAGACAAAACAAATACATAAACAAGATAGATAACTTGTACATAGTAAATCATAAGCATATGTTATTAACATATGTAGAACATTCATAGGTTACATCGTGAACCAAAGGAAGTGTCGGTGAAGTAGTACGCATCAAGACGCAAAACTGTGAGTTCATGTCCCTTTTTTTAAACGTTTTCTAGTTTTCTAAACTTTGGGGGGGGGGGATACATGTACAAATGGTATGTTAGACTAAGGAATGATACAATTAGATCATGTGCGAATAGGGTGGAACTTAAGCACCATTAATCACATATACAACTAGACCAAGGAACAAAGGGTTAGATCTATTGGGTTTTGGCAGCCCCACTCTTGGTCCACATGGACCCACACGGAAGAGTGCTTTTGTGTCCCAGTCGAAGGGTAATCGGCACAAAAATCGCCTAAGGTTGGATGTTTCCTATGTCGTCACACATATTAATGTCCTCGCGAAACATTAATGATCTCGATTTCCAATTACGTTACATACCATTTTCATACAAATACATCTCATATTTTACAAATATTCATTTATTACACAACAATTGCATGAATTCACACCAACTTTGTTGACGTTTTTCAAACTTACATGTGTTTCAAGAAATTAGTGGAAAGCTTTGCGGGTTTTTGCTTCAAGATGTCGAGCGTCCTAACTCCATGCCTCTTTTGCTGGATTGTTCATCATATCCCGCCTCCTTGCGGTGATTTGAGGATCAAATTCTTTAACTTTTAGAACTTGAATTAAGTTGTAGACTTTTAAAACTTGCTTTATTTTGAAGTGATGTGAACACTTTGGTTAACTCTTGTTTATGTTTGAAACTTATGAACGACATTGAAATTTATTTTAAATCATTTAATATGTTTGCTAATTCATATGCAACGAGAATCAATCACGATCACACCTCGTGCTTTCGCCTATGACCAGGTGTGACAACGTGCCGCTATCATAGTAAATCGAATCGAAACCGATAATGAATAGTAATTTATTTATTGTATCGTAAACTATACGAGTGCCTATAACAATATTAAAAGTTCACAATTTTTAATAGTAAACTATACGATTATTGATACGTGACGAACCGAAACGATTTCAATCGAACATCGGTACCAATATTGGTAGTATCCTAACCGATATTTTTATGGTTTTCGATTGATATAAAACACGGGTCGATATCTTTTTAGTCATATCACGACTTTATTTTTTTAGTTTCCTCTTTTAGTTGTTATAGCTGGTGCCGATAACAGAATGAACTGAACCGATACCAACTGAGTTCCCGCCACGTAACGTTGGAAAAACCACTAGTTAATCTTAATTATTATAGTAGTAGGTAGTACATAAGTTTTTATCTTTTTGTTTTCCTTTATTTTCGTAAAAAGTTCAAGAAATATTGCAAAGTATCAAGCTCCTTATCCTAAACCCTGTAGTTTTATGTATACTTCAACTAGTTTTGTAAATACTACTCATAACATGTATTTCGTTTACTTGTACATATTACTCATAACACTATTTAAAAAAATTGCATCGAGTCAAACAATTAATACAAAACGCTAACGTACTTTTGCTAAAAACAAAAACAAAAATGATGGAAATACTATAATTTTAAACTGGGGGCAAAATTGTAATTTTTCAGGACAAATGAACGTGTGTCAGGCGGCTTACCCCGAGTCAACCAATTAAAACAAAACACTACCATAGTTTTGTAAAAAAAAAAACTAAAATAGTGGCATGACTGTAATTTTACAATGGGGGAAAAATTGTAAATTAACAGGGGAAAAAAAACAAAAACGATGACAAAATTATAAATTTGAACTGAGGGCAAAATTGTAATTTGGCTGCGAGGGATAAAAACAAAACCAATGGTAAACTGTAAATTTAAACAGGGTTAAATCGTAATTTTGCTTGACCAATAACGACAGATTGGATTGGGTTAACGAAGGTGGACTGTAATAGTTACAAAAGTAAAACCAAATGGACTGTTTTCACATTTTTTAAACTAATAAACTGAAATAGTGTTTTTTGACAAACTAATGGGACAAAAAACGTAATTAACTATTAAATAAATAACAATCTAACATTAAAAAAAACATCACATCAAAGAATAAAAAATAAAAATTAATTTCAAAAAAATCACATCAATGAATAAAAAATAAATAAAATAATTTAAAAAAAATCACATCAAAGAATAAAAAATCAAAAAAAAAAAAAAAAGAAAAAAAACAATCCATGGTTAATTTATATACTATTAATTTATAAGAATCTTAGACATCATTACTTGTAAGTTGTGCTAGATATATTGTACAAGTTATTATCCATTTATCCTTTTATTGGTTTTCTTGGGTGGTGGCTAGGGGTGTGCACGGTTCGGTTCGGTTTTTGGGTAAAATTAAAACCGTAACCGAAATTCGGTTTTTGAAAACCTTTCGGGTTCGGTGTTTTCGGTTTCGGTTATTACGGTTTTAACAACGGTTCGGTTCGATTTTTCGGTTTATTAAACAAATTAAGTTAGATTCAAAAATTAAAAGTATAATTCAAAGTTTAAAAATGTTTCTTAAATGTTTATATTTAAGTTAATATATTTAGTCTTTTTTACTAATAGTGTTCATATAAACATAACCTTCTAATCCACTTTAATGTTTTTATTAAGACGTTTTCTTTTATAATACTTTGAAAATCATTTAATTTTTATGTTAAATTTAGTTATTTCTTGTAAACAATGGATAAATCATTTTAATGATACATAAACATGTTATGTTCTTATTATAAATATTTGACAATCAAGAATAAAATTAATAATAATTCTTAGTATCATGGATTAAACACTTAAACAACTTAAACATAAAAATATATTGATTTGACATACTATTATAACATATCGGTTCGGTTCGATTATTTTCGGTTATTGAAAATGGTTATCCGAAAACCGAACCAAAAATTTCGGTTATTAAAAAACTAAAAACCGAACCGTCGAATCAGAAATAAGGAGACGTTGAGTGCATAATGAGAGAGGGGGTGGTCCTAGGAGGCAACAACAACCCTCAATCAGTTTTCTGGCAATGCGGTGCCGGTGCTTAAGTGCTTTGATGATGAGGTTTTGAGATGGTGGGGGTTGGAAATAACTTTCAAGAATTTGGACACAGTTGAGGGGGTTACATATACACATATACAGATACATATTATATATGTATGTAGGTATAACCTCATAAAAAGAGATTTATGTAAAGATTCTTGGAAGACTTGAGGATATGTTATACGACATTTATGAAATCAAATATTAAAGGAAAAGTTGAGTTTAAGAGAGTGAGAAATAGAGAAAGGTTTTGGGGAGAGATAAATATAGTGGGTAACTAGGGATGTTTATACATATAGGTAAGCAACAACTCTTTTATCGAATAAAAAATTAACTTTGGTAAAACCTTTTGTTTATTACCATCACAACCACCGTCAAAAACACCACCAACCACTATAAAGTAAATTATAATCTTATTTCAGTTTTTACTCGATGTATAATAAATAGTAATTTAAAACATGTTAATCTATACTTAAAAGAAGATATATTAATCCCAAACTTTTGTTATTATTATATATGCTTTGAGGTACTTTTTTAAGAAAAAAAAAATACATAGACATGAAAGGAACACATATCACAACAAATGCGAAGTTGGTATTCCTGGTATACGTTACACCTAAATTTGTAAGCCCTAACCGCAACGCGACGGGGCTTAGGGCATGTTTGGCTAAGCTTTTTGAAACAACTTATTAACTTATTAGCTTTTTGGAAAAGTCAGGATTGAGTGACTTATTGACTTATTGGCTTTTTCCCCTCACATACACCCTCATTGCCAAACATCATTTTGGAGCTTATGACTTTTCAAAAAGCCAATAAGTCAATAAGTTGTTTCAAAAAGCTTAGCCAAACATGCCCTTACATCTAGTTTAATTTAAATAAATAACAATCTAGATTCAAAGGGTTATCACCAATAACCGAAAGCGAAAAGAAGACGGTTCCAAACAAACAAGCCCCCTATTCCGATTGATTACAACCCGGTTCGGTTCCACTATCACCAATCTCATTGGCTAATCCATAATTAACTCTTAACTTGATCAATCAAATATCTCAATTTCACAACCGACATCTTCAATTTAACAACAAACAAATTCACTACCTAAGCCTTTTAACTTTCAATCTGCACACACAATAATCCACTCAAATCACGGATTTCAAACGATCTCACACCACCAGATTTGTTGATTTCACTGCGAATTTGCCGCTCGCGAGTGTGTTTTAGCGGAACAGGTGAGTTTTAATCGACTAATTTCTGTTTTTATGTATCTATTTATAGTATACACGATCGAATCTGTGTGATTTTGCGTTTAACGTGATAGATTTGTGTACACTAATAGTGCGTGTTTGCCTAGGGTTTAGATCGTAGAGTAATGTGAGGTGTCAGGTTTTGATCTGGTTGTTTGATACGACGTCAGATTGATTTACGGTTATTTTATGAAAATTTTGTGTTTCTGTTTGGATATTTGTTTAACCGTTGTTGTTCGATTGACGATTAGAATCAGATCATTTAGTTGCTTATTTAGTGTTTAATTGTTAATCTGTTTTGTAATTGCTTGTAGATTTGGTTGAATTTGATTTTCTGTTAAGAGTTTGTGTTTTTGAGAGGAACTTTGGGTATTGTGAAGTAATGTGAGGTGTGAGATTTTAATCTGTTTGTCTAATATGACGTCGGATTGATTTACCGTAATTCTACGGAAATTTTGTGTTTCTGTTGGGATATTTGTTCAGTCGACTGTTGGAATCAGATCATTTAGTTTGCTAATTTAATGTTTATTTTTTATGGTTTGTAATTGCTTGAATTTGATTTGCTGTTAGAGTTTGTGTTTGTGAGAGGAACTTTAGTTATTGTGAAGTAATGTGAGGTGTGAGATTTTTATCTGTTTATCTAATACCCCTTCAGATTGATTTACCGCAATTTTACGAAAATTTTTGTGTTCATATTTGGATATTTGTTCAATCGACTATTGGAATCAGATCATTTAGTTGCTTATTTAGATGGTGTTAAATTGTTCACATGTTTTGTAATTGCTTGTGGATTTGGTTGAATTACAGGTTGATTTTGATTTGCTGTTAGAGTTTGTGTTTGTGAGTTGGAATCAAATCATTTAGCTGCTTATTTAGTGTTCAATTGTTCACGTGTTTCGTAATTGCTTGTAGATTTGGTCGGATCACCGGTGGATTTTGAAATTTTGATTTTGCTGTTAAAAGTTTGTTTTTGTGAGACGAACTTTGGTTATTGTGAATGAGGGAAAGGTGTGAGGGAATAAGGCAATGAAGAGTAGAACAGTAAGATTGGAATTACAATGACCGGAGTGCCATTGGATTTAAGACCACAGAGTTATGGATCACCGCAACAGCCACAAAACGGTTCGTTGCAGACTCAAAATGGGTTCGCTACTGCGCGCAAGCCATCAAGAATGTCGCTTACCGGTTCAAGGGAGAAAGATAAATTTCTTCCTTTTTTGTGTAGATATCTAAGTAGAAAGAAGATTGTGATGATGATTTTAGGTTTATTTGCACTCATGGCTTTCTTATCAGGTTTCTTTAATGCCAATAGAGGTTTGTTTCTAACCTATTTTGTATTGTATTTGGTTATTGCAATTAAGTTTTTAATAGTCTTCTTTTTCGCATTGGTTTTGTTTTGTCAGAAGACGTATCAGAGAGCACAATCTTCAATCATTTTAGCGATGCTTATAACACCTCTTTACAGTTCTCCAGAACATTTCATAGTCAAAACGATGATATTTCTAATATACAAAGAACTCTGTCTATATGCGAAGAAAACCCTCCGACCCGCCATACTTCAGTTGCATCACATTCAACATCCGTTTCGCCTAATAGCAATATATGTCAGAATTTTGCGTTTCCACCCCCTCCTCCAGGTGATCGGAGACGACCCGGACCTAGACGTAAGCAAGTCGTTTATGTTCCGTTAAAACCGTAAATGATTATAACCATTTGGTAACTGATTTTGTCATGTAATCGTTCTACCAGCTTGTCCTGTATGCTACCTTCCGGTGGAGGAAGCTATAGCTAGCATGCCGAGCGTCACGTCAGCATCACCTGTTCTTCAACACTTAACTTATTTTCACGAGGAGACTTCTACTAAAACCGAACCACATGAAGGCTCAGATTTCGGTGGGTATCCTTCCATAAAGCAAAGGAATGAATCTTTTGATATTAAAGAATCAATGACTGTACATTGCGGGTACGTGTTCGATATAAACTTCGGTATCATACTATCATCGTTTAAAACACTTTTACGAATCTTTATAATTTCATCCAGGTTTGTAAAAGGTTGCCGACCTGGTTACAAAACCGGATTCGATATCGATGTATCTGATCTTGTGGAGTTGGAGCAATCTCATGATATTATTGTTGCATCAGCCATATTTGGTACTTCTTGAGTAAAACTCGTATCGTTTCTTTGATTTTATATATAAATAATTTGCTTCATCCATATCGTTTCTCGGCTTTCAGGAAACTATGATGTAATTCAGCAGCCAACTAAGATTAGTGAGGCTGCAAGGGAAAATATACCGTTTTATATGTTTATTGATGAAGAAACCGAAGCATATATGAGAAATTCTAGCGCTTTGGACTACAGAATGAAGGTTGGATTATGGAGAATTATTGTTGTGCATAATGTTCCGTACACCGATTCTAGACGAAATGGAAAGGTTTGTCCTCCTTTATCTTTATAATGTATTCTATTTATGTATTTATGTGTTGCTAAATGAGTTCATTTAATTGATTGAAAACATTAGTAAATTACATGTATTTATCTCCAAATATGGAGAACTTTTTTGTTGGAAGCTACACAATCCTCCAAACATGGTTATCAATAGCGATCGCTATAGCGCGCTACGTAGCGTGTAGGTATAGTGTCGCTATTAGGGTTGTAGCGAGAATAACGACATTTTATTTATTTTTATATATTTTTAATATAAATAGCAATTAATACAGCTATATAATAGCAGGATTTTAGGTTTTTGTTAAATATACATGTAAAACAGCATATATACCAGCGTATTTTGATATAATATACATATAAAATTAAAAAACATTCTAGTGTATCTCTATTTATAAAATAGCCGCCCGCTATTTATCGCTATTCGCTATATAGCATATAGATGCCTTGTCGCTATTCGCCATTAACAACTATGCCTCCAAATATGAGGGATGCTAATTATTGTTTTAACCCATTTGTTTACAGAATTTGTGTTATATATTCTTATCATATTTTGACTAATCTATATATTTTACCAAGTAATCATCGTAAAGACTTAAAATTAATTTCCAAATTCTTCTGGAATTTCTAAATGAGCCTAATGCCAATTACGGCATAAACATAAATACATAATTTGCTCTCTATGCAGTTAATATCGGTGATATATCACCGATATATAGGTTATCGGTCCCCATGTAAATTATCGGTGTCAAATATCGGTCAGAATATCGGTACGGATATTTTGTGACCGATTTTCCTAATATCAGTACCTTTCTTCTTAGTTCTACCATTCGTCTTTCTTCTTATTGCTGCTATTAGTGTTTAAGTCTTAATTTTTAATTGTTAGTGTTTTAAGTTTTAATAAGTTCCTACATGCTATAATTGTTAGTGTTTTGCAAGTTGCAAAAGGTTAATTTGTTAATAGCAGGAGGGTATATTGAATTGTTCATGTTAAATTGCTATATATATAAATTCTGCATGATATTAAAATTACCGATATCCCACCGCGATAACTGATATCTTAGATATCGGTCCTTGACCGATATCTGATTTTTTACCGCATAGTAATTTAGAGAAATAAACAAATTCAATACGAGTATTCTATTAAGGTAAATTAATATCTTATAAGCTTTTGTTAGAGGTGAGAATTTTGGATTAGATGGTTGGAGATGAAAAAAATTACAGGAAGAATATTCCTGAAAGATGCTCTTTTTTCTGCATGTTAGAGATGTTTGGAGAGGGGCCTAAATTTGCATAAATTTGAAAGATTACCAGTTGTGGTCTGCTTCCTTTTTTGGGTAACCAGCTTATTTTAGCTTTAGAAAAAAATCATGAATATTTCAAATTTTGTGATTTTAGGTAATTACAATATGCAGGCATGAGTGCTTCATCAGAAAAGGAAAAAAAAGTAACATGGTCAAAAATTACTGGCACGCCAGCTGCCACAGCATTACTTTGACCTTAAATTGAAATTTTAAAAAAGTTGGTTACTTAAAATTAAAAAGGTTTGAACTTTCAACTTTGATGGTCTTTTACTCTTTTTCTGGTCATAAAGAAAGTTAGCCACCTGAAATAGAATTCAGAACAAAGTTGGTCACATTTATGCAATTTTATACACATACGATGATATTGCAATTAAGATCCATTTAAATTAACGTGATTAGATTATGTATAAATTAAATTTTGCATGAGACAGGTCCCGAAGCTTTTACTACACAGACTCTTTCCAAATGTTCGGTATTCTATATGGATTGACGGGAAGCTGCAACTCGTTGTGGATCCATATCAACTTCTTGAAAGGTAATTTTGTACTTTAATATATAATTTTTTTAAAAAAACCCGTAACTTATATACTATGATTTTGATGTATTTTGTTCAGGTTTTTGTGGCGTCACAATGCTACGTTTGCTATTTCAAAACATTATAGGCGGTTCGATGTGTTTGAAGAAGCCGAAGCTAATAAAGCTGCAGGAAAATACAACAACGCATCCATTGATTACCAGATTAATTTTTACCGAAACGAAGGTTTAACACCGTATTCTGAGGCTAAGCTTCCTATAATCAGTGGTATGTTTTTTTTTTTTTTCCATTTTAATTGGAACATGTTTATAAGGAAATATCTATTCCTTGTGTAGATGTTCCGGAAGGTTGTGTAATCATAAGAGAACATACTCCAATAACGAATCTCTTCACGTGTTTATGGTTCAATGAAGTTGACCGGTTTACTTCAAGAGATCAGTTAAGTTTCGCTACTGTACGAGACAAAATCATGGCTCGAGTCAACTGGAGTATTAATATGTTTATGGACTGTGAAAGACGGAATTTCGTTATACAGGTATGAAAATAGTCAAATACATACTCATTATTACATCATGAATGAGTAAATGTCCTAAATACCTTTGACTCTTATTTTATTTCACAGGCATACCATAGAGATCTACTAGAGCACATGCCACCACCCGCGGCTAAAACGAGTAGTTTAAGACGGGCGCGAGTTAATGTTCCCATTACAGTTCCTATACCTGTGAAGGGTAATACATCATCTGCTAAAAATTCATTAAAGAAAAACGCTGTTAAACGTGGGAAAGGAGAGAGGAGATCTCGTTCTAGGAGGCATGTGAAAAATCCCGGTAACAAGGACAATATGGTCATTTGATACTTTGGTTTTTTTCCGCATTCGACTCTTTTTAACAAAAGAAAGAGTAGGATATAGGATTCTGGTTGTATGTAGCATATGATGGATAGAATTTCTCCCAATTTTGGTTGATACATTCAATTTTTGTTGTAAATACTCGGGTACTAAATGTTCTTGAGACGTTTTCTTTTTTGGTTAATTCATGCCTTGTTCGTTATGGCCGTCTTGTTCTGCTTTTCATAATATACATTATTGCTTATAAAGTTGTAATAAAAATAACAAAATGATATTTATTTTACTATATATGTAAATAAATTAGTTAAAATGTTTAATAATGATAAAGTAGATCTCGAGCTTTAGCTTTACACTCTGTTCTGAGTCTCATTTAACAAAAGAAGAGGAAAGAAAAGAGATGAAAATATGAAAAGTTCAAAACAAGTTAAGCTGGTGTGGAGGGGCTTGTAGGATCGAGATTCGACCTATACGAGTCGATCAGAAGAGTTCTAATCTGAATCAAAGACGGAATTCAATGATTCGGACTTCATCGTAGCTTGTTTAACACATAGAATCACTTTAACTGTCTTGTATATTGATATCAAAGCGTTTACAGATCAATCGACACTTCAGCAGCACCTCAGCTCCGGAATCACTAAGTTACAAATGAGAGACTCAGCTCAGGTATTTATATAAGTGGCCAGTCCGCACGAAGCAAACATCACCAGGTCGCACGACCTGGCACTTCGTACGAACTGGGTTTTTCCAGTTCGTGCGAACTGGTCTTCCACACCCAATTTCCTATTTTCTAGAATGCTGAGCTCTGTTCTATCCAATCTAATTACACGACTCGATACAAGACAAAGTCAACAGACATATGCACCAACAAACTCCCCCTTGGATGTTGATGAGTCTTCGGCATGCTGGTCTTCAGTCTCGATCAGTCTTTTCTTCTCTTTTCCAAAATATCTGACATTGTAAGCTTTCAATCTCTATCTTCTTCCATCACTTGCTTATCAGCAGCAACAACTTCTATCTTGAACTAAGTTCCAGGATTAGAAACTGGCTCTTACGTCTTCAGACTCCCCTTTGCTAGCAGACTCCCCCTTAAGTTGTTCCGGGATCGCAGTCTGACATAGCATTCGTTCCAAGATCGTGTCCTGGCTCAAACTCTGCTCAGGCTTAAAATCGGGGACCTGCACAACTCTACCCAACAATAAATTTCACAAATATTAAGATTTAACAAATTTAGAAACTCTGCCTACCTCTTGTATTCGAAACATTCAAATTTGACATTTTATTAATTTGAAACCATTTTATCTTTTCAAAATCATTTCTCAATTCAAACAAACTCTCCCAACCCTGTTGTCATCATGTTTAGCACTCGGAATTTTGAAAATCAACTTTTCAACATCAGTTGTCGAAAAATAAGATGAAATAAAATCTTTTTGATTTTTTCAAAATTTTATGCTAAAACACACTAAAGAAAAACAGTAACGAAATATTTACAGACAATATTTTTGCGAGTTTGTGTAAGAGGATCATATCAATTTTTGAGACAAATTACTAGCACCGTTGAGCTTTAAACACTTTAAGTTCTAAACAATTCACTTAGATTGTCAGTATACTGATCCACTTAAATTTTCACGCAAAGTTCAATTGTTTCGAGATACGAGATTAGTGTTTTAAGGACTTAAACTTATTTGCATGTCCCTCCTCAGAATATACTCCCGTATCCAGACTCCCATATTCAGTCTTACAGGTGAATGTACACTAATGATATCTGTAAGGGGTTAAATGCGAGACCATGAGAGCTCAGGCTATTGCTTCCGCAAAATCAGAGAGATGATGGTTCGACTTTAGGTGGGTCCCCCTTGGGGATCTTCTTTTCAACAACACATGATTAGCATTTTTCAATGTTTCATCATTTTTTATGCTGAGGGCGAGCTTTAAGAATAAAGCAATGCAAAGTATTATACGAGGACTAGGCTATTGCTCCCGCAAAATCAGAAGTCCTGGTATAATACCCCAGATATCATCATGCACAAAGACCTAGTATGTCAGAAATAGAAAGCCCTTCAAACAAGATTTCAGGGGTTACCTATATATCCGAGAGATGTTCCCCACGAAATAAGTAAGTAATGATATTTATGTTTATATCTCGAAAACAATCTACTAAGCGTGCGAAAACCTACTGGCATATCATCAGTGAGACCGTTTATCCCATTTTGACTTTCCAATTCTTTAGCGTACTGTGATTGTCTACTAATGTACTATCATTTTCTCTTTTTCACAACAAAACTCATTTTGATTTTTATCTCATTTTCTCTTTTTCACAACAAAACTCATTTTGATTTTTATCATGTTTTTTACTTTTTTCAAATTTTCAAATGTTTTTGGATTTTCTGAAATTTCTTACTCCCCTTAAAATTCAAAATCATTTAAAGAAAATTTGACAAACCGATGTGAATTGCTTCAATTCTCCATCCACTTGGCGTAAACAATCAGAACTCCCCCTGACAACAAACTATTTTCCCATTATGATTTCAAAACACTTAAGTTTATTTTAATCAAATGGTTTTTCCGGAAAATTAGTTTTGTTGATTTCACAATTGTAAGATCGGGGATTCATCATATTGTTTATTCATCCACTTGTATGAAAGATCAAGTTCAACTTAATGACCTTGATTAACCACTTGTAGGTTCTTATCAACCAATACCACTTGTAAGTCAAAATATGACAATTTTCAACTTGAGAGATTCACAACAAAACATTTTTCAAGAAAGATGCCGATTCATGCTCCACGATTACCAACTTGGGAGCTCCGGTAAGTCAGGTTTTTTCAGTTAAAGAGATTCACCCAAGCCTGGCGGTCCTTGGGTGATTCCGAGTCATCTTCACTCGGTTTTTGATCATATCTTTTTGATTTATAAAACTCTTTCACTCCTTTTACCTTCCCATCGGCCATCTTCCAAAAAATATGTAGCACTTTCCCATTAAAATCCTTTTCAGCATCAAATTCTTTCTCATTAGAAAAGAATTGATCTGAAATTTCAAACTTACCTTTTGACTTCAAGTTTCCGTTTGACAATGGTGGAAAATTTTCATCATCCATTGTTGGGACGAAATTCTCATCATTTTTCACAACATGTGGCTCCTCTGGCTTTGACGAGTCAGATTCATCGCCAGAACTAACCTCTGATTTAACAACCCATTTTTGTTTGTTTAAATCAACTCTTCTTTTGTAAAAATGTTTCGAACTTTCACCAACTTCGAAAGTCGAATTTTTGAAATCTTTAAATTTCTCTGTTGGTTGTTCCTTTTGATCAACACATTTTTCTTTCAATTTTGAGTTAGAAGAAACTCCCTGTTTTGTGTTGGTGGACTGTGGGCAATTCCAAGCAATGTGTCCAACCTCTTGACATTTGAAACAGGTTTTTCTGTCAACTCTTGGTTCAGATTTCTTCGAAAATTCTTTTTCTTTTCTGCGAGAAACTCTTGATTTGACTGTTTCCTGAGCAGTTTCTCCTTCTCTTTCTCTGAACTTGTACCTGAAACAAATTTAGTTTTTGGTTTATAATTTTTCTCATTTTTATAATTTTCTGGAGGAATAAAACCTAAACCTTTCTTTTTGAAATTACTGTTATGGTTTGGTTTCTTTTGAAAACCATCACCAGAACTGTAACCTTTTTTCTTGTTCAATCTTTGTTGAACCCTTGAAGTGTACTTTTTAGGTTTTACATCTTTTATTTCAGAAATATTAATTTCTATTAATTTGAAAACCTTTTTGATTTGTTCAGTTTTAACACTTCTTATTGGAAATTCTTCATCAGAAAATAATTTGTCAGAATCATTCAAAGTATATGCAACTTTGAATGTTTCGTCATTCAAATTATTCTTTGACATTAGAAAATATTTATTATAAATCCTTTTAACCGGTGAACTCGGACTCTTGTCTGATGAACTTGAACTTTCAGATTTAGACATCTGATGTTGACTCTTCATCCATATCCAACACTTGATCGACCACTTTCTTTAATAACTCAGACTCATGATCAGTGTCAGACGCTGTGAATGTGACATCAATGTTGTCTGGTAACTCATCAGTTGTTTCAGACTTTAACTTTATATTGACTGCCTTTTTTAATTGTTCCTCATTTGGTTTCTAGGAGAATAACTTTCCCAGATCGGAGGCGGACACTTGTTATACTTGACAGTTTGTTTCTTACCAGTATCCGTAACTTCAGTCTTTTTATCTTGAAAAGCTTCAAGACCTGCAACAGTAGGATAAACTCTATCAATCAAATAATCACAAATTGAATAGCTCAGCAGCAATCGTCTGATTCTTTCATTTTCAATCTTTTCGGTTTCCAACTCCTGCTTCAACTTTGCACACTCTTCAATATAGTGATTGATGGCCTTCTGTTTAGTCATTAATGTTGAACTCATCATCGTCGAGGCAGCTTCTACTTCTAAGTTTGTCTTGTTCAAACTATCAACTGTTCTGTTCAGCACATCATACGATTCTTTTACGTACTTAACATCAAACAACAATTTTTCTTTCAACTCGTCTAGTTCACTATACTTCTTGTCTTTCTCTTCACAATGTTTGCATGGTTCCAAACATTTTAGACAAGGTTTTGTGACCTCAACAAACTTTTCAACTTCGACGATTTTTTCAACTATTTTCTCCACCACCTTTTCAATCACATTCGGTTCAGTCTCAACTTCTATCATCACTTCACTCTCATCAATCTTGATCTTCTCTGTCAATTTTTCTTCAACTTTTTCTTTTTCAGCTTCCATTTTTGCCTTTTCTTCAGCAACCCTTTTTGCTTCCAATTCTTTCTTCAGTCTAGCAGCCTTTTTTCTCATTTAACATCTCGATCTTATCTGCAAAAAACAAATTAAAACTATAAGGATCGAATTCTAATCTAGCGTTATTAATATACTCTTCCTCATCATCTGTGTCTTCATCACTTTCTGATGACTGAAAAATCTTCTTTCCTTTTGGCATAGATTTGACTGATTCTTCTTCCAAGATTCGAGCAACAAAGGCTGTTTTTTTCTGAATCAGCCGGAATGTATTTATCCTAGCTAAATCCCTTTGGCAATCTTTCATCATCTTGATTAACTAGATAAGCTTTCTTCTTTCCGTCTTCAATTTTAATAGTATTTGAGCTTGAAGGTTGTTGTTGATATGGTTGTTGAGTAGGGCTGTAAACGAACCGAACGAACACGAACAAGGCCACGTTCGTGTTTGTTCGTTAAGGAAATTAAGGTGTTCGCGAATTGTTCACAAACGCATACCGAACATAAGTTTATGTTCGTGTTCGTTCGTTAAGGAAGTTGAATTGTTCACGAACAGTTCGTGAACGCTGGTCTCGAACACAAACGAACGCAAGAAAATAAAAATGAACGCAAACGAACATTTAACTTGAAAATAAAAAAAATGAAAACATTGTTATCCTTAAACATTGGATATAAGTAGTTAAATACAATCATCAAATGATAAATCAAAACACAAGAAGTCTACCACCCAACCAAACGATGAATAAAGTTTAACTAACTTACACATAATTATCCCCAAAAATGTCTTATAATAATGTCCAAATTTTAGCTAACTTAGAAAAAATAGGGTTTCAAGTTTTCAATATATTTAGATAAAAGGTTTATTGTTTATTATTTTTTTAATATAATCAAACGGACATATTACCGAACGTTCACGAACGCAGTCGAACGAACGAGACCTGTGTTCGTGTTCGTTCGCTAAGCTAACCGAACGAAAATTTTTGTTCGTGTTCGTTCGTTAAGCTAATCGAACGAACATAAACGAACTTCCCGCCGAACGGTTCACAAACTGTTCGCTGAACGTTCGGTTCGTTTACAACCCTATTGTTGAGCAACCTGATGATAAATTGCTTTTCGATGATAATCGTTGTTTCCAAACGGATCTTGTCTTCCGGTTGCTTCTTTGTTTGTGCACTCTCGTTTAAAATGCCCTTTTTCTCGACAACGAAAACAAGTAACCTTTGATTTGTCAAAACCTAGCTATGATGTAGTAGCATCACGAAGATCATCTCTACCGGTGATTTGTTTGAATTTTTCTGCTCTTCTCAAAACACTAGCTAAACACCACTTGATGTCCATCAACTCAAGTTCTTCAGAATCAATCTGGTTATAATCCTCTTTGGTGAGCATCGGATTCCCGATTCTTCCAGCAACTAAACTTTCATACGATTCTATCACAATGACAAGCGATGCCATGTGTTGCTTTGCAGTTTCTGGAGAAATTTTTTGACCATTTTGAATATTCAATGTAACATTGCATTGCATTGCATTGCAGATTTGTTAAACTCCGTCGTTGAGAACTTGGTGTTGAGAAATTTGGATCAAAACTTGAATAAGACGAAGAGTATCCACCACTCTGAGTTGTAGTGCTAACATTTGTTCCGGAAGTACCATCAGCACTGAAAGCAGTCTGAATCTTCGGACTCGGAGTAGTCTCAAATTTGCTTCCTCTATAGTATAAACTAACATCTTGTTGAGCACTTGGATTATTCATGATAGCAGTTTTCTGAACATCTAATTCATGTTCTTCAAGCTTTTGAATGAACTTACACAAATTCATACTTTCATATTTTCTCATATGTTTTAAAATCAACAGATATGTTCCCCATTTATCTTGTGGTAATGCATCAGATAGCTTATCAACCCATTCATCTTCTTTTTTGATGTCCAATCTTTTCATTTCCTGGACAAGATGACAGTATCTATCGATAGTCTTCTTGGTCGTTTCACCTTTACAAGCTGTAAACATGTCAAAAGATTTCTTTAGTAATGCACGTTTATTTTTTATCATATCAGCACTTCCCTTAAACTTTTGAATCAATGCTAACCAAATTGATCTAGCAGTTTCCTCATGTTGAAGCAAAACAAAAATATCTTCTTTTACCGCTTGTTGGAGAATGCTAATCATCATTTTTTCACTGGTGTATTTTAATTTCTCAATCGCTGAATAATCACTTAAAGGTTTTTCATTTCCACATTCATATGTCGGTTTAACGTAATCTTTGTCTAACGAAACCCATGCATCAAACTTATAAGCTTGCACCCAGTTTTCAAAACGATTCTGCCATCCTTTAAAATCCTCAATGTACATAAGCTTCGGAGGCTTTTGGAAGGTTCCTGTTTCATTTTCGATTTCAACAGTTTCGGCAACTGTAACTTGGGCAGTTGGAGCGGTAGCAAACGCGTTGTAAAACTCTTCTTCCATGTTTCGATTCAAAAATTTCACAAACACAACTTTCAAACGATCTGAGTTTTGGTGCGAACTGGAATACTTCAAATGAACTGACTAACAATTCCACTTCGTGCGAAGTGAATACAAACCCAAACGATCTGGTGCGAAGTGGATATAACACTTCGTGCGAACTGGATTACTCTCACGCGAACAGGTACAAAACAGACAACCTCGTGTGAACTGAACTGACTTTCTCACTTCGTGCGAACTAAGTACCCCAAACCGTGCGAACTGAGATGACAAAAATCCAACTCGTGCGACCTGGGAGAATCAACTCGTGCGAAGTGATGCCATATCGAACGATCTGATGAGTTTTTGTCAAAATTTATCACGTTTAAAGTCGAATTAGGGTCTACTTTTCTCAAGGATTGTTTAAAACTGTGTTTCGCAGGTTATGTATGAAAATCAGAACATTTTGACCGTAAAAAATGCGTTAATTTTAATTTTGAAAAACGTGTAGAAGAATGAGTAGAAAACAGAATTTTCCGGTGAAAACAAGCCAAAATGGTAAGAACTCTCCCTCCTGAGCTCTGATACCACTTGTAGGATCGAGATTCGACCTATACGATTCGATCAGAAGAGTTCTAATCTGAATCAAAGGCGGAATTCAATGATTCGGACTTCATCGTAGCTTGTTTAACACATAGAATCACTTTAACTGTCTTGTATATTGATATGAAAGCGTTTACAGATCAATCGACACTTCAGCAGCACCTCAACTCCGGAATTACTAGGTTACAAATGAGAGACTCAGCTCAGGTATTTATATAAGTGGCCAGTCCGCACGAAGCAAACATCACCAGGTCGCACGACCTGGCACTTCGTATGAACTGGGCTTTTCCAGTTTGTGCGAACTGGTCTTCCACACCCAATTTCCTATTTTCTAGAATGCTGAGCTCTGTTCTATCCAATCTAATTACACGACTCGATACAAGACAAAGTCAACAGACATATGCACCAACAGGGCTTGGGGTGTGGGCATTGCTCGACACGTGGTGAGGGTGGAATCCACAAGCTTATGGTAAAAATGAGGGGTGTGGATCATGTTGTAAAAGTCGGATTACTCGGCCGAGTACTCGGTCCTCGGACCCCCTCCGAGGCGACTTCCTCCTAGGCGGTCTCAATTAGTCGGCCTCGGGATTACTCGGGAGTACTCGGTGCCTAGTCGGCCTAGTCGGCTCCTAGTCGGACGTAGTCGGCCTAGTCGGTCTAGGCGGTCAACGTGGTTTGTTGACTTTTAATCGGTCAAACTCGGTCAAAATCGGCCTACTCGACCTTGTACTCGGACTACTCGGCCTTGTACTCAGACTAGTCGGACTTGTATTCAGAATATTTGAACTTTAAACATGTTTCATTTTAAATTATACTCAGTTGACATGAATTATGCTTATTTTAACACATAAATAATATATAACAATTAATTTTCTTTATATTTACCATGTCCACGTACTCCCCGAGTACTCTCCGAGTACTCCGATTACTCCCAACTCCCCAGTCGGCCGACTAGGGACCGCCTAGCGACTTTTACAACACTAGGTGTGGTATGGCGTGGATTAGCATGGCGTGGCCAGCCATGTGAATTTTTTTTAATTAAAGTAGCCAACCAATACCCACGCCAACCCGGGATAGAGCAACTGGCATTGAAGGCCATCCCCCCGCCCCAACCAACGCCCCACTCCCCACAGTCTAAACCTAGGCAAGTACTCAAGTAAGAGTAGCTGAGCTCGGTTATGATAACTAATAATATAAACTGTTAGAAGAAAAGTTAATTCCTAAAATACAACAAAGGTAAATCCACCAACATATGCACATTAACAGACACAAACATATGTAACTGATTAAATTAAATATATAAAACAAAAAAACAAAACAAATTGGGTCACAAACTCACACAATGGAGAACATCATTCTTGAAAGAATTCAAGATTTAAAAATTCTACACTTTTTAGACTTAGATGATGAATTATTATTATTAAATCATGTCTCAAACAAAAATCTGCCGCTTTCAGTTGACGACGAATCAGGTGTTGTTTGCATCAGCTTCTGCAGCAGCCCTTAAGGCTTCAGCCATCATCTTTTCCCTGTTTTGTGTCTGTCTTTCAACCGCAACCATATACAGGCCTACAAGAGCAAATAAATAAACTAGTGAACATTATCACTATAATAATCATATCCAGATATAGTCGAACGGGTTTGATTCAAAATTCAATCTTGAAGTAAGAACATACCAATAGCACTTCCAATTGCTGTGATCCAGAGAACCCTCATGGACCATTTATCGCTTATCACTCCTCTACCTCCCATTTGTAAACTGTCATACATAAAGAAACACTTTTAAGTTACATAAACCAAAAAAGAAGGATATATTAGTGATACTTCCATTTCACAACCAATACGCCAATGTTGCACAAGTCACTAAGCGCTCCCAGGTGGGAGTGGCGAGTACCCGGACATGGTAAATTATTATGCATTAAATTGTTGGGAGATTATATATATATATATATATATATATAGAGAGAGAGAGAGAGAGAGAGAGAGTGTATTGTACAATTGGCCTTAAGTCCGAGTTTATGGACCGCATGTTGGAAGTGTCCGAGTTTGTGAAAACGCGTGTTGGAAGTGTCCGAGTTTGTGAAACCGCATGTTGGAAGCTTCCGGATTTGTGAAGTCCACATGTTGTAATCGTCCGGGTTTGTGAAGCCGCATGATGAATCTTCTGGGTTTGTACGTTAAAATCCGCATATTATGACCTCAATTCCGCATGTTATATTTTCACAGCGTACACATCGTACGTTAAGTTAAGGCCAATTGTACGTTAACCAACCCCTATACATATATGTGTGTGTGTGTGTCAAATATCATAAGTTTACTAACAAATATCAAAGGATAGATGTTCAAACTTCAAATACTAAAGATGCCGTTAGACCATTAAAACTAATCTAGCGTTTAAATTCAACACATGTTGCATAAAATCAAGAAGCAAAACATTCAGCAAGTATAGTAGTAGTACACTTAATTACTTATTAACTTTTTCAGAAGCTAACAAAGATTCAGTCAGCATTATTACCTGCTATTACTCTAATATTAACGAAGAAGATTCAGCAAATGGTAACCCTAGAATTCAAGAATTGAGAACCAAATGATTCAGCAATTGTTCTATTAACTAGGAGATGAACCTGTAAGCTAACGTTCATGAAACGACGTACCTGCTCGTGATTGCATCCAGCGAAATCGGAAACAGAACCAGAAGATATCGATGAAAGGAAAGTATCCAGAACTAGAAGGATGGTTCGATGAGTACAGCGTCAAGAACCAGAAGAATGCATGAGATGATGTATGGGCGGGGTGCATATGAAAATGTTATTAGGTTTTAGGGTTTTTTTAAAGAAAAAAAAAAAGTCAATCCGATGTTGAAAGCCTATACCGACTTGGTGGAGTACCCGCCGTTCATTCCGATGTTGACCGAGTTTTACCAACCACCGACTTATAAGGGTGATTTGAATAAAGGCGCCTCAGATGGGGACCAAGTGTTGCAACATTGCACTAGGCATATTATCTAACACATATAGTAGGGTCTACAGAGGGTGAGAAGAGGGCACGCCTTTCCTCTGTGCCATGAGAGATTGAAGGGCTGCTCCCCCGTCTCCGAAAAAAACATTCTTTTTACAACATAAAAGTACAAATATTAAAGAGTATGTATACAAGAAACAAAAAACGAAAATACTATCATTAGTAGTGAACTACCAATTAATTGGTGATAAAACTACAGAACAGGAGTAGAAGAGAAAAGAAAGAAGATGGCATAAAAAGGATCACCTATAAAGTAAGTAGCGCCTAGAGATCCTAACCTTCATCCGATGTTTATACACCCCCTTAAAAATTCTAAACTAACACCACGGAACACACCGACAAAAACCTAAAAATTCCTAACCTTTGTCCAACGTCTTCAAGAAACCCTATCACCGATCATGTCCTCCTCGGAGAAATCCTACTTCCATTTATAGGTGGCAAAATGGGCTGCATAGGTCCAGTTGAGCAATGGGTCAAAACGATTAACTAACGGTCAAGGGGGGGGGGGGGGGGGGGGTCAAGTCAGGTGAGCAAGACCTTTTCTGTGTAATCTTTAGAATGTGTATCAACCTCAATTGATCTAATAAATCTGAACCAACAAACTAGAAATCAAACAGTTGACACAAAAAAAAAAAAAAACACCCAAACTCAACATAAACAGAGAAACCCTAAGCTTCAAATTGAAGAAATCAATAAAAAAAAAGTAACACATTACACTGTACCACCAAATCTTACTTCAACTTTCAATTTCTGCAAATTAGCATAAACAAACAAACACACTCATTTAATTAACAGTGATTCAATTACTTTATCCTTACACTCTCAAACAAAACAAAAAAACTATAAAAGCACCCTAATTTAATAACTTCCAACATACAAAAGATAGGCCTAGAACAAATTACGAGTTTATAATATTGGATCATATTCCTCTAGCATATAATCTCCAAAAAAATGAAACAGAGAATGTTGAATCAAAGCATACCTAATTGAAATATTAAGATTTTATCATCTTTCGGAATCGATAATACCTTTGATTGATGCTCTGATTAATTGAAGTTGTTAAAAGATGATTGTAACTCTAGGGTTTTTGAGTGAAGAAGAATAGAATACCGAACAAAAACCCCAAATCGGTTAATTACATATTTTTAGTTCAATATTTTATTCTAAAAATATGTTTTTGTGTTCGGTTACGCAGGTGGAAAACACGTTTGTGTGGATGTTACCGGAGTGTCCCCTTTGTTGGCACAATTTTGTGGCTTATCAAACGGAATAAGTGAAGTTGGTAAGCATGAAAAAACTTGTGCTATGTCTTCATTCCCTTTGTCTTAGAGCATCCACAATAAGACCCATTAAAAACACCTAAAAACATGTCCAGTCAGTTGGCACATCAGAAAAACACTCACTCTTCAAAAACATCAAAAACTCACCCAATAAGAAAACACAAAAACACTTAAAAACATTACCACACCATCACCATCTTTTTAATTTTAACCACACATTTACACCACTTATTCTCTCTCTATATATTATATATATTAAAAGTACATGGGTGCCAATGATCTCTAGATCAAGTGGTGAAGGGCTTGCATTTCTCTTGAGAGATGCAGGTTCGACTCTCACTTGGTGCAGAGTGAGGCACTGGTGGGCAATGATAGGAGACCCAGGGAAACCTGGGTTGGAACCTTGAGCCAAATGAGTTTTACCGGTAATTTCACCGTCGTGCCTACGGGCGGGTGGGTTACCGGGTTTTCTCCGAAATTGGTTGTGGACTCGGGTTTGTGACAACCCGTGGATCTCGATAATTATATTGTTATTATTATTATTATTGTTATTGTTATTACTATTAATATTATCAATAAAAATAACTGCGACTGGAGGATCATACCATTTAACCAAACATGTTTAGCGTGACACACCCTTAATTGTTTGCGCGTTTTGAACGAACTCGTTTTATATAACAGACACACAAGTGATATTGTAACGGGTTCATAACCTTGGGCTAAGCCCAACCCATACACTCTAAGAAAAACCTACACTATATAAACATATTAACCCTCACATCCCCTCATTTGTTTTAAAAAAAAACATAGCTACCTTAAAAACAAAACAACAGCCGCACACTCTCCCTCTCGTTTTGATTCCGACGACCGGAGTAGAATTCCGGCGACCACAGCACACCCAAACCTCTTCCTTGGTTATGTCTGTCACCCCCCGTACTCTCCTCCTCCTCCGACGAGACACCAACATAACCCCTCAATCTCCTCTTCTCCTGTTCATCTTGAATCACCACACAAACACCTCCATTAACCCTTGAGTTAACGACCGGCCACCACCAGATGGTGGTGACTCGTTGCGGCGACAGAGAAAGAGAAGAGAGTGAGAGTGAAGCAGAGAGAGAAAGAAGACGACGACAACAGTCGCCGGAGCTCCGACTCAGGCCTACGACGGTGGCGGCAAACACCCTTTTCTTTTCGTCGGCTCGTCTGTTGGACTAATCTTGTCATAACTCAAAAGTGGAGGGTGCTAAGTGTTTTAGTTTGTTTTATTTAGGTTTCCTAATTCTAGTCTTGGGATGTTTTCTTGGGCATCAAGGTTTATTAGATAGGTTTATCTAGTTTGTTTATTTATTTTATTAATAGAGTTTGAGTCGGGTTAGGACTAGAATAAGTTTGTATAAATAGATGGTTAGGGTCATTGTAATTAGTGTGCTCTCATTGATAAATTAATAAAAGAGTCGAACAAGTTTGTTCATATTGCGTGTTTGTTTATTCGATCAAGGGCCTGATTTCCAACAATTGGTATCAGAGCTAGTTGGCGGTTTTGAGAGTCGTTTTCCGATAAGGGGGAGCACCCTAGCGGGGTGTTATGGCGATGATACTGGTCGTAGAACAAGAAAGGAAAAGAGATCCAACGACAACGTATAAACGGAATTTTGGTTCCATGAGTCGTGGCCATGTGCGTGGTCATATTCAAGGTTTTCAAAAAATATATTTGTAAGCAAATGTCATCAGTTTTATTTTTTTGCAAATAGCAATTGGGATTTGGTGTATAGTAAACCTTCCTTGTGGTTGGGATTGCTAATTGGGCCACGTGTGATGGTTAAATGATAAGGAAGATATTTGCTACTTTATTTGACGGAGGCGTTATGGTGTTTTCGGTAGGCCGTTGTTGTGGTAGACGTACCGGTTAAGACGACGGGGGTGACCGGTGATAAACACTTGTGTTCCGTGGCTATTAGTGGTGATGAAAGGAGGAAGAACGTGGCTGTTTTGGTTGATGGTTGCGGGTTTGCGCAGCGGGTGTACAACCAGTGACAACATCGGTAGTGTTATGATGGTGCCTTGATCGTGTTGTTTCGTGATAAGAGGAGACCGGCGTAGTGCGTGAAAAGCGGGCATAATGGATCCGTCAAAGCAGGTGGCTTTGGATTCGTCTCGTTTCGTTTGGCAAGGTGAGAAAACGGAAGAAGCGGGTAGCTTGTTTTCTTGGTCGGTGGAGAGGCCTCTTGAAACAAGTATGATCGGAAAAGGTGCGGGTCGTAAAAAGGAAGATATTGGAGAAGAACACGGTGTGACATTATGGCGTTGGAGTTCAAGTCGGGTGGCTTTGGATTTGGCCGGGGAAGAGGTCGTCAATCCGTGATAAGTCAAGATGTTAGTGAACGTTTCTAGCGTGATGCCATGTGAGATGTTACAAGTGTAGTGAGTTTTTTGTTTGGGTTGAACCGAGAAGACTTTGGACGTGATCGAGGTGAAGATCGTGGGTCCGGGAGAGGTCGAGATGGTAATGAGCGGTTCCGGGATAAAAGTCACGTGAAGAGTTATAAGTGCGGAGAATATGGTCATTATAACAACGAGTGTCCGAAGTTGAAAGATGAAGAGGTGAACTTGACCCGATCTGAGGATGATGAACCGGCTCTAATGTGAAGAAAGTTATTGACAAGATTAGGGGGTGATTGTTGGACTAATCTTGTCATAACTCAAAAGTGGAGGGTGCTAAGTGTTTTAGTTTATTTTATTTAGGTTTCCTAATTCTAGTCTTGGGATGTTTTCTTGGGCATCAAGGTTTATTAGATAGGTTTATCTAGTTTGTTTATTTATTTTATTAATAGAGTTTGAGTCGGGTTAGGACTAGAATAAGTTTGTATAAATAGATGGTTAGGGTCATTGTAATTAGTGTGCTCTCATTGATAAATTAATAAAAGAGTCGAACAAGTTTGTTCATATTGCGTGTTTGTTTATTCGATCAAGGGCCTGATTTCCAACAGTCTCGCGGTCAGTAAATGTTCTCTAACAATGGTCTTGCGTTTCTTGAAATTGTGCACAAATTGATTAACAGTGTTGGTGAGAATGATTGCTTGAATATTAATACAAGTCTGATGTTTATGATGATATGGTGTTATCAGTGGTATCATAACAATTTGTATACGTTTGATTGACTCATTTAGATTTAGTTTGGTATAAGTTGATTATCTAATGATTTTAGTCGGATGTTTACTGTTAACTGTTTAGATGTGCTTAAAACTGGAGAAATGTTGAAAATATTAATCGTAAAAACTGTTCTGAGTCTTTTACAGAGAATGTTTTAGAGTAATTGTGATTCAAGATGATTTATGTTGAGTTTTCATGAAACTGTACAACTATATGTGCATAGGGTACAACTCATATGAATGATTAGGCGATATGGTTTTTAATAATGGTCTCGTGACAATCTACTATGTGTTCGGTTGACTTATTTGGATTTTAGTTTTATAAGTTATAATTAATCAGCTAATTTTAGGACGGATGCTTATTGTTAACTTTTCGAGTGTTTAAAAAGTTGTGGTTGAGCTAGTATGGAAAATCTTGTTGTTATGGCATAAAAAGGGTAGGCTCTCTAGTATGTTGATGTAGATCATAACCGTGATTGAATTATTAGTGTTCGCAAAAAGTGGTGTATGTTTATAGGAGATGCTTATGGTGATAAAATTTGCTATAATTTGCCATACACTTGATCTGGGTGATTTAACCGTTTAGGAGCTGCACATTGGTCCGATTTATTTGATTCGGAGTTGTATAAATATGTGATAAAATATGATAGGAATTAAAGATAAATTGATGTAAACTATTTGATTAAACCCGGGCCGCACACTTGAACCTTAGAGTATACGTTAACTGGACCATACACACTTCGGTGGGCCGCACACCTTGATTTAATGGACTGATTTGATACACTCATATGCTTGAACTATATATTAGACAGCACACTCATGGTTAAACCGTACACTTGCGTATTGGGCCACTTAGCTTGATGGGCCGCATGTCACAACCCCCGATCCCTGGTCCCCGGGAACAGGCGGACGTGATCATAGAGTTCGGTGGTATCAGGTTTGTTTAGTCTTGCAGCGGAATTTACATCAGGACCGTAGTTAGGAAATGTTTAACAGAGTAAAACCACCTTATTTTATATTAATAATCACATGGGTAAAACCCAAGTTTCTTATTACAATACATTATTAGGGACAAACCCTAATTTTATTGTATTTAAAACATCGTTTATTAGGTAACTTTTATAGCCACATTTTCCCAAGTCTTCAGTGCTCTCCAGCTGGCTTTTTACTAATTAGCTGTCACATTGGGTTACCTGAAACATGTTTTAAAAATATTTGTCAGCGGGAAATACTGGTGAGTGAATCCCAATTTAATCAAGTTAAAGTCACAGTGAACAGTATTGAGAGTGATCACTTTGTTTATGTCTACACAATTACTCCATTTGGTACTATCAATCCTGACTTGTGGGTCATATTACCCATTGGCTAACTCATTGTCCAATGGTAACGCATTGTCATCCCGACTTACTACTCGCAAGTAGTACAAAATTTTGTATACAAAACCCCAACATACCGGCAGTAATTGAATAACTACAAAGACTCAATTACTGCTAATTTTCATAGTAAAACATTTAAGGTTTGGTAAAACATTACCAAAAAGTTTAACAAAAAAAGGATAACTCACATTGCTGTCTTAGGCTTTTCGTAAGGGTTTCCTGGGTATAATCTATAATTTATACAAATGTACATTGGTTAGTACCATAACCCTTTGAAATTATTAATGATACCCTCCCCGAGACGGCATTCCAACAACTACGTCGGGCAGAACCACGACAGTTGTTACGGAACCCTAAATCAATCGGGCAGCGTAACTATTATGAAACCAGGGTTATAATACTTACAACAGAGCAGAACCTCGCTAATTAGGGGTATAGTACCCGACTATAATTCCTCTACTACAGAAATGGTGATTCGAGATTGAAATGTGAGCGACGAAAATTGTAATCCGATGCCCTCTATTTATATGGTCTGATACTAACTCTGAGGCGGCCCGCGTAAGGTAAGGCTAGGCCTTACGCGGCCCGCGTCAACACGCGGTCAAACTATAGCTTAGCTGAGTCGTTGAGTAGGTCTGCCACGATGTCGACACGTGTCGGCTCAGGAAGGTGCCACCATTTGGAACACGCGCGGCCCGCGTCAACTTAGACTAGGTCTTACGCGGCCCGCTTGAACTAAAGGATTCAGCGGAGTCCGGTCAACACTCCCATACGGCCCGCGTAAGATGTTGGGGTGGGTTTATGCGGCCCGTCTCAACTTACATTTCAGGTTTTTATTTTATTTTTATAAACTATAACATAATACGGGCTCGGTTTTCGCATACGGGGTGTAATATAAGACGTATTGGGACATTCTAACATATAATAGGATGTAATAAATATTTATAAGGGTGTTGGTTTTACCGAGGGTTGTTACATTCTCCCCACCTTGTTTTAGAGCTCGTCCACGAGATCTACTGAAACAAGTGCGTATATTTCCTTTTCATTTCTGACTCGAGTTCCCATGTGTACTCAGGTCCTCTTTTGGAGTCCCACTTCACTTTGACTAGAACTAATCTCTTGTGTTTGAGATTCTTGACTTTCCTGTCTTCAATCTGTAGAGGTCTTTCTACAAACTTGAGTTGTTCATTTACCTCTATATCCTTAAGAGGCACTATTAGTGATTCATTAGCTAAACACTTTTTAAGATTTGATACATGAAACACATCATGTATTCCTGCCATTTCCTCTGGCAGTTGTAGCTGATAGGCTACAGGTCCTATTCTTCTAATAATCTTAAAAGGTCCAACATACCTGGGACTTAGCTTTCCCCGTTTGATGAATCTTACCACTCCTTTCCAAGGAGAGACTTTTAACAATACTTTATCTCCTACTTGAAATTCTAATGGTTTGCATCGGTTATCAGCATAACTCTTTTGTCGATCACGTGCTGCTTTCAGTCGTTCCTTGACTTGAATAATTTTGTCAGTTGTTTCCTGTACTATCTCAGGTCCAGATAGTTGCTGTTCCCCAATTTCTGCCCAACAGACCGGGGTTCGACACTTTCGTCCATAAAGTGCTTCGAATGGTGCAGCATTGATACTTGTGTGATAACTATTATTATAAGAAAATTCTATTAAAGGTAAGTGTTCATCCCAATTACCTCCAAAGTCAATTACACAAGCTCTAAGCATGTCCTCCATTGTCTTAATTGTTCTTTCACTTTGTCCATCTGTTTGAGGATGATAAGCCGTGCTTAGCTTTATCTTGGTTCCCATTGCCTTTTGGAAACTTGACCAGAAATGAGATGTAAATCGACTATCTCTGTAAAAAACAATTGATAAAGGAATGCCATGTAAAGAAACAATTTCATTTACATACAATTTAGATAATTGTTCCATACTAATTGTTTCCTTCATTGGTAGAAAATGCGCTGACTTAGTTAATCTATCTACAATCACCCAGATTGTATCATTTCCTTTCCTAGTTTTGGGTAATTTAGTAACAAAATCCATTGTTATTAATTCCCATTTCCACACCGGCATTTCCAATTGCTGTAACAAACCTGAGGGTTTCTGATGTTCAGCTTTGACTTGTGAACAAGTTAAACATTTAGAAACATAGACTGCTACGTCCTTTTTCATTCCTATCCACCAGAAATTTTTCCTTAAATCCTGGTACATTTTATCACTTCCTGGATGTATCGTATATTTAGACTTATGGGCTTCTTCTAATATACGATTACGTAGATTTCCTAATTTAGGTATCCACATTCTCTTTTCATGGAATCTCCAAATTCCATCTGTTCCTTGTTTCAATTCTTTTAACATACCTTTTAACTTTTCAGTATCTTCTTTGATTACTGACTCTTGTGCTTCTCTTATTTGATCATTTAAATCTACTTGTAGATTTAATTTAAGAGAACGTACCCTTCTTGGCTTTTCATGATACTTTCTACTTAAAGCAGCTGCTACTACATTTGCTTTTCCTTCATGATACTGTATATCACAATCATAATCACTAAGAAATTCCATCCAGCGTCTTTGTCTCATATTCAACTCCTTTTGCCCGAAAACATACCTTAAACTCTTATGATCAGTAAATATGGTAAACTTACTACCGTAAAGGTAATGTCTCCAAATTTTAAGAGCAAAAATTATAGCTACTAATTCTAGATCATGGGTTGAATAATTCTCTTCATGATTCTTAAGTTGCCTAGATGCATAAGCTATAACCTTTTGGCGTTGCATCAACACACATCCATAACCTAATCTAGAAGCATCACAATATACTACAAAATCTTCAGTTCCATCTGGTAATGCTAATATAGGTGTATGGGTTAATCTTTGCTTAAGAATTCTAAAGGCTTCTTCTTGTTTTATTCCCCATTCAAACTTAACAGATTTACAGGTTAACTTAGTTAAGGGAATGGCTATTCTAGAAAAATCTTTAATAAATCTTCTATAATAACCAGCCAATCCTAAGAAACTTCTAACCTCAGTTGGTGACTTAGGGGTTTTCCATTTCGTAATTGCCTCGATTTTGGTTGGATCTACATGAATTCCTTCATGATTGACTAAGTGTCCAAGGAATTGTACTTGTTTTAACCAAAATTCACACTTTGAAAACTTAGCATAAAGTTTTTCCTTTCTTAACAGACTTAAAAGTGCGTGCAAATGTCTTGCATGATCTTCTTTACTCTTAGAGTAAATTAGAATATCATCTATGAATACGATTATGAATTTATCCAAATATGGCTTACATATTCGGTTCATCATGTCCATAAATGCAGCTGGGGCATTGGTTAAACCAAATGGCATGACAGTAAATTCATAATGGCCATACCTTGTTCTAAATGCAGTTTTAGGAATATCCTCTTCCTGTACCTTTAATTGATGATATCCTGACCTTAAATCGATTTTAGAGAAATATCGAGCTCCTTGCAGCTGATCAAACAGATCATCGATTCTCGGTAATGGGTACCGATTCTTAATCGTGAGCTTGTTTAATTTACGATAGTCAATGCACATACGCATTGATCCGTCCTTCTTTTTAACAAACAATATCGGCGCTCCCCATGGCGACGAACTTGGTTGTATGAATCCTTTTTCCAACAATTCATCTAATTGTTTCTTTAATTCTTGCATTTCTGCAGGTGCCAAACGGTAGGGTGCTTTGGCAATTGGTGAGGTTCCTGGTATTAAATGAATCCTGAATTCAACTTCTCTATCTGGAGGTTGCCCTGGCAATTCTTCTGGAAAGACATCTGAAAACTGAGATACTACTGGAATATCTTTTAAATCCTTTCCTTTAGTGTTAGTGATTATGGAAATCAAATACACTATAGAACCTTTCCTTATACAACTGGCAGTTTTCATCACAGAAATGAATTTAGTAGACCTAAAAGGTTTATCTCCTTTAATTGTGATCGTTTTACCTTTTTGTGAATTTACACGAATTAACTTTTGATCACATAAAATACTGGCTTTATTGGTTATTAACCAATCCATTCCTAGAACAACATCAAATCCTACCAGATTCATGGGATATAGATTTGCTATAAATTTCTGATTTAAAATTTCTATGCTTGCTCCCTACAAGATTTCAGAAATTCTAACAGTTTCTCCGTTGGCTGTTTCTACTAAACATTCATGTGGTAGTTTAGTTAATGATTGATTTAGTAATTTGCAAAACGATGTATTAATAAAACTTTGGTTTGCACCAGAGTCAAATAATACTTTAGCAAAGACATCATTAACTAAAAACGTACCGGCTATGACATCGGGAATCATCCTGGCTTCTTCTGCAGTTAACACAAATGCTCTAGCATTTTTAGTATTCTTGTTATCTGCAGCTAGAGCTAACTTTGGACAATTTGGCCTGATATGACCTTTTTCTCCACAGTTGTAGCATAATCCATTACTGGTTTTCTTCCTGCAATTTTCTTCCTTGTGTCCTGGCATCTTACAATGATTGCAGAGAATGGAGCATTTTCCTGAATGCTTTTTCTTGCAGACCTTGCAGTATGTTGCAGAGGTAGAACCTATATTCCTACGATTGTAATTCCCCGAACGGAATTCTTGATCAAGCTTTTGAGTTAGGTTCCTTCTCTGGTCTTCTTCTCTAGTACGAACTAACTCATCAGTCAAGGTACTTGTTAAATCTACAGCTTCTTCTATAGTTTGAGGTCTAGCTGCCTTGACTATGTGTCTAATCTCTCCAATTAATCCCCAAATATACCGAGAGATTAACACTGGTTCTGGTGAAGCAAGAGTTGGTACTATTCTAGCATATTCGAAAAATAACTTAGTGTACCCTTTGCTATCTACACCAGTCATTCTAAGATTTAGGAATTTGTTTGCTATTTGTTCTTTCTCATTGGGTGGGCAGAATTTCCTTTCTACCTTGTTCTTAAATTCTTCCCAGTCCATATTATAGGTTTGATCACTTCCTCTTGTCTGGAGGATAGTGTTCCACCATTCTAGGGCTGCATTCTTAAATAGATTAGAAGCAAACAATATTCTATCTTCTTCAGCACACTTGCTTATCCTTAAGACTGCCTCAGTCTTTTCTATCCAGCGTAAAGTTGCAATGGCCCCTTCATTGCCTGAGAATTCCATTGGTTTACAAGACCAGAATTCTTTATAAGAACAACCATAAGGCATGGTTCTTCTTCTTTTGGGAATAGGCATTTGAAGTACAGGTCCATTGTTTACACTATTTTCTGGTTCACTTGGTCGCTTACTGCTATGCTTACTTTTATTATCAGCATCCTTAACAGTTTGAAGAATAAATGGCATAGCATCTATAATTCCCTGTGCCACTATATGTTGGATAGCACTATTATCCACTTGATTTCCATTGTTATTGTTGTTTAGGTTCTCATTATTCAGATTATCGTCATTCTGAATATTATCATTCTGGATTTCTGGGTTATTATCCAAATTGACTTGATTTTCTTGGTCGGCCATCTGGATTTTAAACATTTATCCCATATTAATATCACAAATAATATTTTAATATAATTAATCACACGACACGCAGTTTTGCCAAAAGCGTAGATCATTGCTACTATACTCTTTTCATATACTTATGCGTCTATTACACACTAGTACAGAAATAAAGATTACAATACCAACAGAAATAAAATAGTAATATGCATCCATACACACATATCTTACTTTATTTTATTATATTATTATTACTACTGCTTCCTCCATTCTAACATTCATGGGTATGGATTCATCCAAAAATCCATATTGCGCTCATCGTATTTCCATACGAGACGCTCTCCCACCTGACGCATCCTCTCACTGCTTTCTAAAATTTCTTCCCCGAAAGTCCTAAGTTCTTGAATGTTTTCTGCACTCATTGGGGGTGCAGGTTCTTGGACTGGGTTTGGAATCTGGGGTTCTGGTTCCTGATATGGGGGTGACAATTCCTTAAATTGGTAAGGATCCTCTAAAATTTCCCTAATGTAGTTATCTTGGTAATAGGGATCTAAAGGGTCCATACCTGGGTAAACTTCTATGTTCTGTATGGGTGGATAATCCTGAATAGGATAACGTTGCACAAAATCCCTATTGTTGTCCCACCAAGGGTCGTAATTCGGGTCTAGTGGGTTTGGTGCAGGCACTCTAGGGATTTCTTCTGGATTAAAATTATACATCTCTTCTTCCTGATTTTCCTGGTTTTCTATCTCCATAGGTTGTTCTGGGTTTTGTGGTTGTGGGGCTACTAGTTGTTCCAGACTCGGGTCAGCAGCAGTTGTAGCTAAGATATGGAAATTAGCTAGGCTTCTATTAAGTATCTCTTGAGTATGGGCATCTCTCTCTTTCTTAATAGCTGCTAAAGCCCTTTGCTGTTGCAATTTCCTCATTCTTTTTCTACGAGCAAAAGCTTCTTTACTGAACCATCCTCGTTTCTTAGCAGGAAATGGTTCTTCAGATTGAGCTCTAAAAGCAAATATTCCATCCTCCTGATCAGCAACATACCCCGAGAGGGCAGGCTGTGATGATGTACTTTCACTCTTAGGTGAATCAGATAACTGACTATTCAGATCTGATGGTCCTTGATCACTCATACTGAAAACTAACAAATAGTCAAATAACACATAACACATAATTACAGTTATGCACATATTTCCGTAATTTATTTCCTAACACAAAATTTTAAAATTTAAGTGTCAGTAGAACACTTTTTTGATTCAGACCAGTGGCTAGGCTCTGATACCACCTTCTATCACAACCCCCGATCCCTGATCCCCGGGAACGGGCGGACGTGATCACAGAGTTCGGTGGTATCAGGTTTGTTTAGTCTTGCAGTGGAATTTACATCAGGACCGTAGTTAGGAAATGTTTATCAGAGTAAAACCACCTTATTTTATATTAATAATCACATGGGTAAAACCCAAGTTTCTTATTACAATACATTATTAGGGACAAACCCTAATTTTATTGAATTTAAAACATCGTTTATTAGGTAACTTTTATAGACACATTTTCCCAAGTCTTCAGTGCTCTCCAGCTGGCTTTTTACTAATTGGCTGTCACATTGGGTTACCTGAAACATGTTTTAAAAATATTTGTCAGCGGGAAATACTGGTGAGTGAATCCCAATTTAATCAAGTTAAAGTCACAGTGAACAGTATTGAGAGTGATCACTTTGTTTATGTCTACACAATTACTCCATTTGGTACTATCAATCCTGACTTGTGGATCATATTACCCATTGGCTAACTCATTGTCCAATGGTAACGCATTGTCATCCCGACTTACTACTCGCAAGTAGTACAAAATTTTGTATACAAAACCCCAACATACCAGCAGTAATTGAATAACTACAAAGACTCAATTACTGCTAATTTTCATAGTAAAACATTTAAGGTTTGGTAAAACATTACCAAAAAGTTTAACAAAAAAAGGATAACTCACATTGCTGTCTTAGGCTTTTCGTAAGGGTTTCCTGGGTATAATCTATAATTTATACAAATGTACATTGGTTAGTACCATAACCCTTTGAAATTATTAATGATACCCTCCCCGAGACGGCATTCCAACAACTACGTCGGGCAGAACCACGACAGTTGTTACGGAACCCTAAATCAATCGGGCAGCGTAACTATTATGAAACCAGGGTTATAATACTTACAACAGAGCAGAACCTCGCTAATTAGGGGTATAGTACCCGACTATAATTCCTCTACTACAGAAATGGTGATTCGAGATTGAAATGTGAGCGACGAAAATTGTAATCCGATGCCCTCTATTTATATGGTCTGATACTGACTCTGAGGCGGCCCGCGTAAGGTAAGGTAAGGCTAGGCCTTACGCGGCCCGCGTCAACACGCGGTCAAAATATAACTTAGCTGAGTCATTGAGTAGGTCCGCCACGATGTCGACACGTGTCGGCTCAGGAAGGTGCCACCATTTGGAACACGCGTGGCCCGCGTTAACTTAGACTAGGTCTTACGCGGCCCGCTTGAACTAAAGGATTCAGCGGAGTCCGGTCAACACTCCCATACGGCCCGCGTAAGATGTTGGGGTGGGTTTATGCGGCCCGCCTCAACTTACATTTCAGGTTTTTATTTTATTTTTATAAACTATAACATAATACGGGCTCGGTTTTCGCATACGGGGTGTAATATAAGACGTATTGGGACATTCTAACATATAATAGGATGTAATAAATATTTATAAGGGTGTTTGTTTTACCGAGGGTTGTTACACCGCACACTATTAATACACTTGGACTGCTCATGTTACTTGTACACTACTTGACGAATACGTGTTAGAAACGTGTAGCTTATACGTGATTTCTTGTTTACCGTCCTAATTGGTGATAATCATAATAGGATGTGGTTGACCAACCTAACACAAGTAGTTTAACATACCGAGCAAATCAAAGGTGAGTTCATTTCTCTTGAGCATGCGTCCCGGTGGTTGGGACAGTCATTAGGTATCCCTGAGAGGGATAGGTTTTGGGTAAATCAATTGGGTATTCCTGAGAGGAATACGTCTTGGGTAAAATCAGGAATGTTGGATAATACACTCATCCTATCACCATTAAAGTCCCTCCTTGTTGTTTGTTACCTGAGAGGTAACGGAGTATTAGTTGGTAGCGCTATCTAGGTTTGGCACCCTCACCCCGTACCTGAGAGGACGAGTGTGAACTAATGACTCAGTCATGCTCAATGCTTTGATAGGAGCATTGGGGAAAGGGCAAAATAAATCTGGAGTCGTCTTGTATTCGAGGTATTATCAACATTGTAATCAATGAAAGGAACTAAACAACTTGGTAACTAACGTTTTCGTAAAACTATGAACTCACCATCGTTGTCTGATACACATGTGTGCATGCTCGCAGGTTATTGATACGTGTGGATGTGGAACTTGCTGTCTGGGATGCTGGAGTGGTCATGGGTCGAGGAACATGGAAACTTGAAACGAGACTAGCTGATTTCATACACTTGGGTTTTAGTTAAACTTGTATTATGCTTTCGCTAAACACAACGAGTTATAAATAATGTTTTGTAACACTTTATCTTAATGAATGAAAGTTTTTATTAGAAATCTTGTTATGAGTACAATGTGATTAGTGGCTAGATCCTGGTACGTCACACGTCCCGCGGTATTCCCGCATGTGGTATTTTGGGGGTGTGACAATTTGGTATCAGAGCCACTGGTTATAGTGAACTTGGTTTTAAAACGTTTTTTTTGTAAAACCAGGCTATAACCGAAAAGTTCTGAATACATGAATACGACCATGACACTCAGCTCCAGATTGCAAGGTTTGTCTTTCTCACTTGTTGCATACATTACATGACTAGTACACATTTGTTTATGACGTAACATACGAACACACACTCGTCACTATAGCATGATGGCATGGATTACTTGCTTACTTTATGATGCGTTGATAGTATTCCATGTGAGACCCAGCAAGGCTTAACAAGTGAAAAAGAGGTTCTATTCCGCTATTCGATCAATGAGAAGCGTAATAAATCTATAGGAGTCATAGCAGTGATTGCCTCCTACTTGAACGTGATCTTTTCACTCCTCTCTGAATTCTTACGAATCTTGATGCTATCGAGTATTTCCTGGACACCCACCTGAACGCCTAGCGAATTGTGTAGAATGTTAGGTGCTAGTACGAACATCCCTGAGTTGGATGTCACAGCGTCAAATGATTGGTCGATACCTTTCTCACTTCTCTTCGTTTGCTGGGACTCACTGTATTGACGTCTTAGATCCTGAAGTGCGATCACTTCTGCACCACTCTCGTAACATACCATGTATTACTCAATTAACTTGCTGGATCGATGGACAAGAGGATGAGTGTAGTACTTTACCGGTCCCAGTATTTGGACAACCCTGATTACCGGCAACGAACACCAGCGAATTGACTTCAATCGAATCCTTAACTCTAGTCAGCGACTTATGGGGGTCAACTCTTACAAATCAACCGGGACATGAACGATGACAATGGACTATTGAGTGGAATGTGTAACTTCCCATGCAGTGAGTAGTGATTTAGTACGTGACACGGAATGCGAAAGATGTACCCTGTTGATGAAAGATTGTAGGGTTCCGTTTCAAGCAACTACATTAGAGGCAACAGTCATGGCAACATCAAGGTACCCGTAATCGTAGCCTACTGTATGGAAATGAAGGTGCCTACGACATGGATTGGCTACTAGAAATTCTCGTAACAAAAGCAATAACACCGGAAATGATGCTCAGGGAAGGGCATTTAGGATTGGCGTGGGCGAGGCCAGGATTATAGCAACACGGTGGCCTGCACGTTCTTGGTAACTAATCACTTCGTCTCTGTTCTGTTTAACCCGGATGCTTCTTGAAACCGAACCTGTGGTGGAATCGGCTGAAGGCAAGACAATTGAAGCATCGTAGGTTTGTTAGGATGCAAACTCGACCTTGTGGGACAAGTGTTCGACCACGACCTTCCTTCTACTATCCTTGACAGTCTCGATGCAGGAGTTACTCGTACTTCTTACCGTCTTACATCAGGAGGGTTGCAAGAACTGTCTAATCAACTTCAGGAAACTACGGGATGGGAGTTTTACAGATCTAGCTCCTCGTTTTGGGGAAACGCGCTCTATTGCGGAAACGAAGGACGAGTCCTTTCGTACGTGTATAGACTACCACAAGGTGGCTATCATAGACCGTCACCCCCTGTCTCGCATCGACGACCTGCTTGACCCGTTGCAATAAACAAAATTCTATCCGGAAACTGACTTAAGGCCGGACTGTCATCTGACGGAAGACCATGGGGAGGATGATTCCTAACACAGCGTTACAGATCCAGTATGGCCACTACGATTTTCTGTTCAAGTTATTTAAGATATTCATTATTCAACACACCAGCAGCCTCAGGGATTACATGAGTAGTATGCGTCAACCTCGTTTCGCCAGATTCGTCGACCGCATTTATCTGTGATGTTTAGAATCACTACCAGGGAAAAGGAACACCATGAACGACACCTGTATTTTGTCCTAGAGCTCCTAGGGGAGGAGCAACTCCACGCAAAGTCTACCTAAGTGTGACTTCAGGGTTTGGGAGGTACACTTTCTTGGTCACATAGTCAACGAAGTGGGGATACATGCAGATCTCGCTAAAGATCCATTTCATTAGATATTGATCGCACCAAATAGTCCATCGGGGATACAGTAATTTCTTGGTCTAGCTAGATATTATCGTAGATTCATCACATGATTTTCGAGGATTTCGCAGCTTTAATCTCTTTAGCACAGCAGGGTGCTGTGTATTCGTGGGAGACAAACAGGAGAATGTCTTTTCAGCTTTTGAAACCCAACACTACAATGCACTGAGCATCGTCTTTACCCGAGGGTATGGGTGATTTAGTGGTATACCATGATGGTTCGAATTAGAGTCCCAATTACACGCCGATGCAACACGAGATGGTGATGGCTTACATAGTGGAGTTACAAGAAGAATGGCATGAGTCACAACCTGCGGTGGAAGCCATGGTCTTTGGATTTAAGTTGGAGGGATTACTTGGACAGTACCAAATGCACTACTTAGACCGATCACAAGGGCCTCCCGTGTACCCTTGTCTCGAAAGAACTAAACAGGTAGTGACATCGCTGGATGGAACCTTTGAATAATTTCGACTATGAAACCTAGACATGTGCGAGCCTCGCAGCACACTATCGACTCTAACCTACCTGATCAGACTCGCTCCGTTCAAACTGAAGAACTGAAAGAAGATATTTTTCAAGATTAACTAGAAACACCCATTTGGAAATGAGAACAGACTACCACGGATTTTGTCACTGGACTACCTAAAACCCAGAACGGAAACAATATCACCTGGGTGATCGTAGATTGTCTCATGTAACCAGTACACCCTCTTGCAATTAAGGAAACTGACGAGTTTTCGCAGCTTGTGAATATTCCTCTGAGAGAGACGGTTTGTAGGCACGGGGTGCCAACTCCTGTTACCTCTGGTTTTGATCTATACCTGATTTATGACAGGCACTACACAACACTCTTGGCTCACGTCTAGACATGAGCATTATTTATCACCATAGGACAAATGGTCAGAGTAAACGACCCCCCCGACACTCGAAGACATGCTGCGAGCATGTGTGAGATTAACTTAGTAAAAATTGGAAGGACACATACCTTTGGCTGAGTTCTATTGTAGCAGTTATCATTCTAGTATTCAGACAGCTATGTTTGGGGCATTGTATGGATGATAATGCCAATCTTCTTGTTGGGCTAAGGTGAGTGACAACCTAATCACAGGTCCAGGACTTGTACTCGAAACTCTTGGGAAGATTGCTTAGATCGGAAATCGCGTGACGATAACGCGTGACTGCCAGGAAAACCGATAAGCTTAGGAGACGCTGGGAGTTCACTGCAGGCGAACGTGTAAGCTTAATCCGCGCTATGTTGGGCCATTCAAAATTCTGGAACGTATTAGGCAAAGTGGCGTACAAGCTCGAGTTACCCGTCGAGTTGGGTAACGTTCAGGATGTTTTTCATGTTTCGCAACTAAAGAAGTGTTTGTCCGATGAAACACTTGATGTACCATTCCAAGAACTGAAAATCGACGACAAATTGCAGTTTGTCGAAGAACCCATCGAAATCGTGGATTGGGAAGTTAAGGTTCGTAGGCATAGTCGTATTCCAATCGTGAGAATTCGTTGGAACTCAAGACGTGGACCGGAGTTCACGTGGGAACGCGAGGATCTGATGAAGCTCAAGAACCCTCACTTATTCCCAACTGACCAATCTAAATCTGATGCAACTGCCGAGTTTCGGGGCGAAATTCCCTTTCAAGTTGGGGATGATGTGGCACCTGCGGAAGATCCGCACTGATTTAACATTTCACCGTTTTGGATTGCTTGTTAAATTTCGGGACGAAATTTCTTTCAAGTTGGGGATGATGTGACAACCCGTGGATCCCGATAATTATATTGTTATTATCATTATTATTACTATTAATATAATCAATAAAAATAATTGCGACTGGAGGATCATACCATTTAACCAAATGTAAGGACTCTCAAAATTGTCCTAAAACGACCCGTAAGTATAAACCTGGACCCCTGAAATCATACTGTGCATAAAAAACCAAGAAATCAGGATTTATGGTCTTCTCGCGGGGCGCGTAAAGGTTAAGCATACCTTACGCGGGCCGCGTCAAACATGGGTTGACCGGATAAGTATTCCGGATGCACGTATAACCCATCTAGCAACCTTACGCATGACCATGCAAACCTATACATAGACTAGGTGGCCACGCGGGCCGCGTAAGGGTGAGCTTATGGCTCACGCGGGCCGCGAGAGCCCCATATTTCAGCTATAAATAGCTTGTCACAGGAGCTTTCATCTGGTGTCGAAATCACTTTACAAAAACGAAGTTAGGCAGCTCCAAAGTCGAAATTACTTTCAATTTTAGTGAGGTACTGCTCCGATACCGGGTATTAATTCGATCGCTGCTACGATTCAATGCCCGATCGATTGAAACTATCCAATGGATGTTTAAGTGCTGCCCACATTAGGGTTATGCTTTGTCATTCGTCGTGAATTCGATAGATGTTTAAGTATCATACTTTGTCATTCGTTGTGAGGGTTTAATCTCATGAGTTATCGTAAATGCTATATTAGTTACTAACCTAGTTCGTGTGCATGTTGTTTAAATTTAGGTTAAAAGGCTAATCAGTAGGCTAAGCTCTGTCCACTTAAATCTGCAATGTGGGTCATTCTCTTTTTATTAAATTGCTTTCCAAAACCCTATTTATTTCAAAGTTATAATTACAGGGATTAAGTCTTTGTAATCTCCAATTTACAGCCGGTATGTGGGGTTTTGTATACAATACTTGATAACCGTCACCATTGGACAACGGGTTAGCCAAGGGGTGATATGACCATAATCACAGACACCATTGGGCAACGAGATAGCCAATAGGTGGTCGAGTAATAAATACCATGGGTAGATGGTTGATATAGAAACATTGTAATCGCTCTTAATACTGTAAATTATAACAATGTGTCGTAAAAAGAATGATTCACCAGTATTTCCCCGCTGACAAAATATTTTTCAAACATGTTTCAGGTGATCTGTTGTGATCCAGGAAAAGTGCCGCAAAGCACTACAAGCTTAAGGAAGTGGCTCAATATAAATAAAGAAACATGTTTTGTAAAATAAGATTTCCCAGTGAAATCATCTTATTGTAAACTACCGGGGTTTTATCCCAAATTATGAAATAAAATAATCGGGAAATTTTCAGTTTTAAAAGATCCTGATAAAATCTTCCGCTGTCGCATAAATTAAATACCATGGGTTCCTGTCCTGCGGCTCCTGACCGGGTCAAACCGGGGCTGGGGCCGTGACAGGAAAAGGTGGTATCAGAGCTACTGAACAAGCCACTGATTTAAGCCTATTAAGTATTTTAAAATACTTAATTTTCCTGATTACCAAATCTGTGATTTTGTGTTTTATTATTTGAATATTTGTTTACAGTATGGGTAAGAAAAGACTTTCGGATATCTACCATAAATTAGACACTTCACCAAAAGAAAAAGGGAAGTTCATCCCGATCAAATTCCTCAAGATACTCAGTAGATCCCGAGGAAGGAATATTTGTTCGAAAGACACAATATGAGGAACCACTTTCTCCTAATAAAAGAAGTTTGATTATTTGGAAAAGTCAGGAGAAAATAAAGAAATCACAACCAAAAGAAAGGAGAGTTAATCAGAAAACTCAGGAACTAGGCAATAACCCACCATGGGAAGACAAGTTAGATGAAAAATGGGCAGATTTATATATGCTAGCCACTGTAGCAGTAAATACAAATATTTAAATACCCTGACTCAGTTCTAGCACCCTTATCACCTACAAGCTAGAAATTTTACCCAGTAAATAAATAAGTTTACAATAAACCTTAGTATGTTTTAATTTTCAGTTGTCCTTTGTATTAAATTAGTCACATGGTATGCAATAATACTTGAAGGTTATCTGTGAAATTTTGTTATAAAATTTTAACTTAGTATTATTTTTATTTTTTTCATATATGCTAAACCAGCATGAATGAGTTATCTGGAGCCCTAGAGAATCTCAACCTATACCCTGTGAAAATAGAAGTTTCCAAAGATTTTACTGGTTACTTTGCTGATGTGGAAAACCCTATGGAATTTCAAGCTCCACCTCTAGAGAAATCAAAACCTAAGAAAAGAAGGAGATTTGTAGGCTGGAGACGTGTACGCAGAAGGAAACCAACAACTAGGACAATTCCCAAGATAGAGAATCCCATGGATAAAGGAAAAGGAATTGAGATTGAGGAAGATTCGAGGCAAGCAGAGATGGAAATTGGGGAAAGTTCTAAACAAGTCGAGGAGTTGCCATTACAAGAGGAGTTGGATCGCATCTTGGCAAGCTGTGATATCATTAGACCTGTCAATACCAATCTCTACCTTTATCCTGCTGAAACCCAACTTCCAATAAAATTGGAACCAGCTATCCCAGAACCTTTAATTCACACCCAACCTCAAGGAGAAATGGACGAATGGTGGACCAACGTTTAGGAGTTTCAAAACCTCATAAATAATCCTTATACTTTCTTCCCTCAGTTCGACCCAGAACCTGCACCAAATCCACCAATGAGTAATGAAAACTTAGCTGAACTCCGCCATTTCGGCAAGGAGTTGATGGATGCAGGGAATAGGATCCGGGAGATAGGAGGACAAATCTCCTGGAAATACGATGAGAGGGAACATCGTTTTTAAAATGCTAGTTGACGAGGGAGAAGTGGGATTGTGAATCTGTGTTTGTATAATAATAATAATAGTAATAAAAATCAGTATGTGTAATAATCTAAAAATAAAACGGTTGTAAGATAACAGTATGTACTGATGCATAATATAATATATAAAAACGAAAGTTGAGAAATTGACAATTTTGGATATATATTTGTTTATGTGATTATGTGCGATTATTTGTTATATTTGGTTGTTTCTTATTTTATACTAATTATTTATATATAAATTAATTACCAGATGGCAAACGTTGGTAATGAACCAGTTAACGAAGTAAATCAATCTGAGCAAAATCAGGAAGAGCAATTGCTGAATAGGCAAGATATCGAGGATATCGTTGCTCAAGGAATAGCCAATGCTATTCCAGCAATACTTGCTGCTGCTCGAATTCCAGTTGAACCTCTAATTATTCCTAGCAAACGTACTCATGAGGATAACTTTAGTAATAGTGTAAACGGAGGCGGCAACAACAACAACAATAACAATAACGATAATATTCTGCAAGCCCCGATTCTCAAGAAAATGAAAGCTGCAACGCCTGGTTGCACTTACAAAGAATTTCTTGCCTGTAAACCAGCTGAGTTTGCAGGTAACGAGGGGGCAACTGCAGCACTGCGTTGGTTAGAGAAAACATAGGCAGTAATTACCATAAGTAAATGTGCTGAAGAAGATCAGGTCATGTATGCGTCGAATCTTTTTAAAGAAGGGGCGCTAGAATGGTGGAACACAGTGTTACAAGCTAAAGGAAGGACTGTGGCGTATGCTATGAACTGGGAAGAATTTAAGAGTCTTGTAGAAAGAAAATTCTGTCCCGAGTACGAAAAAGAACAAATGGCAAATAAGTTCCTGAACCATCGAATGATGGATGTAGACTGTCGAGGATATACTTCAACATTCTTCGAATATGCTAGAGTGGTACCAACACTGGCTTCGCCAGAACCGGTACTTATTTCTCGCTATATTTGGGGATTGATTAGCGAAATCCGTAATATTGTTAAAGCTGCGAGACCTCGCACTATTCACGATGCGGTAGAATTGGCTAACACCCTAACTGATGATCTGGTACGCACAAGAGATGAAAATAGGAAAAAGGAACTGGCTCAGAAAATTACCCAAGGATTTCGTGTGGGTAATAATAACAATTTCAAGAGAAGAGGAACGGGACAATCCTCAACTCCGCCGTTCTGCAGAAATTGCAGAAAGAAACATTTTGGAAAATGCAATGTAACCTGCAACTTTTGCAAAGTTGTAGGACATCGTGAAGAAGACTGCAAAAAGAGAACAAGGATCTGCTACAACTGTGGAGAAATGGGACATTTCAAACCAGAATGCCCTAAATTGGTTAAACCAGCAGACAATAAAGCCAAACCAGCCGACAGAGCTACCAAGAAGAATGTTCGAGCATTCCAATTAACTACTCAGGAGGCAGAACTCATTCCAGATGTGATAGCTGGTACGTCCCTAGTTCACAACGTTTACGCAAAAGTATTATTTGACTCTGGTGCAAACCAAAGTTTTATCAATAATTCATTCTGCCAAGCTATTAATTTACCTTTGACCAACCTTAGGCAGATTTTTACAGTCGAAACGACAAATGGGAATTCTGTTAAAATAGATAAGGTTTTGCAAGAAGGAAATATAGAACTTTCAGGTCATAAATTTTCTGCAAACCTATTACCAATGAAATTAGCTGGATTCGATGTTGTGTTAGGAATGGATTGGTTAGTAGCCAACCATGCTCGAATCCTTTGTGATAAGAACTCTATAGAAATTCATACACCCACAGGAGAATTAGTGGTAATTACAGGAGATAAGCCACGAAAGCCAATGAAATTCATTTCAGTAATGAAGTTGGCTAGTTATTCAAGAAAACAAGAAATTGTGTATATGATTCCAGTAATCATTAACACTAAGAATAAAGAACTTAAGGACATTCCAGTAGTATCAGAATACTCGGATGTATTCCTAGAAGAACTACCTGGATTACCACCTGATAGGGAGGTAGATTTTAGAATTCATCTAATTCCTGGAACTACACTGATAGCCAAGGCACCTTATCGGTTAGCACCCACAGAAATGCTAGAACTAAAGAAACAATTAGATGAATTGTTAAGTAAAGGATTCATACAACCTAGTTCATCCCCGTGGGGAGCTCCAGTGTTGTTTGTAAAGAAAAAGGATGGTTCAATACGAATGTGTATCGATTATAGGGAACTGAATAAGGTTACAATTAAGAATCGATACCCATTACCTAGGATTGATGATCTTTTCGATCAACTTCAAGGAGCTAGATACTTTTCTAAGATTGACTTACGCTCCGGATATCATCAGTTAAAGGTACAAGAAGAAGACATACCTAAAACTGCTTTCAGAACTAGGTATGGTCATTACGAGTTTACAGTCATGCCCTTTAGACTAACGAATTCACCTGCAACATTTATGGACATGATTAATAGAATCTGTAAACCGTACTTGGATAAATTTGTAATTGTCTTCATCGACGATATACTTATTTATTCCAAAAGTCAAGACGAACATTGTGAGCACCTACATGCACTCTTAACTTTGTTAAGAAAAGAAAAGCTTTACGCCAAATTCTCGAAGTGTGAATTTTGGCTACAGGAAGTGCAATTCTTAGGTCACATGGTAAATCACGAATGAATCCATGTAGATCCTGCTAAGATAGAAGCAATCACCAAATGGAAGGTTCCGCAATTAGCAATGGAAATTAGAAGTTTTCTAGGATTAGCTGGTTACTATAGATGGTTTATTAAGGATTTTTCCAAGATAGTTGTACCATTAACTAAGCTAACCTGTAAAACAGTTAAGTTTGAATGGGGACCTAAACAAGAAGAAGCCTTTAAGATTTTAAAGCAAAAGTTAACCTATGCTCCAATTCTAGCTTTACCGGAAGGGACGAAAGATTTTGAAGTATATTGTGATGCTTCAAAGCTAGGATTAGGATGTGTGTTAATGCAACGCAAGAAGGTAATCGCGTATGCATCAAGTGTCACACCCCAACCGATGGCGGAATCATCGGGGCGCGGCACTGAGCGAAACAGATTGTCCAGAAGTTTTCATAACAACAATCAATACCATTTAATTAAATAATACGTCCCATACCATATCTCAAACAGTTAAGTAGTTATTACAGGCAAAGCATCAAGACAAATATTCTGTTCCGACAACTCAGATTTAAACATGACAAATTTATTCGTTGGTTTCTAGGACTCCAGTTCCTAGCTTCAAGTTCATCACAGCACAAAGAGCATAAAAGCAACCTAAGCACCTGTCACATACGTTAAAATAAAGTCAATACATAAAATGTAAAGGTGAGCATACAAGTTTGATAATAGCATATAGAGTTCGAATTCGTTTACGCATAACCAGCACGTACACATAGTGAAATGAAGCACGTTAGTTATCGACATAGATCCGTCGATACCAATGACTGCGGATTGACTGCCCGAGGCAGTTCGCAATACATGATTACCACCGTAATCCATGCAAGTAAAAGATCCTTAACAACCCCTGTGGGAACGGGTGCTGAGTCCAAACTATAGTACTATCGTTGCTAAGGCAGGTAGACAACTTTCCATGTGTAAACATAACAAACAAGCATTCATAAGCCACGTATATCATGCATTAATGGTTTAGCGTTAAAATAGCTTGAGTAGTGTGATAGTTGTAGTTTGAATATTCGTAACGTATGTAACACCCAAAAGTGCTAAAAGCAAAAAGGGTTCGAGTATACTCACAGCGATTATGGATTGAAGGGAGCGCTTTTCAGCGAGTACGGTTAGCCTGAATAGATTCGATAACGTAATGATAAGTGGCGTGTAAGAACAGTACGAAGTGAGAGTAAACTATCCGTGCGGATGGTAATCCGTGCGGATGGTGATACATCCGGATAAACTATCCGTGCGAGTGGTGATCCACCCGGATAAACTATCCGTGCGAGTAACTATCCGTGCGGATGGTAATCCGTGCGGATGGTGATCCATCCGGATAAACTATCCGTGCGAGTGGTGATCCACCCGGATAAACTATCCGTGCGGATGGTAATCCGTGCGGATGGTAATCCGTCCAGATTTGTTACTCGTGCGGATTGTTTATTCGCGCGGACAAGTAGTCCTTGTGGATTACTATTCGAGTGGATTGTTTCTTCCTAAGGATGTGTTTGTGTATGATGGCTTGTGCTTTGAAGTTTTCGTTGTAGCATTTAGAAAACATTTAAGTATCTCTACCTTTCAAGCCGGTCGCACGGACAACAATCCGTTCGGATTGGTGATCCGTGCGGACGCGTCTCTGAGGCTGAGTCACTTGGTAAAGTTTGTGGAATCCGTCCGGATGGTAATCCGTGCGGATAATGGTAATCCGTCCGGATAGTTGTTTCGTGCGGACAGACAATCCGTCCGGATAGTCTGTCCGTGCGGATGCACTTTGTTTGAACTTATTCAAGGTCCTAGTATCTCATGAACCGAAGAGTAATCCATTCAGAAGTCGTCCGTTCGGATTGTTCATTCGTCGATACTCAAACCTTGCTTTGAAAGTGGGTCCCAAGTGTAGTTCGTCCGGATGGCAACCCGTCCGGATCGTCTGTCCGTGCGGACAACTTCCTCGTCCTGGTTGTTCCGTCTGGCTACCTTGGTCGCCTTTGTCGTTCTATCGAGACATTCTGACTTCGTGGCAACCAATTGGAATCGCGTTCTTACCCGAGTGACCAAACCGGCTAGGAATCACCCTAACTCGGCCTGTCGGCGGTTTAGAGCGGTCATTTCGGTTTGACCCGACGTCATGTGTCTTGTGGGTAGAATCCAGATCTAGGACTAGTGCATCACTATTATTGAGTAGAAGACTAGAACCTATCAGATTCGTACCGATTTTAAGGGTAAAAGAAGGAGAAAACTTGAGTTTATTTCTTTCAACTCTTTTATCCTTTGAAAAGTTTGGATTTAGGTGATATCTTATGGAAATCGTTCAGATCTGAGTTATTCTTGGTGGAATGAGGTCACACTTTGAAGTTCATGAGAACTTCATGATGACGTCACCCGAGAACACCTCAAATCTTGATGATTTCACGGTTAAAAGTTGAGATTTGAAAGATAGAAAGGTGTAGAATTGTGTAGCGATCAAGAATGTACAAGAATTAGAGCAAGATCTTACCAGGATTGAGAGAAATCTGAGAAAAGGTGAAGAATGCGTGTGGTTCGGACGTCACTTGCCAAAAGTGGAAAGTTTGGAGAGTGACCCGTGTATTTATTGGATGCCAAAAGGGGAAAGGGTAATCCGTGCGGATAGCACGTAACCTGGATTGGTTATCCGTCCGGATTGGTAATCCGTGCGGATGGTCAATCCGTGCGGATTGACTGTCCGTCCAGATGGACAATCCGTCCGGATGACGCTGGAATGGTGCGTTCGGTGCGACGATTCTTCAACGTTTCGGTTTAGATTGCGAACGGTTCGATAGGGTTTCCTATTCAAATTACTTTTAGTCCCAACTACTTCGTATATGACATGGTTTGATCGGGATTCGGGTTTGGGTTCGATTGTATTCGAGTTAGACTTCGAGTTTCGATTGAGTTCGCTTGATTATCTCAATATAACATAAAATAAACATGCACAGGTAACACGTAAGGCACACACACACGTATAAACAACAAGTAAAATACACAGTTCGAGTTGCAGTTCGATGTCGATTCGATTAACATAGCTTGATTCTTGGTTGATTAACTTTATCGCATTGTTAATTCCTATAGTTCACAGTTACGAGTCGATTGAAATATGGTTAACATGATTCGATTATTGCAATGTACGACACTTACTCCACATAATATAATTAAAATAAAGACATTTCTACGAGTCAAGGCGCGCGAAATCGGTCGTTGACTTTGACTTTGACTTTCACTCGTGAAAACACGGGGTGTTACAGCCTCCCCTTGTTTAGGGAATTTCATCCCGAAATTAAGCTGAGAGCCGTAACAAGGTCGTGAATCACGTGTGAGAGTTCTTCGTTTGGACCGATTTTGACTCGTATAACGTGCGGAATCCGTGCACGGTCGTGACCAACACAATCGCAACGGAGTTGAAACCGGGGCCTACAAGTGGTATCTAAGCAGGTTCTCGATTGCACAGATCAAACAACTAGATTCGTACATGAATTGATCAGATTCAGAGTCAATTTCACACAGATTTGTCAAAATTCCTTCACTTTTCATCTATTTCACGTTTCTAACTGAAAAACGTCAAATTAGACAAGATTTTACGGTTAAATATTCAGCTAAAATTTGGATATGTTGTGCGAAATTCATTGATCTACAAGCCTACAAATTTTCTAATTAAACAACTGCGGGTACTTTGCCTTCATGTCGCTTTCGAGTTCCCAAGTAAACTCCGCGCCTCGTTTACCTTCCCATCGGACCTTCACAATAGGAATGCGTGAGCGCCTGAGCTGCTTGGTTTGGCGATCCATGATTTCGACAGGATTCTCCACGAAGTGTAATGTTTCGTTCACTTGTAGATCATCTAGAGAGACATGTAAATCGTGGTCGGCGATGCACTTTCGGAGGTTTGACACGTGGAAGGTCGGGTGGACATTGCTAAGTTCCTCCGGTAATTCGAGTCTGTAGGCGACTTTTCCGATCCTTTCCAGAATCTTAAAAGGTCCAACATATCGAGGCGCGAGTTTTCCCTTTTTGCCGAATCGGACTACACCCTTCCAATGTGATACCTTTAGGAGTACGTAGTCACCAACGCCAAATTCACGGAGGCTTGCGGTTTTTATCGGCGTAAACTTTCTGTCGATCCCGAGCTTTCGCTAGGTTGTCTCGAATTTAGAAAATTTTGTCTGTCGTTTCTTGTAGCAGCTCCGGACCGGTTAGTTGCGAGTGACCGATCTCATGCCACACAATAGGCGATCGACATCTTCTTCCGTATAAGGCCTCGAAAGGTGCCATCTGAATGCTAGCCTGGTAGCTGTTGATATACGAGAACTCGACTAACGGCAGGTGCTTATCCCAATTACCACCGAAGTCTAGAACACACGAGCGGAGCATGTCTTCAAGAGTACGAATTGTTCTTTCAGTCTGACCGTCGGTTTGTGGGTGGAAAGCGGTACTTAGATTTAGCGTTGTACCGAGTGCTGTTTGAAACGTTTCCCACAATCGCGACGTAAACCGAGCATCACGGTCAGAGATGATATCACGAGGCGTCCCATGTCTATAGATGATCTCGTCGGTGTAGATTCGGGCTAATCGTTCTACCTTGTAGTCTTCTCGTATTGGCAAAAAGTGAGCTGATTTAGTCAAACGGTCAACAACAACCCAAATGTTGTCATGACCTGATGACGTGGTTGGAAGCTTGGTTACGAAATCCATAGCTATACTATCCCACTTCCACATAGGAATCGGTGGTTGTTCGAGCAAGCCAGAGGGTCTTTGATGTTCAGCCTTGATTCTAGCACAGGTTAGGCATTTCCCGACGTAGAGAGCGATATCCCTTTTCATACCTGGCCACCAGTACCTATAGCGAAGATCCTGGTACAACTTGTCAGCACCGGGATGAATAGAGTACCGAGATTTGTGGGCTTCGTCCATGATAATCTGTCGCAAATTGGTTCGCTTGGGAATCCAAATTCGGTCTAAAAAGTGGAATATCCCGTTTGATTTGCTCACAAGCTGGGCTCCGTCGTGGTAGATTCGTTCTTTCTTCAATGTGCGTTCGTTGAAGCACGCATGCTGGGCGTCGCGGATGAGAGTTTCGAGGTTGTGCTGGGCTTGAACATTACGAGTGCTAAGCAGATAGCTCCGTCTGCTATGTGCGTCGGCTACAACATTTGCCTTACCTGGGTGATAACGAATCTCACAGTCGTAATCATTGAGAAGTTCTACCCATCGACGTTGATGCATGTTTAGTTCTTTCTGATTAAAGATGTGTTGGAGGCTCCTATGATCGGTGAAGATCGTACACTTAGTACCATACAGGTAGTGTCGCCAAATCTTTAATGCAAAAACAACCGCGCCTAGCTCGAGATCGTGGGTTGTATAGTTCTTCTCGTGGATTTTGAGCTGACGAGATGCGTAAGCTATGACCTTGTCTCGTTGCATAAGGACACAACCAAGACCAAGGTTGGAAGCATCACAGTAGACAATGAAATCATTGTTGCTGTCGGGTAATGTGAGGACAAGAGCATTGCAAAGCATGTGTTTAAGGGTTCGAAAGACAGACTCTTGTTTGGTTCCCCAGACAAAAGGCTGGTCCTTGTGCGTAAGAGAGGTATGTGGTACAACAATCTTTGAGAATCCTTCGATAAATCGTCGATAATATCCCGCTAGCCCGAGAAAGGAGCGGACTTCAGACGGGTTCTTAGGCGTAACCTAGCTCTTAACAGCTTCGATCTTCGCAGGATCGACGTGAATACCCTGACTATTTACAATGTGACCCAGAAACTGAACCTCCCCCAACCAAAATTCGCACTTGGAGAATTTGGCGTAGAGTTGGTTCCCCTGGAGTAACTCGAGAACCAAACGTAGATGTTGCGCGTATTCGGCTTTCGACTTGGAATAGATCAAGACATCGTCGATGAATACGATGACGAAACGGTCGAGGTATGGTTTACACACGCGATTCATCAGATCCATGAAAACTGCTGGTGCGTTGGTTAGGCCAAAAGGCATGACAACGAATTCGTAATGGCAGTATCGAGTACGAAACGCGGTTTTGGGTATATCATTCTCTTGTATACGCAGCTGATGGTATCCGGAACGTAGATCGATCTTCGAAAAGCACGTAGCGCCTTGTAGCTGATCAAACAAATCGTCGATTCGAGGCAGAGGATAGCGGTTCTTGATAGTCAACTTATTCAATTCCCGGTAGTCGATGCACATTCGGAACGACCCATCCTTCTTGATGTGTGCTAAACAAACTATAAAATATAAACTAAATTAGACTCTCTAAACTAGACACGAAAAGCTTTAAATTTATAACTAAGACTCTCTAAACCTAAACCACACAACCGGCAAGTGTACCGATCAATGTAGTATAACCTAGCAAATCCGAGTATCGAACCCAAAGACTCTATGTATTACGTAAACTAGACTCTAATAGACACTGACTGACGCGACTTAAACTTGTTTGATTGTTTGGGGGGGGGGGTTACTGAAAATCTAGGAAATCTATATTAACTAAATTAATTAACTAGACTTAGACTAAGACACGAACGGAAACTGAGGTTTGTATTCAGATGAGATTAAGGACTACCTAGACTCGAATCCAGTTTGGCTAAGAATGGACTTCTAATGGTATTAAAGTTGTATGGAGCCGGGATCGTAAGATACTAAACCTTAAGGTATTTCAATGCTAAGACTTCCCGACCCTTCTCAGGAAGAAACCTAGGAAACCCTACAAGGCTGTTATGAACACCGACTGTTAGACTTCCTCTCAGTCCTCTAACGATTCTAAAAGTGCCCTAATATGACTATCTACCTCTCAGCGCGATAATCTAAGGCAATTCTAGGTTCTAACTTGGTTTACTAGACACAAATGCAATTAGGGAAATAAGATCGACTTCTCTCAAAACCTATCTTAAATATATACTGCACTGCGACCTAATAACTAACTCGAGCCTCTCAGCGACAAGTTAAGCAGAACACTTGATTTTATTAAACTACCAAATATTACTTCTAAGGTTAATTGTGCACTTTTCACCTTAAAGGATCAAAGGTTTATTATGTGATATAGACACTCACCAAAACCTAAAACCCTAATATAATCCTATTATGTGATAAAGACCGTCACCAAGGATCATATGAAGTAACAAACAGTAATAAAACAATTGTCAAGTATGCATAAGCACCAAATCAGAAATTCTAGAACACGTTACTTTCAGAAATCAATCCATAAACGAACAATAATAAACCATTAAAAATCCAAACTTTAAATCAAACTATCATCTTGTCTAGGTAGTTAAAACAATTTAGCCAAGCATCTCAATAAACGAAAACAATGCAAAGATATCTAACAAAGAATTCATCATGACAAAGTTCTAAGAATATAATCGACAAAACAAGGGATTAGGAAACCCGATTGATTCTTCGATTCTTCAACTTCGACTTGTACCAATGATTCCCGTGCGTCAAGATCTCCGATTGCTCCAAAAGAATGCTCCAAAGTCGCCTCCAAGTCTCACAATTCGTAACTCCTCCTTAATGATAATGATCCTTCATTTAAATAGTAAACCCTAGTCACTAAACCAATAATTCGCGATCTGCTAACCCGTAGCGTAGCGCGACGGGTCTTCATTTTGTTCTCGCGCTACGAGAGTGACATGAAATTCAGATTTTTGTTTGTTAATTGCTGGCGTAGCGCGACTGGTACCTCTTCTATGCTAGCGCTACGCGAGTGATGATTTTTCACAGAATGATGCCTTTCAAGTCCAGCTTTATGTCTCCAAAAATCCCACAAATTATTCTAACTCTTTTTAGCTCCTTCCAATGCATACGATTTCAGCGTCAAGCTCGTTTCCACTCAATTTCCAGCCAATTATCGCATCAAGACCTGGAAAACCGAACTTTGATCAATAGTACGTAATTCTAAATAAAACTATACTAGAAATAACGAAAGAACGTACAAACTGTACACGATATAAGTATGTATTTTGCAATACATCAAACATCCCCACACTTACATTTTTTTCGTCCCCGAAAAAGAATTGTGCAACGGAATCAGAGATAATTCATTACTTGGATAAAAAATTATTTATATTTTATTAAAACCAATACTTGCGTTAGCTGCGATTGCGAATATACTGATCCTCTTAAACCCGAATCTAATCCTAAGCCCTTATCATGTAAATTTAATTTAAGTGCGGTCAATCCACCTAGGGTCTCACACTAGAATTTACGATCCATCTACTCCCACCTCAAGCTTATAGGACTAAAAGAATGATCACTGGATCAATTCCTAACCATTTTATATCAAAACCCAAGAGAGTAAACAATCAACTTTATTTTTTTCTTTCTTTTTTTTTTCTTTTTGCTTGTTTTTTTTTTCGCATTCGTGAGACTAGACGATGCTTTCCCTTAACCCAACGGTATTCCGACTGTAGAGTCGCTATCCCCAATCACAGATTACATAGGTCTCGGTACTTTTATTCGGCAAATCGATTTCACACATCCCAGAGGCAAACCGGCTGTAGAGTCGCTATCCCCAACTCGGAATACGTAGGCCTGTGCTACTATCATTTAGTTTCTAGCTCACTTTATTCTATTTTTTTCTATTTTTTTTCTCGCATGATCACAAACTCTAACAGTTTTAACTTATAACGGTGCCCCTTATACTATTATCGGCAGTTTTGATTTCCCATATTTCCCAGGCGAGAACCCACTAGCGGACCGACAATTTAAGGTATATTAGATCAAAGGGACTTAAAACCAAACCCGGGCCTATCCACATATCCCAAACTAGACGCAAGCTCGATTTATTACAATCTCATATTATTATTATTCAACCCAAGCAACAAATCACCTTTTCTATCATTTTCCGCTTAATTGCAAACTTCTTTTTTATTCGAAAGACATTTTCTATTTTTTAATTTTTTTTTTTTTGGATTTTCTCAAATTTTTTATTTTTTTTGTGTTTTTCATATTTAAAAGACTCAAATATTTACAAGTATCCCATCCCCACACTTAGAGATTGCATTGTCCCTAATGCAAGAACGAAAATACGACTCAACAACTACCTACGAATAGAAACTGCAAACGAAATAAATAAAATATACAACAACAACAAAAAGGGAAACGACTTAGCTGGTTAGGACAAAAGTCAGTGCCAGCCGTACGAATCTTGAATCCCCCGAACGATCGTATAGCATTCCATTCGCGATCGTTAACTAGTCTGCTTGGGTTTATCAATATAGCAAGTCCGAAATCACCCGAATGGCAATTGGGTACGGGTGGTACAATCTAAACCTGCACAATCAAAGCAAAACAAAACCCAACGCAGTACCGACTCTAAAAACTACTCAAAACTACTAATTTCGACTCATGGTACAAAAAAAACGACTCAATATACAAACTCTACAAACTACCGAAAATCCAACGAATAAATAAAATTTAACAAACTCTACAAAACCTCCCCACACTTGAACTTAATCAGGAGGTTTTTCTTTGATTTGAACCCTATCTAACCCGTTCAATTCCACCCGTTTCTCATAAACATATAAAAATTTAAAGGTGGAATTATAAAAGAATTTAAAAATTAGAAACGGGTCAGACCACCAGAATTTAAATTTACCTGGCATGAACCGGATGCGTGGCATGTAATGAGAAGATTGGTCTTGCTTAAAAGGCTCATTCCTCTCCTCCTTGTACCATCTTTTGACCCGCAACCAATCCCGGTTCTTTATTTTTCTTTTCCTTGCCTTCTCCCGTGGTTTTGATTTTTCAGTTTCATTTATTATAAGTACCACGGGCCAGCTGTGGTGTTCTTCCTCTTCCACCACTTGGTCTACTTCCTTGGGAAGATCCCCACACTTAATTTCTACCTCATCATCAAACATACTCTCCAAAGAATCACCTAATTCTAATTCCTCTTCAGTCACTTCTGTCTTCACTAACGACCTTTGATAAGCAGCCCACTCTTCTTCATCTTTTTCATCATCGGAGTCACTCCAGTAATTAATGATTGGAACCTGTGGAACCGGAGGTGGGACTTCAGCGTCCATTTTCGTCTCCGTGACTGAAGTGATCTCTTCATCTAACCAATCTTCATATGGCAGCTCTTTCCCCAGTTCTGGAAATGTTGGGATTAATTCCCCAGTAGAAAGCATGTAACCGAGATAATTACCGTCCGCATCATATGTATAGCCAGTCGTTGGCTGTTCTGGTTGGACTTTTTGCACTTGTTCCTCTTCTTCCAATCTCCTAGCCATGTCATCTACTGTACGTTTAAGATCTAATAGAGCAGACTGTTGATTTCTCATAATATTATCTTGCTCTGCTAGGATTTTCTGGGTATTGGCTTTTTGGGCAACTAATTGAACAAACAACTCCTCTAACCTGCCCCAAGCAGCAGCATCACCCCCATCATAGTTGCTACCAGAATATTGATCATAAGACTGACCCTCGTTATCTTGTGGCTGCTGATATGGATCATCGTAATAAGGCTGATTATCATAATAATTCAAAGAATACCCCTGTGAAAAATATGGTTGTGACTGCACAAAAGGGTTAGTGTAACATGGTGCAGAGGACCCCTCAAATTGTGGGCACTTAACAGTAAAATGAGGTCCTCCACAAATTTCACACATATTTACAAGAATCAACAAAAATAAAATACACAGAAAATTAGACTCCTATGACTCAATATACAAAAGCAAGTAGCACGTACGATGTCAATTAAGTCTATCAAAGCTAATGAACGCAATTACCAAGAGTCCCCGGCAGCGGCGCCAAAAACTTGATGTGTGCTAAACAAACTATAAAATATAAACTAAATTAGACTCTCTAAACTAGACACGAAAAGCTTTAAATTTATAACTAAGACTCTCTAAACCTAAACCACACAACCGGCAAGTGTACCGATCAATGTAGTATAACCTAGCAAGTCCGAGTATCGAACCCAAAGACTCTATGTATTACGTAAACTAGACTCTAATAGACACTGACTGACACGACTTAAACTTGTTTGATTGTTTTGGGGGGGGGGGTTACTGAAAATCTAGGAAATCTATATTAACTAAATTAATTAACTAGACTTAGACTAAGACACGAACGGAAACTGAGGTTTGTATTCATATGAGATTAAGGACTACCTAGACTCGAATCCAGTTTGGCTAAGAATGGACTTCTAATGGTATTAAAGTTGTATGGAGCCGGGATCGTAAGATACTAAACCTTAAGGTATTTCAATGCTAAGACTTCCCGACCCTTCTCAGGAAGAAACCTAGGAAACCCTACAAGGCTGTTATGAACACCGACTGTTAGACTTCCTCTCAGTCCTCTAACGATTCTAAAAGTGCCCTAATATGACTATCTACCTCTCAGCGCGATAATCTAAGGCAATTCTAGGTTCTAACTTGGTTTACTAGACACAAATGCAATTAGGGAAATAAGATCGACTTCTCTCAAAACCTATCTTAAATATATACTGCACTGCGACCTAATAACTAACTCGAGCCTCTCAGCGACAAGTTAAGCAGAACACTTGATTTTATTAAACTACCAAATATTACTTCTAAGGTTAATTGTGCACTTTTCACCTTAAAGGATCAAAGGTTTATTATGTGATATAGACACTCACCAAAACCTAAAACCCTAATATAATCCTATTATGTGATAAAGACCGTCACCAAGGATCATATGAAGTAACAAACAGTAATAAAACAATTGTCAAGTATGCATAAGCACCAAATCAGAAATTCTAGAACACGTTACTTTCAGAAATCAATCCATAAACGAACAATAATAAACCATTAAAAATCCAAACTTTAAATCAAACTATCATCTTGTCTAGGTAGTTAAAACAATTTAGCCAAGCATCTCAATAAACGAAAACAATGCAAAGATATCTAACAAAGAATTCATCATGACAAAGTTCTAAGAATATAATCGACAAAACAAGGGATTAGGAAACCCGATTGATTCTTCGATTCTTCAACTTCGACTTGTACCAATGATTCCCGTGCGTCAAGATCTCCGATTGCTCCAAAAGAATGCTCCAAAGTCGCCTCCAAGTCTCACAATTCGTAACTCCTCCTTAATGATAATGATCCTTCATTTAAATAGTAAACCCTAGTCACTAAACCAATAATTCGCGATCTGCTAACCCGTAGCGTAGCGCGACGGGTCTTCATTTTGTTCTCGCGCTACGCGAGTGACATGAAATTCAGATTTTTGTTTGTTAATTGCTGGCGTAGCGCGACTGGTACCTCTTCTATGCTAGCGCTACGCGAGTGATGATTTTTCACAGAATGATGCCTTTCAAGTCCAGCTTTATGTCTCCAAAAATCCCACAAATTATTCTAACTCTTTTTAGCTCCTTCCAATGCATACGTTTTCAGCGTCAAGCTCGTTTCCACTCAATTTCCAGCCAATTATCGCATCAAGACCTGGAAAACCGAACTTTGATCAATAGTACGTAATTCTAAATAAAACTATACTAGAAATAACGAAAGAACGTACAAACTGTACACGATATAAGTATGTATTTTGCAATACATCACTTCTTTTTTACGAAAAGGACTGGTGCGCCCCAAGGAGAGGTGCTCGGGCGAATGAAGCCTTTTTCAAGCAATTCCTGGAGTTGGGTTGAGAGTTCGCGCATTTCGGACGGCGCGAGTCGATAAGGAGCTTTGGCAATAGGATTTGCTCCTGGAATGAGGTCAATACGAAAGTCGATATCACGACTTGGCGGTAGTCCGGGAAGGTCCTCTGGAAAGACGTTAGGAAATTCTCGAACCACAGGTACGTCTTTCACTTCCTTCTTCTCTTTCTTTTCCTTCTCCGCTGCCACAACGTTAGCCAAGAAAGCCCTGTATTCCTTGCGGAGATACTTGCTAGCTTGGAGACATGACATAAGTTTGAGACCCTTCGAAGTAGTATCACCATAAACGTGCAATGAATCACCGTTTGTGAGCGAAAAACGAATCATCTTATCGAAGCACACAACTTCGGCATGGTTTTCTCGAAGAAAGTCCATGCCTACTATGACGTCGAAGCTTCCGAGTTGCATCGGAATGAGATCAATTGGGAAGATGTGATTGTTGAGCTCAAGAGTACAATTACGGATAACGGAATTGACAGCGACGGTTCTTCCGGTAGCGACTTCAACATCAAATGCAGAGGAGAGTTGGGAACGTTTACGACTAAGGAGTTTCTCAAATTCGAGCGACACAAAGCAATTATCGGCTCCAGTATCAAACAAACATGAAGCATAAATACCATTCACAAGGAATGTACCATTGACCACGTTGTTGTCGGCCTGGGCTTGACGCACGTTAAGATTGAAAGTTCTGGCGCGTGCGGCCTGTTGTTGCTGTTGCTGCTGTTGTTGCTGCTGTTGCGCTTCTTGTTTCACCACCCTGTTCGGGCACATGTTGGCGAAATGATTCGGGTCGCCACCTGAGAAACAGGCTCTGGCTTTGACTGCGGGTGCCAGAGGAGCTTGTTGACCCTGTGGGGCGGCGAGTAGAGCTTGATTGGCAGGAGCTTGGCGAATACGACAGTTGGCAGTAAAGTGGCCGTATACGTTGCAGTGAGCACAAAAGCGGCATTGAATAGCAGTCGGGTGATGATAGGTGCAAGTAGGGCAAAGCGAGTGCGGCCCAGTATATGCACGCTTCGCAGGCGGTGCATTGGCCACAGGCGCCGCTACTTGACGTTGTTGAGCTGGTACAGCTTGAATCGGTGCAGCAGTAATCACACAGTTCTTGTTGGTGGAGCTGTTCTTTCTCTTGTTCTTTCTCTTGTTGCTTGACGAGGTGGGTTCAGCAGTTGGTGCGGTAACGGTAGCTTGATGCAGATGCTTGGAGGTCTTATCCCATACCCCAGCCTTAACCCTTTTGTCGTTGATTTCAGCGGCTAGCAGATAGGTTTCCTCGATCGTGGTAGTCTTAGCCGCTTGCACGAAATCAGCAACGCAGTCGGGCAAAGCTCGGATGTACTTCTTGATGGTTATATCGGGAGTCTTGACCTGGTCGGGACAGATAATGCTGAGCTGTTTGAAGCGAGCAGTAAGACCAGCATTGTCTCCATCCTTCTGATGTATGTGCCAAAATTCATCTTCAAGCTTTTGACGTTCGTGAGGAGGGCAGAATTCCTCTAGCATGACCTCCTTGAGCTCATCCCATGACAACCCGTAGGCTGCGTCATTCCCTCGCTTGTTCCTCTCGGCCGTCCACCAGTCTAGAGCACAGGACTGGAAGACGCCGGTAGTGTTCAGAGTTCGAAGGTCATCAGGGCAACCACTTTGTCGCAGAGTAACCTCGATAGAGTCAAACCAGTGGAATAGTGCAGTAGGACCTCCTTCGCCTGTGAATTCTTTTGGCCCACACGACTTGAATTGCTTGAAACTGAAAGGTCTCGTGACAGCTTTAGGACCTTCAGTCCTTGATTCCTCGGATGATTTGCTGGCGTTCTCGTAGGCATCGCTCATGGCTTTTGCCACACTTTTCGCGATAATAGAGGCAAGACGTCTGTCCCTCTTTTCCTGACGCGTGAGTGTATGACGAGATCCAGACGACATTGTCTGCAATAGACATCGCCACGGAACTCAACACGTGTATACGAATCTCACCTCACACGTCTACTACTACTAAAGCTCAGTAACACGTACCATGTAAACGCATATAGTCACAAATTCACATAATTACACAAATCACGTAATCACATAGAGCACATAGTCACAACATTCCTAAACACGTAAGCACAATAGCAAGAAACACATACGCCTTAGTCACTAGGGGCTTTCAGAAAACAGAAACCTAGTATTCAGAGTTTTCGAGTGTTCGAACGTAGTGGAGTGCGAGCGCTTCGTTAATGATATGTTGTGTGGGTAGCCAAGGCCAAAAACATTAGATTGAAATCGGTAATACCTCAAAACGTTAACAAATAAGCAATAACCACGTAATTCACATAAAAGCGACGAAAACTTGAAACACATAAAATCGAGAATAGATTGTCTGCGGCTAGTAGACTTCGACTAACCAAGGTGGTTCGACTGTTCACAAGGATCCTGCGTGCACAATTACCTTCAGGACTATGCCTTTGCCTCGATTCTTGGGCGTTGGCGCAATTCCATTTGGTTATATTGTGTCTTTAGATCGTTAGAGTCCATCGAAACTTTGGTGGGAGTTTTGTATAAAAGCAGGACAAGTCGTCAAGGTTAGGGTTTCACCCCTATCTTACAACTTCGTCCTTGTTCTTAATAAAATTGAGGAGATTATTCATCAAAATATGGATTTCACTCCTAATTTGGTATGATTCTCCTCGTTTGTAGCTAAAATGCAAGCTGAATAGGCAACTTTAGTCGAGAGTTTGCGGTTTTCACACCTATTCTCGGCCTCATTACCCGTTCATAATTTGAAAATTCGAGTGCAGTGATAGAGTAAGTAAATGAAAATAGTGAGGAATAAGCTCGTATACTATCTAGTAGGGATGTACTCGAGTCGGTCTGCTGGTTCCTGACTATAGACTAGGTCTCTAAGACTTCGACCCGGACTAGGTCGAGTCTTGCCTAATTCCCTATAGTTATGGCTCTGATACCAATCTGTCACACCCCAACCGATGGCGGAATCATCGGGGCGCGGCACTGAGCAAAACAGATTGTCCAGAAGTTTCCATAACAACTATCATTACCATTTAATTAAATAATACGTCCCATACCGTATCTCAAACAGTTAAATAGTTATTACAGGCAAAGCATCAAGACAAATATTCTGTTCCGACAACTCAGATTTAAACATGACAAATTTATTCGTTGGTTTCTAGGACTCCAGTTACTAGCTTCAAGTTCATCACAGCACAAAGAGCATAAAAGCAACCTAAGCACCTGTCACATACGTTAAAATAAAGTCAATACATAAAATGTAAAGGTGAGCATACAAGTTTGATAATAGCATATAGAGTTTGAATTCGTTTACGCATAACCAGCACGTACACATAGTGAAATGAAGCACGTTAGTTATCGACAAAGATCCGTCGATACCAATGACTGCGGATTGACTGCCCGAGGCAGTTCGCAATACATGATTACCACCGTAATCCATGCAAGTAAAAGATCCTTAACAACCCCCGTGGGAACGGGTGCTGAGTCCAAACTATAGTACTATCGTTGCTAAGGCAGGTAGACAGCATTCCATGTGTAAACATAACAAACAAGCATTCATAAGCCACGTATATCATGCATTAATGGTTTAGCATTAAAATAGCTTGAGTAGTGTGATAGTTGTAGTTTGAATATTCGTAACGTATGTAACACCCAAAAGTGCTAAAAGCAAAAAGGGTTCGAGTATACTCACAGCGATTATGGATTGAAGGGAGCGCTTTTCAGCGAGTACGGTTAGCCTGAATAGATTCGATAACGTAACGATAAGTGGCGTGTAAGAACAGTACGAAATGAGAGCGGGTAGGATAGCTGATCGTGCGGATCAACTATCAGTGCGAGTAAACTATCCGTGCGAGTGGTGATCCACCCGGATAAACTATCCGTGCGAGTAACTATCCGTGCGGATGGTAATCCGTGCGGATGGTGATCCATCCGGATAAACTATCCGTGCGAGTAACTATCCGTGCGGATGGTAATCCGTGCGGATGTAATCCGCCCGGATTTGTTACTCGTGCGGATTGTTTATTCGCGCGGACAAGTAGTCCGTGTTGATTACTATTCGAGTGGATTGTTTCTTCCTAAGGATGTGTTTGTGTATGATGGCTTGTGCTTTGAAGTTTTCGTTGTAGCATTTAGAAAACATTTAAGTATCTCTACCTTTCAAGCCGGTCGCGCGGACAACAATCCGTTCGGATTGGTGATCCGTGCGGACGCGTCTCTGAGGCTGAGTCACTTGGTAAATTTTGTGGAATCCGTCCGGATGGTAATCCGTGCGGATAATGGTAATCCGTCCGGATAGTTGTTTCGTGCGGACAGACAATCCGTGCGGACAGACAATCCGTCCGGATAGTCTGTCCGTGCAGATGCACTTTGTTTGAACTTATTCAAGGTCCTAGTATCTCATGATCTGAAGAGTAATCCATTCAGAAGTCGTCCGTCCGGATTGTTCATTCGTCGATACTCAAACCTTGCTTTGAAAGTGGGTCCCAAGTGTAGTTCGTCCGGATGGCAACCCGTCCAGATCGTCTGTCCGTGCGGACAACTTGTCCGTGCGGATAACTTCCTCGTCCTGGTTGTTCCGTCTGGCTACCTTGGTCGCCTTTGTCGTTCTATCGAGACGTTCTGACTTCGTGGCAACCAATTGGAATCGCGTTCTTACCCGAGTGACCAAACCGGCTAGGAATCACCCTAACTCGGCCTGTCGGCGGTTTAGAGCGGTCATTCCGGTTTGACCCGACGTCATGTGTCTTGTGGGTAGAATCCAGATCTAGGACTAGTGCATCACTATTATTGAGTAGAAGACTAGAACCTATCAGATTCGTACCGATTTTAAGGGTAAAAGAAGGAGAAAACTTGAGTTTATTTCTTTCAACTCTTTTATCCTTTGAAAAGTTTGGATTTAGGTGATATCTTATGGAAATCGTTCAGATCTGAGTTATTCTTGGTGGAATGAGGTCACACTTTGAAGTTCATGAGAACTTCATGATGACGTCACCTGAGAACACCTCAAATCTTGATGATTTCACGGTTAAAAGTTGAGATTTGAAAGATAGAAAGGTGTAGAATTGTGTAGCGATCAAGAATGTACAAGAATTAGAGCAAGATCTTACCTGGATTGAGAGAAATCTGAGAAAAGGTGAAGAATGCATGTGGTTCGGACGTCACTTGCCAAAAGTGGAAAGTTTGGAGAGTGACCCGTGTATTTATAGGATGCCAAAAGGGGAAAGGGTAATCCGTGCGGATAGCACGTAACCCGGATTGGTTATCCGTCCGGATTGGTAATCCGTGCGGATTGACTGTCCGTCCGGATGACGCTAGAATGGTGCGTTCGGTGCGACGATTCTTCGACGTTTCGGTTTAGATTGCGAACGGTTCGATAGGGTTTCCTATTCAAATTACTTTTAGTCCCAACTACTTCGTATATGACATGGTTTGATCGGGATTCGGGTTCGATTGTATTCGAGTTAGACTTCGAGTTTCGATTGAGTTCGCTTGATTATCTCAACATAACATAAAATAAACATAGCTTGATTCTTGGTTGATTAACTTTATCGAACAGGTAACACGTAAGGCACACACACACGTATAAACAACAAGTAAAATACACAGTTCGAGTTGCGGTTCGATGTCGATTCAATTAACATAGCTTGATTCTTGGTTGATTAACTTTATCGCATTGTTACTTCCTATAGTTCACAGTTACGAGGCGATTGAAATATGGTTAACATGATTCGATTATTGCAATGTACGACACTTACTCTACATAATATAATTAAAATAAAGACATTTCTACGAGTCAAGGCGCGCGAAATCGGTCGTTGACTTTGACCTTGACTTTGACTTTCACTCGTGAAAACACGGGGTGTTACATCAAGACAATTGAAAAAGCACGAGGAAAACTATACGAATCACGACTTAGAATTAGGAGCCATAATTTTTTCCCTTAAGATTTGGAGACATTATCTGTATGGTAGTAAGTTTACTGTCTATACAGATCATAAAAGTTTAAGGTACATATTTGGGCAAAAATAATTAAACATGAGACAAAGGAGATGGATGGAAATCCTAAGTGACTACGATTGTGGTATTCAATATCACGAAGGAAAAGCAAACGTAGTTGCTGATGCCTTAAGTCGTAAGTATCATGAGAAACAACGACGGGTTCGTGCTCTTAGATTAAGTCTACAATTAGACTTAATGGAACAATTGAAAAGCACTCAGGAAACAGCAATCAAGGATGATGCTGAAGGAATGAAAGGAAGAATAAAAGAATTAGAGCAAGGAAGTGATGGAATTTGGAGATTCCATAAGAAAAGAATTTGGGTACCTAAGCAAGGTGAATTAAGAAATAAGATTTTAGAAGAAGCTCATAAATCTAGGTATACCATGCATCCAGGAAACAACAAGATGTACCAAGATTTAAGAAATAACTTATGGTGGATAGGTATGAAAAAGGACATAGCTAGATATGTTTCTAAATGTCTTACTTGTTCCCAAGTTAAGGCAGAACACCAGAAACCCGCAGGCCTATTACAACAACTAGAAATGCCTGTATGGAAATGGGAACTCATAACAATGGATTTTGTTACTAAGTTACCAAAAACCAGAAACGGTAATGATGCGATTTGGGTAATCGTGGATCGATTAACCAAATCAGCTCACTTTCTACCCATGAAGGAAACCTTTAGCATGGAAAGGTTGGCGAAATTATACGTAGACGAAGTAGTATCCTTACATGGAGTTCCACTCTCCATTGTATCAGATAGGGATAGTCGTTTCACTTCCCATTTCTGGAAAAGTTTCCAGGAAGCAATGGGAACCCAACTAAATTTAAGTACTGCATATCATCCTCAAACAGACGGACAAAGTGAAAGGACGATCCAAACTTTGGAAGACATGCTTAGGGCATGTGTGATAGATTTTGGTAGGAACTGGGACAACCATTTACCTTTAATGGAATTCTCCTATAACTATAGTTATCATTCAAGCATCTAAGCTGCCCCATTTGAAGCGCTGTACGGGCGAAAATGTAGAACTCCCGTTTGTTGGGCAGAAATAGGAGAAAGTCAATTGTCAGGTCCCGAGATTGTGCAAGAAACTACCGACAAGATCACTCAAATCAAGGAAAGGTTGAAGACGGCTCGAGATCGCCAGAAAAGCTATGCAGACAATAGACGCAAACCACTTAAGTTTCAAGTTGGAGATAAAGTACTATTAAAAGTATCTCCTTGGAAAGGAGTAGTCCGGTTTGGAAAGAAAGGAAAGCTAAGTCCAAGATACGTAGGACCATTCCAAGTGATCCAACGTATAGGACCAGTTGCTTATCGTTTACAACTACCAGAAGAGTTAGCAGGAGTACATGATGTATTCCATGTATCCAATCTCAAGAAATGTTTATCAGACGAATCACCGGTAGTACCTCTCCAAGACATAGAGGTAAATGAGAAATTGAAGTTCGTTGAGAAACCACTTCAAATCGAAGATCGAAAGATCAAGTTTCTCAAGCACAAAAGATTGGTGCTAGTCAAAGTCAAATGGGATTCCAGAAGAGGACCCGAATACAATTGGGAGCTGGAATCGGAAATGAAGCGAAAGTATCCTTACTTATTCCAGTAAATCTCGAGGACAAGATTTTAAATAAGGTGGGGAGGATGCAAGGACTCTCAAAATTGTCCTAAAACGACCCGTAAGTATAAACCTGGACCCCTGAAATCATACTGTGCATAAAAAACCAAGAAATCAGGATTTATGGTCTTCTCGCGGGGCGCGTAAAGGTTAAGCATACCTTACGCGGGCCGCGTCAAACATGGGTTGACTGGATAAGTATTCCGGATCCACGTATAACCCATCTGGCAACCCTACGCATGACCATGCAAACCTATACGTAGACTAGGTGGCCACGCGGGCCGCGTAAGGGTGAGCTTATGGCTCACGCGGGCCGCGAGAGCCCCATATTTCAGCTATAAATAGCTTGTCACAGGAGCTTTCATCTGGTGTCGAAATCACTTTACAAAAACGAAGTTAGGCTGCTCCAAAGTGGAAATTACTTTCAATTTTAGTGAGGTACTGCTCCGATACCGGGTATTAACTCGATCGCTGCTACGATTCAATGTCCGATCGATTGAAACTATCCAATGGATGTTTAAGTGCTGCCCACATTAGGGGTATGCTTTGTCATTTGTCATGAATTCGATGGATGTTTAAGTATCGCACTTTGTCATTCATTGTGAGGGTTTAATCTCATGAGTTATCGTAAATGCTGTATTAGTTACTAACCTAGTTCGTGTGCTTGTTGTTTAAATTTAGGTTAAAAGGCTAATCAGTAGGCTAAGCTCTGTCCACTTAAATCTGCAATGTGAGTCATTCTCTTTTTATTAAATTGCTTTCCAAAACCCTATTTATTTCAAAGTTATAATTACAGGGATTAAGTCTTTGTAATCTCCAATTTACAGCCGGTATGTGGGGTTTTGTATACAATACTTGATAACCGTCACCATTGGACAACGAGTTAGCCAAGGGGTGATATGACCATAATCACAGACACCATTGGACAACGAGATAGCCAATAGGTGGTCGAGTGATAAATACCGTGGGTAGATGGTTGATATAGAAACATTGTAATCGCTCTTAATACTGTAAATTATAACAATGTGTCGTAAAAAGAATGATTCACCAGTATTTCCCCGCTGACAAAATATTTTTCAAACATGTTTCAGGTGATCTGTTGTGATCCAGGAAAAGTGCCGCAAAGCACTACAAGCTTAAGGAAGTGGCTCAATATAAATAAAGAAACATGTTTGTAAAATAAGATTTCCCAGTGAAATCATCTTATTGTAAACTACCGGGGTTTTATCCCGAATTATGAAATAAAATAATCGGGAAATTTTCAGTTTTAAAAGATCCTGATAAAATCTTCCACTGTCGCATAAATTAAATACCACGGGTTCCTGTCCCGCGACTCCTGACCGGGTCAAACCGGGGCTGGGGCCGTGACACCAAACATGTAGCGTGACACACCCGTAATTGTTTGCGCGTTTTGAACGAACTCGTTTTATATAACAGACACACAAGTGATATTGTAACGGGTTCATAACCTTGGGCTTAGCCCTACACTATATAAACATATTAACCCTCACATCCCCTCATCTTTAAAAAAAAAACAAAAAAAAAAACATAGCTACCTTAAAAACAAAACAACAGCCGCACACTCTCCCTCTCGTTTTGATTCCGACGACCGGAGTAGAATTCCGGCGACCACAGCACACCCAAACCTCTTCCTTGGTTATGCCTGTCACCCCCCCGTACTCTCCTCCTCCTCCGACGAGACACCAACATAACCCCTCAATCTCCTCTTCTCCTGTTCATCTTTAATCACCACACAAACACCTCCATTAACCCTTGAGTTAACGACCGGCCACCACCAGATGGTGGTGACTCGTTGTGGTGACAGAGAAAGAGAAGAGAGTGAGAGTGAAGCAGAGAGAGAAAGAAGACCACGCCGGTGACAGACGACGACAACAGTCGCCGGAGCTCCGACTCAGGCCTACGACGGTGGCAGCAAACACCCTTTTCTTTTCGTCGGCTCGTCTCGCGGTCAGTAAATGTTCTTGTATTTCTTGAAATTGTGCACAAATTGATTAACCGTGTTGGTGAAAATGTTTGGTTGAATATTAATACAAGTCTGATGTTTATGATGATATGGTGTTATCAGTGGTTTCATAACAATTTGCTATACGTTTGATTGACACATTTAGATTTAGTTTGGTATAAGTTGATTATCTAATGATTTTAGTCGGATGTTTACTGTTAACTGTTTAGATGTGCTTAAAACTGGAGAAATGTTGAAAATATTAATCGTAAAAACTGTTCTGAGTCTTTTACAGAGAATGTTTTAGAGTAATTGTGATTCAAGATGATTTATGTTGAGTTTTCATGAAACTGTACAACTATATGTGCATAGGGTACAACTCATATGAATGATTAGGTGATATGGTTTTTAATAATGGTCTCGTGACAATCTACTATGTGTTCGGTTGACTTATTTGGATTTTAGTTTTATAAGTTATAATTAATCAGCTAATTTTAGGACGGGTGCTTATTGTTAACTTTTCGAGTGTTTAAAAAGTTGTGGTTGAGCTAGAATGGAAAATCTTGTTGTTATGGCATAAAAAGGGTAGGCTCTCTAGTATGTTGATGTAGATCATAACCGTGATTGAATTATTAGTGTTCGCAAAAAGTGGTGTATGTTTATAGGAGATGCTTATGGTGATAAAATTTGCTATAATTTGCCGTACACTTGATATGGGTGATTTAACCGTTTAGGAGCTGCACATTGGTCCGATTTATTTGATTCGGAGTTGTATAAATATGTGATAAAATATGATAGAAATTAAAGATAAATTGATGTAAACTATTTGATTAAACCCGGGCCGCACACTTGAACCTTAGAGTATACGTTAACTGAACCATACACACTTCGGTGGGCCGCACACCTTGATTTAATGGATTGATTTGATACACTCATATGCTTGAACTATATATTAGACAGCACACTCATGGTTAAACCGTACACTTGCGTATTGGGCCACTTAGCTTGATGGGCCGCACACTATTAATACACTTGGACTGTTCATGTTACTTGTACACTACTTGACGAATACGTGTTAGACACGTGTAGCTTATACGTGATTTCTTGTTTACCATCCTAATTAGTGATGATCATAATAGGATGTGGTTGACCAACCTAACACAAGTAGTTTAACATACCGAGCAAATCAAAGGTGAGTTCATTTCTCTTGAGCATGCGTCCCGGTGGTTGGGACAGTCATTAGGTATCCCTGAGAGGGATAGGTTTTGGGTAAATCAATTGGGTATTCCTGAGAGGAAAACATCTTGGGTAAAATCGGGAATGTTGGACAATACACTCATCCTATCACCATTAAAGTCCCTCCTTGTTGTTTGTTACCTGAGAGGTAACGGAGTATTAGTTGGTAGCGCTATCTAGGTTTGGCACCCTCACCCCGTACCTGAGAGGACGGGTGTGAACTAATGACTCAGTCATGCCCAATGCTTTGATAGGAGCATTGGGGAAAGGGCAAAATAAATCTGGAGCCGTCTTGTATTCGAGGTATTATCAACATTGTAATCAATGAAAGGAACTAAACAACTTGGTAACTAACGTTTTCGTAAAACTATGAACTCACCATCGTTGTCTGATACACATGTGTGCATTCTCGCAGGTTATTGATACGTGTGGATGTGGAACTTGCTGTCTGGGATGCTGGAGTGGTCATGGGTCGAGGAACATGGAAACTTGAAACGAGAGTAGCTGATTTCATACACTTGGGTTTTAGTTAAACTTGTATTATGCTTCCGCTAAACACAACGAGTTATAAATAATGTTTTGTAACACTTTATCTTAATGAATGAAAGTTTTTATTAGAAATCTTGTTATGAGTTCAATGTGATTAGTGGCTAGATCCTGGTACGTCACACGTCCCGTGGTATTCCCGCATGTGGTATTTTGGGGGTGTGACAGTTTGGTATCAGAGCCACTGGTTATAGTGAACTTGGTTTTAAACGTTTTTTTTTGTAAAACCATACTATAACCGAAAAGTTCTGAATACGTGAATACGACCATGACACTCAGCTCCAGATTGCAAGGTTTGTCTTTCTCACTTGTTGCATACATTACATGACTAGTACACATTTGTTTATGACGTAACATACGAACACACACTCGTCACTATAGCATGATGGCATGGATTACTTGCTTACTTTATGATGCGTTGATAGTATTCCATAATCCTTGGAAATTTGTGATCTTATTACTTTGACAACCTCCGTTTGACATCTGTGTAGAGGAACCATTTGACATGAGTTAGGAGGAACTGAGATGAGCATGCAAATCACAATATTGTTGTGGGTGAACACATAATAATAATGTGGGGTGCATGTGAGTCCCAGCGAGGCTTAACAAGTGAAAAGGGGTTCTATTCCGCTATTCGATCAATGAGAAGCGTAACAAATCTATAGGAGTCATAGCAGTGATTGTCTCCTACTTGAACGTGATCTTTTCACTCCTCTCTGAATTCTTACGAATCTTGATGCTATCGAGTATTTCCTGGACACCCACCTGAACGCCTAGCGAACTGTGTAGAATGTTAGGTGCTAGTACGAACATCCCTGAGTTGGATGTCACAGCGTCGAATGATTGGTCGATACCTTTCTCACTTCTCTTCGTTTGCTGGGACTCACTGTATTGACGTCTTAGATCCTGAAGTGCGATCACTTCTGCACCACTCTCATAACATACCATGTATTACTCAATTAACTTGCTGGATCGATGGACAAGAGGATGAGTGTAGTACTTTACCGGTCCCAGTATTTGGACAACCCTGATTACCGGCAACGAACACCAGCGAATTGACTTCAATCGAATCCTTAACTCTAGTCAGCGACTTATGGGGGTCAACTCTTACAAATCAACCGGGACATGAACGATGACAATGGACTATTGAGTGGAATGTGTAACTTCCCATGCAGTGAGTAGTGCTTTAGTACGTGACACGGAATGCGAAAGATGTACTCTGTCGGTGAAAGATTGTAGGGTTCCGTTTCAAGCAACTACATTAGAGGCAACAGTCATGGCAACATCAAGGTACCCATAATCGTAGCCTACTGTATGGAAATGAAGGTGCCTACGACATGGATTTGCTACTAGAAATTCTCGTAACAAAAGCAATAACACCGGAAATGATGCTCAGGGAAGGGCATTTAGGATTGGCGTGGGCGACGCCAGGATTATTGCAACACGGTGGCCTGCACGTTCTTGGTAACTAATCGCTTCGTCTCTGTTCTGTTTAACCCGGATGCTTCTTGAAACCGAACCTGTGGTGGAATCGGCTGAAGGCAAGACAATTGAAGCATCGTAGGTTTGTTAGGATGCAAACTCGACCTTGTGGGATAAGTGTTCGACCTCGACCTTCCTTCTGCTATCCTTGACAGTCTCGATGCAGGAGTTAGTATGGATTGGTTATCCAGATGTTGCACAGATATACCTTGTGAGGAGTAGACTTTGCGTATCCCTCTCCTCGGTGGGGAATCGTTATCAGTTCTAAAGCGTCAGAGTGGCGTAAAGGTTAGCATCATTTCAGCAATGGAAGCCCAGAAGTGTCTACGGAGGGATTACCCCACGAGATTAGCAACCGTTACCAATGTTAGGATCCGCCAATTGTTCGTGATTCCTCTCAGTGTGCTATTCGAGGAACTTTCAAGTTTACTCCTACAACTGGTTAGGAGGAATCTCAGTTCGATCTCACGACCAAGAAACAGCCCTGATTACTCGTACTTCTTACCGTCTTACATCAGGAGGGTTGCAAGAACTGTCTAATCAACTTCAGGAAACTACGGGATGGGAGTTTTACAGATCTAGCTCCTCGTTTTGGGGAAACGCGCTCTATTGCGGAAACGAAGGACGAGTCCTTTCGTACGTGTACAGACTACCACAAGGTGGCTATCATAGACCGTCACCCCCTGTCTCGCATCGACGACCTGCTTGACCCGTTGCAATAAACAAAATTCTATCCGGAAACTGACTTAAGGCCGGACTGTCATCTGATGGAAGACCATGGGGAGGATGATTCCTAACATGGCGATACAGATCCAGTATGGCCACTACGATTTTCTGTTCAAGTTATTTAAGATATCCAACACACCAGCAGCCTCAGGGATCACATGAGTAGTATACGTCAACCTCGTTTCGCCAGATTCGTCGACCGCATTTATCTGTGATGTTTAGAATCACTACCAGGGGAAAGGAACACCATGAACGACACCTGTATTTTGTCCTAGAGCTCCTAGGGGAGGAGCAACTCCACGCGAAGTCTACCTAAGTGTGACTTCAGGGTTTGGGAGGTACACTTTCTTGGTCACATAGTCAACGAAGTGGGGATACATGCAGATCTCGCTAAAGATCCATTTCATTAGATATTGATCGCACCAAATAGTCCATCGGGGATACAGTAATTTCTTGGTCTAGCTAGATATTATCGTAGATTCATCACAGGATTTTCGAGGATTTCGCAGCTTTAATCTCTTTAGCACAGCAGGGTGCTGTGTATTCGTGGGAGACAAACAGGAGAACGTCTTTTCAGCTTTTGAAACCCAACACTACAATGCACTGAGCATCGTCTTTACCCGAGGGTACGGGTGATTTAGTGGTATACCATGATGGTTCGAATCAGAGTCCCAGTTACACGCCGATGCAACACGAGATGGTGATGGCTTACATAGTGGAGTTACAAGAAGAATGGCATGAGTCACAACCTGCGGTGGAAGCCATGGTCTTTGGATTTAAGTTGGAGGCATTACTTGGACGGTACCAAATGCACTACTTAGACCGATCACAAGGGCCTCCCGTGTACCCTTGTCTCGAAAGAGCTAAACACATGGTGACATCGCTGGATGGAACCTTTGAATAATTTCGACTATGAAACCTAGACATGTGCGAGCCTCGCAGCACACTATCGACTCTAACCTACCTGATCAGACTCGCTCCGTTCAAACTGAAGAACTGAAAGAAGATATTTTTCAAGATTAACCAGAAACACCCATTTGGAAATGAGAACAGACTACCGCGGATTTTGTCACTGGACTACCTAAAACCCAGAATGGAAACAATATCACCTGGGTGATCGTAGATTGTCTCATGTAACCAGTACACCCTCTTGCAATTAAGGAAACTGACGAGTTTTCGCAGCTTGTGAATAATCCTCTGAGAGAGACGGTTTGTAGGCACGGGGTGCCAACTCCTGTTACATCTGGTTTTGATCTATACCTGATTTATGACAGGCACTACACAACAATCTTGGCTCACGTCTAGACATGAGCATTATTGATCACCATAGGACAAATGGTCAGAGTAAACGAACCCCCCCGACACTCGAAGACATGCTGCGAGCATGTGTGTGATTAACTTAGTAAAAATTGGAAGGACACATACCTTTGGCTGAGTTCTATTGTAGCAGTTATCATTCTAGTATTCAGACAGCTATGTTTGGGGCATTGTATGGATGATAATGCCAATCTTCTTGTTGGGCTAAGGTGAGTGACAACCTAATCACAGGTCCAGGACTTGTACTCGAAACTCTTGGGAAGATTGCTTAGATTGAAAATCGCGTGACGATAACGCGTGACCGCCAGGAAAACCGATAAGCTTAGGAGACGCTGGGAGTTCACTGCAGGCGAACGTGTCATAATTGAAAGTCTCACCCTGGGAGGGTGCGGTGCGGTTTGGGAAACGCGGTAAGCTTAATCCGCGCTATGTTGGGCAATTCAAAATTCTGGAACGTATTAGGCAAAGTGGCGTACAAGCTCGAGTTACCTGTCGAGTTAGGTAACGTTCAGGATGTTTTTCATGTTTCGCAACTAAAGAAGTGTTTGTCCAATGAAACACTTGATGTACCACTCCAAGAACTGAAAATCGACGAAAAATTGCAGTTTGTCGAAGAACCCATCGGAATCGTGGATCGGGAAGTTAAGGTTCGTAAGCATAGTCGTATTCCAATCGTGAGAATTCGTTGGAACTCAAGACGTGGACCGGAGTTCACGTGGGAACGCGAGGATCTGATGAAGCTCAAGAATCCTCACTTATTCCCAACTGACCAATCTAAATCTGATGCAACTGGCGAATTTCGGGGCGAAATTCCCTTTCAAGTTGGGGATGATGTGGCACCTGAGGAAGATCCGCACTGATTTAACATTTCACCGTTTTGGATTGCTTGTCAAATTTCAGAACGAAATTTCTTTCAAGTTGGGGATGATGTGACAACCCGTGGATCCCGATAATTATATTGTTATTATCATTATTATTATTAATATAATCAATAAAAATAATTGCGACTGGAGGATCATACCATTTAACCAAATGTCAGGACTCTCAAAATTGTCCTAAAACGACCCGTAAGTATAAACCTGGACCCCTGAAATCATACTGTGCATAAAAAACCAAGAAATCAGGATTTATGGTCTTCTCGCGGGGCGCGTAAAGGTTAAGCATACCTTACGCGGGCCGTGTCAAACATGGGTTGACCGGATAAGTATTCCGGATCCACGTATAACCCATCTGGAAACCCTACGCATGACCATGCAAACCTATACGTAGACTAGGTGGCCACGCGGGCCGCGTAAGGGTGAGCTTATGGCTCACGCGGGCCGCGAGAGCCCCATATTTCAGCTATAAATAGCTAGTCACAGGAGCTTTCATCTGGTGTCGAAATCACTTTACAAAAACGAAGTTAGGCTGCTCCAAAGTCGAAATTACTTTCAATTTTAGTGACGTACTGCTCCGATACCGGGTATTAACTCGATCGCTGCTACGATTCAATGTCCGATTGATTGAAACTATCCAATGGATGTTTAAGTGCTGCCCACATTAGGGTTATGCTTTGTCATTCGTCGTGAATTCGATGGATGTTTAAGTATCGCACTTTGTCATTCGTTGTGAGGGTTTAATCTCGTGAGTTATCGTAAATGTTGTATTAGTTACTAGCCTAGTTCGTGTGCATGTTGTTTAAATTTGGGTTAAAAGGCTAATCAGTAGGCTAAGCTCTGTCCACTTAAATCTGCAATGTGAGTCATTCTCTTTTTATTAAATTGCTTTCCAAAACCCTATTTATTTCAAAGTTATAATTACATGGATTAAGTCTTTGTAATCTCCAATTTACAGCCGGTATGTGGGGTTTTGTATACAATACTTGATAACCGTCACCATTGGACAACGGGTTAGCCAAGGGGTGATATGACCATAATCACAGACACCATTGGATAACGAGATAGCCAATAGGTGGTCGAGTGATAAATACCGTGGGTAGATGGTTGATATAGAAATATTTTAATCGCTCTTAATACTGTAAATTATAACAATGTGTCGTAAAAAGAATGATTCACCAGTATTTTCCCGCTGACAAAATATTTTTCAAACATGTTTCAGGTGATCTATTGTGATCCAGGAAAAGTGCCGCAAAGCACTACAAGCTTAATGAAGTGGCTCAGTATAAATAAAGAAACATGTTTTGTAAAATAAGATTTCCCAGTGAAATCATCTTATTGTAAACTACCGGGGTTTTATCCAAAATTATGAAATAAAATAATCGGGAAACTTTCAGTTTTAAAAGATCCTGATAAAATCTTCCGCTGTCGCATAAATTAAATACCACGGGTTCCTGTCCCGCGGCTCCTGACCGGGTCAAACCGGGGCTGGGGCCGTGACAGGAAAAGGTGGTATCAGAGCTACTGAACGAGCCACTGATTTAAGCCTATTAAGTATTTTAAAAAACTTAATTTTCCTTATTACCAAATCTGTGATTTTGTGATTTTGTGTTTTATTATTTGAATATTTGTTTACAGTATGGGTAAGAAAATACTTTCGGATATCTACCATAAATTAAACACTTCACCAAAAGAAAAGGGAAGTTCATCCCGATCAAATTCCTCAAGATACTCAGTAGATCCTGAGGAAGGAATATTTGTTCGAAAGGCACAATATGAGGAACCACTTTCTCCTAATAAAAGAAGTTTGATTATTTGGAAAAGTCAGGAGAAAATAAAGAAATCACAACCAAAAGAAAGGAGAGTTAATCAGAAAACTCAGGAACTTGGCAATAACCCACCATGGGTAGACAAGTTAGATGAACAATGGGCGGATTTATATATGCTAGCCACTGTAGCAGTAAATACAAATTTTTAAATACCCTGACTCAGTTCTAGCACCCTTATCACCTACAAGCCAGAAATTTTACCCAGTAAATAAATAAGTTTACAATAAACCTTAGTATGTTTTAATTTTCAGTTGTCCTTTGTATTAAATTAGTCACATGGTATGCAATAATACTTGAAGGTTATCTGTGAAATTTTGTTATAAAATTTTAACTTAGTATTCTTTTTATTTTTTTCATATATGCTAAACCAGCATGAATGAGTTATCTGGAGCCCTAGAGAATCTCAACCTATACCCTGTGAAAATAGAAGTTTCCAAAGATTTTACTGGTTACTTTGCTGATGTGGAAAAACCTATGGAATTTCAAGCTCCACCTCTAGAGAAATCAAAACCTAAGAAAAGAAGGAGATTTGTAGGCTGGAGACGTGTACGAAGAAGGAAACCAGCAACTAGGAGAATTCCCAAGATAGAGAATCCCATGGATAAAGGAAAAGGAATCGAGATTGAGGAAGATTCAAGGCAAGCAGAGATGGAAATCGGGGAAAGTTCTAAACAAGTCGAGGAGTTGCCATTACAAGAGGAGTTGGATCGCATCTTGGCAAGCTATGATATCATTAGACCTCTCAATACCAATCTCTACCCTTATCCTGCTGAAACCTAACTTCCAATAAACTTGGAACCAGCTATCCCAGAACCTTTAATTCACACCCAACCTCAAGGAGAAATGGACGAATGGTGGACCAACGATTGGGAGTTTCAAAACCTCCTAAATAATCCTTATACTTTCTTCCCTCAGTTCGACCCAGAACCTGCACCAAATCCACCAATGAGTAATGAAAACTTAGCTGAACTCCGCCATTTTGGCGAGGAGTTAATGGATGCAGGGAATAGGATCCGGGAGATAGGAGGACAAATCTCCTGGAAATACGATGAGAGGGAACATCGTTTTTAAAATGCTAGTTGACGAGGGAGAAGTGGGATTGTGAATCTGTGTTTGTATAATAATAATAGTAATAAAAATCAGTATGTGTAATAATCTAAAAATAAAACGGTTGTAAGATAACAGTATGTACTGATGCATAATATAATATATAAAAACGAAAGTTGAGAAATTGACAATTTTGGATATATATTTGTTTATGTGATTATGTGCGATTATTTGTTATATTTGGTTGTTTCTTATTTTATACTAATTATTTATATATAAATTAATTACCAGATGGCAAACGTTGGTAATGAACCAGTTAACGAAGTAAATCAATCTGAGCAAAATCAGGAAGAGCAATTGCTGAATAGGCAAGATATCGAGGATATCGTTGCTCAAGGAATAGCCAATGCTATTCCAGCAATACTTGTTGTTGCTCGAATTCCAGTTGAACCTCAAATTATTCCTAGCAAACGTACTCATGAGGATAACTTTAGTAATAGTGTAAACGGAGGCGGCAACAACAACAATAACAATAACGATAATATTCTGCAAGCCCCGATTCTCAAGAAAATGAAAGCTGCAACGCCTGGTTGCACTTACAAAGAATTTCTTGCTTGTAAACCAGCTGAGTTTACAGGTAATGAGGGGGCAACTGCAGCACTGCGTTGGTTAGAGAAAACAGAGGCAGTAATTACCATAAGTAAATGTGCTGAAGAAGATCAGGTTATGTATGCGTCGAATCTTTTTAAAGAAGGGGCGCTAGAATGGTGGGACACAGTGTTAAAAGCTAAAGGAAGGACTGTGGCGTATGCTATGAACTGGGAAGAATTTAAGAGTCTTGTAGAAAGAAAATTTTGTCCCGAGTACGAAAAAGAACAAATGGCAAATAAGTTACTGAACCATCGAATGATGGATGTAGACTGTCGAGGATATACTTCGACATTCTTCGAATATGCTAGAGTGGTACCAACACTGGCTTCGCCAGAACTGGTACTTATTTCTCGCTATATTTGGGGATTGATTAGCGAAATCCGTAATATCGTTAAAGCTGCGAGACCTCGCACTATTCACGATGCGGTAGAATTGGCTAACACCCTAACTGATGAGCTGGTACGCACAAGAGATGAAAATAGGAAAAAAGAACTGGCTCAGAAAATTACCCAAGGATTTCGTGTGGATAATAATAACAATTTCAAGAGAAGAGGAACGGGACAATCCTCAACTCCGCTGTTCTGCAGAAATTGCAGAAAGAAACATTTTGGAAAATGCAACGTAACCTGCAACTTTTGCAAAGTTGTAGGACATCGTGAAGAAGACTGCAGAAAGAGAACAAGGATCTGCTAAAATTGTGGAGAAATGGGACATTTCAAACCAGAATGCCCTAAATTGGTTAAACCAGCAGACAATAAAGCCAAACCGGCCGTCGGAGCTACCAAGAAGAATGTTCGAGCATTCCAATTAACTACTCAGGAGGCAGAACTCATTCCAGATGTGATAGCTGGTACGTTCCTAGTTCACAACGTTTACGCAAAAGTATTATTTGACTCTGGTGCAAACCAAAGTTTTATCAATACTTCATTCTGCCAAGCTCTTAATTTACCTTTGACCAACCTTAGGCAGATTTTTACAGTCGAAATGGCAAATGGGAATTCTGTTAAAATAGATAAGGTTTTGCAAGAAGGAAATATAGAACTTTCAGGTCATAAATTTTCTGCAAACCTATTACCAATGAAATTAGCTGGATTCGATGTTGTGTTAGGAATGGATTGGTTAGTAGCCAACCATGCTCAAATCCTTTGTGATAAGAACTCTATAGAAATTCATACACCCACAGGAGAATTAGTGGTAATTATAGGAGATAAGCCACGAAAGCCAATGAAATTCATTTCAGTAATGAAGTTGGCTAGTTATTCAAGAAAACAAGAAATGGTGTATATGATTTCAGTAATCATTAACACTAAGAATAAAGAACTTAAGGACATTCCAGTAGTATCAGAATACTCGGATGTATTCCCAGAAGAACTACCTGGATTACCACCTGATAGGGAGGTAGAATTTAGAATTCATCTAATTCCTGGAACTACACCGATAGCCAAGGCACCTTATCGGTTAGCACCCACAGAAATGCTAGAACTAAAGAAACAATTAGATGAATTGTTAAGTAAAGGATTCATACAACCTAGTTCATCCCCGTGGGGAGCTCCAGTGTTGTTTGTAAAGAAAAAGGATGGTTCAATGCGAATGTGTATCGATTATAGGGAACTGAATAAGGTTACAATTAAGAATCGATACCCATTACCTAGGATTGATGATCTTTTCGATCAACTTCAAGGAGCTAGATACTTTTCTAAGATTGACTTACGCTCCGGATATCATCAGTTAAAGGTACAAGAAGAAGACATACCTAAAACTGCTTTCAGAACTAGGTATGGTCATTACGAGTTTACAGTCATGCCCTTTGGACTAACGAATGCACCTGCAACATTTATGGACATGATGAATAGAATCTGTAAACCGTACTTGGATAAATTTGTAATTGTCTTCATCGACGATATACTTATTTATTCCAAAAGTCAAGACGAACATTGTGAGCACCTACATGCACTCTTAACTTTGTTAAGAAAAGAAAGGCTTTACGCCAAATTCTCGAAGTGTGAATTTTGGCTACAGGAAGTGCAATTCTTAGGTCACATGGTAAATCATGAAGGAATCCATGTAGATCCTGCTAAGATAGAAGCAATCACCAAATGGAAGGTTCCGCAATCAGCAATGGAAATTAGAAGTTTTCTAGGATTAGCTGGTTACTATAGACGGTTTATTAAGGATTTTTCCAAGATAGCTGTACCATTAACTAAGCTAACCTGTAAAACAGTTAAGTTTGAATGGGGACCTAAACAAGAAGAAGCCTTTAAGATTTTAAAGCAAAAGTTAACCTATGCTCCAATTCTAGCTTTACCGGAAGGGACGAAAGATTTTGAAGTATATTGTGATGCTTCAAAGCTAGGATTAGGATGTGTGTTAATGCAACGCAAGAAGGTAATCGCGTATGCATCAAGACAATTGAAAAAGCACGAGGAAAACTATACGACTCACGACTTAGAATTAGGAGCCATAATTTTTGCCCTTAAGATTTGGAGACATTATCTGTATGGTAGTAAGTTTACTGTCTATACAGATCATAAAAGTTTAAGGTACATATTTGGGCAAAAAGAATTAAACATGAGATAAAGGAGATGGATGGAAATCCTAAGTGACTACGATTGTGGTATTCAATATCACGAAGAAAAAGCAAACGCAGTTGCTGATGCCTTAAGTCGTAAGTATCATGAGAAACAACGATGGGTTCGTGCTCTTAGATTAAGTCTACAATTAGACTTAATGGAACAATTGAAAAGCACTCAGGAAACAGCAATCAAGGATGATGCTGAAGGAATGAAAGGAAGAATAAAAGAATTAGAGCAAGGAAGTGATGGAATTTGGAGATTCCATAAGAAAAGAATTTGAGTACCTAAGCAAGGTGAATTAAGAAATAAGATTTTAGAAGAAGCTCATAAATCTAGGTATACCATGCATTCAGGAAACAACAAGATGTACCAAGATTTAAGAAATAATTTCTGGCGGATAGGTATGAAAAAGGACATAGCTAGATATGTTTCTAAATGTCTTACTTGTTCCCAAGTTAAGGCAGAACACCAGAAACCCGTAGGCCTATTACAACAACTAGAAATGCCTGTATGGAAATGGGAACTCATAACAATGGATTTTGTTACTAAGTTACCCAAAACCAGAAAAGGTAATGATGTGATTTGGGTAATTGTGGATCGATTAACCAAATCAGCTCACTTTCTACCCATGAAGGAAACCTTTAGCATGGAAAGATTGGCAAAATTATACGTAGACGAAGTAGTATCCTTACATGGAGTTCCACTCTCCATTGTATCGGATAGGGATAGTCGTTTCACTTCCCATTTCTGGAAAAGTTTCCAGGAAGCAATGGGAACCCGACTAAATTTAAGTACTGCATATCATCCTCAAACAGACGGACAAAGTGAAAGAACGATCCAAACTCTGGAAGACATGCTTAGGGCATGTGTGATAGATTTTGGTGGGAACTGGGACAACCATTTACCTTTAATTGAATTCTCCTATAACAATAGTTATCATTCTAGCATCGAAGCTGGCCCATTTGAAGCGTTGTACGGGCGAAAATGTAGAACTCCCGTTTGTTGGGCAGAAATAGGAGAAAGTCAATTGTCAGGTCCCAAGATTGTGCAAGAAACTACCGACAAGATCACTCAAATCAAGGAAAGGTTGAAGACGGCTCGAGATCGCCAGAAAAGCTATGCAGACAATAGACGCAAACCACTTGAGTTTCAAGTTGGAGATAAAGTACTATTAAAAGTATCTCCTTGGAAAGGAGTAGTCCAGTTTGGAAAGAAAGGAAAGCTAAGTCCAAGATACGTAGGACCATTCCCAGTGATCCAACGTATAGGACCAGTTTCTTATCGTTTACAACTACCAGAAGAGTTAGCAGGAGTACATGATGTATTCCATGTATCCAATCTCAAGAAATGTTTATCAGACGAATCACCGGTAGTACCTCTCCAAGACATAGAGGTAAATGAGAAATTGAAGTTCGTTGAGAAACCACTTCAAATCGAAGATCAAAAGATCAAGTTTCTCAAGAACAAAAGATTGGTGCTAGTCAAAGTCAAATGGGATTCCAGAAGAGGACCCGAATACACTTGGGAGCTGGAATCGGAAATGAAGCGAAAGTATCCTTACTTATTCCAGTAAATCTCGAGGACGAGATTTTAAATAAGGTGGGGAGGATGTAAGGACTCTCAAAATTGTCCTAAAATGACCCGTAAGTATAAACCTGGACCCCTGAAATCATACTGTGCATAAAAAACCAAGAAATCAGGATTTATGGTCTTCTCACGGAGCGCGTAAAGGTTAAGCATACCTTACGCGGGCCGCGTCAAACATGGGTTGACCGGATAAGTATTCCGGATCCACGTATAACCCATCTGGAAACCCTACGCATGACCATGCAAACCTATACGTAGACTAGGTGGCCACGCGGGCCGCGTAAGGGTGAGCTTATGGCTCACGCGGGCTGCGAGAGCCCCATATTTCAGCTATAAATAGCTTGTCACAGGAGCTTTCATCTGGTGTCGAAATTACTTTACAAAAACGAAGTTAGGCTGCTCCAAATTCGAAATTACTTTCAATTTTAGTAATGGTACTGCTCCGATACCGGGTATTAACTCGATCGCTGCTACGATTCAATTTCCGATCGATTGAAACTATCCAATGGATGTTTAAGTGCTGCCCACATTAGGGATATGCTTTGTCATTCATCGTGAATTCGATGGATGTTTAAGTATCGCACTTTGTCATTCATTGTGAGGGTTTAATCTCGTGAGTTATCGTAAATGCTGTATTAGTTACTAACCTAGTTCATGTGCATGTTGTTTAAATTTAGGTTAAAAGGCTAATCAGTAGGCTAAGCTCTGTCCACTTAAATCTGTAATGTGAGTCATTCTCTTTTTATTAAATTGCTTTCCAAAACCCTATTTATTTCAAAGTTATAATTACAGGGATTAATTCTTTGTGATCTCCAATTTACAGCCGGTATATGGGGTTTTGTATACAATACTTGATAACCGTCACCATTGGACAACGGGTTAGCCAAGGGGTGATATGACCATAATCATAGACACCATTGGACAACGAGATAGCCAATAGGTGGTCGAGTGATAAATACCGTGGGTAGATGGTTGATATAGAAACATTGTAATCGCTCTTAATACTGTAAATTATAACAATGTGTCGTAAAAAGAATGATTCACCAGTATTTCCCCGCTGACAAAATATTTTTCAAACATGTTTCAGGTGATCTGTTGTGATCCAGGAAAAGTGCCGCAAAGCACTACAAGCTTAAGGAAGTGGCTCAATATAAATAAAGAAACATGTTTTGTAAAATAAGATTTCCCAGTGAAATCATCTTATTGTAAACTACCGGGGTTTTATCCCGAATTATGAAATAAAATAATCAGGAAATTTTCAGTTTTAAAAGATCCAGATAAAATCTTCCGCTGTCGCATAAATTAAATACCACGGGTTCCTCTCCCGCGACTCCTGACCGGGTTAAACCGGGGCTGGGGCCGTGACACCAAACATGTAGCGTGACACACCCGTAATTGTTTGCGCATTTTGAACGAACTCGTTTTATATAACAGACACACAAGTGATATTGTAACGGGTTCATAACCTTGGGCTAAGCCCAACCCATACACTCTAAGAAAACCCTACACTATATAAACATATTAACCCTCACATCCCCTCATCTGTTAAAAAAAAACATAGCTACCTTAAAAACAAAACAACAGCCGCACACTCTCCCTCTCGTTTTGATTCCGACGACCAGAGTAGAATTCCGGTGACCACAGCACACTATATGTGCATAGGGTACAACTCATATGAATGATTAGGTGATATGGTTTTTAATAATGGTCTCGTGACAATCTACTATGTGTTCGGTTGACTTATTTGGATTTTAGTTTTATAAGTTATAATTAATCAGCTAATTTTAGGACGGATGCTTATTGTTAACTTTTCGAGTGTTTAAAAAGTTGTGGTTGAGCTAGTATGGAAAATCTTGTTGTTATGGCATAAAAAGGGTAGGCTCTCTAGTATGTTGATGTAGATCATAACCGTGATTGAATTATTAGTGTTCGCAAAAAGTGGTGTATGTTTATAGGAGATGCTTATGGTGATAAAATTTGCTATAATTTGCCATACACTTGATCTGGGTGATTTAACCGTTTAGGAGCTGCACATTGGTCCGATTTATTTGATTCGGAGTTGTATAAATATGTGATAAAATATGATAGGAATTAAAGATAAATTAATGTAAACTATTTGATTAAACCCGGGCCGCACACTTGAACCTTAGAGTATACGTTAACTGGACCATACACACTTCGGTGGGCCGCACACCTTGATTTAATGGACTGATTTGATACACTCATATGCTTGAACTATATATTAGACAGCACACTCATGGTTAAACCGTACACTTGCGTATTGGGCCACTTAGCTTGATGGGCCGCACACTATTAATACACTTGGACTGTTCATGTTACTTGTACACTACTTGACGAATACGTGTTAGAAACGTGTAGCTTATACGTGATTTCTTGTTTACCGTCCTAATTAGTGATAATTATAATAGGATGTGGTTGACCAACCTAACACAAGTAGTTTAACATACCGAGCAAATCAAATGTGAGTTCATTTCTCTTGAGCATGCGTCCCGGTGGTTGGGACAGTCATTGGGTATCCCTGAGAGGGATAGTGAAGGATCGTGTAACGAACTGAACGAGTTGATCAGAAGAGTTTTGCTCAGTTTGAAAGGCGGAAATAGACAAACTGAAGTCAAGCAAGATATACACTTTAAACTGTCGTTATATTGATTTCACAATGATTTACAGCGAGACGACACTTCTGCAGCACTTCGTTGCACAAACCGGAAAGAATACAAATGATTTCGCTTGGAAGCCTATTTATAGACTCATGATTTCGCTTGAAATGGAATTGTGTTAGTTCAAGCGAAATTAACAATGTTGATTTCGCTTGAAACTGCACATGACTCTTTCAAGCGAAATTACTCCCTCAAGCGAAATTACATTAAATCTCGAACTACGTGCCCTGATCTAACATTCTTAGTACAAGACTCGATACAAGACGAAGTCGACAGACGCATGCACTAACAGACTCCCCCTCGAATGTTGACGAGTCTTAAAGTGTCGAGTCTTCGCATCTGCAGTCTTTATCAGTCCTCTCGAACTTTCTGAAGTATCTGACACTGCAAAGCATCTTCAATCTCTTTCTTCTCATCTCTTCCTCAAATGTTGATAATCTCCAGGATCTGAGCCTGTCTTTCAAGCTTTCTAATTCTCTTGATCAGATCTCTTGAATCATTTAGTTCATCAACATCAGCAGTTCCAGAATCGTAACCTGACTCATACTTTCTACAGATTCAGAATCGATTCCTGGCTCTATCCTGCACAAAAACTCTACCCAACAATAAATTTTTTGATAATCACTTGTAAAATCAATCTCACACTCTGATGAATCACTTGTAGGAATAACGGTTTTCTTTTCAAAAACTCTTCTCTTTTAAAAAACATACTCCCCCTCATAAAATACTCATCATGTTTAGCACTCAGAATTTTGAAAATCAGCTCTCCAACACCAGTTGTCAAAAATCTTTTTGAATTTTTCAAAAGTTTATGCTAAAACACTTGTAGAAACAAAATTAAAATGCAGAAAAGAAATATTTATAAACAATATTTTTTGTGAGTTTGTGTAAGAGGATCATATCAGTTTATGAGACAAATCACTAACACCGTTAAGCTTTAAACATTTTAAGTTCTAAACGATTCATTTAGATTGACGATATACTTGTCCTCTTAAACTCAATCTAAAAACTTTCAAAATGCTTACCGATACGTTAAGGTATATTAATTTTGCACTAAATTCTTATGGACCTCACGATATCAGCATATCCCCTCATCATGCAATACACTGACCCAAGTAATGCCTTTAAACTTTTATCAACTGTGATTTGTGCGAAAACAAAGCATAATGTTTAAACATTAACAATCAGGTCGATACTTCCGTATACGCAAAGAAAGTCCAATGTTTAAACAAAATAAGAAAAAATAAAATAAGTTGAAGTTGTTTAGGCTTTAACCACCAGTTCGATACTCACGTATACGCAGAGGTGATCCAAAGCTTAAACGAAACACCAAAGAAAATAAAGCAGAACATTTAGGCAATAACATCCAAATCGATACTCACGTATACGTAGAGGATGTCCAATGCTTAAACAAAATAAAGAAATCAAACAAGTTTAAATCTTTGCAAAATAAAATGCACAATTACAGTGATTTTTTAGTAAAGTTGTGAAAGCTCACAAACTTAACCAGTTTTATGCTTTTTGGCATTCAGTGATTACTGAGTAGGCACACAATCAAGAAGGACAAAACTAAGTACTATGCTTTCGATCGTGTTTTCCACTAGAACTAGGCATTTTCATTTAAGTTTGTATCGTTATCGCAAATCTACTAGTCTAGCTGAGCCTATCGTCATATCTTTAGTGAGATGGCTTATCACATTTTTATCTTTCCATTTCTTTAGCATGCTGTGATAGTCCACTGATGTACTATCATTTCCTCTTTTTCACAACAAAACTCATTTTTGCTTTTATCATGTTTTTGACTTTTTCAAATTTTCTAATGTTTTTGGATTTTCTGAAATTCTTACTCCCCCTAAAATGCAAACACATTTAAAGAAATTTAAAAACAAACTGTACAAGTAAGATGACAACTGATATCGAATCACTTCAATTCGCCATTCACTTGGCATAAACAATCAGAACTCCCCCTCTCAACAAACTATTTTCCCATTGATTTCAAAACACTTAAGTTTGTTTTAATCAAATGGTTTTTCCGGAAAATAAGTTTTGTTGATTGATTTTACCATTTGTAGGTTAGGAGTAAATTTCATCACTTTGTTTATTTTTAACCAATTAAAGATTTAACATTTCCCGATCTTATCTCCATCAACTACTTGTAGAAAATCAAGTACAACTTAATATCCCTGATTTTCCACTTGTAAGTCTCAAAACAATATTCACTTGTAGAACGAAATCACTTTTCGTGAATTTCTCAAGAAAGATGCCGATTCATGCTCCACTCTTACCAACCTGGGAACTCCGGCAAGTCCAGATTTTACTATTCATAGTAAGTACCATCCCAGTCACAAACCAGGGATGATACTTTATCTTGCTTCTTTGTTTTCTTTTCGTAAAATTCCTTGACTCCCTTGACCTTCCTGTCAACCATTTTTCCAAAAATATGTTGCACTTTGGAATTAAAAACTTTTTCAACACCAAATTCTTTCTTTTCAGAAAAGAACTGATTTGAAATCTCAACTTTACCAATTTTCTTCTTAAAATTTTCAGCCCTAAGTGGCGGAAAATTCACATCATCCACAATCGGTACTGAGTTTTTACTTTTAACCTCAAATTGTGGCTCATCTGACTTTGTGGAATCAGATTCATCGCCAGACACTAGCTCCTCTGATTTTGACAAATCAGAATCATTGCTAGAACTTTCATCAGATTTCTTAACAACCCATTTTTGGTTGTCAATATTTGCCCTTCTCTTGTAAAATCTGTTTGAACATTCACCAATCTCAAAAGTTGAATTTTTGAAAAAATTAGTTCTATCAATTGGTGATTCAAACACAACTTCTTTATCTTTCAGATTACGAGAAACTCCTTGTTTTGATTGTATTGCCTTGGAACAATTCTTAGCAATATGTCCAACTGTGTTGCATTGGAAACAGGTTCTCGTTTCTTTCATTTGATCAGCATTTTTCATTTGTTCTTGCTTCTTTGCAAGGAAATATTTGTTAGATTGCTTCCAGAATGGACTATTTTGTTCTTCCTCAGCACTACCTCCTGAAACAAATACCATTTTGGATTTAAAATCTCGAACATAATTTTCATTTTTATGATTTTCTGGTGAAATAAAACCTAATCCTTTCTTTTAGAAATTACCGTTATGGCTTGGTTTCTTTTGATAACCAGAACCAGAACTGTAACCTTTTTTTCTTATTTAAACGTTGTTGAACTCTTGAGGTGTAAGATCTTGGTTTTTTAGAAAGATTTACATCTTTTATTTCAGAAATATTAATTTCTGTTAGTTTGAAAACCTTTTTTATCATGTCAGTTTTGACACCTCTTATTGGAAATTCCTCATCAAAATATAATTTGTCAGAATCATTCAATATATATGCAATTTTGAATGTTTCTTCATTCAAATTAGATTTTGATAACAGGAATTCTTTATTGTATACTCTTTTGCCCTGTTTGACAGTTTGACTCGGAATGCTGGACTCAGACTTTGACTCTGACATAAACTCCGACTTTGACTCCTCGGATTCATCTTTATCCAACACCTGATCGACCACTTCCTTTATTAACTCGGACTCGTGATCAGTGTCAGACGATGTAAACGTGACATCAATATTATCCGGCAAGTTAACCGAAGACTCCGACTCCCACTTTAAGTTTGTTGCCTTTTCAACTCTTTCAGAAGTTGGATTTCTCGGAGAATATCCATTTTTAAGCGGGGGTGGACACTTGTTATAACTGAAACCTTGTTTCTTACCAGAATCATTCACTTTAGTATTCTTCTTCTTTTCTTTCTTCTTTTCAGGAGTCTTTTCTTCAGAAGCATTTTGTTCTTCAGTTACTTCATCATCTTCAAATGCCTTCATGCCTTCAACAGTTGGATAAATCCTGTCAATGACATAAGAAGTACATGAGTAACTTTTCAACAAACGATTAACTCTTTCAGTTTCAATTCTTTGTGCTTCAAGTTTTTGTTCAAGCACAGCACACTTCTCAATGTAATTATTCACAACTTTCTGCTTTATCATAAAAGCTCCCTGAAGTGTCTTCATGGCTGTTGCTTGTTCTTCACTTGATTGATTATACTGATTCATGGCTTTATTCAGAACATCATAAGACTCCTTCAGCCTATTCATGTTGTTCATCAATGTGCTGTTCTGCTTCTTTATAGCTTCACAATTTTCACAAATCACTGGACTTTTCTTTGCATCAACTTCTTCATTGACTTTGAACTTCTGAACTTCCTTTACCTTTTTCTTGATCACTAGAACAGCTTCATCATCATTGCTGACCGGTGTTTTGATCTTTTTCTTTTTCCTTTAAGCTTTATCATCATCACTGTCACTATCTTCAATCAGTTTAAAATGAGCTGCTAATCTTCTTGCATGATACTCACGATCATCATCACTATCTTCTTCAACTCTAGCAACAAAGGCTTTATGACTTGAAATTTTGTTAGGATCATAATCATCCCAACTGAAACCTTCCCAGTTAAACCCTTCTGGTAATTTTTCATCATTTTGGTTTATCAGGCATGCTTTGTTATCAGCTGAAATATATTTGTCCCAGCTGAAACCTTTTGTCGGTTCTTTGCCATCCTGATTCACCATACAAGCTCTTTTTGAAGATTCTTCAATCACTTTTCTTCCATGTGCCACTTGTGGTTCTTGTTGTTGTTGTGCAACTTGATGATAGATAGCCTTCCGGTAGTAATCATTGTTGTTGTTGAACGGATTTTTAGCTCGACTTGCTTTGCGGTTTTTGCACTCCCTCTTGAAGTGTCCTTTTTCCCTGCAACGAAAACAAGTGACTTTACATTTATCAAAACCCAAAGTAGAAATATTAGCTTCACGTAAATCATCTTTTCCTGTAATCTGCTTAAATTTCTCAGCTCGTCTCAACACACTTGCCAAACACCATTTAATATCCATCAATTCCATTTCCTCAGCGTCAATTTGATCGTAATCCTCTTTTGTAAGCATTGGATTTCTGATCCGTCCTGCCACAAAACTACCATATGATTCCAACACTGTTCCCAACAAAGACATGTGACTCTTAGCTATTTCTGCTGAATAATCTTCATCATTTTCCAGATTCAGTACAATGTTGCATTGTAGCTTCTTGCCAATCTTTGTTGTTGAAATGTTCGGAGCAAATGATGGATATGATGAAAAACTTGTGTTGCTGTTTGATCCTTTGGAAAAACTTCTAGATGAATTCTTAGCATTGAAAGTTGTCTCAACTTTTGGTGACAAGTTGGTGGTTTTATCACTGACCCCACCTTTGTAATAAAGTCCGATGTCTTGTTCACCGTCAAAATCTTTCATTCTTAAAGCCTTTCTCTGTTCCATCTCCTGAGCCTCAATCTTTTCAATGAACTTACTCAGTGTTAGATTGCTAAAACCTTTCTTGTTCCTCAACATCATGAGATATGTACCCCAAGTCTCATATGGCAAAGCATCAGCCAACTTTTCAATCAACTCCTCATTATCTTTCTCGATGCTCAACCTCTTCATGTTAGCTAGCAAATTGCAGTATCTCTCAATGATTTGTTTTGTACTTTCATTTTTCAAACCCCGAAACAGATCAAACTCTTTCTTCAAAAGTGATTTTTTGTTCTTGACCATCTCTTGGCTTCCATGAAACTTTGATTTTAATGTTTTCCAGATTAAATAAGAAGTTCCATTGTGTTGTAATAACACCAAGATATCTTCTTTTATAGCTTGTTGTAGCAAACTTAACATCAGTTTTTCATCTTTGTATTTCTTTCTATTTTCTGCACTCAGATCTTTTATTGCAATAATCTCTTCGTCATCATTCATCGGTCTAATATATTTCGTCTCGACACATTCCCAAGCATCTAAGTAGTTTGCTTGCACCCAATTCTCAAATCGTCCTTCCCAACCCTTATACTCCTCGATGTTCATGAGCTTAGGCTGTTTTTGCATCGTCCCGGTTTCATTTTCCAACATCGTATTCTGTGCAAGAGTAATCGGGGTAACTGGTGTAGCGAATGCGTTATAAAATTCCTCGTCCATGTTTCGGTTTTCAAGAAATTGTACAAACAGTTTGTTCAAGCGGAATACCCTGTTCAAGTGAAATCTCCTTGAAGCGGAATACCTTATTTCAAGCGAAATCAGAATGATATTTCAAGCGAAATATCAGTTTGAAGCGGAATAGCACGTTTGAAGCGAAATCAACAGAACTTTTCAAGCGAAATACCAGATTCAAGCGAAATTAACCAATTAATTCCGTTTGAAATGCTGCTGATGTCATCAATCTCAAGCTGTTTTCAAGCGGAATTATGAAAATTACCAGTTTTAGATTGATTTTAGGCCAGAAACTTTCAAGGCTTTGTTAAAACACTAATGCGCACAACATGTGTGAAAATCAGAACATTTTGACCGTGAAAACTTGCTATATTTTAAAAAGAAGATGTAGAAATCAGATTTTGCAGCTGAATTGGTAAGAACTCTTCTTCCTGAGCTCTGATACCACTTGAAGGATCGTGTAACGAACTGGACGAGTCAATCAGAAGAGTTTTGCTCAGTTTGAAAGGCGTAAACAGACAAACTGAAGTCAATTCAGCAAGATATACACTTTAAACTATCGTTATATTGATTTCACAATGATTTACAGCGAGACAACACTTCGGCAGCACTTCGTTGCACAAACCGGAAAGAATACAAATGATTTCGCTTGGAATCCTATTTATAGACTCATGATTTCGCTTGAAATGGAAGTGTGTCAGTTCAAGCGAAATTAACAATGTTGATTTCGCTTGAAACTGCACATGACTCTTTCAAGCGAAATTACTCCCTCAAGCGAAATTACATTAAATCTCGAACTACGTGCCCTGATCTAACATTCTTAGTACAAGACTCGATACAAGACGAAGTCGACAGACGCATGCACTAACATATAGGTTTTGGGTAAATCAATTGGTATTCCTGAGAGGAATACGTCTTGGGTAAAATCGGGAATGTTGGATAATACACTCATCCTATCACCATTAAAGTCCATCCTTGTTGTTTGTTACCTGAGAGGTAACGGAGTATTAGTTGGTAGCGCTATCTAGGTTTGGCACCCTCACCCCGTACCTGAGAGGACGGGTGTGAACTAATGACTCAGTCATGCCCAATGCTTTGATAGGAGCATTGAGGAAAGGGCAAAATAAATCTGGAGCCGTCTTGTATTCGAGGTATTATCAACATTGTAATCAATGAAAGGAACTAAACAACTTGGTAACTAACGTTTTCGTAAAACTATGAACTCACCAGCGTTGTCTGATACACATGTGTGCATGCTCGCAGGTTATTGATACGTGTGGATGTGGAACTTGCTGTCTGGGATGCTGGAGTGGTCATGGGTCGAGGAACATGGAAACTTGAAACGAGACTAGCTGATTTCATACACTTGGGTTTTAGTTAAACTTGTATTATGCTTCCGCTAAACACAACGAGTTATAAATAATGTTTTGTAACACTTTATCTTAATGAATGAAAGTTTTTATTAGAAATCTTGTTATGAGTTCAATGTGATTAGTGGCTAGATCCTGGTACGTCACACGTCCCGCGGTATTCCCGCATGTGGTATTTTGGGGGTGTGACAGGGTTACTCTCAGAGTACTCCGTTTGTCCAGTGGGTGCCCCGAGAGTGCTCGGAATTGAGTTTGTTGGCCGTTAAAAAAAAGTACATGGGTTCCATCATTTACTCATTTTTTATAGTTCTTGGAGAAAAACACCACCCAAAAAATGGGTATAAAAAACATGTCCCACAATAAGAAAAACATGAACATATGCCACATACACATATAAAAACATGAAAAAAATAGCTTATTGGAGGTGCTCTTAGATACTTTTGGTTTCCTTGCTTCCAAAGTTGTCGGTTTCCTAGACAGAGTGCAGAAGGTAGTGTACAACAATTTCTCGACGCTGAGGAACCAGAGTTTCGTTTTTGATAGAATTTGATTTGTTGTTCTAAAGAGAGTTGCGACGTAGCCCTGTTAACCGGCTACCTGTCATGCTTATGTAAATTTTCTTAAAATTCTAGCTAATTGTAAATCTTAAAATTTTTATCATAACCAATTTATATTTCTCGTATATTAACTGACAAAATTGGTTTGTGAGGAGCTTTTATTGTTAATACTTATGGTTTAATTTTAATTTTTAATAAACCTATACTTTATAAATTTATGAGTAAATTAAGAGTTTTGTCCTTTATGTTTACACCAAATTGCATGCGCTGTTCTTTAGTGCAAAAGTGGACAAGTTATGTACTTAATGTTCCAAAATCTTGCACGTTATGTCCGTTCGCCCTAACCCAGTTACTTTTTTTGGTTAAATCTGCTCACCAAAGGGTATTTTTGTCTTTTTACCTATATATTTAATATTATTATTTAAAATATTAAAACAAAATATATTTTTAAAAATACTATTTTATTATTACTATTATTTTCAACAACTACAAATACTAGTGTCGGCGGTCATAGTTCAGGCCTTCAATTGGGTTAAATGGGCGGCAGGGGAAATAGTGTCAGGCAGCTGCCTGGCACTCCCCTATTGGCCTAACAAATTTACGATTTTATTCCCCTTTAATCTTATGATTTTGCCATCAGTTCACAATTATGTTTTTGCCCCACTTAAAAATAAATTTACGCTTTTACTCTCAACTAAAAATTTCAATTTTCCCCCCGGTTAAAAATTACGACTCTGCCCCGTTTCAATTTATAGTTTTGCCATTAGTTTTTTTCCCTTATAATTACGATTATACCATCAGTTCAACGTTATGTTTTTACCCCGTATAAATTAATAGTTTTGCCACTAGTTTTTTTTTCTCACAGCCAAGTTACGATTTTGCCCTCAACTTATATTTACATTTTTCCATCGTTTTTGTTTGTTTTCCTGGTGAAACTACAATTTTGCCCCCAATGTAAAATTACAGTCATGCCGGCAGATTCCTGGCACTCCCTCATTGGTCCATTTAATTTACGATTTTATCCCAGAATTGAAATTATGATTTCGCCCTCAGTTAAAAATTACGTTTTCCCATCGTTTTAGATTTTTTAGCAAAAGTAGAAAACATTTTTTTTAATTGGTTGACTCGATTTAATTTTTTTTCCGTGTCAAGGAGCCGCCTAACACTCGCTCATTAGTTCTGAAAAATTACAGTTTTGCCCTGATCTCAAAAATATCGTTTTAGTTTTTTTTCCTAGCAAAATTATAGTAGTGTTTTTTTGATTGATTGAGAATTATTCGGCCATCGCCCCGCAACGCGGGCGGGGCAACAACTAGTTTATATACATATATATAGTTATGTATCAGATTCTCCATTCTTTCTCTATCTACAACTCTCTCTCTAGCTCTCTACCACTCCCTCTCTCTCTCTCTACCACTATCAACCACCCATGCAACCACCATCCACCACCACAACCACCATCCCTACCCCTGCAACCACCATCCACCACACCACTCTATATATCTCTTCCTCTCTATACCCAACCACCACGGGTACCACCAGCCACCACCGCCCCCACCCTACCTACCACTGCCACTGTCAACACCACCATCTGCCACCGCCCCACTCTTTCTTCTCTCTAACAACGATTGATGAAAGACGGCCGGTGATCGGCGTTTGACTAATCGGATCTGGTAACAATCGGAGTGCCTCTTCATCATTATCCTTTGTCCTCACAAATAAATTTCCAAGAAGATCCTTCGAATCACATGTGGTAATTGAGTTCAAAAAGTTCTTATTTTTATTACCATAGTTGTTTATGTTTTTGATAATATGAAAGTTTGATTGAAGTTGACCGGAGTTTGGCCGGAGTTTTAAATCCGGTGACTTGCAGACGAAGAAAACCAGAGAAATTTGAATGTAGTTTTGAGTTGTGGCAGGTTAGAATGAAGTATACGGGTCTGTCTTAATACTAACTAGAGACTCGACACCATGACAGGTAGTCGTGAAGTTTTATAAATTTAAAAGAAAGTTTTACATATAAACTTCTACATGTGAAATCGCAGATTGCACCACATATTTAGGAACCTTTAAATAGCATATTTCAGGTTGTGAGGCTTTGAGATGGTCAATAAGTGCATAAGTTGTGTTTTTAAGTATTTTCAAGTCTATTTAGTTACGTGTATTGTGTGGTAGGTATAAGGGTGTTTTTGGGAGTTTATAGGAGAAGGATATGGATAAGGAATCTGCGGTTGTTCGTGATGTGGCTACACGCGTGTTGGTAAATGTTAAATTTGAGCAAATTGCTGAGTTGTTTGACTTTGGTCAAACAGTGGTGGTTTGACTTTGGTCAAACAGCGGTTTGACTTTGGTCAAACAGTGGTCAAACAACGTTACAAGCGTTACAGTGGTTTGACTTTGGTCAAACAGTGGTTCAAGCATACCATTGTTGTCTTCGTTAGCATATAGTTTATTTTTAGTTTTTGTCAAACCTCTTTGCATTTCTAGGGTTTATAATAATATAATTAATGATGATAAGAAGTGGATTTCCTTTACTTATTATGCAACAAAAGCTGCCAATTTGCTGAATAATTTATCGTTGGATCAATAAAAAACATTGGAACCCTCAGAGCCTGCTAACAAGGTTGGTTTTTGTTGTTAGCTTTTGTTATTATTATTATTATTAAAGCATGTTTGGTAGCTGTTAATTGGTATTATCATTTTATTAATTCTGCTTGCAGCCCTCTGTTGACTCAGAGGTCAATGGGACTGGTTATTTTATATGCGAGCCACCTAACAGTTGTGACGGTTTTCATGTCTATTATAGGAAATGGATCTTCAAGGTGTGACGGTTTTCATGTCTATTTTATAACTGAAAGTAATGGATCTTCAAGGTGTGATGGTTTTCATGTCTATTATAGGAAATAATAGTTCTAATATGTGTCACATTAGATAAAACTTGTCTGATAGTTATTGTGACATATGCTTTTATCTTTTTTGTGTGATGGTGTGGTAGAATGGCATCCGTTTGCGGGGGATGCCTTGCATTACAAGACGCTGGTGTACCGTTAAAGCATGTTTGGTAGCTGTTAATTGGTATTATCATTTTATAAATTGTGCTTGCAGCCCTCTGTTGACTCAGAGGTCAATGGGACTGGTTATTTTATATGCGAGCCACCTAACAGTTGTGACGGTTTTCATGTCTATTATAGGAAATGGATCTTCAAGGTGTGACGGTTTTCATGTCTAATTTATAACTGAAAGTAATGGATCTTCAAGGTGTGACGGTTTTCATGTCTAGTATATGAAATAATAGTTCTAATATATGTCACATTAGATAAAACTTGTCTGACAGTTATTGTGACATATGCTTTTATCTTTTTTGTGTGATGGTGTGGTAGCATGGCATCCATTTGCGGGGGATGCCTTGCATTACAAGACGCTAGTGTACCGTTAAAGAGCTCTATTGCGGGAATAGCAATGGGTTTGGTTCTAGACACACAGGAATCTGGCGGAGATGGAACACCACTTATTTTATCTGACATCACCAGCTCCGAGGATGCTTCTGGAGATATGGACTTAAAGGTAATTTTGATATTATTTAAAAAAACAACTTGGATTCTTTTAAACAATGACATCTGACTTCTTTCTTTACGCATATATCATGTTTTGGAACAACGTTTTTATCAACAAAATAAAAATATAGGACGGATATAGGTGATGATATTACTGAACTTTAATGATGCAGGTTGTTGGGAATGAAGATAGAGTAACAGCATTTCAAATGGATATAAAGGTTATTTATTCTGTCTTTCTGTGTTTTCTTGGTTGTCAAGTAATTTGGTGCATGTTGGTGGTTTATGTCACGACCCCCGGCCCGGTTTTACCCGGTCCAGAAGCCGCGGGACAGAAACCCGTGGTATTTACTTTGGCAGCGGAAATTATTGGTAACAGGGTCGTGAAAACTGAAAATACCCCGTTTATTTTATTTCATAATTTGGGGACAAAATCCCATAATTTACAATAAAGGAATTTCACGAGGAAATCCCCTGTTTTACAAAACATGATTATTTATTTTACTGAGCCACCTTTGCAAGCTTTTAGTGCTACGCGGCACTTTTCCTTGTTCACAGTAAATCACATGACATAAGGATTCTAGCTCGCCCACTTAGAGCAGATGGATATTCTCGGACGGGGAAAAGTAAACATGTTTAAAAAGATTTTATCAGCGGGGAAATACTGGCGAGTCACTCAATTTGCACAAAACGACACTTTGTTATAAATTACAGTATTAAGGGCGATTACAATGTTTATATGTCAACCAGTTACCCAACGGTATTTGTCACTCGACCTGTCTCTGTGACTATGGTCATATCACCCATTGGCTAACCCGTTGTCCAATGGTGACGCTTATCAAGTAATGTATACAAAACCCCACATACCGGCTGTAATTGAAGACTACAAAGACTTAATCCCTGTAATTATAACTTTGAAAATAAATAGAGTTTTGGAAAGCAATTTGATAAAAAGAGAACGACTCAAATTGCAAGTTTAGTTGGACAGAGTTTTGCCTACTGATAAGCCTGATAACCTAGTTAAATAACAATGCACATGAAACTAGGTCAGTAACTTAATACAACTTACGATAAGCTCACGAAATCAAAACCCTCACGACGAATGATAAAGTATAGCCCAAGTACGGGCAACACTTAAACATCCATCGGATCGGTTTCAATCGATCGGACATTGTATCGTAGCAGTGATCGAGTTATTACCCTGTATCGCAGCAGCGTATCGACCCTAAAAAGCTCGTTTATAAGCAGAAAGTTATTGTTTTGAACTAATTTTTCGAACACAGATGAAATGCCATGCAACGTCCAATTTATAGAAAAATTTTGTGTCTTACGCGGCCCACGTAAGCCTGAAGAACAATCTACGCGGCCCGCGACGGCCACCCTAGCTATGGCTAGGGCTGCCGTGTCACGGTGTAGGTCTGCCATGTGTCAGACACGTGGCCTAAAGCTTATCCGGAGATTCATCGACCTGTCGCGCCCCGCGTAGACCTAGCTTAACCCTTACGCGGCCCGCGAGCGATAAGAAAAAATGAATTTCTTGGTTTTTCACAAGGTTTAGGGTTTTAGGGGTACTGGTTTCTACTTACGAGTCGTTTTGGGACATTTTTGCAAGTCCTTACATCCTCGCCACCTTATTTAAAATCTCGTCCTCGAGATTTACTGAAACAGATGAGGATACTTTCGCTTCATTTCGGATTCCAACTCCCATGTATACTCAGGTCCTCTTTTCGAATCCCACTTGACTTTGACCAGTATCAGTCTTTTGTGTTTGAGGAACTTGATCTTTCTATCTTCTATTTGAAGAGGTTTCTCAACAAATTTTAGCTTTTCATTTACCTCTATATCTTGAAGATGTACTACCAGGGATTCGTCAAATAAACACTTTTTGAGGTTAGATACATGAAACACATCATGTACCCCGGCTAACTCTTCTGGTAGTTGTAAACGATATACAACTGGTCCTATTCGTTGGGTAATGGTAAACGGTCCTATGTACCTTGGACTTAGCTTTCCCTTCTTACCGAATCGAACTACTCCTTTCCAAGGAGAAAGTTTCAAGAGTACCTTGTCTCCAACTTGGAATTCTAGTGGCTTGCGTCGATTATCTGCATAACTTTTCTGGTGATCTCGAGCCGTTTTCAGTCTGTCCTTTATTTGAGTTATCTTGTTGGTGGTTTCTTGTACAATTTCGGGACCTGACAATTGACTTTCTCCTATTTCTGCCCAGCAAACTGGAGTTCGGCACTTTCGTCCATATAGTGCTTCAAATGGGGCAGCCTCGATGCTTGCATGATAACTATTGTTATAGGAGAACTCTATTAATGGTAAGTGGTCGTCCCAATTTCCACCAAAGTCGATAACACATGCTCTGAGCATGTCTTCAAGGGTTTGGATCGTCCTTTCACTTTGTCCGTCTGTTTGAGGATGGTATGCAGTACTAAGATTTAATCACGTCCCCATGGCTTCTTGGAAACTTGTCCAAAAATGCGAAGTGAAACGACTATCCCTATCTGACACAATGGAGAGTGGAACTCCATGTAGGGATACTACTTCGTCTACGTATAACTTGGCCAATCTTTCCATGCTAAAGGTTTCCTTTATTGGCAGGAAATGAGCGGATTTGGTTAATCGATCTACAATTACCCAGATTGCATCGTTACCTTTCCTTGTCTTGGGTAACTTAGTAACAAAGTCCATTGTTATTAGTTCCCACTTCCATACAGGCATTTCTAACTGTTGGAGTAGCCCTGAAGGTTTCTGGTGTTCTGCCTTAACTTGTGAGCAAGTTAGGCACTTAGAAACATATCTAGCTATATCTTTCTTCATCCCTATCCACCAGAAATTATTTCTTAAATCTTGATACATCTTATTATTATCAGGATGCATCGTATATCTAGATTTATGGGCTACCTCTAAAATCTTATCTCTTAAGTTTCCTTGCTTAGGTACCCAAATCCTTTTCTTATGGAATTTCCAAATTCCATCCGTACCTTGCTCTAATTCCTTTATTCGTCCTTTCATTCCTTCAGCATCATCCTTGATTGTTGTTTCCTGAACGTTCTTCAGTTGTTCCAACAGATCAAATTGGAGGTTTAATCTAAGAGCACGAACTCGCCTTTGCTTTTCATGATATTTATGACTTAGGGCATCTGCTACTACATTTGCCTTTCCCTCGTGATATTGAATATCATAGTCGTAGTCACTTAAAATTTCCATCCATCTTCTTTGCCTCATGTTCAATTCTTTTTGCCCAAATATGTATCTTAAACTTTTATGATCCGTATAGACAGTAAACCTACTTCCATACAGATAATGTCTCCAAATCTTAAGGGCAAAAATTATTGCTCCTAATTCTAAGTCATGAGTTATATAATTTTCCTCGTGCTTTTTCAACTGTCTTGATGCATACGCAATTACCTTTTGCGTTGCATTAGCACACATTCTAATCCTAGCTTAGAGGCATCACAGTAGACTTCAAAATCTTCTGTTCCTTCTGGTAAGGCAAGAATTGGGGCATTTGTTAATCTTTGCTTTAAAATCCTAAAGGCCTCTTCTTGCTTGGGTCCCCATTCAAACTTAACTGTTTACAGGTTAACTTAGTTATTGGCACAACTATCTTAGAAAAGTCCTTAATGAATCGCCTATAATACCCAGCTAACCCTAGAAAATTTCTAACTTCGGCTGCAGATTGCGGGACTTTCCAATTTGTGATCGCTTCTATCTTAGAAGGATCTACGTGAATACCTTCGTGGTTCACCATGTGCCCTAAAAATTGCACCTCCTGTAGCCAAAATTCACACTTCGAGAATTTGGCGTAAAGCTTTTCCTTTCTTAACAACGTTAAGAGTGCATGCAGGTGCTCACAATGCTCGTCCTAGCTTTTGGAATAAATAAGTATATCGTCGAAAAAGACAATTACAAATTTATCCAAGTATGGCTTAAAGATTCTATTCATCATGTCCATGAATGCTGTAGGAGCATTCGTTAGTCCAAAGGGCATGACTGTAAATTCGTAATGACCATACCTAGTCCTGAAGGCAGTTTTAGGTATGTCTTCCTCTTGTACCTTCAGCTGATGGTATCCGGAGCGCAAATCTATCTTAGAGAAATAACTAGCTCCTTGAAGTTGATCGAAAAGATCATCAATCCTAGGTAATGGGTATCGATTCTTAATTGTAACCTTATTCAGTTCCCTATAATCGATACACATCCGCATCGAACCATCCTTCTTCTTTACAAACAACACCGGTGCTCCCCAAGGGGATGAACTAGGTTGTATAAATCCTTTGCTTTGTAATTCATCTAGCTGCTTTTTCAATTCTAACATTTCAGTGGGTGCTAACCGATAAGGTGCCTTAGCTATCGGTGTAGTTCCAGGAATTAGATGAATTCTAAACTCTACCTCCCTGTCTGGTGGTAATCCAGGTAGTTCTTCAGGGAATACATCCGGGTATTCTGACACTACTGGGATTTCCTTAAGTTACTTACTTTTAGTGCTAATGATTACCGAAATCATATACACTATTCCTTGTTTTCGTTCATAACTAGCAACTTTCATTACTGAAATGAACTTCATTGATTTACGTGGCTTATCTCCTGTAACCACAATTATTTCTCCTGCGGGTGTATGAATTTCTATGGAATTTTTATCACAGAGGATTCGAGCATGGTTGGCTACTAACCAATCCAATCCTAACCACTACATCGAATCCAGCTAAATTCATAGGTAGAAGGTTTGCAGAAAATTTATGGCCTAAGAGTTCTATCTTCCCTTTCTGCAGAACCTTATCTATGTTAACAGAATTTTCATCTGTCGTTTCTACCATATAAATCTGCCTAAGTTTGGTTAAAGGTAGGTTAAGAGCTTGGCAGAATGAAGTATTTATAAAACTTTGGTTTGCACCAGAGTCAAATAATACTTTTGCGTAACGTCGTGTACAAGAAACGTACCAGCTATCATATCTGGAATCAGATCTGCTTGTTAGGCCTTTGGATCAGGATTTGTTCGTAACGAACGTGGATGAATCGACCTCGATCAATGTGCGGAATCCATGGATCAAGTCACAGAATCACAACAACGTATTCAACGATTAAATCTGTCTGATCTTCTATTAGATTGATATGAAAGTACACGAGAACCGGTAGAGAATCAGACTTGACAGAGTCTCCTTACAGAATGAGCAAAAGTCTTAAATGACATACCCAAGCTGGGTATTTATAGATAAACTCAGGGAAGAGATAAGTGTTGTCCGATCGGTGGCAGTCCTATCGGGTGGCTATCCGATCGGATGGCCATCCGATCGGGTGACACTTGCCATCCTTCGGACATCTCTTTTACAGTTCAACGCCATTCCCTGAGCTGTCGTTCTACACACATACATATATAAACATACAAGTACACAAAAGACATATACAGTACAAAATAAGACTCAATGCTGACGGAAGCTACAGACATATGAACTAACAGACTCCCCCTTGGATGTAGATGTAGTTCCTTCCAGCATAGTCTTCATTCCTTTCTCTTACGTCTTCGTTCCATGGCCCTCTGTCTCCTCTGTTCGGCTTTTTCTTCTAACATTTTGCGTCTAATAAGCCTTCCTTCTTCAATCCACCATTTCCTATACACTGGATCACCATCACGCTTTCTGTCCCACTTGGGAATCTTGTTCTCTTCTTTTTCAATAGGCGTTTGATCCTTTGGCGGCGGTCTCATCAGCTTAAACTTTCCAAGCTTTGTTGCTTTCTTAGCTATAGCCTTGAATCTCTGCTCGCGCTTGTACTTCTTTAAGAACTCATCAACATCAAGATTTCTCCATTTAGATTTCCAGTACCTTCCTGAGTTGATGTCTTTCTCAAAGCATACATCCACAATCTTCTGATATTGCATTGCTTGCTCTTTATCTTTCTTCTCATACACAATCTTGTTATAAAACAAGCAATCAATGTCTTTCTTTGAGCAATTTACTAGCCACATCGGGTCTAGTATGCATATCCTTCTCGCTTCACCTTTTGATTTATCGAACAAAGAAATTATTGCTTCCGTTGTGCTTTCATTGTACAACCACCCTTGAAAGTCTTCAAAGAAATCTTGTTCCATAGCTCAAAGAGGCATATTCTTTAAGCACCTTGGCGGTTTGATATCAAGAGTAATATCCTTTTCACCATTCTCTAACAGAGTTACAATCTGCTTAGGAAATTGAGGCTTCCAATCAGGATATCTGGCTTTAGCTTGATGCTTCACATAATCCCACAAATGTTGATCGTGCTGCTTCACATCTAAGCCATGATAAAACTCCTTAATGTTTTTAGTTTGTACCAGCTCATCAACGCCCCACCACGGGAGGGTCTTTATGTCTGACAGGTATTCAAAATACTGTATACCCTGCTCCCGTCTAATGGCATAAACCTTCAAATCTTCCAGATAACCCCATGACAGAATGTCGCCCCATGAAATGTCTTTGTCATGTGTAAAGAACTGAAGCGGCCTTATAAACTTTCTTTCTTTGGGCACTATCTTGAACCATTTCTTTATTTCCTCAACAAGATTCTCTCTAGGAATGGTGTTTGGCACACCTTCAGTTGTGATCTTTTCAACAATCTTTCTTCTGATTTCATCTTCGTTTTGGTCTTTGAACATTTCAGCCAATGAAGGAAATGTCTCCTCAACGCCAGAGTAATGAAAATCTGTTTCTTCGTCAGATGAATCAGAGGCATCTTCAACAATCACATTATTGTACTTGTCAGCTTCCTGAGCATATACAAACTCATATTCTCTTTCTGATGACTCAGGAATTTCATCTTCAATGTCGAATTTAAACTTCCCATCATCTAAACCCAGCTCTTCCAGCATCTCCGCCCTAGACCTAGGTACCTCTGGCTCCCCCTCAAAGCGAGCATGTAAATAAATGACAGTTGGTGTGACAACCCGCACTAAACCAGGTATCCGTACAACTTAATTAATGATTTATTTACTACTTGATTACTGTGCTTGATTGAACTAGCTGATAAACTGCTACCTGCATACTGATACATGCACTTACTTGCATCATACTTTATTTGCTGTCACTACATTAATTACATGCTGAACCCTAGTGACAAACTTGATGCACAAAAAAAGCACAGTAGCACTAAACGGATACACAGTGAACATGCTGATATAACCAGCATCAGGCAAATACTGCCTCTAAGGCCTGTTAAGAGCCTCATTTAATTGACTACACTGGTAGTGAGTGTAGGGATATAAGGGTTGTGTTACCGCGTCTCTAGGGATAAGATACACTGATTCGGATGTGCCAAGAACGTACTTTAAGTACCAAAAACAGCACTTTAAAAATTAAACCAGCTTCTAGCTGACTAGTAAAGTGCCAGAAAATGAGAAAATATCACTAGACACTTTCTAAAGTGTCGGGAAAGCAAATTGTGTCACTAAAAATGTAATAACGACACTTTAAAGTCTTTTGTAACACTTTAACGGATTACTATCCAACCGAACACCCGGACTTTACCCGGAACATGTAAATATTAACATTTTCACTATTTTTATTTTTCTGAGCCAGTTAGGGTCCCCGTATACCCTAACACCCGTGTTAATACATAACACTCTAGTAACTAATATTAAAATCCTAATAACCTAACTAATACTTGGAGATTAGTTACAAACTAACCAAATGACCCCCCCCCCCCCTTACGATTTCGGTCCCCTAGGGGGACATACTTGTACCTTGCAAGATTTACTTGATCACCTTGGTTTAGTATCTAGGGTGCACAATTACCATTGGGTAATAACATCAATCTTTGCCTATAAGTACTTAACTAAACCTAACACTAATCACCACCACAATTCACAATCAAACCCACACTAAAACTCTCTCCCTCTTCCTTTGTGGCTCACGGCCGAACCCCAACCCACACACCATCATATTTTCGGTTCATGTTCTTGCCATTCCATCATCATACATACGTCAAAGGTCGCATATTAGGAGCTTTGGTGCAAGCGGAACACGAAGGACCTCCACCGTTAGCTTTTATCCACCACTTTTTCGCCAAAGATCTTCCCTAGCCTTGAGCTAGAGGTATATTGTTTAAAACTTGTTTTTACGCATATCTAAAATGGTTAAAAGGATTATTGTCGGTTGAATCTTGTTATATTGAAAGATGATGCATTAAAGTCTAGAAAAATCACTAAAATGGAGGTTAATAGCATATAACTTGTGTAAAAGTCGTAGGACTTGAAATTTGTGTTTATCTAGACCCGATCTATGATGTGGTAGCTCAAATCTTCGTTTAACCCGACTTTGTAAAATCATGTATCATCACATAAGCTTGTTTTTGAAAGATACAAGGGTTAAAGGTGAAACACTACCACATTTTAGAAACATGAACTTGTGTAGAAATATTTTTCTTGTGTAAAAGTGATTTAACCGGTAAAATGGTGTCTAAAACTAGCGGATCTACGTATCCGCAAGTGGTATTTTTGAAAGACCACACTTTAAAGAAATCATGTTTTTCTAAAGATGGATCTTACACTAATAAATATGAATTTATGAACCACAAGTGTGTAGACACTTGTGAAATGGAAAGATCCGACAAATAACTATTTTTGGGAAAATGACTAGAAGTTGTAAAGACGAATTTCTTTAAACACGGGGTTTTTACAAGATTAAAGCTACTTTATATAAGGATCCATATATATAAAGGTGATTTACATTAAAGTTGCGGAAAAACTACAAGTTCATGCGATTATGCACATTTACATACTTGTCGACTAGTTTGATGTGTCGGAAATTGTTTGATTGAATAAAGAAGTTGATTGATTTGATTATTAAAAGAAAATGATACGTTTGAAAGCGTGGCCACCTCCAGTTACAGAGGAAACTCTGGCGAAATTTTCTAAAAACCTAACACTTAGACTTTTTACACAACAAGTGTTAGAACTATTTTTGGACATACTTTCGAAACATAAATTTCGCCAGCACTATATTTTACTAAATATTCGGAGGTGGGATTTTCACAAGATTAACGTGATAAATATACTTGTCACAACACGGTTTATGATTATTTTGTGAAAATACATAAATATTATTTTAGAGTAAAAATAATATTTACAAGCGTTAATGATTCCAAAACTTTGCGAACGCTTCCACAAACATATAAGTTACACCGGTAATTACATTACCACAAGATTGATAAAACGTAACTTACGCACATGTATTATATCCCCCATCCTTGGGAGGAAGAATAACTACCAAGTGTATACGGAACGTAAACACGAAATAGTTGTCTAACTATTTCCCAAAGACATAAACTATAAAGCTAAAGCACGGCCGTCCGTCTAATAGAATTAGCACTTGTAGGTCGTTGCACAGCTTACTATATTGGAGACACTTGGTAGAGACGCGCATTCACTGTGAGTTCATGTCCCCCTTTTCTCTAACTGTTTTCAGTTTACTTAACCGCGGGGGTGAAATACATGTTACATTGTTTACAAGTACTTTATACACGGTATGATTAACGTAAGGAGGTTTAGATCATGTGAATGGGTAGGCGGAAACTTGAGGCTATTAATCCTCAGGGTAGGACCGAGGGACAGGAGCGGTAGATCTATCTGGGTGTAGCGAGCCCAGCCCCAGGCCAAACAGAACGGACCTTGGGGTGACTTTGTGCCCAACGCATAAATCCGCTAGGTTTGAGTCTTCCTACTTGCATATCACAACATGCTAATGGCTTTGCAAACCATTGGTGATCACAAGTCCTCTTACACTGCTACATACCAGGAAACTTTTATACTTACAAGTGTTTTACTTACTCACTTACACATGAACTCGCTCAACATTATTGTTGATTTTTCAACTCACATGTATTTCAGGAAATTAACGAGATCTGGCACGGTATGGAACGTTTTCCGCTGCACTTGTCATGGAGTCATCCGGGTTTAGGGGATGTGTCTCTTTCCTGGACAAGACACAGTCCTTAAACCACGTTTATGTTATGTTTTAATTTGTAAGGTTGTTGAACAAGGTTATGGTTGTTGATTAAAACAATGGTACTGTATTTTGATTTTCAAAACTTAATGGATGACTTGCATGGTTTTTAAATTCATATAGCTTGTTATGATTAAGCTATGGTATTAAGAAGTCACACCAAAATTAACCACGCTTCCGCAAAGCCAGGGTGTGACAGCTTGGTATCAGAGCTCTGATCATAGCGAACTAGGATTCTGTCTCGAGTCTAGACTATGATCACTAGGGCTCTCACGAAAACATTTTTCTGCATACCACTTAAGTCCAGATCCACACTTTTTACAAACAAATGTTGAGCACATTTTATTAATTATAAGTTCAGCTTGGAGGGCTGAGGATCGATCTGGAGGATCGAGAGGATTAAGGTAGTTGAGCACGTTGGTTTGTTATAGGATCGATCTGGAGGATCGAGGCTTGGTCTAGGTGACCAAGATAGTGGGCTAGCAAGGCTAGGAAGAAAAGGTTCAGCCTGGAGGGCTAAGGATCGATCTGGAGGATCGAGGTTTGGTTTAAGTAAAGGATAGAGCAGTCTGGTAGACTGGATGGTATTGGCTAGTATGACTAGGAGGATTATGTGATGCCTTACTTGATGACTTATGTGATTACTTGATTTATGATTGACTATTTGTGCATATTTGTGTATATGTTACAGATACATGGATTCGGCAGACTCAGGTGGTTCAGGCACCACCGGCCCCAGGCCTATTGTATCAGATGACCTGGAGTCATCAGAGCATGAGGTTTTTACGTCAGATTTCACCAGCACGGATGACGATGACTTTCAGCCATTCGCCTTACCCGACGGCGTTGATGAGCTCCCAGTTGACCTTCCAGTCGGGGATCTACCACTGGCACTGATCCCTGCTCCTATACCGCTGGCTGCGTACCCAGCTTACCATTTACCCATCGACGACGAGGAGGACGACGTCGATATGTTTGAGGAGGAGCCTATGGAGGATGCTCAGGGCGAGGCCCTACCTGCTGTTGCTCCCTTACTGATCGCAGATGCTCCTGCTGCGGAGTCACCTGCTCATTCCCCAGTCGCGGACTCCTTTGAGTCTGTGGCTTCTGTACCCACACATGCTCATAGTGCGCAGCACTTCTCCCATGGGTCCGATTCTGACCAGGCTTTTTCTGTTGCTTCCGTACCTAGACTTATTTTTGACCATGATGACGAGGAGGATTCAGATCCTATGTTCCCACCAGGATTTGAGCCTGACCGTGATTTAGAGTTTGTCCCGATGGACGAGTTGATGGAGGATCCAGCAGATCCTATTGACCCTTTTGATCCGATTGATCCCGATTTTGATTTTGACATGGAGTTTGATGATCTTGAGCCTGCCATTGCTCCTGAGCAGGCAGCTGCCCTTGATCCTTTACCAGAGCATGACCCTGTGCATGCTGATATACCTTTTGAGCCCATTGCTGATGATCACCACATAGATGTCCCTGTTGATCCCATTGGTCCTTTACCCGTTATTGCTGTACCAGTTGACCCTCCTTTCGAGCACTTGGCACCCGTTCACCCTGTTGTTGCTCCCGTATTTGATCCCGTTCCCATAGAGCCCGGACATGCACCGTTCGCGACACATATGGATCCACCGGACGAGTCTGCACAGCATGGCTGGATACCGGCAGACGAGGACGTTCCCCCATTCCCTCCACAGATTCCTGTTGCACCACATATTGACTTTTCGTTTCAGGTACCTATGTTTATACCTCCAGCAGGGCCTGGAGAGGGCTCTTCAGCACACCCTGATGGGCATGTACCGATGCCCATGCCTTTCATGCCTCAGATTCCTTTTGTTCCACCTACTACAGCTCCTTTTGGGGTGGCACCCTTTGACCCCACACGTGAGCCACTGTTGTGGTCACCGTTTTCCCCCATGCCACCCACTGATCCATACCACAGATTCCACGTGGGACATACCATCGAGGATGTATTGATGTCATTTGTACACCAGCACGAGTCGCATGAGCAGCGACTACAGGAGTTGGAAAGAGCCCGTCTGCAGCCATGTCAGTGCCATGGCCGGGTACCCTCTCCGTTACAGCCGTTTCGACCATTACCCCCTGACTATGCTGCTCGTATTACTACTTTGGAGCAGCAGATTGCTTCCATTATTCGCACACAGCAGGAGATGGAGGCGGACTGGTTACAGTTGCGCCATTTGTTTTATACCCGTTTTCCTCCTCCTCCCCCACCATCTGCTTAGAGCTCATCGGTGCCACATGGGTAGGCGAGGTGATAAGGCGGCGATTGCTTTTTGATTGCACAGCATTTTGGGGAGACTACGATATGATTTGACTTTTGTTATGTACTTGATGTTGTATTGATACTGATGTAGTTTTTGACAGGGGTGATGTAGCCCCTAATGATTGATGATTGTATGTATACACTTACGATGTGGTCTCATTTATATGGCAATCGCAGCTTTCTCACCATATTTGGATTCGCTTGATTACTTGTTATGACATGGGATGTGTGTGATTAATATTTGTGATGTGTGATAACCTGTGATGTTATGTGATTATACTATTACTACCGTTATATACGTACGCTATATTACGAACTAATTTACGTATTATAACAACGGAGCCTTACTAAGGCCTAACCAACTTAAACCATCTTTTAGAAGATGCCGCCAAGACGCGAACCAAACATGCCAACAAACGAGGCAGAACTCCAGCAGATTATTGCTGCTGCCATAGCACAGTACGCAGCATCTCAGCCAGGAGCGAGCGGAAGTGTTAACCAAGGCAATAACAATCCACCTCACGGTAATACCACGCCATTCGAACCTACCATGTCCTAGCTGGACATCTTTAGCAATGATGCTAATGCCAAACACATGTTTTAACATACGTGCAGGATGCACCTACAAGCAGTTCTTGGACTGCAAACCAGTTAACTTCGATGGCACAGGAGGTGCAGTTGCCTTTACCCGCTGGGCTGAGAAAACCGATTCTGTGTTACGCATGAGCAAGTGTGCCGAGGATCAGCAAGTCACATACATTTCAGGGTTGTTTCTAGACGGAGCCCTATCTTGGTGGAACCTACAAGTCCAAACACTAGGCGAAGCTGCCGCCTACGCCCTGACTTGGGCCGAGTTGAAAGAACTAATGCGCAAGAAGTACTGTTCACGCGCAGAAATTCAAAGGTTGGAGACCGAATTTTGGCACTTAAAGATGGATGGACCTAAGATTGCGGAATACGTCCAGAGATTTCACGACCTATCTCAAGTGGTTCCTTACATGGTTACGCCAGAATACAAGCGAATCGAGCGCTTCATTTGGGGTTTGGCTCCCCAAATAATCAGCATGGTAACCTCCTCCAAACCAGCAACTATCACTGAAGCCATCGATTTGAGCGTGGCTCTCACCGAGGAGGCGATTCGTTTAAACAAGTTTGATGAAGTCAAGGCAAAGAAGACAGAGACTCACGTTGAGTCCTCAGGGGTTAACAAAAGAAAGTTTTCGAACTTCAAACAAAGTGTTAGCGGGGATGGCAAGAGAGGAGCACCAAGCACGCCGGCTCAGGGTGCAGCTGGCAGTGGAAGGAGAGGAAAGGGATATATGGGCACTCAGCCCAAGTGTAATGCCTGCCAGCGTCACCATTCTGGCCGATGTGGGTTGAGGGTATGTGATTCGTGTGGAAAACCGGGCCACACAAAGGAATCATGTTGGGCTAGTGCAGGCCGCGGAGGCCAGGGAGGATATGGGTATAGGAATGATAACCGTGGTGGAAATGGAAACCGCCTACCAGGAAACTCTGGAGGAAACAGAAACCGAGGCAACAATGCAAACCAGGCTGGCAATGCCAACCAGAACAACACCCCAGCTGGAAACGGTGATGGAAACGGGCAGAGGCTCGGATGTGATAACTGCGGGGAAATCGGGCATTTTAAGAAGAATTGCCCAACACTGAATCAAGCCCGCGGTAGAGTGTTTCAACTAGAAGCCAGAGAAGCACGCCAAGATCCAAATGTTGTTACCGGTACGTTCCCTATCAATCAACGCTATGCATCTGTTCTATTTGATACTGGTGCCGATTATAGCTTCGTATCATTAGAATTTAAGAATATGCTTGGGTTAGCTGCTCATAAGTTAGACATTCGTACTCGATTGAAGTAGCTAATGGAAAATTAGTTGGAGCCGACGAGGTAATCAGAGGTTGCGTGATAGAATTGGGAGAACGCGAGTTCACTCTGGATCTACTACCAGTCCAATTGGGAAGTTTCGACGTGGTGGTAGGAATGGATTGGTTATCCAGAAACAAGGCTGAGATAGTATGTCACGAGAAAGTTGTTCGTATCCCAACTGATGATGGTGAGACGATTGTGGTTCACGGAGAGAAGCGTGACACACCGCTAAGATTTATCAGCTGCTTGAAAGCAAGGAAGTGTTTACAGAAAGGATGTGTTGCTTTTCTGGCACACATCGTAGATAAGAAGGCTGCCGAGCCAAGGATCGAAGACATCCCTGTCGTAAGGGAGTATCCAGAAGTCTTCCCAGAAGACTTACCTGGACTACCACCTCAGAGGCAAGTGGAGTTTCACATTGACCTAGTTCCAGGCGTAGCGCCTGTAGCTAAGGCACCATATAGACTAGCGCCGTCTGAGATGCAGGAATTGTCAACGCAACTCCAAGAGTTGTTAGACAAGGGTTTTATTCGACCAAGCTTCTCGCCTTGGGGAGCTCCGGTCTTGTTTGTCAAGAAGAAGGACGGAAGTTTCCGAATGTGTATTGACTACAGAGAATTGAACAAGCTGACTATCAAGAACAGGTATCCACTACCAAGAATCGACGATCTGTTCGATCAACTTCAAGGCTCAAGCTGTTACTCTAAGATCGATCTTCGATCTGGATACCATCAACTAAGGATACAGGAGGAAAGTATCCCGAAAACAGCCTTCCGAACTCGTTATGGACACTACGAGTTCCTCGTTATGCCATTTGGTTTGACAAACGCGCCTGCGGTATTCATGGATCTAATGAATAGGGTTTGCAAGCCATACTTAGACAAGTTCGTGATTGTATTCATCGACGACATCCTGATTTACTCAAAGACGAAGGCTGAACACGAACAACATCTTAGAACCATACTAGAGCTGCTAAAGAAGGAACAGTTGTACGCCAAATTCTCCAAGTGCGAGTTTTGGCTACGCGAAGTCCAGTTTCTTGGACATGTGGTTAATGGGGATGGAATTCATGTTGATCCCACAAAGATCGAGGCAATCAAGAATTGGGAAACGCCTACAACGCCAATCGAGATTCGGCAATTCTTGGGTTTGGCTGGTTACTACCGAAGGTTCATCGAGGATTTCTCGAAAATCGCTCAACCTTTAACGCTCCTCACGCAGAAGGAAAAGACGTTTGATTGGGGAATCAAACAGGATGAAGCATTTCAGATATTGAAAGATAAGCTCTGCAACGCGCCAATCTTAGCTCTACCAGAAGGTACTGATGACTTCGTGGTATACTGCGACGCATCGCGTCAGGGATTGGGTTGTGTGTTGATGCAACGCCAAAAGGTCATTGCTTACGCATCACGCCAACTGAAAGTGCACGAAAAGAACTATACCACCCACGATTTAGAGCTTGGCACAGTGGTTTTCGCTTTAAAGATCTGGAGACACTACCTGTACGGTACGAAATGCACAATCTTCACAGATCACAAAAGCTTACAACATATATTCAACCAGAAGGAGTTGAACATGAGGCAAAGACGATGGGTTGAATTATTGAACGATTACGACTGCGAGATAAAATATCACCCAGGGAAGGCGAATGTAGTCGCCGATGCCCTAAGTCGTAAAGAAAGAATCAAGCCCATAAGGGTTAGAGCATTGGAAATGATTATACGAACCGATCTCTCCTCGCGCATTCGCGCTGCACAAAAGGAAGCTCTCAAGGAGGGAAATCTTGAGGAAGAATATCTCCGTGGAATGGAGAAGCTCTTGGTACCAAACGAGGAAGGGACGTTATGTTTTGAGAAAAGGATTTGGGTTCCTCTGTTTGGTGGATTAAGGGAAGTTATTTTCGACGAAGCGCACAAGTCACGGTACTCTATCCACCCTGGATCGGATAAGATGTATCAAGATCTTAAGGATTACTATTGGTGGCCTAGGATGAAAGGCGACGTTGCTGTTTACGTGAGCAAATGTTTAACGTGCGCTAAGGTCAAGGCGGAATACCAGAAGCCTTCGGGACTTCTGCAACAACCTGAGATTCCCAAGTGGAAATGGGAACAAATCTCAATGGATTTTGTTACAAAACTGCCAAGAACGTCAAGAGGCCATGATATGATTTGGGTGATTGTTGACCGCCTAACAAAATCCGCACACTTTCTGCCAATCAAGGAGAAAGACAGTACTAGTAAACTTGCGGAAATTTACATGAGAGAGATCGTAGCACGTCATGGAGTACCACTCTCGATCATCTCTGATAGAGACGGAAGGTTTGTGTCAAGAATATGGCAATCTTTCCAAGAATCTTTTGGCTCACAATTGAATCTGAGCACTGCATTCCATCCGCAAACTGATGGCCAGAGCGAGCGAACGATACAAACTTTGGAAGACATGCTGAGGGCATGTGTTATGGATTTAGGCGGTAGCTGGGATAAACACTTACCTTTGGTCGAATTTTCATACAACAACAACTACCACACCAGTATTGGTGTCGCGCCATTTGAGGCCCTATACGGACGCAAGTGCCGATCACCACTATGTTGGTCTGACGCAGGTGATAGGCAGCTTGCTGGTCCCGAGATCGTCCAAGAGACGACAGACAAGATCGCGCAAATTCTTAAACACATCGAAGCCGCTCGCCACAGACAAAAGGCCTACGCGGATCCAAACCGGAAGCATGTGGACTTCCAAGTCGGAGAAATGGTGTTGTTAAAGGTTTCACCCTGGAAAGGGGTAGCACGCTTTGGAAAACGTGGAAAGTTAAATCCACGCTACATTGGTCCCTTCAGAATTCTGGAAAGAATTGGGACAGTGGCATACAAGTTGGACCTACCTGCTGAACTAAATGGTGTTCACGATACATTTCATGTATCCAATTTAAAGAAAAGTCCGACTCAAATTGACGTTGCCATTCCTATCGACGAGATTCATATTGACGACACGCTCCACTTTGTTGAAGAACCTGTTGAGGTCACGGATTGGAAAGTTAACAAGACCCGCCGGAGCAGTGTCAAACTCGTCAAAGTACGTTGGAATGCCAGACATGGTCCTGAATTTACCTGGGAACGTGAGGACCGGATGAAAGAGAAATACCCCCACTTATTTCCTAAGAACCCTGCTTCTACAAGCAGAACTTAAATTTCGGGACGAAATTTATTTAACGGGGGGAGAATGTGACAACCCGCACTAAACCAGGTATCCGTACAACTTAATTAATGATTTATTTACTACTTGATTACTGTGCTTGATTGAACTAGCTGATAAACTGCTACCTGCATACTGATACATGCACTTACTTGCATCATACTTTATTTGCTGTCACTACATTAATTACATGCTGAACCCTAGTGACAAACTTGATGCACAAAAAAAGCACAGTAGCACTAAACGGATACACAGTGAACATGCTGATATAACCAGCATCAGGCAAATACTGCCTCTAAGGCCTGTTAAGAGCCTCATTTAATTGACTACACTGGTAGTGAGTGTAGGGATATAAGGGTTGTGTTACCGCGTCTCTAGGGATAAGATACACTGATTCGGATGTGCCAAGAACGTACTTTAAGTACCAAAAACAGCACTTTAAAAATTAAACCAGCTTCTAGCTGACTAGTAAAGTGCCAGAAAATGAGAAAATATCACTAGACACTTTCTAAAGTGTCGGGAAAGCAAATTGTGTCACTAAAAATGTAATAACGACACTTTAAAGTCTTTTGTAACACTTTAACGGATTACTATCCAACCGAACACCCGGACTTTACCCGGAACATGTAAATATTAACATTTTCACTATTTTTATTTTTCTGAGCCAGTTAGGGTCCCCGTATACCCTAACACCCGTGTTAATACATAACACTCTAGTAACTAATATTAAAATCCTAATAACCTAACTAATACTTGGAGATTAGTTACAAACTAACCAAATGACCCCCCCCCCTTACGATTTCGGTCCCCTAGGGGGACATACTTGTACCTTGCAAGATTTACTTGATCACCTTGGTTTAGTATCTAGGGTGCACAATTACCATTGGGTAATAACATCAATCTTTGCCTATAAGTACTTAACTAAACCTAACACTAATCACCACCACAATTCACAATCAAACCCACACTAAAACTCTCTCCCTCTTCCTTTGTGGCTCACGGCCGAACCCCAACCCACACACCATCATATTTTCGGTTCATGTTCTTGCCATTCCATCATCATACATACGTCAAAGGTCGCATATTAGGAGCTTTGGTGCAAGCGGAACACGAAGGACCTCCACCGTTAGCTTTTATCCACCACTTTTTCGCCAAAGATCTTCCCTAGCCTTGAGCTAGAGGTATATTGTTTAAAACTTGTTTTTACGCATATCTAAAATGGTTAAAAGGATTATTGTCGGTTGAATCTTGTTATATTGAAAGATGATGCATTAAAGTCTAGAAAAATCACTAAAATGGAGGTTAATAGCATATAACTTGTGTAAAAGTCGTAGGACTTGAAATTTGTGTTTATCTAGACCCGATCTATGATGTGGTAGCTCAAATCTTCGTTTAACCCGACTTTGTAAAATCATGTATCATCACATAAGCTTGTTTTTGAAAGATACAAGGGTTAAATGTGAAACACTACCACATTTTAGAAACATGAACTTGTGTAGAAATATTTTTCTTGTGTAAAAGTGATTTAACCGGTAAAATGGTGTCTAAAACTAGCGGATCTACGTATCCGCAAGTGGTATTTTTGAAAGACCACACTTTAAAGAAATCATGTTTTTCTAAAGATGGATCTTACACTAATAAATATGAATTTATGAACCACAAGTGTGTAGACACTTGTGAAATGGAAAGATCCGACAAATAACTATTTTTGGGAAAATGACTAGAAGTTGTAAAGACGAATTTCTTTAAACACGGGGTTTTTACAAGATTAAAGCTACTTTATATAAGGATCCATATATATAAAGGTGATTTACATTAAAGTTGCGGAAAAACTACAAGTTCATGCGATTATGCACATTTACATACTTGTCGACTAGTTTGATGTGTCGGAAATTGTTTGATTGAATAAAGAAGTTGATTGATTTGATTATTAAAAGAAAATGATACGCTTGAAAGCGTGGCCACCTCCAGTTACAGAGGAAACTCTGGCGAAATTTTCTAAAAACCTAACACTTAGACTTTTTACACAACAAGTGTTAGAACTATTTTTGGACATACTTTCGAAACATAAATTTCGCCAGCACTATATTTTACTAAATATTCGGAGGTGGGATTTTCACAAGATTAACGTGATAAATATACTTGTCACAACACGGTTTATGATTATTTTGTGAAAATACATAAATATTATTTTAGAGTAAAAATAATATTTACAAGCGTTAATGATTCCAAAACTTTGCGAACGCTTCCACAAACATATAAGTTACACCGGTAATTACATTACCACAAGATTGATAAAACGTAACTTACGCACATGTATTATATCCCCCATCCTTGGGAGGAAGAATAACTACCAAGTGTATACGGAACGTAAACACGAAATAGTTGTCTAACTATTTCCCAAAGACATAAACTATAAAGCTAAAGCACGGCCGTCCGTCTAATAGAATTAGCACTTGTAGGTCGTTGCACAGCTTACTATATTGGAGACACTTGGTAGAGACGCGCATTCACTGTGAGTTCATGTCCCCCTTTTCTCTAACTGTTTTCAGTTTACTTAACCGCGGGGGTGAAATACATGTTACATTGTTTACAAGTACTTTATACACGGTATGATTAACGTAAGGAGGTTTAGATCATGTGAATGGGTAGGCGGAAACTTGAGGCTATTAATCCTCAGGGTAGGACCGAGGGACAGGAGCGGTAGATCTATCTGGGTGTAGCGAGCCCAGCCCCAGGCCAAACAGAACGGACCTTGGGGTGACTTTGTGCCCAACGCATAAATCCGCTAGGTTTGAGTCTTCCTACTTGCATATCACAACATGCTAATGGCTTTGCAAACCATTGGTGATCACAAGTCCTCTTACACTGCTACATACCAGGAAACTTTTATACTTACAAGTGTTTTACTTACTCACTTACACATGAACTCGCTCAACATTATTGTTGATTTTTCAACTCACATGTATTTCAGGAAATTAACGAGATCTGGCACGGTATGGAACGTTTTCCGCTGCACTTGTCATGGAGTCATCCGGGTTTAGGGGATGTGTCTCTTTCCTGGACAAGACACAGTCCTTAAACCACGTTTATGTTATGTTTTAATTTGTAAGGTTGTTGAACAAGGTTATGGTTGTTGATTAAAACAATGGTACTGTATTTTGATTTTCAAAACTTAATGGATGACTTGCATGGTTTTTAAATTCATATAGCTTGTTATGATTAAGCTATGGTATTAAGAAGTCACACCAAAATTAACCACGCTTCCGCAAAGCCAGGGTGTGACAGTTGGTTGTGTGAGGAATACCTGGTCGACATGTTGTTTTCCTGATGAAGAAGACTCCTGTAGATGATCCTCCTCTTGTTCATTAATCTCATCATTCAGAAAATCTTCAATCCTTTGTTGCACAGACGGATATACAATCAATTCAGATGAACTTTGATTACCATGTTTTGTTCCCGAAGAAGATCCTTCATCACCTTTATCTGCAGGTACTTTGTTTTGTTGGTCATCCTGATAATCATCAATATTGATATTTTTCATTAAATTAGCAAACACATTTGACGACCCTTGACCACTATCATCATCATCATCATCCTTCCTATCATTCTCTTTTACTCCTAAACCACACTGATAATCTACAAGATCTAACCATTCATCCAAACCACGGTCTGCATCGTCGTATTCAACTTCATTCTGCGTCAGGAGTAAAGGAGCTTTTCTCACTATCTTTTTCTTTTCAACCATTTTCACGATCTTCTTCAATTCATCAAGACTGTAAGGAACAGGTCTTGAACTACCAACGAGTTCATAGTTTGGAACATGAACAATTTCAGCTTTAGCCATCTCAACATCTGCTTGACTAGAAGAACCACCTGCTTCTTGAGTCTCTACAATAACACTTTTCCTTTTCTGAGTAGCTTCTTCAGCTAACCTCCTTTCTTGTTCAGCCCTACGCTCTTCAGCCCTTTTCACTTCAATGTTGTTGAAGACAGAATGCACATCTATACCCAAGTGATGTTCCATTACTGTATAAAGCATGTGAAGCTGTTCATCTTTCACAACTTTATCAGCCTTCATTGCTTCCATCTCCAACTTCATCGTTTTGATTTCACTTGACGAAGCTTCATTCAGATCACTCAAAAGTTGATTCAGTGTCTGATTAATATCATTCATCTTTGTCAGCTTCACATTCATATCATAAATCTCTTGTTGCATAACTTCAAAGAGCTTTGCGTTGTCTTTAATATCATCTTTCATCTTCTTTAACTTCTCAGCTTGCTTTATCATAACAGACTTAATCTCTTCATTTTCTTTCATCACTTCGTGATCAGCTTCAACTTTCTCTTTCTCAAGATCACTGACCTTCTTCATTAATACTTTCACAGCTTCATTGTTGAACATATCAAAATCATCATCTGGAATATCATCTCTATATATCCCAGTAGCATGAGGAAGCTCTCCAAAAATTTTAGGAAAAGTTGTATCTTTTGGTCTTGAAGATTCAGCAACTTCAGGAATAGATTGATCTTGTGGTGGTGGTGATGGTGGAGGTGTAGCTGCTCTAAACCCAGTGATTTCAACATAATCATCATGAACTTCAGGTTCTTTTGGAATCTCAGCACTTTGTATCTTTTCAGCTTCATGAACCTTCGAAGTTGTAACATGTTTCTCAGCTTTGCCACCTTGATCTTTTGATAATGCAGCCCCACCTTTCTTTGCTCTGACGTTTCTAGGAATGACGCCAGTTTGAACTGCCTTACGCTTAGCTCTTAATTTCTTTTGTTCTTCAACAGATGGAGTATAAGAAGCATCTTCATCGTCAGAGCCTTTCTTTTTCTTTGTAGGCTTCTTTTTCAGTTTAGCTTTTCCACGACCAAGTGTTGTAAGATCAAGCTCTGTCTCTGATTCAGTAGACTCATCATCTGCATCACTAGAATCATCGAGAGCAACTCCTCCAGGCTCCTTTTCTTTGACACTTTCTCCTTGAACACTTGCACCTTGTTCTTTCTGAGCAGCAACTTCCTCATTTCTCTGTAAAAAGCTTTCAAGAGAATGTTTCAGTGCATCAACTCCTTGTTGAATAACATCAGATGGATCTAATACTGGCTCATCCACCAATCTTTGTCATGGTTTTGCAGAAGGCCCTGCAAAAACAGACATTGAAGTAATCATTAGAATATAGCAGTTTAAAGTTCTAGCTTTCCTTATGACTCCCCCTTTCACTGTACCCTCAATCACAATCTTAGGAGTTGGCTCCTTTGGAATAACTACTGCAGGGGATGTCTTCGGAGTTCTTTTTCTTTTCCCGTCTCTTACAAACCACCAACTGGTTTTCTTCTCTGTCATCTCATTCATCTTATTCGATTCATCTTCAGAGTTGCTATTCTCATATCTCCATGCATCGTTCTCTGGAGCAACGTATGCTGGATCGGCAATTCTGCATATCATTCTTTTTGTTTTAGCAGCAACACCTTTAGACAATCTACTAATGGTATCAGCTGTCATGTTTCGTACAGCTAACATATCAGCAGCATCCTTCTGAATATCATTAAATTGATCGTCAATCATCATCTGGATGAATCTTGGATACATAATGTACTTGTCACCTTTAATGTTATCCACCAGATGATCAAAGATTACTTGAGATATGTTGTAAGGCCTATTCAGCACCAGGCACGTGACGATATTCATGATGTAATCGGACGTTTCATCATAGGCTCCCTTCCTGTGCGACAACGCATGCACCATGCAGTGTATCATAAACTTGTAGGGCTTGCAGAACATCATCTTAAGCATCTTTCCATTCAAATGACCGATAAACCCCATCCTACACCATAATCCTTTACATAAATGTTCAGGGATAATGATAGGATCATTATCACTGTCTCCCAACTCCAGAACCCTTCTAAGATCGCCAACATTGAACTTTATCTCTAAGTCCACATCTTCACCATTCTCATTCTTCTTGCTAACAGCTGAATAGATCATCTTCTCTTCCTCTTCGTATCTCACTGCTCTCCAGAACCTCCTTACGTGAGATTCATATACTACTGTTCTATCAGTTAACGCTTTTTGTATCCTGCTTGTTCTTAGAAATTCAGCTATATCTTTAAAATGAGTCGAATCAGTGTAGTGTGCGTCAAGCAAACAGTATATGTTGTGAGACTTATCCCAATCTGAAACTTTTGGCTGCACAAATGATTGACATTTAGCACTTGTACGTAGTTTGAGACACAAGTCTTACAAGAATTGAAAAAAATTGAAAATTTCAAAAATTTCACCAACACTGGAAAGTCTCTATGTGAGCAGTACTGAGGATCGGATGGTCATCCGATCGGATTGCCATCCGATCGGGTGAACCATTACACATTTAAGATCAAAACAATCAACCCTTAGAGAATGATGGTCATCCGATCGGATTGTTATCCGAACGGATTGCCACTCGATTGATGACAAAAAAAATATGGCACAAATTCCAATATATCATAAAAACAGTTAAAGCACAGTTTTTAATGTAACACATGATGTACAATGGATCGGATGGCTATCCGATCGGATTGCCATCCGATCGAGTTGCCACACGAACCAAAAACTGTTTAACATATATGGCACATATATCAATGCAACACTTAGAAAATAATACACAAAATAATATGCATTGGATCGAGTGGTTACTCGATCGGATTGCCATCCGGTCGAGTTGCCACTCATTCCAAGGAACAGTGAAAATCAGTTTGAATGTACAAAGCATCATCAAAAATTTTCTAAGTTATCATCAAATTGAACACAGATCTACGTAGAGTTTTCTAATGCGATCCGAACCTTATGTTCATTATGTTCTAACTCGGCCTAATTTGTGTTTAATTTGACAAAAACAGGTCCGATAGCCGACTCGATCTAAAACTCAAATCTCCTAGATCTAACATGTTAAAGCATAAATTGAGACGGTAAACTTGTAGATCTAATGATTGTGAACAAAACCCTATGCTTGGTTTTTAACAAAACATCCTAGAAATGCCTAGATCTAGGTCTAAAGCTCCGAATAGATCCGAAACATCAAAAACCTCATTAAAAGCATCAAATTAACAGTTAAAGATCATGAAAAACTTACCTTCCCATTGCGAGTGTTGAGTGTGCCAACAAGCCAATGTAAAATTGAAAGAAACAGGAAAAACAAGATCAGAAATTGTGTAAGTGAGAGAAAATAGGATGGTCGCTCGAACGGGTGAAAATTTGACTGAAATCATTGACCTCATATTTATAGGCTGACCACCCGATCGGATGGCCATCCGATCGGATCGCCATCCGATCCAATTCTTCTCTTTTAACTTTTTCCCGTTTTCTCAGATTTTACCAGTTTTTAGAAATCCACTTAAATATCTAGGTCCAAGTTAATAACCCTAAGTACTTAATTTGTCTAGCAAGTCCAAGTTAATGACCTTGGTTGACCCGAAACGAACCAAACTGACATTTTGTTCATCCTTTAAACATAGTTTTCATGAAAAATTTACAAGTTTCAACTTAATGAACTTGCATTAACTTTGCATTTCCCCAGGTTTCCTTCAAGATTAGCTCCCAACCCAACTGTCCAGCTCAGAAACTTCCTGCATCTGCTCCAAAACTGCGAGTCTGAAGATCAGCTTTCCACCTTGGTTTGTCGAAAACTAAAGCAGAACTGTAAAATCTTTTTGGGATTTTAAGAAAGATTCTTAGACTAGAAAGCTATGAAACATTTTGGGAATAGAACTAACTAAGAAACAAAATGCAGTAAAAATAAACTATTTACAGACATATTTTTGACGAGCGTGTCAGAGGATCATAGCAGCTGCTTGACAAGTTACAAGTACCGTTGAGCTTTATTACACACACAACATTAAACAATTTGCTTAGATTGCCAATATGCTGATCCTTTTAAATTCTCACACAAATTTCAATCTATTCAGGATATGAATTAGTGTTTTAAGGACTTAACTTATACGCGTGTCCCACCTCAGAATATACTCTCGTATCCAGACTCCTATATTCAGTCTTACAGGTGAATGTACACTAATGATATATGTAAAAGGGTAATGCGAGGCCACGAGTGCTCAGGCTAGAACTTCTGTTCAATCAGAGAGATGATGGCTCGACTTTAGGTGTGTCCCCCCTTGGGGATCTTCTCTTCAACAGCACATGATTAGCATTTTTCAATGTTTTATCATTTTTTATGCTGAGGGTGGGCTTTAAAAATTAAAGCAATGCAGAGTATTATACGAGGACTAGGCTATTGCTCCCGTAAAATCAGAAGTCCTGGTATAATACCCCAGATATCATCACGTACAAAGACCTAGTATGTCAGAAATAGAAAGCCTTTCAAACTAGATTTCAGGGGTTACCTATATATCTGAGAGATGTTCCCCATGAAATAAGCAAGAAATGATTTTAGGTTTATATCCCGAACAAATCTACTAAATGTGTAAAAACCTACCGGCATATCATCAGCGAGATTGCTTAACACCTTTTAAACATTACATATATTTAGCATACTGTAAATGTCTAGCTGATGTACTATCATTTCCCCTTTTACACAAACTCTTTTTCAGTTTTCTATTTTTTACATTTTTGCATTTTTTATTGTTTTTGTATTTTCTGAAAATATTATCTATCTCCCCCTAAATACCAAAACAACTAAAAATACGACAAACCAAAGCAGTCCGCTTTTCAACATCATCTGCCTCGGTTTGTTCATCAACGCCAATGATTTTCTCCGCATCCGACAACAACTTCATACCATTTAGTTTTAAAAGATATTGAAAACGAGCTTTATCAAAAGCTTTGGTATGTAAATATGCCTTTTGTTCGTCAGTGTGGATTTTGTCAATTCGTATCAACTTCTTTTCATAACAGTCTCGTATGAAGTGATGACGAATTTCTATATGTTTGGTTTTAGCATGATGTACAAGATTTTTCGTTATGTTTATTGCAGCCTCATTATCAACAAAAATAGGTGAAGTAAGAAATTGCAAACCGTAGTCGCGCATCTGTTGCTGAATCCACAGGATCTGAGAACAGCAGCTGCTAGCAGATACATACTCGGCTTCACATGTTGACAAAGCAACAGAGGTTTGCTTCTTACATTGCCATGTGACCAGTCGGGGTCCGAAAAATTGGCAACCTGAAGTTGTTGATTTAGCATTGACTTTGCAGCATCCGAAGTCAGAATCAGAGTATCCTTCGAGCGTGAAGTCACCATCTTTAGGATACCACAACCCCAGTGTTGGAGTTCCTTTCAGGTAGCGAAGTATCCTTTTGACTATAGCCATGTGTGAAGCTCTAGGACTTGACTGAAATCGGGCTGCGAGACACCTTGGGTACATAATATCAGGTCTTGATGTCGTCAAATACATCAGCGATCCGATCATGGAGTGGTACAACGTTTCATCCACCTTCTCTCCGGTGAGATCAGGGTTTATTCCATGGTTCGTTGCTAACGGGGTGGACATAGGTGTTGTTTCCGACATCCCGAATTTCTCCAGAACATCGTAAACATACTTTGTCTGATGTATGAACATTCCTTCGGGCAGTTGATCGACCTGGAGCCCTAAGAAGAACTTCATCTCACCCATTGAGGACATTTCGAACTTCTGTTTCATTACTTTCTCAAAATCTTTGCAGAGTTCTTCATTTGTCGACCCGAAAATTATGTCATCCACGTAAATCTGGACTATCAGAAGATGGCCATTGACTTCTTTTATGAAGAGGGTGGCGTCTACCTTGCCTCGGATGAAGTTGTTGGCTAGCAAATGTTGTGAGAGTGTTTCATACCAGGCTCTCGGGGCCTGATGCAAGCCGTATAACGCCTTATCCAAGAGATAAACCTTATCCTTGTGGATTGGGTCGGTGAAGCCCGGTGGCTGTCCGACATATACCTCCTCTTTCACTTTGCCATAGAGAAATGCCGACTTCACATCTAGCTGAAATACTTTAAAGCCTTTCCAAGATGTAAATGCTAGGAAGATTCTTATCGCTTCAAGTCTAGAAACCGGAGCATATACTTCAGTGAAATCTATCCCCTCCTGCTGACTAAAACCCTGGACCACGAGTCAAGCTTTGTTGCGAACAATAACCCCTCGGTCGTCCCTTTTGCACTTAAACACCCACTTCGTGTTTATCTTCCTATGACCATCAGGCAAGTCCACCAGTTTCCATACACCCAACTTCTCAAACTGACTCGGCTCCTCCTACATTGCGTTGACCCAGGAATCTTCAGTTAGTGCTTCCTTATACGTTCGCGGCTCAATCTACGAAATGAAACAACTAAGTGAAAACTCTGTTTGTAAAGGAGCAACTTTTAAATAAAAACAAGTAAGGCCATGGTCAATTTGTCGTCTGGTGTGAACGCCTGACTGCAGTTCTCCTATAATCAATTCTTCTGGATGATATGAAAGAGTTCTTGGCATCACCTCGCCTGGAACATCTACCTCACCTTCCAAATCCGTAACGTTCTGATCTGCGACATTTTCATTAACAAGAATTGTCTGTTCTGGAGACTGGATTTGCTCCCCCTTAGACTCTGAATCACCACGATCAAATGTTGGCCTGTCATCAGATTCTGAATTGTCATTTACTACTGTCTGATTATCAGGAGCTTGTTCACGTTCTGAAGATGTCGGAGTTTGCTGAACTTCATCATTTTCTCCAGCGTTACTTAGACCAGCTTCATCATCATTTAAAGCTTGTCGTTGATATCTAGAAGATTCTGCTGGGAATCTTTCCTGTGATGCTTCATATTCTCTCAGAATATCCAACTCATCAAAGAACTCTGGCTCTTCCTCTAGTTCGAATGAATCCCATAGATTATCATAATTGAAGCGCCATGAGTCAGCGGGTTTCTGTGGTGGCATTGTATATCCCTGGCACTCAACATGTTGTGCTTCGATGATCCGTCTCATACTTGGAACAAAGACTCTTTTCAATGGACTTGCATATCCCACGAAGATACCTTCAAAGCTCTTTGGAGCAAATTTGCCATCAGGATCCAGAACTGTGCAGGGAGACCCGAACGGTTCCAAATACTCGAGATTAGGCTTTCTATTGTTGATCAACTTGAAACATGTCTTATTGTGCTTTTTCACAGTGAGAACCCTGTTAAGAGTATAACAAGCGGCTAATACTGCTTCTGCCCAGAAATTGATCAGTAATTTGGAATCAGCAAGCATCGTCTTGGCCGTTTCTATCAGCGTTCTATTCTTTCTCTCGGTGACTCCATTTTGCTGCGGAGTATAAGGTGCGCTGAATTCTTGTAGTATACCCTTTTCATCACAAAATTCTTCCATTCTGTTATTCTTAAATTCAGTACCGTTATCACTTCTTAATCTTCTGATGCGGGTTCGGTACAGATTCTCAAATTTTCGGAAAAGTCTCAGCAAACTCTCGAATGTTTCATCTTTTGTCTTCAGGAACGACACCCACGAAAATCTCGAATAGTCGTCTGTAACTACTAAACAGTAGAGATCACCAGTTATGCTTTTGACATTCACAGGTCCAAATAGATCCATGTGAAGTCTCTCTAACAGCCTCGAGACTGAGTTCATCTTCTTTCCAGGGTGAGATTTCTTTCGTTGCTTACCTTTGACACAACTAATGCACTCCCCCTCAAGATGGAAATTCTTCAAGTGAACACCATTGACCAAGTCATTATGCACCAGGTGGTTCATCTTGCGCAGGTGAATGTGGCCCATCTTCCGATGCCACAATTGCGACTCCTTTTCAATGGCTCTTGACATGAAGCAGTCAGCTTGGCCCGTGGTAGTCGTGGCTATGCTCATATCCAATATGTACAAATCATTGACTCTCGGTGCCCTCATGATGACCCACTCCTCGGGGACGATAAACCCCGCCTTCAAAATCAGACATTCTTTATCCGTGAAGTGTGTCGAGTACATTCGATCACAGATTTGAGATATGCTCAGAAGATTGTTCTCTAGCTCGGCGATGTAGTTTACTCTTTCAATTGTGACAATACCGTTTGACAATGTTCCTTCACCAATGATATGACCTCCCTGATTACCGGCAAAACCGACATATCCTCCATTAAATCCTCTCACATCGTAAAGCATGGCTTTTCTCCCCGTCATGTGTCTCGAAGCTCCACTATCCATAATCCAACGTGAGATGGATCTCGAAAGCTCCTGCACATATCACAAACATTTAGTGAGATTTTGAAGCGACCCAAGCCTCCTTTGACTCGGGTAGCTTGACATCAATGCGAGTTGTTGTGGTGTACAATAGTGGGAAATTCTTGTCATTTATTTTCAAGCTCTCTATAGACCCAACCTCAACCTCTTTGTATAAGAAAAATTTGTCTTTTTGAGGTTGACCAAATGATTGTTCTTTCTTCGGAACATACTTCTTCCCTGGAGGGGTTGAAGTTTGTTTCTCAAGTTTCTCATAGTAGTCTACAGGAACATCCATCTTTACCGGTGTGGTAGAGGATGATTGTTTTGTTGACTCAGAAACCTTTGGTTTTGGAGAACTTGCTTTCTTATCATCATATTTAGGCTTCCATGTTTGTTGAGACGAAGCGACCCGTTTGTAAAATTTATCAGATTTAGTTACCGGCTTCTTTTCAGGTTCAGTTTTGATTTTAACTTCTTCCTTTTTCAAAATCTTTTTCTCAACAAACATTGGTGCCTTACCTTTTACATCATTCTTCTTTTCCGGACTCTCAACAACCACAGAATTAGGCTTCGAGTTGGTGCACTTTCGTGCAATGTGTCCAACTTGATTGCATTTGAAGCATGTGCGAGTGTCAACTACCTGACTTGTGCCTTCAGTCTGGGGCTGTGAGGCCTTTTTCTCAAAGAATTCTTCATTTGACTGTGAAAAAATTTCAGATTCTTGCTCGGAATGTGAACTTGAGCTTTTCACAAATACCTTTTTCTCAACAAACTTCTTTTTTGAAAGTTCCTTCTTTGATTATTCTTACCACCCTGATAACCGCCCGACCATTTGTTTTGTTTGTTGTTGTTGTTAAATCGTGGCGATACAACAGGTTTTTTGTAATAAGATTTATCTTTTTCAAATTTAATTGCCTTTTGGAACGTTTCAAACCTTCGATTTCAGAAACATCAATCTCAACCAGTTTGAACACACTTTTCAGCTTGTCGACATTCACATTTTCAATAGGAAATTCAAGATCCGAATACAACTTATCTGAACCCGACATCTTGTACATCACAAGAGTAGGTTCTTCACTTAAGTTGTTTTTGGATTTTGATTTCGGAATGTAATTATTCAAAAAGCATTCTTCGTCTTCAGTTGAATCACTATCAGATTTTAAAACATTTTCAACCACATTTTTAACAACTTCAGACTGAACACTGTCTTCATCAGATGATGAAGTGAATGTGACATCAATCATTTCTGGAAGTTTAACCTCATTTGTTTCATCATCATTAACCAACCCAGATTTTTTCTTTGAAAAATTATTCAACACTGGCGGTGGAACTTGATGAAACCCTACCCCAGTTCCGTCTGAGTATACATCTTCGCCATCTTTGTTCTTCCCAATTGGTTTGGGAACTATGTGTTGAAGAACAAAGCTTGCGGAGTTGTAACTGTTTAGTTTCAGATTGATTCGTTCGTTTTCAATCTTAGCTTCCTGAAACTGAAGCTTCAGATTAGCAATCTCATCCAATTGTTGGTTGATTTGCTTTTCTTTTGACTGAAGGACTCCTGACAGTTGAAGATTTTCTTTTGATGTTTTACTATTTCGCTCATCAGAATCTTTTATCGTTCTTTTTAGCTTCTCATGATTTTCAAAAAGTTGTCGATTTTCAAGAATTAACTTTTCATTTTCTTTCCTAACTCGTTTTACATCAATTTTATCTTTTTCAATTCTCTCAGTTAATTCCTTTATTCTATCATTTGAAACTTTCACCAGTTTATAACGATTTAAGATTTGATTTTCAACTTCTTTGACTCTTTCAGTTAGTTCTTCAGTCCTTTTGGTGTTGAGATATGCATGTATACTACAAACCTTGCAATCTTTCATGCAATTTTTGCAGTCACTCTCAGTTTTAGCCTTATCAGTCTCACCTGACCCATTTGTTGAATCACTACAACTGACCTGGCTCTTTGACTCAAATGCAGACTTAGAATCTACCTCTAATTCCTTTGCTGCAAACACTTTATCTGCCATTTTCTTCAGGTTCTCTGAAGTGAATTCTTTTGTTGTGTCGATTATTCCATCATCGACTTTCTTTGACTTTAACTCTTTTTCTTCTTCAGCCTGTCTTGCCCATTCTCTCTGTCTTTTTTCTTCTTGTTGCGCTATATGTTCAATGAGAGTTTCAACAATGAGAGTTGATGGTTCAACAAGTATATTGCCCTTTGGGTCCAAATAACATTCCCGATCAGCATCCCATCTGTTTGCACTTTTTGCCTCTTTCCAGGCTCGATAATGTCTATCCTTCATGGTTTGTGCTAACATCTTTCTATTAACATATTTCTCCTCTTCAGTTCGTGTGTCCTTGAATGGAACGATTTTTGCCATAAAAGCATAACCCACAGCATCCTCTTCAGGTAACAAGTCACTCCAGTCAAATCCCTCATCATCATGAATTACTGCTAATACTCTTGACTTTTCTTTAGGATTTTCTTCAATTTGTTTCATCCTCGGTGGTTCTTCCTTGTTCCGATGATAAATGGCCTTTTTATAATAGTCGTCATGGAATGGATTGGCCGTTTCATCTGCAGTTGCATTCCTGCATTCCCTCTTAAAGTGCCATTTCTGCTTGCACTTAAAGCAGGTAACTTTCGACTTGTCAAACCCTAGCTTTGTTGAAGGTCTACCGATGGAGTGTCTTCCGGTTATCTCCATGAACCTCTGAGCCCTTCGAACAATGCTTACCATACACCATCTAATGTCAATGAATTCCATTTCCTCGGGATCGATTTGATCATAATCCTCTTTGGTTAGGTTCGTGTTTCCGATCTTTCCAGCAACTAAGCTGTCATAGGATTCCAGTATTGAAGCCAGGAATACCATTTGTTGCTTGGTTGTTTCTTCGTTAAAGTTTTGTGCATTGTTGAGATTTACAGCAATGTTGCACTGGAAGACGTTTTTGGGAGTGGTTTGCTGCTGTTGACTTTCAGAACTTGATGAAGATGATCCTCCATGATATCCACTACTCGGAACAGAACTGTTGTTTTGATTCTCTTGTTTTGGCATGTTTGAGCCTTCAGCTGTGAACGCAGTCTTTGGTGAAACAGTCTTTGGAATCATGCTTCCCCGATAGTACAGTTCAACGTTTTGTTGGTACGGGGTGTTGTTTACTTTATTTGTCTTTCTAATCTCAAGTTCGTGGCTTTCAAATCTCTCAATTAGCCAATCGACAGTCATATCAGAAATCTTCATTGTATTTTTCAACACCAGCGCATAATACTGCCAATCCCTTTCGTCGGGCAGTGATTCAAACAACTTTTCAACTAATTCTTCCTCGGTAAAAGTGATCCCATATCTCACAAGCTCTATCTTTAGATGACAAAATCGCTCTATCATCTTCAAAACTGACTCATTCTTCATACAACCGAACAAATCAAATTATTTCTTTAATAAACGTTTCTTGTTCTTAACGATTTCTGCTCCTCCCACACACTTCTTTTCTAATTTTCCCCATAAATCTCTTGCATCTTTGTAATCGATCAAAGATATGATATCATCCCTAACGGATTGATGTAATAAAGCAATACATTTTTGTTCAGCGATAAAACTTTCTTGTTCAGTATCCATCAAATTTTCATAATCACTCCTTCCAATGTTGAAACCGCTTTTTAAACACTTCCAGCTTTGGTAGGCGAATGCCTTCAACCAGTCTTCGAACCTGTTCGCCCATCTGTTATAATCCTTAATTGCCATGAGCTTGGGCGGTTTATTGTATGTGCCGTAAGCATTGTCTACACTCAAAGAGTCGGCAATAGCCTTCTTCGGACTTGGATTGGGATTTCCATCTGTGTTGGTAGATGTTTCTCCTGCGAAAGCAAAAATATCTCCAAATGGGTTCATGAATTCTTCAGCCATCTTTCAGTACCTGAAAAAGTTCAAACACTTAGACAAATTTTCACAAATTTTCACAAGTTTTCAAAAAGTACCAACTGATGTACTTGGATCGGATGGTGATCCGATCGAGTGGCACAATCAGTTAACCAGAGATGTATACGAATCGGATTGCAACTCGATCGGGTGGTAATCCGATTGAATGGTTGTCCGATGGAGTAATACAAAGCTTTTAAAAGACTTTGACTTTTCAACCCTTCACCGATCGGGTAGTAATCCGATCGGGTGACGAGATGACGTAAGCAGATGAAAATTAGAACAAATAAAGTTGTCCGATCGGGTTGTGATCCGATCGAGTGACACTGATGACGTCAGCAAGCAATAACCAAGAACAGTCTAAGCCAATCCGTTCGAATAGCTGTCTGAACGGGTGGATGAAGTCAGCAAGCACGAACAGTTCAACATGGTTTGTGATGAATATGATCTAGTTTTTTATGTAATTTTCTTATGAAACTTTGTAGGATTATACTATGATTGATTGCGAATCGATTGATATCAAATTTGTTAGATTTTAACCGTAGATTCCCGTTCAATTTTACGTTTTTCTCGTTTTAAGGTATAAAAGTGAAAAAAACACAACAATAAATGAGTAGAAAGTGAGAAGATTCGTCAAATTTCTGGTGAAATTCGACTGTAATCGGCAAGAATAGCTGAAATTCCGGTGAATTCGCTGTCGTAGTCCTCGATTCAACCTCCTGTGGCTCTGATACCACTTGTTAGGCCTTTGGATCAGGATCTGTTCGTAACGAACGTGGATGAATCGACCTCGATCAATGTGCGGAATCCATGGATCAAGTCACAGAATCATAACAACGTATTCAACGATTAAATCCGTCTTATCTTCTATTAGATTGATATGAAAGTACACGAGAACCGATAGAGAATTAGACTTGACAGAGTCTCCTTATAGAATGAGCAAAAGTCTTAAATGACATACTCAAGCTGGGTATTTATAGACAAACTCAAGGAAGAGATAAGTGTTGTCCGATCGGGTGGCAGTCCGATCGGGTGGCTATCCGATCAGATGGCCATCCGATCGGGTGGCTATCTGATCGGATGGCCATCCGATCGGGTGACACTTGCCATCCTTCGGACATCACTTTTATAGTTCAACGCCATTCCCTGAGCCGTCGTTCTACACACATACATACATACATAAACATACAAGTACACAAAAGACATATACAGTACAAAATAAGACTCAATGCTAACGGAAGCTATAGACATATGAACTAACACTGCTTCATGGGTCGTTAGCAGAAAGGCTCTTACGTTTTTCTTATTAGTTCCTTCCGCAGGTTTGGCCTTGTTATCAGCTGGTTTGACCAATTTAGGGCAATCTGGTCTGTAATGCCCAGCTTCTCCGCAATTGAAGCAAATCGTTGATTTCTTCCTACATTCTTCTTCTCTGTGCCCTTGTGCTTTGCAGAAATTACACTTCTCTTGACATTTATCAAAATGTTTCTTTCGACAGTTTCTGCAGAATGGAGGTGAGGAGAATTGCCCGATTCCCTTTCTCTTGAAGTTACTGGCATTATTACCCCCACGAAATCCTTGGGTAATCTTTTGAGCCAAATCCTTTTTCCTGTTTTCTTCTCTCGTACGTACCAGTCCATCGTTTAAGGTGTTGGCCAGTTCGACCGCATCGTCAATTGTGCGGGGTCTCGCAGCTTTGACTATATCACGAATCTCACTAATTAAACCCCAAATATAGTGAGAAATAAGTACCGGTTCTGGCGAAGCCAGGGTTGGTACAATTCTGGCATACTCGAAAAATTTCGAAGTATACCCTCGACAGTCAACATCCACCATCCGGTGGTTTAGGAAGTTATTCGTCATTTGTTCCTTTTCGTAGTCGGGCAAAATTTTCTTTCCACCGATTCCTTAAATTCCTCCCAACTCATGGCATAATCCATGTGTAACAACTCTCATTAAAAGTTATATTTATTTAATTAAATTGTCCAATAGGAAACCCTAATTGAGAAACCCAAGTGATTCTGTATAATCCCTAAAAATTTCAGAACATTTGGAATCAGGATTAGGGCCCCTAAAACTAAGGGGGGGGGGTAAACCCTATTCGGTAATATCTTAACAGTTTGCTGTCAAAAATTCGAAATAATACGAAACCAACTCAGCAAGCCTACTGGGACACAAGACTACCCTAGGGTAGATTGTTACCCCAGGCGAGTCGCGACAGAATTAGGGACATCTTCCGCGACACGCGGGAGATGTCAATTTCAGGTATAAATACAGGGGCTTGGGACTTGATTTCTGGCTTCAGTTCGACGTTAAAATTCTTTACGTACACAAAGTTAGACACTGTTTACTACAAAAACACACACTGATCACGAAGTGCTGCCACAATTCAGGGTAATAACTCGATCGCTGCTACGATTCAATGTCCAATCGATTAAACTATCCAATGGATGTTTAAGTGCTGCCCACATTAGGGTTTATGCTTTGTCATTCGTCGTTAAATCGATGGATGTTTAAGTATCGCACTTTGTCATTCGTTGTGAAGGTTTTAATCTCGTGAGTTATCGTAAATGCTGTATTAAGTTACTAACCTAGTTTGTGTACCTGATTATTTAAACTAGGTTATCAAGGCTAATCAGTAGGCTAAACTCTGTTCATAATTAAATCTGCAATGTGAGTCATTCTCTTTTTATCTAATTACTTTCAAAATCAGATTTATTTTCAAAGGTTATAATTACAGGGATTAAGTCTATGTAATCTGAAATTACTGCCAGTATGTGGGGGGATGTGCACATATCTACTAATTATTTATCACTTATGGGTGAAAGGACCCAGTAAGTGATATGTCCACAGTCACAAGTCCGGTCAAGTGACAACTGGGTCAGTTAATTCAAAAGATAGAAACATTGTAATTGCTCTTAATACTGTAAATTATAACAAATGTGTCGTTTTAGTAAATAGAATGATTCACTCAGTATTTCCCGCTGACAAAACCTTTTTCAAACATGTTTCAGGTGATCTGTTGTGATCCAGGAAAAGTGCCGTGAAGCACTATCAGCTTAAGGAAGTGGCTCAGTATAAAATAAAGAAACATGTTTTGTAAAATAAAAGATTTCTTCGTGAAATCTCAATATTGTAAATTATCGGATTGTATCCCGAATTGAATAATAAAATAATCGGGAAATATTTCAGTTTTAAAAAGATCCTGAAGAAACTTCCGCTGTTAATTAAATACCACGAGATTTCTGTCCCGCGGCTCCTGAAATGGGTCAAACCGGGTCTAGGGCCGTGACAGAAATAAGGTGGTATCAGAGCCACTGATCTAAGCCTATTAAGTATTTAGAAATACTTAATTTTACTGATTGCCAAATATGTGATTATGTGTTTTATTAACTGATTATTTGTTAATTACAGTATGGGTAAACAAAAGCTGTCAAACATCTATCTTAAACTAGATAGGTCATCCAACAAGAAGGGAAGTTCATCCCAAACAAAACCTTATATAATTCCTGAAGAAGGAATATTTGTGAGAAAGGCACATTACGAGAAACCACTTTCTCCTAATAAAAGAAGTTTGATTATTAGGAAAAGTCAGGAGGAAATAAGGAAAAATCGAGAGAAGAAAGTTAAACAAGAAACCCAGGACTTAATCAGTAAATCACCTTGGGAGGACAAATTAGATGAGAAATGGACAGATCTTTATATGCTAGCCACAGTAGCAGAAAATGCAAATCTCTAAATACACAAAAGTTTTAGCACTTTTATTTTCCAGAAACCTTATTTAGTAAATAAATAAGTTTACAGTAAATCGTAGTATAATTTACTTGTCAGTTGTTTTATGGATGCAATAATATTTACGGGTTATCTATAAAAATTTTGTTATTTTATTTTAACATTTGGTATGTATTTTGCATATACGCTAAACAGCATGAATGAGATATCTGAAGGTTTTGAAAATCTTAACCTCTATCCCGTTAAGATAGAAGTTTCCAAGGAATTCACCGGTTACTTCGCTGATAAAGAAGAACCCATGGAATTTCAATCTAAACCACTGGCAAAACCTAAACCCAAGAAAAGAAGCAGATTTGTGGGCTGGATGCGTGTACGTAGGAAAAAGCTAGCAACAAGAAAGGTTACCAAAACTGAAGAACAAAAAGACAAAGGAAAAGGGGTAGAAATTGAGGAAAATGTTAATCAAGTAGAGATAGAAGCTGAGAAGAGTTTTAAGCAAACAGAAAGAGAAGTCGGAGAAAGTTCTAGACAGAAACAGAAAATGACTCCCTGGGAAGTTTTAGATCATAAACTAGTAATGAGTGACCTCATCGGACCTGCCGATGGAAACCTTGAACCAGCTAATCCAAACCTTATATTTACTGAAGAAGATCTTTTCAGCTATCCACTAGAAGCTCCAATTCCAATCAATCTGGAACCTGCTATTCCAGATCCTATTGTCCAACCTCAACCACTACCAGTAGAATTAGATGAATGGTGGACAACTGATTGGTAATACCAAAATCTTTTAAACAACCCTGATACATTTTTCCCACAAGTTGACCCAGAACCTCCACTATATCCAACTATGAGCCCGGAGAATCTGACGGAACTTCGTCTTTGGGGCGAAGAGTTAATTGATGCAGGAAATAGGATTAGGGATATTGGAGAAAGAGTTACTTGGAAGTATGACGAAAGGGAGCGTCGTTTTTAAGAAATTAGCTGACCAGATAATGGGAGTTTGCAGGAATATGTGTTAATAACTAATCATAAAAACCAGTATGTGTAATAACTTAACAATAAAACGTTGTATGATAATCGTGTGTACGAGGCATAATATAATATATAGAAATGAAACTCGGGAAATCAATAATTTTTTTTGGTTATACATGTTAATGTGATTATGTGCAAACTGTTTTATTATATTTGTATCTATACTAATTATTTATATAAAATTAATTATCAGATGGCAAACATTGGTAATGAACCAGTAAATGAGGTTAATCAGTCTGAGCAACATCCAGGAGATCAATATATGACTAGGCAAGATATCGAAAATATTGTTGCTCAAGGGATAGCCAATGCTATTCCAGCAATCGTTGCTGCTGTAAAGAATCCAATCGAACCGCAACAAATCGTTCCTAGTAAACGTATTTCTGAAGATAACTTCAGTAATAGTGTAAACGGAGGCAATGATCATGTTAATCATAATGGGGAACCACATCAAGCTCCATTACCAAAGAAAATGAAAACTGCAACGCCTGGTTGTACTTTCAAAGAATTCCTTGCTTGTAAACCCACTGAATTTGCAGGCAATGAAGGAGCAACTGCATCACTGCGTTGGTTAGAGAAAACTGAAGCAGTAATCGCAATAAGTAAATGTGCTAAAGATGATCAGGTCATGTACGCATCAAATCTCTTCAAGGAAGGAGCACTCGAATGGTGGAACACTGTGTTACAATCAAAAGGAAGAATAATAGCTTATGCCATGACTTGGGAAGAATTTAAGGGTTTTGTAGAAAGAAAATTTTGTCCCGGGTATGAAAAGGAACAGATGACAAATAAGTTCCTAAATCATCGGATGACGGGTGTAGATTGTCGCAGTTATACTTCGACATTCTTTGAATATGCTAGAGTGGTACCAACGCTGGCTTCGCCAGAACCGGTACTCATTTCTCGCTACATTTGGGGACTGATTAGTGAAATCCGCAATATCGTTAAAGCTGCGAGACCTCGCACTATTGACGATGCTGTGGAATTAGCTAATACCCTAACCGATGAACTGGTACGCACACAAGATGAAAACAGAAAGAAGGAACTGGCTCATAAAATTACCCAAGGATTTCGTACGGGTAATAATAACAGCTTCAAGAGAAGAGGAACAGGGCAATCTTCAACTTTGTCGTTCTGTCAAAATCTGCAAAAAGAAACATTTTGGAAAATGCAAGGTATATTGCAATTTTTGCAAAACTGTAGGGCATCGTGAAGAAAATTGCAGGAAGAAATCCATAATTTGTTACAATTGTGGAGAGGCAGGACATTTCAAAACAGTATGTCCTAAAGTGGTCAAACCAGCAGACAACAAAACCAAGGCGACCGACGGAACTATTAAGAAGAATGCCAGGGCATTTCAGCTAACCACTCAAGAAGCAGAACTCATCCCAGATGTGATAGCGGGTACGTTCTTAGTTCACAACACTTACGCCAAAGTATTATTTGACTCCGGTGCAAACCAAAGTTTTATAAATACTTCATTCTGCCAAGCTCTTAATTTACCTTTAACCAATATTAGGCAGATTTTTACAGTTGAAACGGCAGACGGAAATTCAGTTAAAATAGATAAAGTTTTGCAGGAAGAAAATATAGAACTTTTAGGACATAAATTCTCTGCAAACTTATTGCCAATGAAGTTAGCTGAATTTGATGTTGTATTAGGAATGGATTGGTTAGTAACCAACCATGCTCGAATCTTGTGTGATCAGAATTCCATAGAAATTCAATCACCCACCGGAGAAGTAATTAGGATTACAGGAGATAAACCACGTAAGCCCATGAAGTTCATATCAGTAATGAAAGTTGCTAATTATGAACGAAAACAAGGAATAGTATATATGATTTCAGTAATCATTAGTACTAAGGGTAAAGATCTTAAGGAAATACCAGTAGTCTCAGAATACCCAGATGTATTTCCAGAAGAGTTACCAGGGTTACCACCAAATAGGGAGGTAGAGTTTAGGATTCATCTAATTCCAGGAACTACACCAATAGCCAAGGCACCTTATCGGTTAGCACCCACAGAAATGTTAGAATTAAAAACATAATTAGATGAATTACTAAGTAAAGGATTCATACAACCTAGCTCATCCCCTTGGGGAGCGCCAGTGTTGTTTGTAAAGAAGAAGGATGGTTCAATGAGAATGTGTATCGATTATAGAGAATTGAATAAGGTTACAATTAAGAATCGATACCCATTACCTAGGATTGATGATCTGTTTGATCAACTTCAGGGGGCTAGATATTTTTCTAAGATAGATTTACGCTCCGGATATCATCAATTGAAGGTACAAGAAGAAGACATACCTAAAACTGCTTTCGGAACTAGGTATGGTCATTACGAATTTACAGTCATGCCCTTTGGGTTAACGAATGCACCTGCGGCATTCAAGGACATGATGAATAGGATCTGTAAACCATATTTGGATAAATTTGTAATTGTTTTCATAGACGATATACTTATTTATTCCAAAAGTCAGACAGAGCATTGTGAACACCTTCATGCACTCTTAACTTTGTTAAGAAAAGAAAAGCTTTATGCCAAATTCTCGAAGTGTGAATTTTGGTTGCAAGAAGTGCAATTCTTAGGACACATGGTGAATCACGAAGGTATTCACGTAGATCCTGCTAAGATAGAGGCAATTACCAAATGGAAGGTTCCACAAACAGCAATGGAAATTAGAAGTTTTATAGGTTTAGCTGGGTACTATAGATGGTTTATTAAGGATTTTTCCAAGATAGTTGTTCCATTAACTAAGCTAACCTGTAAAGCGGTTAAGTTTGAATGGGGACCAAAGCAAGAAGAAGCCTTTAGAATATTAAAGCAGAAATTAACAAATGCACCAATCTTAGCCTTACCAAAAGGAACTGAAGATTTTGAGGTATATTGTGATGCTTCAAAACTAGGATATGGATGTGTGCTTATGCAACGCAAAAAGGTGATTGCATATGCTTAACGGCAATTGAAAAAGCACGAAGAAAATTATACGACTCATGATTTAGAATTAGGAGCCGTAATTTTTTCCCTTAAGATTTGGAGACATTGTCTGTATGGAAGTAAATTTACTGTTTATACAGATCATAAAAGTTTAAGATATATATTTGGGCAAAAAGAGTTAAACATGAGGCAAAGGAGATGGATGGAAATCCTAAGTGACTACGACTGTGATATTCAGTATCACGAAGGAAAGGAAAATGTAGTTGCAGATGCCTTAAGTCGTAAGTATTATGAGAAACAACGAAGGGTTCGTGCTCTCAGATTAAATCTACAAATAGATTTAATGGAACAATTGAAGAATGTTCACACTACAGCAATCAAGGATGATGCTGAAGGAATGAAAGGACGAATAAAGGAATTAGAACAAGGAGCAGATGGAATTTGGAGATTCCACAAAAGTAGAATTTGGGTACCTAAGCAGGGAGACTTAAGACCTAAGATTTTAGAAGAAGCCCATAAATCTAGGTATACTATGCACCCAGGAAATAATAAGATGTACCAAGATTTAAGAAAGAACTTCTGGTGGATAGGAATGAAAAAGGATATAGCACGATATGTTTCTAAATGTCTCACTTGTTCACAAGTTAAGGCAGAACATCAGAAACCCTCAGGTCTACTACAACAATTAGAAATGCCTGTATGGAAATGGGAACTTATAACAATGGATTTTGTTACTAAGTTACCCAAAACCAGAAAAGGTAATGATGCGATTTGGGTAATTGTGGATCGATTAACCAAATCAGCTCACTTTCTACCAATGAAAGAAACCTTTAGTATGGAAAGGTTGGCAAAATTGTATGTAGATGAAGTTGTATCCTTACATGGAGTTCCACTCTCCATTGTTTCGGATAGGGATAGTCGTTTCACTTCTCATTTCTGGAAAAGTTTCCAGCAAGCTATGGGAACTCGACTAAATCTAAGCACTGCATATCATCCCCAAACAGATGGACAAAGTGAAAGGACGATCCAAACTCTAGAAGACATGCTCAGAGCATGTGTAATAGATTTTGGTGGAAATTGGGATGATCACTTACCATTAATTGAATTCTCCTATAACAATAGCTATCATTCAAGTATTGAAACCGCCCCATTTGAAGCACTGTATGGAAGAAAGTGCAGAACTCCAGTTTGTTGGGCAGAAATAGGAGAAAGTCAATTGTCAGGTCCTGAAATAGTGCAAGAGACGACTGATAAGATTACTCAAATCAAGGAAAGACTGAAGATGGCTCGTGATCGTCAGAAGAGTTATGTAGATAATCGACTCAAGCCACTTGAATTCCAAGTGGGAGACAAAGTACTATTAAAAGTTTCCCCTTGGAAAGGAGTTGTTCGATTCGGTAAGAAAGGAAAGCTAAGTCCAAGGTATGTAGGACCATTTTCAGTGATCCAACGTATAGGACCAGTCGCTTATCGTTTACAACTACCAGAAGAATTAGCAGGAGTACATGATGTATTTCATGTATCCAATCTCAAGAAATGCTTATCAGATGAATCACTGGTAGTACCTCTTCGAGATATAGAGGTAAACGAAAAGCTGAAATTTGTTGAGAAACCTCTTCAAATTGAGGATCGAAAGATCAAATTTCTCAAACATAAACGACTAGTTTTAGTCAAAGTCAGATGGGATTCAAAGAGAGGAGCTGAATACACTTGGGAGCTGGAATCAGAAATGAAGCGAAAGTATCCTCACTTATTCCAGTAAATCTCGAGGACGAGATTTTTTATTAAGGTGGGGAGAATGTAACAACTCTCATTAAAAGTTATATTTATTTAATTAAATTGTCCAATAGGAAACCCTAATTGAGAAACCCAAGTGATTCTGTATAATCCCTAAAATTTTCAGAACATTTGGAATCAGGATTAGGGCCCCTAAAACTAAGGGGGGGTAAACCCTATTCGGTAATATCTTAACAGTTTGCTGTCAAAAATTCGAAATAATACGAAACCAACTCAGCAAGCCTACTGGGACACAAGGCTACCCTAGGGTAGATTGTTACCCCAGGCGAGTCGCGACAGAATCAGGGACATCTTCCGCGACACGCGGGAGATGTCAATTTCAGGTATAAATACAGGGGCTTGGGACTTGATTTCTGGCTTCAGTTCGACGTTAAAATTCTTTACGTACACAAAGTTAGACATTGTTTACTACAAAAACACACACTGATCACGAAGTGCTGCCACAATTCAGGGTAATAACTCGATCGCTGCTACGATTCAATGTCCGATCGATTAAACTATCTAATGGATGTTTAAGTGCTGCCCACATTAGGGTTTATGCTTTGTCATTCGTCGTTAAATCGATGGATGTTTAAGTATCGCACTTTGTCATTCGTTGTGAAGGTTTTAATCTCGTGAGTTATCGTAAATGCTGTATTAAGTTACTAACCTAGTTTGTGTACCTGATTATTTAAACTAGGTTATCAAGGCTAATCAGTAGGCTAAACTCTGTTCATAATTAAATCTGCAATGTGAGTCATTCTCTTTTTATCTAATTACTTTCAAAATCAGATTTATTTTCAAAGGTTATAATTACAGGGATTAAGTCTATGTAATCTGAAATTACTACCAGTATGTGGGGGGATGTACACATAGCTACTAATTATTTATCACTTATGGGTGAAAGGACCCAGTAAGTGATATGTCCACAGTCACAAGTCCGGTCAAGTGACAACTGGGTCAGTTAATTCAAAAGATAGAAACATTGTAATTGCTCTTAATACTGTAAATTATAACAAATGTGTCGTTTTAGTAAATAGAATGATTCACTCAGTATTTCCCGCTGACAAAACTTTTTTCAAACATGTTTCAGGTGATCTGTTGTGATCCAGGAAAAGTGCCGTGAAGCACTATCAGCTTAAGGAAGTGGCTCAGTATAAAATAAAGAAACATGTTTTGTAAAATAAAAGATTTCTTCGTGAAATCTCAATATTGTAAATTATCGGATTGTATCCCGAATTGAATAATAAAATAATCGGGAAATATTTCAGTTTTAAAAAGATCCTGAAGAAACTTCCGCTGTTAATTAAATACCACGGGATTTCTGTCCCGCGGCTCCTGAAACGGGTCAAACCGGGTCTAGGGTCGTGACACCATGTCACTTCCTTTTGCTTTCAGCACCGTGTTCCACCATTCTAATGTCTCTTCCTTGAAAAGGTGGGACGCATACATAACCGTGTCTTCCTCTATACACTTGCTTATTTTAATTACTGCTTTGGTTTTCTCTAACCAACGCAGTGCGGCGGTCGCCCCTTCATTGCCAGCAAATTCAACTGGCTTACAGGCAAGAAATTCCTTGTAAGTGCAACCAGGTGTTGCAGCTTTCATTTTCTTAAGAAATGGGGCTTGAACCACATCATTATTATTATTGCCGCCTCCATTTACACTATTACTGAAATTATCGTCGCGAGTGCGTTTGCTATGGTTGGCTTGCGAAGGTTCAACAGGATTTCTAGCAACAGCGATGATTGCTGGGATAGCGTTAGCTATTCCCTGGGCAACGATATTTTCTATATCTTGCCTATTAAGATATTGATCCTCATTGTTTTGTTCAGACTGATTAACTTCATTGACGGGTTGGTTTTCCACGTTTTCCATCTGAATAATTAACAATATATACAAATTATTGTCACAAAATATAAATAGCAACCAAACACATAATAAGGCAATCACACATAATCAAGTTAACACGTATAGCCAAAATTGTCGTCCTTGCGACTTTTATATATTTTTATATATTAGTAGGCATCGATACACACCAGTTATGTTACAAAAGTTTTATTTTGATTATTATTATACAATATTATATTATTACTATTATGATTATATTGTTTTTATATTATTACACAAACACACCACCACCACAGTCAACTGGCCTTTCAGAAACGACGTTCCCTCTCATCGTATTTCCATGAGATTTTTTCCCCCACGTCATGAATCCGGTTTCCCGCATCCAACAGTTCCTCGCCGTAGCGGCGGAGTTCAGCTAAGTTTTCTGTGCTCATAGATGGGTATGGTGCAGGTTCTGGATCAAACTGGGGAAAATAGGCATTAGGGTTATTCATGAAGTTCTGGAATTGCCAGTCACTGGTCCACCATTCCTCCAATTCTCCGGGTAGAAGTTCGTGGTTGACAATAGGGTCCAGAATTGCAGGTTCCAAATTATTTGGAAGTTGTGATTGGGCAGGGAAATTGAAAAGGTTTGCATCAGCAGGTCCGATGAGGTCACAGTTGGCAAGTTTTCGATCAAGCTCTTCCCAAGGTGGCATCTTCTGGGCCTGGTTGGAGCTTTCCCCTATCTCCTTTCCTTTTCCTTTGTCTTTCGGATCCTCAGTCTTTTTCACCTTCTGGGTAGGTGGCTTCTTCCTTCGTCCACGTTTCCAGTCCATGATTCTTCTCATCTTTTTAGGCTTTGGTTTCTCCTGAGGCTGGGCCTGGAACACTGGTGGTTCTTCAGTATCTGCTTGATAGCCAGATTGGTTTCCTAAGGTATCCATATCGGTGGTATGGATAGTAAAGTTTCGGAGTGCCTCCGATAGTTCATTCATGCTGGAACATGAAGAAACACACACAATTTTAAGTTAAAATTTTATTTAGCAACTAAATTTTCACAGAATCACAGAATGGCAATCTGAAAAATTAAGTATGTCTAAATACTTAATTGGCTTAGATCAGTGGCTCTGATACCACCTTTTTCTGTCACGACCCCCGGCCCGGTTTTACCCGGTCCAGAAGCCGCGGGACAGAAACTCGTGGTATTTACTTTGGCAGTGGAAATTATTGGTAACAGGGTCGTGAAAGCTGAAAATACCCCGTTTATTTTATTTCATAATTTGGGGACAAAATCTCATAATTTACAATAAAGGAATTTCACGAGGAATCCCCTGTTTTACAAAACATGTTTATTTATTTTACTGAGCCACCTCTTCAAGCTTTTAGTGCTACGCGGCACTTTTCATGGTTCACAGAAAATCACCTGAAACATGTTTAAAAAGATTTTATCAGCGGGGAAATACTGGCGAGTCACTCAATTTGCACAAAACGACACTTTGTTATAAATTACAGTATTAAGGGCGATTACAATGTTTATATGTCAACCAGTTACCCAGCGGTATTTGTCACTCGACCTGTCTCTGTGACTATGGTCATATCACCAATTGGCTAACCCGTTGTCCAATGGTGACGCTTATCAAGTAATGTATACAAAACCCCACATACCGGCTGTAATTGAAGACTACAAAGACTTAATCCTTGTAATTATAACTTTGAAAATAAATAGAGTTTTGGAAAGCAATTTAATAAAAAGAGAACGACTCACATTGCAAGTTTAGTTGGACAGAGTTTTGCCTACTGATAAGCCTGATAACCTAGTTAAATAACAATGCACACGAAACTAGGTCAGTAACTTAATACAACATTTAAGATAAGCTCACGAAATCAAAACCCTCACGACGAATGACAAAGTATATCCCAAGTACGGGAAGCACTTAAAATCCATCGGATCGGTTTCAATCGATCGGACATTGTATCGTAGCAGTGATCGAGTTATTACCCTGTATCGCAGTAGCGTATCGACCCTAAAAAGCTCGTTTATAAGCAGAAAGTTATTGTTTTGAACTAATTTTTCGAACACAGATGAAATGCCATGCAACGTCCAATTTATAGAAAAATTTTGTGTCTTACGCGGCCCGCGTAAGCCTGAAGAACAATCTACGCGGCCCGCGATGGCCACCCTAGCTACGGCTAGGGCTGCCGTGTCACAGTGTAGGTCTGCCATGTGTCAGACACGTGGCCTAAAGCTTATCCGGAGATTCATCGACCTGTCGCGCCCCGCGTAGGCCTAGTTTAACCCTTACGCGGCCCGCGAGCGATAAGAAAAATTGAATTTCTTGGTTTTTCACAAGGTTTTGGGTTTTAGGGGTACTGGGTTCTACTTACGAGTCGTTTTGGGACAGTTTTGCAGGTCCTTACAGTTTAATATTTGAACAACATGCCTTTGTACGTTATAGGTAGGTGGAATTAGTTTGTCAACAATTAAGCAGGCTTTGCTGCAAGCAAAGGAAGGGCGAAAGCGTATTCTTGGTAATTTCCAAACACATTAAAATCAACATATTTGTAAATAGTTATACCTCCGTACATTTTTTACTCGGTTTGCATTAACATGCGTTATTTTTTTCACATTAAAATCAACTGATTTGTAAATAGTTATACCTCCGTACATTTTTTACTCGGTTTGCATGAACACGCGTTATTTTTTTCAGCTGAGATGTTGAAATGCTCACCTCCCCTCTCAAAGAAGCTTGCTAAGCATGCTCCACTTATACTTGTTAGGGTGATCGGGGCGTAAGCGGGGAGGGCCTGCGGTGACCCTTGTCCCCGATCGGGAACACCGCCGCCATCAAAGCGGGGACCCGAATCGGGGGGTCGATCGGTGGGAACTTACCGCTTGTTTGTGCACGAAATACGAGGAACGGTCATATGCAACGGTCGGATTTTAAAAAAAAAAAAAATCACTTTTCTAAAACATATATAAATAACCATCCCATTCACTCCATTTTTTTATACTCAAACCATATCAACCTCACTTTAATTTTTATACTCTCCAACTACACCACTTCACTTTATTTTTTATACTCTCCAACCACACCTCCTTCACACCGAGCAATGGAGAACCAACCCCGCGAGACGAAGAAAAAAACTAAGGGACGGGGCTCGCAACCGTCTCGTGGTGGTTCGAGCGGTGCAAGTGCTCAACCACAACCCCCTTTCGGATACACTTCACAACCCCCGTTTTTTTTCCAACAACCTTCACACCCCTCGTTTTACAACACCCAACAACCCAATTTCGGGTATTTTCAAAATTTGTTATCAATGGACGCCATCAACCTTCACACCCCTCGTTTTACAACCCCCGTTTTATTTTCTAGTTTGAATGTAATTTTAATTTTCTAGTTTGAATGTAATTTTTTTTTCTAGTTTTAATGTATTTTCTAGTTTTAATGTTATTTTTATTTTGTAGTTTTATTTTGTTAAATTTTATTTAATTTTTATTAATATTTTTTTATAAACATGCATAATTTCAACAAATTAAAAAAAAAAACAAACCAAGTCACCTAAAGAGGGGAGTGCCGCCATCAAAATGGGGTGTTAGGGGAGTTTAAGAAAGGAGTTGACGTGGCACAAGAGGATTGGTTGGGTGTAAGAGAGGGGACTCACCTCTTAGGTGAGTGCCCCTTACACCCTTATGAAGGTTAGTTATCTGACATGACATGACATGGAATATCAATATCACTCACATTTGTTTATTTAAATATTTTAACAACTGCTGTAGGTTGAACCTGATAAAGTAAACCTTATTATTGGCTCTGGGGTAGAAATGTCAAGAGTATTATTAAAGAGACTAGTGTGGAGTATATTGACACTTAAGATAATGGAATAGTAAGCTAAACATGCCAGCTTCTCTATACTCTTTTGTAATTGCAATCTCACACGTGTCTTTGACTTTTTCATGTCAAAATAACTTCAAGAGATTTGGCAAGCGTAGAAAAAGCTATTATTAAAACCAAGTAACATTTTGAAAGTGATTTATATAATATGTTTGTATTATTTTGTTAATATATCGATCATTAATAATTAATAAATAATTTTCTCGAGCCCGGGAAGCAATCTCGGGTGATAATCTAGTTTAAAAAATATATATAAAAACTTATTCAAAAGGAAAGCGCTGTTTTCGTCTTCCCTTCCTTCTAGAAACTAAAATAGAAATCTAGAATCCTCTTTTCCCCTTCCATTTCTTTCCAGAATCTACTTCTTCATCCATATAAATTCGCCATTCAAACTCTACTTTCCTTATCATCCTGTTAATACAACTACATCTCAATTCTCATTCCAATTCTTAAATCGCTTTATACAACGACAGTCGAAATGGAATTCAGTCTGATGGGATTAGACACTCCGTTCCTCCGAAACCTCCAACACATCCTCGAATCCACCGATGACAACACAACCGGCAACAAGTCCAACAACAGCGGTCCATCTCGCGCTTACGTTCGTGACGCAAGAGCAATGGCGGCAACCCCTGCTGACGTCAAGGAATATCCAAACTCCTATGTGTTTATTGTGGACATGCCAGGGCTGAAGTCAGGGGATATAAAGGTGCAGGTGGAAGACGACAACGTTTTGGTGATAAGCGGAGAGAGGAACCGAGAGGAAGAGAAGGAAGGAGTCAAGTATGTGAGGATGGAGAGGAGGATTGGTAAGTTCATGAGGAAGTTTGCATTGCCAGAGAATGCGAATATGGATAAGATATCGGCGATTTGTCAGGACGGTGTGCTTACGGTGACTGTGGAGAAGCTGCCTCCGCCTGAGCCGAAGAAGCCGAAGACGATCCAAGTGCAGGTGGCTTGAAGAATGCGTATGCGGTAATATCGATATGCGTATGAATGAATAATAATGAATGGGATGTTTGATCTGTAATGGAATGTTATGAGTGATGGGGTTTAAAGAATGTTAGTCGATATCTGGTTTGTTGTTTCGCTCTGTTTGCTACCATAATCGACGTGCTGTTTGTTTTTTTTTTTTAATTTGAACTCAGCCTATTTGGGGTTTAAATTCATGGATGTTTGATTTCATTTGAACGATTTTAGTAGAAATAATGAACATGTTAAGGATTTGAATTTGGGTTAGGCGAAAGTCTATTTTAATATTTGACTTCACACAAATGATAATGGAGACATGGCATATTTTGGGAAATTTGGGAAACTAGGGGGGCGTTTGGTTCGCGGAATTTATAGGAATTGGAATTGGAATCCCTATGGGAATTGGAATTTGAATTGTAATTTGATGGATTCCTTTGAAATCCATAGATGTGTTTGGTTAATAAATGTATTAATGGAATTAGAATTTAAAAACACCTAAAAAGACAAAATTACCCCTAGTTATAAACAATTGGAAAAAGTTTTAAAAACAACTATTCTAGATAAAAATTCTAAAAAATTCTAAAAAATCCAAAAAATTATAAAAATTCAAAAAAATAATAAAAATACAAAAAAATCCTAAAAATTCAAAAAAAATCTAAAAAATAATAAAAAAATCCAAAAAATTCTAAAAAATCAAAAAAATAATAAAAAAATCCAAAAAATCCTAAAATTTCAAAAAAAAAAAATCCAAAAAATTCTAAAAAATAAAAAAATCTAAAAAAATAATAAAAAATCCAAAAAATTCTAAAAAAAAAAATCCTAAAAATTCAAAAAAAATCTAAAAAATAATAAAAAATCCAAAAAATTCTAAAAAATAAAAAAATCTTAAAAAAATAAAAAATCCTAAAAATTCAAAAAAAATCTAAAAAATAATAAAAAATCTAAAAAATGAAAAAAAAGGAAAAAAAATTCTAAAAAATCAAAAAAATCCTAAAAAATAATAAAAAAAACTCCTAAAAATTAAAAAAAAAATCTAAAAAATAATAAAAATTCTAAAAAATAATAAAAAATCCAAAAAAGTCAAAAAAGTCAAAAAAATTATAAAAAATTCAAAAAAATTCTTAAAATCCAAAAAATTATAAAAATTCAAAAATATAATAAAAATCCATAAAATCCTAAAATTAAAAAAAAATCAAAAAAATCAAAAAAAAAATCTAAAAAATCAAAAAAAAATATTTAAAAATAATAAAAAAAATCCAAAAAATCCAAAAATTTTTTATTTTTTGATTTTTTTAGAATTTTTTGGATTTTTTATTATTTTTTTGATTTTTTAGAGTTTTTTATTTTTTTAGTTTTTTTTTGGTTTTTTAAATTTTTTTTGGGTTTTTTTTAGATTTTTATTATTTTTTGGATTTTTTAGAATTTTTTTGATTTTATAGAATTTTTTGGATTTTTTTATTTTTTGGATTTTTTAGAATTTTTTTGTTTTTTTTATTATTTTTTTTGATTTTTTAGAATTTTTTGGATTTTTTATATTTTTTTAGATTTTTTATTATTTTGTTGATTTTTTAGAGTTTTTTGGATTTTTATTATTTTTTAGATTTTTAGAATTTTTGGATTTTTTAGATTTTTTTGATTTTTTAGAGTTTTTTTTTTAGAATTTTTTGGATTTTTTATTATTTTTTGAATTTTTAAGATATTTTTAGATTTTTTATTATTTTGTTGATTTTTTAGAGTTTTTTTTATTTTTTATAATTTTTGGGATTTTTTTTTATTTTTTAGAGTTTTTTTTATTTTTTAGAATTTTTTGGATTTTTTATTGTTTTTTGGATTTTTTAGAATTTTTTGGATTTTTTAGGATTTTATGGATTTTTTATTATTTTTATAATTTTTTAAATTTTTTAGAAATTTTTTGAATTTTTTATAATTTTTTTGACTTTTTAGAATTTTTTGGATTTTTTATTATTTTTTAGATTTTTTTTTATTTTTTAGAATTTTTATTATTTTTTGGATTTTTTTGGATTTTTTGGATTTTTTTTGGATTTTTTAGAATTTTTTGGATTTTTTATTATTTTTTGGATTTTTTAGAATTTTTTGGGTTTTTTAGGATTTTATGGATTTTTTATTATTTTTTTGAATTTTTATAATTTTTGGATTTTTTAGAATTTTTTTGACTTTTTAGAATTTTTTGGATTTTTTATTACTTTTTAGATTTTTTTTTATTTTTTAGAATTTTATTATTTTTTGGATTTTTTAGGATTTTATGGATTTTTATTATTTTTTTGAATTTTTGTAATTTTTGGATTTTTTAGAATTTTTTTGAATTTTTTATAATTTTTTTGACTTTTTAGAATTTTTTTTATTTTTATTATTTTTTTGATTTTTTTGGAATTTTTTGATTTTTTTGAATTTTTTTTGATTTTTTTATTATTTTTTGGCTTTTAGACAAAAATGAAAGGGTAAGAGGTTATTTCCGTAACTTTGGAAACATTCCCTTGGTTTTTTAAACTTTCCTTTGAAATTGAGAAGGAATCTGAATTCCATTATATGAGGGATTTTGTTGGAATTGAAATCCAATTCCCTTCAACTAATTTGTCCAACCAAACACACAAAGGAATGGAATTCAAATTCCAATTCCCTTGAAATCCTATGAATTCCTGTCAACCAAACAGGCCCTAGTTTTTTACCCCGCCGCGCGGGAATACGATCGTTTTTCTGCACGCTAGAGGCACAATTGGGTTCGTCACAGTACCACAACGATAACATTGCCCGCTATAGGATAAAAAGAAAATAAAAAAACTCCAAAGGAAAAAAGTAGTTTTTAGCAAGCTTAATTTAGTAGCTTACAAACGGTCAACTAATGCACACTCTCGATATATAAAAATCTTTAAAAGTTAGGCAATCGACCACCAACCCAATGGTAACTCTCGGTAATAAACATAACAATATACGCACTTATATACTGTTAAAATTAATTGTATAAAAAAATAATATATATATATATATATATATATATGTTTTAGAAAGGCTTCCACTATTCTCACATCTCTACATCTTATTCTCACATCTTTTTTCATTTTATCTTTCTCTATATGTATCTATGCGTGTATAGAGATAGAGAGGAGAGGTGTATAAATAGATGAAGATTGAGACAAGTGTGCATGACAAGACTGAGACAGTGTGTATGATAGGAGCCATAGTCATCACCTAGTCACCTACTAAGCTCAATTTTATTTCTAACCTAACAATTCAGTCGTTTAGTAGTATTTCTTATCAAGTGTCAGAAAGAAAAAGCTAAAAACTACTGTCCTCAAATCTAAAAATCCAAAAAGTACACTATTCCACCGACTTTTATGAATTGATATATGTATGCAATAGGAGTCGGTTATGGATAAAAGTCGTAAAGGGGATTTTTGGGTGTTGTTGGGTTACCAAATAATCATGGATTTCGGCGAATTACGAAAAAAAGACTTAACATCGGATAGTTATAGAATGGAGATAAGCATTAACGCAATAAAAATGGGATTTGATCGAACGATTTGGGAGTTCCAGGTTTGCCGAGTACCCGTCGGAGGTGTCGGAGCACCTGAACGAGATTGGATGAGACAAATTGTTTTATTTTAATGTTTTTTAATTTGTGTACATAATAGGTCCTTAGACATATTTTATTTGCACAATAGTCATTGGATAATGAAATGATAAAAATGACCTTATGTGCAAGGCACATGACCAGATTTAACCAAAAAATCTAACTAGGTTTGGCCTAAAGGATATAACGTGCAAGATTTTGGAACATTAAATACAAACCTTGTCAACTTTTACGTTAAAGGACAACGCCTACAATTTGGTGTAAACATAAAGGACAAAACTTGTAATTTACTCTAAATGTATTTAACTATTATTATTGTTCTTGTTATAATTATATAAATTTTAAACTCAAATGAGTTGCGAGTTAGCAACACGCAACAACCGTTTTTATGTCGAATTTTTGTTCGGTTTAATGGTACCGTCGCAAGACGTGTCATTTTTTACATAAGATTTCGGATATTGTAAACGTATTTGCTACAATGCATGGAAAATCTTTTTCATTTAATATTTTGGTATAAATTTTGCAGTTTAATGGTCTCGTCGTAGCGCGCGGATCTTAAATACTAGTTTTTAAAAGGCAAGAATTTTATCACTCAACTTTTTTTAAAACAATTTAAGATAATGTTATTTACGTGACATCCATGTTTTTTATAACATTTCTATACCATCTTTGTAATACAAGTATAAAAAAATTGAGCAACTTTATTGCTTTTTTTACAAAGGCAATTTATCACTTTTTAATAACTTTTTTAATACCTGTGTGTAAACTTTTATACGTTTTGGGTAAACTTCTTAGCTGTTAAATTTATTCTTTAATTTGTTAAACTAGTTTTTTAAAATTTTCACATTATTTATTTGTTATTTTTTATATTTGATGATAGTGATAAATGATTTTATATACTAGTTGCTAATTAAGTAAAGCAATGACGGATGCACATAATTTCTTTTTGTGTGTGTGTGTGTGTGGGGGGGGGGGGGGGGGGGGGGGGGGTTGTTAAAAACAGGTCAGATAAAAAATAATAAATAATATTAAAATAACAATGAACCATTTAATGTAAGCTAAAAAAGGTTTATGAATAGTCTACTAAAAAGAAAAAAAATATGAAAAAATACTCGAATACTCATGTAAAATTAAACACAAAACAACTGAAAAGTTGAAACAAAGTAAAGAAATTTGAAGAGAAAAATAAAACTAGAACATGTACTAGATCTTCACTTTGTAGGCCTACAGACATTCATATATACAAAATAAAACAAACATGTCAAACAAACTTTACCAACAAAAATAAACATGTCAAACAAAGGGCTTTTTTATCACATTCATCATGATGCAGTCAAAAATACCTTTGCTCATCAAGTAAACTCAAAAACACTTAAGACACATCCTTGTATGCATCCAAAACTTGCATATGTGGCTATATATATCTATATATATTATATCATAATACTCTTCATATATTGTTCTCATCACTTCTTCTCTGCACATACACATAACCATAACCTACTACATAACAATGCTACCACCACAAAAAGTTACAACAAAATTTCCCACCACATATTGTAACCTTTACTGTGCAATTCTTTGCACCTCATCCTGTTCATCAAATGTTTCGATCAAAAGCGGAGGCGCATAATGTGCGGTCCCTTGATGTTCCTCTGCATCCTGACAATACGAAAGTATAATCGTATCAATCGACATTTCCACCACCGCAAAGAAAAGGGTCGCAACCACATATCCTAAACCCCAACACACCTGCATCGTATTCCCATAAATCAAATTAGTATCGAATCGTTGATCTTTTTTATCAAAGATACAATTTTTACTTGAGCCTGTGTTACCTACCAGCACAGGAAATAATGGGGATGAGATCTTGTTGTGAGATGATTTGTATTTATGAGTATCCAACATGAGAAATCCAAAAAGTGCACTTGCAAGGCTCACACATAGTTTTCCGAGAAAGAGTATAACGTCCCCGATTACGTTCACTCGGCCTATACGGAGAATGTTACTAATTATCAAATCTGTTGCCATTTCGGAAGCTTTAAAAAACCCTTTTCCTGTTATAGCAATCTGCCAAAAAAAGTCGAAACACATGTTAAACAGAGAGCAATTTTAAACTGTTTACTTGTTAATGGGTGGGTTATCCTGAACGGGCCTGTTAAAAATAAATTGCTAAAAGGGAAACGGGTCAAAAAGGTTGAAAGTCGCACAAAGTATAAATTTAATGCATTTATGTAAAAAGTACACAGATGGTCCCGTGTTTTACCAATATTTTGGATTTGGTCCCTAGCTTTCCAAAAGTAAACAAATGGTCCCAATGGTTTGCATTTTGTAGCGCATTTAGTCCCCAGCCAACAAATCTAAAGGTTTTAGCATGTCCAAGTTAGGGACTAAATGTGTTACAATGTGCAAACCACAGGGACCATTCATGTACTTTTGGAAAAAGTTGGAGACTAAATGTGTTACAAAGTGCAAACCACAGGGACCATCTGTGTACTTTTGTAAAGGTAGACCATCCGTGTACTTTACTCTATTAATTATTGTAATAATATATTATTTTTATAATTAAAATTTAGGCATTGATTTTTTCTTTTTTTAAATATAAAAAAGAAATGAGAAAAGGTGTTTGCAGGTCAATAGAACCTGACCTGGCCCATTTCAGCCCGTACCAAAAATGACCCGTTTGAACCAAAACCCGTTTTGTCATGTTATCCATCCACACCATTTGGCACCTCTACAAGAAGATATACACGTTGGGTCTTTACTTACCATAATGTATGCATTGCGGTTAACAGATTTCACGGTCAATTCAATACATTTCAAGCAAACCCGCGAAGTATAAAACAACATTCTTTTAATCCAGTTTTCGGGCATGATGTCAGCAACTTTAAGTCTCCGGCGAACAGCCTCGAGTATAAACCGAGTCGACTCAACAAACGATACAATCAAGGAACCAATAGCAACCGAGCCAAGGCTATAGCGCATGAGCAGCTTCATTGACGAAAAAACCGGAAGAAACGGAATAGTCGTCTGAATCAAATAAACACGCATTCGTTAGTAACGAAAGATGCAAAAACCAAAAGTTAACTATTTTATGCTAAAAGGCTTACTGAAGATTCCCCACGAGCCCAATAGTATGAAGCGACGGAGCCCGCAATCACGGTTGAAGAACACGCGATGATAAACTGAGTGGCCCAATAGCATCCGAACAAGTGGAACAGAATGGAAGCGGCTATGTGAGGGGTGTAATGGATGCTATAACCGCAACAATCGTCACAACTGACGCGTTTGGCTTTAAGATCGTACGCACAACAATTTGTGTTGCAGTCGTTGCGGACTATTTGACCCGAACTAAAAAGATTAAGAGCAGCCGATAACCAAAACATGTAAAAGACTGCGAGGATTAAATATGGTACAATCGGGAATATTATTAGAGCATGAACTTCTCCAATCACCTTTGCAGCTACCTGAATTATAGTTTTATTACATATTGATGGTAAAATGTGGGATTTTAAACTATAGGGTAAAATGCCATTTTCGTCCATGAGGTTTGGCCAGTTTTGTGAGTTTCGTCCAAAGGTTTGTTTTTCCGTATCTGGATCCAAAAGGTTTGAAATCTTGCCATAAAGTGAAAAAGGCTGAATTGCCCTTTAAGTGAATACTTGTACATTATGCTAAATGCTTGTACATAAAGTGAAAAAAGATCGAATTGCCCTTTAAGTTAACAAAAAAGATGGAAATACCCCTGAATTAACGAAGAAAAATGGGTGGAGTTAAGGAGCCGGATGAAAATGGCAAGATTTCCAACCTTTTGGAACCAGATGCGGAAAAACAAACCTTTGGACGAAAGTCGCAAAATTGGCCAAACCTCAAGGACGAATATGGCATTTTACTCTAATCTATATTATATGAGTACACTTGCCTTGAGTACAGATGCTGCCATAAGAATTCGTCTAACGATAGCTATAGATGATAAAACGGCAACAATCATAACACAAGTCATGAGAAACGCAGCTGCACGGATATGATGTTGCTCCTGAATAAAGCAAATTAGCGAACGATTAGCAACCAATGTTTTGAAAACCGGACCAGTCGTCAAACCAATCGCTCTACCAAGTTCGGTTTTCAAAACCATGATAGCAACTTAGCAGCATCTTTATAGTGAGTAAATGAGTATAAATTATTAACTGATTAAAGTATTTACCCTTGCGGAAACGTGATAATACGGATCATGTTCACCAATGATTGGTGAGATAGCATCGTTTCCAATCCATCCAGCTAAACAAACAAAAAAAAAGAAAAAAAAAGACATAATATTACATCGAAGGATATATAAGTTCAAATTACAAGATTAACAAGACAATATAATCTTACATTCTTACCTTTTAAGTAGTAGAACATTGTGACTGATATTATAAGGCCATTAAAGAAGAACACGGTAACCCATGGCATTGCGGTTACAAAATGTCGAATCATTAAAAGCCATAGCAACGATAAACCTAGAGGCAAGAGTCCTCCACACACAATCAAAACGGGCCATGATTTTCCAACATCAGCTACATATCTCTGCAATCATTACACCGATAAATAATCTCAGTCTTGAAACTATTAAAGGTATGCACTACCATGACAAATGAAAGGCACACCATTTTTTTTTTTTAAAGGTGGGAATTGTGACCTATTCACTTACGAACGGGTCAATTTTGGGTTGTGTTTTCGCTCAAACGGGCCCAATAAAAATTTTTAGCTAAAAGGGCAATGAGTCAAACGGGTCAGATGGCTTGCTTTTAATGCACTACAACAATAATTTTTTAAATTGTTACTAAAGGTGGGAATTTTGACCCATATACTTATGAATGGATAAATATAAATTGTGTTTTATCTTAAAAGGGTCAAATCAAAACTTTCGCTAAAAGGAGTCTAACGGGTGTGACCATTTGAAAGTTGCCCAAAGTCTTATCTATAACCCATAATTGCATATAAACTCACAAGTCTTAGATCATTTTTGTTAAGATATTTAACATGTTATAGCATTGAAATATCAAATAACAGTTTAACAATTTTAAAATCTAATTTAAAGTAGACAAAAGTGCTGGTGTGTCAACCCAACCTTGCGGCCCGGCCCGTTTGACCCGCACTAAAAACAACTTGTTTCAAATAGAAACCATTTTGGCATGTTACCACCTTTAGTTTTTACAGTGTAATAGACGATAAAAATCTATTTTAGTACATTTGGGCTAGCGTACCTTCAATACTGAGGACCGTTGATTAATGGAGTTATGAATAGATTTATCTATGACCATATCATCATCAATGGTAAGACCATTCAATTGTTTCCAATGCGTTAACGACACGTTTGAAGGTCGATCAACAAATTGGCAAGTCCAATAAACTGCATTAGTCATTAGACTCATTACCAACAGCAACATTCAACAAATCACTACAGAAACAAAAAGCTATTATTCAAAAACTCGACTTATGACTTACCGTTTACGCTTGGAAAAATAACGGGGTAACAAGGACCTTGAAGCTGAAGAGAAGAGTTTCTTAGTTCTGGAGTAAGATCAGCGTAATAATCGTAATTCATATCGATCCAATCGTCTAATGAAATACGGATATCTCCTTCGGGATAATCGCAAACCCAGTTCAATGAATCTTCTGACGGAGTTGGGCAATCCAATAAACATATTGTTCGCGCGTTAGAGAGTTTTGCTCCGCTGTTTTTTAATCCGCTTTGGTAAACTTGATTCGGGTTAACATAGTATTTGAGTTCCAACTCATGGAGGTTGAAATCTTTGTGTTTGCCTCCACATACATTTCCTTTGTAATCCAACCCGAAATTTAGCCTGATAAAATACACAATTCATTACACATTAAAGAAATGTGAGAACTTGAGGAAAACTAACCTATTGTAAACTGATATATAAATCCTTTTCAACTGTGACTAAGAATATCAAAAACTAATATTAAATTTAGAGGTGCAAACGAGCCGAGCTGCTCGAGAAAAAGCTCGAAACGAGCCGAGCTTGAGCCTAAAATAAAGCTCGTTTATTTATTGAGCTCGAGCTCAAGCCTGGCATGTGAAGCTCACTAGGCTCGTCGAGTCTTATCGAGCCTTAGTGGAATATTAGTTTTTATTAATGTTTAATAACAATTACCCCTTATTTAAAGTTGTCTAGTAAACAAGCCGAGCCGAGCTTATTTAAACTTGTTTACGAGCCAAGCCCGAACCTAAAAATAAAATTGTTTAGTAAACGAGCCTGAGCCTGAACTTCACTTATCGAGCTTCCAAGCCTAAACGAGCCTATTATGTATATTATTTTTATTTAATATGTTAATTATTAGATAATAAACGAGTCGAGCTCAAGCTTGAGAAACTACCAAGTACCAACGAGCCAAGCTCTCATAAGTTAATCGAACTCGAGCCTGGTCAAGCCCGGGCTCTAGGAATGGAAATGGGCCGGGTATTGGTACTCCCAGGCCCGTACCCGGTTGTAATTCTTTGTCTCATACCCGGCACGTAACCCGTCGGGTATTTTTCGGGTAATTACCCGTCGGGTATCGGTCATACCCGTCGGTATCAGGTATACCCGTTAATTTCTTAAAAATACCCGGTTGGGACAAATGTGCAATTTTTAGTTTAATGTTTATATAATTTACAATTTTAATAACTATAACAAATGAAAATATGATTAAATACTTCATTATCGTATTCAAACCACATATACCAAACTAAATCAAAACGATTACTTAATTAATTAATTGTATTGCATAAACATCCACATAATAAATGGTGTTAGCTTCCATATCCAATATGCATGCTCAAAAATAAGTTATTTGTTCACTAAGTAAGCTTATACATGCTCAAAAATAAGCTAGTACTTCCATATCCATATGAAGTACTAGCTTCCATATCCAATATAATTTTGAAGAGATGACTACCGGTAAAGAGAAGACTAGACCCTAGTACTATAGAGAAGGTAATAAGTGCATGTACTACGTTTATATATATAGAATTTTATAATATGATACTTTCGAGTATTATTCGGGTAAATGGGCCGGATAACTGGCCGGGTATCACTAAATCCCATACCCGTACCTGTACCCGAATTTTTTCCCTTTTTAAGCCCATACCCGGCCCATACCCATCGGGCTTCGAGTATACCCGGCCCGTATGTTTCGGGTATACCCGTCGGGCTTGGGCTTTTTTGCCATCCCTACCGGGCTCGGCTCGGCTCGTTTGCACCCCTAATTAAATTATTAACAAATAGTAATTATCTAGAAAACAAGATGATAAAATTTTAATATTTGGAAACTTGATGAGGTGTTGGTCCAAGAGCTAGCGGACTCATACTTGGATCAACTAAACAAAACCAAATGGGCTACGAAACGGCCCAACTTAAATGGGCAAAACTTTCACTACATTTGGAGTTACAATGCCCATTAGTTATGAACAGAAAAGTCTCAACGGGCCGTATCCTGTGACAAATGCCATGGGCGGTTTGCTCCAGCTGTGAGACCCAAACTCCATTTAACCTGATTTCAAACTCAACAGTTTGTTCCAAATTTTAGCAGTTTTAATTTATTTCTTTTTATTGTAGAAAGGTGTGGATCTTTGCCCTTTAACTCCACCTATGTGTTCTGGCAATGTTGGTATTTTTCACAAAAATTAAAAGTAGAAAGTGACATTTTGTAGTTAGCTAAATTCTTCCCTAAATAATAACCTATCAAGAATCATGTAAATTTGTAATACAGTCCCTAAGTTGTAAACTAACAACTTAATCTACAAATCAAAATCTTGAAAAAAAAAAACTTAACTTGACTAACAAACATTATCTAGAATATTGACAACATCCATAAAATCAAATCTAGACCACCATAAAATCTTATTAAAGCATGCTAGTGACACAACCTGCAAGAAATCTTGAAAATCTTGAACAAGAATTAATCTTTTATTAAAAAAAATTAACAACATTTATTCAAAAATCAAAAAAGCTTCAAACTTGATTATTTTCTTTTTGTTTACCTTAATGGGTTTCCTTGATTGAAGCCAAAACTGGAGTTAACAATCATGGCGATCCAAAAAGCAATGAAAAAAACAAGAAACACAACATCTCTGCATTTTCTGTTGGTTTTTATGATCCCATTTGCACCACCAACTTCACCATTGCCATCACTTGATGGGTATTTTCCCATTAATCCTCTCATTTGTGTGTTTGCTTCAGATTGTAGAGAGAGAGAGAGAATGAGGGTTTTGTGATGAGAGAGAGAGAGAGAAAGAGGGAACCAGTAGAATGAAAACTGAAAAGACAACAGTAAAAAGCAAGTGAAATGAGTGTGAACTGTGAAGGGGCTCACCAAAGAAAATATGGGGAATATCATTTCTTTAATTGTTTTTCATGTTCCACTTTTGCTTGCTTTTTTTTGGTTTTATCTTCTGTTGTAAAACATCTTTTCAGCTTTATCATTTTTCCTAAAATTTTAACAAAGTTTATACTTTAAAGAGTAAACTGTCATTTTGGTCCCTGTGGTTTGGATACTTTTGTCATTTTAGTCCAAATCTCAAACTTTTTACATTTGGGTCCCTGTGGTTTGCATTTTGTTGCCATTTTAGTCCAAAATCCAAAAACCCTCTATTTTGTCTGTTGAAAACTGATTATTTTGTCCTTTAGTGCAGGGGCATTTTTGTCCATCTCAATTTATTATGGCATATTAATAATTAAATTAATTATATTTAATTCCCTAATAAATTGGTTAGCAGATTATCTTCAATTTATCCAGATCAATCATTGCTGTTCAGGGGAGAAACATTCAAAATCGAAGCAAATGCCAAGATCTGTGTGACTGAACAAAAATCATTGCTGTTTCAGATGAAGAAGTGAACAGGAAGGAGAAAAATTCAAAAACACGAGAAACATATTCTAATTCCACACAATCGAACATCTATTACAATCAATTCTAATCAAATTATATACAAATCCAATCAAAATCACTTCAATTATCCAGATCAATCCACAAACACAACAAGCAATCACTCCAGCAATCATACATTGGCACAAGCAGAATCGATCGAATTGGAGAGGCGAAGAAAAGCAGGTTCAGATCCAATCAATCCGTCATCGTTCTTCTTCTTCTTCAGCACGAGACACCACACCCACTGCCTGTCACCATCGTTTTTCTCCGCCAAATTAAAACCAGATCTGAACCATCCAACACTTCGGCTAGGGTTTAGAGGGTCACACCTGTAAATCGATTGTGCAGCAGCAGGTCCACCATTAACGCCTGCAAATCGAACGCACTGGGCTTCATTTGAAATTATGGTGGCGGAGGCTAAGCAGACAGGTGGGCAGCGGCGACGGAAACGGCGGAGGAGGCGGTGGTGGTGGTGCGAGGGACGAACTCCGGCGCTTTGGCGTTCAATCGGCATAATGAAACGCTACGTGTGAGAGATTGATTGTTGGTGCTATCAGTTGAAATTGAAGTAAAGACAGGTGATTCTAGGGTTTGAGATGAGGATGAGGAGGAAGATGAGGGTTCCCGAGCCATAGTATTATTGGAGGATTTGTATGTATAGGTTGTGTATAAGGAGATCTGCTCTTTAAAAACTAGGGTTTGTATAGGGAAGATGAAGTGAGCAAGAGCAAGATCCCCTTCCCTCTACCAGTTATAATAAAATGAAAATGACAAAATTACCCCTGAGGAAAAGGACAAAACAGGGGGGTTTAATTTGGGGAATCTGGTCTGATTTCACTTTTGGACTAAAATGGCAACAAAAGTGAAACCACAGGGACCCAGATTTAAAAAGTTTGAGATTTGGACTAAAATGGCAAAAGTGCCAAAACCACAGGGACCAAAATAACAGTTTACTCTACTTTAAAAAATGGTTCTTTAATTAACTTTCTTTCTAATCTAGAATTGAATAAAAAATGAATATTAGTTTCAACTTGTCATGGTTGTATTATATAAACGATTAAAAAAATGGATTTTTAAACAAAAAGATATCTGAAATGAGTACATTATTATCCGCATAATTTATTATTTTAATAAAGACATCTTTTAGATTTAAGACAAAGATTTCATAGAATTAAATTAATTACTATATATAGATCTATCAAGCTATGGTTTTTCAGCTTGAGCCGAATTAAAGTTGGCTCACCCAAAACGTTAGCTGTTATCCACTTGTATCCATCCTTGTTTTATTTGAAAAAAAAAATGTCTAAGGCCCCAAATAAACTAAAACCTTCATGAAGGTTTTTTTTTTTTTTTTTTGTATTTGATCTTATAATAAAGGCAAATTGGAAAATAATAATCTCACCTTTCTGAAATTGGCCAATAATAATCCCAAGTCACGAATTAGCCACCAATAATCCCACCTCGTCAATTTTTGGAAAATAATACTCCAAATGCTGATGTGGCACTTTTGTCGTTTAGTGTCGGTGGATTATTATTTTCCAAAAATGGACGAGGTGGGATTATTGGTGGCTAATTCGTGACTTGGGATTATTATTGGCCAATTTCAGAAAGGTGTGATTATTATTTTCCAATTTGCCTATAATAAACGAATAAAACAAAAAGTTATGTTGATTTAGTTAAACGAACGAATATGAAGAGAAAGCACATTCATTTATTTATTTTTGTGAACATTAAAATATGTGTTCGTTTATGTTTGCTTGTGTTGGTTTGCTTGATATTAACTAAGGTTTTTAATTTTATATTTTATTTAAATGCTTCAAAATTCACACTAATAAATATTTGATAAATATTAGGATATTGCATATTACATAATAATTATCTACGTAATGTTTTTTATGGAAAATACTGATTTTATTTGGAATTTAAGATATACTAGTTAAATTTCCGCCTGCACGTTGCGGCGGGAACCCAATGACTACAAAACGCGTGTCAGTAACGGCAAGCAGATACCGAATATCAAAACATAAATAAAAATGTCGTGAAAAGGATAGTCAATCCGTCCAAAAAAAACGATTTTAAATAACCTAATATATAATAATAATAATAATAATAATAATAATAATAGGACCCACACGTGCTACACGTTGGAAATTCGGTTGTTTTCAGTTCAGTTATTACAGTGCTAACACGTTAAACGTTAAAATATGGATTAGCTTGGTACCGGTAACGGCGCCGAAAGTACCGATCCGAAAAATCATCGAAATTAGGTACCGACACCGAAAATGCTCGGTACAATAGTATTTGAAGGTAAAAATCAATAAATATAGGTATGATGCTAGACCGGTGTCGAATCGAAAGTAACGATTCTGAAAACGCCAAAAGGTGGATACCAAATTGGTACCGAAAATGATTTGGTATAGTAAATTTGGTACCGATACGATACCGATTTGATACGATTTGCTCATCAATAATCTAAATATCCAAGTTTATTTTACATGCTACAATTCATTCATTACGTAAAAAGACAAAAAATAAAGCAAAATAAGTTGTTGTGTATATAAAACCTCATTCAAACGAAACATAGTTTACTTACTGTGTGTATGAAAAGTAATCTAAATTGTGCAATTACTTGCATTGCTACGTTGCTACAGAATTTGATGAGCTCGGTACCAACCGGTACCGAAAATACCGTTACCGAAATCCCCAAAAGTGGGTACCGGTACCGAATATACCTGGTACAATACGACTTGATACGGTCGGTACTGGTACGACACCGGTATTTGAGGGTAAAACCCGATGAATATCGGTGCCGAACGGATACCGAAAATACACTCAGTTTGGTAAATTTGATACCGATACCCGATATTATTCATTCATTTCTAATATTTATTATTTATTATTGTTCATTTCGTTGGTTTTTTAATATAAGGATAATTATTTATTACTGTTCATTTCGTTGGTTTTGAGCTCATCAAATTACCGAAATCCCCAAAAGTGGGTACCGGTACCGAATATACCTGGTACAATACGGCTTGATACGGTCGGTACTGGTACGACACCGGTATTTGAGGGTAAAACCCGATGAATACCGGTGCCGAACGGATACCGAAAATACACTCAGTTTGATAAATTTGATACCGGTACTAATACCCGATACTATTCATTCATTTCTAATATTTATTATTTATTACTGTTCATTTCGTTGGTTTTTTAATATAAGGATAATTCGTTTGTGTTCATTCATGTTAATGAACACTTGTTTGTGTTCATGAACATTCGTTTGTGTACGTTTGTGTACATTTGTGTTCATGTACGTACATTTGTGTTTATTACCTAAAATCAACAAATGAACACGACTACATTCATTTCCTTAGCGAACGAACACGAACAATGCATTATTCATGTGCGTCTGATTCGTTTACAACCCTATTTAAGTCACTAAATTTGAAAAATTAAATGATACTAATTTAAATTTAACGAGTTAACTGCCATTTTCGTCCCTGTGGTTTGGTCACTTTGGCCATTTCGGTCCATTTTTAAAAAATGCGCCATTTTCCTCCCCGACGTTCTGGAAAGGTGCCATTTCAGTCCAAAAATCATAACCCAGTTAAGTCGGTTAGTAAATAAGGACTGATTGTGTAAATTTGTAACATAAAGGACTGATTGTGTAAATTTGTAACACCACCACCACTAGCCCTGCCACCACCACCACTCCGCTGCCACCACCACCACCGCCACCACCACCACTCCGCTGCCGCCACCACCACCACTCCGCTGCCACCACCACCACCACCACCACCACCACCCCCACCGTCGCCGGTTCTCTCTCCCGCCTCCTTCTCTCTCTCTCTCTCTCTCTCTCGTCGTTATCTCTCTCTCTCTCTCCGACTGTGATGATGATTGATGAAGATGAGTTGCAGGTTGTTGGTTTTACAGCGGTGAACGGAGGTGATGACAGAGGTGAACGGTGGTTTACGGTGAAGTGGTGGTGGGTTATGGACTTATGGTGATGGTGCAGCGGTGAACGGAGGTGATAACAGAGGAGACCTAGCCCACCACATGAGGAGGAATGGAGTAATCGCAACAGCGCCTAACTCAGTAACGCGACGTTTGACTATAACTGGTCCGAGATATGAGAACGAGTTAGAAGATCTTCATCCTATCCGGTAGACTTAATTCTGAATTTCATTTAGTTTACATTTAATGAGTTTATGTTGCTTTCAATTCCGTAACTAACATGCTATTTGCCTGCTGTAGTTAAATGTAAGCTTCTGATATACTTATTGACCAAACTAAAAGTATGAAATGATAATTGCTAAGCTTATAATTTACACTAATTAGTTAGAGAATATGAAATCGGTGAACAGAATCATATCTGGTTATGGCTCAACTTCTTATATAATTTTTGGAATTTTCTGTTGAAAATTGTATCAGAGACTTGAACCTTATTGGATCTAAATCGAAATCCTGAGAATGAATAATTTCTAGTTTAGTCTAGGATGGAAACTGTTTCAGAATAAGAAACGAACTGGTCAACTACATATACTATTAATGCGATTAATTCTCCTTTATACCGAAGTATGTTTTGACAATAGTTAAAGTCAATTTTATTAACCAAACATGAGATAATTAGAAGCATGTGGACTTCTGACTTCATTGAGGCTCTTTGAAGTTAACAAGTTTGATAAGCTCCACTTGAGTAATTAACTATCTGTTTCTTGTAGTTTACGGAATTTTTGGGAAGGTAAATTCTGTTAGGAAGGAGATGTATCTGATTGGGAATGTAAATTCTTTGAAGTGGTGGGAAGTTTACATGAGATAATCACTCCTCACCGCTGCACAATCACCATAACCCACCACCACTTCACCGTAAACCACCGTTCACCTCTGTCATCACCTCCGTTCACCGCTGTAAAACCGACAACCTGCAACTCATCTTCATCAATCATCATCACAGTCGGAGAGAGAGAGAGATAACGACGAGAGAGAGAGAGAGAAGGAGGCGGGAGAGAGAACCGGCGACGGTGGGGGTGGTGGTGGCGGCAGCGGAGTGGTGGTGGTGGCGGTGGTGGTGGTGGTGGTGGCAGCGGAGTGGTGGTGGTGGCAGGGCTAGTGGTGGTGGTGTTACAAATTTACACAATCAGTCCTTTATGTTACAAATTTACACAATCAGTCCTTATTTACTAACCGACTTAACTGGGTTATGGTTTTTGGACTGAAATGGCACCTTTCCAGAACGTCGGGGAGGAAAATGGCGCATTTTTGAAAAATGGACTGAAATGGCCAAAGTGACCAAACCACAGGGACGAAAATGGCAGTTAACTCTAAATTTAACTAATCCAAGTTTATACAATATGTTTGCTTGATTAAGTTACTTAATTAGTCCTATTAATAAACAACAACTTATTTATAAATTTATGAAAATAAGTTAATTGGTATATATATTATTAACTACCAATTTTGTAATGTATTAAGGGTCGTATATTTGGCATTATGGGTATGCATTACAAAGTTTTATTTTTCTTTTTTCTTTTAGTGTTAAGTGCAGTTTTAGTCCCTATGTGAGGTCGCACATTATGGGTATTATGGGTATGTTTGGCAAAAGTAATTGGTGGCTGGTGGCTGGAAGCTGGTAGCTGGTAGCTGGTGGCTGGAGGCGGTAGCTGGTAGCTAATAGTTGTATCTTTTTAGATATATTTGGTGTTTGACAGAGTACTTGAGCTTTTAATAAAATGTATAAAATGACTAAAATGGACATAACTAAAAATTTAAAAAGTTTGTGCGTTAAAATGTTCATTATTTTTAGAGGTTAAAATAGTCATTTTTTTCCTAAAAGTTTGTAGCTCCTTCTAAATGCTACTAGTAGGAGCGTTCAACCAAAAGCTTCAAGCTCCTAACCTAAAAGCTTCAAGCTCCTTTAACCTAAAAAGGTTTTTTATTAAGTATGAGTCTTTTTTCTTAAAAGCTTAAAGCTAGAAGCTCCTAAAAGCTCCATACCAAACATACCCTATATAAGATTAATTCACTATAGCTAGTAAATGAATATTGTTTGATGATCGGTTTAATATCTTACAAACTCATTTAAAAAAGTAAGGTTTGGATTTCACTCTATTTTGAGATTACGTAGGGAAGCGTATAAACAGTGACGAACTCATGATTTATTTTCTAGAGGGCAATCGGGAGGTTTAATTGAACTTTTAAAGGGGACGATTGGGATTTTTGGTTAAAATTTACAGTAATTTTTTTACACCCCATCCGCCGCTAGTACAAAGGATAATAACTACTGGTTGATGGCCCGAGTAAGTTTCCTAGCTTGATGTAGCAATAAGGTAGCGTTTGGTATGTAGGAATGAGAGGTGGAATGGAATAGACCATTGAGAGGGAATGAAGGAAAGAGTGTTTGGTTGGTCGATGGAATGAAATCGCCTATTCCAAAATGCATTCCATTCCCTCAAAATCATTTCATCCCTCCCCCCTGTTTTTTTTTCCATTCCATTCCCTCTTCACCCTTCATTAACAACACCACAACTCACTATCGTTGCCACCACCATTGTCATCCGCCGTCGTCACCCACCTTCGCCGCCACCGGCCACCGCCGTCACCCGCAACCGTCGTTGCCGCCACCCACCTCCATCCCCGCCACCGCCGTCGCCGCCATCACCATTGCCACATCCGATCACCGCCACCACCCATCTTCGATCATCGTCGCTGACACCTCCGATCACCGCCACCGTCGCCACCCACCTCCGTCATCGCTATCAACCACCACCACCCACCACCACCACCACCTGCCACCACCGTCGCCACTGCTACCACCTCTGACCACCGCCGCCACCCACCTTCACCGTCACCCACCACCACCACCGTTGTCACCACCCGTCGCCATCTCCACCCACCACCACCGCCGCCGCTAGAACTGCCACCTATCACCACCCACGATCGCTGCCCATCATTGACCACTGTCATCCGATTTTATTCCTTCTTCTTTTTTCGCATACCAAACAACAAAAAGTAATGGTTCATTCCATTCTCACATGGTAACCAAACAAGATATGGAATGGTAATAATCAATTCCATTACCTCGTCCATTCCATTACCTCATCCATTCCATTCTCCCGTCCATTCCATTACCCCATACCAAATAGACCCTAAGGTGTTTTAAGTTTTAACTCGGATGACTGAACTATAGCTTGATGGAGCGATATTGGCAATCATTTTAGCTTAACGGGCTAAAAGGTTACTTTATAAACGGTCGGTGCACAACATGTGATCTCGTGTTGGCTCACCAAAAGATTAAACATGAGACTGAATCAAACCTTATGAAACTTAACACTTTTAGTTCAAGAGTGTATCTTCTATGTTGCATGTTAATGACAAGCCGTTGTTTCACTTTTACTTATTGATTGACATTCTAGAAACTGCTACTCTCATGTGCTCATAAAGTCCAACAGATTTTTTTAATTACGTGTGTGGTTTAGGATTTAGTAAATAGCATATTAGTCACATGGGAGGCATCAATGACATCATAAGACCACATGTAGTGGGGCGGTATTTTTAAAAAAAATTGAAAAAAAAAAACGCCTCAAAACGCCGGACCCCCATTACATGGGGCGTTATTGGGCGTGTTTTTTGAAAAAAAAGGGTTTGGCGTTTTAATTAAAACGCTATGTACATATTTGAACCACCAATCACTTTTGAGCATGGTCTGACAACTTTGAGCTAACCCCCCACTTTTGCAATAAATTAAATATAATATTAAATATAATATTGGAGGATGGTCTGACAACTTTTGAGCTACCCCCAATTTAATTAAAAAAAAAATAATTGGAAGGGGCGTTATTGGGCATTATTCCCACTACGCCACTTTTGCAATAACCCCCAATAATGCCCCATGCTGACTAGACTGTCACGTGTCGCAAAACGCCCCATGGTGAGAGCATTATTGGGGTAAACCACTACACATGGTCTAAACAGGTCCAATCCTTTTGGAGGCGCAAGACGAAATGAAATTTTGAGGCCCTTTTATCTTCTTTGATTACTATAAACAATACTCATTTATCTGTGTTTGAATCAAACAAAAATTTAACACAACTATAATAGAGAGTAGTTTGCTTATACAAGGAATCAAACAAATCTAAAACAACAAGTTTATACTAATATTAATAGTTAACATATTAATTTTCTTTTAATTTAATTATGTGCCCTATTCTTTGGAGGCCATACACCCAAGCATGGGTTACTTGTAGTGTAGGTTCGGCCTTCATCATAAATATTCTAATTCTTCTAGGGGTTGTTAAACGTACAGTGATATTTTTACACATTATACGACTCGTGTATTTCGTATACGGATAGCTCATACGACAAAGTTGCCATGTATATAACCCTTTATTTGAAATAACTAAGGATAACTTTTTTTTGGTAAATATTAAGTGTGTTTGGAAACATTAGGGTGTTACAAACCATCTAAATTTGATTCCACATAAAAGTTAATAAAAGCCTCTACGATCGATCATCAATTTTTTGTACTGCTCTACATGATGCTACTTATTTATTTTAATAATCATTGATAGTAAAGTGTAACGCTTTTTAATTACAACCATGAGCGACATTAATATAAGTATGTTAAATATAATAATTGGCATTGGACCATCTCAGTTTATGAAGCAAACAACGAACATTAATATTGGAAGCAATGATTTAAGAAAGAAAGGAACTAATCACGTTTATCAAAGAGGCTTATATATTCATTTTACTAAAAAAATCTAGTTAATCGGGTTTCATAGATAATGCCAGTGTCGTTTCAATAACCGATTATGGGCAAGAATTATATTCTTTTTTTTTTGAAAGGCTAATATCATTCCACCAAACACTAGCAAGAAGCTAGCAGAACAACATACAGGAAGCGAAATTACAAGAATTCAAATTTGTTCCAAAGATCCTCCTTTAAATCTAAGCCTCTGGCCCTGTGTTTGATCCAGAGAAAGCCTAACACCTTCACCTCTTCTACAATACTCCGAGCGTTGGCTTTTTTACCTCTAAAAACGACATTGTTCCTGGCGTTCCATATAGCCCAGCAAGCTATCAACATGATCGATTGCACGGCTCTGACCAAGACGGAGGAACCCACCACATTCTCATGAAAATTCAGAATATCACGAACTGAGAAGGCAATTACCTGAGGGGTTTTGCACCAGCTTGAGATCAAATTCCAAACTTCATGCGCCAATGTGCACGCAGAAAAAAGGTGATCAACGTTTTCCACTCCATCCATACATATCGGACATAAATTACAGCTGATGTTAACTTTCCTTTTTATAAGTGCATCTCTAGTAGGAAGGCGGTGTTGCATTGCTCTCCAACCGAAAATGTTTACCTTGATTGGGATCCATTTATTCCATTTAAAATTGGGAGTACCACCAGGCTGAGTTGGAAAATTGAGTAAGCGTCTGACATATTTAACTGAGAAGGAACCCTTCGGGTCAGCCGACCATTGCCACGAATCTTTAATCTGCGACAGAGAAAAGTGTTGCAACTCTTCACTGCACTGCTTCAGCTCTTCCAACTCAATCTGCCTAGTAGGAATTTCGACCCAATCCCAATTTAATTGCACCCGACCATTGTTGCAAATAAGTCGTTTATTAACCGTGATATCTCCTGAGCTCTCTAGCTTGAATAGATTAGGATAGGCGATAGAGAGCGGGCATGATCCGACCCATATATCCATCCAGAATCGAATATGTTCACCGTTTCCCAGAATCCCTTTGAAGCATTTTTCTAATTCCACATTCCTTTTTTTTAGCTGGCCACCAGCATTAACAATCTGCCTCCAAACTCCACCTGCAAACGAATTTAAAGGGATAAAAGGAGTATGATTTTGGACTTTATGTAGGGCTGATATAACCTTAGCCCACACATGTTCCCTTTGAGATTTGAATCTCCAATGCCATTTTGCAAGGAGACTAAGATTGAAATCTGCAAGAGAAGCAAGGCCAAGGCCTCCACATTTCTTGGGAGAGGTGACCTTCTCCCAAGCGACCCAACTAATGCTATTTTTGTCCTCGTTCCCGTTCCAAAGAAACTTCCTTCTAAGACCATCCAACTTGTGTATTACCCTTAGAGGCGCTTTGTATAAGGAAAAAAAGTAGACCGGTAAACTATCAAGGACCGCTTTAAGAAGAGTCACTCTCCCACCAATAGACAAGGTAGACGCCTTCCACAAAGAGAGTCTATTCTCCACGAGTTGTATAACCGAGCTCCAGTTTTTATAAAGATTCATGTTTGCACCAACGACCAAACCAAGATAAGTAAAGGGCGGGGCTTGAGATTTGCATTGAAGTTTAGATGCCATTTCATTCACCAACCGATCTTCAACGCTAAGGCCAAAAAGAGTTGACTTATTGTAATTGATTTTAAGACCAGAAACTAGAAAAAAGCCTCTGAGGATTCTAGCAAGGTTTCCCACATTAGATTGCGACCAATCTCCCAAAACGAGCACATCGTCCGCGTACATAAAGTGTGAGATGACAGGTCCGTTATTAGGCACTTTGACCCCTTTAAAAACTCCTTCTTCGCTTGCCCGATTCATAAAACATGTGAACGCTTCCATTGCCAAAATGAAAATAAAGGGGGAAAGAGGGTCACCTTGTCGAACCCCCCTTGTGCATTGAAACTCAAAGGTGGGGGAACCATTAACCAGAACCGACGACCTCGTGGACTCGAGAATGCCGCGAATCCAATTCCTCCACTTTAATGGAAAATCCATTTGACTTAAGACCGATTCGATAAAGTTCCAACTGATGGTGTCATAAGCTTTCTCAAAATCGATCTTGAACAGAAGCAACTTCCTCTTACACCTTTTAGCCCACGTCATAATCTCATTTACCATTAGGGGACCATCCAAAATGTTTCGATTCGCTATGAAGCCCGTTTGATTCTCCGAAATCAACTTATTAATGACCAATTTGAGTCGGTTGGCGAGGATCTTAGAAATTACTTTGGATATACAGCCAACAAGACTAATTGGTCTAAAGTCATTAAGGGTTTTCGGATCCAAAACCTTAGGAATGAGTGTAATGAAGCCCGAAGCACATCCCCGTCTAATGACCCCAGTAGTATGAAAATCAGCCATTACATCCATAAAATTATGTTTAAGGAGATGCCAAAAGGAGCGAATAAACCGAAAGTTAAAGCCATCTGGCCCGGGCGCTTTGTTTCCATCGCAATCCCACACTGCCGATTTAACTTCAGATTCCGAAAACGGAGCGCAAAGCATATCTCCATCTTCAAAAGACAACTTCTTAATACCGTGGCAAACAAAAGGAGGTCTTACCGACACTGGTTCCCTAAATTTCTTCGCAAAGAACCTGAAAACTTCATTTTTTATACGCTTTGGTTCCGCCACCCATTCGCCATTGAGCATGAGCCCGTTTAAACGAGATCTGCAGATTCTACTATTAATGATGCCATGAAAGTACGACGTATTTTCATCGCCTTCTGATGCCCATCTGACCCGAGACTTTTGGCGTATATCAGACAAGGTGTTCCTTTCTAACTCTGCGAGCTTCAATTTAGCTTCCATATTGTCCAATATCTCCTCATCCGCTATCTCACCGTCTTCCAGCTTTTTTTCAAACTCCAATAATTGGTCCCGAAGCAATGTCACCTCACTCTCTGCCTTTACTTTAGTTATTTTGGCCCACTTTTTGATTGCAACTTTGAAACATTTTAGTTTCTCAGTTAAAGTAAGAAATTCTTACTTCTCATTTTCTTCTTTTTGAAGACATAAAAGGTATTTTCAAGAGGTGTTTGGGATTCCTTTTGCATTCAAAAGTCATTCTCAGATGATGTTTGAGATTCCTAAGACCACCCGTAGTGATCCAACAAAGGGGCGTTTTCTTTGCCCAATAACGCCGCGTAACCACTACGCATGGGCGTGTTTGGTGTTTTTTTGGTTTAGGCGTGTTTATAATCACGTTCTTGGGGCAAAATTTTGACCAATCACATTGAAGCTTCATTTTTTATGGCCAATAGCTTTTTTGGTGGTTTTTTTTATTTATATTTAATTCTCTACACCTTTTTAACAAAATGCCCACATCCCCACTACACCCATTTTAGAAAAAACGCCCAATAATGCCCCTTGCTGACTGGGCTGCCACATGGCGCAAAACGCCCAAGGGTAGATCTTGCCCACTACGCATGGTCTAAGTCAAAACACCCACCATATGTTGTTAGCTCGCTAGTGCACTAATTTTAATGTTATTTTATTGATTTCGTGAAAATAACATTAAAAGAGGTGGGTGGTTAATCATGTATCATATGGTGGCGTTGATAGCCGAAAGACAAGGGAGTACATGCACTAATCGTCCTTTGTCTTAATTGCTAAGTGTTATGTGCATTATGTCCAAGGCTTGATGCAAAACTACTATCGAGTCGTGGGTCTCACTGGAAGCAGCATCTCTATTCCTACGGAGTAGAGGTAAGGTTGTTTACATCTTATCCTCCTCAAACCCTACATTAGCTGTGCTACTGGTGGGATAAAGAACAGTGAAAGAATTTGTATAAAACCTTTAATGTTGTAGAAGACAAGATTTTGTAGGTGTTTATTTTTTAATATTTAATCCGTTGAAAACATGCTAGCGAATTGCAGTTGTTTACTTTTTGAACGACCAAAAAAAGACCCTCTTCATAAATTTTGAATAGACAACCTCCGACAACCTACCACGCAATATGTACATATATCGCATTGATCATCTGTGTGATTAACTTTTATGTATATAAACGGAAATAATTACCGGTCACATCTCTATTTTTATTGGTTGCTTAGCTTTTGTTAAATAAGATTTGAATCATCTCATAAACTGTTGATAATAACTGAGAATATATATTTTGACTGTTCAATTCTTTTTCATCTTATCTACTCCAAGCGGTTAGGGTTTAGAATTCTTCAAAGGAGGTCCCAAGTTTGAATCGTGTAACGCGTAACTTCTTAGGATTCATTAGACTAAAGGGTATGGGGGCCGGCTAGCCCCGGCTTGGACCGGCGCCGGTCCCCCACACCGCCCCTCTCAGGCCCAAACGGCTCCCCACAGCCGATTCAGCCGGCCTCTCTCCTCTCTCCTTAACACACATACATCTATACATACATACGTATATATATATAAAGGGGTTCATCCCCCACCCCCCTAGGTTCATCCCCCACGAGCCGAGCCTACGTGGCGCCTCATCCCCTCCAAGCCCATCCTCACCATACCCTTTAGTCTTAGGATCACTGGTTAAGCCTCGGTGTACAACTAGTAAGACTAATGGGTATGGGGGTCGGCTAGCCCCGGCCCGGTCCGGCGCCGAGCCCCCACACCGCCCCCCTTAGCCCCGGCCCGGCTCAATCGTCTCCCCTCAGCCGACTTGGCCGGTCCTCTTTCTCTCTCTCTCTCTTCGTTCTCTGCCCTCTCTCTCTCTTTCTCTCTCTAAAAATTATATATTTTAATTGTTTTTATAAATTATGTGGGGCCCCATCTCCATCCCCCTCAAATGTGAAGGAGGCCCATCCCCCACGAGCCGCCTACGTGGCGCCTACGTGGCGGCTCATCCCGTCCAAGCCCATCCTCTCCATACCCTTTAGTCTAAGAGCCCGGGTTTGCCTATAGAGTACGATTTCCCAGATTTTAAAGAAAACAAAAGAGAGAATAAGATATAATGAACAAGATCATAGTTTGTGACAAAATAGACTAGACAAACAAGAGAAGTAAATTGGTGAAAACTAGTATGTACAGATGACAGTACCTTTTACAAAAACTTTTCAATGCAAGTACACAGAGTAGATTTCGGAACAGCACCAATAACTGCCTCTTTCTTCTCTCCATTTTTGAAGATGATGACAGTTGGAATGCTTCTTATACCATAATTGGTAGCGATTGAAGGACTCTCATCAGTGTTCACCTTGTAACAAGTGAGCTTGCCATTGTATTCTTTCGCCAGCTCATCAATGATCGGGTGGATCATGCGACATGGCCCGCACCATGGAGCCCAAAATTCAACCAGTACGGGAAGCTCAGAGTCCAGAACAAGTGATTGCCATGAACCATCAGTCACAGGAAGTACTGCAATCTCAATAATTTACTTCAGTTGGTCATCAACAATCATCAAATACAAATAGGGGTGTAAACAAGCCAAGTTGCTCGTGGACTACTCGAGATCGGCTAATTAAATGCTCGAATTGAGCTGAGCTTAAACATGCTCAAGCCTAAAAATAAGCTTGTTTGATAAACAAGCCCGAGCCCCGGCTTCACTTATCGAGCTCAAGCTACTTCATAGGCCTATACAAGCCTATTATTTATACAACTTTTATTTAGTATATTAAATAAATATTTATATGATAACTATTATTATACATAAAAATTAATATATAAAAAAACTAAATAATACATATTATGTTATATAAATGTTATAATTATAAATGTACATAAAGTAACTAATATATAATAAACGAAATTAATAAATAATAAACGAGCTCGAGCTTTAGAAATAGAACTCAAAACGAGTCTAGCTCGGCTCGGCGTATTCACACCACTACATGTATGCTAGCTCCTTTTAGCACAACAAATGCTAATCAAATCTAACGGTTGATTGATAGTTTGTCTAGCCAACTCTCAAATTCATCACTAACGAAGATATTCCATCAATTAAGACCAGCAAAAACAAATGTCTAGGAGAGTTATAATTCAGGATCCAGAACTATATTTTTTCACCTGTTCAGGACGAAATAATAACTACATTGATTTTTTATCAACAAAACAGATATCACTTTCACTGAAAACATAAATGTGAGTTTAAATCAAGATTCGAGATGAGCATGTTCTTGTTTTTCACATACAATTACAATACTGTACACGTATCCGAGTATGAGGACACCAACAAATCAGTGCTAGAATGTCAATCGCTAACCAAAAATAGGTTCAAAAATCTAAAAACAATAATCGTAACGAGTATCAGTATTCAGTAAACCTATTCGCTATAATAGGTACGTATAGTATAACCGATCTAGCACAAATTTCTCCAATAATTAATTCATATCCAAAACTATACATTTCAGCATTTAGAGGAAAAAACGATAACTACATTAATTTTAAGTTTTAACCAACAAAACAGATATCAACTTCACTGAAAACATAAATGTGGCTTCAAATCGAGATGAACAGGTTCTTCCTATACAATTACAACACTGTATGTCTGTGTATGTATTCGAGTATTAGAACATCAACAAATTAGTGCTAGAATCCTTACATAACACTACTCCTAAATTACACCAAGTTTTACCACATAATGCCAGGAATTGAACCCTGGTCTCTCCCCCAAGAGGCACAAAGCCTCTACCACCCCACGAAAGTGGTGATGGCTAGTGCTAGAATCCTAGAATGTCAATCGCCAAACAAACATAGATTTAAAAATCAGAAAACAGTAATCAAAACGATTATTCGAGAATCGAGAGACCTGCTCGCTACAGAAGAACTAGAAAGCATAATATAATCAAATTTAGCACAAATTTCATAAAAAAAAAAAAAAGCAACACAATAAAACGATTCTAACCTTGTACTGGTGCTTCCTGTGCTTCACAGACGATTCGTCCGCCACGACGGCCTAACTTCGACCTCAATCTGACAGATCCAGAAGAAGTGAAGGAATTGATCTTCAACTTTGAGGCTCTGGATTCCGGCAGAGAGTTCCGGCGAACGGAGAGTTGAGCGACGGGAGAAGAGGCGATCGGAGTTAGAGAAGCGGCGGGGAATCCGGTGGCGCGAGGAACGGTTAGGGTTTCGAGAAGGGCGGCCATCGGAAAACTAACAAACTAATGGAGAGGGGAGGAGTGTGGGAGTGTGAATGGCTGGTGTTTGTTGGTGAGATGAGATTATTGTGGGATGGATGAGGTGTCACGTGCTTGGCACCTTTCAAATCTTTCTCTACTTTCCAATTTTTTTTTTATTTTTTTTTTAGCTGAATGTCATTTTATTGTATGTGGTTTAGTTTAAAGGTTTTATTTTTTGTTTGTGGGTTCAAACATGTTTCACTGTTGTTATTTTAGTCTACTGGGTTATTTCATCTATTTTTTCTGTTAATGAAAATGAGAATTCAGTCATTTTATATGTAATTTTGTTAACTAGAAGGATAATTCGGCCATATAAAATGACCGAATTGCCCTTCTCGTTAACAGAAAAAATAGATAAAATTAACCCAGTGGACTAAAATTGCAACGGTGAAAACCTTTTTGAACCCACAGGTGAAAAATTAAACTTTTAGACTAAACTGACAAAATAGTCCAAACCACATGGACGAAAATGACATTTAACTCTTTTATTTATTTATTTTTTGTCTTCAAGTTGAAAAAAATGTGAAGATGTATTGATGTTTAACCTTTTCCTTTATTTACCCGATGATTTCTATCACTTATCTTATTTTCATTTAAATAGTTTATTTTTCGGATCTAAATATAGAGGTGTACAAAACATGGTTTGGGCTTAAACCGGTTCGATTAGCCCGTTTTTTAGTTTTGTCTCAAACTAGTTCAGGTTAAGAACCAGTTTTAGGGTTGAAAACCCCAACCTAGCTAGACCGATTTGGGTTAGGTTCAATCCGGTTTTAGCGTTTAACTGGTTTTTTTTATCAGCTTATTTTAGACGGGTTGAAACCGGTTCAAGTTGGAACTGATTCTCAACACAAAAATCTTAAACTTGTATCAAACAGCAACTCGGAACTGATTCTCAACACAAAAATATTAAACCTGTATCAAACAGCAAGTCGGGTTGGACCAAACTGGTTTTTTTGACAGGTCAGGCAAGGTCGGTTTCCGGGTTAGCCGGGCCAAACCGGTTTTTTTTCACCTCTATTTGAATACTCGTGTATTTAAAACTCGTCATTTTCATCTAACTGGTTAACCTCATCCAAGTTTTAACGTCAAATCAAGGGAATTCTATTAATTAATGCTATTCATTTTAACTCTTATTTATCCACCCTTATATTTTACACACACAGACTTTTTTTCTTTTGTTTTGTTGGACAAAAACGCTGCATATAATAACATCAAATACCAAAGTGCTCGTAGCCTAGTGGTATTAAGGTGTGAAGGAAATGCATCCCTTTCCGTGAGGTCAAGCGTTCAAGTATCACAATGGACAAAAAATGTATATTAAAAGTAAGAGTAAAGCCCAATACACAATCCTTTAATCCCATATTCTTCCTTTCACACTAAAAAAATACAGCAAGCTAGTACTAATTAAGCCCACATGCATAGTTAGTTTGGTAGGTCCGTTTATGCCCAATAACATTCTTAATTTAGATTTTGGACCAAGACGGGCAGACCACAACTTACAACCGAATCTGGACCAAGACCGAAAGACCAGAACTCAACACCTGATAACCGGAGTAGGTGGTTCATGGTCAGGCGGGTCTGTCATTTATTTGATTCATTGGTTAAATATAAAAAATTCTAAAAGATTAAAACGATCCGTACTTAAAAATATTTAAGTTATTCTGTCTAGAAAACTTTCTACAAAATATAATGTTCACAAAGTATACAACAAAAGCATTAGGAACATACGGTTGGAAACTCAAGCTTTACGCTACAAATTACACTCATAGAAGAAAATAAACAAAGGAAAACAAACACTGGTATGACGAAATCTTCACTATCTTGGTGGCAAAACCTCACTGCAACTAGACAACCCGACATGAAGCTAAGACAAGTTCTTTTCGCGCATATAACTTTCAATCTTGGCAACATCTTCCGGCGTATCGACACCATGAGCATCATGATCGACTTTTATTACCTGCAAGAATTAAAAAAACAAGACACCGATCCTCCGATCAGATTCATTTTTCACATGTGTGCCAAGAAACAACTTTTAGTACCTTCATCTTGTAACCGTTTTCAAGTACTTTCAACTGTTCCAAATCTTCTTCCAGTTGCAACGGAGTCGGAGTCAGATCAGGATAAATCTTCAGAAATTCCGAATCATAGCTCTATAAAGCAAAATTCTGACGTTAATTCGCTTGAAAAACTGCTGAAATTTATAAAAATACAATAAAAATTCTGTTTTATTTTTAATTTGTACCTGAATACCTAGATGAAGATTATATGGGAATGAAGGATTGACTTTTCCTGATCTAGACAAATAATTGGGAACAAAAAAAAGCATTAAAAATTAAAATAAGGATCTAAAAATGTTAAAAAAGAACATATCTTTAAAAATGAAAGAAACACAAACTTGTTAAAAGGGATCAGCCCTCGAGAAAAGTAGATCGCATAACCACGATTATCAACCACACATTTCACGCGATTTGGATCAAAAGCGTCTTCTGGTTTCAAAGCAGTGACTGCTGTGCTGAAAACTGCATCTGGGGTGGTCTGCAGACACATAAATCATTATATTTCAACAACACTTTAGAAATATAAAAATCACAAGAATTTGATCAGTTCGTGTTTACCTGAAGAGCTTTGACAATGCCGTCAATTATTTCAGGTTCGATTAGAGGTTCGTCTCCTTGAATATTGACAACAATATCATACTTTTTCTCGAGCTTTTGAAGTGCTTCACTACACCTCTCAGCACCTACAAATTGACATCATACAAATAACATTACCCGTTAACCAACAATCTAACTTAATATAATTCAGCTTGATGACGATAAAAGTGATTTCATACCATTTCTGCATGATTCTGCAGTCATTATTACATCAGCTCCAAACCCTCGACAGCATTCTGCAATCTTTTCATCATCCGTTGCCACAACTACGTCAGGACCAATTTTCAATTTAGATTTTAGCCACCAAAGTTGAGATATTAATCAGCTTATGAACATATCATCCCTTGTAAATTTGAAATGATTTTCAAAACAAATGCTATATAGACAGTGGCGGACTCCATAAAATTTTGTCAATGGGGGCCAAAAACGTGGGTCAGGCTATAGCCGGTCAACTTACAACAGGTCAGGTTACGATGGGACAGGATATAACAGGTCAGGTTACAACGGGTAAAGATATAACAGGTCAGCTTACGAGGAGTCAGGATATAACGGGTCAAAAAAATTACATTATCTATGATTCTCACTGGTAATTCATAGAACAAGCAAAACAACAGTCTTGAGAAAACTATTATCAATAACAAACCTATGCAGTTAATATTGCTGATATATCGGTTATATCGGTCCCTAGTAAAATATCGGTGTCATATATTGGTCAGAATATCGGTATCGATATTATCGGCGATATAACCAATATTTGACTGATATATTACCGACATTTGACCGATATATCACTGAATTATTAGTGTTAAATTGCTATATATATAAATTCTGCATGATATTAAAATTACCAATATTTTACCGCATTAACTGCATAGTAACAAACAAGTACCAAATTCGGAAAAAAAAAAAAAAAAAACCTCACCGACACGATCCAATGTTGTAGCCAACTTTGCTCTCTCCCAAGTCCTCTGTTCAAATCAAATAAAAAAAACCCCAAATGTGAGGTAAATGTATCACACAGTTAGTTGCATCTACCCAATATCAATGCAGATTTGTTGATATGATCCAAAAAGTCTCCTACTTTTAGCAATAACTGGAACTTATGAACTTAAATCCAGCACCTCAAAAGTACAATCAAGCCCTAATTTCTATCAAGGAAACAGCTACTTAAATAATAATTGCACTTAAAATTCAAATATTGCTAGAAATTCCGGCGCTAACAGTTAAAGAATTTCAAGAATTAATGAGTAAAATGCAACCTGAATCATGGGTTTTCCGAGGATCTCAACGAGGGGTTTACCCTGAAATCGGGAAGAAGCAAATCGGGCAGGAATTATACCCACTACTCGACTCCGGAAGACGGTGGCAGATCGGCGGTAAAAGTAGTAAGCGTGAGCGCCGACGACTAGAGCGGCGGCGGCTGCGACCCCATGCAGAATCAACGATGATTTGGTAGAACCGCGATCCGAGGAAGAAGATCCGGTGCAGATCGAGTTTAGGCTCATTGGCATGACCGACTGTTCAGTGTGTGTGTGTGTGTGAATTATGAAATTGCGAGTAAGAGTACATGTGTTGTTTATTTATAACTATTCGTGGAGGTTTAGATGTCATATTGCCGTGGTGAAGGTAAATCTATACCATCTATAAAAGGAGCTTAAAGGCTGACCTCACTTTGCTTACTTGTCAGCCTCTCAGCTATGCCACATAGGATGCCACATAAGCTCCGCTGATGTCATTCCGCTTATGTCATTAATCCGATTTTGTTTTAATCATTTTAATCTCAATGTATATACAAATCAAGTATTTTAATTTAAAAAATTACAAAAATCAGGTTTGTTTTAGGAGGTAAATTTGAAAATGCATGGGGAGTTGAATCCCCATTTAATGCACATCATATCACCGTCTCTTTCTTCTCAAATACTAATACCTTCTCTTTCTTCTCAAAGCTTTCTTCATTCAAATTCTACATTTCTCTGTTTCTTCATTTCAGGCGATTTCTCAAGAAAATCTAGGGTTTCAAAATACAAAGCATTCTCAGCAAAATGTCATCGGAGAATAAATCCGTCGGTGAATCAAAGTGTTTGTCAATCAGTTTCATAGACGATTTGAATCCATCCAAAGATATGTGGACTATCAAGTGTCGAATCATCCGCAAATGGATTCAGCCCTTTCGGATGGATCTCGTGTTGATCGATGAGAAGGTATTAGTATTTGTGTATTGATGATTCTCTTATTTTACTGTTTTAGTGTTTATACAGAGATGATTCGACAAATCCCCATGATTTTGGGTTTGTTTTTTTATTTCTAATCTTCTTGGTTTTGTAATAGATGTTTGTGTTTGTGTTCTTTGGACAGTTTAGGTTTGTGTTTTTTCTGATACTCTTACATGTTTTAGGGTTAGATATAAAGGACTGAAGATGAATATTGTTTAGTTGGTTATTGATCATCGATAGATGTTTGTTCTGTGAAGCATAAAGTATGTTTGTTTTAGTGTTAGATGAGTTTAGGGTGAGTTATAAAGAATCACAGACTGAAGATGAATATTCTTTAGTTGGTTATTGATCATCGATAGATGTTTGTTCTGTGAAGCATAAAGTATGTTTGTTTTAGTGTTAGATGAGTTTTGTGTTATTTGGGCTTATCTATGTTTTCTAAAAAGTATGTTTTATATTTTTTTTGAGGTATCGTTTGGTTGTTTATTTCTAAACTGAGTGAAAAGTATGTTTAGGCTGAGTTATAAAGAAAGAAAGATGCATACTTTGGTGAAGTTTTAATGTTGGTGACATGAAATGAAATGGAAGGTTTTTTTTGAAAGTTATTTTGTGATTTCTGTAATTTACTTTTGTACACAAAGTCTAACTAAGTATGTTTGTTTTAGTGTTGAAAGTTATTTTGTGATTTCTGTAATTTACTTTTGTGTATATTTCTCATGTCATGAAACTGAGTTGAATATTATTTGGTCTTTCTTTGTTTTAGTCTTCTTAAATTTGATGCTATGGTATCTTACTAATTGTTGCTTTGTTTTGTGTTATTTGGGCTTGTCTATATTTTCTGAAAAGTATGTTTTATATTTTTTTTGAGGTATCGTTTGGTTGTTTATTTCTAAACTTCTGAAAAGTATGTTTGTTTTAGTGTTAGATGAGTTTAGGCTGAGTTATAAAGAAAGAAAGATGCATACTTTGGTGAAGTTTTAATGTTGGTGACATGAAATGAAATGGAAGGTTTTTTTCAAAAGTTATTTTGTGATTTGTGTAATTTACTTTTGTACACAAAGTCTAACTAAGTATGTTTGTTTTAGTGTTGAAAGTTATTTTGTGATTTCTGTAATTTACTTTTGTACACAAAGTATGTTTGTTTTAGTGTTGAAAGTTATTTTGTGATTTCTGTAATTTACTTTTGTGTATATTTTCTCATGTCATGAAACTGAGTTGAATATTATTTGGTCTTTCTTTGTTTTAGTCTTCTTAAATTTGATGCTATGGTATCTTACTAATTGTTGCTTTGTTTTGTGTTATTTGGGCTTGTCTATATTTTCTGAAAAGTATGTTTTATATTTTTTTTGAGGTATCGTTTGGTTGTTTATTTCTAAACTTCTGAAAAGTATGTTTGTTTTAGTGTTAGATGATTTTAGGCTGAGTTATAAAGAAAGAAAGATGCATACTTTGGTGAAGTTTTAATGTTGGTGACATGAAATGAAATGGAAGGTTTTTTTCAAAAGTTATTTTGTGATTTGTGTAATTTACTTTTGTACACAAAGTCTAACTAAGTATGTTTGTTTTAGTGTTGAAAGTTATTTTGTGATTTATGTAATTTACTTTTGTACACAAAGTATGTTTGTTTTAGTGTTGAAAGTTATTTTGTGATTTCTGTAATTTACTTTTGTGTATATTTTCTCATGTCATGAAACTGAGTTGAATATTATTTGGTCTTTCTTTGTTTTAGTCTTCTTAAATTTGATGCTATGGTATCTTACTAATTGTTGCTTTGTTTTGTGTTATTTGGGCTTGTCTATATTTTCTGAAAAGTATGTTTTATATTTTTTTTAGGTATCGTTTGGTTGTTTATTTCTAAACTTCTGAAAAGTATGTTTGTTTTAGTGTTAGATGAGTTTAGGCTGAGTTATAAAGAAAGAAAGATGCATACTTTGGTGAAGTTTTAATGTTGGTGACATGAAATGAAATGGAAGGTTTTTTTCAAAAGTTATTTTGTGATTTGTGTAATTTACTTTTGTGTATATTTTCTCTTTGTATATTTTGTGTTTTGTTTTAGTGTTTCATTTCATCAAACTGAGTTCAATCTTTTGTGTATATTTTGTGTTTTGTTTTAGTGTTTCATGTCATGAAACTGAGTTGAATATTATTTGGTCTTTCTTTGTTTTAGTCTTATTAAATTTGATACTATGGTATCTTACTAATTGTTTCAGAAGTTTAGAAATAATGAGGTATCGTTTGGTTGATTATTTCTAAACTATGGTAATTTCATTACAATGGTCAGGGTCGTAAAATTCAAGCAGGTATTAAGGCTCCATTGATACCTGTGTTTATCTCTCAACTCCATGAGGATGAGGTTGTTATTCTATCCAGATTTGGTGTTGGAGAAAACACTGATACCTACAAAGTTGTTAATCATGGTTACAAGATTAACTTTTACCGTTGTACGGTTGTTACACGTGCCAGTGGTTGGGAAGGGGTTGATTATGGATTTAACTTCATGGCACATTCAGAAATTCTTAAAGGAGAGGGAAAGAATCTGCTCATTGTTGGTAGGACTGTTTCTCATAGTCTGATATATATTTTGCTTACATTTTTGAATCTGATGACTGTTGCTATGTTTGCCATTTTAGATGTTGCTGGAATTGTTGTGTCGTGTGGAGATATGGAAGTCTTTCCGAATGAAAGAAAAAAGATGAACTTTGATCTTCAAGATGTGCAGTAAATTTTTCTATCCCACTTAAATAAATTTGTTTGTGTGTTATTATTGTATTTAATTAATGTATTGAGGATTCATTAAATGATTTTTCTTATTCATGTTTTTTTATATCTGTTTATGGTTCTTTAATGATTATGTTATTATTAGCACATTCATTGGAAATAATGTAAAGACAGATTGTTGTTTTATTATTGTCTTTAATTAATGTGGGAGTTGGACATTCATTGCATTTAATACAAATTTTAATACAAAGACAGATTAAATCATTGGCATTATTTATTGTGACTGATTATTGTTCTTTTAATAGATAGTATAAATTTTAGTGGAACTTTTAATGCTGTTTTTTTTTATCTGTTTGTTGTAGGGGAGAAATAGTTCGTTGTACTTTGTGGAATGGATATGCACAACAATTTAATGATTTCTTGACGCAAAACAATCCGATTGAGAATGTCATGGCTGTCATTCAGCATGCGAAGAGTAAGCTGTGGCAGGGTAATTTACATTTGACTGATTCATTTACTTTAGTGTTTCCAATGTGTTTTTTTCATTTGTAATGAATTTGTTGTATATGTATATTGTTACATGCAGGACAATATACCGTTCAGAATGATAAGTTTGGAACTCGACTGTTTCTCAACGAAGAAATTCATGAGGTGGATGAACTTCGTAGGAGGTACTATTACTGAATTATATTTCTTATTTACAAATTTTTTTTTCTTAATACGAGTTTGAGTATTAACACGAATGTTGTTTTCATAGGCTTTTAGTGAAACACTTTCAAGCTGGTGCTTCTTCTTCTCAAACCGTTCTTTCATCTCAGAGTGTATTTCCAGTCCATCAAGAATTTCTAATTGATACTCCTAAGAAACATGTTGATGAAATAATTGAGATTGAAAGCGTATGAATATTTCTATATCCATTCAAAGTCATTTAATTTCCTTTAGTGTTTTCTATGTTTTATAATATTAGTATGTTAATAAAGTTTTGTCTTTCATTTTATAGGTAATGTCATGTGTGGTAGTTGCAACAATCAAAATTGTTCAAGAAAACTATGGGTGGTTTTATCCGGCATGTCGAAACTGTAACAAGAAGGTGTTGACTAAAACTGAATACTTACAATATGCTAAAATCATTTCTGATGAGGTCATGAATCTGTCTCCTGCTTCATTGGTTTGTCCGAAATGCGATAAAGAATGTACATCGATAACCATTAAGTAAGTTAATGTTGCTTTATAGGTTTATTGCTTCCTATAATATGAATGTAATTTAACTACTATTTATTTCAGGTTCAAGGTACATTTGAGAGTCCAAGATGAAACCGGTAGTATCTCTTTCGTGATGTTTGATAAAGATGTAATGAAGCTCATTGGTTCAACTGCGAGTGATATAAGGGAACGCCAAGTGAAGGCCAATGATACTGAGAGTTTTCCACATGAAATATCTCGGTTGGTTGAAAAAAAGTTGGCTTTTAAAATTGAAGTTTCTGATTACAACCTTAACCATGACTATCATGTTTACACTATCCAAAAATTATGTGATGATCCGGAAATACTTGCTGAGTTGGTTGCTGGTAATCGTAATGGTCTTGAGGTTGTTGATGAGGTAATAGTTTTTGGATATCTTTTATTGATGTGTTTTTGGTTTTCAGTTTTTGTAGTTTAAATAACTTAGTTGAATTTTTTTGGTAATATTTTGATAATAGGTGTTTAGTCAAGAAGGTTCAGAAATCAAAGTTGAGAGATTATCTGAGTCCTCACAGATAGCTGGTGCTGCTATTTCAAAGGTGAATATGGATTCTATGATTTTGTTTTTTCTTGACTGTAGATTATATTACCTTATTTGATACTTTAGTAGTTGTTTTGTGATTTAATTCAAGGATGTTGTATCTGTTACCGCCGACTCTTCTGTTGTCGAAGCCGAGAAGGATTCGGGCACCAGTCCGAATGGTAAACGTTCGTTGCAGGATGTGGAAGGTCAAAATATCGGGGAACTGTCTTCTACCAGCAAAAATAATCGGAAGAGGTCATCTAGGGTTAAAACCTAGCTCCTTTCATGTCTTTATCTTTTGATGTTTAAGCGACTCTAACTTTTGGTCTGTACTTAAGTATGTGTTTTTGGAAGTTGGGTTGTTGTTGGTAAGTGTTAACTACTGAAAAAGTTTGTATGTATGTGTTAGATGTTGGTAAGCCTATGAACTTGGATTGTGTGGTAAACCATGATGTGGTTTAATTTTTTGTATTATAAACTATGTTTTTATACTGCTAACTATAATCTTTGCTTATAATCTGTGTTTTGATTTTTGCAATATAGTTTATGCGATGCTTAGTATGCTTTGTCGTAGTATAAATTCTAACTCACCAATGGTACGTTTCAATGTATGTTTAGTTTATAACCACATTATAAACAAATTCTTAATATCCACTAATTATGTCAAACAAGTTATTAAATTAAAGTTCCAGAAGTAAGTTTTCTTTATGTCAAATTGATAATTTAATATAGATAACTCATAAATATGTAGGAACCAATAGATTGATAAGACGAATACAAAGGATGTTTGGAAAATATGTAGCATTTAAATCCATAGAAGTTTCTCCATGCACATAAATTAAGGATCACATAAATTAGTAAGAAGGTGTGACTCCGTTAAAATGAATCATCAAACTTCAAAACCAAATATAAATCGGGTATATCTCAGGTATGGTAACTTCATTGTAAGAATGTATAGATTCATAAAACCAAGACAAGCATGATTAACAAAATATGTATTAATTAAATCCATATAAATTATGTTAAGTATCAATGTAAATTACTTAGATATGGAGCATCCAAAAAACAGTTTGTAAAGAAACAAAGTAATAAAATCAGTACAAAATGGTATAAGCCTTTCAATAATTTATGGTCCATAAGTTGTGAACTATAAAACCAACCCATAAGGCCCAAAACTTTAATCAGTTTTCTTAAATCCTAATCTCATTACCTCCGCTAAACATACCCTCTTATTAACTCGCTCTGTATCAAACTGAAGATCAAAAATTAGCGCCAAATCTCAATCCATATTTGAGAACCCTAACACTTTAGAAGCACTCGATCAACATTTAATTGTAGGTTTTTCTATTCCAGAAGTTGGAAATCTTCTCTGCAGGTTTGTCTTCTTTGATTGTTTTTTTAGTTAGGTTTTTAATGTGGATGTTCAATCATCACTATCTGTTTAAAAAATTGATTTTTTGGACAGTGGTTACAATAATTACTTTTAACTAGCCCTAAATCAAGTATATTTCCCCAATTCTTATGTATAGTTATGGAAAATAATAAGAATTTTATAGCAAGAGATAGAAAGTGTTTTCCACAATGCAGTACCCAAATGTCCAAAGAGACAAGGAGGATAAGAAAGTCTATTCTGAATAAGCGTAGAAACAGTGGTGTGTCTCACTCTCTACAGACATCTCCTATTATTCATACACTTCCGGCCAATGTTCTTATTACTACAAACGATAATGGAGGTCTGTTTTTGATGATTGTTTTTCATAATACGTATATAATTTTAATATTATATTAACTGAAATCTATTTGCGTATCTATAACAACCAGTATCATCAAAAGGTCTGTATGAACCCTCAAGTCTATATTACAAGCCAAGGAACTTAAATCACAGTCAAACTGTAATGTCGTCCGAATCCTCTTCTACAAATATGGGTAAACAACTCTATTGGTACTTTTCAAATTGTTTCACATACTAATTGTAAAAAATGTGAAAATTGTAACTATTTATTTCTGGAATTAACCAAATCTCATCATGTACAGCATGTCACACGCCTGCCAAGTTAGATCCATCATGTGTTAGTAGGATCCATTTGACTTCATCCAGTTTTGGTAAGTTTATAAATCATATTTTTTTAAGGTATGATATCATATTTGACCTTGGCACTTTGTTTCAATTTTTAGGACAATTGGAAAATGCTAATTATGGTGTGCATGAGTCTAGAAAGAGGAAACAAAGATTGAAAATTATTGAAGGTGATGAAAGGAGGACAACTTCAATGGTTACACCACCTGTATCATCCAATCATTATATTCAGAGCAGTCCTTTAATGAATATTACAAACTGTAAGTTCTTTATAGTTTTCTTATTACTGTTAATCATTCATTGAATGTTGCTCGAAGTTGTATAACATTTGTATATTTTTTTCTTGCAAGTGGATCGTGTTACAGTAAGTTCCCGTGGAAGTCATATTCCAACTCCTCCGAATATTGATATTAGAACTTCTCGACGTTTGCCAAAGTGTTCGGTAGTAGGTACTAATGGTATGTGGTTTATTTTTAGCAATCTGACTAAATATACGTTTCCGATTCATTGTATTTTGAAAAATGTATTCCATATGCTCCTGCCTGTTGAAACTGAGTTTAATGGTCATTTCTAAAATGAAACGGCAGGAAAAGAAAACTCTTACCCTGGTCAAAGCTCTAACTGTGATGATTCCAATTCTTCTGATCGTTTACCATCTTCTGTCGTAAAAAACATTTCCGGAATTGCAAGAGGTACATACCCTCTTTTAACCTATCAAAGTATTTTGATCTTCAGATAACACTGACATCTCCTAATATTTCTCTTATATAATCATCTTTCTTATGTATCTATATAATTTTGTAGAGTACGTTGATCATGGAGATGCTATTTTTACATGTTCTTACTGTCATGCAATGCTTTGGAAAGATGAAATGCTTAGGGGGAATTTGGATTCTAAGAAATCGGCTTTTTCTCTTTGTTGTTCGAACGGAGATGTTGAATTGCCACCCTCACCTGATCCTCCTCCATTTCTTGAAAAACTTTACAGAAGAAGTTCGCCTGAAAGCCGCAATTTCATGAATAATATTCGAGCATACAACATGATGTTTTCCTTCACATCTCTTGGTGGCAAGGTTTCTAAAAGTTTTCAAAAAAGCAGAGGTCCTTATGTTTTTGGATTACAAGGACAAAATTACCATCGCATTGGTACTCTGCTACCAAATGAGGGTGAAGAGCCCAAATTTTCACAGCTTTATATTTATGATTCCCAAAACGAGGATTTTAATCGTCAAAAGGCTGTAAGGTAAATTAACAATTCACTAAATATTCGTTTGAATACCTCTTTTAGTTATATCTCCTATATGTACTAAAATAATTTTTTATATAGTGTCAAGGAAGGTTCCAAAACAACTCCTTGATCTTTCCATCATATCCAGTGTTAAAAAAATGTTGGATTCTTGTAATCCACTTGTGAAGTCATTTAGAATGGTACGAGATTGTTTTAAAGAAAATGAGTGGCAAGATGTAAGACTCAAGCTCATTGGAACAAGGGATAAGGATGGTAGAACTTTTAACTTGCCTACATCTGAAGAAATTGCTGCATTAATAATTGGTGATTTTGATGGAGCCTTTGATAAAAGAGATATCATAGTCCAAACAAGATCAGGCGGTCTTCAGAGAATTAGTGAGCTTCATCCCTCTTATCTTGCATTGCAATATCCACTTATTTTCCCATATGCAGAAGATGGATTTAGACTTGGTATTAAACATCGATGTATTTCAGTTGATTATGATATAGTTAGAACCAGCACGACAATGAGAGAATTTTTTAGTTACAGACTACAAGACAGACCCAACCACTTTTCATTGTTACTCAATGCTGAAAAGCTATTCCAACAGTTTGTGGTTGATGCTTATACAATGATAGAATCTGCACGGTTAGCTTACATAAAGACACAACAACCCAAACTTAGAAGTCAAACCTTTAAGAATTTAAATCAAAGTGTTCAAAGTGGAGAAAGCGATGCGTCAAACTGTGGAAAACGAATTTTGTTGCCTTCATCATTTACCGGCGGATCGAGATATATGATGCAAAAGTACCTAGATGCTATGGCAATCTGCAAAGCTGTAGGATATCCGGATCTCTTTATAACAGTCACCTGTAATCCCAATTGGCCTGAGATTTATAGATGTTTAAAAGACAAACGACTGAATCCTCAAGACAGACCGGATATTATCTCATGTGTATTCAAAATTAAAATCAATCACCTAATTCAAGATTTCAAGAAACATAAATTCTTTGGTGAGATACAAGCAAGTAAGTGATTGTAAAATGTTTTAATTAATTTGTCAACCATAAATTCTTTAATAACAGTTTTTTTCATGTAAAATTTCAGTTATTTATACAATCGAATTTCAGAAACGTGGCCTACCTCATGCTCATATATGTTTGTTTTTAAGTGCCAAGAACAAGTTTCCAACTGCTAAAGAAATTGATTTGGCTATTAGTGCTGAAATACCTGACAAAGAGACGGATTCTGAACTGTATGAACTTGTCAAACAGTTTATGATGCACGGTCTGTGTGGTACAGACAACCCTCATTGTCCATGCATGGTTAATTTAAAATGTTCAAAGAAGTTTCCAAAAAAGTATGTAGATGAGACTTGTGTTGATTCTGAAGGATATCCTATCTACCGTCGTCGTCAAACACGTAACACTGTAGAAAAAAATGGCGTGTTGCTTGACAATAGGTTTGTAGTTCCCTACAATGCTATGTTACTCAAAAAGTATCAGTGTCACATAAATGTTGAGTGGTGTAACCAAACAGGATCCATCAAATATTTGTTCAAATACATTAACAAGGGTCCAGATAGAGTGACAGCTTCTGTTTACCAAAGTACAACAACTGCTGGCAAGAACAAGGAAAATGAGGAAATGACCAATAATCAAAATCCGTCAAACAAAACAGAAGTAGATGAAGTTAAAGCATATCTTGATTGTAGATATGTTTCAGCATGTGAAGCTGCTTGGAGAATCTTCAAGTTTGACATACACTATCGACTTCCAGCTGTTGAAATATTGCCTTTTCATTGCGAAGATGGTCAGGCTATTGTTTATGACGATAATTCAAACTTGTGTGACGTGGTTAGTAACCCAACTGTGAAAATGTCTATGTTTACAGAATGGATGAAATGTAACCAAATGGATGCATTCGCTAGAACATTGAAGTATATAGAGTTTCCAAGACACTTTGTATGGATACGTAAAGAACGAAAGTGGATTCGTAGAAAAAGACCTTTTGGTGCCGTTGGTAGGATACATTATGTACCTCCATCACTTGGTGATTGTTATTTCTTGAGAATTTTATTGAATCACGTTATAGGACCAATGAGTTTCGATGATATAAAAACAGTTGATGGAAAAATTTATCCTACCTTTAAAGATGCGTGCCTCGCTCGCGGTCTGTTGGATGATGATAATGAGTATATAATTGCCATGGAGGAAGCAAGCACATGGTCCACTTCTGATTTCTTGCGTACATTTTTTGTAATGTTGTTGATGTCAAATTCCATTTCTAGGCCTGGTCATTTCTGGAGACAAACAAAATCTCTGTTGTGTGAAGATATATTATACCAGCAACGGAAGGTTACTGGTATTTCTGGTAATTTTAAAACTTTAAATAAAGCTCAAATATTCTATTCCGTTTGTAAATAAATATTTTTATATGCTAATTACCAAACATCTGTTTTATTTTTCAGATTTGGTTCTTCCAGAGGAAGAGATTGAAAACATTTGCCTATCACATATTGAAAAATTGTTACTTGCTTATGGAAGTACGTTAAGCTGCTTTTCAGACATGCCGAATGTTCCTGGAAACTACATTTCAGCATTGAACAATCAAATGATAATGAAAGAACTTTCCTATGATCGGAGTAGCTTAAAAAGGAACTTGAATCTTTCTTAAAATCTTTAACTGATGAACAGCACAAAGTGTATCAAACTGTCATGAATGCAGTTGCTAAAGGAAATGGAGGTGTTTTTTTTCTATATGGTTACGGTGGAACTGGTAAAACATTTCTATGGAAAACATTTGCAGCGGCCTTACGCTCCAAGGGTGAAATTGTATTGAATGTTGCATCCAGTGGTATTGCATCACTCCTGTTAGATGGCGGTAGAACAGCTCATTCCAGATTTGTTATTCCGATAAACATTAACGAGGATTCTATATGTTCTATAGAACCGAACAGTGAACTAGGAGGCTTAATAAAAGAAACTAAGATGATAATTTGGGATGAAGCGCCAATGACACATAAGCATTGTTTTGAAGCTTTGGATAGAACAATGAGAGATATAGTCCGTTCCAATAATTCGTCCTTGCAGTCCAAGCCTTTTGGTGGAAAGATAGTCCTTTTTGGCGGTGATTTTAGACAAATCCTTCCGGTCATTCCAAAAGATACTAGAAGCATGATTGTAAATTCTTCATTGAATTTTTCTTATATATGGCATGATTGTCAATTACTCAAACTAACTCAAAACATGAGGTTAAGAGTCAGTACAAAAGCAAGTAATCTTCAGGAGACCAAGGATTTTGCTGAATGGATTTTACGCCTTGGTGATGGTCTACTTGGTGATCCAAATGATGGAGAGGTGGAGATTGAAATTCCAGATGATCTACTTATATTAGATGAAGTCAATCCTATATCCTCATTGATATCATTCACATATCCGGATATGCAAAACTTTATGTGGGATTCAAATTACTTTCAACAAAGAGCCATTCTTGCTCCGACAAATGATGTTGTTGATTCAATAAACACAGAACTGTTAAATAGTATCGTTGGTCAAGAGAAGATATATCTAAGTTCGGATTCTTTATGTGATACTGAACAACATTCCGACCTTGACATGGCATTGTTTCCTCTGGATGTGCTAAACAAAATGCATTTGTCAGGATTACCTAACCATAAATTGGTTCTTAAGGTTTGAGCTCCGGTAATGTTACTTAGAAACATTGATCAAACAAATGGTTTGTGTAACGGTACACGGCTTCAAGTAACAAAACTTGGAAAACTTGTAATTGAAGCAAAGATTATTACCGGAACTAATATAGGTCATCATACTTTGATTTCAAGATTGAAAATGACACCAAGTGATAAAAGATTACCAGTGAAAATTGCTCGAAGACAGTTCCCACTATCCCTGTGCTTTGCAACGACTATCAACAAAAGCCAGGGACAATCACTTGAACGTGTAGGACTATATCTTCCACGTCCGGTTTTTAGTCACGGGCAACTATACGTAGATGTATCTCGAGTAAAGAGCAGGAGTGGTTTGAAGATTTTGATATGTGACAGCGAAAAACAAGTATCTAAAACCACAACTAATGTGGTCTACAAAGAAGTTCTACAAAATCTGTAGTGCTCGTAAAAATATCATTTTGTATAAAAGTCTTTTTCATGTATGAATGAATATGTTATAATCTTTTGAATATCCTATCAACATGGTTCTTTTATCTAATAATAATGATGGTTATTAATATTGTTTTAACAAAAAGTAGACATGTTTAAACTGTGATAGATTTAATAGTTATAAGACAATGAAAGACAAATAATAATAATATATATACAAAACACAAGGAATCACTAATGTGAGTAATACTTCCATTCATTAGTCATTAGGAAGAATACATGCTTTTAATACATTGAAATTTTAGTATTTGATTAACAAAAAAAAACTGATCTGTATGTACACCCTTCGTACCACAGGGTCAAAACTGCCGGTTTCAAGTATTACAAAACAGTTTTAAGTAAACCAAAAACCATATTCCAAAATCATTGTTTCCATACATCATAACATAAACTCCACCAGCCATACAAGCATTCAGTCAAACAAGAAAATACCTTTACCCATCACGAACTTAAGGGTAAATTCTTCACGAGGAACCATCTTTTTGTCCTTCACAAAATTCTTCATGTTTTTTATGTAAAACCGACCATCCGGAGCCTCGATTCCCACTTGAACATCCCAAACATTACCTTCAGCATCTACAATCTTTAAACACCTCTTCCTATGCAAGCCAATTTTTTTAGCAAGATGTTTTTAATGCGCTGTAACAAAAAAACAAATTATGTTAACAAAGATAATATACTGATATCATTAATACATCCTAAAGATCGTAAGTACTTTTTGGTTACAGAAACTTACAAAATGATTGTCCACGCGAAAAACTATTGGAATAGTTTCCTCATTCCTGGCTACAGGGAGCATATTATGTCACACCCCTTTCTACGGCGGAAGCACGAGGTGTGATCATGAAAGGTTCTCATTGCATACGAAGAGTAAACATGCTACATGCTCAAGAAAATAACTTCAAATACCATAATTTGAAAACATCCGTTAGCGTTTACATCGCTAAGTCGCATAAAGCATTGTCTTAAATGTTTACAACTTTATTTAAAGTTAAACACAAGCGACATCCACGAGCATAAGCAAGACCACGCGCACATCCATCCTAGTTACCTGAAATACATGTGAGTTTTTGGAAAAACGTCAACATAAAGTTGGTGTGAATTCATGCAGTTTTGTATTTCACGTTTGTATACTTTGTATGAAAACATAGTTGTGAATAAATCAAGTTTTTCTCGAGTACTCCACGTACTTCAAGTTATATATCAATCCTCTTGAGTACCCCACGTACTTCAAGTTATATATCAATCCTCTTGAGTACCCCACGTACTTCAAGTTATATATCAATTCTCTTGAGTACCCCACGTACTTCAAGTTATATATCAATTTTTGTATGGTATGAATTTTATGTAAATACAGTATTTCTGTAATTATCAGATTGTTAATGGGTTGCAAGGCCATTAACATGTGGCACGACATAGGAAGTCACCAAACCTAAGGCATTTAATTGGTATATTCTGAGACACAAAAGCACTACTCGATTCTCGCCCCGATCGGTAGTGTGGCTGCCAGGCACCCGTTAGATCTAACCTTTTGTTCTGCGGTCTAAGTATGTACACGATTAATGGTGCTTCTGTACCCTATTCGTGACACTATTTCTCATAACGCATCCTACTTGGTTCTCGTTCTCACCAAGCGCGTCTCTTGTTATCATTTCTCATAGCGCCTCATACTTGGTTCTCGTTCTCACCAAGTGCGCTTCTCATATTCTTATATTTCATCACACTTGGTTCTCGTTCTCACCAAGTGTACTTCTTGTATTCTTATATTTCGTCACACTTGGTTCTCGTTCTCACCAAGTGTACTTCTTGTATTTATATCATACCAATTATAAATTTTGTACATTTGTACATGTATTTCACCCCCGAAGTTATAAAAACTGAAAACAGTTAAAGAGAAAAGGGGGAGCATGAACTCACAACTTTGCGTTCCTAGCGTCGTATACTCCACCGGATTTGCTTAATTAACGTCGTAACCTATACGCGTTTTCTTAACGTTAGTCACTAGACTTGCGTCGCACAAGTACAGTCACTCTCTTTTGTGTATACTTTCTTGTGTTAAAAATATTCTTATATTTTTAACTGCGTATCTTACTTATATTATTTTCTCTAAAATTAATATAAGTATCTCGTGTTTTGCACTTTGCACCCGAATTATGTATCTTGTATGTTGTATGTGTATTTTTATATTTCTACTCCTCATGAGTAATTAGTGTATTTTAAGTCTTAATACACTATCACGTATAACACATACTATATACACTTAGCACAAAAGTTGGTGATCAAATAATATATATTTTTCTTTCAAAAATATATACTTAATATCCGTTTTTTTTTATTCTCGAAAAATCACCATTTCTTATCACCAAAAATTAGGGAAACCTTGGTAATACTTTTAAACACATTTTTAGGGAATAAGTTTCTCAAAACTTATATTTTTCTAAGTGTCAAAATTTATAAAAATTTTGACAGAGTTTCCCCTAAAAATGGACGTTTCCCATGTTTTCAAAACATGTGTTTATTTTCTTTTGAATTGTCAACAATCATCAACAACAATTATCAACAATATCCGTCAACAATAATCACTAATTTCATGAACTTGAATATTTACAAAAATGTGTAGTAACTTACTAGCACATTTAGTAAATCTTTCCATCTTTAAAAATAATTTTAGTTTCTTAGAAACTTTATTTTTAAAGATTATGAAGTTTCACAACTTCTAGTCAAGATTCGCAAAAATACTTCTTTGTTAAATTTTCTTGTGACACAAGTGTCTACACACTTGTTTATTTACTAAAAATGCTTTTAGTTCGGATAAGATCCGGGTTTTAAACAAGACTAATAGTTTTGCTTGGTTCTTCCGAAAAACCACTTGTAGATCTTTAGAACTACTAGTTTTGAACAATATTTTGCAAGTAAAAATACTTTTACACAAGTTCATGTTTTATGTGTGGTAGAGTTTCACCTTTTAACCCTTATATCTTCTAACATAACCTTATGTCATGATTCATGATCATGACCAAACCGGGTTAAATGATGATCCGAGCTACCACAACATAGATCGGGTCTAGATAACCATATATTTCAAATACTACAACTTTTACACAACTTATGTGCTATTAACCACCATTTTTCATGCTTTTAGTAGACTTTAAAGCATCATCTTGCATGTTAACGAGTTTTAACCGACAAAGATCCTTTTAACCACTTTAGAATAGATTAAATACGAGTTCTAAGTGTTATACCTCTAGCTCAAGGCTAGGGAAGATTCTAAGCACAAATCGAGTGGATAAAAGCAAGGTAGAGAGGTCCTTCGCCTTCCGTTCGCTCCAAGAATCCTAATACGTGACCCTTGATGTTTGTATGATGTTGGAATGGCAAGATCAAAATTGAAAGATGGATGGATGCTCAAGGGGTGTTTGGCCGTGAGTTTTATGAGGGAGAGAGGAGAAGAGAGTTGGTGATGAAGGTGTAGGTGATTAAGCATACTTATAATCCAAATCTCTATTGTCCATTGTATAATGTGTCTTGAAAGTACATGACAAATCCCTAAATCAAATCTAGGGAAATCAAGGAAGATTATGGAGAATCATGTGAGATTATGGAGGATCAAGTGAGGATCTTGGTGGAGGCCCACATGTGACCGTCCACATGCCATGGGGGGGGGGTTAAGTGTAATTTCCAATCCCTAATTACAAACTCTAGTTAAGTTTTAAGTGTGTTAAGTAATGTATAGTGTGTTAGGGTGTTCGGGGACCCTAACTAGCTTAGAAAGATAAAAACAATGCTTCTAGCATTATTTTGGTGTTCCGGGTATTGTCCGGTTGTTCGGTTGCATACCGATTCGTTAAAGTGCTAAATTACACTTTTTAGTGTCGTTTAAGTACCTTTCTTGTACTCTTTCAATTCCCAACACTTAGGGAAATATTCTGGATAATAAAACGACATTTCTGCATAATATTTATATGTCCAAATGCTGATTTATTGCTGAATTATATAAATTATGCACTTAAAGTGCGTTTCGGGTGCTTTTCAGTGCTTATTTTTGCTTCCGGAGAGTATATATATAAACCCTTGTATGTACTCTTGGGTTTTAATGCACTTTTGTCGTCGGACCTACACCTAGGCCTCTATTTTATTGTCTGACTGCTTTCTGCAGTTCTGTTGACACAGTGTGTCTTACCGGTGAGTTTACTATTGACGCAACGCTCTCGTTTATGCATAAAGCAATATTTTGTAGTATACAACATGCATGAATTCACTTGTTTAATCATGTGTTCAGACATTGCTGACAATTAAACTCATAATTGCAGTCATTAAGCAATAATTATAGTGTACGGAAATTACCGGTTTGTGCCAGTTGTCACATATTAGCTTCTGTGCGATTATTAACCTCATCCACATCTTCAGCATCAGAAATACTAATAACGTCTTCTTCAATTTCTTCCTTAACAGCAGCAGCATATAATTCCGGCGGCAACAGTAAATCAGCATTTTTTGAACAATTGAAAACGAACATATCAAAATTGTGAAGATCAATCATTTCAAACACTAGCATATGCTCATCAGTTATTGATAATTTCTTCTTAATCCGATCCCATCCAGTGGTTATGTAAAGCTGATTGTCAAAAACTTCCATTCGAACAAACACTTTAAGCTTTCCAGGACCTCTAATAACTACTGGATAGTTTGGGATGGTATTGTCCATCTTGTGATGTACAAATAAACGATTGATATGCTTCAATGAAAAAAAGTTAGACATTAGTAATATATATACTAACAATAAATAAATAACAAACCATAATCAATATAATGAATTCAGATTGTGAACTACATACCATAGCATCCGGTTTATCAAAAGCACCATAGGGTCTGTAGTAAAAATAATCAGATGGAGCAAATTCAATATTGTCATAGAAATAAAATATTCGGAAACTTGATAATGCTTCTTCATACTGAAATACCAGCCAGGATCCAGATTGTAGCTTCAAAGTTTCAACAACAGAATGCCACCCATTGTAAAAATAACAGAAGTTTGCTAACTCATATACCTTCATTTCAAAGACATGCCCATTCGTTGTCCGCATTTTCACAAAGCCCAATGGATAGTTAAAGTCTGTTATCCATTCTTTATATTTTTTTGGTAGAACCTATGCATAAATAAATTAAAATTAGAAATTGTGTAATATGATATTATAAAGAAAACTAAATTTACCATAACCGAGAGCAGGGTACTAACCAAACATTTTCTTTGGTTGTCCTCCATGTAACATGCAAAACCATACATCCTTATAACTTTGAGGTATCAAATAAAATTGTATTAATATCATTAATAAATAAAATAATAAAATATTAAAAGATTATTCAAAAAAATGTTAAGAATACAAAAAAAAGACTTGAAAACATAAATGTATCATCTAAACTGAAATAGTGCCAATAACTGTTGAATATGAATGACCAAAAAAAAGACTTGAAAACATAAATGTATCATCTAGCTCATTGATTGAATAATCAACCAAAACTCATGTTGCTACCCAGGAAGCCGATCTACTGTTCCTAAATGACATTCAATCTACTATTTAGTGCAATTTACTGTTCCTAACGCACACTCAATCTACTGTTTAATACAATCAACTGTTGCTATAAAACCCTGTTGCTAAGCAATATTACAATATACTGTTCCAACCCAAAAGTATATATCCGCACTATTTCAATATCAAAAACACAAACTAAAATTATAATAAACAACATAGTCTTACAAAATTTTTATACAAAATTTTATACAAAATCTTTATACAAAATTTGAAGACTAAACAACATAAACTTGCAGATTTTCATTATTTCTACATATTTGATTTCTGATATATGTTGTTTTAAAAGGTCAACTAACAAAATTTAGACCATTACATAACAGCCAGTCATATGTACATTACAAATCTTCAATCATACATCCATAAAATGTATATTAAATCTGCACTATAATTCCCATGTAACTCGATACGATTTAGAACGATTTTAGAATCCACAAGTAGCTGACATTTCAGAATTACAGTCAAAAAGCATTTCAGAATTACACTATTTTTTAGAAAATCAAATCAAAATTCTATTAAAATACATATTGTTACTCGAGCATAATCTGTTATTAGTCTAGACTTGCGGTAACTTGGTCCAGTTCAGCAAATATCATTCCATACATAATCGTACAAAATCTTCATACAAAGTCTAATAAACACTCCTTTTTAACATTGCCCTAATTGAGTTGAAATAAATTAATTTGACAAATACTAAAACTATTAACTTCAATCGATCATCAATGCCTACAACTATTAACTTCAATCGTTCATCAATATGAAAATCAGAAGTATAAGTCATAGAATAAACACCCAAGAGCCGAATATATACTACCGTCGTATAATAAATTAACAGAAGAGAACATTTTACAACAACAAACTCTTCGATTGATGCATATAGATGATTACCTGTGGATTCGTTTGCCAAAGATCTTGAAGAAAGGTCTCCGTTCGTTCTCGCAAGTTACTTCCGAAAGACTTCACAGGGCTATATGTTCGATACAAAATGTCTTTAGGGCTATATGTCAAACACAGGGCCTTCAACCCACAAGCCCATTGACAGCTTCTAATTGGATACAAATTCTTTGGCCCATTTTGAAATTTGATTATTTACAACCTAAAATGAATAGGCCTTTTATTGAATTATACAATAACAATGGACTTTTACTGAATTTTACACTAACAATGTGTCAAAATAAATTAATGTCATATATAAGAAGTTATTACACAACATAAAATTAGGTCATGCTTATCAAACATGTAGACTAAAACAAACTATCTTTAACATTGTTTTATAAAGATATGTAACTAAACACAAAAATTTAAATAATATGTTATAATATTTTTTTAGCATTTGATTCCGATTGTTATTAGAACAAACCCGTGTGTTCACACGGGTGTACACCTAGTTTGAATAATAAGGCTTGTTGATTGTTATTTAACCATTTTTTATTGGTTACGACGGGAAATAAAACTATGTCAGATAGTACTAATATAAAATCATCGTCACCAACTGCTAATACTGAGTCGATCTAAGATTTGTGTGTTGCGACGAATTTGTCAAATGGAAAAAACAGATGTAAAAATGTTGAGCTCCACATGCACGTTGCGTCGTGTTAACTCGTAAAATTCTGAATGAAATGTAAAGCGAAACGTAGAAAACGTTGAACCATATGCGCACGTTGCGCCGTGTTAACTCGCAAAATTTATAACGAAACGTAAAACGAAACTTGCGAAAGATGAAAAGTATAGGGAACCAGAGTTGAAAGTAAAAAAGTTGTGAGGTTAAATCAGGGCCGGCCCTGAGAATTCGTGTACCCTGTTCGAGCTCGAAAAAATGTGCCGTTAGGCCTTAACGAAATTGGGTATTGGGCTCACTAAAGGTTTAAACCTAATGCCAAAGGGGTTAATAACTAATCTAAATCATAAGAATAGTTTTGTAATGGGGCCAATGTTGGTGTTTGCATGGGTATACCCTATTAAAAATATATTTTACGTATACATATCGGTTTTTTTCTTAAAAAAACGTGCCCTCGAAATATCGGGCCCTGGCCGGTGGTCCTCCCCGCCCACCCCCAGGGCCGGCCATGGGTTAAATTGTAAATAATAAAAAGTTCTGGGTTAAAATTAAAAAAAATCAAATTTAGTATGGTGAAAATTACAAAAAAAAAATGAAAAGCTTTTGGGTTAAAAGAAAAAAAAATATTTTTTTATAACCCAAAGCATGAGGTATAAACCCATGATGCATAAGAGTGTTGCTAACTAATACTATGCAAGTATTAGTTCATGTATTGTGGTGAATGTAAATTGTGAGGAAAAAATGCCACTTAGCGGTGGAGGGTTACAAATTCACACCAGCTAGTATTCGGACCCGACCGTGACGTGACGCGACGCAGTGTGACATCCAATGTTTTCAGAACCGGACTGGACGTAAGAACTGAAAGGTTTCGTAAATATTATAAAAATAAATATGATTAAATCTGAAAAAAAATATATAAAAAACCGGTCCAACCCTTCCAAAACCGGTCCAATCGCCGGTTCAACTCTGGTTCAATGCATTTCTGGCCCGATACCATGACCCGGACCGGCTCAACCTCCGGTTTCCGGTCCGACCGGCCGGTCCGGTGCGGGTCTGAAAACACTGGTAGCATCTGAATATGTTATGTATTCTCTGTTTACAGAGATGTAGCATAAGGTAAAAGACAATTTTGCAATTACGTTTAATAAAATGACATCCCAAAAACAACAAGACTGGAAATCCGCATTAAGTTCCATATAATCATTGCACTTGACTTTCGTTGATGTTATTTAGCCTTGGTTTATTATGACTCCACATCTGATTCGATATGTCTATTGAAATATGTCTATGTATTTTTGTGATTGAATTTTTACAGCATAACAACATACAAACTAATAAAACTACAAAATTGTTGTTATGTATTAATACGATTTGAAATTTACTACCTAAAAACATACAAACTAAAATAATAAGTCTGATAACAAAAGCATTGATTCTATATGACATACAAAATTTATAATTAACCTTACATATGCACTAGAAGTAATGTTAAAGCTAGATTTTAACATCGTATTGGCCTTCGTGACACACATAAAGCGTGCTAATGAAGACTTGTAGCTCCACTTGTTTCTCACGTATGCTAGCAACTCTCGCGATAAAGTCATTAAGCTTCTCGGGTAGCAATTGATCTGATTCGATAACATCTTTCAAAAGCTTCTGAAGTTGTTGTAGAACGATAGGGTCCATGCGTGAAGAAGACATCCCATAACAAAAAAATGCCCACCAAATAAGTGCAATACATAATGCACCAAATTGTTAGTAACTAGGACTATATAAGTGTCACACCCCAACTGATGGCGGAAACATCGGGGTGCGAGCACTAGGCGTTCAGATTGCTCATGAGATTCCATAACGCTAGAAATTTCATATTAGATTAAATTGATTAAACATTGTCTAAAACGAATCACCATCACATCAAATATCAAGTTACACCAAATATCAAGTATTGTTCAAGGATTAATTAACTACGTGGGTTTCTAAGCATCACCCTAGCTTGATTCACTTGTTTCCATAGCATCCTATCAGCCTGCAACATGTATTAAAATAGGGTCAGTACAAAAATGTACTGGCGAGTATACAAGTTTGAATAGTAGCATAATATATTAAAACAATTCATATCCACAATGTAAGTAATAAAATAGTTTCAGTCGTGCTAGTGTTCGCAGTCCAACAAGTGATAGCCCAAGTATCCCGATGCTTTATTGTTTTCCCAAGTCTCAAGGAAAACTAGAATCCTCCTAACAATACCCCCGAGAATTATGGAGAGGCGCATCTCCTATAGCGCTACTAATGTTAAGGCGGAACTACACACCCTGGATTAAACGTTCACACAACATAAATAGAATACAAGAATCATAAGTTTCACATACACGTAGGATAGAGTTTAGTTTGCAAAAGCCTTAAGTATCGTAGTTTAATAGAATACATGTTACATCCCAAAGTTAAAAACAAAAGGGGATCGAGTATACTCACAGTGCTTGCTTAACAGATCTACTGTTATTGGATCAAAGGGAGCTCTTTAGAATTAGCCTGATTAGATTGCAGCGTATAAGAGTCGGGCAAAACGAGATTGCACAAGTGTCGGATTAGTCACTGGATCGGATGGCTGTCCGATCGGATGGCCATCCGATCGGATTGCCACTCGATTGAGTGACAAGTGTGTGAGGGAACAAATGGTTGTCCGATCGGATGGCTATCCGATCGGGTTGCCACTCGATTCAAATTTGACAAAAGTGAGAAGGGAAAGGATGGCTGTCAGATCGGATGGCTATCCGATCGGGTCACCACTCGATCCAAGTTCAAGATTCAAGGTTGCCTCGATCGGATGGCTGTTCGAACGGATGGCTATCCGATCGAGCTGCCACCCGACGATTATGTCTTCAAGTTTCAAGAATGCTTAGGGTTAAAGGGCAAGTGTCACTCGATCGGGTTACCTTGTCCCGTTCTTAATTTTGTAAAAACTCTAAGTTTCTGATTAAGCAACGATGACATGTTATTCATTAAGACAACGGTGAACTCATCAGTGTTCAACCGATCAGATCGGGTGGGAAATCACCCCAGTCTGTTCGGTCGCCAGTTCGTGATGATATTTATGTCAGAATCCGTACTCCAGTCATCTTCTCCGGTAACAATCCTTTTCCAAGCCGACTCTAGACTAATAATCAAGTCTACAGTCCGTTTAGATCCGGATCTTACCGTTTTATGTAAAAGTTCAAGAAAAGATGAAGATAAACATAGGATTTTAGCTTGAAAAGTTTAGATCTAACATAGATTTAGTGTAAAACGCATGAAATTCCTTAGATCTGAGCTAGATCTTGGCTAGAATGACATCACACAACAGCTTGGTACAAACCGCCATGGTGACATCACCTTCAAGAGTCCAAATCCAAGAGATTTCATGGTGAAAAGTGAGATTTCGAAAGAGAATCTTGTAGAGAATGTTGTGTAGATCAAGAAAGTACAAGAATCTAGTGTAAAACGTACCGAAATCGCCAAGAAATGGAGGAAAAGAGGAGTGCATGCGTCTGGGTCGAGTGAGGCTGTCACATCAGTGAAAATGGTGATGTGACAGGCCTATTTATAGTGTCAGAGAGTAGAAGGGAGGCGGTGTGCATGGATCGGATGGTGATCCGATCGAGTGGCCATCCGATCGGGTGGTCATCCGATCGGATGGTCATCCGATCGGATTGCCACTCGGTCAATCCCATCTTTCCGTTCCACCGTCTTTGATTCGATTTGCGAGTTAGATTAAGCGTTGCGTAGTATGGGGTAATAGTATAACTAGATTATAGCAATAACACAAAAGTTTTCAAAGTTTCGTAGTTTCCGCCAGTGACAAGACTCCAGTCCCTCGTTCAACCAGGTCTCAAGTTTAACGAGCCTCAAGAGTCTAGCACTAATGTATTAAGAATTAGGCATTCCAAGCATATAGAATTAGGCATTCCAAGAATATAGAGTTAGGCGTTCCAAGTATATAGAATTAGGCATTCCAAGTATATAGATTTAGACATTCTAGAATTAGGCATTTCAAGTATAAAGCATAGAATTCACAAAGTACCAAAAGTATTAATGACTACATAGTTCAGGGACTAAAATTGACAAAAGCCTAAAGTTTAGGGGCGCAGGGCGTTACAGTCTCCCCTCCTTTAGGAGATTTCGTCCCCGAAATCTTAGAGGAAGACTGCTCGAAGAGCTGCGGATACTTGGCCTTCATCTCACTTTTCAATTCCCAAGTGAATTCGGCGCCACGCTTTCCTTCCCATCGAACCTTGACAATGGGAATTTTGCTGCGCCTCAACCACTTGACTCCTTGATCCATGATTTCGACCGGTTTCTCCACGAAGTGCACAACCTCGTTTATTTGCAAGTCTTCGAGGGGAACCTGTAGTTCCTCGTCGGCTAGACATTTACGTAGGTTGGATACGTGGAACACTGGATGCACATTGCTTAGTTCTTGTGGCAGGTCGAGTCTGTACCCTACCTTGCCAATCCTTTCGAGTATCTTGAAAGGACCCACATAGTGAGGAGCGAGCTTTCCCTTCTTACCAAAACGAACTACTCCTTTCCAGGGAGATACCTTGAGAAGGACTCGGTCACCAACATTAAATTCCAGAAGTTTACGCCTATTATCAGCATAGCTCTTTTGTCTGCTCCTAGTCTAGATCAAGTTATCACGGATCTGAGGAATCTTATCTGTGGTCTCTTGAATTATTTCAGGGCCAGTAAACTGCTTGTCACCAATCTCATGCCAGCTGAGAGGAGATCGGCACTTGCGGCCATACAAAGCTTCGAAAGGAGCCATCTGAATACTGGAATGATAGCTGTTGTTGTACGAGAAGTCAATCAATGGTAAATGTACATCCCAGTTACCACCAAAGTCGATGACACAAGAACGGAGCATATCCTCTAGGGTTTGAATAGTGCGCTCGGTCTGTCCATCCGTTTGAGGATGAAAAGTCGTGCTAAGATTCAAATGAGTACCCATAGCGGATTGAAAGGTTTGCCAAAGACGTGAAGTAAAACGACCATCACGGTCCGTGATTATATCAAGAGGTATGCCATGACGGCATATAATATTATCAGTATAGATTCGAGCAAGTTTCTCTACTTTATAATCTTCACGAATGGGAAGAAAGTGGGCTGATTTGGTCAAACGATCAACAATCACCCAGATACTGTCGTGGCCAAAAGGTGTTCGAGGTAACTTAGTAATAAAGTCCATAGCGATGCTATCCCATTTCCAAATTGGGATTTTGGGTTGTTCTAAGAGTCCTAAAGGACGTTGATGTTTAGCCTTAACTTTCGTACAAGTAAGGCATTTAGAAACATATACAGCAATGTCCATCTTCATGCCAGGCCACCAATAAGTTGTACGCAAGTCATGGTACATCTTATCAGCGCCCGGATGAATGGAGTAATGGGATTTGTGAGCCTCATTCATAATGAGCTCACGGAGATTATCCCGATCCGGAACCCAGATGCGATTGAGGTAGTATTGGAGTCCATTAGGTTTAGTTTCAAGTTGTTCAATCTTAGCGCCTTGGATTTCCACTTCTAGACTTCCTTCATTTGCTGACGAATACTGAGCGTCACGAATACACGCATGGAGGTCATTAGAGATACGAATAGCATTCATATGAGTTTTACGACTAAGATCATCGACCACTATATTCGCCTTGCCAGGATGATAGCGAATTTCGCAGTCGCAGTCGTAGCCGTTTAGCAATTCCACCCAACGTCTCTGTCGCATGTTCAGCTCTTTTTGGTCGAAGATATGTTGAAGGCTCCTATGGTCAGTGAAAACCACACACTTAGTACCATACAGGTAGTGTCGCCATATCTTTAATTCAAACACAACTGCACCAAGCTCCAGATCGTGGGTAGTATAGTTTTTCTCATGTACCTTGAGTTGACGGGAGGCTTAAGCAATAACCTTGTCTCGCTGCATGAGCACACAGCCCAATCCACGGTTCGAGGCATCGCAATATACCACGAAATCATCATTCCCATCGGGAAGAGTCAAAACAGGGGCATTACACAAAAGAGTCTTAAGGGTCTGAAAAGATTCCTCTTGCTCGGGACCCCAAGCAAAAGGTCTCTCTTTCTGAGTTAACGAAGTAAGAGGAACGACGATCTTAGAGAAGTCCGAAATGAATCGGCGGTAGTAGCCTGCCAATCCTAAGAAGGAGCAAATCTCAGACGCAGATTTAGGCGTACTCCAATTCTTCACAGCTTTGATTTTAGACGGGTCAACATGAATACCTTGCTTACTAATGACATGACCAAGAAATTGTACTTCATTAATCCAAAACTCAAACTTAGAAAATTTAGCATACAAATGTTCACCACGTAAGAGTTCAAGCATCAAGCGTAAATGACGAGCATGGTCAGCTTTAGTTTCAGAATAAATGAGAATATCATTAATAAAGACTATCACAAAACAATCAAGGTAAGGCTTACAAACACGATTCATGAGATCCATGAACACAACGGGTGCGTTGGTCACTCCAAAAGGCATGACCACTAACTCATAGTGTCCATAACGAGTACGAAATGCGGTTTTGGGTACATCATCTTCGAGAACTTGGAGCTGATGATAACCAGAACGAAGATCGATTTTCGAGAAACAGGACGCGCTTTGTAGTTGGTCAAATAAATCATCGATACGAGGTAGGGGTAACGATTCTTAATGGTAAGCTTATTAAGTTCTCGGTAGTCGATACACACACAGAACGAACCATCTTTCTTCTTGACGAACATCACGGGAGCACCCCACGGGGAGGTACTTGGACGAATAAATCCCTTGTCGAGTAGTTCCTAAAGCTGACTAGATAATTCTTGCATCTCGGAAGGTGCAAGACGATAGGGAGCCTTGGCGACAGGAGTCGCACCAGGTACGAGATCAATACGAAAATCAACAGATCTAGGAGGAGGAAGACCAGGTAGATCTTCAGGAAAGACATCAGGGAAATCACACACCACTGGAACATCGCTTATGTTCTTCCCCTTGCTCTTTTGTTCCACCACGTGGGCCAAGAAAGCAAGGTTCTGTTTACGTAAGCATCTGCTCGCTTGTGTGCATGACATCAACCTCAGTCCTTTTGAAGGTCGGTCTCCATAGACATGCAAGATATCACCAGACAGAAGAGGTAAACGAACAAACTTCTCGTGACAAGCAATCTCAGCATGGTTCTTACGCAACCAATCCATACCGATAATGACATCAAAGCTACCCAATTGCATGGGTATTAGATCAATAGTAAACACGTGGTCATTAAGAATCAACGAACAACCACAAAGGATATAATCGACTAGAATAGACTTTCCATCGGCAATCTCCACCGAAAACGACTTGGGTAACTTGGAGCGTGTACAGTTTATCAAAGACTCAAATTCCACGGACACAAAACTTCTATCGCCACCAGTATCAAATAGAATCGAAGCATAAAGGTTATTGACGAGAAACATACCATTCACCACATCGTTGTTGTTGCGAGCCTGATTAGTGTTGAGGTTGAATGCTCATCCACGAGCGGATGCTTGTTGCTCTTGGTTCAGTTGGGGGCAACGATTACGGAGATGAGTAGTATCCCCACACTGAAAGCATACACGTATGGCATTAACGGGTCCTGAATTCTGCAGAGGAGCCGGAAGAGCTGGTTGAGCTGCCTGAGCTGGAGCTTGCTGAGCGGGTTGAGCAGGGTTAGCTTGACGATAGTAAGGAGTCGTGTGACCATAACGATTGCAGTTGGTACATAAGCGACATGCTGAGGTAGTAGGGTGATGAAAGCTGCAAGTCATGCACTTCGGGTAAGACCCAGAGTACTGCTTCTTAACCTCAGGAGCAACGGTGACTGGAGCAGCAGCGGGAGCAGGAGCAGGTTTAGTAGCAGGGTTTGTAGCAGGAACAATAGCATTGCATCCTGAACCCTGAGACTTTCGCCTCTTGTTCTTGCTGCCACTTGGCTGCTGAGTAACTTGATGTGCAGACTTGGCGGGAGCATAGTTAGCAAACTGTTTATCACGCACGCGGTTGTTGTTGAGACTAGCTGCAAGACGGTAGACCTCCTCAATAGTGTCGAGTTGAGCTGGTTCAATAGAATCACGCATAGCAGGAGGTAGACCATTAATGTACTTGGTTATCATGCGCTTAGGGGTCGAAACCAAGTGAGGAACGATCAAGCTGAGCTGCTTGAAACGGGTAGTATAAGCCAGATTATCATCACCATTTTGCTTTAAGTGCCAGAACTCTTCTTCAAGCTTCAATTGTTCATGAGGAGGGCATAATTCAAGCATCATCAATTCTCGCACTTTAGCCCATGGAAGAGCATAGGCTTCTTTATTCGTTCGGATGTTTCTCTCATTTGTCCACCACTCCAACGCTCTGCCTTGAAACATTCCCGTTGCACTCCTAGTCTTTAGATGTTCTGGGCATTCGCTGTTGATGAAGGTAACCTCGATGCTGTCAAGCCACTCAAGCATAGCAGTCACCCCATCACTGCCTGTGAAAGACTTAGGGTTGCAAGACACGAAATGTTTGTAGTTGAATCCTTAACTCATTAACTCAGGATCGGTAAAGGCCTTACTCTATTCCTTGTCAGGAATCCCAACTCTTGGCCGGGTGGCACCGGATGAAACTTTTTCTTAGCAACTGGCTTTCATGGTTTTCATGTGATTATAGGTACTCTTTTCTCGATCGTATGTGGTACCTTCCCAAAGGAAAGGAAAAAATTTCCGATTTTTTTGGAAAGGGCTGCCTTAATCTCGAGATTCTCAATCGCTTTTTTTAGTGGGGAGGAAGAGTGCGTGAATGACGATTCTCAGACGAATTTCCGAAAGCTCCGCGGGACCACCTACCACTAGTCTTCGGCCGGAGGGGCGCTATTGGCCGCTAACCACTCGCTCGCCGGACGCTCGGGCTCCGCGTTTCAAGTTCGTTATCCTAACCGTATCCTCTGCTCCACCGGCGGGTATAGTCGAACTGGTTGATTCTAAGGTGGGTGATAAGTTCCATTGGCTTGTAAGTCATAAACCTGACTAGGGTACTGAAATCTTCTCCATTTACTGCCCGAACAAGGTCCGGCATGGACCATTCGGTAGGTAATTGTGCTTCGTCACTGGAGTTCTGTGTTAGGAAACCTAGTTCGGAAACTTTCTATCTTCGGAATCACCCATCTCGGGTTACCTAGCAGCCCATTTCACCGAGATAAACAAGACGTATTCTATCATAGCTCGTTCCCGCCAAGAAAAAAAGTGCAGCACCACTTGCCCCTCCGTCTTACCGCGGCTGCTGGCACGGAGTTAGCCGGGGCTTCTTCCTCGAGTCTTGTCATGATCGCGCAGCAGTGGCCGAGCATCAGTCATCAAGTGAATCAGTAGATGCCCGCGCACGTGAGCAGCGCCTTTGTTCCGAAGGCCTAGCGAGTTAAGCGAGTTCCTTTTTTCCGCGTGTACCAACGAGAACACCGAAAAAACCTAATTCAGCTCCACGTAAGATAGCCAAAGTACGGTTGAGCAATCGACATGATATATTTGCTCACTGATTAGTCGAATTAGTCCATCCCTCTGGCCTATCATTTATTGGTCGATCCGGCTGGCGGCTCCTGCGATCCTTGCTACGAAGACCTCTGCTATCTCTATCAAATCAACATCAAAGACTAACTTTCTTTCAAATAAGATTTGTCCCAGCTGGAATTATTCTTTAAACCACCTTCTCTTGATGTAGAAAAATCCCCTTTATTACGGTCCGCTTACCGAGGAATAGAAAGGAAGGACCCGGGGCCAGAGCAAGTTGGGTTGGTAGGGTATAGTAGGCGAGCGAGTTAGCGAAGACGCTTAGGCTAATAGAAAAGAGAGCGTCGGTGCGTAGCCTTCATTCTAGGGCGGTACGCTCTACTCTCTCGCGCCTGCGCCGGGGGAGCATAGGGAGGAAAGGGAGCCCGAACTCTTATAGTCCGAATACTCATAAGGTTGGGTCGACGCCCGTCTCCCCCCAAACTGTATCGGCATACCCTGGCCCGTCAGGGTGCTTCTAACACCTTATCGCATCAATTGAAGAAAGGGAAAGAATTTTGAATATTAGCTCTTCCGGAGCACTCTCTTAGCTTAGCAGGGGCCAGAAAGACTCGGTCATAGGAACTTAGACCACCTACGTGTCTGATTGATTGAGTAGTCCATGGCCAGTGAAGGTCGGCATTTTGTGCCTGCAGTCCTGCTGAATTCGACCTTCATTCATTATGCACTCATGCACAGGGAAGAAGCTTAGATAAGAGAATACGTTTCGCTTTTTTTGTCGAAAGCTCGACCAGCGACCTACGGGATAGGGCGTTAAACAAGGTAGGTAGCGAGAGGGTACGTAGCGATGTACTAGCTCAACCGAAATGAGTCCCGTTCGGCGGAAGGGCTCTCTGTGGCTCGGATGTCGATGAAGAATTCCATTTCCCTTTTTCTCCACTCTTCTTTCTTCCTTTCTTATTCTTCGCCCTCTGCCTTCCCTTTCTATAACATAGCCAAGCGCCCTCCTTTACAATCATACCATGAATTTTTTCGAGCTCGATGAAGAAGTCCTCGCCTTTGCATCCTTTTTGGACCGAGCAAAGCAAAGAGCACTTGCATTTGAGAAGTATATCCTTAGCTTTCTCTCGTCTGAGCCAGGATCACGAATTCCGGGCTCCTCCTGGAAGGACAGAATGGTAGGGGAGATATCTTCGATTAAAAATTTACGATAGAATGTCTTTCCCGACGATTTGTGATCTTGGGAGATGTCCTTTACAAAAGGATGTAACCGATTCTTTCGTTTCTTTGGGCCACTGGCCATCCGCCGGGAGTGAATGGATCAACGAACTGAATATCTTTCCAATTCCGTGCTAGGTCACTGACATATCCTTTTTTTTCCTTCTGCCCAGCTCCCCAAAAACAACGTTCGACTTGCATGTGTTAAGCATATAGATAGAATAGGGGGCTGAGAAGCTCTTGCTTGCTGTCTACTTCGCGAGCCTTCACTGCCCCGTTCTGTTCCCAGTTGCTTGTTTCCTTTCTTCCATTGCTTCACTTCATAATCATAAGGAGACAAGTAATACTCGATCCGATAGTTTACGATATAGATAGATATATATTTAACAACAACATTATAAGAAAAGATCTTCTGCGCGCGAGATGCCGGGTCCGTCCGATGCCGGACCTTCAAATCCGGCTTCTTCGCGTCTCATCTTAACATCTCAATATCCCAAGTCAGCTAGTTGCCATCCACTCTGTCCCAATCTCCGGTCAATGCGTAAATCTTGTTTTCGGGGGCTTTGCTGGCTCTCTGAGGAGAGGCGGCTCTTTATAGAGCTAAAGAAAGGAATGCAGGGAACAAGTCTTTCCTTTCCATAAAAAGCGCTAACGCGCCATGAAAAAAAGATGTTTTTCGAAGGTAATTAGTAAACAGTCCATCTTGTCTTCTCCACTTCAATTCAAGCTAGCCCCTACTCCTTTATTCTCACTATGGCGCTTTCTCCTCTTTCTGTTTTATACCCGACTCATTCTTAGGACAGGCTTAGCTCTAGCTACCGCTCGCTGGGGTAGGCTCAGAACTGCTCATGGTGTTTCACGATCAGTATTGGAAATGAACGGAGAAGTGGTGGAACGTGCGGAGAAATAGGAAGCCAGATTCATATTCACATACATAAGAAGTATATAGGAAGAAGAATAGTCTGTGATTTCTTTTTGAAAAAGAAGAACTGGCTTTCTTTGAATTTGAAAGCAGGCGGGATAAAAGAAGAGCGAGGTATAGTGAGAAAGCTCACCCCTGCCTTATGAAAAGGAGGAAATTACGTCTGTGAGACTGCCCGCGGAACTTAAAACTTGGGTAAAGCTTTATCCAAAGTTGAATACGCCTTCCTCGTTGGGGCTCCGTGCACTGGGAAAAGGCTCTAGCGACGGGAACTGGCCACTGGGTTATACAGAATCCTGGTATACTTTTCCTTCCCCCGCCGCATCTCCCTCCCTTCGTCCTTGCCCCCCTTCCATGACAGAACTAGAGAGCCGGTCTTTTTCCCGCCCTGACAGAAAAGTCTTCGACGTAGTGATGAAATTGTGACAAGGATCTCTCTCACGAGAGGCAGTAAGAGCTTCACTATAGCAGTCAAGCAGTGATAGCTCTACAGTCTACCTTTATTCATGTATTTGGCTCCCTGAGCCCACCCGGTGGACTGCCGAGCTACAAGTCCTAGGCCCTTTACTAAAAACATAGAAGGTAAGTCCGGCTTTACAACCATAGGGCTCGTGCAGAAAACGAGAAGCTCCAACAGGAGCAACACGAAGGGGCTGCTCTCGATGTGAGATCAGCAGCAGAGGAAGCTTCAGCCCCGCCCCCTTCAATCTTAGAATCATCCCCGGAGTCATATCTCTCATGAATTGAAAGAGTTCTATCTCATATAGGGTCAAAATCTACTGCTTATACTCTTGCAATCAGGTTATTGCTGATCATCTGGTCTATCGCTCCTTTTGAGAGTGACATAAGCTTTTCCTTCTCCGTCTTAGAGTCAGCAGAAGAGGGCGGAGTATTCGATCCTTGGATCTCAGAGACGATCTTTGGCACGGCTCGAACGATCTGGTCGGCCATGAAGGACATCATCTTTTTCTAAGACTTTTCCCTGGATCTCTTGAGAGTGTCGGAGAGCTTTCGAGAAGACATCCTAAAGATCCAACAAGAGGATCATATAAGTCTAGATTAATATAGATTCACACACGATAGACTAGGACTCAAGATTTCAAAGATACCGCAACCCACGACCTTCGCATGGCACGTTATACGAAGTTTGGCGACATGTCAGAAACGCTTACATATAGGAAGTACCAGTGGCGTATCCACCACGCTTCGGGCATAATCGCTTCGACCTCGTACTCGGTGTCATGTTACGTGTCGCAAAACACATTCATCATCATTATCATAGATTCACATAGATTTCAATAGATTACGATAGATTTCAAAGAGTCTTCAATAGATCCAGTAGTCTTTTATAGACTTCAATAGACTTCCAATAGATTCACATAGATTTAGTGTTAACAATCCACAAAACAACGAAATCCCGCATGGCACGTGCTACGAAAGTTCAGCAACATGACAGAAGCACTTATATATAGGAAGTACCAGCGGCGTATCCACCATGCTTCAATCATGCCACGTCCGTCTCGTCATCGGTGTCATGCATCGTTAACCACCACATGAGAATTCACCACAAGATTTCCACATAGATTAACCCAAATAGATTCAACGACATAGAATAACCCAAATAGACTTCACAACTTCAATCCCGAGCCTACAAAACTACGAACTTCACTTAGCGTGTGGTACGAAGACTCGGTAACATGCTAGAAACACTTATATATAGGAAGTACCAGCGGCGTATCCACCATGCTTCAGACATGCCACTTCCTCCTCGTCTTCGGCGCTAGGCTACGTTTCGTATTTTGTTTCTCAAAATATCACATACGTAGATTACACATAGATTTCACTAGAGTACACAATAGGTTTCACATAGATTTCTCGTAGATTACACAAATAGTTCTTCCATAGCTTTAGAATTCAACATTGTATCGATCCGCAGAAACTAAGTTCGCATGGCACTTAGTACAAAAGTTGGTAACATGTCGGAAACACTTATATATAGGAAGTACCAGCGGCGTATCCACCATGTTTCGGACACGTCACTTTTCCCTCGTATTCCATGCCATGTTACATCTAGTGCCTTACAACCATAATATCACATAGATTGCTCAGATAGATTAACATCGTAGATAAACTTCTTAAATTTAGTTTGATCCTGAGAGATTAGATTTTGGGCTTTAGATTGCGGACATACGTGTGATTCGTATAAAGAGCTTCAAATAGCCAAAGAATCAAGATAAATAAAGAATCGAGTTTAAAACCACATGAAAAATCGAGGTAACATAAAAGATTGGCTTATAAAACATAGAGTGTTCCGGGTAGAGGAACGGTGACTAACCAAAGTGATTCGAACCCCTTTCGAATTGAGATAACGTGTCTTGACTTACTTAGACAAATACGTCATCGATGTTAGGCCTACAATATTCGTTCTTTTGGTCATTTCACGTACCCAATTGAATGGAAATTTTGAGACATAAATAAAACATCAAGGAGTGGGACTAGTTGTCAAGGTCTGAGTTTCACCTCTAACTTGACAACATCGCACCCTAATAACGTTGGTACTTATCCGCAGACAAGACCTTACTAGAATAATATGGAGATTTTCCATCAAGGTTCGGATGTCACTCCTGACTTGAGAGTAAATCTCGTGCAAAATACAAACACTGATTATCAGTGTCTTCAAAGTATCAAGTGTATGTTGTGTCGGCCTTAGGAAAGGCATATAAGTTTAACTGGGAAAACGTGCTGCTGGGAAGCAGATACGGTAGAATGCATAAGTCTTAAACAACAAATAAGAATCAAGATTCCTAGAACTATAGACTAGGGAAAGTATTCCTACTTATCCTAATTCCCTATAGTTATGGCTTTGATACCAATCTGTCACACCCGATGGCGGAAACATCGGGGTGCGAGCACTAGGCGTTCAGATTGCTCATGAGATTCCATAACGCTAGAAATTTCATATTAGATTAAATTGATTAAACATTGTCTAAAACGAATCACCATCACATCAAATATCAAATTACACCAAATATCAAGTATTGTTCATGGATTAATTAACTACGTGGGTTTCTAAGCATCACCCTAGCTTGATTCACTTGTTTCCACAACATCCTATCAGCCTGCAACATGTATTAAAATAGGGTCAGTACAAAAATGTACTGGCGAGTATACAGGTTTGAATAGTAGCATAATAGATTAAAACAACTCATATCCACAATGTAAGTAATAAAATAGTTTCAGTCGTGCTAGTGTTCGCAGTCCAACAAGTGATAGCCCAAGTATCCCGATGCTTTGTTGTTTTCCCAAGTCTCAAGGAAAACAAGAATCCTCCTAACAATACCCCCGAGAATAATGGGGAGGTGCATCTCCTATAGCGCTACTATTGTTAAGGCGGAACTATACACCGTGGATTAAACGTTCACATAGCATAAATAGAATACAAGAATCACAAGTTTCACATACACGTAGGATAGAGTTTAGTTTGAAAAATCCTCAAGTATCGTAGTTTAATAGAATACATGTTACATCCCAAAGTTTAAAACAAAAAGGGATCGGGTATACTCACAGTGCTTGCTTAACAGATCTACTGTTATTGGATCAAAGGGAGCTCTTTAGAATTAGCCTGATTAGATTGCAACGTATAAGAGTCGGGCAAAACAACGAGATTGCACAAGTGTCGGATTAGTCACTGGATCGGATAGCTGTCCGATCAGATGGCCATCCGATCAGATGGCCATCCGACCGGATTGCTAGTCGATTGAGTGACAAGTGTGTGAGGGAACGGATGGCTGTCCGATCGGATGGCTATCCGATCGGGTTGCCACTCGATTCAAATTTGACAAAATGAGAAGGGAACGGATGGTTGTCCGATCGGATGGCTATCCGATCGGGTCACCACTTGATCCAAGTTCAAGATTCAATGTTGGCTCGATCGGATGGCTGTTCTATCGAATGGCTATCCGATCCAGCTGCCACACGATGATTATGTCTTCAAGTTTCAAGAATGCTTAGGGTTAAAGGGCAAGTGTCACTCGATCAGGTGGCTGTTCGATCGGATGCCTATCCGATCGGATTGCCACTCGATCGGGTTACCTTCTCCCATTCTTAATTTTGTAAAAACTCTAAGTTTCTGATTAAGCAACGATGACGTGTTACGCATTAAGACAACGGTGAACTTATCAGTGTTCAGCCGATCCGATCGGGTGGGAAATCACCCCAGTCCATTCGGTCGTCAGTTCGTGATGATATTTATATCAGAATCCGTACTCCGGTCATCTTCTCCGGTAACAATCCTTTTTCAAGCCGACTCTAGACTAATAATCAGGTCTACAGTCCGTTTAGATCCGGATCTTACCATTTTATGTAAAAGTTCAAGAAAAGATGAAGATAAACATAGGATTTTAGCTTGAAAAGTTTAGATCTAACATAGATTTAGTGTAAAACGCATGAAATTCCTTAGATCTGAGCTAGATCTTGGCTAGAATGACATCACACAACAGTTTGGTACAAACCACCATGGTGACATCACCTTCAAGAGTCCAAATCCGAGAGATTTCATGGTGAAAAGTGAGATTTCGAAAGAGAATCTTGTAGAGAATGTTGTGTAGATCAAGAAAGTACACGAATCTAGTGTAAAACGTACCGAAATCGCCAAGAAATGGAGGAAAAAAGGAGTGCGTGCGTCTGGGTCGAGTGAGGCTGTCACATCAGTGAAAATGGTGACGTGATAGGCCTATTTATAGTGTCAGAGAGGAGAAGGGAGGCACTGTGCACGGATCGGATGGTGATCCGATCGAGTGGCCATCCGATCGGGTGGTCATCCGATCGGATTGCCACTCGGTCAATCCCATCTTTCCGTTCCACCTTCTTTGATTCGATTTGCGAGTTAGATTAATTGTTGCGTAGTATGGGGTAATAGTATAACTAGATTATAGCAATAGCACAAAATTTTTCAAAGTTTCGTAGTTTCCGCCAGTGACAAAACTCCCTTCTCTCGTTTAACCAAGTCTCAAGTTTCACAAGCCTCAAGAGTCAAGCACCAAAGTATTAAGAATTAGGCATTCCAAGCATATAGAATTAGGTATTCCAAGTATATAGAATTAGGCGTTCCAAGTATATAGAATTAGGCATTCCAAGTATATAGATTTAGACATTCTAGAATTAGGCATTTCAAGTATAAAGCATAGAATTCACCAAGTACCAAAAGTATTAATGACTACATAGTTCAGAGACTAAAATTGATAAAAACCTAAAGTTTAGGGACGCAGAGCGTTACAATAAGAGGCTCAGACTATCTGTTGTGACCACCAACTTTAATCACAACAAGTAGTTTTAGTGACGATTGTTCACTTTAAAAACACATCTACAACATAAAATGTAAATTTTCCAAAAAAAACAAATGAACCATCAAAGCATGAAATCTAATGCAAAATGAAAAACGAAGAGCATCATCAACCACATAAAACGTAAAACAAAACAGTTGATAAGAAACAACATAGGCATGAATGCACGATAAACCTGTAAGAAGTCAAAATGACATTGAAACAGACAATACGAAAACAACCAACACAAACGTGATAAACCTATAACGGGTTAACAGTTAAATAAAAGCATCTTAAACGCTTACTACAGGTCTCAACATAGAAGCATAGACCCAAAAGACATCATACTAATTCGAAAGCCCACAATACTAATATAATAATAATTACCAAAATGTTATGTACAGATGTAAGAAGTCAAAATGACATTGAAACCAAAAATACAAAAACAAACGTGATAAACATGTAACAGTTTAACAGCTAAATAATAGCATCTTAGATACTTACAGCAAGTCTCAGTATAGCATCATAGACTCAAAAGACACCCTACTAATCCAAAAGCCTACAATATTAATATAATGTTAATTACCAAAATGTTTTGTACATATGTAAGAAGTCAAAATGACTTTGAAATAAACAATACAAAAATAATCAACACAAACGTGTTAAACCTGTAACAATTTGAGAGCTAAATAAAGCGTCTAAAACTCTTACAACAGGTCTCAGCATAATATCATAGACCCAAAGGACACCATACTAATCTAAATTAATCACCAAAATGTTTGTACATATGCAACAAAAGTTTATACTAGCAGATAACAACAACAACAACAACAACAACCATACCCAGTAAATCCCACAAATAGCAAAGCTACTTATAGGGTCTGGAGAGGGTGGGATGTAGACAGACCTTGCCTCTATCCATAGGGATAGAGAGGCTGCTTCCAGAGAGACCCTCGGCTAACCAAAAAGTCAAAAACATTAAGCAACAATGGTCTCAACATATGCAACAATGGTTCAAGTAAAACTCACCGACTAAGCAAGAAATGGCAGTCACACAAATCGCCGGCAAAATTTTGTAACAAAAGTAAACACAACACAAAATGAATTGGCAAAGAGTAAAGTAAAATGTTAACTAGAAGGCAAAAGACACGTGTCAAAAAAGTACACAAGTTCTTTTTGTTAGAAATAACCTGTTGATGTGGCCTTACGGGTCATTTGGTAACATTACCAATATGACATAACTAGTCCCCAACAATTACTTGATGGTAGTAATTGTAAATATTGGTTAGTTAAAGGGTCAATTATGATTTTCCATTAGGTACCATTAATAGAGAATACATAGAGTTTTTATAACGGATCACTATTCATGACCATTATTGCTTGATCTTTATATATTGAGGATAAGTGATCAAAAACTGTAGCAGAACACCAATACTAAAACATTCTCTCTAGTGTGATCCATCAACGCAAGGTACCATAACGGGAATCATGGCTTCATCTTTATCCTCAAATATAATCATCCATACAAGTAAGTATCTCTGACTTGGTATCTGTATTTACGCTATGATTGAATAAACATGATTAAGTTCTATAATTCTAACCTATGTTTAAAGATATAATCAACATGTGGTATCAGAGCGATGTTGATTATATCAATTCAATCCTGAAAATCTATTTGTTTCCTTCATAATCCATCGTTTGCATAAAGTTTCTTTTCAATAAATATATTATCATATGGAAACATTTGTGGAATATTGATTTTAAGAAAGAAACCCACAAACTAATTCATTAGTCTATTGAATCATATGGACTTTTTTCGTATACATTGAAACTTGCACATGAATCACGAAAGTCTTTAAGTTTTCTATTAGATATTTACTCTAAATCTATTAAATAGATATAATTTATTTCATATGAACTTTATGAATAAAAGAAACATGATGTTGTATATGATGGATAATGAAAATTATGATGATATGTGTTAACGATTTACTTCTGATGCTGGCACGCTTATATGTACCAAATGAAGTGAATCAATTTTTTATTGAGATATCTTGTTTTATAATCGATTTAATTTTTTTGCATATCGTTTATATGCCAATTGGTTTTCATGAATCTTTAACAGGCATAATTTGTAAATCACTAATTAGCAGTATTTTCATAAATCTATTGATGATCGATTAAGTCAATTTATTCTAAATGTTGGTGACTTATTTCAATCACACACCAACAAACCTATTAATGGTGATTTAATTTGGTATAGATGAAAAGTATTGAAATAGACTAATTAGTTAATCATTTTGCCAAATACCTTGCAAATTATGAAATCGTTTTGCAACGATGCCAAAGCCGGTTTGCAAGCCTTAGTTATTTATTTACTTATTTTTGCTCTCATATGAGACTAACTTGTGAATGGTCCAACTTAAGTATGCAAGTTAAATGTCGAACTTCAATGATCAATGATTGAACCAACGAGATATCATTTGATTAAACATTGAAGCTTAAGTTATGCCATCTTATGTAATTATCTGTATTTGCCTAATTTGCATAAATATTTCATTTCTGGCCAAAATGTGTTATGTTATATTTATGTGCTTTACTTTATTATTTATGTGTGTTCATAATACATGAATTTTGGTCAAAGCCAAAGCGAAGCCAGAGTTCATGTAGAACATTGAGACAGTCTATATTTTTGTGTGTTCATAATATATGAATTTTGGTCAAAGCCAAAGCGAAGCCAGAGTTCATGTAGAACACTAAAGACGGTCTATTATTTATATTGTTCATAATGCCTGAATTTTGGTCAAAGCGAAGCCAAAATTTAGGTAGAACATTAAGCCGAGATTTATTATTTTATATCAATCATAATGTCTGAATTTTGGTCAAAGCCAAAGTTCATGTAGAACAATAAGTCAGTCTATTATGTATGTTCATAATGCATAAATTTTGGTTAAAGCCAAAGCAAAGCCAAATTTATGTAGAACATCAAGACAATCTGTTATTTATGTATGTTCATAATGTGTCTGAATTTTGGTCAAAGCCAAAGCGAAGCCAAAATTCAGGTAGAACCTTAAGTTAGTCTGTTATTTTGGTGTTATAGTAGACTTTATCTTCAATATAATAATTTGTGCCTGCCTTACGTGATTACCACATAATGTAAATCACTCCAAGATTCTTCTTAGGTTTGTATCTCTTCTATTTCATCCACTCTAATTTCAAAACATAAAATGTTTTGCTTACTAAAGAGTTTCTACAAAATTTGCTCTTGTTGGATTGTTGATTATTTCTTAAGATATGATAATCCTACTACTCTTTTCTGATAAAAGTATTACAGAAGAAAACTAGAGCATGACTAGTGGGATAAGTCAACTATTATATCTCTTATGATAATCAAGAACTCGTTTCATTATTGCTATCATGGGAGCTATTCAAGATTCTAAATTTCCCAAGACTAATCTGTTTTCTTTGGAAGAATCAAAATAACTCCTAAGACGCATGCATTACTCTAGATTCTTACTATAAAGATTAGTGGCAAATGTGAATACATCATGATGTACAATACATGACCTGTAATTTAAAGGTTTACACATGGAAGTCAGTACACTTTTCCGGTGCATTACATATAACTTTTCCAGTAATACCATAAGTTGCCTTAAGAATCAACTATATCACTCAAGAGTACCAAAGGAAAATGAGTGTGTTGATTAGCAGCATATGTACAGGAAAAGGAATGCATGAAACTAGAAAATTAGATGTTATTCATCTCACCGCCACTAGACCTAAAAGGAAGATACTTTTAAGATTCAGAGATAGTGTACAAGTACTACTTCCATCTGTAAGTTTCTTTAAAGGAAAGTCTAACTGCAAATTTATGCCATTAAACTAGGCATGAGCATCGAGGCTATCCATAATTCAATGGAACAACCGGCTAAGATAAGTAGTTAGATATTTATGATATTTAAGTCTGCTAATGATAATATTCCAATTAACACATGTTGGGTTGAGTCTAGTTATATACGTTTACTTACCAGAAATCAACTAATAATTAATATGAGAGTTAGTGACAAAAGTTTATGTTAAGACTATAAGAACCATAATAAACTATTTTATAATTGGGCTTCATGATACCTTATATATTTTGTAGATTATTCAAAATTTAGTATCAATACGCAAGCTACATTATGGCAGTTGTGAGGTTTGCATGGTCATGACAAAGTCACTCTTACCTTAAACTCTCATATTATTTGTCATTACAATCTGGAGAGAAACCTTACAACATAGAACTAGATGATACTACATTTTTTTCACAACTTTTGTTATCATGAAAATCAAAATTTAACAAAAGAAAAATGAGATCTACAAACTTCATCCATTAAGACCAATTTGCATGTGAAATTTGGACCAGGTTGATGAAGGAGGAAATATTATCAAATCTCATTCTTAGTGACTTACGAGCATGTGTTAAAAGCATTAATATTTAAATGGCTAAGGGAATAAAGCAAGTTCCATCAGAAATTATATTTCATTGAAACTTATCCCAAAATGGAATATTCAGACATAAGTCATTTATCATTTCAAATATATTTACTTGTGTCTAACATGTCCCTTATGGATTAAGGTGTTAGAGAAATTAATTCATATATACTGTGATTCCTTCAAAATATGTCCCTAAAAATTTTTATAACATCTGGACATTAAGGAAATCAAGTCTAACATATATGGCAGGTTCCCACAACACGTACATTGTCACACCCTGACTTTTGCGGAAGCGTGATTATGTGTGACTTACTTAATATCATTGCATTCAACCATAACAAACAACTAGATTATAAAACCCAAGATGTTCATCCATTGATACGATTTAAAACATTACAACAACATTGTTTTAGAATCCAAACATAGACTTCAAATTCATATTACAAACCCTTCAAATTGTTCTAGAGTTCCAAAAGGACTCGACGTGTGACACTAATAAAAACTGGGCTTCGAACTATGTATCTTATCCAGGATAAGATACACAATCCAAACCCTTAGACACTGGATGACATCTTTTATTTCAAACATCACTTGAAACTTCCAAACGCCCGCCAGATCCACATTTAGTTTCCTGAAATACATGTAGTTTGAAAACATCAGCAAAAGTTGAGCGAGTTCATGTGTTTGTATGTGTGCACGAATAAACCTTGAAATCATTGAAAGTATGTATATATTTGTAAATCCCGGTACGAAAGCAACAAGTAAAACATATCGATTAATGGTTTGCAAGGCCATTAATATGTGTGACGTGATGCAGGAAGGCTCAATCCTAGCGAATTTTGTACCGGGCTTCCGGCTGTAAGACATAGTCACCTCATGGGCCAAATCCCGGTCCATATGGGTGGGGCTCGCAACACCCAAATAGATCTATCACTCATGTCTCTCGGTCCTACAACGAGGATTAATGGTCTTAAGCGTTGTACCCACCACTCACATGATCTAACAGTACCTTTCCTTAGCTAACCATACCATATGTAAACGTTTGTAAACAATTTGTAACATGTACTTCACCCCCAAAGTTATAAAACTGAAAACAGTTAAAAGAAAAGTGGGACATGAACTCACAATCTTGCGTTCTTCGTATCCAATGTAACCCAAAGCTGCTACTTGTGTGCACGACTACCTACAACGTACTACGGTTCATTAGACGGGCGGGTCGTGCCTTGACTTAGTCTTAATTAGTGTCTTTGAGTTACGTTTCATTGTGTCTTCAATATTATTCCAAGTTATATAATTATTTGTTAAAATAATAAATATTTTAACTTCAATTATTGTAACAACTCTCATCAAAAGTCATATTTAATTAATTAAATTATCCAATAGGAAACTCTAATTGAGAAACCCAAGTGATTCTGCACAAACCCTAAAATTTTCAGAACAATCGGAATCAGGATTAGGGCCCCTAAAACTCAAGGGGGGTAAACCCTAAGTTAACAATTATCTGAATTTACTTGCTGTCAAAATTCGAATGTCAGAATATGTCAAGTCAGCATAGCTAGTCCCAGCCGTGGCTACCCTATAACCTATTTTCAACCCTTACGCACCGTAACAAATTAATTCTTACGGTCCGTAAGCACCCTTACGCACCGTAACAAATTTAGGCTTACGGTCCGTAAGAAAAGTGAAATTTTGACTATAAATAGCAGACATTGGCAATCGAAATTGGGAGTTCAAACGACGTAAAAACTCTTTACGTACACTGAGAAACATTTTGTTTATTTCAAATAAACACACACTGATCACGAAGTGCTGCCGCAATCAGGGTAATAACTCGATCGCTGCTACGATTCAATGTCCGATCGATTAAACTATCCAATGGATGTTTAAGTGCTGCCCACATTAGGGTTTATGCTTTGTCATTCGTCGTTAAATCGATGGATGTTTAAGTATCGCACTTTGTCATTCGTTGTGAAGGTTTTAATCTCGTGAGTTGTCGTAAATGCTGTATTAAGTTACTAACCAAATTGTGTGCCTGTTATTAAACTAGGTTATCAAGGCTAATCAGTAGAATAAGCTCTGCTAAATCTGCAATGTGAGTCATTCTCTTTTTATCAAATCTGTTTACAAAAAGCATGTTTAATTTCAAGATTATAATTACAGTGATTGAGTATATGTAGTCACCAAATTACAGCCGGTATGTGGGGTATTGTGCACATTACTGTTTTTATCAATTTAGGTGGGCGTACCTAATTAATGATACTCGTTACTATTGGGTGAACGGACTCAATAGTAATATGACCACAGTCACCGAAACGAGTCGATGACAAATAGTGTGGGTAGTTGGCTGAAATAAACATTGTAATCTCTCTTAATACTGTGAATTATAACAAAAGAGTCGTTTTAGCAAAATGAATTATTCACTCAGTATTTCCCGCTGACAAAACCTTTTTCAAACATGTTTCAGGTGATCTGTTGTGATCCAGGAAAAGTGTCGTGAAGCACTATCAGCTTAAGGAAGTGGCTCAGTATTAAAATAATGAAACATGTTTTGTAAAATAAAAGATTTCCTGGTGAAATCTCAAGATTGTAAATTATCGGGTTTTATCCCGAATTGTGAAATAAAATAATCAGGAAATATTTCAGTTTTTAAATTGATCCTGAAGAAACTTCCGCTGTTAATTAAATACCACGGGATTTCTGTTCCGCGGCTCTTGAAACGGGTCAAACCGGGTCGGGGGCCGTGACAGAAATAAGGTGGTATCAGAGCCACTGATCTAAGCCTATTAAGTATTTAGAAATACTTAATTTTACTGATTGCCAATTTTGTGATTATGTGTTTATTAACTGATTATTTGTTAATTACAGTATGGGTAAACAAAAGCTGTCAAACATCTATCTTAAACTAGATAGGTCAACCCACGAGAAGGGAAGTTCATCCCAAACAAAACCTTATGTAATTCCTGAAGAAGGAATATTTGTGAAAAAGGCAAATTACGAGGAACCACTTTCTCCTAATAAAAGAAGTTTGATTATTAGGAAAAGTCAGGAGGAAATAAGGAAAAACCGAGAGAAGAAAGTTAAACAAGAAACCCAGGACATAATCAATAAATCACCTTGGGAGGACAAATTAGATGAGAAATGGGCAAATCTTTATATGCTAGCTACAGTAGCAGAAAATGCAAATCTCTAAATACTCAAAAGTTTTAGCACTTTTATTTCCAGAAACCTTATTTAGTAAATAAATAAGTTACAGTAAATCGTAGTATAATTTACTTGTCAGTTGTTTTATGTATGCAATAAAATTTAGGGATTATCTATAAAATTTTGTTATTTTAACATTTGGTATGTATTTTGCATATATGCTAAACAGCATGAATGAGATATCAGAAGGTTTAGAAAATCTTAACCTCTATCCTGTTAAGATAGAAGTTTCGAAGGAATTCACCGGTTACTTCGCTGATAAAGAAGAACCCATGGAATTTCAATCCAAACCACTGGCAAAACCTAAACCCAAGAAAAGAAACAGATTTGTGGGCTGGAGGCGAGTACGAAGGAAAAAGCCAGCAACAAGAAAGATTACCAAAACTGAAGATCCAAAAGACAAAGGAAAAGGGGTAGAAATCGAGGAAAATGTTAATCAAGTAGAGATAGAAGCTGAGAAAAGTTTTAAGCAAACAGAAATAGAGGTCGGAGAGAGTTCTAGGCAGAAACAGAAAATGACTCCTTGGGAAGTTTTAGATCATCAATTAGTAATGAGTGACCTCATCGGACCTGCCGATGGAAACCTTGAAGCAGCTAATCCAAACCTCATCTTTACGGAAGAAGATCTTTTTAGCTACCCATTAGAAGCTCCAATCCCAATCAATCTGGAACATGCTATTCCAGATCCTATTGTCCAACCTCAACCATTACCAGTAGAATTAGATGAATGGTGGACAACTGATTGGCAATACCAAAATCTTTTAAATAACCCTGATACATTTTTCCCACAAGTTGACTCAGAACCTCCACTATACCCAACTATGAGCCCGGAGAATCTGACTGAACTTCGCCTCTGGGGCGAAGAGTTAATTGATGCAGGAAATCGTATTAGAGATGTGGGAGAAAGAGTTACTTGGAAGTATGACGAAAGGGAGCGCCGTTTTTAAGAAATTAGCTGACCAGATAATGGGAGTTTGCAGGAGTATATGTGAATAAATAATCATAATAACTAAATATGTGTAATAACTTAACAATAAAACGTTGTATGATAATCGTGTGTACGAGGCATAATATAAAATATAGAAGTGAAACTTGTGAAATCAATAAATTTTGATTATACATGTTAATGTGATTGTGTGCAAACTGTTTTATTATATTTATAATTATACTAATTATTTATATAAAATTTATTATCAGATGGCAAACAATGGTAACGAACCAGTAAATGAGGTTAATCAGTCTGAGCAACATCCAGGAGATCAATATATGACTCGGCAAGATATCGAAAACATTGTTGCTCAAGGGATAGCCAATGCTATTCCAGCATTCGTTGCTGCTATAAAGAATCCAATCGAACCACAACACATTGTTCCTAGTAAACGTATTACTGAAGATAACTTCAGTAATAGTGTAAATGGAAGCAATGATAATGTTAATCAAATGGAGAACCACATCAAGCTCCATTACCCAAGAAAATGAAAACTGCAACGCCTGGTTGCACTTTCAAAGAATTCCTTGCTTGTAAACCTACTGAATTTGCAGGCAATGAAGAAGCAACTGCATCACTGCGCTGGTTAGAGAAAACCGAAGCAGTCATTGCAATAAGTAAATGTGCTAAAGATGATCAGGTCATGTACGCATCAAATCTCTTCAAGGAAGGAGCACTTGAATGGTGGAACAATGTGTTGCAATCAAAAGGAAGAATTATAGCTTATGCTATGACTTGGGAAGAATTTAAGGGTGTTGTAGAAAGAAAATTCTGTCTCGAGTATGAAAAGGAACAAATGACAAATAAGTTCCTAAATCATCGGATGATGGGTGTAGATTGTCGTGGTTATACTTCGACATTCTTTGAATATGCTAGAGTGGTACCAACACTGGCTTCGCCAGAACCGGTACTCATTTCTCGCTACATTTGGGGACTGATTAGTGAAATTCGCAATATCGTTAAAGCTGCGAGACCTCGCACTATTGACGATGCTGTGGAATTAGCTAATACCCTAACCGATGAACTGGTGAGCACAAGAGATGAAGACAGAAAGAAAGAATTGGCTCAGAAAATTACCCAGGGATTTCGTACGGGTAATAATAACAACTTCAACAGAAGAGGAACGGGAAAATCCTCAACTATGCCATTCTGCAGGAATTGCAAAAAGAAACATTATGGAAGATGTAATATAACCTGCAATTTTTGCAAAGTTGTAGGACATCTGGAAGAGAACTGCAGGAAGAAATCCACAATTTGTTACAATTGTGGAGAAACAGGACATTTCAAAACAGAATGTCCTAAATTAATCAAATCAGCAGACAACAAAACCAAGGCGACCGACGGAAATATTAAGAAAAATGCTAGGGCATTCCAGCTGACCACTCAAGAAGCAGAACTCATCCCAGATGTGATAGCGGGTACGTTCTTAGTTCACAACATTTACGCCAAAGTATTATTTGACTCTGGTGCAAACCAAAGTTTTATAAATACCTCATTCTGCCAAGCTCTTAATTTACCTTTAACCAATATTAGGCAGATTTTTACAGTTGAAACGGCAGACGGAAATTCAGTTAAAATAGATAAAGTTTTGCAAGAAGAAAACATAGAATTTTTAGGACATAAATTCTATGCAAAACTATTGCCGATGAATTTAGCTGAATTTGATGTTGTATTAGGAATGGATTGGTTAATAGCCAACCATGCTAAAATCCTTTGTGATCAGAATTCCATAGAAATTCAATCGCCCACCGGAGAAGTGATTAGGATTACAGGAGATAAACCACGTAAGCCCATGAAGTTCATATCAGTAATGAAAGTTGCCAATTATGAACGAAAACAAGGAATAGTATATATGATTTCAGTAATCATTAGTACTAAGGGTAAAGAACTTAAGGAAATTCCTGTAGTCTCAGAATATCCAGATATATTCCCAGAAGATTTACCAGGATTACCTCCGGATAGGGAAGTAGAATTTAGGATTCATCTAATTCCAGGAACTACACCGATAGCCAAAGCACCTTATCGGTTAGCACCCACAGAAATGTTAGAACTGAAAAAGCAATTAGATGAATTACTAAGTAAAGGTTTCATACAACCAAGCTCATCCCCTTGGGGAGCGCCAATGTTGTTTGTAAAGAAGAAGGATGGTTCAATGAGAATGTGTATCGATTATAGAGAACTGAATAAGGTTACAATTAAGAATCGATATCCATTACCTAGGATTGATGATCTGTTTGATCAACTTCAGGGGGCTAGATATTTCTCTAAGATAGATTTACGCTCCGGATATCATCAATTGAAGGTACAAGAAGAAGACATACCTAAAACTGCTTTCAGAACTAGGTATGGTCAATTTGAGTTTACAATCATGCCCTTTGGGTTAACAAATGCACCTGCTGCATTCATGGACATGATGAATAGAATCTGTAAACCATATTTGGATAAATTTGTAATTGTTTTCATAGACGATATACTTATTTATTCCAAAAGTCAGACAGAGCATTGTGAACACCTTCATGCACTCTTAACTTTGTTAAGAAAAGAAAAGCTTTATGCCAAATTCTCGAAGTGTGAATTTTGGTTGCAAGAAGTGCAATTCTTAGGACACATGGTGAATCACGAAGGTATTCACGTAGATCCTGCTAAGATAGAGGCAATTACCAAATGGAAGGTTCCACAAACAGCAATGGAAATAAGAAGTTTTATAGGTTTAGCTGGGTATTATAGACGGTTTATTAAGGATTTTTCCAAGATAGCCGTACCATTAACTAAGTTAACCTGTAAAGCCATTAAGTTTGAATGGGGACCTAAGCAAGAAGAAGCCTTTAGAATATTGAAGCAGAAATTAACAAATGCACCAATCTTAGCCTTACCAGAAGGAACTGAAAATTTTGAAGTATATTGTGATGCTTCAAAACTAGGATATGGATGTGTGCTTATGCAACGCAAAAAGGTAATTGCATATGCTTCAAGACAATTGAAAAAGCACGAAGAAAACTATACGACTCATGATTTAGAATTAGGAGCCGTAATTTTTGCCCTTAAGATTTGGAGACATTATCTTTACGGAAGTAAATTTACTGTCTACACAGACCACAAAAGTTTAAGATATATATTTGGGCAAAAAGAGTTAAACATGAGGCAAAGGAGATGGATGGAAATCCTAAGTGACTACGACTGTGATATTCAGTATCACGAAGGAAAGGCGAATGTAGTTGCAGATGCCTTAAGTCGTAAGTATTATGAGAAACAAAGACGGGTTCGTGCTCTTAGAATAAATATACAAATAGATTTAATGGAACAAATAAAGAATGTTCAGGAAACAGCAATCCAAGATAGTGCTGAAGGAATGAAAGGACGAATCAAGGAATTGGAACAAGGAGCAGATGGAATTTGAAGATTCCACAAAAGTAGAATTTGGGTACCTAAGCAGGGAGACTTAAGACCTAAGATTTTAGAAGAAGCTCATAAATCTAGGTATACTATGCACCCAGGAAATAATAAGATGTACCAAGATTTAAGAAAGAACTTTTGGTGGATAGGAATGAAAAAGGATATAGCGCAATATGTTTCTAAATGTCTCACTTGTTCACAAGTTAAAGCAGAACATCAGAAACCTTCAGGGTTACTACAACAATTAGAAATGCCAGTATGGAAATGGGAACTTATAACAATGGATTTTGTTACTAAGTTACCCAAAACCAGAAAAGGTAATGATGCGATTTGGGTAATTGTGGATCGATTAACCAAATCAGCTCACTTTCTACCTATGAAAGAAACCTTTAGCATGGAAAGACTGGCTAAATTGTATGTAGATGAAGTTGTATCCTTACATGGAGTTCCACTCTCCATTGTTTCGGATAGGGATAGTCGTTTTACTTCTCATTTCTGGAAAAGTTTCCAGCAAGCTATGGGAACTCGACTAAATTTGAGCACTGCATATCATCCTCAAACAGACGGACAAAGTGAAAGGACAATCCAAACTCTAGAAGACATGCTCCGAGCATGTGTAATAGATTTTGGTGGAAATTGGGATGATCATTTACCATTAATTGAATTCTCCTATAACAATAGTTATCATTCAAGCATTGAAACTGCCCCATTTGAAGCACTGTATGGAAGAAAGTGCAGAACTCCAGTCTGTTGGGCAGAAATAGGAGAAAGTCAGTTATCAGGACCGGAGATTGTACAAGAGACAACTGATAAGATTACTCAAATCAAGGTAAGGCTGAAGACGGCTCGAGATCGCCAGAAAAGTTATGCAGACAATAGATGCAAGCCATTAGAATTCCAAGTGGGAGACAAAGTACTATTGAAAGTTTCTCCTTAGAAATGAGTAGTTAGATTCGGAAAGAAAGGAAAACTAAGTCCAAGATACGTAGGACCATTTCCAGTGATCCAACGTATAGGACCAGTTGCTTATCGTTTACAATTACCCGAAGAATTATCTGGAGTACATGATGTATTTCATGTATCTAATCTCAAGAAATGCTTATCAGATGAATCACTGGTAGTACCTCTTAGAGATATAGAGGTAAACGAAAAGCTCAAATTTGTTGAGAAACCTCTTCAAATTGAGGATCGAAAGATCAAGTTTCTCAAACACAAACGACTAGTTTTAGTCAAAGTCAGATGGGATTCAAAGAGAGGAGCTGAATACACCTGGGAGCTGGAATCAGAAATGAAGCGAAAGTATCCTCACTTATTCCAGTAAATCTCGAGGACGAGATTTTTATTAAGGTGGGGAGAATGTAACAACTCTCATCAAAAGTCATATTTAATTAATTAAATTATCCAATAGGAAACTCTAATTGAGAAACCCAAGTGATTCTGCACAAACCCTAAAATTTTCAGAACAATCGGAATCAGGATTAGGGCCCCTAAAACTCAAGGGGGGTAAACCCTAAGTTAACAATTATCTGAATTTACTTGCTGTCAAAATTCGAATTTCAGAATATGTCAAGTCAACATAGCTAGTCCCAGCCGTGGCTACCCTATAACCTATTTTCAACCCTTACGCACCGTAACAAATTAATTCTTACGGTCCGTAAGCACCCTTACGCACCGTAACAAATTTAGGCTTACGGTCCGTAAGAAAAGTGAAATTTTGACTATAAATAGCAGACATTGGCAATCGAAATCTTTTCCAGAGTTTGGATTGTCCTTTCACTTTGTAAGTGATCATCCCAATTTCCACCAAAATCTATTACACATGCTCGGAGCATGTCTTCCAGAGTTTGGATTGTCCTTTCACTTTGTCCGTCTGTTTGGGGATGATATGCAGTACTCAGATTGAGTCGAGTTCCCATAGCTTGCTGGAAACTTTTCCAGAAATGAGAAGTAAAACGACTATCCCTATCCGAAACAATGGAGAGTGGGACTCCATGTAGGGATACCACTTCATCTACATACAATTTAGCCAGTCTTTCCATGCTAAATGTTTCTTTCATTGGTAGAAAGTGAGCAGATTTGGTTAATCGATCCACAATTACCCAAATCGCATCATTACCTTTTCTGGTTTTGGGTAACTTAGTAACAAAATCCATTGTTATAAGTTCCCATTTCCATACTGGCATTTCCAATTGTTGTAGTAACCCTGAGGGTTTTTGATGTTCTGCCTTAACTTGTGAACAAGTAAGACATTTAGAAACATATCGTGCTATATCCTTTTTCATGCCTATCCACCAGAAATTCTTTCTTAAATCTTGGTACATTTTATTGTTTCCTGGGTGCATAGTATACCTAGATTTATGAGCTTCTTCTAAAATCTTAGGTCTTACATCTCCCTGCTTAGGTACCCAAATTCTACTTTTGTGGAATCTCCAAATTCCATCTGCTCCTTGTTCTAATTCCTTCATTCGTCCTTTCATTCCTTCAGCATCATCCTTGATTGCTGTAACTTGAACATTCTTTAATTGTTCCATTAAATCTATTTGTAGATTTAATCTAAGAGCACGAACTCGCCGTTGTTTCTCATAATACTTACGACTTAAGGCATCTGCAACTACATTTGCCTTTCCTTCGTGATACTGAATATCACAGTCGTAGTCACTTAGGATTTCCATCCATCTCCTTTGCCTCATGTTTAACTCTTTTTGCCCAAATATATATCTTAAACTTTTGTGGTCTGTGTAGACAGTAAATTTACTTTCGTAAAGATAATGTCTCCAAATCTTAAGGATAAAAATTATGGCTCCTAATTCTAAGTCATGAGTCGTATAATTCTCCTCGTGCTTTTTCAACTGCCGAGAGGCATACGCAATTACCTTCTTGCGCTGCATCAACACACATCCGAATCCTAATTTTGAAGCATCACAATATACTTCAAAATCTTCTGTTCCTTCGGGTAATGCTGAAATTGGAGCATTCGTCAATCGGTGCTTTAAAATCTTAAAAGCTTCTTCTTGCTTAGGTCCCCATTCAAACTTAGTGGCTTTACAGGTTAACTTAGTTAATGGTACGGCTATCTTGGAAAAATCCTTAATAAACCGTCTATAATACCCAGCTAAACCTATAAAACTTCTAATTTCCATAGCTGTTTGTGGGACCTTCCATTTAGTAATTGCTTCTATTTTAGCAGGATCTACGTGAATGCCTTCGTGATTCACCATATGTCCTAGGAATTGCACTTCTTTTAACCAAAATTCACACTTTGAGAATTTTGCATAAAGCTTTTCTTTTCTTAACAAAGTTAAGAGTGCATGCAAGTGTTCGCAATGTTCTTCCTGACTTTTGGAATAAATAAGTATATCGTCGATGAATACGATTACAAATTTATCCAAGTATGGTTTACAGATCCGATTCATCATGTCCATAAATGCTGCTGGGGCATTTGTTAGTCCAAAGGGCATGACTGTAAACTCATAATGGCCATACCTAGTTCTGAAAGCAGTTTTAGGTATATCTTCTTCTTGTACTTTCAACTGGTGATATCCAGATCTTAAGTCTATCTTAGAAAAATACCTAGCACCTTGAAGTTGATAAAAAAGATCGTCAATCCTAGGTAATGGATATCGATTCTTAATTGTAACCTTATTCAATTCTCTATAATCGATACACATTCTCATTGAACCATCCTTTTTCTTTACAAACAACACTGGCGCTCCCCAAGGGGATGAGCTAGGTTGTATGAATCCTTTACTTAGTAATTCATCTAATTGCGTTTTTAGTTCTAACATTTCTGTAGGTGCTAACCGATAAGGTGCCTTGGCTATCGGTGTAGTTCCTGGAATTAGATGAATCCTAAACTCTACTTCCCTATCTGGTGGTAATCCCGGTAAATCTTCTGGGAATACATCCGGATATTCTGAGACTACAGGAATTTCCTTAAGTTCTTTACCCTTAGTACTAATGATTACTGAAATCATATATACTATTCCTTGTTTTCGTTCATAATTAGCAACTTTCATTACTGATATGAACTTCATAGGCTTACGTGGTTTATCTCCTGTAATCACAATTACTTCTCCGGTGGGTGCCTGAATTTCTATAGAGTTCTTATCACATAGAATTCGAGCATGGTTGGCTACTAACCAATCCATTCCTAACACAACATCGAATTCGGCTAATTTCATAGGTAACAGGTTTGCAGAAAACTTATGGCCTAATAGTTCTATTTTTCCTTCTTGCAAAACTTTATTTATGTTAACTGAATTCCCGTCTGCCGTTTCTACTGTAAAAATTTGCCTAAGGGTGGTTAAAGGTAACTTAAGAGCTTGACAAAATGAAGTATTTATAAAACTTTGGTTTGCACCAGAGTCAAATAATACTTTTGCGTATACGTTGTGAACTAAGAACGTACCCGCTATCACATCTGGGATGAGTTCTGCCTCCTGAGTAGTTAGCTGGAATGCTCTGACATTCTTCTTTGTACCTCCATCTGCTGGTTTAGTTTTGTTATCTGCTGGTTTGACCAATTTCGGGCAATCTGGCCTGAAATGTCCAGTTTCTCCACAATTGTAACAAATTGTGGATTTCTTCCTACAGTTCTCCTCTTGATGCCCCGGAATTTTGCAAAAATTTCAATATCCCTTGCATCTTCCAAAATGCTTCTTTTTGCAGTTTCTACAATACTGAGGAATTGAGGATTGCCCGGTTCCTCTTTTCTTGAACCGATTATTATCATTACCCACACGAAATCCTTGGGTAATCTTTTGAGCCAATTCCTTCTTTCGATCTTCTTCTCTTGTTCGCACTAGTTCATCAGTTAGGGTATTAGCTAATTCCACAGCATCGTCAATAGTGCGAGGTCTCGCAGCTTTAACAATGTTACGGATTTCGCTAATTAGTCCCCAAATATAGCGAGAAATGAGTACCGGTTCTGGCGAAGCCAGTGTTGGTACCACTCTAGCATATTCAAAGAATGTCGAAGTATAACCGCGACACTCTACGCCTACCATACGATGGTTTAGGAACTTATTTGCCATCTGTTCCTTTTCATATTCAGGACAGTATTTTCTTTCTACAAGAATTTTAAATTCTTCCCAGTTCATAGCATAAGCTATCCTTCTTCCTTTTGCTTGTAGCACCGTGTTCCACCATTCAAGCGCTCCTTCTTTGAAAAGGTTTGATGCGTACATGACCTGATCTTCTTCGGAACACTTACTTATTGCAATTACTGCTTCGGTTTTCTCTAACCAACGCAGTATTGCAGTTGCTCCTTCATTGCCTGCAAATTCAGCAGGTTTACAAGTAAGAAATTCTTTGAAAGTGCAACCAGGTGTTGCGGCTTTCATTTTCTTAGGAGGTGGAGCCTGTCGTGGATTATTATCGTCATGATTGCCGCCTCCATTTACACTATGACTAAAATTATCTTCCTGTGTACGTCTACTAGGAACGATTTGTTGCGGTTCAATTGGATTCTTTATAGCAGCAACGAATGCTGGAATAGCATTAGCTATCCCTTGAGCAACAATGTTTTCAATATCTTGTCTAGTCATATATTGATCTCCTGGATGTTGCTCTGACTGATTAACCTCATTTATTGGTTCGTTATTAGCGTTTTCCATCTGATAATTATTATAAATATAACTATTAGTATCAATTAATTGTTAATAAAACAATTACACAAAAGCACATAAAATCTTACAACACGGATATATATCCAAAATTGTCGATGTTTCGACTTCTATTTTGCTTTATATATTATATAGGCATCCATACACACCGTTTATCTTACAATGTTTTATTTCCCATTTTACAGAGTTATATTTAATTATTATTATTATTAATATACAGACATTCTTCCCAACCCCACTATTCTTGGGTCAACTGACGGTTTAGTAGCGACGTTCCCTTTCGTCGTACTTCCAGGTAATCCTTTCTCCAATATCCCTAATCCTATTTCCTGTATCAATTAACTCCTCACCCCAAAGACGAAGTTCGGCTAAGTTTTCGTTGCTAATTGGAGGATTGGGGATAGGTTCTGGATCAAACTGTGGAAGAAAAGAATAAGGACTGTTGACGATATTCTCGAATTGCCAGTCATTTGTCCACCATTCTTCCATTTGGCCTAAAGGTCGAGTGTGGATTAGTGGGTCTGGAATAGCTAGTTCTAGATTCACAGGAAGTTGGGTTTCTAGGTAAGGATATAGATTATTATGGATAGGGCTAATGACATCACAATTTGCCAGTAGACGGTCTATTTCTTCTTGAAATGTGATTTCTTCTGTTTGTCTGGAGCTCTCTCCAATTTCTATTCCTTTTTGTTTAGAATCTTTCCTGATTTCTATCTCTGCTGGATTAGAACTCTCTCCGATTTCTATTCCTTTTCCTTTGTCTATAGGGTTTTCTATTTTAGGGAGTTTCCTAGTAACTGGCTTTCTCCTGCGCACTTTCCTCCGTCCTACATATCTTCTTTTCTTTTTAAGTTTTGCTTTTTCCAGCGGTGGATCTTGGAATTCCAGAGGTTCCTCTATGTCAGCAATATAACCAGTAAAGTCGTGGGAGACTTCAATTGGTACTGGGTAGAGGTTGAGATTCTGAAATGCTTCCGATATCCCACTCATGCTGGATAGCATATATGCAAAATGCGCAAAAATGCTAAGTTAAAACTTTGGAACAAAGTTTTACAAATAAACATTAAAGTTTATTGCATACTGATTTGTACAAAAGACTACAGGAAAGAGAACACACTATACTTTATTTATTTACTGGAGATTAATTTTTTCTACTAGACCAGGCTTATTATTAGTTTAGAGGTTTGCATTTTCGGCTACGGTAGCTAGCATATAAAGGTTTGCCCATTTTTCATCTAATGTATCTTCCCAAGGTGACCTATTTCCTAATTCCTGGATTTCTGAATTAAATCTCACTTTCTTGACTTGGGGTTTCTTTATTTTCTCTTTTCCCTTTCTAATAATCAAATTTCTTTTATCTTGGGTAAGAGGATTTTCATAATTTGCTTTACGGACAAAAATCCCTTCTTCCAGATCTGCTGGGTGTTTGGAGGAAGAGGTTCCTTTTTCTGTGGTTGCAGTATCTAATTTGTGGTAGATAGCAGAAATCTTTTGTTTACCCATACTGTAACTCAACAATTAATCAGTTAATAAAACATATTTTCACAGAATAGCACTTAAATTTCTCAATTATTTTAATAGGCTAAAATCAATAGTAAGCTTAAATCAGTGGCTCTGATACCACATTTTCCTGTCACGGCCCGTGGCCCCGGTTTGACCCGGTCCAGAGCCGCGAGGCAGGAAATCCGATGGTATCTAATTAAGTGACAGCGGAAGTCTTTTTAAACAGGATCGATTAATAGTAAAGCTGCTCGTTTATATATAATATAGGGATAACTCCCATAATTTACAAATGAGTGATTTCACTGGGAAATCTTTTATTTCTTAAAACATGTTTCTTTATTTATTTACATTGAGCCACTTTCTAAGCTTGTAGTGCTCCACGACACTTTTCCTGTGCTCACAACAGATCACCTGAAACATGTTTGAAAAAGGTTTTGTCAGCAGGGAAATACTGAGTGAATCATTCTATTTATTTAAAACATCCTGTTTGTTATAATGTACAGTATTAAGAGCGATTACAATTGCCTCATCTTTTAAATTAACTGATCCAGTTGTCACTTTACCGGACTGTGACTGTGGACATATCACTTGTAGGGTCCTTTCACCCCAAGTGATAAATAATTAGTTGCTATGTGCACATCCCCCCACATACTGGCAGTAATTTCAGATAACAACGACTTAATCCCTGTAACTATAATTTTGATAAAAACATGTTTTTGAAAAGTAATTTGATAAAAAGAGAATGACTCACAAACTGTGAGAAAAGAAGAATGACTCACAAACTGTGAGAAAAGAAGAATGACTCACATTGTAGATTTAACGAGCAGAATATAAGCCTACTGATTAGCCTTGATTAACCTAATTTAAATAATAATGCACACACAATAGGTTAGTAACTAATACATCAGTTATGTCAATTCACGAGATTAAACCCTCACAACGAGTTATTAGTGCAATACTTAACAATTCAGCGGATTCACAACGAATGACAGAGTATAGTCCGAATTCGAGCAGTACTCAAACATTCAAGTCGAAATCACGATGAATTAATAAATTATAACTCAATTTGAGCGGCACTTAAACAATCGTTGGATAGTTATAACCGATCGGACGTTGAATCGTAATAGCGATCGAGTTATTACCCTGATTGCGGCAGCACTTCGTGATTAGTGTGTGTTAATTTGTAGTATACAGAAAGTAATTCGATTTCTGAAACGAATTCCTTCGTCGAACATATGCCAAATTTCAAGTCCCAATGTCTGCTATTTATAGTCAAAATTTGCCACCCCTTACGGACCGTAACAAATAAATTGTCGCGGTGCGTAAGGATGCTTACGGACCGTAATAATTAAATTGTTACGGTGCGTAAGGTTTAAAAATAGGTTATAGAGTAGCCACGTTTGGGACTAGCCTAGATGAGTCAGTAGTTTCGTAAATTCTGAATTTTACAACGAGTAATTGTGGATAATCGTTAACTAGGGTTTACCCCCCTGAGTTTTAGGGGCCCTAATCCTGATTCTGATTGTTCTGAAATTTTTAGGGTTTGTTCAGAATCAATTGGGTTTTTCAATTAGGGTTTCCTATTGGTCAAAATAAAATAATAATTAGAACTTTTGATGAGAGTTGTTACACGTATCCCGGTGTATATTTATACGTACGAGAATACGTATTTTTATTGTGTTTATTAAGTATTCTTATACTTAATTTTTGTATTTATTTTCTGGAATAATATTTCTAATAAAAATTCACCAATATATATTTTAAGAAACTTTACATAGAAAAATTATTTATAATTTTTCCCTTGGCAAACATATTTATATTTTCATATAAGTCTCAAAAATAATATATTTTCAAGTTTAACTTAGAAAATATATACAAATCTATTTTTCACCCAAAAATAATGTATTTCATATTTATTTAAGAAAATATATATTTTCTCCAAAAAATAATATAACTTCTAATAATTTCAAGAAAAATATATATGTTTCCTTTTCCAAAAATAATATATTTTCTCCTTGACAAAAATATATTATATTTTTGTAGTAATTATAAAGATAACATTTTCGTTCTCTTGGTGTCCAAAATACCAATTACCAAAATATAATTATGAACTTATTTCCGGAATATTTATGTAAGTTATATTCCTTGATCGGTTTCTTCAATATTTTGGATATAAATTATATATTAATTTCTTGGTATTTGGGTAATATTTTGTATTGTGATTTCTTGGTATTTTGGTGAGTTATATTATTTCAAGTCCTAAAATAATATAACTAATACACATAATATTCAAATAATCACACACATGGTGACATCTAAATATATATTCTCCTAAATACATATTTAGTTACTTTTATTATCAAACACCAACCTCCAATATTTATAATTTTTGTAACAAAATCTATGGCAAACTTTATATGAAAATTCATGGGTTAAAATATACTTGTAAATATTTGTTTAAGGGTTATTGGATTTTATCACCCGCAACTATCGGCCTTTGGCCGTTGCCACCCGCAACTAACACTTTGACACCCGGCACCCCCAACTTGACTTTTTGTTTGCACTGGCACCACTCAGTTAAATTTTTACTAACTGAGTTTGTTTCTGATCCTACGTGGCACAAAATTGATTACGTGGACAGGATGACATGGCGAATCTTGCTTACGTGGCACTATATTTTTAAATCTGATTAAAAATAAAAATAAAAACAGTTTTTATATAAAATCCCAAACCCACCGTATGACTACCCCCTCCTTTTTCCCCTTCTCTCTTCACTCTCTACCACCGCCATCTCCTCCACCAACCCCTTGCCCCTCCACCAACCACCACCATCACCAACTCCGGCCGTTTTCAAGTGATTTTTGGTAAAAGTCTAACAAACCCACATTATCTTTGCCTTCGATTTCCGTTTTCAAGTGATTGAACTAACCAATTGAACAATCTGTATACATATATCACCAAACCCTAACCCTAGAAAAACCACAAAAACAACAAAATCAATCATAAACTCATAGTCAAAACCACTACAAACCTCCATTACACCACCAGAACTCACCACCTTCGACGCGTAGATCTGAAATACCGCCGCGATTGTCAGTTACAGCTCGAAGAAATTGAGTTCGAGTTGACGTGTACAGTTTCTGGTTGTGAGAAATAACTGAGAATTCAGATGCTAGTGGCGGATAGTAGCTAAAACCGGTGACGATTGGACGGTGTTGTAACGGTGGCCGGAGCTCCGACGAGAGAGAATGAAGAAGGTGGTGGTTGCAGAGAGTCAAAGGAAGATGGCATAAGAGAAGAACTATGGTGGTTGTGGCGGTGAGCTCGTAGTGGCAGGAGGTGGTGAGGCTTTCGTCGTTCGCTACCGAAGATCTATGGCTACCAGAGAGAGGAGGTAGTGAGGCTACCTTTTGTTAAGAGGGATTTGGATTAGATTACTTTTTTTTTGCTTTTTATACATCCATATAGTGCCATGTAAACAAGATTTGCCATGTTATCCTCTCCATGTAATCAAGTCAGTGCCACGTAGGAACGAAAACAAACTCAGTTAGTAAAGATTTAACTGAGTGGTGCCAGCACAAACTAAAAGTAAAGTTGGGGGTGTCGGGTGTCAAAGTGTTAGTTGCGGGTGGCAACGGCCAAAGGCCGATAGTTGCGGGTGATAAAATCCAATAACCCTTTGTTTAAAAATATTTTTCTAAGTGTTTAATTTTTAGAAAAATTTTGCCATAGTTTTCCCTTAAAAATGGAGGTTTCCATGCTTTCAAAGCATATCATTTTCTTTTATAAATCATCACAATCAACAATAAACCAATCAACACTTACCAATTTACCAAAATCAAGCTATAATCACTACTTCATGAACTTGAAAATTTACAAAAATTTGTAGTACTTACTAGTGTGTTTAGTAGGCTTAGTTACCCTTTAAAGTGTGGTCATTTATTTAAAATCATCATTATTGAAGAAGTTAGATGTTTACAACTTGTAAATAAATTTTCTAAAAATATTTCTTCTTGAGTTTTTTCTTGTTAAATATATATTTCTACACTTGATTAACCACAAAAAATATGGTTAATTTCTTTAAGAACCAAGCTTATGTAAATCTTGTATTTTTAACTTGGTTTCTAGAAAAAATCATTCTTAAAATCTTAGGTTTTCAGGACTCACATCATACTTTGATCATCATACTTCAAGAAAACATTAAATCTTTCAAGTTCATGTTGTAACAAAAGGATGATCTCTTGATCTCTAACATAATCTTCCTCTTATCTTGCTAAATTATGTCTTTAATCACCATCTAGCAAGATCACTTGATGATTAACATCAATAACATGAGCAATCAACAATCAACAAGCATAACATTTAAACAACATGATTTCTTATGATTTTAGTCTTATGTTTAAGTTTCATGTTCTTGATTCATGGTGTTCTTCAAGATTAGTTAATTGTATCATTCTTTAACCAACAAAATAAGATGAAAAATGGAGTGTAGATGATCTTACTACTAGCTCAAGGCTAGGGATGATCACAAGATGAAGATGAAGTGGTTAAAAGCTTGTGTGAGAGGTCCTTCAACTTCAAAGAGTTCCTAGCTTCCTTGTATGGCTTCTTACACCTTTGTATATGTATGGAATGGATGGAAGATGATTGATGATGATGGTGGTATGGTGGTTGGCTCACGACCGAAATGAGAGGGAGAGGAAAAGGAAGAGAGTATGGTGTGTGTTGAGTTGTGATGAAAATGATGAGGTTATGAACTATAGGTTTAACTTATAATACTTCAACACTTCAAGTCCAATGGTTCTTATGCTTAATAAAGTTAGGGACACAATCTAATAAACAATTGAAATGAAATCCAAGTGTGGGCTATGCATGTTGGCCGAGAATAGGTGGGGGGAGTCTAGATTAGGGTGTAACTCTTAGTTAGATTTCTTAGTTACAATCCAAGTGTTATAGTTAGGTTATTAGTTATTAGGTGATTATATAGTGTGTTATGATGTTCGGGGACCATAACTAGCTTGGATATGTTAAAACAACGCTTTTCATGAAAATTTGGTGTTTCGGGTAGTGTCCGATTGGTTACCGGTTCGTTAAGGTGCTAAACTATGCAGTTTAGTAAGCTTTATGTTACCTTTTGTGACAGTTTTGATTCCCGACACTTAGGAAAGCATTCTAGACCATTTAACCATATTTATGCATGATATTCAAGTGTTTAAATGCTGATTTTTGCTGAATTCAACAATTTAAGTGAGTTTCAGGCACTTTCCGGCACTTAAACTATCTCTAGGAAGGCAGTTTTATGATCCTTACTTTCCTACACACTACACTAGTGTAACTCTTGGTTTCTGGCACATTCTGTGTCTCAATTATGACATATGTGCCTCTGCGACCATCAAACAAATACCAAATCAATGAAATATTGTGTTTCATACTTGGGATTTGTATAAATGTGTGTATCATTTGCACATATCAATTCTTGTTCGATTTCGAGCTTTAAATCGCTTTCTGGGAGGTTATACGCGATCTGATGCGTAAAAGTAATCAGTTTAATGCAACAAACACTCCGAAACAGTGACATAGCCTTTACATAACTTAGAAATAAGTTTTGGAGGGTTTGGTGTGTTGAAATCAAGTTTATTCGCTTACAGGGACTAATTTCGACAAACTGCGAAAGTATGCCGATTCGTACTGTAACGAACATTCCGGAACTTGATCATAAGTTAAATATGCCCTAAATATCCTTTACATAGCTTAGAATTAGGCTTTGAGGTGTTTGGTGCGCAAAAATAAACTTTTTGATCAATAGGGACTAAAAGCGTCAAAAAGTGCATAAGCTTGCATTTTCGCGCATATCTTACGTTCTGAATATATCTGGACATCCAAAAATTTATGTAATCATTAAAATACTTTATTTTAGTGATTGGCATGATAAAATTCCATTCGTCGCGTAATTTGGATCGTTTTTTGCGTCCGTTCGTGTTTCGTCGTAATTAACCGAACAACGCAACCGTACGACCAAACGAACCGACATCCAACATATTTTTGAGCATATTTTAAGTTCTCTATACTTTAACTTCATTTTAGATCCTTGAAATGGGGTTAACGGGGCTTAAACGTGTCAAAAATGCATCGAAAACCAAGTTTATGGGCTGCAGGGACCATTTCTGACAATCTGCCAAACTTTGGCTCAGGAGGGGCGCGTAAGACTTCTCTGAGTTTTACGCGGGGCGCGAGAGTAGCCCAGTTCTGCAAAAAAATCAGTTTTCAATTCTGCAGCTGGTTTCTGGGTTTGCACAAGGTTTTTCTTATACCATGGGCTTGTTTTGGGGCACCCATAGGTTTATAATTCAGTGGGTACACATGGATGGTTGAGATTGAAGTCGTTTATCGAGGAACGATCCTAACGGTTGTGGATTTCCTATAAATACCCAACCCAATTTCATTTCAAAACCCACACTTGATCTAATTTTCTCTAAGTTGAAGTTCAAAACTTCATACCTGAGAATTCTTATATCAAAACTTCCAAGCTTGGACCCTTTGTAAGTATTCTTTCGTGCTTTTATGCATTTTTAAGTGTAAAAGTCAAACAGTGTTTGACTTTCTTCTTTGACCAGTCAATGGTCAACACGAAGTTCGTTTGAACTTTGCAACGTGAGCGTAATCACGATGGTCATAGTCCTTGGTGACTATACCTGTTGATTACCACGTTATTTAGGTATAGAGACGAGTCATAGTTTCGGTCAAAATGCGCGTTTATGCGTATTTTGCAACCAAACTATTCTTGGGTATCAAAACCCTTTGTTTTGATATCAAACTTGTTTTCAAACTTCGTTAAACATGTTTTAGCATGTTTAACTCGTCACTTTTAGATTAGTGCTTATATGGGGTCGTAAGATAAGCGGTCTAAACAACCGCATAGACTTTCGAACCCGACTCGTTTGGTCGATCATTAGGATCCGACCAAGCATGTTTAGTGACCATAGTTGTATAGGTAATAACCTTCCGAGGTTATACCTTATGGTCACTTCGTTTAGTTAGTTGTATGATAGGCAGTTTATATGCCTTAGGAAAATGACCAAAATGCCCTTTTCATGCATAATTGATATTTAATCATATGTAACTTAAACTTTTGTCATCTAACTGATTATGCAACATATTTAAACATGTTTAGGCATATAATACTTGTCATAGGACTAGTTAGGCGTTCCGAACGCGTTTTACGCGATCGACGCGTTAAAGTAGCGTAAGCTACCTAAACGGGTCGTAATGGGTCGTAAGCACTTAGGATAGGTTTCGTTTTAGTACGCAGGCTTTGTTAAACCATGTCATATGAGTTCTAATATTCATTTGGTTTACGAAACCTCATCCTATCCGATCTTCCGATTTAGGTCCGGTTTACTTACATAGTTACCTATATTAGGTGCCGTTTGATTCCGTGATCCCTCTAGCTTTGATTGGTTGTTAATCAAGACTTCTAAGCATCCTTAAGTGAGTACATAGTCCCCTCTTTTACGTTTTCAAATGTTTTGGGGTGAAACACATATGCCTACTTGTTACTTTCATGCTTTTCATGCTTTCATAATATAAACTGGCTATGTTCATTAGTACACTTATAGTATATGATTTCATTTGTTTTTGCTATGTATGTTCACTTAGCATGCTAGCACATTGATTTTCATATATTATATTTTGTTGCATATGCTCATCCAGCATATGGACACATTGTTTTTCATTACATTTTTGTTGCATATTGATGCGTGTGAAGTGTTATATATATTAGGTGTATATTTTAAGCCCCTTTAACACTTGTTTTTAGCCAAGTTTTAAATTTATAAAACACGATATTTCACTAACACTAAACACACATATGGGCAAGTGCACCCATCGTGAGCGTAGTATAGTGTTGGTAAGATACCGAGGTCGTCCAAGGACACAAGAGCTTTTAGTACCGGTTTATCCTCAACGTCTAATCTAAATAAAAAGTTTAGAAAATGTTTTAAATTAATAAAAGTAAAAACTAACTAAAATGCTGAAAATAAAAATAAAAAATAAAAACAGATAGACAAGATGAATCACTTGGTTCCGACTCGTATCTAGTGTAACCTTTGATTATTTCCGCACTTTTGCACATATTTAAGAGATTATCTTAGTTATTGTAGTAGGCCCCTCTTTTGAAGGTGACGTTACCCTCACCCCAGTAGTTTGAGTCAGCAAAGATACAATCCTAAAAGGGTGGATTATTGGAAGATAATTAATTAAGTTATTAATGCAATATTATGGTAGGCCCCTCTTTTGGAGGTGACGTTACCCTCGACTAATTAGTCTGAGTCAGCAGGGATATAGTCCTAAATAGCCGGGTTATAGTATTAATAGTAGTTAACTTATGAGGGGATCAAAGAGTTTGGACCCCCGCCATCCAATACCGTTAAGTATTGAAGGAGGTCCTACTAAATTTGACCCAGGTCCATTGCAGGACCTCTAAACGCTGAACAATGGCAAGACCTTTACCAAACCGTTCCCTTAACCCCCGACCAGGTAGCCAACATACCTCCATATAGACCGTGGAGATATGAATGGTGAAAATCTTTTATTTTATATAGACAGTAAAATAATTTCAAGACACCACGGACAAACGATAAGGAAAGATCACCTTCAACATAAGCAACTAGTTATTAAAGTCATTAATACAAAACCAAATAAAAAGTGCAAAAGATTAGAAATAAAAAGTATTACACTAGACACTTTGTCTTCACCAAGTGATGTAAGAGACTTAGGCAAACATGGCCTTGATTGTCAAGAACTCTTACGATCAATCTTGGATCCCGAGACGACTCACACACTCTACGATGGACAATGGATGATGGTGGTGGATGATGGTGTTATGGTGGTGGTGGGTGGTGGGTGAAGTGTGAGAGAGGTGGTGTGCCAAGGGATGGTTTGAGCTTGAGCCAAGCACTTCTATTTATAGGCTGAACAGAAACTCGGGCACGACCCCGTGTCCACATCCTCTCTTTCTTCATTAAATGCAGCTTTGTCTTATTAGTTGACCACGCCCCCGTGTCCGCTGAGCACGACCCCGTGTGCAGAAGAATCTTTGTACTATGAAGATTTGCCTGGATTGTGCGAATCTTATAGTTGACCACGGCCCCGTGTCCGCTGAGCACGGCCCCGTGGTGGGCAATAGAAGCTTCTACCACTGTCTTTTCTGCTGACACTTGGGCACCCCCCCGTGCTGGCTGAGCACGGGGCGTGTTCAGGCTTCTGATCTCTTGTTTTGCTTGGGAAGATGCTGTTGTGGGGTCGGGTATGTCACGTCTTGTCCTTTTTCTTGTATTTATGTTAGATTTTGATGTCTTTTTGCTTCTTTTGTTAATTTGAGCTCATTTAATCCTTAAATACAAAAGGAAGATAAAAGCACACTTTTTCCAACATTAGTACTAAAAAAGGGTTAGTTTTATGCCTCATTTGATGAAATTTATATGTTACATTTTGAACACATCAAATACCCCCACACTTGAATCTTTGCTTGTCCTCAAGCAAAACTCTTTAATATGTGGCTATTACACTCCCAAATGGAATGGGTAGAAAAGGAGGTTTTTGGGCTTGTCGTAGAGTGTCGGGATTTCCAAGATTCTTTATTTAATTTAATTTTTATTTATTTACAATCCTATTCGTCATGATTTATTTAAAACTTTTCATAAGATAAATTACTTATTAGGGCATAACATGCCTTTGTAAAATTCTATTTATATACAAGTTCACATACCTCACGGGGATCACTCAACACTCGGCCGAAAATGTATTTTTGTGGATCACTCGAGAGCGGCATGGAACTTACTCCTACCATAAGCTTGCCAAGCAATCAATCCTCCTCCTTTTAAACTTATATACCTTTGTAAATATCAAGAGGACTTTGTGGGTAAAGGGTTAGGCTTGGGTTAAAGGTAGGTGGTTGGGTTGGTGGTTAGTAAAAAGGGCGAAAAGCTTAACAAGTGTCGGTTTTCGTAAGACTTTCTATTTTTGTAACTTTTATTTTGATGAAGCTATTTATTCAAACAAAGTTATTTTTGATGAACTTGTTTGTTTGTTTTCTTTTGCTTCATCATCAACACAAATTTTTTTTTTTTGAAGTCATACGAAAAATCGAACCCGTTACTAAAATAAAGGGGTAAAAATGAAAAAGGTTTTGGTGGGTAAAAGGGTGTTTGGTTTGGGTTATGAAATGAAAAGGTTTAGGCTCAAAGGGGCTAACTAAGGGGATTTTGGGTAGGTGGTAAAAAAAAAAAATAATGGTGTAGAAAATAAAAGGGTTAGTCCTAATGCCTCCATTATTTACTTACTCGGGTTTAAGTTGGTAAGGGCCTGAATGTATTGTCATGGCAAGTTCTAGAGTCGTAAGAACCAACCGGCTATTCACACAAGAAACGAAAAATGAGCAATTAGTTCTAATGATATGTAATTGTATGCTCAACAAAGGCTCAAAACTCACTTTTGTGGGAATGAGTTTTTATGTGATCAAGTATATATAATCAAATTTTAACTAAGCTTGTCATGCATTTTCATAATTTTCTTATGTTGGTTATTTTTATCACGACGCTATCGGTTGTAAATTCGTAAAAATATAACCTTTTTGAGAACTTGAATTTCCCGAGTTAAACCTAGACAAGTAAAAAAATGAAATTTTTTGAAAAAATTTGGGGTGATTAGCGGTTCAATAGAGTTTTGTGTAAGGCTTGTAATTAGGACTTGCAAGATTCAAGGTTTTAGCATCCCCCCCCCACACTTAAATTACACATTGTCCTCAATGTGTCCCAAAAATAAGTTTTTAGGTTGATTGAATGTGTAAAAGGTGTGAAAAAGCAAAATTTTGTGTTACTGGGCGCTGAACACGGCCCCGTGTTATCCGGGCACAGCCCCGTGTTCAAGTGCCAGTAACAAATTTAAAACAAGAGAAACAGAAGTCTGGACACGGGGGTGTGTTGGGTGAACACGACCCGTGTCCAGTTACCTGAACTGGGTCTTTTTCTGCAGATAGTGCAGCACGGGGCTGTGTTGGGTGGACACGGCCCGTGCCGAGCTTACTGTAAACGAAGAAATTTGTCGGACGGTTCTGTTTTCCTGTATGGAGTGCTAGTTCAAGTTTCCCTTGCATCCTTTGCCATCTCAAGTGTGTTTTATTCATTTCAACACCATTCCAAAACACCAAATTAACTAAAACCATCATTCATTAATCATAGAGAGAATTACATAATAGTCCTAAAAATTAAAATATTAGCTAGTTAGGTCAAAGGAACACAAGAAATCCAATCCAAGAAGTTTCTAGCCTACTATTTATTCTACTAGCAAAATTTCCGAAAAGATAAATTTCTTGGTTAAAAGTGGCTTGACACTTCTTCCTTCGGGTATGGGCTCCTCATACATCGGCGAGCCACTCTTCGATCTCCCTAGGGAGAAGAAAAGCGGGCTCATGAGCATTGGTTTGAGAAGGTGTAACTTCCACCGGAATCTCTTGGAGTTCTTCACGGGGAGGCTCCGCCGGGATGTCGTCCCAACCAGTAGGATTTTGGATTCCAAGTGCGAGGTTCCAATCCTCTTGAGGGAGGATTGGTTCCACAGGAGGAGTTACCAGAATGTTTAACCTCTGGTGCAAGAGGTTTATTTCCTGGAAACTGTTTTCCAACCCCACCGAGAGATAGTTTATACGGTCAATGAGGAGCTCCTCCACTGAAGTCATTCGTCAAGTGCTTCACGTAGCGCCATTACGTATCTTACGAGAGTTGCTTCAATCGATGGCCTCCTTTCCCGTCGACTGTTCCTTGAGTGTGCAGAAGAGGTTCCGCTGTTTTGGCTAGACATTCTGCGAAAACAAACCAAAAACAGTTCGTTTTAATGAAACAGTACCACGGGCACGGCCCCGTGCTCAATGAGCACGGCCCCGTGTTCAACTTTCTGCAGATTTTTAGAACAAGGAATCTTGGGGTTTCAAATTATTTTCTTAACTTATGAAGCTTTTTGAGCAGAAATAACTTAAAACAATGTTGTGTAACTTATTTTTAACAAGATTCCTTGAACAAAAATTTAATAAACATCACAACAAAGCTTGAAATCAAGCTTCAATGGAGTTCTTGGTGCAAGAAAGATGAAGAAGAAGGCAAAAGATAAAAGATAAAAGAGGAAAGGACAAGATGCTTGTAAGAACCTTCTTTTAGAACATACCTAGGATGGTAAGTCAGAAAATCCTTTCAAATCTCTGTCCCTGGATGGTCCAAATGCGCAGGGTTCTTGGCTGCATTTATAGAAAACGACAGCGTGCTGGACACGGCCCCGTGTCGGCTGGACACGGCCCCGTGTCGGCTGGACACGGCCCCGTGTCGGCTGGACACGGCCCCGTGTCGGCTGGACACGGCCCCGTGTGCAGGCAAGATCCTGACACGTTTTGTCCGTATTCTGACAAAAGTCAGAAGGGAATCTTTTGGTGGACACTAGGGCGTGTTGACCTGGGCACGGCCCCGTGTCGAAAAACTGTTTTATGAAATTTGTCTATTTTTAAGGAACTTTTCCGGATCGGGCGGTTCCTTACTGGATGGAACAACCCCAAAGTGCCTAACATACCTTAATTGTTCTAGATTAAGACGAGAACGCAAGAGGTTGTCGGTGAGGGTGATTCCTATGCTATATGTAGGTGGACAAGTCCAACCCTTTTTCCGGGCTCTCGTTAAAGAAGGTGTATGTCGAATCGCTCAGGTCTATGTATGCATCAAAGGAAGTTGATGGGGAGTCCTTCACGGCACAATCGACACAGGGACGACTATCGCTCAAGTCCACACTAGAGTTAGAAGTATCATTGGAAACAATGAAGTTGTTTGAATGCGTTTCCAACCTCTCTTCTTGGTTGTTGTCTTGGAAAAGATTATTGAAATCTTCCCTAAGTTCTTTTAACCAATCAAAAACTAGATCTTCTAGTTGAAATAATTCATCGAGAAGCATTTCCCCTAGAATATCCGGTTGGGCGCATTCGAGGGAGCGATAGGGATTATTTTTACTTTCGCCCATCTTAAGGATACTAGGAAAAGATGGGTCTATATAGTGGGGTTTATAATTTAGAAAAAAACATTCTAATTCTTTATGATTACCACCACATAATTGACACCACATAGTACCATAAGAGTGCCGAAAGTAAAAAGTATCAGTATCACTCATGTTTGTGTCAGAAATTACCAACCGTCGGGATCTTACGGTTCTGTTTTCAGTAACTGAAACTTGGGTACGGGGGCATGTTGAGTGGGCACGGCCCCGTGTTCAGCCTACTGTCTGACTTAAAACAGGATTGTCAGTTCCAATGATTGGGCACAGGGCGTGTTCAGCGGGCACGGCCCGTGCTGAGTTCTGCAGAAGCTGAAAAACTAAAAAAAAAATCCTAGAAAAAAAATGAAAAATAAGAAAAACGATTAGGCCGTTGATTCCAAACTTTCTTAAAATCCTTGTGTCCCCGGCAACGGCGCCAAAAACTTGATGCGTGTGAAGTGTTATATATATTAGGTGTATATTTTAAGCCCCTTTAACACTTATTTTTAGCCAAGTTTTAAATTTATAAAACACGATATTTCACTAACACTAAACACACATATGGGCAAGTGCACCCATCGTGAGCGTAGTATAGTGTTGGTAAGATACCGAGGTCGTCCAAGGACACAAGAGCTTTTAGTACCGGTTTATCCTCAACGTCTAATCTAAATAAAAAGTTTAGAAAATGTTTTAAATTAAGAAAAGTAAAAACTAACTAAAATGCTGAAAATAAAAATAAAAAATAAAAACAGATAGACAAGATGAATCACTTGGTTCCGACTCGTATCTAGTGTAACCTTTGATTATTTCCGCACTTTTGCACATATTTAAGAGATTATCTTAGTTATTGTAGTAGGCCCCTCTTTTGAAGGTGACGTTACCCTCACCCCAGTAGTTTGAGTCAGCAAGGATACAATCCTAAAAGGGTGGATTATTGGAAGATAATTAATTAAGTTATTAATGCAATATTATGGTAGGCCCCTCTTTTGGAGGTGACGTTACCCTCGACTAAGTAGTCTGAGTCAGCAGGGATACAGTCCTAAATAGCCGGGTTATAGTATTAATAGTAGTTAACTTATGAGGGGATCAAAGAGTTTGGACCCCCGCCATCCAATACCGTTAAGTATTGAAGGAGGTCATACTAAATTTGACCCAGGTCCATTGCAGGACCTCTAAACGCTGAACAATGGCAAGACCTTTACCAAACCGTTCCCTTAACCCCCGACCAGGTAGCCAACATACCTCCATATAGACCGTGGAGATATGAATGGTGAAAATCTTTTATTTTATATAGACAGTAAAATAATTTCAAGACACCACGGACAAACGATAAGGAAAGATCACCTTCAACATAAGCAACTAGTTATTAAAGTCATTAATACAAAACCAAATAAAAAGTGCAAAAGATTAGAAATAAAAAGTATTACACTAGACACTTTGTCTTCACCAAGTGATGTAAGAGACTTAGGCAAACATGGCCTTGATTGTCAAGAACTCTTACGATCAATCTTGGATCCCGAGACGACTCACACACTCTACGATGGACAATGGATGATGGTGGTGGTGGGTGGTGGGTGAAGTGTGAGAGAGGTGGTGTGCCAAGGGATGGTTTGAGCTTGAGCCAAGCACTTCTATTTATAGGCTGAACAGAAGCTCGGGCACGGCCCCGTGTCCACATCCTCTCTTTCTTCATTAAATGCAGCTTTGTCTTATTAGTTGACCACGCCCCCGTGTCCGCTGAGCACGACCCCGTGTGCAGAAGAATCTTTGTACTATGAAGATTTGACTGGATTGTGCGAATCTTATAGTTGACCACGGCCCCGTGTCCGCTGAGCACGGCCCCGTGGTGGGCAATAAAAGCTTCTACCACTGTCAGGCTTCTGATCTCTTGTTTTGCTTGGGAAGATGTTGTTGTGGGGTCGGGCATGTCACGTCTTGTCCTTTTTCTTGTATTTATGTTAGATTTTGATGTCTTTTTGCTTCTTTTGTTAATTTGAGCTCATTTAATCCTGAAAATACAAAAGGAAGACAAAAGCACACTTTTTCCAACATTAGTACTAAAAAGGGTTAGTTTTATGCCTCATTTGATGAAATTTATATGTTACATTTTGAACACATCAAATACCCCCACACTTGAATCTTTGATTGTCCTCAAGCAAAACTCTTTAATATGTGGCTATTACACTCCCAAATGGAATGGGTAGAAAAGAAGGTTTTTGGGCTTGTCGTAGAGTGTCGGGATTTCCAAGATTCTTTATTTAATTTTATTTTTATTTATTTACAATCATATTCGTCATGATTTATTTAAAACTTTTCATAAGATAAATTACTTATTAGGGCATAACATGCCTTTGTAAAATTCTATTTATATACAAGTTCACATACCTCACGGGGATCACTCAACACTCGGCCGAAAATGTATTTTTGTGGATCACTCGAGAGCGGCATGGAACTTACTCCTACCATAGGCTTGCCAAGCAATCAATCCTCCCCCTTTTTAACTTATATACCTTTGTAAATATCAAGAGGACTTTGTGGGTAAAGGGTTAGGCTTGGGTTAAAGGTAGGTGGTTGGGTTGGTGGTTAGTGGTTAGTAAAAAGGGCGAAAAGCGTAACAAGTGTCGGTTTTCGTAAGACTTTCTATTTTTGTAACTTTTATTTTGATGAAGCTATTTATTCAAACAAAGTTATTTTTGATGAACTTGTTTGTTTGTTTTCTTTTGCTTCATCATCAACACAAATTTTTTTTTTTTTGAAGTCATACGAAAAATCGAACCCGTTACTAAAATAAAGGGGTAAAAATGAAAAAGGTTTTGGTGGGTAAAAGGGTGTTTGGTTTGGGTTATGAAATGAAAAGGTTTAGGCTCAAAGGGGCTAACTAGGGGGATTTTTGGTAGGTGGTAAAAAAAAGAAAAATAATGGTGTAGAAAATAAAAGGGTTAGTCCTAATGCCTCCATCATTTACTTACTCGGGTTTAAGTTGGTAAGGACCGGGAATGTATTGTCATGGCAAGTTCTAGAGTCGTAAGAACCAAGCGGCTATTCACACAAGAAACGAAAAATGAGCAATTAGTTCTAATGATATGTAATTGTATGCTCAATAAAGGCTCAAAACTAGGGCTGTAAACGAACCGAACGTTCAGCGAACAGTTCGTGAACCGTTCGGCGGGAAGTTCGTTTATGTTCGTTCGTTTAATAAACGAACGAACATGAACAATAAATTTCGTTCGATTAGTTAAATGAACGAACATGAACAGATGTCTCGTTCGTTCGATTGTGTTCGTGAGCGTTCGGTAAGGTGTTCGTGAACGTGTTCGTGAACATTCGTTGATTTGCGTTCGTTTATGTTCGTATGTTTGTGTTTTAATTGAAGATCTTTGTACTTTCTTATATTTTATTTGTACTTTTTATATTATTTAACTTTTATTTATTTATTTCCCTAACAATTAAACTAGGAAACTCACTTTCACCTTGTTTATGCATCATTTCCCTTTCATTTCTCAATATTTACATCCAAGAATACGATCGACCTCCGTTCCACAATAAGGGATTCAAGTTCGAGTGCTACTCTCTGGGCCATCTATCTTTATCCTTCGTCGCATTCGCCAAATTTATTTGTGTTCGTGAACCGTTCACGAACACGCTCATTTCCTTAATGAACGAACATGAACATAAAATCTCGTTCGGTAAGTGTTCATGAACCGTTCGTGAACACATTTATTTCCTTAACGAACGAACACGAACAAGGCCTTGTTCGTGTTCGTTCGGTTCGTTTACAGCCCTACTCAAAACTCACTTTTGTGGGAGTGGGTTTTTATGTGATCAAGTATATATAATCAAATTTTAACTAAGCTTGTCATGCCTTTTCATAATTTTCTTATGTTGGTTCTTTTTATCACGACGCTATCGGTTGTAAATTCGTAAAAATATAACCTTTTTGAGAACTTGAATTTCCCGAGTTAAACCTAGACAAGTAAAAAAAATGAAATTTTTTGAAAAAATTTGGGGTGATTAGCGGTTCCAATAGAGTTTTGTGTAAGGCTTGTAATTAGGACTTGCAAGATTCAAGGTTTTAGCATCCCCCCCCCCCCCCACACTTAAATTACACATTGTCCTCAATGTGTCCCAAAAATAAGTTTTTAGGTTGATTGAATGTGTAAAAGGTGTGAAAAAGCAAAAATTTTGTGTTACTGGGCACTGAACACGGCCCCGTGTTATCCGGGCACGGCCCCGTGTTCAAGTGCCAGTAACAAATTTAAAACAAGAGAAACAGAATGTTTTACATTTTGAACTGTTGGAACCGTTTGGAACTGTTTGATCCATGTGAATTATTTGAACTGTTGGAATCGTTTGGAACTGATTTATCAATGTGAACCGTTTGGAACTATTTGAACCGTTGGGTTACTGAAGTGATTAGGTAACGGGGTGGGTGTAATGTGTTAAAAGCATGGTGGATACGCCACTGGTACTTCATATATATAAGTACTTTTAACACATTATATATCGTTGCGTTATCTAGATCACTTAGGCAAGTGTTTTAAAAACAAAGTTATATTACAAGATTTTTCTAACAATATAAACTATTTGAGTTTTATTACAAAAACGATTTACAATCTGGGTTTACATAAACAAATGTTTTTGAGTTAAGATTCATGGCATCAAGGTTTTATAAACTATAATTAATCTGTTTTGACCTGGTTATTTCAATTTACAATATAAACATTTCACAAAACATGGTTTTCTAATATTGAATAACAAAGTTGTTTGAGTTATTTCAAAAGGTAAAACGAGCCATGAATCTGACGCTCACACAAAACCTATGTACTCGCCGGCATTTTTATGCTGACGTATTTTCACATGTGTTTCAGGTATCATAGTTGGTGATGATTGATGATGATATTGATACATGCTCACATAGGAATGGACGAGGCCTTAGTGACTTAATAACAATGGAAGTTAATTTGTTCATGTTTTGTTTCTAATTTCAATACAATGTAATAAACTTAATTCAATAAAACAGAACTTTTATCCATGTGTTGTGAAACAATGATTCTGTTATGACACTCCCCGACATTTCCGCCGCGGTTTGTTGTTTTAACGCGGTCGGGGTGTGACATCAATACCATGTCTGTCTATGTACTGAATTCCGTCAGCATTTTTCTGATTTATCTGATAACTGTGCTAACTTGGTTTCGTGCATCATTTGAATCAATAAATGTCGTATGCAATAATGATATGTCATCTGCAATATATGATGCACATGTATGTATATGGCAATAATCAGAAAGCAATTCAAATCATTAATTGTAATTCAGCACAGTCATTAAGCACTAATAATTGTTTAATAATTGTACGGATACCTGGAATTTTGACAGTTGTCACATGCATCACTGAAACTTATCTTGTAGCATTCCTAGAGATCTAAAAGGTTAGTAGGAGCATTAAGTGTCTTTATCTTAACTTGCGAGAGTTGCAAGAGGTAGGGGAGTGAAAACTTGTTGTTACCTCAATTTGTACCTCTTGTACAAGATGGTGCTCCTTCACAACTTTTCTTTTTAAGTATCTACTGCTACTCTAACAAAAGTTTCATTATTGCTGAAACGTGGACACACTCAAATTTCTTGCCAAAATTATAATCCCCAATCAGATAAACTACAATGAGTAACTTCATTAATTTGTTTCTCTTTTAGAATTTATTGGTCTTCTAACGTTGACCATAAGCATGCTAAATTGTTAAAGATTTCTAAGATCAGTGGGAGCAGTAAAAGTCCTTATCAGGACTTGCCAGAAGTGCAAGAGGCGGGGGGAAGAGACCTATAAAATTTTACTCCGATTACACCTCTTGCACATCATACTGCACCTACTCTTACACACTTAGAATTCTGATAGTGATAGCAACTTAAGCGAGAGTTAATCCATAAACCTGAAACTCATAATAAAACCTAGTAATCAATTACGGAGGTCATCTAGGTTTAACTTTGATGATTATGTATCCTCCCTGACTGAAGTCGAAATGGATATTGGAAAGTTTATTATCCTACCTTTTCTAAGTAAGTCATTTGCATCAATCAATTTTCTAAATGGAATAAAAATTGTTTTAAGCAAAATTGATTTTATGTGTTAGAATAACGTTTGTTATAAAAAAATCATCTTACCGTTTTGTAAAAGGTTTCTTTAAGGATCATTGTTGGTTTAGTAGCTTATAATCACTTGTAGCTACATCAAATGAGTATTAAAACAAATTTCCCTGAATAAAGACTTACATGTTCAAAACAACCTGAAGGTTCTAAACTGAAAGGTCAAGAACACTTACTTTGTAAGTCAATTAATTCCATGTATGGGTTTAAAGCAAGCATCAAAATGTGATGAAATCTTAATGCAATTCTTTTCATCAATAATTAACTGGATTTATATACCCACCTCAAGATGAGTGGGAGCAATTAATGTAAACTTGTCCTTATATAAATGATATTCTTTTGATAAGTATATGTTACATAAGTTAAAGAATTGTTCACACATATGAATCTCGGAGATACCACTTATGTGAGAGATATCAAAATATACCGAGATAGACCCAACGGAACATTAGTTTCGTCCCATAAGCTTTACTCTAAAGCGAGCTCTTACATGTGTAACAAAAAATATTGATCTCCTTTAGAGGATAAAATGATAAATGAGATTACTTCCTTATGCTTCGTTAAATAGAAGCCTTATGAAGGTTCAAGTCTATACTCGTTTAGATATTGCTCACATTGATGAACATTTGACCACTCTAGATTATTGTGAAGCATCTTACAATATCTTTAAGAAACAAGAAAGACTATAAGAAGAGGTTGATTATTCTTACCTTGATTTTGCAATATTCAAAAGAAACTAAAAGTCATTTTGGGGTAATCCTTATGTCTGCAGACAAATCTATCTCACGGAGGAGTCATAAGAAACTGATAACAACAACCTAAATTATAATGACATAATATGTTGTTAATTAACAACGCAATTGTTACTAAATGTTGTTGAAATTTTATCAGTGGACTCATAAACTTATTAACTCCATATAAATACTATATTGAAGACTTACTGTGAAAAGGTCAGCTACCTTACTTCCTCGAATAGTAACAGTTCGAGAGGTGCTCAATTAAACTTCGATACGAAATCATTTTTCATTTATGAACAAGAAGAGGAAACTAAATATTTGTATCGAATACATTTACATTCATGATATGCTTGCGGATCCAATAACTGAGGTCTAAACCCAAAGTCTTTTTAAGAGCTCATAATAAAGACGGGTTTTACTAAAGGCCATATATAATAGCATATCGTACAGATGAATGATTAGTTATTATTTTACCTCAATTATACAATTTGTTTGTCTATAAATACGTATGTGCACCTAATGACGTATAGACAAGAATTATGCAAATTAATTTTAAAGGACTTACCTATGTCATTTTGGTCTTAAATTTACGTATGTTTTGATTTTGGGTTGTAACATGATAAATGGGGGTCTTGAGTTGAAAATAACTCAATGACTGTATTTTTCTGTTGCAATTTCAATTTGAAACATTGATTAATGTTTTAACTTGGCCAAACTTACTTATACTTATCACAAATGATCACTCGGCCAAGTGGGAGAATGTTAGAAATAGCCCGTTGATATAGCCTTACGGATCATTTGGTAACATTACCAATATGACATAACTAGTCCCCGATAATTACTTGATGGTAGTAATTGTAAATATTGATTAGTTAAAGGAGCAATTATTATTTCCCATTAGGTACCATTAATAGAGAATACATAGAGTTTTTATAACGGATCACTATTCATGACCATTATTGATTGATCTTTATATATTGAGGATAAGTGATCAAAAACTATAGTAGAACACCAATACTAAAACATTCTCTCTAGTGTGATCCATCAACACAAGGTACCATAACGGGAATCATGGCTTCATCTTCATCCTCAAAGATAATCATCCATACAAGTAAGTATCTCTGACATGGTATCTGTATTTACGCTATGATTGAATAAACATGATTAAGTTCTATAATTTTAACCCATGTTTAAAGATATAGTCAACACTTTTGTCGGAAACTTGTCTATTGAAACGATTTGGATCGATGTGAACGATGGGTTGTAAGATATTTTATGAAATATGAATCGAGTGGCTTTTGGGATTTTAAATAAACTTCATTAGATGTCGTTCGATGTAATCAAAACACCGTGAACGCTACATCCCGTTGTTCTGCCATTGTCAGGGTATGACAATACTTCAGTGTTACTTATCAACATAGGACATTTTTTTTGTGATAAACTCAAATTAGTTTATGTGGACTGTCATATGATAATGAAAATACGTTAGTTATAAGATTATACACAAACCATATAATTATATACAATCGTGTGTAATACACAGGTCTGTAACTTAGGAATAACAATATATGTCACCTATTTTATTATTAGTAAGTCAAGGTTCTCAAAGAGTTCTTATCTCACACGTCTTCTAGAAAAATAAACACATAGAAGTGTCTAACATATTGAAGGGGTAAGGTCCCAAAAACCTTGCTTCAGGTACTTGAGACCATACCACAACCTCGTCTTTAAGCCTTCTTTAATAGACCTTGCGTGGCCACGCACTGGTTCTACAAAAAGAACTTAGAACGAGAAACAATGTTCAGCATCTGCGAGCCAAAAGGAAACTAGCAAGTCCTTGCGCCGATCTCCATAGCATGTAGGATAAAAATCCTAGCAAACACTTCCGCATAAATAATATCCAGACTTGGGTAAAAATAACTTCTCTGTTACCACGAAGTTAACGTGAGGAAGAGTCACACAGGATTACAGCTGTATCCTTCTAGAAGACTCTATCATGCACCACCATTCGGTTATAACCGAATGGCCACGTGGCATCATCCCATGCTCTCTCAAGGTCACGATGATGGCACGGAATTGAAGGAGGATCCACACTTGCCCACTTTCCACATGCAATACCCTAACCGTTGATCAAGATCACGATCCGTGTGCACACACACTCGTTGGTGATTAACGGGAGGGAAAATAACCGCGCACGGAAAAGTACTTTCCGTCAACTTTTCATCAACAAATTTTCCCGCCCAAACTTCGGCTATAAATAGAAGGATAATTCAGGTATAATTTTCAAGTTACATTCACTTCACTTTCACTTCTTCTTTATCAAACCCTGTACTTATTTTCACGCCGGAGGGTGGTCACTGAGAGAACTCCATTCTCCTCATGGCGAGTCTAACGGTTGTTGTTTTGCAGTGATTGCTTGAGAAAGAATATCATTCACCCACGAATCAAACGAGAAGATTTAACCCCTTTTATGCAGATTCAAACCCCCTGGTTAAGTTGATTCCGGTCAATTAAACTAGTGTTTCTTCATTGGCGCCCACCGATTTCTCAGTTTTATTCATCTCTTCTCGTTTCAATTCGTTTTCTCTTCATTCTCTGTTTCATATGGCAGAGAACTCGACAATTCACCCATCAAGTCCTCGATCTGAAATAAAGGGTACTGAAACCCAAGGTATCCAGATCGACGGAATCATGGGCAACTTGGACAGCAACAGACGTTATCCGGAGGAAACAGGCTCTGTGGTACAAACATAAGTTCATAATCGACCAATCTACTCCCAGAGGAACTCCAGAGTACTGGTTCACCAGGTTCCAGAACGCCATGAACCAAATTTTTGCACAAAACGTCAGATCTGAGTCATTATACAACATATCTGATAATCAAAAAGGATACAAGGGAAAATCTGGTACTACAACGTTGGACCCACAGTCAGCCCGTCAGTAGGATATCCAATTCAGCAGTCGAGGAGATATGGAACAAAACTCGGAAGATGCCAATCACCAGGAAGATAAAACAAGACAGATAAATATGGTACAAGGAGGTCCTTCGCGAAGACCGAACAAACGAAGTCATAATCAGCATTAGCGAGAGTAACAGGTAGTCTTCCCTGTCGTCCCCGGAGGTCCTCAAGAAGAACATCCAGTAATCATCACTGGTATCTTCGGCCATTACCGAACTGATTATATGTTCATAGATCCAGGAAGTTCAATGGATATAATCTATGAGCAATGTTTCAAGCAACTCGACCCAGAAGATAAGGCACGCTTAAAACCAGTCGATTTTCCTGTGATTCTCTCATACGGCGAGCACTCACGTACAGTCACAGTTAATTTCATGGTTATGCCAGCAACGTCGCGTCATGATGTACTACTGGGGAGACGATCCCAGAGAGAATTCAGCATGATTTCCTCCATACCACACGCCGCTTGTGGTTTTCCAACAGAAACCGGGGTAGCAATTTTGTATTCCAGTGTCACAGCCCCCGACCCCACCCTGGGAGCGGGAGCTGCGAACCACTCAGATGGTAGCGGTGTTTATTAAATATGCAGCGGAAAATTTTTCATTAGGATCGTAGTTAGGAAATAATTTCAGAGTTTGTAAAACACCAAACTTTTAATTTTAAACAAATGGGCTAAAACCCATATTTAATTCAATTGTTTTTATAGGGATAAACCCAAATAAATAAAACATAATTTCTTCTTTTATTCTGGTATTTATAGCCACTTTATTTAAGCCTTCAGTGCTCCATAGCTGGCTACTATTATCTTTACAGCAAATTACCTGAAACACGTTTTGAAAATGTTTTATCAGTAATAAATACTGGCGAGTTCATTCCATTTTTATAAAAGTATATTGTTATACCTTACAGCATTAAGGGTTTTTATATTTGTTTATATTTACCCAACTCAATCAGTATTTGTCACATGGTGGCAGTTCCGAAGTGACAGTGGTCATATCACTCATTGGCTCACTTTTGTCCAGTAGGGAATTTATCAAGTAATTATATTTTACTGTTATTCAAAGTATCTGTCACTAGGCGATTCCTGTGACGATGGTCAAATCACTGTTGATCATTCTTTCAACTAGTGACTGGGGTCGTATCACTGTTGATCATTCTTTCAACTAGTGACTCTGGTCATATCACTGTCGATCATTCTTTCAACTAGTGACCCTGGTCAAATTTCTGGTCATATCACTGTTGATCATTATTTCAACTAGTGATTCTTGTCATATCACTGTTGATCGTTCTCTCAACAAGTGACTCTGAACTAAGAAGTGTCCCATGACATTACTTTGTAAAATATATTTTCTATGGCACAAATCCAATTAGCCTAGAAAATGAAATATATCATTTTATGTTAAATTAATAACTATAACTTTATCAAATATAATATATTAATTAAATATTATTATTTACTCCCTCCGTCCCATTAAAAGTGTCATATTTTGAATTTTCAAAGTCTTTATTTATAAACTTTGACCTTAAATAATTTTGTTTGTGTTAGATGATACTTGATGAAAGTTATATGATTTGAGTGCGTTTTACAAGTGTTTTTATCGGGTTAATTTTCAACAAATTTTATATAATACAAAAATATATAATTAAAGTCAAAGTTTATAAATAAAGACTTTGAAAATTTAAAATAGGACACTTTTAGTGGGACGGAGGTAGTAATATATTAACATGACTAAGTTTAAAATAAAATCTTAGTATATTAAAAGTTAAATATATAATTAACATATATTATTTAAGACATACATTAAAATGTACTTTTTTAAATATTAAATATAATATTTAGATCTCCCGATGTACATTAAAGTAAATAATATATATCGTTTAATTTCATTATGATAAACATTAAAGTTTATACATTATAATATAATACATTAAATATTAATTATAAAGGTGGTGTCGGCTTCGGTGTTTCCATATTTCTCTTATGATACCATAGAGGAAATGGGGCTTTAATTGCCTTAGAGAAAAATGATAATGTTTTAGTCATCCTATCCTCAACTATTAATTAAAAATGAAAATTGTGAAGGTCTTACCTATGCTTTTAGTGATGGAATTTAGGTGGTGTTTGTTTTTTGGCCAAAAGCTCTTCTGAGCACTTATGTCTGCGTCATGCAGATGCGAGCAGACATAAGGGTCCTGCAGCTTGTTTGTTTTCTTGAAGATCTGCAGAGCTTTTACCTCTGCCTCACCTCTTCCCCAAACAGACCCTTCCCCATGTCTTCAAACCTCTGCCAACCTCTTCTTCCTCTCTCCCTCTTCAAAACATCTATCTGCTCCAAAACCCTAGCTCCACCTCCACCTGCCGACAACCTCTTCAGCCGGCGACCGGAGCCGCCTTTCCGGTGAGCTTCTCCAGCCGTTCAACACCGCTAAACACCCACCCACTACACCCTTCTCCTCCCTCGGCCGCACACAAACATCCCTCCCCTCACCCACTTACCAGCGACGAATACCCAACCCCTCCTTCATCTCCGGTGAATCACACTCCACACGACACCCCCTGTTACAGATTAAACGGCAGACCACCATTGACGGTGGTGTGCGGCGGCGACAGTGGAAGAAAGGAGAGAGAGTGAGAGAGCGAGATCGGTGAAAGAGAGAGAGCGAGATCGGTGAGAGAGAGAGAGACCGTAGAGAGAGAGGCGGTGGTGTGATGGCGGAGGTGGTGCGGTGGTGGTGGTGCTATGGGCGGTGGTGGTGACAGATTGTAGAGAGGTAGAGAGTTTGTAGAGAAAGAGAGTTCAAGGCAGAGCTGTTGTGTGTGTGAAGTGGTTTTTGTAGAAAAAAAAAAACAAACCCTCTTCTCCTTGCAGACTGCAGACATTTGGTCCACCTCTTCTCCTGCAGATGTGGTCCGCAGACTGCAGACCTTTTACTTCTGAAAAAACAAACAACTCCTTAGTCTGAAACATGACTGCAACCGATCACATGCATTCATATGCATAGTAACAACTACTACTACTCTTTTAATTAATAATTAATAGCCATAAGTAATCTTTTTGTTTTGTATAATCATATATGAATGCAAGATTCATAAATATTTAAACCATAATATACTATATTAAATATAATATTTAAACCTTAAATATAACACTATTTTTAAATAACAAATCCATAAATAAAGGTTTAAATATTTTATTAATAATATATGGCATTGAATTTTCATGCTCCCATTAAACCATATTTGTGCCACTATTAGCTAACTCTTTTGGCCAATAGTAACGGGTGTCAAGTCATGTATAAAACCCCCTATTGACAGCTATTTAATCACTGTAAGTATAATTTATAAACATTTAGGATTTTGAAAAGACATTTTTAAATATAACTGTATCACAAAAAGGTGATAAAAAAAATGACTCACAAACTGTGAGAAAAGAGAATGGACTCACTTTGTAACTTTAGGGTTCAACTAGAAAGCCTGCTGGTATAATCTTGGGTATAACTCCTGAGCTATTTAATAAAATATATAATGCACTTGTGTTAAGTATAGTAACCCAATTCAACTTTATCCCTACGTCACGAGACAAAACCCCAACGAACTTAGTCGGGCAGAGCCTTGACATACGTTACGGAGCTCTAGATCAATTGGACAGAGTATCAATGATCAGGGGTTAAAACACTTATAACGGGGCATAGCTTTATTATTATTATTATTGGGTGAATATATTAAAAGCAAAGAAAAAATATTAGAGAAAGAGATAAAGTTGGCGACATATGGGAGTGTAGAAAGGAAATTGCAGCAAATTCTTCTAAGAAGTGATGCCTTATTTATAGTCCCATCATATTTGGAGGCTAAGCCTTCATGGCCACGTACCCCCAAGGAATTAATTTCTCACATGTACACGTAACCTTCAACTTTTGAATGAAATTGTTTATATTTTTATTATTTTATATATTATAATTAATTCAGCTGCTTCATTATTTGGCGCATATAACTTCTAAAATATGACGTTTTATAAAACAATGAATATGCCATTAGAACAAGAATAATCTTATCTACATTTTGAACCAGATTTCATTAAAAACGGAGTAGGTTCAAATATAATGTATTTTTATAATTTAATTATTAAACGGTTCCTAGGTCCGTCTAGTTCTTCATATTTCTAACAGTTAACTTACCCTTATGGTCTGTTTGGTATGGGGTAATGGAATGGACGAAGGAATGGAATGGACGAGGTAATGGAATGGACGAGGGAATGCAATGGATCATTACCATTCCATGTCTTGTTTGGTTACAATGTGTGAATGGAATGAATTATTATTGTGTATTGTTCGGTAGGCAAGAAAAACATAGTAATAAAATAAGCGGTGAGTGGTGGTGGTCGGTGGTAGTAATTGTGGGTGGTTATAGGTGGCGGTGTTGGGTGGCGGCGACGGCGATGGGTGGTGGTGGTGGCGGCGAGTGGCGGTGCAGCGGAGACGACGAGTGGTGGTGGCGGTAAGGTGGCCGTTGGTGGTGGGTGGCAGCAGAGGTGGCAGTGGGTGGCGGCGGCGGTTGGTCGTGACGGTGGTAGTGGCGTCGACAATGGGTGGCGGCGGCGGTTGGTCGTGACGATGGCAGTGGGTGGTGGCGGCGGTTGGTCGTGACGGTGGGCGGCAGCGGCGAGTGGCGTTGGCGGTTGGTCGCGGTTGTGGGTGTAACGGTGGTGAGTAGGTGACGGCGGCGACAGTGGCTGTCTGGGTGAGGTGGTGGCGGGTGGCGGCGACGGCGTCGGTGGTGGGTGATGGTGGTGGTGGGTTGTGTCGAAGTTGGTGGGTTGTCGTGTTGTTGATGAATGGTGCAAGAGGGGATGGAATGGAAAAAAAACATGGGGGGTGGAAGGAATGATTTTGAGGGAATGGAATGCCTTTTGGAATGGGTGATTTCATTCCATTGACCAACCAAACACCACTTTCTTTATTTCCTCGTAATCATCCATTCCATTACATCCCTCATTACTTCATACCAAACACTACCTTAGTCTACCCGTTTAATAATATAAGTTTTTATATACTTTATTTTAATATAGAAAATAGAAATGTCACACATATACAAGCCAATTAATTAGTATAACATTCCAACCAAATATATATATAATAGTTTTTAAAACTATATGGGTCGAATAATTATTTTAAAAATAAAACTAGTTACTAGTGGCTAATAAATTTAAACAACCTATAACTCTTATATGAAAAAAATTGGGAATGTTACATCCAGCAAGGAAGTTATGTATGTGGACGACGAACCACCAGCAAAGGTTGCCAAACCTTCGACATCAAACGAACCAAAAAATGGGTCCTCAAGAAGGAGCATCCAGAACAAACCATCTTATTAGCGCACACCATATCCCCGGTAATCTGAATAAAATTGAAAGAACTGTTCTCTAACAACATGGACATCTTCGCCTGGTCCCCGGCGGACATGACTGGAGTACCACGAGACATAGCGCAACACTGTTTAAATGTCCAACCTTCAGCAGAACCTGTTGCGCAAGGCAGGCGCAGTCTCAGCGCAGAAAAAGCAGAAGCAATGAACGAACAAGTAACAGAATTGCTTAAAGCTGGGATCCTACGCGAAGTACAGTACCAAACCTGGGTAGCCAACCCAGTAATGGTACAAAAACACAACGGCGGGTGGCGCATGTGTGTCGACTTCAAAGACCTCAACAAAGCCTGCCCGAAGGACTGTTACGCAATCCCGGAAATGGACAAGAAAGTTGATTCTCTAGCATCCTTTCGCTGGAAGTGTTTTCTAGACTGCTACAAAGGCTACCATCAAGTACAAATGAAGGAGGAAGATGAAGACAAAACAGCCTTCCGCACAGATAAAGGTAACTTTTGCTATACGAAAATGCCTTTTGGTTTCCGCAACGCTTGATGGATAGAGTTTTTTGGGGAAGACATCGGCGTAACAGTGGAATTTTACATGGATGACCTCGTCATCATGAGCCAAGAAGAAGAAACCATGCTTGCAAACATTCAGTGCACGTTTGACTCTTTGCGCAGCGTCAATATGAAACTGAACCCAACAAAGTGCTCCTTTGGAATGGAGGAAGGCAAATTTCTAGGGTTCATAGTAACCAGAGATAGCTTCAAGGTCAACCCAGAGAAGTAGAGGCCATCCAACTAATGCCGTCACCAGCGACAGGCAAAGAAATGCAACGACTCGCGGGTCGATTAGCAGCACTAAACCGATTCTTGGCAAATCACGCCGCGAAATCTTATCCATTCATTAGCACGTTGCGCAACTGCGCCAAGAAGAGCCATTTTCAATGGACACCAGAAGCGGAGAAAGCCTTCAAGCAAATGAAGGAGTGTCTGATCCAGTTACCAACTTTAAACAGCACCACGAAAGGAGGAACTGCTAATCCTATATCTATCCGTAGCTGAAGTAACAGTTGGCGCGGTATTAATGGTCGAAAGAGATGGCGTTTAAACTCTGATATACTACATCAGCAAGATGCTAACTGGCCTAGAGACACGTTACTCTATGATAGAAAAACTCGTCCTCGCACTGGTCCACGCATCACGGAGACTGCGACAATATTTCTCTGGTCATGTTATCACAGTACTCACAAATTATCATCTAGGACAAATTCTGTCTAAACCTGATGTTGCAGGGCGTTTGGCCAAATGGGCCATCGAGCTAGGAGGATACAACATCCTGTATAAACCCCGACCAGCAATTAAAGGGTAAGTATTAGCAGATTTCGTCACCGAAGTTCCTGTTGACAAAATCCAAGAATGCGAGGCAATCCAAAACCCTACTCCAGTCTTCGACGATAGGGTTTGGACACTACACACAAACGGCGCCTCCAACGATGATGGGGCAGGCGCAGGCCTTCGACTGGTTAGCCCGGACAACCACGAGCTCACATACGCCATACGCCTAGATTTCACAAGTACAAACAATGAGGCAGAATACGAAGCATTTCTTGCGGGCCTCCGTCTGGAACTTAAAATGGGAGCAAAGAACCTCGAAGCACACGTCGATTCCAAGCTAGTGGCGGAACAAGTCAACGGTCATTACGACGCTAAAGGCGAAGCTATGGCTTTATACTTGGAACAAGCACGGGTGCTTATCAACCAGTTCCAAACATTCAAGATAGTCCATATCAATAGAAGTGAAAATAAACATGCAGACGCACTGAGCAAACTGGCCGCCACCAGCTTCAAACATCTCGCAAAGGAAGTCCTCATTGAGGTATTATCTAACCCATCAGTTCCCCTAAGATAAGTGAACATCATCGAGGTCGGGAATCCATCCTGGATGTCCCCGATCATTACATACTTGCAGCATGGCACACTTCCAGAAGGAAAAGCGGAAGCTAGGAAAATCCAACACAAAGCGCTGAACTACGAAATGGCGGACAATATCTTATACCGGAAATCATTCATGGGTCCACTTCTACGTTGTGTCGATAAGACGGATGTGCAATACTTAGTCAGAGAAATCCACGAAGGATTACGTGGGATCCACGCCAAACCACGCATGGTAGTGGCGAAGATCATGAATGCGGGCTATTATTGGCCAGAAATGCATGTGGACGCAGTAGAACTATTATGCAAATGCGCAACATGTCAGTGTCACGCACCAAAAACTCTCCGCCCGAAAAATCCTCTAGTCCCGGTCACCTCAGCCTGGCCTTTTCAACAATAGGGTATTGACCTTGTCGGTCCTTTCCCCGATGCGCCAAGTGCAGTTAAATTCATCGTAGTAGCAGTAGACTACTTCACCAATTGGGTGGAGGCTAAGGCATTGGCATCAACTACAGCAATGGTAATCCGCAAGTTCATATGGGAACATATTATCTGCCGATTCGGGTTACCATTATGCATCATTTCCGATAATGGCACAAATTTCGCGTCGGAAGACCTCCAGAAATGGTTTAAAGAAATGAACATCGAGCACAGCTTCGCCTCTGTGGCACACCCACAAGCGAACGGGCAAGTTGAAAGCTTGAATAAACAAATAGTAGATGGCTTCAAGGCAAGGCTGGGGTCGGCGCGTAGGGGATGGGTGGACGAACTCCCTAGCATCTTATGGGCCCATCGCACCATGCCTAAAACCAGTACAGGCGAAACCCCATTCAGCCTTGTATATGGTTCAGAGGCAGTAATACCGGCGGAAATCGGCCTCCTATCACCGCGTATGATCGCCATGGAAAAACAAGATAACGAACGAGAACGAAGAATGGATCTGGACCTTCTCGAAGAAAGGCGCGAAACGCAGCCATTGCAGAAGCCAGGTATAAATCAAAATTAGAAAAATACTATAACGTGCACGTACGCGTGTGTACCTTCGTTCCAGGAGATTTCGTCCTGCGCGACAACGAAGCGTCCAACGCGGAAAAGCCAGGGAAACTAGCACCTAAATGGAAAGGACCATACGTCATCCATGAAGTCCTGGGCAAAGGCGCATACTCCTTAAAAAGGCTTGACGGAACAGATGTGCCACGCACCTGGAACGCACAACAACTGCGTAGGTGCTACATGTAACCAACCAAGCCATTCCACGTAATAGCCAAACACATGCGCAGGCAACATAGTTATTCTAACTATTCACTTTGTACGCATTGGCCCTGCGCCTTATCAATACAAAGCTTATCCTTATATGTTTTATTGTTTATTACAAAATGCATGTAATTCCTTTTGGTACGCGCGAAAACACTATGGTAAAACATTGTAAGTCTCATGAACGGTCTAGCCGGTACAAGTCTCATATATAGACCAGACCTACGTTCACACATGAGCTCAATACCATCTTTATTCGCTTTACCTAAACATAGTAATTATACACATGCAACATATTGTAATTCAAACACAACTTATATTTAATCACAGATGCGCCATGCGCAATAACAAAAAAACCCATATGCACGGCAGTGCATCAAAAAAAAGTTACTTGTGCAACAAAGCACATTAACAAAATATACAGAACACGACAGTGTATCAAAACATTAGTTACAAAATAAACAAACTAAGCATCAGGAAACATATCCAACACATCCAACGGGGTATGTAGTACTTCACCATACCAAGCAAGAGGATGAGGATCAACAATCCAAGGGTTTTCACCTTCCCCATCACCCGTAGCAGGAACAATCGTAGGCACATCGGTCGGAATCTTGGCCGGAGGGGCTAAACTGAGACCACGGCGACGCCATCGGTATACTATTGAGCAACGACCTCTCCAGTCAGTCGGAAATGCTTGAGTTACGGCATATGCCGACAGCCTCGTAACCCCTTCGTTATTATCACCTGCAGTACGAGAAGGAGCACAATTTCTTGAAGACACAGGAACAGCACCATGAACACCTCCATTTCCGGCAACAGCTTCAATTGACAAACCGGAAAGGAGAAGCAGAGCTTCAGCAACATCAAAAGTCTTTAAGATTTCGGAAATCCTCCGGGATTGAAACCTTCGCATGGTCCTCATTCTTGACAAAATTGGAAAAATATCAACACTTTCCATATAAATATATAGCCGGGAAGAGCTAACGTCAACATTGAAAGGAGAGCTGTGATGATTAAGTGTCAAATCACCTCCCTCAGAAACGACGCTTCCACTGCAATCGTCATATCACATTAAATACTCTCTGATAGAGTCCGCACATATTCCCAAGGCTACAGTTCAGTAAGACGAAGAGGTAATACAAAAATGCATTTTCATTTTTGGGTGACGTAACAGCAGTCAACTCATGATTACAAAACTCTTCGCTCAAATGAACAGTTTAAAATAAAGCAAAAAAATGCAAATATCTTCTCAAAGAAGATTTCCATTTTTTCGAAACCCCCAAAAACTCTACAGCAAACACACCCATCTCTCATAGTCCAGTGCTCCACTTATTTGCATAAGAGCAACACTAGACTGGGGGGACTTGATGGGGTAAGGTCCCAAAAACCCTGCGTCGAGTACTTGAGACCATACCACAACCTCGTCTTTAAGTCTTCTTTAATAGACCTTGCGCGGTCGCGCAATGGTTCTACAAAAAGAACTTAGAACGAGAAACAATGTTCAGCATCTGCGCGCCAAAAGGAAACTAGCAAATCCTTGCGCCGATCTCAATAGCAGGTAGGATAAAAATCCTAGCAAACACTTCCGCATAAATAATATCCAGACTTGGGTAAAAATAACTTCTCTGTTACCACGAAGTTAACGTGAGGAAGAGTCACACAGGATTACAGCTGTATCCTTCTAGAAGACTCTATCATGCACCACCATTCGGTTATAACCGAATGGCCACGTGGCATCATCCCATGCTCTCTCAAGGTCACGATGATGGCACGGAATTGAAGGAGGATCCACACCTGCCCACTTTCCACGTGGCAATACCCTAACCGTTGATCGCGATCACGATCCGTGTGCACACACACTCGTTAGTGATTAACGGGAGGGAAAAATAACCGCTCACGGAAAAGTACTTTCCGTCAACTTTTCATCAACAAATTTTCCCGCCCAAACTTTGGCTATATATAGAAGGATAATTTAGGTATAATTTTCAAGTTACATTCACTTCACTTTCACTTCTTCTTCATCCAACCCTGTACTTATTCTCACGCCGGAGGGTGGTCACGGAGAGAACCTTTGTTCTCCCCGTGGCGAGTCTAACGGATGTTGTTTTGCAGTGATTGCTTGAGGAAGAAGATCATTCACCCACGAATCGAACGAGAAGATTTAACCCCTTTTATGCAGATTCAAACCCCTGATTCAGTTGATTTCGGTCAATTAAATTAGTGTTTCTTCACATATTATTCGTTTATACAAACCAAATTTGTATTTGAATAGGGTAGAATACTCACAACATCCTATTTCCAACAAGACTGTGTCATAATTTTTGTCTTAGTGTCCGTGTTTAAAATTGTCAACCTCAATTTATGTCTTCGTGTGTTTCATTCCATGGTTTTGATAAGGGGTATTGGATTTTAATAATCCCAACTTTCACTAATTGGCCGGTAATAATCCCAACTTCAAAAATAGCCTACAACACTCCCAACTTGTAACATTTTGGCCAGCAATGATCCTTGTCTAACTGGGTTAGTTAAAAGTGACGTGGCAAGTGACGTGGCTGCTGACGTGTTTAAAACTTGAAATATTTTGGCCACCAATAATCCCAAGTTTCACTAATTGGCCGGTAATAATCCTCCAGTCACCACCATCATCTCTTCCGACCACCACCATCATCTCCGACCACCTCCATCTCCAACCACTGCCACCACCATCTCCGACCAGTCACCACCATCATCTCCGACCTCCACCACCACAGCACCGCCACCACCACCACCGCACCGCCACCGCCACCACCACCACAGCACCGCCACCACTACCACCACCTCCTAATTGGCGGTGCTGTGGTGGTGGTGGTGGTGGCGGTGTTGTGGTGGTGGTGGTGGCGGTGCGGTGGTGGTGGCGGTGCGGTGGTGGTGGTGGCGGTGCTGTGGTGGTGGTGGAGGTCGGAGATGATGGTGGTGACTGGTCGGAGATGGTGGTGGCAGTGGAGGAGATGGAGGTGGTCGGAGATGATGGTGGTGGTCGGAAGAGATGATGGTGGTGACTGGAGGATTATTACCGGCCAATTAGTGAAACTTGGGATTATTGGTGGCCAAAATATTTCAAGTTTTAAACACGTCAGCTGCCACGTCACTTGCCACGTCACTTTTAACTAACCCAGTTAGACAAGGATCATTGCTGGCCAAAATGTTACAAGTTGGGAGTGTTGTAGGCTATTTTTGAAGTTGGGATTATTACCGGCCAATTAGTGAAAGTTGAGATTATTAAAATCCAATACCCCTTTTGATAAAAGCTCCACACAAGTGAATATAAAAGAGCATGTTTCAATACACCTTTTTTTTTTTTTGAAGATGTTAATGGTTCCAATTAGAAACAATAGAAGGCAAACAGGTCGACAAAAACCAATATACGAAGCTTCCAAAAGTCTTAAAAACAAACAACTATTTAGTTAATCAATTTTTTTTTTATTTCGTAAAATACTGGCCGAGTTACATCAATATCACAGGTAAGCGAGCAACAAACTGCGCCGCTACCCCTTTCTGAATAGCAAACCCTAGCCTATTAAAGACAAACCTCTGTCCCCCTGTTGATGAGCAACTGCTGTCAACAACCTTTTGGACCCTAGTTAACAAACGGATAGCTTATGGAGCTAGGGAGCCAAAGGTGTCAAAGGCGAAGGGGACAAATGCATGTTGGTTATCAGCACATGCTTTAGCGTGTTGGTTAATCAAGTTATTATTTTTTTTCAAGTGATACAATTAGGTACCAAACCTAGAAAAACCAAAACTAAAAGGCCTAAATTTAAACTTGAGGGTAACTTCAGGCGTTACTTTTGTAATTTATGGGGTTTCTTAATCGTGTTAACAATCGATCTAACAAAACCTACGTCTCCATTCCTTCATTCCATAACAACTGTCAATATTTCACTCTCGTGAAGAAGAAAAAAAGGAGCACAAATCGTTCGTTCTCGAAGATATTGATCTCTGTTTGTTTCTACAATGTCAGGATCATCGATGATCGTCACAAACACACCGGCGAAAGATCTCGCCTATACGAATTACGCCTACTGTTCACCTTCCGATATTCGTCAGTTTACTCTACCTGGATCTAATCTCGCTCTCGCTCTTGTTCATGACGCCTTTGTTCTATCTATAGCATATCCTTAACGCCTGTTTATTTTCATTTATTCTTCAATGCGCTGTTTAAATTGTGAATGTATTTCAGTTTTGATCTCCTGCATTCAATATTATTATCATTTTTATTAACCTAATTTGATCTAATTGCTTATTGTTGTTAGCGTATATAGTACAGTGTTTTTTTAAAATTAGGGTTTGGCACTTGGTAGATAACCTTGATTTGTGGAATTAGTTCAACTGTTAGAAGATCTCTATATAAACTTCATGTTACTGTTTGGCTATTGTTAATGTTAACAACATTGTGTTACGATCAAAGCGGTACGTGGAAGCGAATCAATGCACAAACACACAAATGAATTAACACGCGCACACACACACACAACATATCAACGACACAAGAATTTAACGTGATTCGGTCTCAGTGGGGGACCTACGTCCGTAACTATGGTTTTATCATTAAGCTCGGACAAAGGGGTAAATGCACTAATCGGCATTTGTCTCAATTGTTGAGTGTTATGTGCCTTATGTGTCCAAGGCTTGATGCAAAACTAATATTCGAGCCGAGGTACGGGGTAGAGAGAGGTAAGGTTGTCTGCATCTTACCCTCCTCAGACTCTACCTTAGCTTTGCTATTGGTGGGATTTACTGAGTATGATGATGATGAAGCTCGGAGAAAGATTACAGTTATATATGATGGGGTATATATATATATAATATGTTGAAATGATCTGTTTGAGCATTGAAATGCTTTTGTTATCATGTTATATCTGTAAGGAGAAATTTTATTGTTTTGCTTTGCTTAACTGAAACAAACTGCGCATGAAACCATACAAAGCGGGCAGATTGGGCTTAATGCCATCCAACGACGTTATGCAAGAGTTTCTACTGGAGATCCGGTATCTGTTAGCAGGTTTGTGGTCATAGTTACTCTAGTGTTGTAACTTAAGTTTTTATGTTGATTCTCTCTTACAAGTCTATTTTACCAACTGTTTTAGGTTTATTCCACCTGAGGATTTCAACATTGCATTACTTACCCTTGAATTGGAATTCACGAAAAGAGGAAATAAAGAAGAGCAGGCACGCCCCACGCTTTAAAATGGAATAATGTATTTTAATATCCCAACTATTAGCCGTTAGCCGGCAACGGTCCTAACTTCAAAAATAACCAGTGGTGGTCCCACCTTTTCACATATTGTAAACCAATGGACCTTTACTAACAAAACCTTAATTTCTTTTTGTCCCCTTTTTCCTTTTATGTTAGTAAAGGTCCATTGGTTTACAATATGTGAAAAAGTGGGACCACCACTAGTTATTTTTGAAGTTGGGACCGTTGCTGGCCACCAGCTAATAGTTGGGATTATTAAAATCCATTATTCCCTTTAATAAGATTAAGCGCACATTTTTCTTTCTTTATTTCTTGTTATGAGTTTGCAGCTTTTCAACCTCAGTATCGAATTTTTATAATTTGCAGGTTGATGCTGTCCTACTAGCTCAACAGCTTAAGAATAGATTTATAAACCAGGTATGACATTGTATGATTCGTCCATCTCTACATTTGTAATTATATTGAATACTAACAGTGTTCTTTTATATGTATTTGCTTATTTCTGTAATTCAATGCAGGTTTTGACATCAGGACAACGGGTAACTTTTGAGTTTCATGGAAATGGTTATAACTTCATAGTCACCCAAGTTGCTATTGAAGGGCAAGACCAATCAGACGTTGAAAGAGGCATGCTTTCTGAAGATTCATACATTGTGTTTGAAGCTTCCAATTCTAGTGGAATAAAGGTATTGTAAATACTATCGTGTTGATTTTTTTGGCTGTTCTCTGTAATTTTTAATCTTTTTTTTCTTTATGTGCAGATTACAAATCAGCGTGAGGCTGCTAGCAGCAACATTTTCAGGCACAAGGAGTTTAACCTTCAAACACTCGGTATCGGTGGTTTGAGCAATGAATTTGCAGATATATTTAGAAGAGCTTTCGCCTCTAGGGTTTTCCCTCCACACGTGGCAAGCAAGTAATGCCGCCTATCGTTTTTGTCATGCTATACACCGCTCTATAATATTGTGTGAAATGTTATATGAATTTGATTTTTCGTTCATCAGACTCGGTATAAAACATGTCAAGGGAATGCTGTTGTACGGTCCCCCTGGTACCGGCAAGACTCTAATGGCTCGCCAGATTGGAAAAATGTTGAACGGAAAGGATCCGAAGGTACTCTATGCATGCCTTGACCTTTATGTTTTTATGTTTCCTTTGGGTTTATCATGGGAATGTGAATCCACAATAGCATTTAAAGGTCATGTTGATGTTTTTTTTTGTTTTTGTACAACCTAGATTGTAAATGGACCTGAAGTGCTGAGTAAATTTGTTGGTGAAACTGAGAAGAATGTAAGGGACTTATTTGCTGATGCTGAACAAGATCAAAGAACAAAAGGTAGGAGTGTGAATTTCTGACACGCCACAAACCAAACACGAAATTCGCGGGTTTGGGTTTAGTCTAAACGGGTTCTGGTCGGTTTCAGGTTGAGCCCACGAACCCGTTTAGCGAAACGGGTGGGGTTCGGGCCAACCCAGTCGGGTTGACCCATTTAACCTATTTATATTATATTATACTTTTTATACAATATGTTTTACGTCATAAATCAAATTGGGTGTGTAGCCATAATTGTACCTTAAAAAGATAAACTGACATAAACTTTTATAATTTAAATTTTAATATACTAATTTGCAGAAAAAAAAAATCGGGTTGAAAAGGTCGTGTTCGGGTCAACCCACGTATATTCGGGTCGTGTTCAGGTTCATCTAAAATTTTCGGGTCGGGTTAAACCCACAAACACGACCCATTTAGCACCTCTAGGTAGGACTGTCTATTTGTTAGAATCTGGACTTTGAAACAAATTTTGTTCCAATCCTGATGCCCTTTTTACAAATTGTCTCAGGGGATCAAAGTGACTTGCATGTGATCATTTTTGATGAAATTGATGCCATTTGTAAGGTAAGGTCCAGTTCCAAACATTCAGTTTTGTTTTTTCAGAAACTTATGCCTTGCTGTAACATGCGTTTATCGGTTGCGTTTGCAGTCTAGAGGTTCAACGAGGGATGGTACAGGAGTGCACGATAGCATCGTCAATCAGCTTCTTACAAAGATAGACGGCGTGGAAGCGCTGAATAATGTTTTGCTAATCGGTATGACAAATAGAAAGGATTTGCTCGATGAAGCTCTCATGAGGCGAGTTCTTTATCTCTCGTTAAGATGTTAAAACATAAACGTCATTAGTTAGCGTTAAACTTTCGCTAAACATTTCCTCTAACGCTTGCTTAGGCCTGGTCGTTTGGAAGTCCAAGTGGAAATCAGCCTTCCTGATGAAAACGGTCGTTTCCAAATTCTTCAGATTCATACAAATAGGATGAGGGAGAACTCGTTTCTATCTCCAGATATTAACTTGCAAGAACTTGGTATAACTTTCGTAGAAGTCTTTTATTGTATCGAAAAAAATAAAAGAGTAAACAGCCATTTTCGTCCTTGAGGTTTGGCCAGTTTTGCGACTTTCGTCCAAAGGTTTGTTTTCCGCATCTGGATCCAAAAGGTGTGAAATCTTGCAATTTTCATCCAGCTCGTTAACTCCATCCATTTTTCTTCGTTAAGTCAGAGGTATTTCCGTCTTTTTTGTTAACTTAAAGGGCAATACCGCTGACTTAACGCAGAAAAATGGATGGAGTTAACGAGCTGGAAGAAAATGACAAGATTTCAAACATTTTGGATCCAGTGGTCGAAGTCGCAAAACTGGCCAAACCTTAGGGACGAAAATGACATTTTACTCAAAAAATAAAAATAGTAGGTTTTGATTAAGTCTTATGAATTGTATTCTTAGCTGCACGAACAAAGAACTACAGTGGAGCAGAACTCGAAGGTGTTGTGAAAAGTGCGGTCTCTTACGCTCTCAACCGCCAGCTCAGTCTTGACGATTTAACTAAATCGATTGATGAGGAAAACATAAAAGTCACAATGGAAGATTTCTTGAATGCTCTTCATGAAGTTACTCCTGCATTTGGCGCTTCAACAGACGACCTGGAACGTTGCAGGTATACATATATATTATCTGATTATCTCAAGCTGTTTTCATTTCGATTAATAATTATGTAACATTTTGTGTATTTTTATGAATTGATGCAGACTGAATGGAATAGTTGATTGTGGTGAGCGACATGATCATATCTTTAAAAGAACTATGCTATTAGCGGAGCAAGTTAAGGTTAGCAGAGGTAGTCCACTTGTCACAGTTCTTCTAGAAGGTCCAAGTGGCAGGTAAATTGTGGTTTTGATTAATAGTTTAATTATTATTATTATATATATATAATTGGTTGACCACTTAGCTGCAGTAACTTTATTTTTTAACCTCACGCAGTCACGCCTCTCAACTTTCAACACTGACAATTACACCCCCCTAAACTTTGTAAAATGATATTTTGACCCCCTCGAGTTGTACGTGCTTATTTTTATGTACGTGTCGGCAAAATTTCAAGTTGGTTTACGTTTTGACGTAATTTTTTTTTCCGAAAATGAGTCATGTCAAATATAATACTTTTTTGTGCTTATTACTATTGAGGTTTTGAGTCGGTCTATGTTTGATCGATAAAAAATTACATAAAAAAATCAGTACGCTCAAATCACGTTAAGAAAAACTGACCTTGCAACGCAGGTAATCAATTCTAGTTAATGTTAGTATATCTATATCTTCCAGCTCACAACGTTTTTTAATCATCTTTGGCAGTGGTAAGACCGCAATGGCAGCTACTGTTGGTATCGGTAGCGATTTCTCCTATGTGAAGATTGTAAGTTGTTATATATTTAAACTGTTGTTACATATTATTGTGTGCAATCAACATATTTTCCACAATTGTAGATTTCGGCTGAATCGATGATTGGACTCAGTGAAGCCAGTAAATGCGCACAAATTGTCAAGGTTTTATACCTATTCAGTTATTCCAACTCATACCATTTGTATGATGTGCTTTTACATGGGAACACTTTTTGTAGGTATTTGAGGATGCTTACAAGTCAACACTGAGCATTATTGTTCTTGATGATATTGAAAGGTAATTTCATTATGGCATAAAAATGAAATTTGGATCGGTTGCTGATTAATCTGTTTTTATTTCACTAACAGACTATTGGAATATGTTGCCATTGGCCCTCGGTTTTCAAACTTAATCTCTCAGACATTAATGGTCCTCCTCAAAAGGCTTCCTCCAAAGGTATATATATTCCTTTCTTTTTAAAACCAACAAATCGAGCGATATTAAAGCACATGTATTTTATGTTTTTAAATTGTTGGTACTAAAACTTCAGGGTAAAAATCTGCTGGTGATCGGAACAACAAGCGAGGTAACTTTCTTGGAGTCGGTTGGTGTTTGTGATGCTTTCTCAGTCACTTATCACGTTCCTATGTTAAAGACCGAGGATGCTAAAAAGGTAAGTTTCATAGTTACTTGTTTTATAATTGTGTTTGTTGTTTTGTCGTTTCAGTTAATCTTCAATCTTTGTGTTTTTAGGTATTGCAACAACTTAATGTGTTCTCTCAAGGTGATGTTGATGCTGCAGCCGAGGCTTTGAATGATGTAAGATTCTTGCTCTTTTAAATATTTTGTTCCTGTTTAACACAAAACCGTATATTTTTTTGAATATGTTTAAATGGCGATACGTCTGTGGTGGTGTTTTAGATGCCACTTAAGAGGCTTTATATGGTGGTAGAGATGGCGGCCCAAGGAGAATCCGGTGGAAGTGCAGAAGCAATTTACTCTGGCAATGAAACAATTCAAATGTCACATTTCTATGATTGCCTCAAAGATATTGTCCGTTACTAGTGTTTTTTTCCTCTATAAAGAATTGGAATTTTGAATGTTGCTTTGTGTTCACTCTATTTGCTTGGGTTGTAGTTAACATGACCATGGTACAGTTTGACAGCATAGTTCTTTCAGTTGAATATCTTGATGAATTTACTTTTAACAATAATGGTTGAGATGATTTTGTTGGTCATATTGCAACTTTAACCACTTGTATTTAGGAGTAGGATTAGTGGATGTGTGAGTTAGTTGTTTTAAATAAATCTATCACCATAGAGGACCAAGTGGTCCCGCATGCAACCAAGTTCAAATATCTAGGGTCGTTTGTACAAAGTGATGGGGAGATAGATGGTCATATAGCTGGATGGTGTAAGTGGAGAGCAGCCAGTGGTGTATTGTGCGGTAAGAGGTTCCTAATTAAACTAAAGGGGAAGTTTTATAGGATTGCAATTAGAATGGCCATGTTATATGGAACAGACTGTTGGGCTATCAAGAAGTCGCAGGCGCGTAAGCTGGATGTAGCAGAAATGAGGATGTTGAGGTGGATGTGTGTACACACTAGGCTAGACAAGATAAGAAATAAGGTTGTTAGGAGGAGACAACCGACAACCACAGTTAGAAGTGTAGAAAATCTCAATGTGGAAGGGAGGAGTAGAGGTAGGCCAAAGCTAACGTGGGAGCAGCGGATTAAGATAGGATGTGCTAGAATTGCACATCTCTAAGGACATGGTCCAGGATAGGAGTTCGTGGAGACGTAGGATTAAGGTTAAGGACTTTTAGGACGATAGTTTGGTTTAACATTAAACTCTTTCTTTAGGAGCTTAGGATGTTGGTCTTTTCTAAGGAGCTTAGCGTGTTGATGTGCTTTGGTGGCCTTTGCATGGTATTGCTTGTCTGTGTGTTTTTATGTTGTGTTGTATGTCACTAATTGTCTATTTGGTAGCCTGTTAAAAATATCTTTAGTGCACTATGTTTTATGTTGTGTTTTGAGTAGCTATGTGCCTTGTATGTTTGGATGTAACTTTGATGTCTGGATATGGCGTTGGAGCTGGGGGTCTCACCGGAAGCAGCCTCTTTTATCCCTTGGGATAGAGGTAAGACTTGCCTACATCTCACCCTCCCCAAACCCCTCCAAGTTATAAAGTTCATATAAATGTGAAGTCAAAGCAATGCAAGTATTCTTATTCTATGCTTGTAATTGTACATGTTTCGGTATAAATATCCTTGAGTTTATGAGTGGTTTTCATACAAATTCATTGGATTGTGGTATTTATTTGATTATATGTTGAATTTGTAGGAATTAAGGAAGAAAAGAAGCAATAGGAACAGAAAGCGAGGCCGAATTGAAGAATTAGTGAGAGTTGAAAAAGGTTGGAAATGAAGTAAACGTTCTGTTGACGAATCTCGTAGTGGACCGCCAAGCAAAGGCGTAGTGGTCCACTACCAATCTAGCACATGGTGAAAATCGAGGAAAAAGACTCGTGGCGGACCGCCAAGGAAATTGATGGTAGTCCACGACGAGGTTAGTTGCCATAGAATGTTGACGTGGCATTCTCCACGTTTCAGAAGAGGTGTGGCGGATATCGTGTAAACTCATTTGTTTTTTGCTTTTGGAGTAAAGAATCTTTCTATTACTGATTGTGATGTGTTTTGAGTATTGATTCCACGGTTAATTTGCATGCCATGTTCTTGTGATTCTTTTTGTTTGATTTCGTATTTATCGGTTAGAACCACATGTGTCTTGGTCACCTACTTTGTGTTTGTAATCATTTTGTGGTTAAGCTAGAGATAGATAACTTTAAGAACATATGTGTTGGTTAGTCTAAATCAGTGTTCTGTCCTGCCAATCTTGAGACCGAGAGGTGATAGATTGTCAAGTTGTCTTTATCTTTGGATGTTTGGGTAGTAATTGCACGAGAGTGAGTTATCCCTTATTTAAAAGTTGTGGAGAGAGATTTAATTTAATCGGGTGTAATACTTTAGTCATCGAGTTCAAAGATATAAAACTAGATGAGCTTCTAGCAACCTGGCCTAAGGGGTGGGCAAAGTGGATGAACACCCAGGACTCATTAACCTTTTAATTTATAAAAACCCAACTATAAAAGCTTTTATTAACAAAATAATAGAATATAAAAACCCAACATGTTTGTAAACTCATTAACCTTTTAATTTAGTTTAGGCCCATTAAAGAATAAAACCCAATTTTCAATTAAACTCAATTACCCAACTAAACTCAATATGAACCTTTAAGCTTTTAAACCCAATTAATTGTAGGGCCCATTTTTTATATAAGTTTAGAGCGGGTTGAGGTGGTTGCTCTTGCTAAATCCAAACCTCACCATCGTGGACCTCTGGTGATGTGTAGTCCAAGTCCACCCCCGCGGTCCGTGTTTTCAAACCACATTCGGACTAGGTGGTGGGGCCCTCCTCTCCAATATATTTTAATGATGGTTCGTGGGCTTTTGGTGGTGTTGAAAAATATGGTGTTTTTTTATAGAAAGTTTAGAATCTGATGTGACAGCTAAGGTAGAGGTTTGATGTTGTGGATGATCTTATGTTAGTGGCCCATTATTTCTAGTCGCACACGACTCACCAATTCTCAGCGACAACCCTGACTTCTAGGCGCGACCTTTCCCATTTCGTAGGTGGCACGGTTGACCATATCATATATAATTGTTATATTATTGGACTATATAATACTAAATTACAAAATCACAATAAAGAAATCTATAAAGTCAAACCTCCTTCCGCATGCCTATTGAGGCACTTTTACTAACTATTTCAGTAAGTTAGCACGCGTGCTATGTACATCAACAGGCCTGCTGCTGCTTAAATCATCCAATATCCCAATTTCAGAACCCAAAAAGAGTCAATGTGGTTCTAACACAAAAAATGGAACATGTTAATGAACCTTCTTCGGGTTCGTGTAGGCGCAAAGGGGACCAATCATGCAATCTGGTTCAACCACTTAAGAAGATCAAACATGAATCAAAGTTTGTGTTTCCATTTTCTCTTGATGACAATATTCAATCTCAATCATCAAGGAATCAACAAATGATTTCTTTTAAACCAAATGATGATGAGACGGGTGATGGTCATCACACGAGTGACCAACGGGCTGTGGTGAAGCTATATAGAGGGGTTAGGCAACGCCAATGGGGAAAATGGGTGGCGGAAATTCGGCTCCCACGTAGTAGGAGTAGACGTTGGTTGGGAACTTTTAATACCGCGCTTGAAGCCGCTTTAGCGTATGATCATGAGGCTTTTAAGTTGAGAGGAGACAAGGCGCGACTCAACTTCCCTCATCTTTTCATGAAAGATTCACCACCATGTGCCGAGCATGAGGTCAACCCTTTGGTCAATGACTCATGTAGGTCAGAACAAGCGGGTCCGAGTAAGGATGATGATGATGCTATACACGGTTTTGAACCGAGTGATGGCTTGTTTGCTTGGGACACTATGGATGATGGTGTGACTAATGCATTACAAGGTGATAGCTTTATATGGGATAACTTTGAGCCATTTTCTTGAGTCCATGATAACTTAAATGCTTTATGTCCCTTTTTTTTACATTCTCTCTTAAAATTGGTCATTAACATGTGTATATGGTTTCTTTGGTTGAAAGAAACCATACGATCTATGTTTGACAATACAAAATGAGTCGATCACGTGAGTTTATACGAGGATTATATTTCAAGTCAGAGGACTCGAGCTCACGCACAGTATATGGTCCGTATTAATAACTAACTCGGTAATTCATTATCGTGTGCAAATATGTTCCTTTTTTGTATAATGGTATTTCATTTCTCTACATATAATCATCACACCTAGCGACATTTTTCTATCACGAATTCGGGCGCATAACCTCCACTTTCTATAGACAACATATTTTATAAGTAAATACTCAAAAAAGTAATTTGTTTTATATAAATGTATCTTGTTTTCTATAAAAAGAAATGTTACATATTTTGTATAACCTATTAGGTATATCTGGGAATAAAATTAAGATTCAGGAGATCTAACTATATTAAGCAAATTTTGTTAGATCCAATAAAAAAAATTGTCCATAAATTCAGGCATTCAATTTCAAGTGTGTAGAAAAGGTAATGGGCCCATTTTATGGATAATTCTAAACAAGTGATAAATATACAATTTGGATAATAATCCTACCCGTTGTTTTTTGACCCACAATTCATAACTAAACTTGAAACAACCACCTTGATTTTGTATATATTCATAACTGTGTTATTACATGGGTTTTTTTAACGATAAAAGAAAATACATTAAATAGTTAGTAATAAATATTTGAAAACATTAAAACAATATTTTGAGATAAGATAAACACTAATATAATTCACACATTATGGTTTTTTATTAGTGTATATCTATCACAAAATTGAGTCTCAAAGATTCATTTTATCTTCTCTTCACCACTATTAATCTTTATAGTGTCCAAATATGTAACAAGAGTAATGATGATCAAAGCCTCCTCGTTGAATAGTATTGTTTCATCCATCATGTCTCGTTAAACCACTCTCATAGTCACGACCAAGAACAGGGTTTGATCGTTACATGTTGTGTCTAGTTTAGTGATACCAGGGTTGTAACATTCTACCTATAATACCAATGAGTATTATTCACTTTGCCTTCAAGGACCTCATGAATTTGTTTTTGATATCCCGAGTGGAAACTTTCTATGATGGATTGCTCGCACTTAGGGCTGCAAACGAACCAAACGTTCGGCGAACAGTTCGTGAACTGTTTGGCGGGAAGTAATTTTGTGTTCGTTTGTTTATTAAACAAACGAACACAAACAAGAAATTTCGTTCGTTTAGTTAAATGAACAATATGAACAGAGGGCTCGTTTGTTTATTTATGTTCGTGAACGTTCGGTAACGTGTTCGTTTGTGTTCGACAGTTCATTAGTTTTTTAGCTTTTTTATTTTATTTAAATACTTCAAAATTCTGACAAATAAAATATTTAATAAGTGTCAATATATTGTATATATTTTGTTCATGAACGTTTGTTTGTTTTCGTTTGTAGCATTTGTGTTCATGAACATTAGTTTGAGCTCATTTGTGTTCATTATCATTCGTTGCCTAAAATTAACAAACAAACACAAACGAACATGAAAAAGTTCATTTCCTTACCAAACAAACACGAACATAAAATCTTGTTCGGTAAGCGTTCATGAACAGTTCGTAAACACATATATTTCTTAACAAACGAACACGAACAAAGACTTGCTCGTGTTTGTTTGGTTCGGTTGCAGCCCTACTCGCACTAAAAAATGCTTAACTATAGAGTTCTCTAATCACAGTCAATGTGCCCAAAACGCGTTGGTTATATTTGAGACGGAGAGTTCTTTATGACTCAATATCTCTCATGTAGACAAAACTGTCAGAAGATGACGATATTTATACCGGGTACTAAATCTAAATTTGAATTACATTGGATGCCAAATCTTTTCAATCTTTTTAAACTGTTTTATTGAGTACGACTATATCAACTCAAATTGACAAAGACATGTTGGGTATATGTATATATGTGTATCTATAATGAGCAGCCAGTTTTGTAATGAACATTGTATTTAGGAAGTATGATGAATGAGTACATGATTTAAATGAATAATGCAAAAGGAATATAAATAATTATTGAACAAGTTTGTTCCCACGTAGTATGTGATTGTCCTCGATACAATCTTTATAGACTATTATTAAATTATTACATGGTGGACATATTTAATATTTTAACAAATCATCATTTAATTATATTTATTATTAATCAAATTATGTTACGCATTTTCTCTGTAATTATTCATACACCGAAATTACAATTGAAAAGCAGTTTACAAAAGTACTAAATGACCATTAACAGGCTGTTTGGTGGGAATCCAGCCACGTGGGCTGTCTGTCATTAATTAAATTATAACCATGTTACACACAATTAAACTACACAAGTCTTCTTTCTTAATATTCATTAGATTTGTTGACGTCGCGCGTTGCAGGAAAACGAAACAAATGATAAGGTAAAACAAACGTTATTTGAAAAAGAAGAAATTTGTTTAGAAAGCCAAACCATCAGAAAATCGGTTCATTTTATCATCGTACCGTTTTATGATATTAAATAAATACTATATTTTGAATACGTGTTTGTTTTTAACAAAACTTTTATGGGAATGTCAAGGGAAAAAATAACGAATCTAAGTTATTAATAAAATATCTAATTAACTAAAAAAGGAAATATGATTTAGAAAAGGAAAAAATAATTATTAAAAATAGAAAATAAATGATAGAGGAAATATGGTTTAAGAAAATATATATATATATTAAAAAGTGAAAAGCAAATATAATAATTAAATATTACACTATTAAAATAATAAGTTATTAAAAAAACTATATATTATTATAAAATTAAAATTAGTATTAATGGATCTTCGTCAACAGTAAATATATAATATATAATATTATAATCATATATACACACATAGATATACTATATATGTATCAGAAAATCTGAGTTTCTTGAAAAAAAAAACAAATGATAAAAGTAGTCTTTTTTCATAAGCACAAACATTTTTATTAGACTCAAACTAAACATTGCAATTTACAAAACCGAAAAAGAGCTTTATTTATTTTTGAAAGATCTTTCTTTTATATCATTTTAATATTATTTGATAGCTTTTGGTAAACATGATATGATAGTTGTTATTTTAGTTTATACAATCTGTCTAATATTCTTAATTAGAGAAACATTAAGAAGTTTTTTTCCTTGAGTCAATCAAACTTCATAGTTCATTCTATTCTATGTAACAAATTAAATTACATGACTACTTAGAAATACAAGATTCTATAAAATCAATTGATTGATTTGAAGACACTTAATAATGAAACTTTGCAAGTTGTTTTTTGAGGTGGCTTATGTCAAATGATCCACTCTATATTTAGCCTTTGTAATTTAATGAATAATGACTAGGATCTATTTCTTTGGATGATGTGGTAAAGAGTAATGTGGTATATGCTTAAACTTGTTTTTTTTTTTTTTTTGGTTGATTATTTGATGATAAAAAACCCATCTTAAAAATTAAAATGCAATTTAATTAAGTAAAAGAAAGTATGAAATTAGATGGTGTGTTGTAATCAATGAGTTTCCAGCTAAGTTTGACAAGTAATGGAAAGTGGAGGGGTGAGCTTGGTAGTTTGAGTTGGCATAGAGGGTGTTTAGTGATTCACCCACGTCTTTGGCTCTTTGCCGTCTTTTGCTTTTCATTTTTCTATCATTTTTCTTCGTTGCTAAATTCAGTTTTTTTTTTATTTGTGGATTTTGTTTTTTTATTCTTGTTAATTAGCAATTACATTATAACACCCTCATTTAACCAATAAACAAAAAAAATTAGATTTTTTTTTTTTTTTAGCTTCAATTTAATTTGATATAACCAGAAAACTTGTTAAGTTACATCAAAACAGAAGGTAGACGGGCAACAAGCTGCGCCGCCAACCCTTTCTGAATTGCAAACCCCAACCTCCCGAACACAAACCCCTGCCCCCTTGGGGTCGAACAATTGCTGTGGATAACCCGTTGAACCCTCGTCAAGAAGTTGATGGCTTCTGGCGCTAGGGAGCCAAAAGTATCAAAGGCAAAAGGGATAAAGACATGTTGGTTCTCTGCGCAAGCTTTAGCGTGCTTATCCACTTTCTTTGATTCTGCCTTTCGTGCTGCTAGTCCAGCTACAAACCCGTTTTCCCTTAAACCAACCAAAGGGGAAACCCCCGTGAGGTCTACACAAGCATGTTTCCCCCCAGCCCAGCCAAAGACGAGCAGATCCGCTGGTCGCAGAGTAGATCTCCCTTCCATAGGGTCCGTGAGGAAATTCACAGGGGCCTCTTTCTTAGCAGAAATCCCAGCTCTTCTTAAGATGTCCCCCAAAACATCTCGCACCCAGTCATGCCGATATTTAAACCCAGAGAGCTCTTTACAGTGAACTGCGTGCTCCCCATATTTATCCATACAAGCTTTACGACATATCGGGCAGGTTTCATCTTCTGGGTACATAGGGATCATTAGCCGGTATTTGAGAATGGTTCTGTATTCTACTGCCGACATGCATTGTCCTAACCCCTCAATCGGGATAACGGTCAAAAATTCCTGAGCATGGGGACCCTTCAGACACTCAAACACCGCCTTCTGGCGGGGTGACAAATCAAAAGCTTCTCCCAGGCTTTGAGCGATTTTGCTAAAAAGTGCATTCGCCAAAGTTTTTTTGTAGATTACATTATATGGTGGAGAAGATGATCTTGAACTCTTGCTAGAAGTCTCACTAGTAGTTATTATACATTGTGAAGAAAGGAGTATATTTTAATAAATTTTGAAATTCTATAGCGTATTTACGTTGATCTTAGGCAATTTGGATTCTAATAATTTAACCAATAATTTATTATCTAATAATAATTTATACTTTCACTTTCTAAAGAGTAATCTCACTCTATCTGGAAGAACTTTGAGTGTTTCTACTTTCTAAGGCGCGCTATTCGTTGTGGCTTACCCCATATTTATCTTTGGCGCGCTATTCTACTTTCTAGTGTTTCTACTTTCTATAGCATGTTTCCCCCCAGCCCAGCCAAAGACGAGCAGATCCGCTGGTCGCAGAGTAGATCTCCCTTCCATAGGGTCCGTGAGGAAATTCACAGGGGCCTCTTTCTTAGCAGAAATCCCAGCTCTTCTTAAGATGTCCCCCAAAACATCTCGCACCCAGTCATGCCGATATTTAAACCCAGAGAGCTCTTTACAGTGAACTGCGTGCTCCCCATATTTATCCATACAAGCTTTACGACATATCGGGCAGGTTTCATCTTCTGGGTACATAGGGATCATTAGCCGGTATTTGAGAATGGTTCTGTATTCTACTGCCGACATGCATTGTCCTAACCCCTCAATCGGGATAACAGTAAAAAATTCCTGAGCATGGGGACCCTTCAGACACTCAAACACCGCCTTCTGGCGGGGTGACAAATCAAAAGCTTCTCCCAGGCTTTGAGCGATTTTGCTAAAAAGTGCATTCGCCAAAGTTTTTTTGTAGATTACATTATATGGTGGAGAAGATGATCTTGAACTCTTGCTAGAAGTCTCACTAGTAGTTATTATACATTGTGAAGAAAGGAGTATATTTTAATAAATTTTGAAATTCTATAGCGTATTTACGTTGATCTTAGGCAATTTGGATTCTAATAATTTAACCAATAATTTATTATCTAATAATAATTTATACTTTCACTTTCTAAAGAGTAATCTCACTCTATCTGGAAGTAACTTTGAGTGTTTCTACTTTCTAAGGCGCGCTATTCGTTGTGGCTTACCCCATATTTATCTTTGGCGCGCTATTCTACTTTCTAGTGTTTCTACTTTCTATAGCATGTTTCCCCCCAGCCCAGCCAAAGACGAGCAGATCCGCTGGTCGCAGAGTAGATCTCCCTTCCATAGGGTCCGTGAGGAAATTCACAGGGGCCTCTTTCTTAGCAGAAATCCCAGCTCTTCTTAAGATGTCCCCCAAAACATCTCGCACCCAGTCATGCCGATATTTAAACCCAGGGAGCTCTTTACAGTGAACTGCGTGCTCCCCATATTTATCCATACAAGCTTTACGACATATCGGGCAGGTTTCATCTTCTGGGTACATAGGGATCATTAGCCGGTATTTGAGAATGGTTCTGTATTCTACTGCCGACATGCATTGTCCTAACCCCTCAATCGGGATAACGGTCAAAAATTCCTGAGCATGGGGACCCTTCAGACACTCAAACACCGCCTTCTGGCGGGGTGACAAATCAAAAGCTTCTCCCAGGCTTTGAGCGATTTTGCTAAAAAGTGCATTCGCCAAAGTTTTTTTGTAGATTACATTATATGGTGGAGAAGATGATCTTGAACTCTTGCTAGAAGTCTCACTAGTAGTTATTATACATTGTGAAGAAAGGAGTATATTTTAATAAATTTTGAAATTCTATAGCGTATTTACGTTGATCTTAGGCAATTTGGATTCTAATAATTTAACCAATAATTTATTATCTAATAATAATTTATACTTTCACTTTCTAAAGAGTAATCTCACTCTATCTGGAAGTAACTTTGAGTGTTTCTACTTTCTAAGGCGCGCTATTCGTTGTGGCTTACCCCCCCACCCCACCCCACCCCACCCCACCATCCATGTGGGCTTGTAACGCCCTGGAACACCACCTCCCTGGTGTTAAAGGGGGACCATTGCAGGGGGCGTTAGCCCTCTAATAGTGGGGGGGGGGGGGGGAGAGAAAGAGAGTTAATGTGGGGCGTTAGTGGTATTGCACAAATTATCAGTTTTCTTTTTTCATTTAATTTTTAGTTAACCAAGAAGGTGATAGTTAAAGATTGAGTTATCTATTCTAAACCTCATTGCCTGTATGACATGGCGTTATCCACTTTTTAGTTAAACCACAACGCATAACCTAATGAACAATTTGATGATTCTATCTCAATGGTAATTGTTTTGAAGTGATATAAATGAAAGCTCGGAGCATATGTGATTATTTATCTGTTAGAGGGAGATTGCCCTAGCTAATGAAAGTAAAAGTGTCGATAAACAGATTCTCAATATAGATCATTATCAGTTAACATAACTGATATTATTTAAAAAACATTTTTTCTAAATTTTGTACCATTTATATATAATTCAAGTGACATGCTAAAACCAAATGATGTGATCTAGACATTTTAGTCACCGAAATTTGTAACAATAGGATGTTAATTTAAAGGTGTTTCTATTCTCACATCCATTAAATCTTATTCCCATATCTTTTTCACTCCATCTCTCTCCATATACATTTATGTATATATACAGAGAGATGAAGGGAATGATGTTGGAATATTAATACCCTAATTTAATTTAAGGGCGTTAATATTCACACACTCATTCCCTCAATCTCTCTTTATATATACATAGATATATATAGTGAGAGACAGAGTGAAAAAGAGTATGAAATAAGATATAGGATATAGGAAATGGGTTTTCCTAATAAATGGGTTTTCCTAATAAATGGCGCCAGTATGAAATAAGATATAGGAAATGGGTTTTCCTAATAAATGGCGCCTCTGGATTCAAGGTATCTTACAGTCGGCTAGGTCCTCCGTTCTTGTGAATGGTTCCCCTACCTTCCAGTTCTGTTGTGGGAAGGGATTGAGACAGGGAGACCTCCTTTCTCCTTTCCTATTTCATACGGTAATGGAGGCCCTCTCTTGTATGATCTCCAAAGCTAAGGAAGCAGGTTTTTTGAAAGGTGTCTCTACTCCGTGCGACGGGCCTGTCATTACCCACCTCCTCTTTGCAGATGACGCTATCCTTTTTGGTGAGTGGTCTTTAGTGGAGATCGGAAATTTTCTCAGAATTCTCCGTTGTTTTCATATTAGCTCCGGGCTCAAAATCAACATAAACAAGTCTAATCTCTATGGCATCGGTGCGAGTTGGAATGAAGTTAAATATGTTGCCTCTGAGGTCGGATGTAAACCGGATTCCCCTCCGTTTATTTATCTTGGTGTTTTAGTGGGAGCTAACATGAATCGCATTAATAACTGGCTGCCTGTTTATGATGTGCTTCAAAATAGACTCGCGGTTTGGAAATCACGTCTACTCTCTATCGGAGGTCGCGTAACTCTAATCAAATCGGTTCTCGAATGCTTACCGTTGTATTATTTTTCTATTTACAAAGCTCCGAAAAAAGTTATCAGTGATCTAGAAAAGATTATAAGAAGGTTTTTGTGGGGTGGCTCTTCCGACGTGTCTAAAATGCACTGGGTTGCATGGGAGCGGGTTTCGTTGCCAAAGTCTAAGGGTGGTTTAGGTCTCAGTAATTTACTTGATATTAACGTGGCCCTTTTAACCAAATGGGGTTGGCGTTTTAAGACCGAAAAATCCAGCCTGTGGCGGAAGATCATCGAGTCTTTGCACTCAAGTCGTGTTGGGTGGGAATGTTTTCATTTCAAAAAAATCTCTTAATGGAGTCTGGAGTAATATTATTAAGGTTATCACAAAGACGGTGGTTGACGACAATCCTATTAGAAATTGTTTCAAGGGGGTGGTTGGAAAAGGGGATAGCATCGCGTTCTCGCTAGACCCCTGGATTATCAACGAGCCTCTCAAGTGTAAATTCCCGGACCTTTTTAAGCTCGAAGTCAATAAAAAATGCTCGGTTCTTGATCGTGTTCGGGGTTCCGGTTCAGATCGGACCCTGCTGTGGAATTGGAAATCTGAAGTGCCGGCTCCCTTTCTTTCCGAGTTTTCCCAGCTCTGTGCTCTTTTATCAAATGTCGGCATCACGTCGGTGGACGATAGGTGGTCTTGGATCTGAGGAAAATCTAGTGATTTTTCTGTTAAAAATGTGCGACGCTTCATCGAGTCTGGGCTTTCTCCGAGTAACTTCTACGTTATGGAATGGTGTAAGTGGGTTCCCATAAAGGTTAATATCTTTGCTTGGCGATGCGAACAGGAAAGGATTCCGTCGAGAGCCGCCCTTCTGTCCAGGAATATTAGCATTGATAACGACCTGTGTCCTTTTTGCGACTTCGGAGTTGAATCCGCTGAGCACCTTTTCACTAGCTGTGCGATTGCCTCTTCTGTTTGGCAGCAGGTTCTGAAGTGGTGTAACTTACCCGGCTTCTTTATTTTTTCTTTCCGGGATCTTCTTGAGTTTCATAATGATCGCTGTGTTACGTCTAGCAAGAAAGATATCGTTCAAGGCTTGATCTTGATTGGGTGTTGGTGCATTTGGAAGGCTAGGAATGCCCTTGTTTTTGAGTCTATCCCTACTAGAATTGATAAGATTATTAACGATATCAAGGTGATAGGTTTTTTGTGGTATTCGTCTAGGTCGAAACAGAGGTTCTGTTCTTGGGAGAATTGGTGTAAAGCTGTAAATATGTAATTTTTTTTGTGTTTTGTGCCGGCCCGGTTTGGGTCGGTTCTCTGATTAATGAAGTTCACCTTTAAAAAAAAATAAAAAAAAATAAGATATAGGAGAATGGGAATAATAAGAGCCTAATTTAATGTAGTCGTTATTATAGTTGTGTCTATAAAATGCATATTAGTTTCAATAAGTGGAAATAAATATGTCTCAAGACAAAGGGTTGATGATTCAATATTGTCATAAATTACCACCACCAACTTCACCGCACATATCACATTCATCATTAATGCCTCCACTTATATTGCAACTACGTTATGGAAATAGGACTAATAAAATCATCAAAATTCCAAATTCTTACCAAGCAAGTGGGTATACAAGTTAACAAAGGTTCCTATCCTTTTAGTTATGGGAGTTTACCGTTTAATTTAAAACCGAAAAACTGTATAAACTAAAGCTATAGTGATGGTCTGGTTTTGGTTTATGTATCATGACATACTTGAAGTATTGCGAAAGCCGAATTACATTTGAGTGAAATGTTACGAGTATAAATATAATCATGCATATATATGTGTATATATATATATATATATGTGTGTGTGTGGCATAATTATCATTTTACAAGCTAAGAAAAGACCACCATTCATTCTTGGATCATAAGTGTTACACTTGAAAACCCTTATGACTAAGAATGTGATTTTGTAAGAACATGCGACCAAAATCCAAATCTAAACTTATCATATTAAATATTTGTGTACTTAATTATTAAAGTAATAGGTTTAACAATGAGGTTAATTGAAAAGAAAAAAAAAGGAAATGAATTGATTGACGACTTGATTCGTGAAGAGTTTATATACAACCTAAAATTGAATAGGATAAACGGTTATTAGTTTAATATAAAGGATATATACAACAACACCTATTATTTTAACTAGTTATTTTTCACCCGCGCGTTGCGGCGAGACCCAATGACTACAAAAGGCATGTCAGCAACGGCAAACAGATACCGAATATCAAAACATAAATAAAATGACGTGGTAAGGATAGTCACTCCGTCATAAGAAAACGATTTTACATAACCTAATATATAATAATAGGACCCACACGTCCTACACGTTGGAAATTCGGTTGTTTTCAATTCAGTTATTACGGTGCTAAGACGTTAAAATATGGATGAGCTCGGTACCGGTAACGGCAGCGGCTGCGAAAGTACCAATCCGGAAAATCATCGAAATTAGGTACCGGCACAAAAAATGCTCGGTACAATACGGTATGGTATTTGAAGGTAAAAATCAATAAATACAGGTATGGTGCTAGACCGGTGTCGAACCGAAACTAATCTAAACGGTGCAATTACTTGCATTCATTACATGCTACAATTCATTCATTACAGAAAAAGACAAAAAATAAAGCAAAATAAGTTGTTGTGTATATAAAACCTCATTCAAATGAAATACAGTTTACTTACTGTGTGTATGAAAAGTAATCTAAACGGTGCAATTACTTGCATTGTTGCGTTGCTACAGGATTTGATGAGCTCGTTACCAACCGGTACCGAAAATACTGTTACCGAAATCCCCAAAAGTGGGTACCGGTACCGAATATACCTAGTATGGCACGGTTCAGTACCGGTCGGTACTGGTACGGCACCGGTATTTGAGGGTAAAAACCGGTGAAACCTTGTGCAGAACCGGTACCAAAAATACACCGCTTTGGTAAATTTGAGACCGGTACAAAAGTGGGTACCGGTACCGAATATATCTAGTATGGCACGGTTCGGTACCGGTCGGTACTAGTACGGCACCGGTATTTGAGGGTAAAAACCGGTGAATATTTGTGCAGAACCGGTACCAAAAATACACCGCTTTGGTAAATTTGAGACCGGTACCTATACCTAATACCATTTGCTCATCTCTTAATCATGTTACTATTCATTCCAATCTAATTGTAAATAATTCTAATCTAATTCTAATTCTAATTTTAATTTTAATTTAATATTAAATTACTGTTCATTCCACTTCTTTTTACGGCACCGGTATTTGAGGGTAAAAACCGGTGAATAGCTTTGGTAAATTTGAGACCGGTACCTATACCTAATACCATTTGCTCATCTCTTAATCATGTTACTATTCATTCCAATCTAATTGTAAATAATTCTAATCTAATTCTAATTCTAATTTTAATTTTAATTTAATATTAAATTACTGTTCATTCCACTTCTTTTTACGGCACCGGTATTTGAGGGTAAAAACCGGTGAATAGCTTTGGTAAATTTGAGACTGGTACCTATACCTAATACCATTTGCTCATCTCTTAATCATGTTACTATTCATTCCAATCTAATTGTAAATAATTCTAATCTAATTCTAATTCTAATTTTAATTTTAATTTAATATTAAATTACTGTTCATTCCACTTCTTTTTTATCATATATGAATGAATTTTTAGAAAAGTTAAACGTTAAATAGAAAAAATGTTGGGTGAAAATCAAATCGATGCTCACAGAGTGTAAATAAGTTTGAATCCCTTGTGAGTTATTCAAGATTTTTTAGTTTTTTTTTTTTGAAAGGTTAACTTCATTAAAGCAAAACGCCAAACCTCAAATAGAGGCGGCAGCAAACAAACCAACCAAAACTTTACATATAAACAAATTTACATCACTCTTCCCATCTAACATCTATATCTTTCGATCTAGCATTAAGCCATAAAAATCCAACCGTCTTAATTTCACGTATAATCTCCTCCAACTTTATTTCTTTGTTGCTAAACTTAACCTCGTTCATAGCTTTCCATATGCTCCAACATCCGATTCTAATAATACCTTGAATCACCTCTTTCTTCTTCCCTTTTAATCCGATGTTTTCATGGGTTTCAAGAAGGTCCTTGACCAAAAACGCCAATATAACCGGGATCTTGCACCATAAGCTAATAATAGGCCAAATCATCGATGCAATACTACACGAGGTAAAAAGGTGTTCCGCGGTTTCGTCCCCTTCACCACAGAGAACACAAGAAGAATCCCCCATGACAATATTTCTTTTGTAAAGTCCATCCATAGTTGCCAATTTATCCAATCCAAGTCTCCAAATAAAAACATTGCACTTCGGGGGCAGCCATTTACACCTGCTCGGACAAAACTCCAAAGAAGAGTTGATGTTGTTGTTATTAATTAGCAAAGATTTAACAGCACCAACACTAAAAAGCTTATCCGAAGACCCCGTCCCCAGTTGTCTTTCTCATTCTTTAAAACAAATTTGTTAAGCAAACCGCACAATTCAATTAATTCGTTGATCTCTTGGCCGACCGCCGGCGGTCTCACCCACCTCCAGGAATATCTTAAACCTCTATCCTTGTTAGAAATCCTGTCTTTTATTTTGCATTCTTTCTCCGACTCCAGGGCGAACAAAGCTGGAAATCGGCACCGCAAAGGTTCATAGCTCGTCCATGGGTCTATCCAAAACAGTAAAGCTTCCCCATTTCCAACCTCCCCCCTAAAATAATTTTTTAGCTTCTTATTGTCGATCAAAATGTTCTCCATCAGCCTAACAATATTGCACCAACCCCCCCCCCCCCCCAATGATTTTCTAATCGGAAAAAAATCCCAATAGGAATTAGTATTATGAACTGCTTCAATCACTTTTACCCATAGCTTATCTTTATCTTCCTTAAACCGCCAACCCCATTTGGACAGTAAAGAAATATAAATATTTTTAAGCTTGCTCAGGCCCAACCCTCCTTTATCCAACGGGGCAGCCACCCGATCCCAAGCCGCCCAATGAACTTTCTTCACCGAGTTGGTTCCTCCCCATAAAAAATTCCTTATTTTAGCTTCCAGGTCCTTGATAACTTGAACAGGGGCTTTATATAACGAAAAATAATAATTGGGTAAGCTCTCAAGAACTGACTTAATTAACGTAATTCTCCCACCCATAGATAACATCACCGCTTTCCACTTCGCAAGTCTAGAATCGACGATATCATAAACAGGCTTCCAATTAACAACCCTATTCATATTAGCTCCAACGGTTAGACCGAGATATCTGAAAGGAAATTCTCCCTCTTGACACCCAATGAAATCCGCCATATCTTTCCGATCCCTGCAACTAACTCCATTCCCATATAAATAAGACTTAGCAATATTTATTTTTAATCCTGAGCATAAATGAAAAACCCGTAGTATGCAGACCACCCTAGCGATGTTAGACTTCAACCAAGCCCGTAGTATGCGGACCGCTTTGCAAGATTTTTTAGTTAAAAGTTTGAATTGACCAAACTTAAATCAACTCGAGCCATAATTGAAACTCTTTAATAAATAAACCCAAGTCTAAATAAGATATCAATTATATAAAGAAGCTTGCATCCATGTTTAAATACAGAGTTTGCTACCTCCCGAGACTAAATAAACAAATAATCATTTAAAATATAATATTAGCTATTTTATATAAAAACATAATAAGTGTTATTGTTTATAAATGTAGTGAAATGTCTAATTAGCATATGTAAAATGCAATACATATAATTATGCATGTATTTAAATAAGTTAGTTCAATAATGTTGGAAAATAGTGAAACTGGAAAGTTTGAGAGTTCCCAGTGTGGTCGACTCTTATCGTCTTGATGAACCTTTTATATTAGTGTCATGTCACTCACTTTTAATTCATCATTCAAAATCACTACCTTAAGTATCTTAAGTACCTTAAGGATTGGTCATTACCCAAACAACTATTCTCTTATTGAAAGGGTAAGGTCCCAAAAACCTTGTAACAAATACTTAGGACCATACCACAACCTCGTCTTTCAGCCTTTTTGACCTTGCATGGCCGCGCACTGGTCCTACAAAGAAGGCTTAAGAGACAGATAGCAGACAATACTTGCGCGCCAAAAGGAAATCATAAATCCTCTTTCCTCCATAAACAAAGGATGAAAATCCTAAGTTAAAACACTTCCGCCTAATAATATCCAGACTTGGATATTATTTACCCAATTGGTGCCACACGATAAAGAGTCACACAGGATTATGGCAATAACCTTCTAGAAGGACCCAATCGTGCACCACTAAACGGTTACAACCGTCTGGACACGTGTTATCACCTCAGGCATCCCTGAAATCACGATGATAGCATGTAATTGGAGAGAAACCTCCACTTGATCACTTTCCACGTGGCAAACCCCCAGTCATAGATCCAAACAGCGATCCGTGTGCACTCACGTCGGATCGAGAAGCTTAACGGAAGGAAATGTAACCGCTTACGGGGTTAGCCTCTTCCGTCAACCTTTCACCAACGAGTTTTCCCGCCCAAAACTCTCGGCTATAAATATGAGAACAATTCAGGTATGAAATTCAAGTTACACACACTTCGTCAATACATCTTCTTCTTCTTCATAAACACATACTTATTCTCACGCCGGAGTCGGGTCAAGGAGAGAACCCCACTTCTCCCCTTGACGAGGCTAACGGTGCTTTGTTTTGCAGAGTTTACCGGAGAAGAAGGTCAGTTGCATCAGATCAAACGAGAGAGAACAACGCCCCTTTTATGCAGATCCAAACCCCCTAGATAATTCGATTCTAGTCAATTATCTAGTGTTTCTTCACTTATTTTAATTTATTTTTGTGAAAAAAGGAAAAGGAAATATTGAAAAAGGAAAGGAGACCCATAGTTACCATGGTTTAATCCATGCCAACCATGGTGGATGAGACAAGGGGGTGGTGTAGCAATTCATTAATGGTTCTACATGACGATTGATGACCCAACCATGTCCCTTGATGTGATTAAAATACAACATATAAATTATATCAAATATAACGTAAAAGCAACCATTTTTAGTACTAATGTTGGAAAAAACTCGTGTTTCCGTTCCTTTTTTATTTTCAGGGTTAAAAGAGCTTAAGTTTGTAAAATGAGCAAAGGGCAGCAAAAACCAACATAAATGTAAAGAAGGAGGAATTGCTGCAACTTGCCAAGCCCTGATTCACATCCAAACCACAAAATAGCAAGAACAGAAGACTTGACACGGGGCCGTGTCCACCAGACATGGGTCGTGTTCGAAGATGGATGCTGTGCAGAGAAAATGACAACTGCTAAGGACAAAAATTGCAGCCGACACGGGGTCGTGCTAAGCCAACATGGGGCGTTGTCAACTCAAAGATTTTCAGAATCTGCGATAGTACAGCAAGTACTTTGGCCACTGGCCATGCCATTGACACACGGGGCCGTGTTAGTGCAACATCTGACAAGCAGTTAATGAGGAAGAGAGAGAGAGAGAGACAGGCATGGGGACGTGCCAGCCGGGCACGGGCCGTGTTGAAGCTTCTAATTTCAGCTATAAATAGAAGTGCTTGGTTCCACTTCAACTCATCCCTTGGCAAACAACTTCGCTCTCACTTGCCACCACTCCACCACCACTACAACACCATCATCCACCGCCATCATCCATTTTTCCATCTTTAGAGAGTGTGTGTGTAGCCTCGGGTGTCACACCCCAACTGATGACGGAAACATCGGGGCATGGCACTGAGCGAAACAGATTGTCCAAGAGAAATTCCATACCAACTACTTTACCGAATAGTTAATATTATGTCCCATACCATAACCTATTAAGCAAAATCAGTTATTATAGACAGCTATATCTCAAAGACGAATAACATGTTCTGACAACTCAGATTCAAATAAAAATAAATTGTCTTTGTTGGTTTTAGACTCTCCTAAGCTCGATTCCATAAAAGCAAGCAAGCTTCCTAAGCATTCAAACACCTGCCACATACGTTAAAATAGAGGTCAATACACATAGTGTAAAGGTGAGCATACAGGTTTAATAGTATAGTAGGGTTCGAAATTGTTTATGCATAACCAGCATGTACAACGTATAATGTGAAGCATGTAAGTTAGCGACATAGATCCTATTAATACCAATGACTGCGATTTGACTGCGAGTAGCGAGTGCGCATCACATGTTCACAACTGCGAACACGTGACGTATTGTCCTTAACAACCCCTGAGTGAACAGGTGCTGAGTCCAAACTATAGTACTATCGTTGCTAAGGCAGGTAGACAACAATCAACGTGTAAACATTACCAACAGGCATTCATCGAGTCACGTATAACATGCAATAGCGGTCAGCGTATAAATAGTGTTGTGTTGTGTTGTGTGTTCGATGTGATTCAGAATAAGTAACGTATGTAACACCCAAAAGTGCATAAAGCAAAAAGGGATCGAGTATACTCACAGCGATGGAAATTAATGGATTGAAGGAAGCGCTAGATTGATCAGCCTGAACATTTAACGATAGCATAAGCGAAGAGCGGTGCGTAAAACGATGGAAGTGACCAAGTGTCGAACGGTGATCCGATCGGATGGCAATCTGATCGGATGGTCACTCGATCGAATGTCAAGCCGTTCAGATGGTCATCCGATCGGATGGCCATTCGATTGGTTTGATATTCGTTTGGTAAGGGTGTGTTTGTGTATGATGGCTTGTCCTTTGAAGTTTTCGTTGTAGCATTTTAAAAATAGAGAAGTATCTCTGCCCTTCAGGTCGGTCGATCGGACGGTGGTTCGATCGGATGGCGAGGCTTCTCAGTTGAGAACAAGTTCACAGCAGGACGGTCACTTGATCGGATGGCAATCCGATCGGATAGCAATCCGTTGGAACTGCTGTTCTTTGATATTGATCAAGTACCAAAGTCCCAAATGTCACATGATCGGATGGTCGTTCGATCGGATGGTCGTTCGATCGGATGGCTATCCGATCAGACGGCAATTCGTTCGACGTTTAGCACCTTGAAAGTTTGAATGAAAAGTTTAAGTGTGGAACCAAGTGCAAGCCGATCGGATGGCTGTTCGATCGGATGGCAATCCGATCGGACGGCAATCCGTCCCAACGGCCTCATCGTCTTGGCACTTGTTTGTTTTGAAAGTTTTGCAGTTTTGATCGAGACGGTATGATGACGTGTTAAACAACAGAAACCCCATCTTGACCCAAGTAATCCGATCGAACATGAATCACCCAAGTCCGATCAGTTAACTGTTCGAGACGGTGGTTCATGCTTAACCCGAAATCGGTTGTCTCTTTGATAGAAACCAGATCTTGAACCAACTCACCACTAAGAAAGATTAGGAGGTCGGAACGAGCTCCGATTCTATCGGTTCTGAGTGCATTGAGTGTAAAAGAGATGAAAGAAAGTTGGAAAACCATCTTTCAATCCTTTTAACCATGAATATGTGTAGATCTGTGCGAAAACATTGTTTAATCTTGTGGAAATCCTTCAGATCTAAGTTGTTCTTGGTGGAATGAAGCCAAACCATGAAGTTCATAAGAACTCCATGATGACATCACCCTAGAACACCTCAAATCCGGTGATTTCACGGTTAAAAGTTAATATTCAAAGGTGAAAATGATGAAGAAGTGCGTGTAGATCATAGAAATACAAGATTTAGGTTAAAAACTTACTAGAATCGCGAGAAATGAGAGCTTGAGTGCGGCTGGTCGAACAAGGAGCTGTTACATCACAAATGATGTGACAGAGGGGTATTTATAGGGTTTCCCAAAAAGGAAAGGGGTTTAAGTGTCGAATGGGACACCGATCGGATGGCCACTCGATCGGGTGGCGACTCGATCCGGGTGTCCGACGCGTTGAGTTTCGTCATTTCGACTCGCATGTTGAGAGTTTTGATGCGATTCGAGTGAGCTATACGATAGTATTACCCAATAGTCACACAAATAACTTAACTACTATATCTAACATACAATCACTATAATTAACTTGCATTTGGCGTTTGTGATTAGATTGCGATGCGATAGAATTGCAATTGCGATTGTGATTAACACCTCAACATAAACATAACATGCACAAGTAACACATAATAGGCACACACACGTAAAAAAATATCCAGAACACATAATTCGAGTTGCGAGTGCGATTGCGATAAGTCGATTAGCTATTAATATGCGATTAAACCTCGATTATTCACAGATACTCCACATAATACAGCTAAAGCAAATAAAATAGAGATTCGATTACAAGTCAAAGAGCCAAATCAATAAATAAGCAATGAATAACAGATCGCAATTAGCAATCTTTTCTTCCTTTGACTTCAATCTTGACTTTGACTTTGCCTTTCCAAAAGCGGGTTGTTACAGCCTCCCTACTTTAGGAAATTTCGTCCCGAAATTTAAGAAGTAGGCGTAACGAACAGTTGCGGGTACTTCGCCTTCATGTCACTTTCGAGTTCCCATGTGAACTCGGCGCCGCGTTTGCCTTCCCAGCGAACCTTCACAATGGGAATGCGTGAGCGTCTGAGCACCTTGGTTTCTCGTCCCATGATCTCGACAGGCTTTTCCACGAAGTGTAATGTTTCATCCACTTGTAAATCCTCAAGAGGCACATGAAATTCCTGGTCGGCTAGACACTTTCTGAGGTTCGAAACGTGGAAAGTCGGGTGGACATTACTTAGTTCCTCCGGTAGTTCGAGTCTGTAGGCCACTTTGCCAATCCTTTCCAGAATCTTAAAGGGTCCAACATATCGAGGCACGAGCTTTCCTTTCTTGCCGAATCTGATCACCCCCTTCCAAGGTGCAACCTTTAGGAGTACGTGATCGCCAAAGTCAAATTCAAGGGGCTTGCGGCGTCTATCGGCGTAACTTTTATGTCGACTCCGAGCTTTCAGCACATTGTCTCGAATTTGCAACAGCTCAGGATCGTTAATTTGCGCGTCTTTGATCTCGTGCCATACAATAGGCGATCGACATTTTCTTCCATATAATGCCTCAAATGGTGCCATTTGGATGCTAGAGTGATAACTCTTATTGTACGAGATTTCGACTAAAGGTAAGTGCGTGTCCTAATTACCACCGAAATCTATGACACATGAACGAAGCATGTCTTCAAGAGTACGAATCGTTCTTTCAGTCTGACCGTCGGTCTAGGGATGGAAAGCGGTACTTAGATTTAGAGTAGTACCGAGAGCGAATTGAAACATTTCCCAAATGCGTGAGGTAAAACGACCATCACGGTCAGAGATGATGTCACGAGGCGTCCCGTGTCGACAAATGACCTCGTTGGTGTAGATTCGTGCTAATCATTATACCTTATAGTCTTCTCGTATCGGTAAGAAATGAGCGGATTTAGTCAAACGGTCAACGACAACCCAAATGCTGTCGTGACCTGATGGCGTGGCGGAAGTTTCGTTATGAAGTCCATAGCTATGCTCTCCCATTTCCACACAGGGATCTCGGGTTGTACGAGCAAGCCAGAGGGTCTTTGCTGTTCGGCCTTTACCTTGGAACAAGTCAGGCACTTCGAAACGTAGAGAGCGATATCCTTCTTCATGCCCGGCCACCAGTACTTGTAGCGCATGTCCTTGTACATCTTGTCGGCACCGGGATGAATGGAATATCAAGATTTGTGGGCTTCGTCCATCAGAAGTTGTCGCAAATTGGTACGCTTGGGAATCCAAATTCGGTCTAAGAAATAGAAGATACCATTCGACTTATTCTCCAGTTGGGCGCCATCATTTAGAATTCTTTCCTTCTTCAAAGTTCGTTCGGTAAAACAAGAATGTTGGGCATCGTGTATCAGAGTTTTGAGGTTATGCTGGGCTTGGACGTTATGAGCGCTATGCAGATGGCTTCGTCGACTGAGGGCATCGGCGACGACGTTTGCTTTGCCTGGATGGTAACGGATCTCACAGTCGTAATCGTTGAGGAGTTCTACCCTCCGGCGTTGACGTATATTCAGTTCTTTCTGGTCAAAGATGTGTTGTAGGCTCCTATGATCGGTGAATATCGTACACTTAGTACCGTAAAGGTAGTGTAGCCAAATCTTTAACGCAAAAACAACTGCGCCAAGCTCGAGGTCGTGTGTGGTATAGTTCTTCTCGTGGATCTTGAGTTGTCGAGAGGCGTACGCGATAACCTTGTCTCGTTGCATGAGAGCACAAGCAAGACCGAAGTTAGAGGCATCGCAGTAGACTACGAAATCGTCGTTTCCGTTGGGAAGTGAGAGCACGGGAGCATTGCAAAGCATAGCCTTGAGGGTTTGGAAAGACTCCTCTTGTTTAGTTCCCCAAACAAAAGGTTTGTCGTTGTGCGTAAGAGAGGTAAGTGGTACAGCGATTGTAGAGAAACCTTCGATAAATCGGCGGTAATAGCCTGCCAGTCCGAGAAAAGAACGGACTTCAGAAGGATTCTTGGGTGTAACCCAGCTCTTAACTGCTTCGATCTTCGCAGGATCGATGTGAATACCTTGGATATTGACAACGTGACCCAAGAATTGAACCTCCTCTAGCCAGAATTCGCACTTGGAGAACTTGGCATAGAGACGGTTCCCTTGGAGCAACTCAAGAACCAAACGTAGATGTTGCGAGTGTTCGGTTTTTTGATTTGGAATAGACCAGGACATCGTCGATGAACACGATGACGAAACGGTCGAGGAAGGGTTTGCACACTCGATTCATTAGATCCATGAAGACTGCGGGAGCGTTGGTCAAACCAAAAGGCATGACAACGAACTCGTAATGACCATAGCGGGTTCGAAAAGCGGTTTTGGGTATATCTTCTTCCTGGATTCGTAGTTGGTGATAGCCTGAGCGTAGATCGATTTTCGAGAAACACGTAGCACCTTGTAATTATTTAAATAAATCATCGATTCGAGGCAAGGGATATCGGTTTTTGATAGTGAGCTTATTCAACTCCCTATAGTCAATGCACATTCAGAACGATCCATCCTTCTTTTTGACGAAAATGACAGGCGCGCCCCACGGAGAGGTTCTAGGGCGAATAAAGCCTTTATCAAGTAGTTCCTGGAGCTGGCTCGAGAGTTCCCGCATTTCAGAAGGAACAAGACGATAAGGCACTTTAGCAACAGGATTTGCTCTAGGAATGAGGTTGATTCGAAAATCTATATCTCGAGTGGAGGTAATCCTGGAAGGTCGTTAGGAAATACCTTAGGAAATTCGCGAACAACGGGGACCTTATCTATTGTCTTAACTTCCTTTTCCTCCCCTACTACAATGTGTGCCAAGAAAGCTTGATATTCCTTGCGGAGATACTTGCTAGCTTAGACACATGACATGAGTTGTAACTTCTTCGGAGCAACTTCGCCATAAACACACAATTGATCACCACTTGCGAGGGAAAAACGAATCATTTTATCGATGCAAACAATTTCAGCATGATTTTCCCGAAGGAAATCCATACCTACTATGACATCAAAGCTACCGAGTTGCATTGGGATGAGATTAATAGGGAAAACATGACCGTTAAGATTGAGGGTACAGTCACATAGAACAGAACTGACGGTGACGGTTCTTCCAGTGGCAACTTCAACATCGAACGTCGAGGGAAGATGGGCGCGCTTACGATTAAGGAGCTTTTCGAATTCAAGCGACACAAAACAGTTATCGGCTCCAGTATCAAACAAACACGAAGCATATATACCATTTACGAGAAACGTAACATTAACAACGTTGTTGTCTGCCTGAGCCTGGCGGGCGTTGATGTTGAAGACGCGCCCGCGGGCTGCTTGCTGCTACTGTTGCTGGGGCTCTTGTTTCACTACCCTATTGGGGCACATGTTTGCAAAGTGGTTGGGATCACCACATGCAAAGCAAGCTCGAGCATTTGCTGTGGGTGCAGGAGCTGCTTGATGGCCTTGAGGAGCAGTAAGTAGAGCTTGTTGAGCAGGAGCTTGACCTTGGGTTGGAGCTGGAGTTTAACGTGGACCTGTACGGCAGTTGGCGGTGAAGTGGCCGTACATGTTGCAGTGAACACAGAACCGGTATACAATACCAACCGGGTGATGATAAGTACAAGTAGGGCAGAGCGGGTGTGGTCCCGTGTATGCACGCTTTGCTGGCTGTGCAACATCTGACAAGCAGTTATTGAGGAAGAGAGAGAGAGAGATGGGCACGGGGCCGTGTTAGCCAGGCACGGGCCGTGCTGAAGCTTCTGATTTCAGCTATAAGTAGAAGTGCTTGGTTCCACTTCAACTCATCCCTTGGCAAACAACTTCTCTCTCACTTGCCATCACTACAATACCATCATCCACCGCCATCATCCATTTTTCCATCTTTAGAGTGTGTGTGTGTAGTCTCGGGTGTCACACCCCAACCGATGACGGAAACATCGGGGCATGGCACTGAGTGAAACAAATTGTCCAAGAGAAATTCCATAACAACTACTTTACCGAATAGTTAATATTATGTCCCATACCATAACCTATTAAGCAAAATCAGTTATTACCGATAGCGATATCTCAATGACGAATAACATGTTCCGACAACTCAGATTTAAATAAAAATAAATTGTCTTTGTTGGTTTCTAGACTCTCCTAAGCTCGATTCCATAAAAGCAAGCAATCTTCCTAAGCATTCAAACACCTGCCACATACGTTAAAATAGAGGTCAATACACATAGTGTAAAGGTGAGCATACAGGTTTAATAGTATAGTAGGGTTCGAAATTGTTTACGCATAACCAGCATGTACAACGTATAATGTGAAGCATGTAAGTTATCGACATAGATCCTATCAATACCAATTGCGATTTGACTGCGAGTAGCAAGTGCGCATCACATGTTCACCACTGCGAACACGTGACGTATTGTCCTTAACAACCCCCGAGTGAACATGTGCTGAGTCCAAACTATAATACTATCATTGCTAAGGCAGGTAGACAGCAATCAATGTGTAAACATAACAAACAGGCATTCATCGAGTCACGTATAACATGCAATAGCGGTCAGCGTATAAATAGTGTTGCATTGTGTGTTCGATGTGATTTAGAATAAGTAACGCATGTAACACCCAAAAGTGCATAAAGCAAAAAGGGATCGAGTATACTCACAGCGATGGAAATTAATGGATTGAAGGGAGCGCTAGACTGATCCGCCTGAACAATTAACGATAGCATAAGAGAAGAGCGGTGCGTAAAACGGTGGAAGAGACCAAGTGTCGAACGGTGAACCGATAGGATGGCAATCCGATCGGATGGTCACTCGATCGGATGTCAATCCGTTCGGATGGCCATTCGATTGGTTTGACATTTGTTTGGTAAGGGTGTGTTTGTGTATTATGGCTTGTCCTTTGAAGTTTTTGTTGTTGCATTTTAAAAATATAGAAGTATCTCTGCCCTTCGGGTCGGTCGATCGGACGGCGGTTCGATCGGATGGCGATCCGATTGCCGAGGCTTCTCAGTTGAGAGCAAGTTCACAGCAGGACGGTCACTCGATCGGATGGCAATCCGATCGGATAGCAATCCGTTGGAACTACTGTTCTTTGATATTGATCAAGTACCAAAGTCCCAAATGTCACATGATTGGATGGTCGTTCGATCGGATGGCAATCCGTTCGACGTTCAGCACCTTGAAAGTTTGAATGAAAAGTTTAAGTGTGGAACCAAGTGCAAGCTGATCGGATGGCTTTTCGATCGGATGGCAATCCGATCGGATGGCTGTTCGATCATATGGCAATCCCATCGGACGACAATCTATCCCAACGGCCTCATCGTCTTGGCACTTGTTTGTTTTGAAAGTTTTGAAGTTTTGATCGAGACGGTATGATGACGTGTTAAACAACAGAAACCCCATCTTGACCCAAGTAATCCGATCGAACAGGAATCACCCAAGTCCGAGCAGTTAACTTTTCGAGACGACGGTTCATGTTTAACCCGAAATCGGTTGTCTCTTTGATGGAAACTAGATCTTGAACCAACTCACCACTAAGAAAGAGTAGGAGGTCGGAACGAGCTCCGATTCTATCGGTTCTGAGTGCATTGAGTGTAAAAGAGTTGAAAGAAAGTTGGAAAACCATCTTTCAATCCTTTTTAACCATGAATATGTGTAGATCTGTGCGAAAACATTGTTTAATCTTGTGGAAATCCTACAGATCTAAGTTGTTCTTGGTGGAATGAAGCCAAACTTTGAAGTTCATAAGAACTTCATGATGACATCACCCTAGAACACCTCAAATCCGGTGATTTCACGGTTAAAAGTTAAGATTCAAAGGTGAAAATGATGAAGAAGTGCGTGTAGATCATAGAAGTACAAGATTTAGGTTGAAAGCTTACAAGAATCGCGAGAAATCGAGAGAAATGAGAGGTTGAGTGCGGCTGGTCGAACAAGGAGCTGTTACATCACAAATGATGTGACAGAGGGGTATTTATAAGGTTTCCCAAAAAGGAAAGGGGTTTAAGTGTCGGATGGGACACCGATCGGATGGCTGTCCGATCGGATGGCATTCCGATCGGATGACAATCCGATCGGATGGCCACTCGATCCCGGTGTCCGGCGCGTTGAGTTTCGTCGTTTCGATTCGCGTGTTGAGAGTTGGGATGCTATTCAAGTGAGCGATGCGATAGTATTACCCAATAGTCACACAAATAACTTAACTATTATATCTAACATACAATCACTATAATTAACTTGCGTTTGGCGTTTATGATTAGACTGCGATGCGATAGAATTGCGATTGCGATTGCGATTGTGATTAACACCTCAACATAAACGTAACATGCACAAGTAACACATAATAGGCACACACACGTAAAACAATATCCAGAACACATAATTCGAGTTGCGAATGCAATTGCTATAAGTCGATTAGCGATTAATATGCGATTAAACCTCGATTATTCACATATACTCCACATAATACAGCTAAGCAAATAAAATAGACATTCCATTACAAGTCAAAGAGTCAAATCAATAAATAAGCAAGGAATGACAGATCGCAATTAGCAATCTTTTCTTCCTTTGACTTCAATCTTGACTTTGACTTTGACTTTCCAAAAGCGGGTTGTTACATCAGGATCCAATAATGATCGTAAGAATCTTTGTCAAACAAAGGCCATGCTTAGCTAAAATCTTACATCACTTGGTGTAGACATGTCTTTTATGTATTTATTTTATGATTTCCAATCTTTGGCTACTTTTTAATTGGTTATGTATTAATGACTTTAATAATTAGTTTTTTATATTGAAGGCGATTTATTCAACCATTCTTTGTATGTCGTTTATTCACATATTCATGTCTTTATGGTATATATAAAGCATGTTAACTACTTGGAAGGGGGTTAGAATGGTGGTTGGGTAATTCTATGTCTCGTTCAGTGTATAGATCCTGGGAGAACCTGGTGCAACTTTAGTACTACTCCATGGTTGGCCGGGAATGACTGGCCCGACTGAGAGTAAGAAATCACTTGCACCCCTTATTTACAAACTACTATTAAAACTTTAAACCAACCCCGCGAGGACGGTATCCCTGCTGGCTCAGACCAACGGGATGAGGGTGCCAGCTGCCTGTAAGGGGGACCACCACATTTTGCATTAATAACTTACTTAAATTACCTTTCAATATTCCGACCGAGTGTGATTGTATCCTTGCTGACTCAAACCACTAGGTTGAAGGTAACGTCGCCTTCAAAAGAGGGGACTACTACTATAATTAAGATAATCTCCTTAAATGCCTAAACTGCGAAAATCATCAAAAGGGTACATGAAAGATAAGTCGGATCCAAGTGATTTTTTCTTGTCTATCTGTTTTTATCTTTTTATTAGTTTAAAAGTCTTTTCTCAAAGTTTGGTTCTATTAGACGTTGACAATAAGCCGTTACTAAAAGCTTTTGTGTCCTTGGACGACCTCGGTATCTTGCCATCACTATACTACGTTCGCGATGGGTGCACTTGCCCTAGTGTGTGTGTAGAGTGATAGTAGAATATCGTGTTTTATAAATTTAAAACTTGAATTCGGCGAGTTATAAAAAAGCTAAAAATAGACGTACAAATATACTCACACCGACACACGTCATTCCTCACACCCTTTAGCCTAATATGATTTTTGTTAGGGAATTTTGAATTGCCGGATGATCAGAGAGGCGTGTAATCACTCTCAGATCAAATTATTTCGGTGGTTCACCCGAAAAATTCAATCGGATACAACTCTGATTTTGTGAGAAATTGAACCAGGGTATGATCGTGTTTGTGAATTTTCGAACCAGTGGATTGTAACCAAAAAACTGTCTACAAAATTGGGAATTTTTGGGGGGTGTAACTGCCTAGTGGCAGTGGCAGTTATCTCGATTTTCAGACAAATTGCCCAAAAAACTGCCAATTTTTGTCATTTCAAAAATGTGACAATTTCCAGAAAATAAAATTTTCTGATGCGGTTTCATTAAGGCAATTTAATGAAAATAAAAATTTTCCAATCTCGACCCCAGCCAGGGGCTGCCGCCCCTTGGACCCTGCTCCAAGGGGCGCTGCCCCCGGACCCCCGCCAAGGGGGCGCTGCCCCCTTGGAACCCCCGTAGAGTACGGGCTCCGCCCGTACACTTCGAATTATAATAACTCAAACAAGTGTGCACTCCCGCACCTCCTAACTTGCTTGATGTGTATTATTATTCGCCTTGATCACCAAGTCAAACCCCGATTACACTAAAATATCTAACAGTCCTCCCCCATTTTAGCGTAATCCTTGATTAACTTAAACAAATTAACAAACAATCAAACTTATGCATAAATGAAATATCGCGACGATTGAATTTCACATTAGTATATTACACATTCCAAATATTCGAATATAGGGGTGTCGCTAAGGATTGAACCCTTTCTATTCAGTGAATACATGAAGATAATATACACACAAGTTTACATACTCTAATGTTATTTCTTGACACTATTTTTACTAGCATGTGTCCCATCCTTCAATGAACATATCAAAGCCAAGTCCTAGCTTCTTGAAGCGGCTAAACTTCATGCTCATATAGGTAGCTCTTTATTCTTGCACCTGCATATGCAATTTTTCAAAGAACTATTAAGAAGAAAACCTTCAACCTCCTTTAACTTGCAGGTCTGAACACATACCTTGGGATGATGCTACTAATGTGTTCCAATTTCTAGATGTTAAGCTTTCCACATTGAATTCAGCACCTAACGTCATATTAGGTGGGAATTGGGTATCTTAACACGAGAAATCTCAGGTGGACTTTAATCCCATCCCTACAGTCGCCTTGTGCACAAGATCTCTACATAAGTCTTTGGTTAAGTGGTCGGCTAAATTCTGTTGAGTTCTCACAAACTCCACTGATATCACCCCTTGCGTGATAAGCTCACGAATCATGTTGTGTCTAACACCTAAGTGTTTAGACTTCCCATTATACACTTGGCTATATGCCTTAGCCAAGGTAGCAGCACTATCACATCTAATAGATATTGGTGATATAGGTTTAGGCCACAATGGAATCTCATAAATCAAGTTTCTTAGCCACTCAGCTTCTCTGCCAGCTGCGGCTAATGCTACAAACTCAGACTCCATTGTCGAATCAGTAATGCAAGTCTGTTTCTTAGATGCCCAAGATATGGCAGCTCCTCCAAGTAGAAAAGTCCATCCACTTGTGGAAGAATGATCTTCCTTGTTCTTAATCCAGCTTGCATCTGAATAACCTTCTATAACTGAAGGAAATCCGGTATAAGTTAAACCATATTTCATGGTTCCTTTCAAGTACCTAAATACTCGATTCATTGCTTGCCAATGACTTGCACCTGGATTGCTAGTATACCTACTAAGCTTTCCAACAGCATAAGCTATATCCGGTCTAGTGCTAATCATGGCATACATGAGGGATCTAATGGCCCATGAATATTCAAGTTGGCTTACAGCTACACCTTCATTAGGTGAGAGCTTAAAAGCAGGATCCATTGGAGTGCTAACCGGAGAACTATCATGAAAATTGAACTTTTTCAATATCTTCTCAATATAATGAGATTGAGAGATAGATATGCAATTGTTCTCCCGTTTGATCCTTATACCAAGGATCACTTCCGCCTCCCCCATGTCTTTCATATCAAAACAAGATGACAAAACTTTCTTTGTTTTATTAACTTGATCCTGGTCAGTACCGAAGATCAACATGTCATCTACATATAGACAAATTATGACTCCTTTTCTAGAATCCTCAAATTTGCTATATACACACTTGTCTGCTTGGTTTAATACAAAACCATTAGACAAAACCACATCATCGAACTTTTAATGCCACTGTTTTGGTGCTTGCTTTAAGCCATATAATGACTTAACTAGCTTACACACCTTATGCTCATTGCCAGGCATAACAAACCCCTCTGGTTGCTTCATATATATCTCCTCATCCAAATCACCATTCAGGAAAGCGGTTTTCACATCCATTTGGTGAATTACAAGATTGTGTATTGCAGCTAAGGCAACCAACAATCTAATAGTGGATATTCTTGCTACAGGAGCATATGTATCAAAGTAGTCAATTCCTTCCTTTTGTCTAAAGCCTTGGATAACCAATCGGGCTTTAAACTTATCAATTGACCCATCTACTTTCATCTTCTTCTTGAAGATCCATTTACAACCAAGTGGTTTACACCCAAAGGGTAGATCACATAGTTTCCAAGTGTTATTCTGCATAATAGAGTCCATCTAATCATTTATAGCTTCTTTCCAGAAAGCTACGTCCCAAGATACCATGGCTTCACTATAGGTTTTAGGATCTTCCTCAATATTGAGGCAATATTAATATTGAATTTTAATTTCATCTCTAGATCCTTCAACCAAATATAGCTGAAAATCATCACCAAATGATTTAGCTTTTCTTGCTCTACCACTCCTCCTAGGTTCCGGAGGAGTATCCATCACTTGATCAGCCACGTGAGAGTTACTAGAGCTTGGAACCATGTCTCTAGGCCTAGGTATTGAAGAGAATCTATTCTCATCATACTCTGCAGTTCTTGCCTCAATAACCGTATGCACTAACACGTAGTCATTTGGTTCTATAACATAGAACCTGTGAGCAAATGAATGCTCCGCATACCCAATGAAAATGCAGTCTACACCTCTTTCCCCTATGTTCCTTATCTTAGGATCAGTGAGCCTCACCACGGCTCTACAGCCCCAAACTCTCAGTTTATGCAGCTCAGGTGGTTTTTTATACCAAAGCTCAAAAGGGGTTGTCTTCTTCCTTTTATTTGGAACCCTATTTAGCAAATAGCAGGCTGTCAACATAGCCTCACCACAAAAGCCCTCACTTAGGCCCGAATAGGACAACATGGTATTGACCATTTCCTTTAAAGTCCTATTTTTCCTTTCCGTCACACCATTTTGTTCCGGTGTGTAAGGAGCTGTGGTATGGTGTATTATTCCAGTAGATTGGAAATACACCGGATCAAAATACTCACCACATCTGTCCGTATGTAGGGTTTTAATCAACCCACTCCAATGAAGCTCTACTTCTTGTTTATAAATCTTTAACTTTTCAAGAGCTTCATCCTTAGCATGCAACAAATAAACGTAACAAAATCTAGTAGCATCATCTATAAATGTTACTACATATTTTTTATTACCTAGAGATGGTGTAGCATGAAAATCACATAGATCACTATGTATCAAATCTAACACTTTAGTTTCCCTATGAACATGTTGCATGAAAGGATTTTTGGTTATCTTATTCAACTTGCAAACATGGCATTTATCATTGTTTATGTTAATAGGCGGAATTAAGCTCATTTTAGACATTTCTTTAACTCTTTTATTAGGGCTGGCATATCGTGTATACCCGTACCCGATAAGACACGACACGACACGATAAGACACGATACACGGAAGGCTATACACGAACACGACACGATAAGATTTCGTGTCCTATTTTTCAAACACGAACACGACACGAACACGACATGAAATACACGAAAATTACCTGTTAATACCTGTTAACTAACACTAAAATAATCACATATTTAGAACCTGTTTAGTGAAACAAAACTCGCCAAAAGTTCACAAACAGCTTAAATAATCCACAAAATACCGAATACTTAACAAGTTTAAAACAAAAATCCATAAACGGCAAATCACAAAAGACTTAAATAATTCAATACATCCACTAAAAACAAGTTCAAAGTTTCCAAGTTCCCATGGTTCTCTTCTTAGATCTTTAATTCCAACCATTCAAACCTGCACATAATTGTACTCATATTTAGCATTGACAATTGGACATAAATTGAGTAATTTTAATTTATCAAACATTACTTTAAACATTTGGAGTAAGTACCTTAGATTGTTCATTGTTTTTTAGCAACACTACTCGAAGCATTTGGAGTGGTTACCTTAGAAGTGTTCATTGAGTTTGAAGCATTTGATTCTCCACTAATATCAAGTGACATTATATCTTCTGTGAGCTCATCCAAATTAACTTCATTAGAACCTACAAATACAAACAAACATATACTATTAGTGTGATATTATGTTATAAAAACCTTACAAAACTCAAGGAAAAAGGGACATTACAATAATCTCCATATAACCAATCCTTTGTGCATATTAGAGCCTCAACGGTATCTTTACCAAGTGAGCTTCGATGTTCATTAAGAACTCTTCCACTTGCACTAAATGTGGACTCCGATGCGACGGTAGTAACCGGAATTGTCAAAAAGTCTCTTGCCATCCTTGCAAGTGTGGGATATCTAAACTCATTGGCTTTCCAAAAAGTCAAAATATCTAAGTTCGAGTTCCTATCAACTCTTGACTCATCCAAATACAATTGCAATTCTGTTTTTTTGTTAGCTAGAAAATCTTTACTTTGAAACTGATCAAAATCCTAAAAAAGAATTATAAATAATTAGTAAATGAATACATATAAAAGATTAAAAGACAACAATTTAAAAAAAATATTAACAAATAAATTACCTTAAGTCTAGCTCTAACTCCAAAGACACTTGTTGAATCATCATCTCCCGTTTCCTCAACTCCTTTGCTAGCATCTGAAGTACTTGCGACATTTGAAGTTGTAGAAGAACCACCATCCATATTTAACTCGACATATTCATGAAAAGTAGAGTGAAAAACCTCATCAACATATTCATATTCTTTGCTATCACGTTCATAAACTTGTGAATAACTCCACTCGATAAAGTGCAATTTGTATCTAGGATCCAACACCACAGCTATGGCTAAAGTAAGACTAAAATCAGACCAATATTTCTGAAACTTTGTCATCATCAAGTCAGCCATGTTTCTCATATACTCGTCTTCTGAACCCATACCCACTTTCAAAGTCAAGTAAGCCATAAAAACATGTGGGTAATACAAGTTTGCAGTTGGATATTTTGTACCCGAAAAAACATTTGTGATATCATAAAACACTCCAAGAAAAGAACACATCTTTCCAATCTTTTCCCACTCTAATGCATTCGGACAATGCTTATAATTAGAATCACTCAATTCTAAATGGCAAAAGGCGCGTCGATAAAAAAAGGGCACTATCAAGCATTAAAAAGGTAGAATTCCACCTAGTAACGACGCCTTGCCTTAACCCCTTTTTCCTTTTCAAAGAAAGCAACTGAACACACTCTATAAACTTTTCCTTCCTTTGTTGCGACCCTTTAACATACTTGATACTCTCTCGCACTTTGTAAATACACTCATCAATTTGCTTCAACCCATCTTGCACAATCAAATTCAAAATATGTGCACAACATCTCAAGTGAAAAAAATTACCCCTAGAAACAAGTGGTAATTTTTTATTTAGTTGTTCTCTTAAAAGCCCAATGAAAGTGTCATTAGAAGAAGCATTATCTAATGTCATAGAAAATATTTTATTTTCTATGCCCCACTCGACTAAAATAGAAAACACCTTTTCACACAAAGCAACACCGGTATGAGGTGGTGGCATGAAAGAAAACGATAAAACTCTTTTTTGCAAAACCCATTCTTTATCCATAAAGTGAACTGTAATTGCTAAATACCCATCAGTAGCAATAGACGTCCACAAATCTGAAGTTAGGCATAACCTCCCAGGTGATTCCATAAGCATTTCTTTGACCTTTTCCTTTTCTCTCTTATACATTTTCAGTAAATCAGATTTTACAGTATTTCTAGAGATGATATTGACATCAGGTTGCAGATACTTAAATAAATCTCTAAATCCCTTATAATCAACAAATGAAAAAGGTAACTCATGCATAACGATAGCAGCTACAAGCATCTCACGGAACGTACTTTGAGAAAACGTAGATGACTTTAATTTCATGTCACTATTTAAAATCATTTGACCAACATCTTTGAAACTAGAACCATAGCAAGATTTTATGTGTTTCGAATGATTCCCTGTACCTTGCTTGCTATCATATATGATAACATGATTACATTTGTTGCACTTGCTTGGAACTTTTCCACCGACTGCTTTCTTTTTAAGTTTAGTGAAGTATTGCCACACAATAGATCTTTCCTTTCGTTGTCTCTTTACTCCTGATTTGTTATCATCACTATCGTTTGTATCATCTACCTCCACAGAGTGAACTTCATCATCTTCCACATCCATATTCATTGAGGTGTCATTTTCTAGATCAACTTTGATAGAATCTGACTCCACCTACAATAGAGAAAACAAATAAAGTTACACAAAAAATAATACCAAACTTCAACCGAAAGCCATAAAAGTTAGATAAACATACATAGGACTTCTTATCCTTCTTCTTTCCCACCTTCCTTTGAGAATCACTCATTCTTAATCTGCAATAAACATAAACAATAAAAGTTCACAGTCATTTACAGAAAGTTCACAGTCATTTACCATAAAAGTTCACAGTCATTTACCATAAAAGTTCACTCATTTACAGTTTAACCAAACACTGAAACAGTTTAAGCAAAACGGCATTCAGTTGAAACTACTGAACTGAACTTGACTCGACTATTGACACCAAACAGAGCAAAGCACAAACCTGAACCACTAATATTCGACTCAAAAACAAAGACGACAGACTGACAGAATAATTTAACCAAACTGACCCGACACAGACCTTTCAATAACACACTCGACACTGCAGAACCCTAATGACTGCATAACTCAGATATAACCAAACAGTTTAACCCTAAGCACAAACCGAACAGTTTAACCAAACACAGCAGAACCCTAAGCACAAACTGAACAGTTTAACCAAACACTGAACCAGATATATACTGCATAACTCAGATATAACCAAACACTGAAACAGATATAAACGGCATTCACTGAAAGAAATATAAAATTACCTTTAAATTGCGACGGATGACTGACGGTGGATGAGCGGCGGTGGATGACTGACGGTGGATGCAGGCGTGGTGGATGACCGGCGTGGATGCAGGCGTGGTGGAGCGGCGGTGGATGACTGACGGTGGATGCAGGCGGTGGATGAGCGGCGGTGGATGACCGGCACGCTGGATCTGGATGAATGGATGATGTCGGCTGAACTTGAGAGAGTTAGGGTTTCTTTTTTTTTTGAACTAAAGAAGACAGGGTCGTTCCATACTTCCAAGTTCCATCTATATTTGACTATTTTAGTAAATGACTAAATGAGGCCTGAGGGGTATATTTTTTATTTAATTAAAATTAAAATCTTAACATGTCTTAACAGGTATCTAACAGGTAAACAGGTATCTAACCTGTTTAGACACGAAAATTAACAGGTATTTTCGTGTCTACCTGTTTAGTACCTGTTACCTGTTAAGGTCAACACGATACATGTTAAGGTCGTGTAGGTTCGTGTCGTGTATCGTGTATTCGTGTAAAATTGCCAGCCCTATCTTTTATAATGTACATGTCCTAGTCTAGCATGCCATAATTCTGATTCAGTCAAGTTGTTTCTACCACTAGTTGAAGCTATACAATTTGCATTACTAGTTGAAGGTACATCATTAACATTACTAGTTGAAGCAACACAAACAGATTCATTCAACATAAACATACCATTACATAGATAACCAAAACCAACAAAAGTACCATGTCTTGACAAGATATACTTGTCATTTTCCAATACTTGTTTGTACCCACAATTATTCAACACAATGCCACTTAACAGATTCTTTTGAATTCCGGGCACATACAAAACATTGTTCAAAAGTAAACATTTTCCAGAAGTAAAAACAAGATTCACAGTTCCTATTCCCTTGATTGGTTCAGTTGCAACGTTCCCCATCTTGATGATAGACCCGTCTTCGATTGGTTGAAAGTATTTAAACCAACGAAGATCCTTGCATACATGACTTGTTGCACCTGAATCAACCCACCAAGCAATGTCATCATCCTGCACATAAAATGCCTCAGAAATTAGTGACACATAGTTCTGAACCGAATTATTAAATTGTACTAAATTCTGACCTTGCTTGCCTGGGTCCTTGGACCCGCTAGAACCAACCTCATTCTTGTTCTTTGAACCGGACTTATTGTTATTCTTCCTCATTTTACAGTCCCTCTTAAAGTGACCAACCTTACCACATTTCCAGCAAGGGTAATTCGGCTTTTTGTTTGAACCCGAATTGTTGTTTCCTTGAAACTTGTGTTTCCCTTTGAACTTACTGTTTCCTTTGGATGATTCACCCGTTTCAACCATGTTCACAGAACTTGATCCAGCCCATTTCTTATCATCATTGACCAACACATTTTCCTGTGCTCTTAAGCCTTCTTCAATTCTGAAGTGGCTTCCAAGTTCAACCAAGGTTAACTCTCCTTTCTGATGTTTCAGATTATGTTTAACATCTCTCCAGGAAAGAGGTAACTTGTCAATGATACTCGAAACAGAGATGGATTCATCCATCTTCATATCATGTTGGGCAAACTGCCCCAGAATTCGTAACAACTCATGATATTGTCCCATCACAGGCCTTTCATCAACCATTCTGTAATTATTGAAATTACTTACAAGAAACTTCTTACTAGAAGAATCTTCTGCCATGTATTTGGCTTCCAACGTGTCCCACAGTAACTTTGCAGTTTCAACATTGTGATAAACATCAAATAAGAGATCAGACATACCATTCAGAATGTGGCCAAGACATATATAGTTGTCGTTCTCCCACTTCGACCTCTTCCTGATTTGCTCCAGATTGCCCTCCTCCTGTATCTCCGGGATTGGAGTAGTCAACACGTACACAACCTTCAACGAAGTCAAAAGAAAATGCATCTTCTTCTGCCATCTTCGGAAGTCCACCCCTTCGAACTTCTCCAGTTTGTCAACCTTGTTTGTCATATCCTTCATCGATCCCTTGCCATCTTCACAGAAACTAATTTGATCTTTGTTAGGGAATTTCGAATTGCCGGATGATTAGAGAGGCGTGTAATCACTCTCAGATCAAATTATTTCGGTGGTTCACCCGAAAAATTCAATCGGATACAACTTTGATTTTGTGAGAAATTGAACCAGGGTATGATCGTGTGTGTGAATTTTCGAACCAGTGGATTGTAACCAAAAAACTGTCTACGAAATTGGGAATTTTTTGGGGTGTAACTGCCTAGTGGCAGTTATCTCGATTTTCAGACAAATTGCCCAAAAAACTACCAATTTTTGTCATTTCGAAAATGTGACAAATTCTAGAAAATAAAATTTTCTGATGCGGTTTCATTAAGGCAATTTAATGAAAATAAAATTTTTCCAAGCTCGACCCCAGCCAGGGGCTCTGCCCCTTGGACCCTGCTCCAAGGGGCGCTGCCCCCTTGGAAACCCCGTAGAGTAAGGGCTCCGCCCGTACACTTCGAATTATAATAACTCAAACAAGCGTGCACTCCCGCACCTCCTAACTTGCTTGATATGTATTATTATTCGCCTTGATCACCAAATCAATCCCCGATTACACTAAAATATCTAACAATTTTCAACACGAATAACCATTACATATAATTATTATTAATACAATAATTATTAATCGGGTTTGTTTTTGTTATATAAAGAGTTTTGCTTTGAACCACGGCTAATTTATATGGAATATTGATAATCAAGATTGAGTGTTTAAAATGAAAAATGGGTGGAACTACATAAAAGGAAAGTTGAACCTTAGAGTTTCATTTGATATTGTTTCCACGTTAGAGAGTGTGAAGCCCCCTCACGCAAGTCCACGCACGTTGTGAGTGTGGACTACAAGTACAACCTGGTGTTTAGATAGTTTACTTTGCATTTTACACACTCGAATCTTTAAAGTCTCCTTTATATTTTCAAGGCTGGTTCGATAGAGCAAGCTCAACAATAATTTTTATTGTACACAGGTTACTACCAATGGACATGAACAACAACTTTCTTTGGAGTCAGTATCATGATCATTTTCTTTCAGTATAATAATTTTATTTAGATAGCGCACTTTGCATTTCACACATGTAACCTAACCGGTGGTCATTAAATATTTCTATGAAACTACAAGTCTACAATTTAACTTTGTTTATTCAGAAAATAAAGATGTTGTTTAAGAAATTCTAACAATAGGAACATCTCGCCATCTTAGTGGCTAAAATGGTGGAGATAAAGGACAACTCTTTATTATGGGTGAGGAGTAGGTCTAAGTTTAATGTAAATTAAAACACGTATTGTGATTTTAACATTTGATACATAATCGTATAACTTTAGTCGTCAGCTTTTTATTAGACCGTATTTATATATATATATATAGAGAGAGAGAGAGAATTGTTGTTCAGAAAGAAAAAAATAAACTTAATATATGGATGATTATGAAATTTTCCAAACTCTCTCCTCTTCCTCTCTCGCCGCCCGGAATTCGTAAAGTTTGCTCGACGATGTATGCTTGATTCTGTATAGTGTGGGGGGTTTAATCGATCGGTTCATGGTAGCCATCTAGATCTAACCGTTCACCCTATTTGGTTTCTTGTATCATCCATTCGCTGCTTTGGTTTTTTGTGGTATTAGTAAAGGTATTGCAGATGGAAAGGGAGGGGGTTTATGATGATGGTGGTCCATGGTCCAATGTGCAAAACCGGAAGAATCACAAAAATAGAGGTGATGGTGTTGAATGGACATTCTTAGTTCAAAATATCTCGGACCGGGTTACAAGGAATGTACTATGGCGATCTTTTCAGCCGTTTGGTTTCATCTCAGACGCGTATGTGGCTCGGAAACGGGATGCCAGAGGAAGATGCTTTGGCTTTGTTCGTTTTGTGGGTGTGGTAGACATGAAGGAGACTTTAACGAAGTTAAATATGATAAAGATGTTTGGCATGAAGGTCACTGTTGCATTAGCCAAGTTCGACAAGGACCACAAGAAGATCAACTATGCTTCGGTTTTTCCGGGGAAGAGTGCTTGGAGACCTAAGGGCAGTTATGAAGACAATAAGAAGCAACCTGGTGCTGAGAAGCAACCTTCAAATTACGGCCAGGCCGGTCCGTCTTTTGTCCAAGAGGGGGGATCCTATGCTGATTTACTTAAAGGAAATAGGGAGGTACAAGGTCATGGTGCAAAAGTTGTTAGTGTGGAGGGGAAGGGCTCTTTGTATCCTCTCCATTGTATTGGTAGATCTGTTATAGGGGATACTAAGGTGGTCATGACTGTTAGTAAAGTTAGAATGTCATTGGAAGAAGAAGGCCTAACAGATATTGGTCTATCGTATGTTGGTGGCTTGACTTATATGTTAATTTTCAAGGACAAGGCATCTGCCTCTTGGTGCATGGAGCTGCATGCCAACTACTTTAATAATATTTTTTCTAACTTCTCTCTTTGGAACGGTGAAGACATCCCGTTTAACCGGATAGTAAAACTGAATATCTCCGGGGTGCCGTTTATCATCAGAGATAACACTTTGTTTGACAAGATTGGTGGTTTGTTTGGAAATGTAATAAAACAGTCATCCTTCTCATGGCAAGATGAGGATAACTCGATCGGGTCTGTCATGGTCCTTACTACGCAAAAATCAAAAATTGAGGAGGCAGTCGTAATTAAGTGGAATGGAAAAAGTATCTTAGCTTGGGCTTCGGAATCGATGGAGCAGTATATACAGAACCCGGAAAACGTTTTTATGATGGATGATAGTGACTCCGAGTCGGGCACGGAATTGGATTCGGATGAGGATCTGGAGGATGTTGAGGAATTCGAGGAGGGAGAAATCCGGCCAAATGTGTCTTCGGATGGGGAGGTTCAGGCCTGTGAGCAGAATCCGGCATCGGATGCAATTCCGGTGGAATTTGAATCGGTTCCGGAAGGTAAAGAGTCTACGGTAATTCATGAGGTCTCTAATTTCAATGCTTGCATGGGTAATCAAAAAATGCATGGGGATAGTAGTGAGTCGGCGCGTGTAACAGATAATCATGATGTGGCATCGAATAAAGTAAACAATTCACACTTAAAATATGGCTTGGGTAATAGGCCCTCTAGTGATGTGTCTGGTATGGTGTCTGGGCAGCCCAAGTTAAATTCTGGAGATGATGGCCCAACCCCAATAACAAATTTGGGTAAAAGAAATAGAGAAGTACGTAGTCCACCATCTTTGGGATCGACTCAGGGGCCCACTCATAAATCCTTTAATCACCCTAATAGATTGGATTCGGTGTCTCTAGACTTGAATACACCTGTGGGGGATTTCTCTGGAGTGGAGGGGAACAACCTAGATCGTCCAGATGATTCTGCTGATGTACCTGGTAATTGAGGGGTTAGTGATGCAATTGACGATGGGTTGTTTAAGCAGCAAGACCCGGTAAACGGGAACGACCCGGAAGTGGGAGGTTTTGAAATAAGGGGTGAAGATGGGATCCAAAAAGAAACAGCTGAAACAATGGAGATTGGGGCGGCACTTGGATTCCAATTAGGAGGCTTCGACAAGCAGGTCAGCGAGCTAATTGTTGGTGAAAAAAATGGTTTGCAATGAATTTTTTGACTGTTAATTTAAGGGGGGTCAGGGACCAGAGGAAAACAGATTGGATTAGAGGCTTAAAAACGTCCCATTGTGATCACTTTTTAGAAATTCAGGAAACAAAATTGGGGGGTATATCTGAATTTTCCTTTAGTAAATTTTGGGGGAAATCGAGATATGATATGGCAAGTGTAGAAGCAGTTGGTAGGTCTGGGGGTCTGGTAAGTTTGTGGGATCCAACCGTGTTCGAGTGTAATGATGTCATTAGGAACCAAAGATTCATACTAGTGCAAGAGAGGTTAAAACATACTGGGGAATGGCTGAATATTGTTAATATTTATGCGTATAACGACCCGATTGAGCGAAGAGCATTGTGGGAGGAGCTGGTTATTCTCAAACAATCATTGCAAGGTATGTGGGTGTTTGGCGGGGACTTTAATGATGTAAGGGAACCAAGTGAAAGGCTTAATTCTGAATTTGTACCACTTAATGCAAGGTTTTTTAATCAATTTATTGATTCGGCTGACTTAGTTGAGTACCAAATGGGGGGCGTAAATTTACATATCATGCAGATAATGGTGTCCATAAAAGTAAGCTTGATCGATATTTCGTGTGTAGAGATTTCCGGAGTAAATGGCCAAATGCCTCCGTGGTGGCACTTTCTAATATGGTTTCGGATCATTGTCCGATACTGTTGTCTGTCGCGGCACAAGATTATGGTCCCAGCCCAACCAGAATCTTTAACTCTTGGCTGATGATGCCTGGAATTATGGATTTTGTTAAGCATGCACTGGGAAGCTTTGTTTTTTATGGGCCTGCTGATCTAGGCTTGGCAGTAAAGTTAAAATGGATAAAATTCAGGTTGAAGGAACGTGTGCGGGCGATAAAAGAGGAAAAAGAGGCGATTTATAAAGAAAAAATTGAAATGTTGGAAGCCCTGGAAGTCCAAGCCGAGGACAGGATGCTGTCTACAAATGAGTTAGCTACTAGAGCTGAGTGCAAAAAGGTTATTATGGAGATGGATCGGATAAAAATAATGGACTTGAAACAGAAGTCTAGGGTGAAGTGGGCGGTGGAAGGGGATGAGAATTCAGCATATTTCCACAATATTGTAAACGCAAATCAGAGCTCCAATAGGATTAATGGTCTAATGATAAATGGTGTATGGGAGATGGCACCACCACTTATCAAAGATTCTATCTGTTCTTTCTTTGTAAAAAAAATTCAGGAGCCGATGTACGATAGACCAGGGCTTATTTGTCCGAATCTGAAGAGGATTAACGGTAATGATGCTGAGATGTTGGAATCACCGTTCTCGTTGTTGGAAATCAAGAATGCGGTTTGGGATTGCGAAGGGGATAAGGCACCTGGACCAGACGGGATAAATTTCAGGTTTATTAGGAGATGTTGGGAGTCATTGCAGGCAGATTTCGTCAAAGTTTTCGAAGAGTTTGTGACGAACGGCTCCATCTCTAATGGTTGCACGTCATCGTTTATTGCGTTGATACCAAAATGTAAAGACCCGGACGGACTGGGGGATTATAGGCCTATTAGTCTCATTGGGTGCATAAACAAGGTAATATCTAAAGTATTGGCGAATCGGTTAAAATTAGTAATAGACAAGCTGATCTCGAAGGAACAAACAACGTTTTTAGCAGGTAGGAGTATTCTGGATGGCCCTTTGATTTTGAACGAATTGATTCTGTGGATGAGGTTGAAGAAAAAGGAAGGTTTTGTGTTTAAAGCGGACATAGAAAAGGCTTATGATCCGTTAAATTGGAGGTTTTTGGAATCTATTCTGGAGCAGATGATGTTTCCGGCAAAGTACATTAAATGGGTTATGGCCACGATTATAAATGCAAGAGCTTCTGTGTTAGTTAATGGGTCACCAACACAAGAGTTCGCGTGTTATAGGGGGCTTAGACAAGGGGATCCGTTGTCACCATTCTTATTCATAATTGCAATGGAAGCATTATCTGGGGTGATGAAGAGGGCATGCACAATCGGAATCTATGAAGGAGTCCGGCTCGCTAACCAAAGTTCGATTATTTCTCATTTCCTGTATGCGGACGATGTGATCTTTATCGGAAATTGGTCGGCATCGACTGTATACAATCTTACAAGGTTATTACGCTGTTTTTACTTAGCATCGGGGCTGAAGGTGAATCTTGTGAAAAGTAGTGTATACGGGGTAAACGTGAGCACCGATGATGTTCAACATATTGCAGATTCGTTGGGTTGTAGGGTTGGAAGCTTTCCATTCAAACACTTGGGGCTTCAAGTGGGCGCAAATATGAATTTGATAAAGAATTGGCAGCCGGTGGTGGATGTTTTTAAGAAGAGACTTGCGTTATGGAAAGCAAAAATACTTTCTTTCGGTGGCAGGTTAACCTTGATAAAATCTGTACTTAATGCTCTCCCGACGTATTATTTTTCACTTTACAAGGCACCTTCAGGTGTAATTGATCAACTGGAACGACTGAGGATGGAGTTTCTTTGGGGTGCAACACCAGAAAAAAAGAAATTGTGTATGGTAGCATGGGATAATGTGATAACGCCTAAAGAATTAGGAGGGGTTGGGTTAGGTTCGCTAAAAGATGCAAACCTTGCTATGCTTGCAAAATGGTGGTGGAGGTTCAAAGTGGACCCTGATAGCTTATGGCGGAAGGTTATTTGGAGCATTCATAACAGTGAGAGAACATGGAATCCGATGCCGAGGAAGTTATCGATTCCTGGACCATGGAAACAAGTATTCAGTGTGTCTAAGGAAATGGAGGAACAAGGGATAAACTTAGTAGAATACTTTCGGGCAGTAACAGGGGCTGGTGATTCTGTTTTATTCTGGAAAGAACAGTGGCTTGATGGCGGAACGTTGCAATGCAGGTTTCCTGCTTTGTATATTCTAGAAAGGCAGAAGAATGTAATGGTGGCAGACCGAATGAAGTTGGAAAATGGAATGATGATACTCGAATTCTGCTGGGATCGGCAACCAGAATCGGCTGAAGAAGTGGAGGCAATTCAGACTTTGACTCAGCTACTTATTTCGGCTGCTGTAGGTCACGGCAAGGATAAATGGAGGTGGGATTTGGATCTTTCAGGTCAGTTTTCAGTTAAGAGTATGAAAAATTGCTTACAAATGGCAAGATTCGCTAATTTGGGAAACAATTTCATATGGAATAATTGGATTCCTTTAAAAGCAAATTTCTTGGCATGGAGGTTATCACTTGAACGGCTGCCAACGTTGGTGGCTTTAGCACGAAGGAACGTATGGAGCGGCCCAACTGTTTGCAGAATCTGTAACCGAGAAGAGGAAGATGTGGATCATCTTTTTATTGGCTGTGAATTGGCACAAAATGTATGGAATTTTATATCGGCTTGGTGCAGAATGTCGAATATTTTTGCCTTTCGTGTAAATGACTTGCTGGAATGGCACAAAAACGTCCGTGGAAACATGAAGTGGAAGAAACTAGTGTATGGCGGAGCAGGAATAATCTGATTTTTAATGATAAAGACATACATCTGGACCGGCTAATAAGCGAAATTAAGCATTTGGGTTTCACGTGGATTGGGAGCCGATCGAAAATAAAGGATATAACGTGGGAGGAATGGTGTAATTTTGAGCTTTCTAGAAAATGCTAATTGATAGTAGTATTTGGTGTTTGTAATTGGCGAATGTATTTGGTGTGGGCTAACACGTTGTTGGCCCTAATAGATGAATAAAAATTTTGTTGGCTGTTAAAAAAAAATATATGGATGATTAAAAATATATTTTTTATCCAAAATTTTAGAAACATGCCCTTTACTTTATGGGTAAGATGATATGAAATTCGGACCCATATATGATACAAAACAATATATAGTGACATAGTGTTTAGTTTTCTAACGTAAGATAGAAAGTTCTAAACTCATATAAAAACATTAAAAAAGTAATAAATTTGCTTTTGATGGGAGTTTTGATTTGACAAGTTTGATTTGGTCTTTTAACTTCTCTTTTTAGCTTTTAGTCAGCCATCCTCAAGAATTCGGTTAACGTCACTTTCACCCCTACACTATTCCTAATTTCAAAACCTACCTTAACATTATAGTACGTAACTACTACGTACAATTAATTTGTTAGTAAATGTTGTTTTGTCTTTGGCCCCGGGGACTCCCTAAGTTATGTTAGGTTGCCTAATTTCGTATAGGTTGGACATTTGGCTTTAAACTTGGATTAATTTGATAGAATAAAAATAGACGTCTATAATGTATTGGTGTGGTCCAAAATATATATTAAATGTTTTTTTTTATGTTATTAGATGACAGCTAGAATCACAAATTGATCACCGTGAGTTGCAACATTTGTTTTGTTTTGTTCGCTTTCGATTTCGATTCTTTGGCGCTCTCGCCCCTGACGCGGTGCGGTTACTCAAGCGGGTTCGACAGGTGGTAAGCAGTAACACCGCGCATGTTAAAGGGCAGAATTTTGTGTTTAGCAGGGTAGGGTTTGCTATTCAGAAAGGGGTAGCGACGCAACTTGTCGCTCGTCTACCTGCCATTAATCTGTAATCGTCTCTCTTTTAAATAATTATTTGATACCTCGTCTTTTTTATCCCCTAAAAAAATTCTAAAATGTTAATTATTTTTGGAACGGTTAACCCAAAGACCGATTAAACTTACTTCTAAATCTATATTTATTGTTCATTACGTGACTTGAACTCACCAATTGAGGAATAACTTAAAAACATTACCAACTTGTAAACTTTTTATTCGTACACAGTTTTTTGTATAGGAGTTTTCTTTTTTCACGTATTGACTTTTGATTTATCTACTTTGTTTTATCTTTTAAGACGACTCACACTTGTAAATTCCAAGAAAATGCATGTCCAAAGTTTGTAAAAAAGGAAATGACATAATGTTTCAAATAGTTTTTTTAATACACTGTTTTTTTTATCCCAATCTGGTTACATATTTTACAATGTAAGCCTACGAGGTGTGGAGGGGCTTGAGTTAGGGACATTGCTTGACACGTGGTGAGGGTGAGATCCACAAGATAATACTAAAAAACTAGGGGTGTGGCAGTGGCGGACCCAGGATTTTTTTCCTGGGGGTGCGGAATTTTTTTAAAGATTTTAGACCCCTAGCTATATAAAAAAATCGGTTCATAGCGGGTCAGATCGGGTCGGGTCATGTAAAACAAGTAAAAACAAACAAACAAAGTTTAATGGCATGTCGAATCAGATCGGGTCGGGTCCATTTCAATTCTCAAACAATCAAACCCTAGTTCATAACTTCCTATCACATTAACAAACAAAAAAACATCAAAGTTCAAACCATCTCTACTTTTATTTCTCTTAACCATTCAATAAAAGAATAAAAAAACTTATCTATAAGATACCTTGGTCTTTAACTAGAATAATCCGGCGAAAAAAAGTGGTTCAACCCCTTTCCTCTTGAGAAATCGCGTCATAACTTCCCTACTCATTGTTCATTCCTAATCCTATCACATACAAAATAAACCAAGGATCTTCAAGTGTTCAGCCATAGCCCATGTTCCGTAATTTTCAATTTAAAATTTTGAATTTCAAGCCCTAGTAATTATTATTTGCCAACCAACAATTATATAATCAACAAACATGTTTGCCAAGTGAGGCAGAGGGAGGGCGGGAGTCGCTGGCAAGTGGCAGCGATTTGGGTTTTTTTTTTTAATTACGTGGACGGGTTTGTTTAACAAAACTAGTAGTTGGGTTGGGCTTGAATGGGTATTAAGTTATTGGGCTTGATGGATTGAATTTAAGTTTTATTAAAGGGGTTAGTAGGCTAACTTGTTTACATAATTTGATCGGGTTTCAATCCGTGTTCACAATTTTTTTACATAAATTCCTAACATTTTTTTTTCTAAGGGGTGCGGTCGGAATTTTTCAAGGGGTGCGGACGAAAATTTCCAAGGGGCGCGGTCTGGTTTTTTCGCGAAAAATATCACTAAATTTTTTTTTTCAAGGGGTGCGGCCGCCCACCCACCCCATAACTTGGGTCCGCCCCTGGGGTGTGGTGTGGCATGGCTTAATTTGGCGTGGCCAGCCATGTGGATTTTTTATTATTATTTTTTTTTTTAGCTAAATGCCCGGATAGTCCTTGTGGTTTCCCTTTTTTCACCTTTAATCCCTAACTTTCTAAAATTACAGCTATAGTCACCAACTTTTTCAATTTCATTCCCAGATAATCCCTGGCGCGGATGGATATTAATTTTCTCAATTAAGTGGATGTGAAATGACCATAAATACCATTACTATTAAAAAATAATATATACTCACATAACATCTTCATCTCCACCACCACCATAAAACTCCACCGCCTGTCAACACCTCTATCACCAACCCATTGCCCTCGCCGCCTTTCACCGCCATACCACTGCCACAACCACAGCCGCTGCCATCATCACCACTGCCACAACCACCCTCAACAATCACAATCGTCACTTATACTGTCTACTTTCTTTTACACGAAATATTCAGTTCCAAATTTAAAACCTGCAACTATTCTTCAAGACCTTCAATCCTAAAACACTTCATCACTACAACCACTAATTAAAAGTTGAACAACACCTGCAATTCTCGTTCCTTTTCTTTTTCTAAACCGAACAATCATGTCACACCCCAACCGATGGCGGAAACATCGGGGCATGGCACTGAGCGAAACAGATTGTCCATGAGTATCCATAACAACTATCTATTACCAGATAATTAAACATCATGTCCCATACCACAACATATCCAAAGTAAAAACAGTTATTACAAATAATTGTCTCAAAAACAAATACTGTTCCGACGACTCGGATTAAAGCGTGACACATCTAGACCCCTAGCTTGATTCACCAAAGAACAGCAATCCCTAGCATCTTAAGCACCTGTCACATACGTTAAAATAGAGGTCAATACACATAGTGTAAAGGTGAGCATACAAGATTGATAATAGTAATAGAGTTCGAAATCGTTTACACATAACCAGCATGTACAACGTATAATGTGAAGCATGTAAGTTATCGACAAAGATCCTATCAATACCAATGACTGCGATTTGACTAAACACACACTAGGGCAAGTGCACCCATCGTAAGCGTAGTATAGCGTTGGTAAGATACCGAGGTCCTCCAAGGACACAAGAGCTTTTAGCAGCGGTTTATCCTCAACGTCTAATCAAACTAAAATTTTTTAGAAAATGTTTTAAGTATGAAAAATAAAAACTAAAAATGCTGAAATAAAATAAAAACAGATAGACAAGATGAATCACTTGGATCTGACTCGCCTTTAATGTATCCTTTGATGATTTCTGCACTTTTGCACTTTTTAAGAGATTATCTTAGTTATATTAGTAGGTCCCTCTTTTGAAGGTGACGTTACCCTCAACCCAGTGGTTTGAGTCAGCAAGGATACAATCCCAAAGGGTCGGAATATTGGAAGATAATTAATTAAGTTATTAATGCGAAAAGTCGTAGGCCCCTCTTTTGAAGTTGACATTACCCTCGGATAAGTGGTTTGAGTCAGCAGGGACACAATCCCAAATAGCCGGGTTAATGTATTAATAGCAGTTTACATATGAGGGGATCAAGTCATTCGCACCCCCGCTATCCAATACCAGTGGGTATTGAAGGAGGTCCTAGTAAGCCTGACCTAGGTCCTTGCAGGATCCATACACTGAACAAGGCAAGAACCTTACTAAACCATTCCTTTAATCCCCGACCAGGTAGCCAATATATCTCTATATAGACCGTAGAGATATGAATTGTGAAAATATTTTACTTTATATAGACAGTAAAGTAATGCCAAGACACCACGAATAAATGATAAAGAAGTTTCACCTTCAACATAAGAAACTAGTTATTAAAGTCATTAATACAAAACCAAATAAAAAGTGCGAAAAAATTAAAAGTAAAAAGTAATACATTAAATGCTTGTCTTCACCAAGTGTTGTAAGAGACTTAGCTAAACATGGCATTTGATTGACAAGAACTCTTACGATCAATCTTGGATCCCGAGACTACTACACACACTCTAAGGTGGATGATGGTGGTGGATGTGGGTGTTGTAGTGGTGGTGGAGTGGTGGCAAAGTGGGAGAAAGGTGGTTTGTCAAGGGATTCCTTTGAAGTGAGCCAAGCACCCCTATTTATAGCCTGAACAGAAGCCCGACCACTGCCCCGTGTCCAGCGGACACGCCCCCATGGCCATATCTTTTCTCTTCCTTCATTAATTGCATTTGTCTGCATTGGGCTCCACACGGCCCGTGTTCGTGCCCCATGTGCAGAAGCGTTTCTGTACTACCAAGATTTGCAAGATTCTGCGAATCTTAGCGTTGACCACGCCACGTGCTGAGCTGGGCACGCCCCTGTGGTGGGCGTAGAAGCGTCCACAGCTTTGTCCATTTCTGCAGACATCTGACCACGCCCCCGTGTCCAGTGAGCACGGGCCGTGGTCAGCCTGCTGTTTCTTGTTTTGCTCTTGGGGATGCTGCCGAGGGGTCGGGCATGTCAAGTTTATTCCTTTTCTTTGTATTTATGTTAGTTTTTGCTGCATATTTGTTCCTTTTGTTCGTTTAAGCTCATTTGGTCCTGGAAATACAAAAGGAAGACAAAAACACACTTTTTCCAACATTAGTACTAAAAAAGGTTAATTTTATGCCTCATTTGATGTAATTTATATGTTGCATTTTACACACATCAACGCGATTCAGATCTAATTCTCAACAGTCAATACATCGCACACACGATCTGATTTTTTTTTCGTTTTCTTTGAGTAACAAATAAAATCTCGAACTACACCTTGCAGACAATAGTCGATTCAATCTGTTATGCGATTCAGATCTAATAATGTTCCAAGAAAGTCGATAACTTTCTACCGATTTCATTTTTTATTTTCAAATAACAACTCAGATTCGATTACTTGTTCTTTTTTGTTAAACATAAGACCTGCAAAACAAACTTCTTCAATGGCGGAGACGGTGGTTGAAGGGGTGGAGTGGTGTTAATGGCGGACTTGGTGGATGTACGACGGAGGTGGTGGTAATCCGGTGGAGGGTGGTGGTAGTTGTAATTGATGGTGGGTATAGTGATCTGAATGGAAGGATGGATTTTTAGGGGTTTTACTATAAAGGGTATTTAAGTCATTTCACATCCACTTAACTGAGAAAAATAACTTCCATCTGCGCCAGGGACTATCCGGAAATGAAATTGAAAAAGTTGGGGACCATAGCTGTAATTTTAGAAAATTAGGGACTAAATGTGAAAAAAAGCCAAACCACAAGGACTATCCGGGCATTTAACTCTTTGTTTCTTTTGTTTAAACTATTTAAAATTTCACCCAGCCAACCAAAGCCAGCCATTTCACCCAGCCCCCCGCCAGGCTCAATTCTCACGCCAAAGGGGCAACGCTATGCCCAACGCCAACCCGGGGTGGAGCAACGACATTAAATGTCCAAAACGCTAAAAAGCAACTCCCCCACACCCCAAAGCCTGAATTTCTTACCAAAGTAACATTTTGGTTTCCATTTTTTTCCTATTTGAGTCAAGCTAACTAATTCCATTCTTTTTTTTAACTTAAAGGGCAATTTAGTCTTTTACATATTATGTATAATTGAAAGGTGGATTTTGTCCGCCATTAGATTGAATTGAAGGTGTGAGATGTTTTTTGGATCTGTAAATTAAAGATGTGTTGATGAAATTAGTTGAAGTGAAAGTGAATTGTGGTTGAAATTTGGAGATTTATATAGTGTTTTACACAATAGTCTATAGATATTGAATATTTGTATAATAGTCCCTGTAATGGTAAAATGACAAATATATCGTTATGTGCAAGTTACATGATCAGATTTAATAGAAAAATCAAACTGAGTTAAGGCTAAAGAAAATAACGTGCAGAATTTTAAAATATTAAGTACAAAACTCATAAATTTTAAAGACAAAGGACACCGACTGGCATTAGGTATAAAGATAAAGGACAAAACTTGCAATTTACTATTAAAAAATGAACTTTAATGTACTATTTATTTATTGTAACATTTTATTTGTTTTTACATTTATTATTACATTAAATTGTTAAATAAAAATTTCAAACCGAACTATTGTTCTTGTTTCATTCAATATCATGTGTTCTAAAGTTTTGCAATTATTTAAAATTATGAAACGAACTGAACCTTTGTTCTATACTATAACATTTTAAATTGTGAATAGTGCTAATTCACTATTGGCTGCAGAGTGGCTCTAGAATACGTCAATGGTTTAACAGGATCAAGTGAATGGAAGAAAATCATTAGCGTAGTGTTTCAGACGATTATGTGGAATATTTGGAAGGCTCGGAACGAAAAGGAGTTGAAGTCAACTTACGAACCAGCAATGATGTAGTAGAAACGATAATGGCGGACAACTTCATTTGGCTAAAAAGTAGATAAAAATTCCAGGATATTGTATGGGAGCGATGGACAGATTTCAATATTCGAGATATAGTGAGATAGTGTAATAGCGGTGGGCGTTGTACGTTTTGTTTTGCTTTGATTGTTTTTACTGTTTTGTATTTTGGGTTTTTACAACATATGCTGGCCCTGTTCTATTAATCATAGAATCTTACCGTTAAAAAAAAATTAGTGTGATCATATGACCACTAAATTTTAATAATTCTTTTTTTATAAGCAATTTACGTTTTTACCTCTAAACTTTAATAGACACGTTTAATGATAATTCTTTTTCTATAAACGATTTACGTCTTGATTTCCGAACTATAGTGAAGTTATTATACGACCCTTGAAGTTTAATAAAGTTGTTATTTTACTTGTTATTTATTTTATTACTATAAATAAGTGCTTTAGGAGTTGTACACCAAGCATTGGGTGTATTTAAAAAAAATTATTTTCCACTTTAAACCTAAAGGTTTTCATCTTTTATATTAAAACCCTTTTGATTTTTTCACTTTTAACATAAAACTTTTTTATCCTTTTCAATTTAACCTTTACATTTTCTATTTTCAACTTTGTTCCTCCATACTTTTCACCTTTTGCAAGTTTTTTGTTTTACGTTTCGTTACACGTCTATTATTCTATGTTTGACAAGTTTGTTTCAATGCGCGGGGCCCTAGATCATCTTATTTGTTTCTTTTTACGTTTTACGTTTCGGTCTAATTTCTTCGCATTAACATACCGCAACGGGCGTGAGTGATTCAACGATTTTACTATTGTTTTTCGTTCAGTGTTGTTATTTTCTTTTTTTATTTATTTTATTTTACGAGCTCTTCTGTTGTTGGTTGTGTGGCATTGTGGATACTTGGCATGATTTTACAAACGTATTTAACCTATTAATTTTTTTTACTAAAAATAATTTATTTCGAGTTCACCCCTATTTACCCTTTACTTAAAAAACATATTTTACGTGCATATTTTTATGCACGTGTCGGTATGAATTCGATTTGCTCTACGTTTTGACATAAACTTTTTTCTGGAAACGAATCAGATCAAATATAATATTTTTTGTTTAAAAAACATCTTTTATATGCATATTTTATGTACGTTTCGGTATAAATTTGAGTTGGCGTATGTTTCATCGTAAAACTTTTTGTGAAATGAGTGAGGTCAAGTATAATATGTTTCCGTGCTTATTTTATGAATGTTTCGTTAATTTTGTTTCGAACCGAGTGGAGTCAAATTGTGGTTTTTTTTTTTCATAAGTTCTAATTAATCTCTTTTGATTATACGTGTAAGCTTTTCCGTTATACCCGTTACGTTTTCTATGTATTAGTCGAATCCTATATAATATGTTATGATTGTACGGTATAAATTTGATTACTTTATGTTTTGATCTAATCGCAATGCTTATATAGGTTAATTGAGTTTGATCAGATATGTCGAAATGAACGTTTTCATATGGTTAACGCATCACATAACGTTTTGACTAATCCATTTGATGTTTGTAATGTATCCGCGCCGCAACGCGCGCATGTGTTATTCATAGTTTAACTTATTTTGTAATTAAATCTAACTTTTAACTCTAGACGTGTTATTTAATTGTGTTGCTTGCTTATTTATCATGATTTAGATTAAAGCCTACATGATTTAAATTAACCCTTCAATATGACTGGTAACATATTTAATTATTTTTGTTTACCTTATTATAGTTAATGCTAACTTTTAACTCTGGACATACTTACTTAACCATGCTGTGTGGTCAATAATAACATATAAAAATATCATGTAACAGATACATACTTGCCAGCATCCTCCTACGACCCCGCCACGAAGCGCGGACTCCAATACTAGTTATAAAATATTACAAATTATAGATTGTTAGGCTATTAACATAAACTATTTTGTTATAGGTTATTATTTATGTATTTTATTATTACTTTTATTTTCACTAATATATTTATTAAAAATACATAAATTCAAGAATATATATATATATATAGGGAGGGGCTCATGCGAGAACCACCCTTATTGTGAGAACCATGAGAACCAATGTGAACACAACCTAAAATAGCTAAAAAAACCTAAAAAAACCCTAAAAAACCTAACCCCCACCCCCCACCCCCACCCAAAAACCTAAACCCCCGACCCCGCCCCCCCCCCCCCCAAAAAAAACCTAACCCCCCCCCCCCCCCCCCCCAAAAACCTAAACCCCCCCCCCAAGCTAAAAAAAACCTAAAAAAACCTAACCCCACCCCCCCCCCCCCCAAAAAAAGCCTAAACCCCCCTCCCCCACCCCCCAAAAACCTAAACCCTCCCCCCCAAGCTAAAATGCTAAAAACTAAACCCCCAAAAAACCTAAAAAAATCAAAAAAAAATCTAAAAAAATCAAAAAAAAATCCAAAATTTTTTTTTTGATTTTTTTAATATTTTTTAGGTTAAAATCGCTACTTTTCGAAGCCAAAAAAAAAAATTTTTTTTTTTTTTTTTTAAAAATTTTTTTTTTTTTTTTTTTTTTTTAAAAAAAAAATTTTAAAAAAATTTTTTTTTTTTTTTTTGGGTTCGAAAAGTAGCGATTTTAACCTAAAAAATATTAAAAAAATCAAAAAAAAAATTTTTGTGTGATTTTTAGGCATTTTTGGTGTGTTCACATTGGTTCTCGCGGTTCTCGCAATAAGAGGTGGTTCTCGCATGATCTTCTCCCTATATATATATATATATATATATAGTGTGAGGTTCATTGGGGAACACTAAAAAAGTGGGGAACAGTGGGGAACCGACTCAAACGAAATTCGATTGGACTCATTCCAGCAGCGTTGGAACCGGCTCGTCGAACCCTAACTAGGATCTCTTAACCCTAAACCCTAAATCATAACTCCTAAACCCTAAATATATTAGGGTTTAGCTTTAGGGCTTAGGTTTAGGGTTTAGCTTTAGGGTTTAGGGTTTAGCCTTTAGGGTTTAGCTTTTAGGGTTTATAGTTTAGATTTTACGGTTTAGCTTAGGTTTTAGCCTTATTTTTAGCTTTAGGGTTTAGAGTTTATGAGTTAGGATTTAGGGTTTAGGGTTAAGAGATCATAGTTAGGGTTCGACGAGCCAGTTCCAACGCCGCTGGAATAAGTCCAATCGGAGTTCGTTTGAGTCGGTTCTCCGCTGTTCCCCATTTTTTTAGTGTTCCCCGATGAACCTTTCCATATATATATATATATATATATATATATATATATATATATATATATGGTTCATGCGATAAATAGCTTTAAAGAGATAGTCACGAGAACTAGTATAAACACAAACAAAATAAACACAAAACAAAATATGAACCCCCTACCCCCACCAGTACCCAAAAACCTAAAACCCCCTCCAACCTCAAAAAGGACTATACCCCCTGTATATGTTTTTTAAGCTTTTTAAGGTAGTTTTAGTTGTGTTCACAAGTGGTTCTCGCGATAAATGGTAGTTTCTAAATGATACTCACCCTATATGTATATATATATTCTATCTTTTATGTCTAGTAAATTAAAATAATGGAAGGCACGTATCACACCCCTAAAATCCACCTGCGGAGTACCACCGCTTGGAGGCGTGACTGACCAGGATCCAGCCACCAATCATATTGAACAAGCATATAAGTAGTTATAACATTCACCCAATACAATTGGTGTTCAAACAAAACATAATTTAAGTTGCAAGCGGAAGCATAAGTCTTAAATCAAAACATAAGTTTAATAGTTTCAAAGTTTAACATGGCACACAGCCGTCCATGTCCCACAACGATCCTCCTCCATGCAAGCTCCAGTTAAGAACCTAGGGACCTGCAAAGCATGTAGTAACGAGTCAACAACAAGTTGAGTGAGTTCATGGTTGGGTGTTCGTTTTAGGTCGTTTCGAAAACAGTTTCCTTTAGCTGGCATCCTGCCGTGGGGGTTACCCCATAATTAAAAACGTGACTTGTTTATTCCCGGTTACTCTGGCTATCCAGCCATGGGGGCTACCCCGTGTTAGTTATCTGGCATTTCGGTCGTGGGGGCTACCCCATGTATACACTAGACTCGTTACCATATCGACTGCTGACTGTAGTCATGTTTATGTGCCCTGAAACTGTCAATGTCTATCATCATTGACGTGCCCCAGATCCATTAGTTCACGCCCGTCCTCTGCGGCACGGTGTGAGGTTTGTCAGACCTAAATAGCGCTATCTAACTAATGACCCGCTCGCCATTGGCCCGGCGATTAAGTCGATACAAAAATGAGGGACTTCATGATAGAGTTTTGGTCTAGTACAAGTTATCTGTCCGTGAGGACGAGGAATTACATTCCTGAACCTTTGCTGTCCTACCCAGGGAGGACGAGGAACCCATGTTCCTTAACCCCAATTCCCGACCCCTGGGAATCCCATGCTTTGTAGAGGGTGTGAACTCACCTTGGTTTGCTCGGTAGAAACACAGAAAAGTCAAACAAGCAATGTTGTAGCTACTCACGTCCTATCATAGTTGTATCATACCAATCAGGTTCGTATTCAAACAGTGCACGTATGTTTCTAGCATAATGCATTCAAGTATCGTTCATGGCATACACGTTAAATCATGGCAGTTCGACAATATTCACATTCAATCATCAACGCATAAGATCTGTGCATCAGGCCCAAGAGTCCGGCCCAATTACTTAAGTCTGAAATGAGGTGCAAGTCCAAATAACGTGTACATGCGTATAGTCTCGAGTCGCAACCAGGCGTTCTCGACTCGCAACCTGAGTTGCAACTGCGGTCTCGGTTCATGCTGTTTTGGTCTCGACTCGCAACCGGACTCGTAACTGAGATTTCGAGTCATAAGGTTTGTGTGCTGATTAAGTGTGGTTTCGAGTCGCAACCAGGTGTTTGCGACTCGCAACCGATGTCGCAACCGGGAGATTTCGACTCATCATGCACTGGTTTCGAGTCGCAACTGGAGGTTTCGGTTGGACAACTGCTGATTCGGTACAGTGTACTATCCAATGGGAATTTGATTTCATGAAATGGTTTGTACTATCCACTTAAACATGTTTGTTTGTCTAGCCATTTACCAAATTGGATCAAACATATCAGTTTTCAAATATTCAAAACATGTTCATATGATATTCAACAAGTTCTTCATACATTCATCATGTTCATCAATATCCAAGTAGTTCATCATATCATCCAATAGTTCATCATAATCATAACTTGAAACAACAACCAAAATATTCAAACAACTAATCCGATTTCCACATATATGCAGCCATTTAACAAGCATTTGATTTGTAACCTAAGAGCATGCAATCCGATTTCATAACATCAACAACTAATGATTAAACCACATTTAAATCACAAGATCTCCTTAACTCATCATACAATATATATTAAAATCAAGACATGTTTAACCGATTATCATCAACATACACATCCGAGAATATGATAAAGCCATAATCATACATTTTCCACTTATTAATACATGAAGACAAGCATTCAATCATCAAGCACACATAATCCTTAATACATAGTAGAGTACTAACCGATTGGGTTCTCTAAGTGTGAGGGTATGAAGAGTGATGAGTGAACTTCCGAATGATGATCCTAAGCTCGATCCGAGAGTCCTAGTGCCACCGGTTTGATCCAAGAAGAAGGAGAAGGAGTGTGATGCTTAGTGTCTAGGGTTCTAGTGAGAGAGTGGAGAGTGTGTGTGTTAACCAAAGAAAATGGCAACATGGATAATTACCAAGGTTATATACTTGTTTCACCTTGTGCACCCTAATGGGCTTTTCGGGTAGGCTAAGGGGTGTGTGGCCCGATCCGGCCCACTGTTTCACTAGTTCACTCGAGACCACATGGTCTCGAGTCGGGTTCTTGTGTCTCGGTTCATATATACATATATCGCATACATACAAGCACACACAAATAACACATAATCACATAAAGGTTCATTTGTCATTAATCACATAAGTTAACTAGCCACACGTTTAAGCATACACGAAAGGTTCTAGATTTCGAGTTGTCACATCATCCCCAAGTTGAAAGAAATTTCGTCCCGAAATTTGATAAGCACTCACTGAGGAAGCTAGTTAAGTTGTATGTTTTTCCTGGTTTTCCTGGGGTGTCACATCCACCCCCCGTTGATCTGGAATTTCGTCCCGAAATTCCGTAGCTTCGGCCTCAGTAGTGGGTGTACTGTTTGCGAACAGTTGGGGATACTTTTGTTTCATCTGATCTTCGCGCTCCCAGGTGAACTCTGGGCCGCGACGTGAGTTCTATCGAACTCGAACAAGAGGTATTCTAGTGCTCTTGAGGACCTTAACATCCCGGTCCGTGATCTCGACTGGTTCCTCGACGAATCGTAACTGTTCGTCGATAGTGAGTTCCTTCAGAGGAACTACGTGGGTCTCATCTGACGGACACTTCTTCAGATTCGACACGTGAAAAACGTTGTGAACTGCTCCGAGTTCCGCTGGTAAGTTTAGTCTGTAGGCCACCCTGCCTATTTTCTCAATGACCTCGAAAGGTCCAACGTATCGTGGGTTAAGTTTACCGCGTTTACCAAAACGAACCACACCCTTCCAGGGTGAGACTTTGAGTAGTACCCGCTCCCCAACCTGGAGCTCAAGCGGTTTCCTGCCCATGTCGGCGTAAACTTTCTGACGTTCCCGGGCCGCCGTCATGCGTTTTCGTATTTGAGCAATTTGTTCGGTCGTATCTACCACATATTCTGGACCAGTGATCTGACTATCTCCCACCTCTGCCCAGCAGAGAGGAGACCGGCATTTACGTCCGTACAATGCCTCAAATGGAGCAGCTTTAATGCTGGTGTGGTAGCTGTTATTGTACGAGAATTCCACAAGTGGCAGATGCTTTTCCCAGCGGTTGCCAAAGTCGATTACACATGCACGAAGCATGTCTTCTAGGGTTTGAATAGTGCGCTCGGACTGCCCGTCCGTCTGAGGGTGATACGCTGTGCTCATATCTAATCGTGAGCCAAAGGATTTGTGCATTGCTTGCCACAGTTCTGAAGTAAAACGTGCATCTCGATCCGAGATAATAGAGGTGGGCACCCCGTGCCTCGAAACGACTTCCTTAAGGTATATTTCTGCAAGAGTGGAGAATTTATCCGTCTCCTTGATAGCCAAGAAGTGTGCAGATTTTGTGAGTCGATCCACGATCACCCAAATAGTATCGTTCCCGCACTGGGATCTAGGCAGGCCAGTGACAAAATCCATGGAAATTTGCTCCCATTTCCATTGAGGTATCTCTGGTTGTTGGAGTAGGCCTGATGGTTTCTGGTATTCGGACTTGACTCTCGCACAAGTCAAACACTTACTGACGTAGGTTGCTATGTGGGCCTTCATGCTAGGCCACCAGTACGTGGTTTGATGTCGTGGTACATTTTATCCGAACCAGGATGTACCGAGTAGCGAGACTTGTGTGCTTCGTCCATCACAAGCTCTCGTAGGTTGCCGTAGAGTGGGACCCAAACGCGTCCCGTCACATAGTAAGCACCGTCTTCCTTCTGTTCTAAGCGTTGCCTCGATCCGCGTAGGGCTTCGGCCCTGACGTTTTCTGGTTTCAGTGCTTCTATCTGAGCAGCTCGTATCTGGGAGGGAAGACTAGAATGGATCGTGAGTTGTAGAGCTCGTACGCGCTTAGGCGCTGTGTCCTTCCGACTGAGGGCGTCAGCCACAACATTGGCCTTGCCCGGGTGATACCTGATTGAGCACTCGTAGTCATTTAGTAGCTCGACCCATCGTCGTTGCCGCATATTCAGTTCTTTCTGCTTGAATATATGCTCGAGGCTCCTGTGGTCGGTGTAGATCGCACACTTGGTACCATACAGGTAATGCCGCCATAACTTAAGTGCAAAAACAACAGCTCCCAGCTCTAGGTCGTGGGTAGTGTAGTTCCTTTCATGAACCTTGAGTTGGCGTGAGGCGTAGGCTATAACTTTATCTCGTTGCATCAACACGCAACCAAGACCCTGAATTGATGCGTCGCAGTAAACCACAAAGTCGTCTGTGCCTTCCGGCAAGGAAAGGATAGGTGCGCTACAAAGCCTATCCTTTAGGTGCTGAAATGCCAACTCCTGTGCGTTTCCCCAGCGATAAACAACGCCCTTCTGCGTTAGTGAGGTGAGAGGCTGTGCAATCTTAGAAAAATCCTTTATGAATCTCCGGTAGTATCTCGCCAAACCCAAGAATTGGCGAATTTCCTTTGGTGTACGAGGTGCAGGCCAGTTCTTAATCGAGTCTATCTTGGATGGATCAACATGAATCCCATCCTTGTTTACCACGTGGCCTAGGAAATGGACTTCTCGAAGCCAGAAGTCGCATTTCGAGAACTTTGCATAAAGCTGTTTTGTTCGAAGGAGTTCCAGAATAAATCGTAGATGCTGCTCGTGTTCCTCCCGACTCTTGGAATAGATCAGGATGTCGTCGATGAAGACTATAACGAACTTGTCCAGGTAAGGCTTGCACACTCGGTTCATCAAGTCCATGAAAACCGCAGGTGCGTTTGTCATCCCAAAAGGCATGACCAAAAACTCATAGTGCCCGTATCGCGTTCTGAAAGCTGTTTTGGAGACGTCCTCCTCTCGGACTCTCAGCTGGTGATATCCTGATCTCAGATCAATCTTTGAATAGTAGCTCGACCCCTGCAGCTGGTCGAACAAGTCGTCAATCCGCGGTAGAGGATAGCGATTCTTCACCGTCACCTTGTTGAGTTCCCGGTAATCGATGCACATTCTGAAGGTACCGTCCTTCTTCTTTACAAATAGTACTGGAGCTCCCCAGGGCGATGAGCTAGGACGAATAAAACCTTTATCCAAGAGTTCTTGTAGTTGCGTAGAGAGTTCCTTCAACTCTGATGGGGCTAAACGATAAGGTGCACGGGCTATGGGCGCAGCTCCAGGAGCTAGTTCGATCTGAAACTCGACTTGGCGATGAGGCGGAAGACCAGGTAATTCCTCAGGAAATACCTCTGGATAATCGCGTACCACTGGAAAATCTTCTATCTTCTTCTCTTTTTCTGAGGTGTCAGTAACGAGAGCCAAAATGGCAGTGTGCCCCTTTCGCAAGCACTTTTGGGCCTTAAGGAGAGAAATGACGTTCTCAACAGCACTCCTCTTGTCGCCATGAATCATGAGAGGTTCACCATCGGGACCTGGAATGCGGACAACCTTCTCGTTGCAAAGAATCTCTGCTCGGTGTTGGGATAACCAATCCATCCCAATGACAACGTCGAAACTACCCAAGACAATAGGAATGAGGTCGATAGAGAAGGTCTGGTCAGCGAGAATAAGTTTACAACCCTTGACTATGTGTGTGGCTTCTAAACTCTTACCATTTGCTAGCTCTACGGTGTGCTTGTTGTTCAAAGGGGTTGGAATACGCTTAAGCATTCGACTAACTTCTAGTGACATGTAGCTAGTATCGGCACCCGAATCAAATAAAATTGAAACATAAAAGTCGTCGAGAAGGAACTTACCCGCCACAACATTGGGGTCATTCCTTGCTTCGCCTTGGCCAATCACAAACACCCGCCCCCTGGCGCCATTGTTGTTGTTGTTTCCATTGTTACCATTCCCCTGATTGTTGTTATTGTTGTTGCTGTTGTTCTGGTTCCTGTTCAGTTGGGGACAGTCTCTCTTGAAGTGGCCCTCAGCTCCACACTGAAAGCATCCTTTGTTATCACCTTGCTGTTGCTGCTGGCGTTGATTCTGTTGAGCTTGATGACGATTCTGATTGGCGGGGTATAAGCTCCTGCAATCCTTTGCAGCGTGACCAGGCTTGTTGCACCGATGACAGTTGCCCCTGGTGCATGGCCCGCTGTGGTGCAGGCTGCAGCGATTGCATTTGGGGTGATTTCCTTTGTACCCACCATGACCTTGACCACCAGACGATTGCTGATTAGGGCTCTTGTAGTCCTCAGTCTCTCTCTGCTGAGACTGGGACTAAACAGAAGTCGAACCCTTACTTGAAGTTCCGTCCCATTTCCGTTTGTTGTCACTAGAGGTACCAGAAGTAGTTGCAGCACCTATGCGTTTTGGTAACTTGTTCTGCTCCACCGCCTGATCCGTGAGACGGTGAGCCAACTGAACGGCTTGCTGGTAGGTGGCGAGGTTCGCTGAAGTCACATGACTTTGGATTTCTGGCACTAAGCCCTGAAGAAATAGTTCGATGCGTTTGATGGGAGGATCCACCATAGTAGGGCACAGAATTGCCAGTTCGTTCGACCTTTTCACATAAGCTTCAATTTCCGACCCCGTCATCTTGTCACACCCTGGTTTTGCGGAAGCGTGGTTAACTTTGGTGTGACTTCTTAATACCATAGCTTAATCATAACAAAGCTATATGAATTTAAAACCATGCAAGTCATCCATTAAGTTTTGAAAATCAGACACATTACCATTGTTTTAACATACAACCATAACCTTGTTCAGTAGACATTGCAACTTATAACATAACATAAACGTGGTTTAAGGACTGTGTCTTGTCCAGGAAAGAGACACATCCCCTAAACCCTGATGACTCCATGACAAGTGCAGCGAAAAACGTTCCATACCGTGCCAGATCCGTTTAATTTCCTGAAATACATGTGAGTTGAAAAATCAACAATAATGTTGAGCGAGTTCATGTGTAAGTGAGTATGTAAAACACTTGTGAGTATAAAAGTAGTTGTGGTATGTAGCAGTGTAAGAGGACTTGTGATCACCAATGGTTTGCAAGGCCACTGACATATGTGAAGTGCAAATAGGGAGACTCAAACCTAGCAGATTTCGCCACGGCAAAGTATGTGGACAAAGTCACCCCACGGTCCGTTTCTAGTTTGGCCGGGGGCTGGGCTCGCTACACCCAGATAGATCTACCGCTCCTGTCCCTCGGTCCCTCCATGAGGACTAATGGCCCCATGTTGTTCCTATCCACTCACATGATCGTATAACACCTCCTTACGTTAAACATACCGTTGTAAAGTACTCGTAAATCATAGTAACATGTATTTCACCCCCGCAGTTAAGTAAACTGAAAACAGTTAGAGAAAAGGGGGACATGAACTCACAGTGAATGCGCGTCTCTACCAAGTGTCTCCAATACAGTAAGCTGTGCAACGACCTACAAGTGCTAATTCTATTAGACGGACGGCCGTGCCTTAGCTTCATGGTTTATGTTTTTGGGGAAATAGTTAGACAACTATTTCGTGTTTACATTTTGTAAATACTCGGTAGTTAATCTCCTTCCCAAGGATGGGGGATTCAATACATGTGCTTACAAATTTCATCATTAAGTCTCACTTAATCTTCATATATTTCCAACTCCAAAGTATAAGTATTTATCCAAAATACGTTGTTAAAGTACGCGTTCATAAATATTTCCGAAATCGTGTAAGTTACGTTTTAACATACGAGTGGTAATATGATTACCGGTGTAACTTATATATTTATGGTGAATGCGTTTGTATGATTTTTGGAGTCGTTATCATTCGTAAACTTTATTTTTACTCTAAAAATAATATTTATGTATTTCACAAAATAATCATAAACAGTGTGTGAAAATATATATTTATCACGTTAATATTTTGTGAAAATCCCACCTCCGAATATTTAGTAATTCAAGTCATGGCGAAATTTAGGTTTTGATATCATGTCAAAAATGATTCTAACACTTGTAATGTAGACAAGTTTAAGTGTTAGGTTTTTAAGAAAATTTCGCCAGAGTTTCCCCTGTAACTGGAGGTGGCCACGCTTTCAAGCGTATCATTTTCTTTTACAAATCAATCAACACTTGTTCCCAACAATTTCAAACAACCTTTCAACATTTTAACTAGTCAAATATGGACATATTCGTCAAAATACACAAACTTGTGGTTTGTCTAAAAATAAGTAGTAAATCTCTTTACTTTTGGTGGATCTTGTGTGTAAATAATCCGTTTTGGTGAAAACCCCGTTTTTAGAGAAATCCGTCTTTACAACTTCTAGTCATTTTTCCCAAAAATAGTTATTTTGTCGAAATCTTTTCATTTCACAAGTGTTTACACACTTGTGGTTCGTAAAATCATGTTTAGTAGCACAAGATCTATTCTTTAGAAAACACGATTCTTGTAAAGTGTGGTCCTTCAAAAATACCACTTGCAGATACGTAGATCCGCTAGTTTTAAACACCTTTGTACATGTCAAATCACTTTTACACAAGTAAAATATTTTTACACAAGTTTATGCTTTAAGTGTGGTAGAGTTTCACCTTTAACCCTTGTATTTAGTCAAAAACGAGCTTATGTGAAGATACATGATCTTACAAAGTCGGGTTAAACGATGCTCCGAGCTACCACATCATAGATCGGGTCTCAAATATAACAATTTTCAAGTCCTACAACTTTTACACAAGTTATATGTTATTAACCTCCATTTTAGTATTTTTACTAGACTTTAATGCATCAAAACACAAGTTAACGTTATTTCACCGACAAAATTCCTTTTAACCACTCTAGATACGTTCAAGAATGAGTTTTAAACAATATACCTCTAGCTCGGGGCTAGGGAAGAATCTTGACGAAAACGAGGTGGATAAAAGCTAACGGTAGAGGTCCTTCGTGTTCCGCTTGCTCCGAGGCTCCTAATACGTGATCCTTAACGCGTGTATGCTCTTGGAATGGAGAGATCAAGAGCCGAAAATGGGAGTGTGAATGAGGGGTGTTCGGCCGAGAGTATAGGGAGCAAGAGGGAGAGTGATTTTGTGAAGTAGAGAAGTGATAAAGTTCTTATGAGTTAACTTAGGTTTTATAGACAAACATTAGTGTTATTACCCAATGGATCTAGTGTTAACTAGATATTAGACAAAGATAATTAGGAGATCTTGCAAGTACCAACCATGTCCCCTAGGGGACCGAATTCGGTCAAGAGAGGGGGGGGGGGGTTGGTTCGATTTAAACTAGATAGTTAGGGAGGTTAGTTATGTTAAATAGGTTAACTAAGTATTTAACTTAGTTAGTTGTATGTTATGCGTTATGACGGGTGTTAGGGTAATCAGAGACCCTAACTGGCTCAGAAAAATATAATTAGTGAAAATACTAATATTTTCATGTCCCGGGTAAAGTCCGGGTGTCCGGTTGGATAGTAATCCGTTAAAGCGTTACAAAAGCTTTAAAGTGTCGTTATTAACATTTTTAGTGACACAATTTGTTTTCCCGACACTGTAGAAAGTGTCTAGTGATATTTTTCCCATATTCTGGCACTTTACTAGTCAGCTAGAAGCTGGATTAATTATTAAAGTGCTGTGTTTGGTACTTAAAGTACGTTTTTGGCACATCCGAATCAGTGTATCTTATTCCTAGAGACGCGGTTCTACAATACTTGTATCCCTACACTCACTGCTAGTGTAGTAACTTTCTCAGGCTCTTACAGGCCTTAGAGGCAGTGTCTGCCTGATGCTGGTTATATCAGCATGTTCGCCGTGTATCCGTTTATTGTGCTACTGTGCGTTTAGTGCATCAAGTTTGTCACGAAGGTGCTAATAGCAGAATATAGTGTGACGGCAAGTAAAGTATGATGCAAGTAAGTTCATGTATCAGTAATCGAGTAGCAGTTCATCAGCTAGTTCAAACAAGCACAGTAATCAAGTAGTAATTAATCATTAATTAAGTTGTACGGATACCTGGTTTAGTGCGGGTTGTCACATTCTCCCCCCGTTAAATAAATTTCGTCCCGAAATTTAAGTTCTGCTTGTAGATGCAGAGTTCTTAGGAAATAAGTGGGGGTATTTCTCTTTCATCCGGTCCTCACGTTCCCAGGTGTATTCAGGACCATGTCTGGCATTCCAACGAACCTTGACGAGCTTGACACTGCTCCGGCGGGTCTTGTTAACTTTCCAATCTGTGACCTCGACAGGTTCTTCAACGAAGTGGAGCGTGTCGTCAATATGAATCTCGTCGTCAATATGAATCTCGTCGATGGGAATGGCAACGTCAACTTGAGTTGGACTTTTCTTTAGATTGGATACATGAAATGTATCGTGAACGCCATTTAGTTCAGCGGGTAGGTCCAACTTGTATGCTACCGTCCCAATTCTTTCTAGAATTCTAAAGGGACCAATGTAGCGTGGATTTAACTTCCCACGCTTTCCAAAGCGTGCCACCCCTTTCCAGGGTGATACCTTCAGTAAAACCATTTCTCCAACTTGAAAATCCACATGTTTTCGGTTTGGATCCGCATAGGCCTTTTGTCTGTGGCGAGCTGCTTCGATGCGTTTAAGAATTTGCGCGATCTTGTCTGTCGTCTCTTGGACGATTTCGGGACCAGCAAGCTGCCTATCACCCGCGTCAGCCCAACATAAGGGTGATCGGCACTTGCGTCCGTAAAGGGCTTCGAATGGCGCGACACCAATACTGGTGTGGTAGCTGTTGTTGTATGAAAATTCGACCATAGGTAAATGTTTATCCCAGCTACCGCCCAAATCCATAGCACATGCTCTCAGCATGTCTTCCAAAGTCTGTATCGTTCGCTCGCTCTGGCCGTCAGTTTGCGGATGGAACGCAGTGCTCAGATTCAACTGTGAGCCAAAGGCTTCTTGGAAGGATTGCCATATCCTTGACACAAACCTTCCGTCTCTATCAGAGATAATCGAGAGGGGCACTCCGTGACGTGCGACGATCTCTCTCATGTAAATTTCCGCAAGTTTGCTCGTGCTATCTTTCTCTTTGATTGGCAGAAAGTGTGCGGATTTTGTTAGGCGGTCAACTATCACCCAAATCATATCATGGCCTCTTGGCGTTCTTGGCAATTTCGTAACAAAATCCATTGAGATTTGTTCCCATTTCCACTTGGGAATCTCAGGTTGTTGCAGCAGCCCCGAGGGCTTCTGGTATTCCGCCTTAACCTTCGCGCAAGTTAAACATTTGCTCACGTAGACAGCAACGTCGCCTTTCATCCTAGGCCACCAATAGTAATCCTTGAGATCTTGATACATCTTATCCGATCCAGGGTGGATAGAGTACCGTGACTTGTGCGCTTTGTCAAAAATAACTTTCCTTAAATCTCCAAACAAAGGAACCCAAATCCTTTTCTCAAAACATAATGTTCCTTCCTCGTTTGGTACCAAAAGCTTTTCCATTCCACGGAGATATTCTTCCTCAAGGTTTCCCTCCTTGAGAGCTTCCTTTTGTGCAGCACGAATGCGCAAGGAAAGATCGGTTCGTATAATCATTTGCAAAGCCCTGACCCTTATGGGCTTGATTCTTTCCTTACGACTTAGGGCATCGGCGACTACATTCGCCTTCCCTGGGTGATATTTTATCTCGCAGTCGTAATCGTTCAACAATTCAACCCATCGTCTTTGCCTCATATTCAACTCCTTCTGGTTGAATATATGCTGTAGGCTTTTGTGATCTGTGAAGATTGTGCACTTCGTACCATACAGGTAGTGCCTCCAGATCTTTAAAGCAAAAACCACTGCGCCCAGCTCTAAATCGTGTGTGGTATAATTCTTTTCGTGCACTTTCAGTTGGCGTGATACGTAAGCAATGACCTTTTGGCGTTGCATCAACACACAACCCAATCCTTGACGCGATGCGTCGCAGTATACCACAAAGTCATCAGTACCTTCTGGTAGAGCTAAGATTGGCGCGTTACAAAGCTTACCCTTTAATATCTGAAACGCTTCATCCTGTTTGATTCCCCAATCAAACGTCTTGTCCTTCTGCGTGAGGAGCGTCAAAGGTTGAGCGATTTTCGAGAAATCCTCGATGAACCTTCGATAGTAGCCAGCCAAACCCAAGAATTGTCGAATCTCGGTTGGCGTTGTAGGCGTTTCCCAATTCTTGATTGCCTCGATCTTTGTGGGATCAACATGAATTCCATCCCCATTAACCACATGTCCGAGAAACTGGACTTCGCGTAGCCAAAACTCGCACTTGGAGAATTTGGCGTACAGCTGTTCCTTCTTTAGCAGCTCCAGTATGGTTCTAAGATGCTGCTCGTGTTCAGCCTTCGTCTTTGAGTAAATCAAGATGTCGTCGATGAATACAATCACGAACTTGTCCAGGTATGGCTTGCAAACCCTATTCATTAGATCCATGAATACCGCAGGCGCGTTTGTCAAACCAAATGGCATAACGAGGAACTCGTAGTGTCCATAGCGAGTTCGGAAGGCTGTTTTCGGGATACTTTCCTCCTGTATCCTTAATTGATGGTATCCAGATCGAAGATCGATCTTAGAGTAACAGCTTGAACCTTGAAGTTGATCGAACAGATCGTCGATTCTTGGCAGAGGATACCTGTTCTTGATCGTCAGCTTGTTCAATTCTCTGTAGTCAATACACATGCGGAAACTTCCGTCCTTCTTCTTGACAAACAAGACCGGAGCTCCCCAAGGCGAGAAGCTTGGTCGGATAAAACCCTTGTCTAACAACTCTTGAAGTTGCGTCGACAATTCCTGCATCTCAGACGGAGCAAGTCTGTACGGTGCCTTAGCCACAGGCGCGGCGCCTGGAACTAAGTCAATGTGAAACTCCACTTGCCTCTGAGGTGGCAGTCCAGGTAAGTCTTCTGGGAAGACTTCGGGATACTCCCTTACGACAGGGATGTCTTCGATCCTTGGCTCGGCAGCCTTCTTGTCCACGATGTGCGCCAGAAAAGCAACACATCCCTTCTGCAAACACTTCCTTGCTTTCAAACAGCTGATAATCCGCAACGGCGTCTCACGCTTCTCTCCATGAACAACAATGGTCTCACCATCCTCGGTTGGAATACGAACAACCTTTTCGTGGCAAACTATCTCAGCTTTATTGCCCGATAACCAGTCCATTCCTACTACCACGTCGAAACTTCCCAATTGGACTGGTAGTAGATCCAAAGCAAACTCACGTTCTCCTAATTCAATCACACAGCCTCTGATAACATCATTGGCTTCTACCAACTTTCCATTAGCCAATTCGATTGCGTAGGGAATGTCTAACTTATTAGCGGCTAGCCCAAGTATATTCTTAAATTCTAGTGATACGAAGCTATAGTCGGCACCAGTATCAAACAGAACAGATGCATAGCGTTGATTTACAGGGAACGTACCAGTGACAACGTTGGGATCCTGGCGTGCTTCCCGTGCACCGATCTGGAACACCCTTCCACGGGCTTGGTTCAATCCCGGGCAATCCTTCTTGAAGTGCCCAACGTCACCGCAATGAAAACATCCTAATCTTTTTCCACTTCCCGCGCCATCCCCAACTGGCGGGTTGTTTTGATTGGCAGTTCCGGCTTGATTTGCATTGTAGCCTCGATTATTCCCTTGTGGGCGATTTCCCAAACCACCACGATTATCGTTTCTATTCATATATCCTCCCTGGCCTCCCCGGCCAGCACTAGCCCAACATGATTCCTTTGAGTGGCCCGGTTTTCCACAAGATTCACAAACTCTCACGTTACAATGGCCAGTATGGTGGCGTTGGCAGTTGTTGCATTTGGGCTGGGTGCCCTGGTACCCTTTTCCTTTCTTGGTACTGCCAGCTGATTTTCCTTTCTTTACTGCCATACTGACGCCTTGCTTGAAGTTTGAAAACTTCCTTTTGTTATCTCCTGAGGACTCAACGTGAGTCTCTGTCTTCTTCGTCTTGACTTCATCAAACTTGTTTAAACGAATTGCCTCCTCGGTGAGAGCCACGCTCAAATCAATGGCTTCCGTGATAGTTGCTGGTTTGGAGGAGGTTACCATGCTAATGATTTGAGGAGCTAATCCCCAAATGAAGCGCTCAATTCGCTTGTATTCAGGCGTGACCATATAAGGAACCACTTGAGATAGGTCATGAAACCTCTGAACGTACTCTGCTACCTTCGGACCGTCCATTTTTAGGTGCCAGAACTCAGTCTCCAATCGTTGAATTTCTGCGCGGGAACAGTACTTCTTGCGCATAAGCTCTTTCAGCTCTGCCCAGGTCAGCGCGTAGGCAGCAGCTTCGCCTAACGTCTGGACTTGTAAGTTCCACCAAGATAGGGCTCCGTCTAGAAACAGCCCTGAGATGTAAGTGACCTGCTGGTCGAGCGCACATTTGCTCATGCCGATGGTGGAATCAGTCTTCTCGGCCCAACGAGTAAAAGCGATAGCGCCTCCGGTGCCATCGAAGTTGGTGGGCTTGCAGTCTAAGAACTGCTTGTATGTGCACCCTGCACATTCATTGCAACATGTGATAGATATTAGCTTTCTTGCTAAGGAAATCCGTTTAGGTCATGGTATGTCTTAATGACTTAAATATTACCATGTGGTGGATTATTGTTGCCCTGGTTAATACTTCCGCTCGTTCCGGGCTGAGATGCTGCATACTGTGCTATGGCAGCGGCAATGATTTGTTGTAGTTCTGCCTCGTTAGTGGGCATGCGCGTCTCGCGTCTGGGCGGCATCTTCTAAAAGATGGTTTAAGTTGGTTAGGCCGTAGTAAGGCTCCGTTGTTATAATACGTAAATCAGTTCGTAATATAGTGTACGTATATAACGGTAGTAATAGTATAATCACATAACATCTCATGTTATCACACATCACAAATATCAATCACACAACATCTCATGTTATAGGACATAAACAATAGGTTGAATCATCACAAGTGATGAGAATACTGCGATTGTATTGCCACAATTTCGAGATCACAATGTAAAGCTTACAAGTACACCACTATATCATACGACATCAATGACTTAGTAGGGGACGACCCTAGACAAGTCGTGCGATCACTGGACATGTTCAGGAGTCTCTGGTTCGTCCATTCTCAAATTCCAGGACTCCACGTCAAGTTTCTGAGTTTCAGTCCTAAAACAACATTTCTTCTCAATCGTTTCCTTGAGCTCGTCCCAGGTCAGTGTATAAGCAGCGTCTGTGCCAAGGGTCTGAACCTGGAGGTTCCATTAAGAGAGTGTGCCATCTAGAAATATCCCCGAGATGTAGGTAACACTCTGTTGGGGCGATTAGTTACTCACCCTTAGAATGGAGTCGGTCTTTTCGGACCAACGAACAAATGCAACGGTGCCTCCTGTTTTATCAAAGTTCAAAGGCTTGCAGTTCAGGAACTGTTTATAGGTGCAGCCAGTTGGATGGTTATTCCCAGTAATGCCATCGTTGTACTTAGAGCGGAGGGCTTCATGTCGTGCATTTATTGGTGAGATGCGTTCTTGCAGCTCGGCTTCTGTCCTTGGCAACGTACTGGTGTTTGTGTCACGTCTGGGTGACATTCCCTTTTGTCGAAGTGGTGTGAAGCGGGTTAGACAACGTTCCAATTGTCTATGAGGTATATAGCAACATAAGCCATCATGTAATCACCCAATTTCATACGCAAATATACTCAATGTGTGAGTGGGGAAATAAATTTATGAGCCTCCACATAGGCTTGTCAATTTGGCTTGTTGCTTGTAATAGAATGAACTCGAGGCTACATCGCCTCGGTCATTCGTGTTTAAGTTATTTCCTGCTGCATTGGCTATCATTAGCTTGACCCGCAGAGTCCACCAGGATTCCTGCGCACTACAAATTGTTATTACGTGGGCCCCCGTAATAATAAATTGTCTTGCACAGTTACCCCAAATTTTCTCTCGTCCAAGCAGATGATCAATCAAGGAGCAACAGTAGGTGCACTGGCAGGAACAGGGTCATGCTCCAATGCGGGGTCAGGAGCAACGCCTGGCTCGGGGCCACGGCTAGCTCCGAATCAAAAACTCCATCTCAAAATCAGCTGGATCAGCAAACACAGGGGTCGACAGGGCTGCAGGATCCCCCAAGGGCCGGTCTAAGTGCATGAACTCAATGTCATGGTCTGGATCAACACCAGGCGGAAAAACGGAATTGTCCTCATTATCGCGATCAAACTCAAATCTGTGTGCGGGATCCGGTGCAGCTGATGATGCCATATCAGGGTCGGCGTCGTGTAAGTGGTGCTGCATTCCCTGTATGTGCGAAGATGCGGATGTCAGAGACTCAAATGAGTCTGGGATAGGGGAATGGACATGAGTTTCCCCTACAGGAGCGTCCGCATGCAGTAGTCTAATGTCAGCAGCAATAGGGCCTTGCCCTCAAGTGGGTCCTCCTCTTAATAGTTCGACATCGTCTTCAGAGACAATGTCGGGGGCCTATCAACAACGAGATAAGCGGCAAGGGGCACAGGAGCAGGGATCACCGCGAGTGGCAAGTTCCCAACAAGATGGCCATCAGTAGGCTCTGCTACGACTTCAGGCAGCGCAAATGGGCTGAAAGTCGTCATTGTCTGTGCCGGTAGTATCGGAAATGTACACCTCGTGCTTTGATGAAACTATGTCGTCTGATATTATGGCCATGGGATTCGTAGTGTCCATCTTTCTAGTACTTGACGAGAGCATGACGTTTGTAATGCAAACACATATACGTATAATAATCAGTCATATAGTCAGTTAATCACATAGTCACCAAGTAATCATTCAAATCATTCTACTAGTCCCACTAGCCTCTCAGCCTCTCAGACTGCTCTTCCTAGTCCCACTAGCCAGTTCTCCTAGTCTCACTAGCCAATTCTCCTAGTCTCACTAGACAACACTCCTAGTCCCACTAGCCAACACTCCTAGTCCCACTAGCCTCCTACCTCGACCTCTCAGACCAAGCCTCAGCCTCCCAGACTGAGCCTAGAATAATGGATAAAATGTGCTCAACATTTGTTTGTAAAAAGTTGTGGATCTGGACTTAAGTGGTATGCAGTAAAAATGTTTTCGTGAGAGCCCTAGTGATCATAGTCTAGACTCAAGAAAGAATCCTAGTTCGCTATGATCAGGGCTCTGATACCAAGCTGTCACACCCTGGTTTTGCGGAAGCGTGGTTAACTTTGGTGTGACTTCTTAATACCATAGCTTAATCATAACAAAGCTATATGAATTTAAAACCATGCAAGTCATCCATTAAGTTTTGAAAATCAGACACATTACCATTGTTTTAACATACAACCATAACCTTGTTCAGTAGACATTGCAACTTATAACATAACATAAACGTGGTTTAAGGACTGTGTCTTGTCCAGGAAAGAGACACATCCCCTAAACCCTGATGACTCCATGACAAGTGCAGCGGAAAACGTTCCATACCGTGCCAGATCCGTTTAATTTCCTGAAATACATGTGAGTTGAAAAATCAACAATAATGTTGAGCGAGTTCATGTGTAAGTGAGTATGTAAAACACTTGTGAGTATAAAAGTAGTTGTGGTATGTAGCAGTGTAAGAGGACTTGTGATCACCAATGGTTTGCAAGGCCACTGACATATGTGAAGTGCAAATAGGGAGACTCAAACCTAGCAGATTTCGCCACGGCAAAGTATGTGGACAAAGTCACCCCACGGTCCGTTTCTAGTTTGGCCGGGGGCTGGGCTCGCTACACCCAGATAGATCTACCGCTCCTGTCCCTCGGTCCCTCCATGAGGACTAATGGCCCCATGTTGTTCCTATCCACTCACATGATCGTATAACACCTCCTTACGTTAAACATACCGTTGTAAAGTACTCGTAAATCATAGTAACATGTATTTCATCCCCGCAGTTAAGTAAACTGAAAACAGTTAGAGAAAAGGGGGACATGAACTCACAGTGAATGCGCGTCTCTACCAAGTGTCTCCAATACAGTAAGCTGTGCAACGACCTACAAGTGCTAATTCTATTAGACGGACGGCCGTGCCTTAGCTTCATGGTTTATGTTTTTGGGGAAATAGTTAGACAACTATTTCGTGTTTACATTTTGTAAATACTCGGTAGTTAATCTCCTTCCCAAGGATGGGGGATTCAATACATGTGCTTACAAATTTCATCATTAAGTCTCACTTAATCTTCATATATTTCCAACTCCAAAGTATAAGTATTTATCCAAAATACGTTGTTAAAGTACGCGTTCATAAATATTTCCGAAATCGTGTAAGTTACGTTTTAACATACGAGTGGTAATATGATTACCGGTGTAACTTATATATTTATGGTGAATGCGTTTGTATGATTTTTGGAGTCGTTATCATTCGTAAACTTTATTTTTACTCTAAAAATAATATTTATGTATTTCACAAAATAATCATAAACAGTGTGTGAAAATATATATTTATCACGTTAATATTTTGTGAAAATCCCACCTCCGAATATTTAGTAATTCAAGTCATGGCGAAATTTAGGTTTTGATATCATGTCAAAAATGATTCTAACACTTGTAATGTAGACAAGTTTAAGTGTTAGGTTTTTAAGAAAATTTCGCCAGAGTTTCCCCTGTAACTGGAGGTGGCCACGCTTTCAAGCGTATCATTTTCTTTTACAAATCAATCAACACTTGTTCCCAACAATTTCAAACAACCTTTCAACATTTTAACTAGTCAAATATGGACATATTCGTCAAAATACACAAACTTGTGGTTTGTCTAAAAATAAGTAGTAAATCTCTTTACTTTTGGTGGATCTTGTGTGTAAATAATCCGTTTTGGTGAAAACCCCGTTTTTAGAGAAATCCGTCTTTACAACTTCTAGTCATTTTTCCCAAAAATAGTTATTTTGTCGAAATCTTTTCATTTCACAAGTGTTTACACACTTGTGGTTCGTAAAATCATGTTTAGTAGCACAAGATCTATTCTTTAGAAAACACGATTCTTGTAAAGTGTGGTCCTTCAAAAATACCACTTGCAGATACGTAGATCCGCTAGTTTTAAACACCTTTGTACATGTCAAATCACTTTTACACAAGTAAAATATTTTTACACAAGTTTATGCTTTAAGTGTGGTAGAGTTTCACCTTTAACCCTTGTATTTAGTCAAAAACGAGCTTATGTGAAGATACATGATCTTACAAAGTCGGGTTAAACGATGCTCCGAGCTACCACATCATAGATCGGGTCTCAAATATAACAATTTTCAAGTCCTACAACTTTTACACAAGTTATATGTTATTAACCTCCATTTTAGTATTTTTACTAGACTTTAATGCATCAAAACACAAGTTAACGTTATTTCACCGACAAAATTCCTTTTAACCACTCTAGATACGTTCAAGAATGAGTTTTAAACAATATACCTCTAGCTCGGGGCTAGGGAAGAATCTTGACGAAAACGAGGTGGATAAAAGCTAACGGTAGAGGTCCTTCGTGTTCCGCTTGCTCCGAGGCTCCTAATACGTGATCCTTAACGCGTGTATGCTCTTGGAATGGAGAGATCAAGAGCCGAAAATGGGAGTGTGAATGAGGGGTGTTCGGCCGAGAGTATAGGGAGCAAGAGGGAGAGTGATTTTGTGAAGTAGAGAAGTGATAAAGTTCTTATGAGTTAACTTAGGTTTTATAGACAAACATTAGTGTTATTACCCAATGGATCTAGTGTTAACTAGATATTAGACAAAGATAATTAGGAGATCATGCAAGTACCAACCATGTCCCCTAGGGGACCGAATTCGGTCAAGAGAGGGGGGGGGGGTTGGTTCGATTTAAACTAGATAGTTAGGGAGGTTAGTTATGTTAAATAGGTTAACTAAGTATTTAACTTAGTTAGTTGTATGTTATGCGTTATGACGGGTGTTAGGGTAATCAGAGACCCTAACTGGCTCAGAAAAATATAATTAGTGAAAATACTAATATTTTCATGTCCCGGGTAAAGTCCGGGTGTCCGGTTGGATAGTAATCCGTTAAAGCGTTACAAAAGCTTTAAAGTGTCGTTATTAACATTTTTAGTGACACAATTTGTTTTCCCGACACTGTAGAAAGTGTCTAGTGATATTTTTCCCATATTCTGGCACTTTACTAGTCAGCTAGAAGCTGGATTAATTATTAAAGTGCTGTGTTTGGTACTTAAAGTACGTTTTTGGCACATCCGAATCAGTGTATCTTATTCCTAGAGACGCGGTTCTACAATACTTGTATCCCTACACTCACTGCTAGTGTAGTAACTTTCTCAGGCTCTTACAGGCCTTAGAGGCAGTGTCTGCCTGATGCTGGTTATATCAGCATGTTCGCCGTGTATCCGTTTATTGTGCTACTGTGCGTTTAGTGCATCAAGTTGTCACGAAGGTGCTAATAGTAGAATATAGTGTGACGGCAAGTAAAGTATGATGCAAGTAAGTTCATGTATCAGTAATCGAGTAGCAGTTCATCAGCTAGTTCAAACAAGCACAGTAATCAAGTAGTAATTAATCATTAATTAAGTTGTACGGATACCTGGTTTAGTGCGGGTTGTCACACCGTCATCTTGAGGTTGAAGAATTCTACCTCCAGTTTGTGAATCTCATCACGACTGCAGTATTCTTCTTTGATCATCTCCTTAAAAGTTTCCCATGGGGTGGCGTTGGCAGCAACCAACCCCAGCTAGGCCTGTAAACGAACCGAACGTTCATGAACTGTTCATGAACTTGTTCGGCGGGAAGTTCGTTTATGTTCGTTTATTTAATAAATGAACGAACACGAACATAAAAGTTCGTTCGTTTAATTAAATGAACGAACATGAACACACCTTGTGTTCGTTCATTTATGTTCATGAACATTTGTTCATTTATGTTCGTGAACGTTCGCTTATTTACATGTTTATGTTCGTTTAATTTTTAGTAAATACATAAATAGTTATATTTATATAAATATTAGGTTTTCTAACTACATATATAAATATAACTCATTAGTATATCTATGAAGCCTAATTTAGATGTGATTTTGGATAAACTGTAATATGTTAGACTTGTTGTTCAATCATGCTAATTTATGTTTGTTTTTGTTTCTGTTTATTCAAATACATTCACTTAAATTTTTCTGTTTATGTTCGTTTGTGTTCGTTAATGTTCGTTTAGGCTTTAAACGAACGAACATAAACGAACACGAACATGCTCGATTTTTTAATGAACGAACACGAACAAAAATATGTGTTCGATTATATGTTCGTGTTCGTGTTCATGTTTGGTTAAAGTTAAATGAACGAACACGAACATGCCTGTGTTCGTGTTCGTTCGGTTCGTTTACAGGCCTAACCCCAGCATCTGAACCTGAGCGTTCCACCATGTGAGAGCTAAACCCTCGAGAGTACCAGTAGCATACTTCACCCTGCGCGCCTCAGGGCATTCACACATTTCGAACACAGATTCTAGCTTCTCAAACCAATGTAGGAGACCTACTGCTCCTTCAGTGCCGCTAAAAGTAGTTGGCCGGCAGTCCATGAAAGTCTTAAAAGTACACATGGGTGGCTGAACATTTTGACCTATCGTAGGTGAAAGAAAAGACAGAGTTTAACACAAAGGTTGGTTTACGAGAGTTGGATCCTAAAGATCCTAGAATGAGTTCGGACTGCAGGATATACCTCCTGCGTGTGCAGCTGCAAGTGCTGCGGCAACTCGTTCGTTGATCAGAGCCGTCAACTGGGCTTGTGTCAGGTTAACGCGTCCAGACATGATCTTCATATCAAGAAGAACGTGAGTGAGAGGGGTTCGCGAAAGTACGACAATAAAATAGGGTAAGCACGCACGTGTCCAAGCAACAGTAGTTATTCTAACCAAGCATATCATGAGCAATGTACTATGTAACTAACAAGTAGGCAATATATACACAGATCATATCACCTAGAATGTCGAGCCTTGCATGTGGAGTGAAGCATCGTTGTGGACCGTCGAGCACAGTACAGGTTATAGTCTGGTTTTAACAAAAAACGTTTTTCCCTTTATTAAAACCAAGTTCTCTATAACCAATGGCTCTGATACCAATCTATCACACCCCCAAAATCCACCTGCGGAGTACCACCGCTTGGAGGCGTGACTGACCAGGATCCAGCCACCAATCATATTGAACAAGCATATAAGTAGTTATAACATTCACCCAATACAATTGGTGTTCAAACAAAACATAATTTAAGTTGCAAGCGGAAGCATAAGTCTTAAATCAAAACATAAGTTTAATAGTTTCAAAGTTTAACATGGCACACAGCCGTCCATGTCCCACAACGATCCTCCTCCATGCAAGCTCCAGTTAAGAACCTAGGGACCTGCAAAGCATGTAGTAACGAGTCAACAACAAGTTGAGTGAGTTCACGGTTGGGTGTTCGTTTTAGGTCGTTTCGAAAACAGTTTCCTTTAGCTGGCATCCTGCCGTGGGGGTTACCCCATAATTAAAAACGTGACTTGTTTATTCCCGGTTACTCTGGCTATCCAGCCGTGGGGGCTACCCTGTGTTAGTTATCTGGCATTTCGGCCATGGGGGCTACCCCATGTATACACTAGACTCGTTACCATATCGACTGCTGACTGTAGTCATGTTTATGTGCTCTGAAACTGTCAATGTCTATCATCATTGACGTGCCCCAGATCCATTAGTTCACGCCCGTCCTCTGCGGCACGGTGTGAGGTTTGTCAGACCTAAATAGCGCTATCTAACTAATGACCCGCTCGCCATTGGCCCGGCGATTAAGTCGATACAAAAATGAGGGACTTCATGATAGAGTTTTGGTCTAGTACGAGTTATCTGTCCGTGAGGACGAGGAATTACATTCCTGAACCTTTGCTGTCCTACCCAAGGAGGACGAGGAACCCATGTTCCTTAACCCCAATTCCCGACCCCTGGGAATCCCATGCTTTGTAGAGGGTGTGAACTCACCTTGGTTTGCTCGGTAGAAACACAGAAAAGTCAAACAAGCAATGTTGTGGCTACTCACGTCCTATCATAGTTGTATCATACCAATCAGGTTCGTATTCAAACAGTGCACATATGTTTCTAGCATAATGCATTCAAGTATCGTTCATGGCATACACGTTAAATCATGGCAGTTCGACAATATTCACATTCAATCATCAACGCATAAGATCTGTGCATCAGGCCCAAGAGTCCGGCCCAATTACTTAAGTCTGAAATGAGGTGCAAGTCCAAATAACGTGTACATGCGTATAGTCTCGAGTCGCAACCAGGCGTTCTCGACTCGCAACCTGAGTCGCAACTGCGGTCTCGGTTCATGCTGTTTTGGTCTCGACTCGCAACCGGACTCGTAACTGAGATTTCGAGTCATAAGGTTTGTGTGCTGATTAAGTGTGGTTTCGAGTCGCAACCAGGTGTTTGCGACTCGCAACCGATGTCGCAACCGGGAGATTTCGACTCATCATGCACTGGTTTCGAGTCGCAACTGGAGGTTTCGGTTGGACAACTGCTGATTCGGTACAGTGTACTATCCAATGGGAATTTGATTTCATGAAATGGTTTGTACTATCCACTTAAACATGTTTGTTTGTCTAGCCATTTACCAAATTGGATCAAACATATCAGTTTTCAAATATTCAAAACATGTTCATATGATATTCAACAAGTTCTTCATACATTCATCATGTTCATCAATATCCAAGTAGTTCATCATATCATCCAATAGTTCATCATAATCATAACTTGAAACAACAACCAAAATATTCAAACAACTAATCTGATTTCCACATATATGCAGCCATTTAACAAGCATTTGATTTGTAACCTAAGAGCATGCAATCCGATTTCATAACATCAACAACTAATGATTAAACCACATTTAAATCACAAGATCTCCTTAACTCATCATACAATATATATTAAAATCAAGACATGTTTAACCGATTATCATCAACATACACATCCGAGAATATGATAAAGCCATAATCATACATTTTCCACTTATTAATACATGAAGACAAGCATTCAATCATCAAGCACACATAATCCTTAATACATAGTAGAGTACTAACCGATTGGGTTCTCTAAGTGTGAGGGTATGAAGAGTGATGAGTGAACTTCCGAATGATGATCCTAAGCTCGATCCGAGAGTCCTAGTGCCACCGGTTTGATCCAAGAAGAAGGAGAAGGAGTGTGATGCTTGGTGTCTAGGGTTCTAGTGAGAGAGTGGAGAGTGTGTGTGTTAACCAAAGAAAATGGCAACATGGATAATTACCAAGGTTATATACTTGTTTCACCTTGTGCACCCTAATGGGCTTTTCGGGTAGGCTAAGGGGTGTGTGGCCCGATCCGGCCCACTGTTTCACTAGTTCACTCGAGACCACATGGTCTCGAGTCGGGTTCTTGTGTCTCGGTTCATATATACATATATCGCATACATACAAGCACACACAAATAACACATAATCACATAAAGGTTCATTTGTCATTAATCACATAAGTTAACTAGCCACACGTTTAAGCATACACGAAAGGTTCTAGATTTCGAGTTGTCACAGCACGTATTAGCCGTCACCTAAAATTTGGTTTACCGCCTCCCTCTTCTGTTAAATTCTAAGTGTCACGTGTCAACTGTCGTCGACTGATGCTAAACTACAGATTTTGAGAAATATATAAGGTGTTATGCAAAATAGTAAACTGCCATTTTGGTCCTGTGGTTTGGTCACTTTTGCCACTTTAGTCCAAAACTCAAACTTTTTGCATCTGGGTCCCTGTGGTTTCAGTTTTATTGCCATTTTGGTCCAAAAATGAAACCAAGTCATATTTGTCTTATAAAATCCTGCAATTTTGTAATTTTCCTCAGGGGCAAATCAGGTCATATTTGTCTTAGAAAACATGGTATTTATTTATAAAAAAGAAATGATCATTTTGCACCTGCGAAAAATGACAAAATAACAGGATTTTATAAGACAAATATGACCTGATTTCATTTTTGGACCAAAATGGCAATAAAACTGAAACCATAGGGACCCAGATGCAAAAAGTTTGAGTTTTGGACTAAAGTGGCAAAAGTGACCAAATCAAAGGGACCAAAATGGCAGTTTACTCTATGCAAAATAAGTATTTTTAAACAACATTTATTCAATTTATGTAATACACAATTCATTAATTTAGTTGTAATAGTGAATTTGCTCTGTTATATTGATTTCAAACCATATGAATGATGTTTATTCATATTCTTTCTTTTTTTAACGGCTAACCAGACTACTTTTTCTTTGTCTCTGTTTTATACCTCACATTATGTACCTTTAGATTTTAATAGTGCATTTGCTGTGTCCTTGGACTTCAACATAAGAAGTAAGGATAATAAATAGAAAATTAAAAAGGAAGGTATTGTCATTTATTATGTTGTAGTGTGTGTAAAATAAGTTAGATAATAATTTAAGATGAAATTAATTTGGTTTTTGAGCTAAAAAGAGGGCATATTTTGTGGTGGGGGAGGTCACCCAAATGTACTACTACTATGGTGATGGTGGGGAAGGCACACTATGTACTCCTACCCTATCTATACTAGCATGGTCCATCATCTCATTATTTCAAATTTATTGTAGACTTATAAACTTTTTTATTTCTTCTTTTTTTTTTTCATAAAGTTGTCATTTTTTTGTAGTTTTGTTATCCTAGAAATTGACTCACATACATTATAATTAGTATAAGTATAGAGGGAAATAATGCAAGTTTAGGATGTAGGAGCTTTTTTTCTTTAGGGTGTTCAGGGTCGATGCGGCAAGGCATGCGGGAAGGGTGTTCCCGCATGGGGATTTTGCCGCGTGGGGAGGTTGAAAGCGGTGAACGCTTGCCGCATGCAGTGAATGTAAGGGAGAGGGTGTAAAGGTGGGGTCCACTAGCATTCAACTAATCATGTTTTTTTTAAATGGTTTGGGGGAAACCAACCCTTGTGTTTTTAGGCAAGATTGGTGTATGAGAGGGGAATTGACATGACACATCATGATTGGGTGGGTGAAAATTTCCCCTATCTCATGAGGGGTGCATCCTCTTCACTCTTAAATAATTAGTTTTACTGTTTCTAAATCAACTTTCTATTAATTTTTAATTGGTTTTTTCATTTGAAATATTTTTAATGACAAATTTGGATCACCGACGGATCATCGAAGTATTATCGTGCCACCAGTGGATTCATCCGATCATATCCATTTCCATCAGACAATAATGTCTATACACCAATTTAGGAATAAACCAAATAAATTTGGAAAGACCCCTTGTGTGAATGGGTGGGTGAAAATTTCCCCTATCTCATGAGGGGTGCATCCTCTTCACTCTTAAATAATTAGTTTTACTGTTTCTAAATCAACTTTCTATTAATTTTTAATTGGTTTTTTCATTTGAAATATTTTTAATGACAAATTTGGATCACCGACGGATCATCGAAGTATTATCGTGCCACCAGTGGATTCATCCGATCATATCCATTTCCATCAGACAATAATGTCTATACACCAATTTAGGAATAAACCAAATAAATTTGGAAAGACCCCTTGTGTGAATCTAACCCAGAATCAAATGTTCCCTAAAACTTATCTCATCTCAAGATGTCACTAGACTATAATGTCATAACATTTGAAATAAATGTCTAAAAAACAGAAAACTAAAGTTTTTTTACAAGTAATAATGCATTATAAGCCCTTTTTACACATATAAAATCAAACATTTTAATAACGTACAATTATCAATATAATCTAATATTTAAGAATATATAACAAAATTTGATGTATAACTTAAACATGTTTTTATTTAAAATAAAAGTTAAATAAACATGTTTTTATTCAAAATAAAAGTTAAATAGTAAAATAAACATTAACTTTTTAAAAAGGCAATAACAATATTTGTGAATTAACTCTATTATATATATATATATTATATGTTGGACTATTCCCATCTATCTCCATTCTTTTTCTTTCCACGTTTTAATCTTATTTATTCAATTATGATATTTTGTTCATATAAAAATTGACGGTCATGTAAGACACCAGAATTAACATTGATGTGATTTCTAATGTTGACTATAAAGGTTGAATACGAACTTGAAAATTTCCTATATAATATTATATAAATATATATTTAAGAGAGAAAAGACAAATTTGAGAAACTCAAGACACTTTTCACTAAATTAATCTCATTATCATTTAACCTACAACTTAAAATGGTCAGTCTTGTGACACCTAAACATTTTTTAATAGTAAAAAAAATTAAATAAAATTGAAAAAGTAAAATGTAATATTGAGTTCACAAGAAAATCCTTAACTAGCGAATTGAGAAGTAATAATTAGTTGCCCGTGTCCCGAACATGCCTTGGTGATATGAAAGAGAGCGGTCTACAACGTACGACCTAATCAGATAAAACAAAGACACGTGATATCGAATTGAAAAATGCAGTGTTGCAAAAATCACGACTAGTTGGCGACTAGTCGCTAGTCGGACCTCTACTGAGTAATTTTTCACTAATCAGTGAAAAAATCGCTAGTCGGCCTAGTCGGCCCTAATCGGCCCTAGTCGGCCCTAATCGCGAGTAGTCGGTCGGGAAAAATTGGAAAAAATCGGGAAAAAACAAAAAAAATCGGAAAAAATCGGAAAAAACATATTCCGGCCAAAACCTCCCAGATTCCAGTCAAAACTTGTCCACTTAAAAAAATTACGTATAAAAATATATGTATAAAAACTTAAAATTATACATAAAAAGTCCGATCCGATTAATCCCGAGTAGTCGCTAGTCCCTACCTCACCGACCCGCTAGCGACTAGCGAGTTCTCCAACCTTGGAAAAATGAGAACACGTCAAATGATGGAAAAAAATTCACAAAACAACCGTCACAGGACACTGAATTACACGATCCTAAAAAAACTGACAAGAATCGAGATATTTCATCCCTAAACATCAAGATACCATCAAAAATAAATTCCCAAACCAATATTTCAACTTAAACATTAATTAATTCAAAAGTTAATAAAAAACAAGACCGTTAAAATGTGTTTGAGGTATTTAATCAAGATGGAGACAATACAATTTAATTTAATTTGAAGCCTCTCTCACTATAACAAATGCATATGCAAATTATTGTACAATTATATATTTGTTTATTATTATTATTATTATTATTATTATTATTCAGGAAAAAATTAATTATTTTTGGAATTATGATAGGTTGTCTTCACACACATAAACACAACCCCAACCAAACCAAAACCAAACCAATCCCCAACTCTCTCTTCCCAGTAAAACGACACACATTTCCCCAATACGACACCGTTTCACCCCCGTCGTCTCACCGTCACCGGATCTGAGTTTTCCGACGGGCATTTTCATTCTCCGATGAGAATGCCCGAACGATGAGCAAATTTTGCAACCTAAACGACGACGTATTCAACAACGATAGCACCAATAGCGACTGTTTTTACGAGTCACTCGATCGGATACTTTCGTCAACCACATGTTCGTCTTCTTCGTGTTCGGATGATGACGTTGACAGTGACGTGTGCGTGACGGATCTGAATTTCAGTAGGAATGGTTCGGTATCGGTCCCTAGGGTTCCGATGGGGGATTATGACGTCTGGATCTCGCAACCGTCGTCGGTGGAGGAGCGGCGCCTGCGGTTGCTCCGCCGGATGGGACTCGCCGGTGAGAAACACGTGGATTCGTCTTCTGCCGACTTAAAATTGGGTAAATCTATCTCAGCAGATCATTTAGATGTTGTTCATGTTAATCGTGTTCATAATGTTGATCCTGTTAGTGATTGTAAACCTGTGATTGTTCGATCTAAATCTGCTGATCATGAACGCCGTGAGTCTGTTTGTGTTTCTGATTGTGATGATGTTAAACCTAAACCTAATTGTGATGGTAATTCGATATGTTCTGCGTCGGTAAGTGTAAATAATAATAGCGGTGATAAACGCGTGCTAGCGAAATCGCGGAGTTCGCAAAGTATCGGTAATGGATCTCCTAGTAAGCCTCCGACTGGTAGAACCGTTAGGCGGAGTGGTGAGATTGTTGCGAGTGTGAGTGTTGATGATGATGGTGATGATAATAATGATGACGGTGATGATGATGTTGATGAGGTTGCGGTGTGTACGATTAAGAATTTGGATAACGGAAAGGAGTTTGTGGTGAAGGAGGTTAGGGAGGACGGAATGTGTGGGAATTTGAAGGAGGTTGGTACCGGGAAGCAATTGACGATGGAAGAGTTTGAAATGTGTGTTGGGCACTCGCCGATTGTTCAAGAGTTGATGAGACGGCAGAATTTCGAAACTGGTGGCCTTGAGTTACCTGATGTTGGTGGTAACAACAGTGGTGGCAGTGGATCTAAATCGAAAAAGAAAGGAAGTTGGTTGAAAAGCATCAAGAACGTAGCCAGTTCGGTCACGGGGCACAAAGAAAGACGAAGCAGCGATGAACGAGACACCTCGTCGGAGAAAGGTGGGAGACGGTCCAGCTCAGCGACGGATGATAGTCAAGACGGGTCATTCCATGGTCCAGAAAAGGTACGGGTTCGACAATATGGGAAATCTTGTAAAGATCTGTCGGCTTTGTTTAAGAGTCAAGAGATTCAGGCTCATAACGGTTCGATCTGGACCATTAAGTTTAGTTTGGATGGGAAGTATCTTGCTAGTGCCGGCGAGGATTGTCTCATTCATGTTTGGGAAGTTGGTAGTTCGGAACGGAAGGGTGATCTTTTGTTTGATAAACAAGAAGATGGGAATTTGAATGTGTTATTGATGTCAAACGGGTCGCCAGAACCAACTTCTTTATCTACAAATTTGGAGAATGTGCCTGAAAGGAAACGAAGAGGACGATTATCCATAAGCCGAAAATCTATAAGTTTGGATCCTATTGTAGTGCCAGATACGGTATTTGCACTATCAGAAAAGCCAATATGTTCCTTTCATGGTCACTCGGAAGATGTGCTTGATCTATCATGGTCGAAATCTCAGGTTAGCCAGCATTTTCGGTTTTGATACTTACAGTTTTAAATCAGATATAAATTTATTATGAACGTTGTTTAATATGTGCATCTATTAATCTCAGCATTTGCTTTCATCCTCAATGGACAAAACAGTACGGTTGTGGCAGTTGTCTAGCAAGTCATGTTTAAAGATCTTTTCTCATAGTGATTATGGTAACGAGAACTTAAATTCATTTATATTCTTACTACTTAAAATTTAAGAAATAAGAAGAATATTTCTTTATTATTTTTTCTGTGTTCGTGTTTTTGGATACAGTGACTTGCATCCAGTTCAATCCTGTTGATGATAGGTATTTCATCAGTGGATCTTTAGATTCCAAGGTTCGAATATGGAGTATTCCTGATCGACAAGTTGTTGATTGGAATGATTTGCATGAAATGATCACTGCTGCATGTTATACACCCGATGGTCAGGTTGAACCCTAATTGATTACTATTGTCCATTTTATTTTACCTGAAGTAAAAAAATGTAGCAAGTTAGTTTATATTATTTATATGTCAAATTTAATTAATATCTGAAGGTCTTTGTTTTCTTTTTTCTGAAACTTAAGGCTGCACTAGTTGGGTCGTACAAGGGGAGCTGCCATTTATACAATACAACTGGTATGATACATTTTTTGTTTTTTTTTTGAGTAGAATGTCATTTTCGTCCCTGAGGTTTGGCCAGTTTAGCGACTTTCGTGCAAATGTTTGTTTTTCCGCATCTGGATCCAAAAGGATTGAAATGTTGTCATTTTCATCCAGCTCGTTAACTCCATCCATTGGGTCTTGTACACTTTATGTACAAGCATTAAGCATAATGTACAAGTATTCAAAATACCCTTACTAAACAAAAAACAAAAAAAAAGTAGGTAAAAAGGCGAAAATACCCGACTTAACGAAGAAAAAGGATGGAGTTAATGAGCCGGATGAAAATGGCAAGATTTCAAACCTTTTGGATCCAAATACAGAAAAACAAACATAACCTCAGGGACGAAAATGACATTTTACTCTTTTTTTCTGGGTTTTGTTATCTATTTTTTTTAAATTTCTTTTTTATTTTTCAGATAATAGATTGCAGCAGAAGAGTCAGATCAACCTGCAGAATAAGAAGAAGAAGCCACATCATAAGAAAATCACCGGTTTTCAGGTGATACAACTATCATCGCTTTTTTACTGGTTTTTTTTGTTATATTTTTAAAATACATTGCTGATTAGCATTCATATACAGTTTGCACCCGGAAGTAAATCAGAAGTGCTAATAACGTCCGCAGATTCGCGAATTCGTGTTGTTGATGGTGTTGATCTGGTCCACAAATTCAAAGGTAACGGTTTACGCAACATATTTCATTTTTGTTTTTTTTTAATTTTTTATTGTATGCAAGGTTATATACATTTTCGTACTGTCACAGGTTTTCGCAACACAAACAGCCAAATCTCCGCCTGCGTGTCTGCAAACGGGAGATACGTGGTGTGTGCCAGCGAGGATTCCAACGTGTACGTCTGGAAACACGAAGCTGACTCACGTGCGAACCGAAACAAATCTGTAACCGTCACTCAATCATACGAGCATTTCCACTGTCAAGACGTATCAATGGCTATCCCATGGCCTGGTATCAGCGACACCTGTTGGGGTTTCGGGTTAACCGATCCCACTAGGCTAAGCGGTGACCATGAACGATTAGACGAGGAGGCATCAACGGCTAACCACCCTCCAACACCAGAAGACGAAACCAATCGAATAGACGGTTCATTGGTTAGCAGCCCGCTTCATGGAACCATATCGAGCGCAACCAACGGTTACTTTTTCGATAGGATATCGGCTACGTTTCCCGAGGAAAAGCTTGTTATGGCTAGTACTAAGAACCGGAGTCCGCGGATAAGTGTTGACTTTTCGAACGGGTTGAACGCGGGAAAGTCGGCGTGGGGTATGGTGATTGTGACGGCTGGATTACGTGGGGAGATCAGAACGTTCCAGAATTTTGGAATGCCGGTTCGGATATAAGTGGATTTTGGAAAATTGGATGGTTGTACAGATAGCTTCAAAGATTGTAATATTAGCAGGAGAGTCTTATTTTGTTTTTGTGCTACTTCTGCGTGTTCAAATTCGGAACTGATGAAGGAGCCAGTTCTTGAGTAGGAAAAAAAAATAGCGTTATCAGGAAAAATAACAAAAGAAAAAAAGAAAAAAAAAGTGAAGAGAATACGTTTAAGCGATGATGAATTGTAGAAGAGACTTGGAGATATTAATTTGTATTTTTATGATTCATTTCTTGTGTATTCAGTCTGTGTATCTTCTTTTAACTTATCTTGTGTTGGTGGAAATGAGTGAATTATTGATTGTGTATACAACTACCCTGTGTTTTTTCCATCATTATTCGACCTTTGGTGTTACAAGTCATTAAATCGCCATATAACCTCGAGATTGGTTTATCATGCTTTTGAATGAGTATGAATAAGTGAATTCATGCTTTTGATTCGGAGTTTAAATGATAACTGGTTTATCAAATTACCATCCTCTCCAAATTCACTATTCTGTGCTCGTTTGGCTTATAACCTCGAGAAATACTCTTCGGTTCTCATTTATCCAAGTTAGTCGATTAGCGTTTGACCTATGAATTGAACCTCGAGAAATACTCTTCGGTTCTCATTTATCCAAGTTAGTCGATTAGCGTTTGACCTATGAATTGAACCTCGAGAAATACTCTTCAGTTCTCATTTATCCAAGTTAATCGCTTAGCGTTTGAACTTTGAATCTTCAATTTAAAGTTTAAACACTTAAAATAGCTTATATTCATGTAATAAAACCAAGATAAAAATAATAAACAAGAGTAAATATGAGCGAGCAGAAATTTGAATGCATTTATTTACCGTTAGTCGTATTTTAATAATTTTATTTTAAGACAGTTTTTTAGAATTATTATTATAATATTAGTATTTTGTTTTATATTATCCACTAATTGATCTCCCATCCCACTGCCCATAACTCTGGAAGTAAAAAACACATGCATTGGAGAGTACACCTTAATATCTCCAAAGTCACGTGCTTGCAATCCAAATCTCTTTTCCTGATTGGTTACTTCAAACATACAAATTATCCACTTAAATTTCCAAAAATGGTAAGAACTAAACACACATAACTACCACTACCACTATATAAACAAACCCACTATCAACCAACATATTCATCACCACCATCAACTTTATAATTAGCAATGGCTCTCCAAGCGACCTCATTCTCCGTTCACAACTTGCCGGGAAAGACCAATGCAACTTTAAAGGATTCAACCCTTCTTGGGGGTTCGCTTACCGTTCACCGTAAACTTGATTTCGGTTCATCCGCTTCAAGAAGCAAGGTACGCGGATCTATGTTATGTTTAGCACCGAAAATATGTCCACTAACTTAGTAACTTATATATACATCAAGAAGCAAGGTACGTGTCATGGGCGAATGTATGTTATGTTTAACACGGAAAATACCGACCTGTTAATACCCGAACACGATAAGACACGAACACGAAACAGGTTAACACGAACACGACACGAAATCTTATCGTGTCAGATTTTCTAAACACGAACACGAACCTGATAATAAACAGATTACACGAAACGACCTGTTAAGGCACGAAAAAATTACCAATGTATCATACAACTTGTTACTACATATATAATATTTAGCCATTAACAGGTCTTAACATGTATTGTATAATGGTCTTATATCTTAACAGGTCGTATCATGTTTGACACGACCTGGGTTACGACACAAAATTAAACGAGTCTTGTAGTGTGTCGACTTGTTATAGACACGAAACCTGTTAACTTCGTGTAGGTTTGTGTCGTGTTATCGTGTTCGTGTCAGAATTGTCGGCCCTAACTTTAAGCATATCTTCATAACTTTTTAAACACTTAGAAAATTATTTAAAATCTCCCCTAATTACAAAGCATTTATTTATTACATATTACATATATTCATTATACAAATGCCTTTAAGTTGTAATATATATAAATGATTAATGTATATAGTATTTTTTTCTCTCTCGATATATTGTAATTAAATACAAATCTTACTAGGTTATAACCCTTTGTATTACACAGGTATTGAATAAAAGAAAATTCAAATACTTACTGATATTTTATATAATGATATTTTATTTTTTATACGCTTTTCAAATGTCCGAGTAAATTTGTGTCATGTATGATCAAGATATACAATTTAACCAAGTTTATAAATACGAAAGCATTACGAATAAAATGACTAATTTTATTCTTTGCAGATAGAGTTCACTAGAAGAAAAGTGTACAGAACTCAATCTGTAGCCACTACAAGTGCTCCTCCGGTGACACGAGCAGCACCGGAGGAGAAAAAAACATTACGAAAAGGGACCGTAATCATAACCGGGGCATCCTCCGGTCTCGGCCTCGCCACTGCAAAAGCCTTAGCCGAAACCGGAAAATGGCACGTGATCATGGCATGTAGAGACTTTCTAAAAGCAGAAAGAGCCGCAAAATCAGCCGGAATATCAAAAGAAAACTACACAGTAATGCATCTAGACCTTGCATCATTCGATAGCGTCCGCCAATTCGTCGCTAACTTCAAGCAATCGGGCCGACCCCTAGATGTTCTAGTATGCAACGCCGCGGTATACCAACCAACCGCGAAAGAACCAACCTTCACAGCTGATGGAATAGAGCTAGGTGTGGGAACTAACCATTTGGGACACTTTCTTCTATCCAGATTATTGCTTGATGACATGAAAAAGTCCGATTACCCGTCGAAAAGACTTATAATAGTTGGGTCTATTACTGGAAACACCAACACTTTAGCTGGAAATGTACCTCCAAAAGCAAGCTTAGGTGACATGAGGGGTTTAGCAGGCGGATTAAACGGGTTAAACAGCTCAACGATGATTGATGGAGGCAAATTCGACGGTGCAAAGGCGTATAAAGATAGTAAGATATGTAACATGCTTACCATGCAAGAGTTTCATAGGAGATACCATGAAGAAACTGGAATTACATTTGCTTCTTTGTACCCGGGGTGCATTGCGACAACCGGGTTGTTTAGGGAACATATTCCCCTCTTTAGGTTGTTGTTTCCTCCTTTCCAGAAGTTTATAACAAAAGGGTATGTGTCGGAAGAGGAATCGGGTAAGCGGCTTGCGCAGGTTGTGAGTGATCCGAGCTTGACGAAATCGGGTGTGTATTGGGGTTGGAACAAGGATTCGGCTTCGTTCGAGAACCAGTTGTCGGAAGAAGCAAGTGATGTGAGCAAGGCTAGGAAAGTGTGGGAGATAAGTGAGAAGATTGTTGGGTTGGCTTGAGTTTGAGTTGGTTGTTAATGAAGTGAAGTTTGGTGATGTACATTTTGTTTTAGTTTCAATAAGGATATTGTTCACCCTCTCTTTTGTTGAGAAAAGTATGGGAAATTATTAATTAGATATGAAACTTTTGATATCTATTTATGTTTAGGTGATACGGTTTAGGAGGTGTGGAACGCGCACTCGTTCTTATGGTTATGATTAGACTTAGTAACTAGAGGTGTACAAATTGTTTTTTTTCAAAAACCGGTTTCGGTTATTAACGAACCGGTTTTTTTTTCATCCAAAATGAAAACCGGTTTTTTTAATAACCGGTTTCGGTTACTAACCAGTTTTTCAAGTCCAAAAAAACCGGTTTTTAACCAGTTTAACCGGTTTTTTTAAAACCGTTTTCGGTTATTAACCGGTTTTTCATACCAAGAATCCTAACCGGTCTATAACCGGCGGTTCGGTTATAAAACCGGTTCGGTTATAAAAAAAACCGGTTAAAAAAAAAACCGGTTTCGATTTTTTTCCCGGTTTCGGTTCTAAAACCGGTTTTTTTACACCTCTATTAGTAACCTCTATGGTAATAAGGGGCAAAGATGATAATTACACAACCTATACATATACATAGTTAATTAAATATGCATGTTATACACGTACATTATATTGGATTTTTTTAATAAAGTCGACATTTAAAAAAAATGTTTACAAAAACTATACTCAAGTTAAAAAGAATAAAGTTCTTGATTTTATCGTATATATACTAAAAAAATAATAATAATGACATATGTAAAAGTTATTTACGTTTAAAAAATAGTGAGTGTAGATAAAAAATCAACAATAATGGGTTTTTTATTTTGTCTTTCCAGCCATTATAAGCGTCCGAACAATATCTATGTGACACCGTTCAACATCTCAACGCTTGATTTGTCCGAATAATGTGTACATACTAAGAAAGCTCTAAAATTTTGTGAGGCCAAGATGATACTCACACAACCTATGTCGCTTATAATTACTCACATAACTAATTAATTAATTATGCATTTTTTAAGTTGATTTTATTTCCAAAACAATGATAAGCAGTACTATACTTATGTTAAAGATAATAAAATGTTTGATTATATTATGCATATAGTTTTATTTTAAATAAAGACCATGTAACACCCTTCATCATCTCAACGATCGCGTTGTATTTAATCTTCTTTATTGAAGAAACACGGAACTAATTTTAGATTTATTAGTTTGGTTTATGTTTCAAATATGAGGGTTAATCTTCTTAATCCTTCCTGAACTAGAGCTATTATCCTTCCTACAAAACAACACCCTGTTAAGCTCGTTAAGATGGGAATATGGGGGTTTCCCTGTTAACCACTCTCCGACGTAAGAATAAGTATTTGTTTTGACAAAATAGTGTGTTAAGAGTGAGAGAGTAGAGAGCAGAATGAATCAACCTGTGTATGAAGAAGATGGGCTGATGGCCTTGGGCCTGAAGGCGACAACAAGGAATATCCGTCTTGTCTCTCTGGTGACAACCGTTAGTGTCTTCTACAGATCTTCGGTGCTGGCACACCTTGATTGGAGCAATGTGTCCGGGTTGTCGTCCTTGTTGTCTCTCTGACATCAGCAAGCGAGTGGAGATCATGGGGCAGTTGTCGCCGCCCCCTGATTGGTGCCACGTAGGCGTCCTTGTGTACTATTTGTCTCCTGCACGATTGCTAATCGTGGAATATGATAGAATACAACGTGTTAGACGCAGATTGGCTTACTCTTCTGCCACTCGTACCTTTCATGCTTCCTGGAATGAACCTGTGCTGCTACCCTTGCGCGGCCCTTGGCATTTGTACACTCAGCCGGCGCAAGGTCTAGGGGTTGAGGGCTTTCGTTCAGGATGCTAAGTGTGGAATCTGGCCTTAAATCTTGCTTGGACCTCACGCGTGGTTTAGGCTTTGTCTAAGTAGCCCGCGCGGGGTCTGTAGATTGGTCAGATTAATGTGTAAGGAGCATGGTCCTGCGCGTGATTTGATTGGTCTGCGCGGCTTTTTAGGACCATATCCCTTCATTTATATACATGTATATTTACGTGTGTCTATGGGGTGTTCTTTTTAAGATCAATACTGCATTGAGAACTATATAAATACTGCACCAAATGCTTAATGAAACGGGTACAATAGAAAAAAGATGATTTAGTTCTCTTTCTTGATTTTATCTAATATCTCATGAAAATTTTAAAAAAGTATAAAAGGTACCTTAAACATGTGTATACATACACGTAAACAAAAGACTATAAGTATCATATATTTAAAAATATCTTAAATGAGTTAATAAGTTAGCGTTGTGGGGCGTCATTGGGTACACGAGTGGGTTGCCCATGGAACACCGCCTCAAACATGTCGGGTTAAGTTTCTTGTGCATTTTAACGCTCAACTTGGTGGAACCGAACAAACTGTTGATCAATTCAATTAAAAGTGGGTGATAACTAAAAAAATGAGCCGATTCAACGCATGCTACATTCAAATGGTGATATTATTATGTAAGTTTTTACGTTTTTATTATTTGTATTTTAAGTTCTTAGTTTTTTTAAGTTTATTTTAAGTTACTAATTATTAGTTTTAATATTATACAATTCCGACGTTGGCCAAGTGGAGCTTCGAATTGTGATATTATCAAGGCGGCCCCTACACAAATACAAGAAAACGTACACGGTGAAAGGTTTCCCCCACTTGTCGGCAAGGGAGATTGTGATGGATTTGGAGTTTGAAGGCCATTCCCGAAAAAGAACAAAAATTTATGAGTCCGCAAACTATACAAGCTCAACGGATGGTTTTACAAGCAACATTACCCGACCTTAACAAGCTCAATGAGGACACCTCACCGACAAGGCCCCAACGAACAGGGAAAACAGGTGGAGAGTCAAATGAAAGAAAAGTTTGGTAGACATCGTTGCCGATTACAAAATGATAAAAGTGGAAGAATAAGAAGAAAAAAATCCCTTTGGGAAAATGAACATGATGCAGGAAGAAGAAAAAAACCGTGATATCGGTTTTCTATGGAGGCGCATGAAAATGTTCCCGAACTGTACTTGACGATTTTACCACAATGTAAACGAGAAACAGAAAAATAGAATTGGCTTTGCAACGTTTTGGTTTATTTTTATTTATTTGTTTTTAAGTTTCAAGTTTATTTATGTGTTTTATTTTCTATTATTGTAGTTGTCATTTTAATTAATGAACGTTAAGTTAAGTGGGTTTCAAGATGGTTACGTCTTCCCTTTAGGGTTGAATTTTGTTTAATAGGCTTGGTTTAAGGGTTGAAATAGGTTTCAAGATAGATGCCCATCATAGTAGTTTTGAAAGAAAGATTAATGTTATATAACATCTTAACTTAAGTTATTATTTGACAATGTTGGTAATGTTTAAAATAATAATAATGCGGCCACATTTATAAAGTTTGGCCCAGATGGCCCATTATGTATCGTACCGAATATCAAATTTTCAATCATGGTTCATGGGCCTAAACCCTGCCAAACAACTACTATCCCAAAATCCTACGTATTCATTTATGGGGAATTCCGGAATTTTGTTAACCGATATGCTTTTCCATTTATTTGATTAGGGACTAAGTGAGTATAAAAAATGAGCTTCTAAAAAATCTGGGGTTTAAAAGTGTAATTTAAAATAATGTTGGGCTAATGGGTTTAGTTAGGTAAATAAGTTTCATTATTTAATGTGCCTAAACGAATTAAAAAATGAATGAGTTTAACAAACAAATTGGGTTTTTAAAAATAATTATATTTTAACTTAAAAAAATTATAGATACAAAAAATATATTGTTGATGAATATAATATTGCAAATAAAACAAGTAATTTTTTGAGGTCGAAATGAGTCGCCATGTCGGATCATGGTGAATTTAGACTAGACTATTAATAAACCATTGAAACCGATTGAATCGCCTATACCGAAGCAAGTAAGCTAGTCCCGTCTAATGCTCTTTTAGCCGCCCCATATGAACATGCCGGTTATCACTAGGATTGGTGAGACCATCCGTAGTGGGCTATATCCTGGCGTTTTCTCCCCCCAATCACGCCCAGCACCCGCCCCCTAGGCGTTTTTCATCACTTTTTTCATTTTAGCGTTATTTAAATCACGCTGGAACAATTAAACACCCACCAATCACAGCTATCTTCTTTAGGTTTGATCAATACCCTTTTTTGGTTAGTTTTTTTATTTTATTTAATTCTTTACACCCTTTTAATATAATGCCCACATCCCCACTACACATATTTTAGAAAAACGTCCAATAATGTCCCTTGCTGACTGTACTGCCACATGGCGGAAAATGCCCAGGGGTGGGGGCATTATTCACCCAAACCATTACACATGGTCTGAACTGAATTGACTGGTCGGACTAAATTTAAATATATTATTTGTTTTTCAAAAATCTCATTTACTTTTCCATTTAGTACTAAACTATTAATAAGCCCGCGCGCATTGCGGCGCGGGTACGTCGTAGACATCGAATGTTTTAGTCCCTGCGAATGCTGGGCTGACGGGTAACCGTCCTTGACGGGGACCTGGTGACCAATGGTCCATGTACATATTGAAAGTCACCCTTCAAAAAAGATAATGCTGACATATTTTATTTATTTAAGTCTTCAAACTTTATGAGAGTTATAAAATCATACCAAAACATATATGTGTGTGTCCGGCACCATTCTAAAAGGGTGCTACTTTCTACACCCCCCTATTTACTTTTTTCACCCCCCTCCTCTCACATACTTACAGGTGGGGCCTGCGTGGGACCGACAGTTTTCCTCTCACAAGGGGGTGTAATGAGTCTTTCTTAAAAACATCCATGGAAACTCAATTTCTTTTGTAAATAGAAACAACGCATATAACTATTTATTAATTACCAAATATTCTCTCCTCACAAGTTTACTATTAATTTTTCTTTGATGTTTTTTGAACGGCTAATTTCTTTAATACTCTGTACTCTGTGGGAGTTGAATCTAAGACATTCCTCTTCTCAACCTATGTGTTTTTAAAGGCTTTGGCTTTCCCAATAGACCACCACCCCATTGGTTCCCGAGTCTCATTTAACAGGGGAGGGGAAAAAAAGAGATGGAAATATGAAAAAACCATGTTCCTGAGATTTTTTAAGGATAGAAGGGGAGAGAAAAAAAAAGAAAATTTGTACATATTTTTATCCTCTCAAATCGGAGAGATTAGGAGAGAAAATCTTATTAATTACTAAATGACCCTCATATCTACAGTAGAAACTCTATAAAATAATACACTTGGGACCACCAAAATTTATTAATTAAAAGAGTTATTAATTAATCGATAAATTAATAATTATTAATTAATATTTTATTAATTTATTGTAGAATACTTAGTTTACAAACACTTTTCAAGCTTCCACTTAATTATTGTATACAATGCATGTATATCAAATGAACGGCCCAATTTGAAAGAAACCTTCAATCTCCCACCTTATTATGCTTCTTGTGTTCAATGTATCACTTTATGGACATTAAAAATATTTTCTATATAAATACAAGATCAAAATAGGTTAACACAAACAAATTTGAAAGCGTTATTGGAATTAATAAAGATGATATCGATGAAGAAGATGATGAAAGTTCTACAATGGAGCCCCCTTCGCGAAACGAAGCTATTAAAGCGGCAATCACATTGAACAATTTCTTGTTAAGCTATGAGAAAACAACACCAGAAGTTCTTACCATGCTAAGGAAAATTAGAGACGAGATTCAAGGAGAAATTGATTTCAACAAAAAACAAAAGACAATTGAGTCATTTTTCAAGAAACCTTCATAAATCATTCATGTAATATGCTATATATAAGGAATTATTAATTTATATTTTATATGGGGTCTAACGAAATTATCAAAAATGTATTATCTTATAATTTTAGCGAATTATTAATTTAGCACCCTATCCCCGAGTCGGGACCGGCAAAAAATATTATCTTAGAGAGTTTATTAAATAATCGAGTATTAATTTATCGAGTTTCTACTGTAATTAAAATGTTTTAAGTTTAAATGGTATAATGGTAAAATTGTTCATTTCTTTTCTTTTTTTCCTAACCCGGGAACACATAAAATGTTTGATTTGTTCTCTTATCCTTTACTTTTCATTAAACTCGGGAATACGAAAAAAATCACATCTTTTCCTTCCTTTTCTCTCTTTCATTTTACTTCCCCTCTCCTTGTTAAATGAGACTCGGGAACACAGTGTTAAGTTTCTTTTAGTTTTAACTCTTTTACTTTTTATCGTTTACATTTTTAACCCTAATAGTTTTCATCTTTTACATAACCCCTATAATTTTCATCTTTTACATATTTCTCACAAACATTTTCTATTTTTTAATCACACCACTTTTTCACTTTCAACTTTGGTCCCTCGTACTTTTCTTCTTTTACAAATTTATCGTCTTACGGTTCGCTCCAAATTTTGCGAGTTAACACACTGCAAAGCGCGCATGTGGTTCAACATTTCTACGTCTATTTTTGTACTCCGTCGAACCTTGCGGGGTCCTAAGGCGACTTAGTTATTGCTTTCTATGTTTTACTTTTTCAGTCTTATTTTTGCGAGTTAACACACCATAACGTATGTGCGTAATTCATCATTTTTACATTTACTTTTTGTTCGGTCTGCTTAACGGTTTCACCGCAAAACACAGGTGTTAGATACTAGTTTATTTTATATGTCAACATGCAGTCCAAAATTTGCACAGTTTTCGTTGAGAGTGGAACTGAAAATGTTGGTATGTATTGTCCATTGAGTATTATAATAAAAATATGGAAATATATTGCTGAAAACATATAAGATAAGCAGCAGCACCTCTCAGCTGGCGTACAGCCGAGGTGACTCACTATTGGAGCCTCATGGCGGCTTTATTGTCACCTTCGAAACCTTATATTCTTTCATTCACATGAATCTGGACTCTTTGCCTTTTTTTGTTTCCTTCCTCTTCGATGTCATCTATGTATTTACAAAATTATTTAACACTTATTCTTCTATGTACACGTATACATATAATTAAGAGTTAATTATACCTTAGTTCGCTATAGTTTGGTTAAAAATAGATATGACATTACCTTTATTCGTTTAGGCTTCACGCATGCCCCTTATGTGAGTTTGGGGCTGTTCTTAATGGTTAAGAGCTTTTATTGTTTCAGTACTCAATGGATCAGACTGTTTGTTTCGTGAGCAGATGTCTGAAAGGTTCCGACATTTGTTTCTGAATGTTTAAGCATTATACTGAGTGACTATCTGAATGATTAAGACCTCTAATCTGAATTGGTCAGACATTTGACTCTCAACGGTTAAACATTGTACTGGCTCTTCATGATTTAGACCCTTACTGGTTCAACATTTAATGGTTCAGACCTCTTAGTGGTTCAATACTTAACCATTCAGAAGTTGCCAAACAGTCTCGATAGCTGTCTTCGATCTACGTAGAATTGAAATAGTGTATAGAAATATGTTTCTTATTTTAGTATCGTTGGAAGTACCTAGATATGATGGTTAGGTTTTGGGCAATGGGCATCGCTAATGCATTACCTAAGTTTCTTTTAAAATGAACCTTTTGTAAAGTTCATCGATGACTTGTGTCCAAAGATAACATTTTCTCTTGGATATCAACATTGATATATAAGATAAATAAGTTAAATAACATCCATGACTTGTGTAGTTGCGTAAATCATACGCTATAGGAAAATTTTGATACTAACGATCTATACCTACGACCAAGAACATCGTGTCCAAAAATATATCTTTTAGAAAAATACCAACTATCACTATCAATGGGCGCAAGTGTGACACATATGACCAAATCTATAGTAACATTTACTTATAGATATCAAAATTGGTATATCAGAAACATGGTAGAAATTAGGATTAGCACAATTAGTGTTTGTACTTGTGACTTGTCAAATTAAATTAAAACATTAATAATATTTCAACTTTTAATTATATTTATAAGCAATCGGATCATGCCCCGGTCACCTATTCCGCTGCGGGTCGGGGTGTGATAAGACAAGCCACTGAAAATGAATTTATTGCATCAAATGTATGATTAGGTGTTCTATTGAGTCAAAGAAACCCGGGGTGAAAAATGAAGCCTCATCATTTTCCAACTTAAAAATAGTTTCACCGATAATGCTTAGCCGTGAAAACGTGATATCAATTGTTGGTTAGCCAGTGTATACTACATGTTTGGCTTATTTACCATGTAGAAAGGTTTTTGGAATGTGGAATTTTTGTTGTGCAGGTATCCATTACCGTTGGCAACAAAAGACTTATTTACCATATTAGTGTAGACAAACAAAAGACTTATTGTTTACCACAAAGTTAAAGCAAGGTTCATTCATAACCTTGTCTACCACTTGGGTCGTGTTAATTGTAATGAAATTGAATGGTAAAGAATTCATGTGAAATTCTATAATATGTTTGGTTGGTACAAGTATAACTCGATTTGAAATATAAAATAACATGACTACCTTGAATTAAAAAAGAATGAGGTGAACATGCGATTTAGACTCTAAGTCGAATTCTTTCTTTTGTTGAAACGAGCAATATAAAGAATGAAACCCACATTCCAATTCCGTTTGTAATTCATTTCATTTTGTGAAAGGTTCATTGCTTAAATTAGTGGCAGACCCAAGAAATTATATTCAAGAGATGCAAATGAGGGGTTTAACCAAATTATCAAGAAGGGTGATCGGGATTTTGTTCTATAAAATATCTTAACTTTTTTCAAGGGGTGCGCTCGCCCACCCAGGCCTCTATCTAGGTCCGCCAGGGCCTAAATATTGATCTCTCTCTCCCCCCCCTCTCTCTCTATATATATATATTTGTGTGTATACCACTTTATAAAAAAATTAATTAATAAACCAAAAGCATTAAATTATATTTATTATAAAATAGTTTTAAACTTTTAATGTTTTAGTTCCCATGCATCTGATATTTCGGAGAAATGGTTATAAATACGTGTGGCCACATCAAGATACACTCTCTCACATCGCCAAACTTTGATCACTAAAACCTGTGTATGGCAAATCGATTGTTGGCACATGAGGTCTCCGATCTTTGTCTCGGCAAGCCACCCCTCAGCTCCATCCCTATATCCGCCACCATCCGCCACGCACTTGCTGCACTCAAATCCTCCGACGACACCCACATCAGTGTCTGGTCCTGTGACCTCGACCACCACTCCACAACCCATGACCACTGCCACTGCGTCGGCAAAATCTGCATGGTCGACATCATTTGCTACCTCTGCAAAGAAGATAATATCTCATCCCCTTCCCTCGCGCTTAAAGCCCCCGTTTCTGTGTTGTTGTCACCTGTTTCTCCTGGCGTCATTCAACACGTGGATCCCTCGTATAGGTAACCCACGCGTTAACTCAAATCTTAAAAAGATTGGTAATTAAAAATAAATGTAAAAGATGACGATAGTTGTTAAAAGTAAGTGTAAAAGATGACGATGATGTGACAATTTTTTTTCGAGTGGTTTTTGGTCTTGTAAGAAGGTTTTTGATGTTTCGAAGAATAAATGTTAATTTTTACTATGGCAGCTAACTATACACGTTTTTACGGTTTGCTTAAAAGGGTTTTTGATGTTTTTAAAAATAATTATTTATTTACTGTATGACAGCTAACTATATACATTTTTGTAGTTTGCTTAAAAGATTAAAAGATGGTGATGATATGAACATGTTTGAGTGTTTTTTAGTTTTGTTATTAATATTAAGAAGGTTTTTGATGTTTTTTGAAGAATAAATGTTTTTTTTTTCTATTTTTTTAATGCTAGTATGCTACAACTTGTTGGAAAAAGTTTTTAACAAAGAATAAATCTTTATTTCATGTTATTTGAACAAAGAATAAATGTTTTTTTAGTCTCTTGCTAAGAAGGTTATTAATATTTTGAAAAATAAATATATATATATTTTTTTGCAGTTTGCTTGAAGCCATTGATCTAATCATCAACGGAGCTCAAAACCTTGTAGTCCCAATAAAGAACACAACCTCAAAACGGAAACAACTCCGGCAGCCAACATCACTCGCTCCGACAACCCACGCGGGCGGCCGCGAGTTTTGCTGGTTAACACAAGAAGATGTGATCAGGTTCCTCCTCAGCTCAATCGGATTATTCTCCCCAACCGCCGCGTACTCAATCGAGTCACTCGGAATCATTGATACCAAAATCCTCACAATCAACTACCACTCGCCTGCTTCGAAAGCACTCGCCGCCATTTCCATCTCTCTCTCCGACCAAACTTCTGTCGCAGTCATTGACGACGACGGCGTGTTGATCGGAGAAATATCCCCCTTTACACTCGCATATTGCGACGAAATGGTTGCGGCCGCGATCACGACGTTGTCCGCCGGTGATCTAATGGCATACATTGACTGTGGCGGGCCGCCCGAGGATATAACAAAAGTAGTACATGCAAGGTTAAAAGAAAAGAATCTGTACGGAATGCTGGACGAATTTTTAATTTATTCGTCTGGCATTCCATACTGTAACAGTACTAGTTCTTCTTCTGACGAAGAAACTGTACTATCTCCTGCGACCACCAGGTCTGGGAGGTATAATCGGTCAGATAAATTTATAATGAGGAGAGCGGAAGCTATTGTGTGCCACCCGAGAAGCTCGTTGGTGGCGGTGATGATTCAAGCGATTGCGCTTCGGGTGAGTTATGTGTGGGTGATTGAAGAGGATTGTACGGTTGTTGGAATTGTGAAATTTTCCGGCATGTTGAAAGTTTTTCAGGAGCATTTGGAGAGTTTGATTGACTAGGGGGTGAAGAGGATGTATAGAAAAAGATGAAGGGTGAATTTGGTAAATATGAGATGTTTGGGTTGTTTACTTGTTTGATTATTAATAAATATAATGGAAAAGAAAAAATTATTCCGCAAATTTTGTTACGTGTGTCTTGGGTATTGCTTAAAAACAAAATTGTTAGAAATATGTTACAAATTACCCGAATACATAATTTGAAGGAAAAGGTTGCTTATTGAAGACTCAAAAACCAGTTGGTCCGACCGGGTCAGAGCAGAGCTTCAGATGACCTAGCAAGAACCTGCAAGATCACAAGGAAAAAACACACCGTTAGCCTCGTCATAGGGAGGGGGGCCTCTCTGTGACCAAGCTCGGGCGTGAGAATAAGTATTTGTGAGGAGAGAATAGGTCAGGGAGAGAGAGATGAGAGTTTAGAGAGAGAAAATAGTGATTACCCTTTGTTTGGAGTCTTGGCGGGGTATTTATAGTTTTTGGGTATGCTGACGTGGCGAGTTAGTTAGGGTCGGACCAGTCATTGTCAGGGCAATTAAAGATGTGGGTCCCAGTTAGTTACGGCGTATCAACGTGTTTGATCGACCTGTTTACGTATTAGATGCGATCCGACCCTTTAAGTAATGAGGCTCGGTCCTTATGTTTGTAGTCATTCGGTCCGACCAAGGACGTATCCTCATCAAGTCCCCCTAGTTCGTAGCGTTTGTTTAACAAAAGCTTTGAACTATATGGAGAGGTTTTTGCGATTCGGGGCTTTTGTTTGCCGCTGTTTTTACTGACTTTTTGAATTTTGAATTTCTTTGGCGGTGATTTTTGTTTTGGTGACCGTCAGTTACCCTATCTTACCCTAATCGATGTGACTCTTGATGTACGTCACTTATCATGACGTGTCGCTATTTTATTGGCCGCTTGGAGGCGGTGTATTCCCTTATAAAAAGGGGGACAAAAAGTAACTTTTTGTTTTCACTTTATTACTTCATCTTCTTCTTCCTTTTTTCTGAGGCGAAATGATTCTCCAAGCAATGTTAGTGTCTTTCTTTTACAATGGCGAATAAAAGCAATTTGTCCGGTTGCTTTAATATTTTGAATAAAAACGGCTTGGCATGGTACGTAGACAAATACACGATTCTTGCCTCCTTACACCCTGTTCTCCCCAAAAAGGATACACCCATTTATCCCTTTGTTCCGGGGAAGATAGGTGTTTATACCCGTTTGTTCGATTACTGCAACTATCGTCTTCCTCTGACGAAGTTCTTGGTCGAAGTCCTCTTATTTCATGAGGTTCATCTTTCTCAAATGAACCCTTTTGGACTTGCCAAGGTGTGTCATTTTGAGTTATCCTGTCGTGGTTTGGGATCCGACCCGGATTTGGATGTGTTCCGGGCTTTTTACAAGTTGAATCGGTCCGGTAGCTGGTATACCTTCGAGGTTAGGGACAAAAATGCTTGTTGTTATACATGGATTACTTGCAGTATAAAAGATTGGAAAGACCGCTTCTTCTTGGTTGATGATCGGTGCGTTCCGGAGAATATGACATGGAGATTGAAGAAGTCGCGTCTCCCACCCCCTCTTCCTGAAGACTTTGAGTTTAATAGAGATTTATATGCGAATTTGATCAGGGAAGTTGGACGCATACAGAAGTACCCGGAACACATCCTTGTCATGGGACGGATAAGCACGATCTGGGTCGAACCGGAGTGGTATCCTACCCTCAAGTGGAACAAAGAGGGTTAGTTATGCGGTGTTTTTTGAATTTATTTTGATTATTTTGGTCGTTTGTATTTTTATACCGTGCCGGACTATGAATATTACTTTTTTTTTTGTGCAGCTATGGGTTTGAAAGAAGCTCTGAGGCTGAAATCCTTTGACTCCAAAGAGCTGGATGTTCGAGCCACTAGGACGCCGAAGGACGATCCTCCGTATCTAAGCGTCGTGCAGGAGAATCTTTATCCGATTCGGGAACCCGTGGCTTCGGGTAATCAGGGAGGTTCAGCTGGTCAAGGAGGTTCAGGTTCAGCTCCTGCGGCACAAGTTCTGAATGTTGCTCCGACTCAAGCGACGGTGGTGGTTGGTAGTGACAAAGGCAAGAAAACTAGCTCGAGCGGGACGAAGGGGTCCGGTTCCAAGTTTATTATTGAGGACGAAGGAGTTCATCTTTCCATTGAAGACGAAGGAGTACATGCTGAAGGAGTAGAAGAGGGTGATGATGATGATGGTGATGAGGAGCGTACTCAAATTAGTTTGAAAAGAAGACGAACTACTTCCTCGAAGTCCGATCCGAAACCCAAGCAGGTGAAGAAAAAGAAAATGGACTTCAAGACCATCACATTGGATGATGAGGATGATCAGGTTACCGAGTTTTCTGCTGCCGGGGGCCTGTTGGCGAATTTGGATGCCCATCTTCATGGTGGTCGTACCCCGAGGGATCATTTGGCCAACCTTCCACCGAGCCCGCTATCTTTTGGAGGTCCGGCTACTAAAGTTATTGACAATACTCATATGCCTGATCCTTTATCTCTTAAAAAGATTGAACCTTTTCCATCGGGTAAGCCTACAACTGGGGTTGCTTCTAATGTTTCAAGGCCAAGTCCTCAGCCGATTGATGGTGGGGATAGTGCCTCTTCCTCCCCTTTGTGGTACGAAACTGAAGCTGTTTTCTTGTGCCGGGAGCTAGGTTCGGGTGAAGCTGCGGACGCGGATCCTGCTCGTGCTTCGGAGAAGTATGTACCTGAATGGTCGTTGGCGAATAAAGACAGGATTGTGGATGCTTTATCGGCCAAGATGGCATTGTTTCATCTGGGAACTCCGGCCGAACATGCGCATTACCGGAAAATGAGCGGCCTGGAGCTTGGAAACGCCCTGATGTTAAATCAAGCTCAATCGAACTCTTTAGTGGTGGAGACTTATAAGCGCTGGGTCGAGTCGGAGTCGAATTGTCGCAGGTTTGACCGCGAGATTGCTAATTTGAAGAATGAAGATAATGTTCGGTCGAAGACCAAGCAGGAGCTTTCATCTCTCCGATCCCAAGTGGATCGTCTAAAGGAGCATGTCTCGGAAGCAAAAGAGGTCAACAAGTCTTCCCAGGCTTCAGCTGCGGCTGCTTACGAAGCCCGAGACAAAGCTCTGCAAGACCTGGAGGCTCTTAAGTTGAAGTTTGGTGATCTAGAGAAGAAGTTGTCTGATGCGGAGAAGAGGCACAAGGCCGAGCTAAAAGAGGTGCAATCGTCCTACGACCAGCTTCTGGCCGACCATCACCGCCTGATTGGTGGTACGTCCGTAACTTACTCTTTATTGTTTTCTCTTTTTTTTTTAACTTACTGAATCTTGTTTCTCTTCAGATAAGGACGAACTTGCGAGGGCTCGCGATAGGGCAATCGAGTCGCACAAGGCGACGATCGATGAGGCGAAGGGCATGCTGACTCGCTGCGACGGTGAAATGGTTGAATTATACGCCCAGGTGTCGGAGCTCATGCTTACCAAGCAATGGTTCTTGACAGATGGGATTGCTTGGGTGGTTAAGTTGGTTCATCAAAGCCCTGAGCTGGAGAAGGTGGTTGCTGACTTAGTGAATAGTGTTAACGTGGTTGGAGTGAACGAAGGGATCAAGCAGGGTTTTCAGGCGGCCAAGGGTTCGGCTCGCTCGTTCGAGGAAGTCTCCGGTTATGATGAAGGAGCCCAGGATGCACTAAACTCTGCGATAAAGGCTTTCGATGATTTCCACATCTCCATTCTTGAGAAGGTTGCGGATTTAGTAGACAAACCCTTATCTGTTATCAAGCAAAGGAGCGAACTTCCCATCGTGAAGGAAGACATTGAATCTTAACTTGATATTTGTTTTTTTTTTTTTTGTAATTGTACAATGATATGCTACCGTATAACTTTAACTTTCTTTAGCTGTAAATCTTGGTGTCTGTTAGTCGCATAGAACATATTTTTCTAGTTCTATATGAAGTAATATTTTGATAAGATATTCATGCTTGGCTACTTAGCCTTTTAGTTTGCGTCCAAACTTTATGCTGTTCGCTCAAGTCATGGCTCGGTCATCTAGATGACCGGATCATAGCAAGAAATTCTTTGACTTCTTTTGCTTAATGGATTGTTTATAGTCGGACCGTATTAGATACGTCCTTTGTGCTTAATAGATTTTGTTGTTTTTGGAACTATTTAAGCCTTCTCGATCGGCGCGAGGCATAGGTCGAGGCCCGTTTGTGCACGTTTTTATATCGTTCGAACTTATACATATGCTTTGCTTTATACTTGTAAAAACACAGATCGCTTTATTTATTGATTTATTCAGTAATAGCTCCGGGGAAAACCCTCCCGGTTTACAAGGAAAATGGAAATTTGTTCGGGGCATTACCCTCCCGATTCATACATGGAAATTGAAAATAAAAAAGTAAGAAATAGCGATCTTTCTTGGCCGTAGCAGACTGCTCACATAAAGCATTTTTTCAAATGCACCCTGTTCCATGTCCTGGGTACGGGGGTCCCATCGATTTTTTCCAACACGTACGAGCCTTTTTCGCTAGCCTCTTTGACTCGGTACGGTCCTTCCCATTTTGGGGTTAGCTTCCCAGGGGCTTCGATGCGGCTTGCGTCGTTGCTTCGGAGCACAAAGTCTCCGACCTTGAATTTGTGAAGCTTGGCACGGGCGTTGTAATACTTTTCGATCTTCTTTTTGTATCGTGCCTCCTTTATGGCCGCAACGTTCCGACGCTCTTCTAGCAGATCAAGATTGGATCGGAGCTCCTGTCCGTTTTCTTCCCAGTTTTTGCACCTTTGATTTGGGAGTCCGATTTCTGCGGGGATCACGGCCTCAGTGCCAAATGTAAGACTGAACGGTGTTTCTCCGTTACTAGTCTTGTGCAACGTTCGGTGGGCCCATAGAACGTTCGGTAATTCATCCGCCCAACCTTTGCCTTCGTAACCAAGTCTTCTCTTTATCCCATCAACAATTCGTCGGTTTATCTGTTCGACCTGCCCGTTCCTCTGGGGGTGGGCAACCGAGGAAAAGACTTGGTTAATCTTCAAATTTTCACACCAGCGTTTGAACGGGTTAACCGCGAACTGCTTTGCATTGTCGCTTTTAATGTAAAGTGGAAGACCGAAACGGCATACGATTTGTTCCCAAAAGAATCTCGTTACATTGTAGCCGGAGATGACTGTGAATGGTCGGTCTTCCACCCACTTGGTGAAATAATCCACTGCGACTAGCAAGTATTGGGCACTTCCGCTCGATCGTGGAAAAGGACCGACTATGTCGACGCCCCACTTTTAGAAAGGCCATGCGGCAGTTACCAGGATCATCTCATTCTTTGCTCGGAGGCTTATTGGTGCGTGCTTTTGGCATTCATCACATTGTTGGAGTTCTTTGACTGCACTCTCGTGCATCCCGGGCCAATAATACCCTACGTTTTTCACCTTTGTTACAATCATTTTTGGCCCGGCGTGAATCCCGCAGATGCCGTAATGTATTTCTCTGATGATATAGCTGGCCTGCTCCGGATCGAGACATTTTAATAGAGGCCCAAGGAAAGTCTTTCGGTACAGACCTCCTTCCTGCATCTGATATTGAAGAGAGTTGATTTGAATTTTTCTTGCCTCTGCTTTATCAACTGGCAAAACATCGTGCACCAGGTAATTGATTATGGGAGTCATCCACGTTTGTGACGGAGCTTCTACTTGCATAACATGAGGAGTGGCAATTGAAGGTGCGGTTAACACCTCCACCCTTACCTCCTTGGCCAAGTGACTGAACGATACGGATGCCAACTTGCTCAATGCGTCGGCCTTTTTGTTTTTGCTGCGAGGAATGTGCTCAACTTTACATGAATCGAACGATGCCATAACTTGTTTTACTTGTTCGAGATATTCAATCATGTTGGCTTCCCTTGCTTCATATTCTCCGTTCACCTGATTCGCTACGAGCAACGAATCTACGTGGGCCACAACGTTTCTTGCTCTGACTTTGGTTGCCAGACGTAAGCCAGCTAGCAAGGCCTCATATTCAGCTTCATTATTAGAACTTTTGAATTCTAATCGGAGCGCATACGTCATATCCGTGCCGTCCGGATCGGTGAGAATCAAACATGCTTCCGCCCCTTCTGCGCTCGAGGCCCCGTCTGTATATAGAGACCAAGGCTTGTCTGGGGCTTTCTCCGTTTCTTCCATTTCTTTATCTTCTGGCATTTCTACTAAAAAATCAGCTATCACCTGGCCTTTTAAGAGACCTTTAGTTCTGAAGGTGATATTGAATGCGCCCAGCTCTATCGCCCATTTCGCCATGCGACCTGAAACCTCGGGTCGTCGGAGCACATGTTGGATTCTCTGGTCCGTTCGTACCTCAATGGGGTGGGCTTGAAAGTATCGGCGAAGTCTTCTTGAAGCGTGAACCAATGCCAGAGCTAGCTTTTCCAAGTTTGAGTATCTTGTTTTGTAATCCTTCAACGTTCGGCTCACATAGTAGATGGGGATTTGGGCTCCAATTCGGTGGGCAACTAGTACTGCGCTGATTGCACCGAACGATGCGGCTACATAAACCGTTAGTACCTCGTCTTTTTCTGGTACAGTGAGGGTCAGCAAGGTGCCGAGATAAGCTTTGAGCTCTTCAAAGGCTCTTGCGGCTTCTTTGGTCCATTTAAACTCCGATCTGAAACTTTTTCTGAGTACGTCCATGAATGGGAGAGATCTATCTGCCGCTTTTGACAGGAACCGATGGAGGGCGGCCAATCGTCCATTTAAGGACTGGATCTCTTTAACCGACGTTGGAGGCTTCATGGTAAGAACAGCATCGATCTTGTCTGGGTTGGCTCGCAGACCTTTTGATCCGACCATGACTCACAAGAACTTTCCTTCTTCTACTCCGAACATGCACTTTTTAGGGTTTAACTTCTTGTTGATGCTTCGAAGTCGGGTGAATGTTTCGAGTATGTCTTTCAACATGGCGGCTTCATCGTGGCTCTTGATTACGATATCATCAACATATACCTCTACATTTCGCTCGATCTGGTCTTTGAAGGCTTTGCTCATTAGACGCTGATACGTAGCGCCGGCGTTTTTCAACCCGAAAGGCATCTTGGTGAAGCAGTAAACTCCTTCGTTGTTGACAAAGGCTGTCTTGTCCTCATCTTCGACCGCCATCTGTATCTGGTGGTATCCTTTGTATGCGTCTAGAAAACACTTCAGCCTTAACGTGGCGACAGAGTCAATCTTCTCATCGATCTCCGGTAATGGAAAACAATCTTTCGGGCACGCATCATTTAGATCAGTGAAGTCGATACACATTCTCCATGAGTTGTCCTTTTTTCGTACCATAACTGGATTTGACACCCAAGTTTGGTACCGGACTTCTCGAATAATCCCTGCATCCAGGAGGCTTTTTACATCTTTTGCAATTGCCTTGGCTCGATCCGGCGCCATATGCCTTTTTCTCTGTGCTTTTGGCTTGATTGACTCTTTAACGTTCAGGTGGTGTTGTGCCATAGACCTGTGGACTCCTTGCATGTCGGAGTGCTTCCATGCAAAGAAATCAATCGAGTTACTCAATAATTTCCATAGGAGCTTCTTCGTTCATTTTGGGAGCTGAGCTCCGATAGCTACTTGTTGTTCTGGGAAGTCTGGGTTAATTGCCCAGAGTTCTGTAGGCACCTCGGACTTCTTGGAGCTTGTTTCCACTGCATGTCTGACCTCAGCTACGAATGAATTTGACTCCGAAAGGATAGTGGCGACCCCAGCTTCGGTGGGGAACTTTATGGCACCGTGTATTGTCGCGCTAATTGCTCCGAGGGCTCGCAATCCGGGTCGCCCAAGTATTATGTTGTGCGATGAATGAGTACCGACCACCAAATAGGTTAGCTGAGCAGTTCTGCTTTTGTCATCATCTTTGAATGTGGTTGGAAGGGTAATCTGCCCTATTGGACAGACCACCTCTCCCGAAAAACTTATTAGAGGGGTAGATACTTCGATCAATCTCTTTTTCGTTTGGGGGTTCAGTTGCTGGAAACACTGTAGGTACATTATCTCAAAGGCGCTTCCTCCATCTACGTAGATTCGCCGGACCAAATGTCCTGCGACTACGGCCGATATCATGATTGGTCCGTCTCGAGCGTCATCCGGATCGATCGGAGGAAAGTATGTTGGTTGGTGCATCCAAGCTGCCATGTGTTGGCTCGACCGCTTTACCCCTTTTGGCTCGGTAGACCGAATCATGTTGATTCCGGCCTCGGTGTTCGGATTATCAATCGCTGCTGCGGACTTCTTCCCATCTTTTACTTCTTTCATGAGATGGGAGAGCTTTCCGGATCGGACGACTTTCTCGATCTCTTGTTTCAATGCCCAACATTCATTGGTTGTGTGCCCTTTATCCCGGTGATATTCGCAATACTTTTTGGAGTGCTTATCCGAGGTAGGCCGTTGCTTCGACGGCGTAGGAAACCGGGTGGTTTCCGTACTAAGGATCTCACTTGGGGTTTTTGTTAGCTCGGATAAAGTGTTGAAACGTACGTTTCCAGTTCGGAAGCTGCTTCGATCCGACTTTTGGTACGGGCCACGACTTCTATTCCAGTTGTTGCCTCTATCTTTTGGTGGTGACGCGTTCCGTCTCCACGGTGTGGTTCGAGCTTTAGCATTCCTTGCTGCTGTTTCATTCGGTTGACTGCATGCACTCTTCCCTCGGACAAAGGCTCGAGCTCGTTCCATAAGTATCTCCATGTTTTTGGAAGATCTTCGTGGAGCTTCTCTACGAGCTGATTATTCCGGACTCCATGACAAAATCCTGAAACTCGGAGCTGGTCAACTGCTCCGCTTATCTGCATGCTTTCGCGATTGAAGCGATCGATAAAGTCTTCTACAGATTCTCCATCGCGGCGTTTTATGTGGTGAACCTCGGTAATGTCTTTTTTGCAGCGTCGCTGCTGGCAGAAATTTTGCAAAAATATACGCCGGAAATCTTCGAAATGATCAATCGATTCTTCTGGCAACCCATCGAACCATACCCTTGCGGACCCAGTGAGAGTTTGAGCGAACATGTGACACCAAGCCGGCATGGGCCACTGTTCGACCTTAGCTGCTCCGGCGAATGCGAACATATGGTCGTCCGGATCAGACGTACCATCGTAAAATTTCAACGTGGGGGGCATCTTCAATTTGGCCGGGAGTGGGCCATTAACGATCCGCAACGTGAACTTTGACTGAGAAGTCATAGACGTGGGATGGTATGGCATGATCAGCTCCTGATCCTGAGGGTTTAGACCCATAGATCCTTGGCGAGACAGGTCATTGAGACCGTTATTCATCGGAGCACTCGTAAACGAGGAAAATTGTGCAACACATGTTATGGGAGTGGAGATTATAGGACTTACCATAGATCCAGAGGTGAAAACTCCACCGGAGACGGGATTAGCCCCTGGATAAACACTTCTGAACAAGTTCGTGCGGAGGCTCTGTAACATTTCTTCTCGCTGCTGCTGCTGTTGTAGTTGCCGTAGTAAATCAGCATTCCGTAGGAGGAAGGCGTTGTCGAAAGTAGGCAACGGCGTGGCGACTGGAGCGGTAACCGAGAGCGTGGTGACAGAGCTCGCGATCACAGAACTTGCAATTGGAGGTGTTGTCGCTGATCCTGTCAAAACCGCTGCAGCGGCAGCTGATGTAGGAACAGTTGCGGATGCAGCATTTCCTTCCCAGATGTCGTTATAAGACGGGAAAGTGTTTGTGGGAGCAGCTGTCGTAGATTCTATGGTTTGGAATAAACAGGATCAACGAAATGAATTATGTGAATTCGAGGGGATGGCGCCACTGAAGACTCAAAAACCAGTTGGTCCGACCTGGTCAGAGCAGAGCTTCAGATGACCTAGCAAGAACCTGCAAGATCACAAGGAAAAAGCACACTGTTAGCCTCGTCACAGGGAGGGGGGCCTCTCTGTGACCAAGCTCGGGCGTGAGAATAAGTATTTGTGAGGAGAGAATAGGTCAGGGAGAGAGAGAGGAGAGTTTAGAGAGAGAAAGTAGTGATTACCCTTTACTTGGAGTCTTGGCGGGGTATTTATAGTTTTTGGGTATGCTGACGTGGCGAGTTAGTTATGGTCGGACCAGTCATTGTCAGGGCAGTTAAAGCTGTGGGTCCCAGTTAGTTACGGCGTATCAACGTGTTTGATCGACCTGTTTACGTATTAGATGCGATCCGACCCTTTAAGTAATGAGGCTCGGTCCTTATGTTTGTAGTCATTCGGTCCGACCTAGGACGTATCCTCATCACTTATCAAATTAATTGATTGCTAAAAATACATTAAGTGTCAAAATATATGTTATTATATATAGAGAAAATGTATATAAATAGAAGTTAAGAGTATAAAGAAAGGGCCTTGCTCAAAATGGATAGATGCTATTTAACTAAGTTCTAATTAACAAACTTTTAGTTTCTTTGTTATTATAACAGATTACTCACACAACTCACAACTTAGGATTAGAGTGCGTCTTGTACTCTTGTGGTCAAAGTTATCAGGGGTGCTAGCCAGGTGAAGTGACCTAGGGTCGCGCACACCACAACAGCCAAGTTTCAGCGGGGGTGTGAGTGGAGGGTGGTGACTAGCGCTATTAGGCCAAAATAAGGGTGTTTTGTGGCGTTATTGGTGAAGTTAACACAACATGCTTAAGTTGGGGGGGGGGGGGAGTCATCAATGTGATGAGTAGGCGTCTAGTCAGCATTATATGTCGCAATATTAAGGGGGAGGGGGTGGTGATCACTAATCTCTCACAACATCCAATCAAATTCTGCCATGTCATCAACCATTATTCCATCACTCATAACCTTTTTTAGTGGCAATGCTCATTACTCACAACACCCAAAAATAAACCCTCACACCCCTTACATCCTTTCCTCATCACGCGTTGATTTTATCACATGAATTAAGATTCACGCGTTAACATCTATAGGTGGCGGTGGTTTGGTAGCTTCTATCACGCATTGAACATGTTTATCACGGGAAAAACTTTCCCCACCCCGCCTCCCCTTAGAGGATGAAAATCCGGGTACACATAGTCTTGGTAGGGGGGGGGGGGTGATCTCTTATCACTTACTCATCACTCACAATATCCAATCAAGTTCCGCCATGTCATCAACCATTATTCCATCACTCATAAGCTTTTTTTAGTGGAGGTGGTCATCACTCACCACCACACCCAACAATCCCCCCCCCCCCCAACCAACAACTACCCTCACCACACTCAAATAATCACGCGTAAAAAAATGCACGCGTTATACAAATTAGCCCGTGAAACTTAGAGGTGGCGGTGGGAATTTGTGATTTTCCACGCGTGGAAAATGTCCATCACGGAGAAAACTTGCACCGCCCCGCCTCCCCTTAGGAGTGTTAAATTGTTAGACTAAAGGGAGTGGGGCATCCTTCTGAGAGGGCGTCTTACGACACGTGGCGCCACGTCAGATTAGAGGATTTTGAGCAAAAAAGGGGGAGTGGTGTGCGGGGCGGCTTGGCGTCTTGGAGGGGGGAATTCTTGGTGGCGCCACGTCAGATTGATTTGTGTGAGAGGAGCGGGCGACGAGAAGAGGACGCCATGGTGGGAGACGCCCAGGTTGGTGTTCTCGGCGACTTGGGGCGGCCTGGGATGGGGAGACGCCCCACTCCCTTCAGTCTTATGGCTTGTATGTTGACGGGTCCAACACGATACTTTTTTTTTTTTTGACAAGAACTTAATACGAACCTTAAAATGATATCACGTAACTGAATTCGAACACGGCATAAGCGTTCATGGGTTAAAACCCACACACTGAATTTTATTTCTAATATATAGCACTATAAAATTACAAAATTACAACTAAAAGTAAAAGTATAAATACAAGTAAAATAAAAATGTGTAATTTTTTAAACCCGATAATTATTTCTCTTTTAAAATAATACGTATAAATTCTTTACATAGAATATCTAATATATATGTTAAGATTATAAAATAACGACTCTGAACACAATTCGTTTAGCTAAACGTGTTGATTATAAATTCACCGAGTCCACTCGAAAACAACTCGTTAAGCTAAACGTGTGCATTGTAATCGTAAGATTCTAGACAAAACCTAAACCCGCAAACAAATATTTTGTCAACTGATTTCATTACATTTTAGGTTGAATAATATTTTAAGCTCCAACTAATATCTCATCGACGTTAATTATAATTCAAAATAGTCCTAATCAGCCTACTTAATAACTTTTTTAATTTTTTTTTTTTTTTTTTTATAATGATATCATTTTAAGCTCCAATTAATTTATTAAATCATCGGAATGGGTATTAAATCTATTTTTAATAAAGCGCCGGACGTTTCTTAAATGTGATGATAAAGCACAATAATTTAATAAAAAGTTAAATAAGAGCAAGAATATCCGAGTTCACTCAACAAATTGCCTAGTATAGACGAATATTAACGAATGATTCCACTCGTAACACGATAATATTCGTATAATCTGTTAATGATACAAATTTACTGTTAAAAAAATAATAAAAAAATAGACACCCCCTTGTGATTTTGTTGGTTGGGAAAATACAAGACAAGTCATAAGCCCAATGCCTCGTGGAAGTGTGTCTTGTTAATGGGTTTCACGTGGGGTTGAGTTACACCAACATATCATGACGTGGTCTTCATACTACGTGTGTCACCCTGCCACATGCCTTTGCCTCACACATCAAGTTAAGTGCCTAAAACATATCTAAATTCTGTATAATTTAAAAAGGAATCAAACACTATTAGGGTGGAGGGTATAGTCAAACACCTTAGGGTGTTTGAGTAAAATTCTACCCAATAATATTATGCCATGTCAACTCCCCATTTTACATTCAATCAGAGGGTATAGTCAAGCACTCCTCAATTAAAAAAAAAAAAACCTAAAACCTTATTGGTTGAGCCCCTCTCTCTCCTCTCCCCTCTCCTCTCAATCATATCGGTGAAAGGTTACCGATTTTGGCATTATCTCTCTTGGTCACCGAATGTGTTGGAAGCCATGGTATAGTCACCGCATCGGTGACTCAAGTCACCGCACACACTCACCGATCTTATACCCTCCACCCTTATGCTTATATTATCTGGTTTTTAATTTTGTTGATAGTTTCTTGGCGTAGTGACATCTGATCTGATGTTTATTCTTATTAACGGTGATAATATGTGAACTTTAATAGTATAGATTGTAGAGAGTTAAAAAAATTGTATCGAGTTTTATTTACTCCTAAAAGACAACTTTATCATCAACTAAAAATGACATTTGTTTTAAGAAACTTATTTATAGATTGGCAAGTTATATGAAAAGCGTATTATTATACCTTATCAAGATTTCAACAATTGCATAACAAAACTGTAACATATAATGATGATACAGGATTGTATTGTTTCTCGAACACATAAAGATCACTTTGTTTAAGTTATTCTCATAAGAAATTGTCATGTGTACTCTCGAACATAGTTTTCTCAGAAGCTTTTGTTTCAGGTTACATTGCTACAGAAATTTATAATATTCTCTTTGATGTAAAACATACATCAATAGAGATTTTAAATAATTATTATAAAACATAACTTGCCTCCTCAAATCCACACAAACAATCTTGATTATTGCATGCAATAATATCTAAAACAAACAAAACCAGCAACTATCTATCAACAAACACCATCTTCACTTGCTTCTTCAACCGAGGTTTCGGTCGGGTGGAGACAAGCTCTCGACTTATCATGCCCCAGTTGCGCTCGTTCATTGTCTCCGAATCCAAATATCCGACCTTCGTTTGTCACTACAACCGAGTGATACAAACCCGTGCTCACTTGCGATATATGATGACCCTTTAGACTGTAAAGCATGCTCGGTTTCAAAACTTTATCCGATACCCCTCTATCCGGAAACCCTAGACTCCCGAATCCCATCCATCCAAACCCGTATAAACATCCATTATCCGTCAACACAAACGTTTTTCGCTTGCTTGCACACGCCTATAATCATATTTCATTAAATTAAAATGTAGTAGATAAACTCTAACAAAAACAGTGTTCATTTGTGTTTTGAAAACGGATACAAACCTGAACCGCAAGGTGAGTTTTGAGGCTCGTAAGGAGCGCGGGGGTTGTTTTATCGATCTCGTCACCGTGGCCAAGTGCACCACAATACCCTTTTCCCCATGTGTAAACCTGAATTTGATTTACAAAACGGTTAATTCAAGACTAAAAATGGCGATTAGTGGATTGAAACGGGGTGGTTTAAACTTGAGTTTAGACTCACATAACCATTAGAATCAAGTGCAACAACATGTTCATCACCAGCAGACACGCGAACAATATGAATCCCTTTTCTCCTAAACCACTGCACCGGTCTCGGGTTAAGTTCGCTATGCTGCTCACCGTGACCAAGACAGAAATTGGTTCCAGACCCAAACGAATAAATGGTTCCATCACTAGTGACAGCAAGCGCATAGCTTGGACCAGCAGCAATCTGAACAACTGGACCAACGGATACACGCGATTCCACAAGTTTTGGTGTTGGTCTGTCCAAGGTGTCACCGTGACCGAGCTGACCGTGTCCGCTCGTCCCACACGTGTAAACTTGACCATCGTTTGTTAAAAACATAGTAAAGCTAACCCCTGTAGCAACCTGAAACAATGTAGCTTATACTTTAAACTTCAAACACTATTGTGCATACAAACATACCGGATACCTTTAAAACAACCGTACCTGTTGGCAAGGGACTTCCTTTAATGATTCGACAAGCCGAGGCTTGAATATTGGACGATTTGTATCGCTATGCCCACAACAGAACGACGAATTGTCACCACATGTGAAAACCTACAAACATCAATAGTCAAAATTACGGCATTTCATGTTCATCAAGATCAAAGTTCGCTCTACGTTATCCGCTTTATCTGGTTTACAACACTTTATATGGCAAAAGGAAAAAATATGGGATTTCTTTAACCTGAGGGTCTCACCAGAAACAACCTCTTTATTCCCACCGTCCCCATACCGTGCCAAATAAGTGGGATTTTACTCCGTACGCTTATTCTAATTCAATGTAAAGCTAGATAGAGACATATGCAAACCTCTCCCGAACGTGTGACAAACGCGGCATGATTATGCGAGGCCGAAACATGCGTAACATGGGCCGGATGTGGAAACTTAATTGGCGTAAACGCGACACATTGTGTAGTTTCCGGACCATGACCAAGAACACCACATAAACTTGAACCACATGAGTAAACAGTTGCATCTTTAATCAACAATGTGTGATACCTTCCACTTCTAATTTGCATATTCTAATAACCACACAACCAAAAAATCATCAATTTAACAACAAACTATCAGTAAATTAAATAAAAAAAAGCCCTAAAATCATACATTTCCTGAAGTGGTATGAACAACATCTGAAGACTGATTCACAGACTGCAAAAATCTCAAAACCCTTTTCCAATTTTGACCACACCGACCCACAAGTTCATCCTGAGCCTTAAAACTCAAGCAATTATAAACAACATGAGACCTACAAAGCTGAAAAGCAGCAAAGTCAACCAAAGACTTTGACTCAAACCCATGAGTGCCTCTAAAAACCGAACTAGTAAGCTCCAAACAGACAAGATCCGACCCACTTAACCGACACCCAGATGTCAAAATCTCAAGAATCAAATGCAACGGCAAGTCTTCAAGTGTAGATGATCGTAACCGATCCCCCATTTTGTGGGTCAAAATTGGGGAAAAAAGATCAGATTTTGAAACGGAATTTGATGAAATTTAAACGGGAAAATGAACAAGAGTATGTGGGGTGGAGGAAATTAGAAGAATTTATTGGTGATTGATGGTTAATTGAGTCGAAATTAAACATCAGATGCAACAAAACAGCAACAAGATGATCGAAATTGGGAGGAAAACGGTGGGGAAAATGAGGGAAATTAGCAAGAAAAAAACATAATTGAAAACAGGGGTTTCGATTATTATTATTATTATTGTGAAATTGGAGTTGAAGAAGAAACAGGAGTGGAGCTTTATTAATGGCGACAATTGCTCTTTCTTTCTCTCTCTAGACTTATTATTGACAAAAGTAGAGAGAGAAGGAATCGGTGGCCGGTTTTGTGGGTGTTAAGTGTGAACCACTCTGGCATGTACACGTGGAGGGTTGTTATTGGTGGTGATGTGTGTATGTGAATATGGAAATTGGTGTCAGATTGGCACTCAACTTGTTCATCAAGCTTTCATGCTGTTTCAAGGAAGATGATGGTGGTGAGAATCTAGTCACTTTGGTCTTTGTTTTCTATGATTTAGTGATTGAAAGTTTATCATGCTTTTACAATCCTTTTGATGTTCATCTTTCGGAGTGTTCGTTAGGCGTAAACGAGGTGTGTATGTCATGTTAGCCTGACAGATTGACGAGTTGAAATTGTTCGTTCTAAAGACGACTTGTATTTTTATTTGTGTCAAAAAACATAAGCTCTAACATGCACACTCGTATCACGTAACCAATTTAACTCATTTATCATGAATGTGTCGTACAATTTTGAGGTCGGTTAGTGACGGACTTACGCTAATGGGATGGGATGCGACCGCATACCATGGGATTTTTTTTTGTATATGTGACTCTAGTTACAAATATAAACTAATTAACAAATGTAAAGCCATTGATATGGATAATAGAAACCCAATTTTAAAAATTAACTAGGTTTTTTTTTACTATCGTCGCGTTGCAGCGAACGTCTTTTATTATTTAGTCTGTGTTTATATGTGTTTTGAAATCACTACGAAGGTGTTGCGTACGGAACCGCTGACAAGAATAAAAAGAAAATATAGAAAAAAACACTAAAAGATAACCGAAAAAAAATCAACCATAAAAGTTGTATGGTAATGATGTTATTAGTATGAAACCTGTGGTCAGAGATGAACAAATGGTACTGGGTACCGGTACCGAATTTCCCGAACCGAAAGAGTTTAGGTACCGATTCGGTATTGGTTGGCACCGAGCTCATCCCTACCCCTGAAACTAAAAAAGAAATCATTAAAAGTTGAAGAAAAAAAATTGCACTATACTGTTGTTGTTCGTACGGTACCCATGATCAGGGGTGAGCAAATGGTACTGGGTAGCGGTACCTAATTTCCTGATTTAAAAGATTTTCAAAATAATTTAGGTACCGACTTTTGTCGTTTTCCGTACCAGGCTGGTGCCGGATTTTACCTTCATGTACCGTGATCAGGGGTGAGCAAATGGTACTGGATAACGAACCGGACCGTACCGATATTTTCAATAGCAGTGCCGCTTGACACCAAGCTTATCCAGCTTAAAAAGTAAATAAAATAATAAAGTATTTAAAACTATATATATTATTATAATATTTAAAATACTATTCATTGCCTTCTATTCCCGCGCGCGTCGCTGCGAGTCTTTGGCCATTGTCGGTCTGGTTCATTACGGTACTAGTACGATACTGCACTCGACATAGCAATCGACACATGTTTTACGTCGATTGAAAACCATAAAAAGAATACCCGTACCGATATCGGTGTTGTTCAATCGGTATCGGTTCATCACGGTACTAATATCGTACAAACACTAGATATAGCTTACGATATTAAGAAATACTTTATTGCAAATACAAGTCCGTGTTCAACAAATTTTATACCGCCACGTCGAAAAGGCTATAAAAATGAAGACGATATTGTTATCGATGTTGTTTGGTCGGTATATGTTCGATTTATGGTGATAAAAAAATCAACTATATATGGCTCATTCGATTAGAAATTTTATCGAATCATAAATAATAATAAGCACATGAGGATGGTATATTTAAATTTTTTTTAAACCGCTAATAAAAAAAACTATACTGATGTTATACAAGTACCGGTACCAAGTACCAATACTGTTCAGACAATATCCATAGTATTAAAGAAAAGAAAATTATTAAAAGTTAAAAGTCAAAGAAATATGTGTAAGCTTAAAAGTAAATATGATATGATAGAAAAACTATATATTATTATAAAAATGTGAAAAAAAAATTATATATTATTATAAAATTCAAATTACTGACCCGTTCGGTTAGAACTTTTATCGAATCATACATAATAATTAGCACACTATAATAATAAGCACGCTGATAAAAAGAACTATACCGATGTTATACGGTACCTATACCGATGTTGTTCAGACAATATCCATAATATTAAAAAAAATCATTAAAAGTTAAAAATTACAGAAATATTATTCAGGTTAAAAGTAAATATGATATGATAGAGAAACTATATATTATTATAAAAATATGAAAAAACTATATGTTATTATAAAATTTAAATGACTATTCATACCCACTTTCCAATTATATATATATATATATATATATATATATATGGGATGGTTCAAATGAAAACCACTTTTATTGTGAAAACTCGAAAATTAACTAAAAAAAGGCTAAAAAACACACAATTTTTTTTTCAATTTTTTTATAAAAATCGCTGGTTTTTATATATGAAAAAAAAACTTTTTTTCAAATTTTTTTTTTGTAGTACATATGTGTAATAATACACGTGTAGTACACATACACATGTGTAGTATTACACATGTGCACTACACATTTTTTTTTTTTTTGAAATTTTTTTTATATAAAAAAACCTGCGAAAATTATTATAAAAAAAAATTTGGTATGTTTTTTTTGCTTTTTTAATTAGTTTTCGAGTTTTCACAATAACTAGTGGTTTTCATTTGAACATTCCCCTATATATATATATATATATATTAAATAAATAAATAAATAATTTGAATGATTTAAGGCAAGACTAAACAATTAATTATTAAGCTCATAAAACTCGTAAGCATTAAGCTAATAAGCTCATAAAACTCTTAAGCATTAAGCTAATATAACTGCCATTAAAAAAAAGTAAAAAAAAATTAAAGCTAATATAACATTATAACCAAACTCAATTAATTTAATCCAAATCTAATAAATTAAATATATAGCCGGCACGTAACATTGGTCATCGGAGTTTATATTTTGGATCTCTTCTTTTTATTTCTTTAGTTATATTTATATTAATACATGGTTTGACTTAGCTTAATTAGTTCTTTTGCTATGACTTTTATTTTTCGATCTCTTTTTTTTATATAAAACTCGTATATATAGAGCAAACGAACCAAACGTTTAACTAACAGTTTGTGAACTGTTCGGCGGGAAGTTTGTGCGTTTAATAAATGACCGAACATGAACTAGGAACTAGGAAGTTTGTTTGTTTAGTTAAACGAATGAACATGAACAAGGGCAACGCTCGTTCATTTATGTTCGTGAACATTCGGTAACGTGTTCGTTTGTGTTCGATAGTTTATTAGGGTATTTAACTTTTATTTTTTATTTAATTACTTCAAAATTCTCACTTATAAATTATTTATTAAGCATCGTATCAGTGTTACTCCTTACTTGTTTGAAACCCTAGTTAAAAATTTCGTTCCCGCTCTCATTCCAATCAGACGGGACTACACCCCAGCTCTCATTCTAGTATCCGATTTAGGGTTTTTGCGCCCATATTCTTCGTCATTCTCATTACAAGATAGGGGTGGGTGGTGTTCATTTATGCTTATGAATGCTTGTTTGTGTTTGGTTGCCTTCATTTGTGTTCGACTGTATTCATGAAGTTTCACTTGTGTTCGTCTGTGTTCGCTTTTGTTCGATACCTAAAATGAATGAACAAATACAAACATGTTCATTTCTTTAATGAACTAACACATTCATTTCCTTAATGAACAAACACAAAAATCTCGTTTGGTAAGTGTTTATAACAATTTGTGAACAAATTATTTCCTTAGCAAATGAACACAAACAAGGTTGTGTTCGTATTCGTTTGATTCGTTTGTAGCCAGTGAGGGAGCTTGACCAAAAGTTCTGCGGGAGTGGAAACGCGGAATGTCATGGGGCTCATAATTTTTTTTACCAAACGCTATGTTTCGGGTTATATATTCGGGTAGGCTATTCTGGGTCAAACAATAATAACTCTAAATAAAACTAAATAATCTTCATTAATTCAAAAGACCTATTCTTACATATAAAAAAAAAAAAAAAAAACTAAATTTGAAACCTCAAGTTTCATTTATATAAAAACTAGTTTCAGACTTTATTTAAACGGGTTTCAAGTTTAAAAACAATTACTAAAAAAAATACTAATAGCCCAATCCTTCACGTTTTTTTTTAACTCAAAACGAAAATATGTATATTTTTTTTTGACAATAAACTTGGTAGAAGCAGTGAAATCTTTAGGCAAAATAATTGACGGGGTGAACCTATATAATTTTAAAACTTTCGAACAAAAAATCAAAAAAATTGCACTACTAACCGAAACATTAGCGGGAGCGGATGCACCCCTTGCCCCTTAAAATCTCCACCCCTTAGCCCTACGTATATAGATCATTTCACTTCCACCAAAGAGGAGGTGAGAGGGTTTACCCACTTCGGTGGGGTTCCCGCTCGGGGGCGCCGGTTCGAATCCCACCCAGAGTAGGCTTTAGGCAGAAATGGGGGGCTGGACCTTAGGGGGGGCCCGGGGATCGAACTCGGGTGGCGGGGTTGTTCCGTCTTGGGGGTACCGTTAAGCTGGCCAAAAAAAAAAAAAAAATATAGATCATTTGTTTATGTGACCTCCATAGTTTTAAAGATACATTTATTGAAAATTTTATACTTCATATAGGAAATAAAAATATGAGAAAGAAAGTGAAAAATCAGAATGGACCCAGCTTTCTAAATTGACACATGGCCCGTTAATTCAAACCCGTTTTAAACTGTTATCAAAACCCACCCGCCCGTTTAACTATCATTAATTGTTACTTTGTTACTACCTAACACTCAATTGCACATGATATAAATAAATTCTTACTTTTGCTATCTTTTGGCCTTAAAGTCCTTTCTTTTGACAATAGTTTTGTTAGATACATAGCTAAGTCTAATCAAAGCTACTATCACGTTGAGACCCATAAAAGACGAAAATGAAGGCACATTACCGACACATTAGAGCGTAGCAAGTTGATTGCATTCACTACCTCTTCCCCTAACACATTAAAGTATCAAGTGCTCTACAGACCTCATTGAAAAAACTTACGGCGAAAGTAGTCATAGGGGTGCAACAAGTCTAATCGTACATAAATCGACTATATTGATGCATACATCGAAGCTTTTAATGGGCTACCTTGTTATCAACCGGACTTCAAATTGATAACTAGCAAAAATCAGTTACGTATGTGTTGAAGCACGGAATCACCGCCAGGATGATTGGGCCGCCTTCTACATGAGGGTGAAGAATCACACCTTGTTCTTCCTCTTTAACCTAGATCTGCAATGGAGAAAACAAGAAGGTGGAGCTTGTAGAGATGACCGGTAGGGGAAAGAATCCCCTGTTTCCAGTAACAAAAGTGTGGCGGCTCCATCTTGTCTAACCCTAGTAATGAGGTGAACACCTCCTTATATAGGGGACATGGGCCTCCCCTAACCTCAATGGGCCAGGCCCAGTTAGGGGTTATCTCTACAGTATGAAAGAATAGAGTGTGCCTAAACACGTCACTTTTTTTTATGATAATAGATTGATTTTATACGTTCTAATTGGGTCTCCTAACCATTTTATATGTTGGATAAAACTTAAATGGGTCGAATAAATGGTTAAATTTGCTAATAATTTTTGTATTATACAAATGAGCTCCGAGGATTAGTATTGGCTTCAGTGGCGGAGCTTGACCAAAAGTTCCGAGTGGACGGAAAGTCATGGGACCCAATTTATATATTGTATAAATATTTAGGCAAAATAATTGGAGGAATAATCCTATATAATTTTAAAAATTTCGAACAAAAAATAGGAAATTTTACACTTCTAACCGAAACATTCAAAGGATGTTGCACCCCCTACTTTACACTAAGCTCCGCCATTGATTCGCTTGTAATTAAGTATACTACTGAACTAAGTAGTGACCACTTTTATTATCCTCCACTTGTGGTGGAGTGGTGGAAAGGATTTGGTTTTCCTTGGATGGCCAAGTTCGATCCCCACACCCATCACATTTGGGGGAATGGCAATGAACGGGTGGAGGGCCAGTTGGTTCAAAACCCGGGAGCCACCCCGAGTTTTCTATTACAGTGCATTTACTCCAGAGAGTCCCCGACTCTTGTGGAGGGTGCAACTACACGCTCCCGGTTAATCGGGTGGGCAGTGGGCTGGAAATTTTCTCGGGGAACGCCTTAGCCAAACTCTGATGCACCAAGCGTGGGCCCGGTTAAGACAACATAGCCTTGGATGCCGGAGTGGGGCGGAGGGGCCTACCCGAGTTATAGGGTAGGTGCGATCTCTATCGCCTGTTGTAGAAATATCGCCGTTCAAAAAAAAAGTAGTGACCACTTTTTAGGAGATTTAGTATATAATAATAATGATATTGTTAGCCTACCTAACACTCAATGTCATGTGATGCAAATTAATTCTTACTTTTTTGGTTCTTAAAGCTTTTTTTATCGAGAAATTATTTTGTTAGATTTTTATTTTTTTTGAAAGGTAATTATTTTGTTAGATAATTGCTAATGTTGTGTGGAACAAACCCCAGTTAAACGATTAGCAGACCTCACGGAATTGTTACGTGACATGATGAACCTTTAAACGATTAGCAGACCTCACGGAATTGTTACGTGACATGATGAACCTGCTCTCCATATGTATTATACTTATGAAAATACATTTATATTATTTTTGCAACATAAAATAAACATTATAAATTATAATTATATTTAATGCTTTCATATCAACGAACACTAGTTTTTTTTTTTTATTATTATCATTCTAAACACCTAGTTGGTTCTTCAGCCAATGGTATGACCGATGATTACTGTTGCCCCCGTGTAAGGATGTTAAAAATCCCGAAGACCTGTAGATGTTAGCAACAAGAACAAAGTGATGACCAGTGACAACTATCGTCCCTGAGTCAGCGCCCACCATCTCAAGGTGCATATAGGAAATATAATCTAGGGAAAATTACCAAAATGTTGGTTGACCAAGTGTGTTTTCAAATTTGTCACCCTCCTGCGTCCTTGGAAGGACTACTCAGCCTCGGAAGCGTCCGTATGTTTTGTTGAAGCGTCCATGTCCTAGAAGCTGACACGTGGCATTTTGCATGTGGGCCCAGATCATCCCAATGCGTCTTTTTCTCTCTCCTCTCTTTCTCTTTCTCTCTCCCTCTTCTTTTGGCCGACGCATCTCTCTCTCCCTCTTCTCTTTCTCTCTCCTCTCTCTTCTCTTTCTCTTTCTCTCTCCTCTCTCCCAATGCACTTTTCGTCATTGATCTTCCTTGAACTCCATTTGGGCATGAACCAAGAATCAGCAGCAGTAGCATGACAACAAAAATGAGAGAAAGTGTGTTGGATTTAGTGCTCATGATTGAAGATATTGATGTGTATAACAAGATGTATATGAAGGTTTATATATATGTGTGTATATGTAAAGTGTGTTGTTGTGGATGGGATCTTTGATTGTGTTGATCTTCAACACTGTTGTTACCATCTTCTCCATTTTAATTAGAAGAGAACGAGAAAAGAGAGAGAGATGAGAGAGAAAGAGAAGAGAGAGAGAGAGAGAAGGACGCATCCCATACTCCAAGGACGCATCCCGTGTTTGAAGGACGCATCCCGTGCTTGAAGGACGCATCCCGTGCTTGAAGGACGCATCCCGGAAAGGTCCTTTCAAGGACGCATAAACATGTCGGACACGTGTCAGCTTCTAGGACATGGACGCTTCAACAAAACATACGGACGCTTCCGAGGCTGAGTAGTCCTTCCAAGGACGCAGGAGGGTGACAAATTTGAAAACACACTTGGTCAACCGACATTTTGGTAATTTTCCCTATAATCTAACATGGTTGGTGTCATGCCATTAGTGTGTGACAGGTATATAAGTTTACCAAAAAGTTTTTGATAAAACGTCAGATTACTTATAACTTTTTTTTGACATTGCATATATTTGTAACTAGGTTACCCGGGATTGCTTCCAGGGCTCGGGAAACTTAGTTATATTAATTATTATTTGTTATTAATACGACCTCATTACATCAAGCATTTCATTGGATTCAACAACAATGCCTTTACATCACCGGATTATATCATGAACCCATATTAGAGGTCAAACAAAAGCGCAACAGGACCACATGAATAACATCATTTTCACTTTTACTTCAATGCAGTTACGTGATCGGGTGATTTGAGATTTTGTAAAAATGTTTGTTCTTGTACTTCTTAACAAAATTACATAGAATTCAAGAAAACAAAACAATGACTTAAAGAACTATAATTTAACACCCAATCTGATCGGGCAAACAGATGTTGACCAAAAGTCAAAAGTTGTTGACCAAAAGTGAAACAGATGTTTAACCAGATCCACTGTCTTCTTATATTTTAGCACTGTTTTCCTCTTCAAAACACTATTCAACCTAACATAGGCTTCCATCAACCGTTGACCAAAAGTCAAACAGATGTTAAAACCACTGTTTGAGTTATTCAAACGTCTGTTGAATACTAAATGAGATGTTGACCAAAAGTCAAGCAGATGTTCACCAAAAGTCAAACGAAGTGACCCATACATGTTTCTTATACATATTTAACATGTCTCATTTGATCAATTTTAGTTTTAGTTTGGAATTTGTGGACACCAGTCCCAGCAAAAGGCGATATGTTTCTTAATATAATCGAAACTGTATGTGTTTCTATTTGCTTGAAATGATTATCAGAGAATAGAACTCGATGTTTTTATTCCTTTAATGGCATAATTAACCAGCTTATCATTGTCAAAGAATAGGGCTTATAACTTTGAACATGATTTTGCTATTAGTTTGTACTATATTTTTCATCAAGGAATCGTTTCAAGCAAGTAACTGAATATACTGTCTTTAGCTTACATCGACACATTGTTTCCGTTAGACATGGACCCAATAATTTACATCTACATATATAGTTTTACAACCACAACTTCAAAACTAAACAAACAAGTCTGCCATCAGTTTCTAAAAGCAAAGAACTACAACCCAAAAACTTGGTTCCAAGTATCCTTCTGCATTTACCTTCTTCAATCACATGAACATTCATCCGAACATAAAAAGCTTTTTACCTTTCACAAAGTTAAGTGTAAATGCTTGACCTGGAGCCATGCCTTTATCCTTCACAAACTTTCTCATTCCTTGCAGATAATATCTTAGTTGACCTCGAGATGAATCTATAGCAGCTTGAACATTCCAAACATCACATGCCACGTCCACAATCTTCAAACCCATCTTACGATTCAGTCCAAGATCTTCAACTTGTCTTTTAAAAAGTCGCTGTAACAAACAACGAACAATTCAATAAACAATGAATTAACACATCTTTAAAATATGACTGAAGTATTATATATTAGTAAACTCATCATGACAAACTTACAAAATGACCGTCCACACGGAAAGAAATATGTACGATCTGATTATCTTCATTCACAACAGCCATACCACCTTCATTGACATTAACGATGGCCTGTACAACTTCACTATCTGAACTCAAGATAATCTCTTCTACCACCTTTTCTTTAACACCAGCACAGACCTCCGGTGGAAGCACTAAATCGCAGGTCGCACAATTGAAAACCGTGATTTAAAAAGTCTGAAGTTCTATCATCTCAAAGACAATCAGATGATCAGCAGTTATTGACAAGTCATTCATTATCTGCTTGCATCCGGTAGTTATCTAAAGTTCATTGTTGAAATCTTCCATCCGTACATACCAGCTCTTCTTTCCAGATCCTTTAATAACAACCGGATATGAAGGAATAGTGTTTAACATCTTGTGATGAACAAAAGAACGATTAACACTCTACAATCCGAAAAAAACACATTATATAGTACGTTAGTAAAAATATATTAGAAAATTAAGTAAATAAATAAAAAACAACAATTAAACAACTGTATCTCCAAAAAAAAAAATACATGATGAATATTGTTTGAAGTTACATACCATATAATCTTCGTTACCACACATTTTGTAGTAAAAATGATCACAAGGAGCAAGAGAAATGTCTTGATAAAAATATAAAATTCGGAAACTTTCCAATGCTTCCTCATAGTGAAATATCAACCATGAATCTGAAGGTATTTTCAAACTGTCTACCAACTGATACCAACCATTATAGAAATAATATCTGCTATTGCTTAGAGGATAGATCTTGACTTTGAAAACATTTCCACTTGTGGTCCGGATGTTTGTATTTCCAATTGGATAATTAAACCGTTGAATCCAATTTTCATATTGTTTTGGCAAAATCTAAGCATAAATAAATAAAACAATTTTATTGCTAGATATCATACAAAAAAATAAAATTAAGTGTTAAAGTAAGATCGGATAAAATTTCTAACCAAAGATTTCCTTTTACTGTCTCCAAGGTAACACGGAAATCCATAAATCATTGTCACGTAAAGCTATAACAGTATCAATTATATAAAATCAAAATCAATAACATTAAGAAACAAATGAATACAATCCATTAAGGTATGCAATACATCTAAATAAAAGATGATACAACTAATATATATCAAAATAACAATAGACAACATCAAAAAGGTGAGAATACATGTATTTTCTTATCATATCGAAATATATATATATTTTTTACAACAAATCATATAATTAAAACTTAAACCCTACTTTTCCGATTAAGTATCACAAATAGACATGGAAGATCATCAGCTGAATAAATTGTATAGAAAGACAGGATAGTGACATGTGACTGTATCAAACAAAAACTTAAAAACAGTATACCAACTACTAATCAAAATAAGTCCAGCTTTACAAATACACATGAGAATACATTAGTTAAAATTGGAAATTTATATCATACTTTAGAATAACATCGTTACATGAACAACTTTAAAAAAAAATTAGAATCACATGAACAACTTTATAAATAACTTTACAAATACAAATGAGAATACATCAGTAAAGATCGAAATTTTATATCATACATCAGAATAAGATAAATACATGAGCAAAGTGAAATCCAAATAAAATCAACAACGGATAAGACATATGGTAGATACATCAAATACAGATCACTTTTTTTAGAATCATATATGTCTATCATAACATGCATTATAACTACATAGTAATCGGATATAAAAAGAATCAGGACTATCAGAAATTGTTCGAGTATAAGCCGCAACAATAAACGCAATCATAACAAACAATGGATTAAAAAAAACAGGGAGATACATGAATACACAACCGTCGATTACAACTTCTTCATTAAAACAGCAAGAACCGTAATCGGCTATGGAATTCAAACTAAAAGAATAAACATGAAAAAGTACAAAACAAATCAGATTATTTAACAATACCTTTGTTATTATGCAAGATGATAATGATGAAGATCGGAAGAAATCGAAGAAGATGAGAGAGTTTCATGGAGAAAGTGTACAAAGATACGTGCAGAGAGAAAGGAACCAAGATTTTGTGAGGATGTTGAAAAAGTTATAAGGTTTAAATATATCCGATGTAACTGGGTCGGATCATCCCATTTAGTTTTGGTCACCATCTATTTGACTTTTGGTCAACAACTATTTGAGTTTTGGTCAACATCTCATTTAGTATTCAACAAAATTTGAATAACTCAATCAGGGGTTTGAACATCTGTTTGACTTTTGGTTAACAGTTGGATGGAAACCCATGTTAGATTGAATAGGGTTTTGAACAGATATTTAAACATCTGTTTAGACTTAAACATATGTTGGAGCTTAAACAGATGTTTGGCCTTCTATATCAGTTGTTTAGACTTAAACAGATGTTTGACCTTAAACAGATGTTTGGCCATAAACAGATGTTTGGCCATAAACAAATGTTTGACCTTAAATAGATGTTTGCCCAAAAACAGATATTTGGCCTTAAACTAAACATCTATTTAAGGTGAACATCTGTTTGACTATTGGTCAACATCTGTTTAACTTTTGGTCAACATCTGTTAACATATAAACACTGTTAACATAAATTACAAATAATTAGCTAATAGACGGCACACATTTAGCATTTTAAATCATGAAGACCCTTAACAATTTGACCATATGATTTAATCGTGTGTTTTATCTTAGATGGGACAACTCGAAAAGAAAATTCAATAAAAGGATAATATATTAAACGGGTCAAAAACGCTCAAAGTGTATTTTACTGCATAAATACTGTTACATACAAACACAGTTAACATAAACACTGATGCAATATCTGCTGTTGATGCTGAACTACTATTGTTGTTGAGCAGTGGTTCACCTTTGGTTGTTCAGACCTTTGGCTATTTGTTGTAGCTTTGCTGAGTCAGGATTTTCTATCAACATCTGCTTGATGGACAATTTAAAATATTCGGATTCTTGTTGCGCCTGTTCTTCTTCATCCATATGTGTTTGCCTCTTTGTTTGATAGACAATAACAGCAGATGGAACAGTCGGTTTAGTAGATCTTTTAGTTGGTACGGTCTGTTTGATTGAAACCTCTGATGCTGGATAAACTGGCTTTTTAGGAACAGAGGGATCTTTCTTTCTTCTTTCTTCCAATTTTTTGTACGTCTCTTTCACTTTAATCTCTGTCCACCTTGTGATTTGATTCCTTGAGCCATAATTTGTAGTTATAAGCTCTTCCTTCATTCTCTTCAATTTCAAAGCCCTTTCAGGTATATTCTTTTTATACTGGGACCAGACTAGTGGGGTTGGTTTTATTGTTGAATCTTCAAGCATCTTTTGTATTCTTGCAATATCTTGCTTGAGCTCACTTATGGTCCACTCTTTGCATTGATACCTTTCTGCCTTGTATTTCTTATTTTGTATGATGAGCTCAATGTAATCATTCCTTAGGCTATCATCTCTTTCTGATAACTGCTGACAAAGATCTTTTGAAAACTGCTCTAATGTTCTGACTTGGCTGAGAAGATATTGCAGATTTCTCTGTATTTCTTTATCAGAATTTCCTTTTGTGTCTCTTTTTGAGATATCCTCTGCTTGTTTGACTTTCAATTGAAGGTATTCATGAATGTTCTTTGGCAAAGGATACCCTTGAAGAGATGGAAGATTCCTCTTTTCAGGATCATCTTCAGAATAAAAGGATTTGATCTCCTCCTTAACTGCTGGAAGATCCAGAGGAAATTTCACACTCAAAGGAACAAAGGCAGTAGTTTGGTCAGGGGTTAGAATTGAAGCAGTTGAAGTAGACTTTTGCACAATTGATAGGATCAGAGGTTGTGAAGATATTGGAAGTGGAGAAGGTACAGAGTCATCTTCAAGTATGACATTTGTTATTCTCCTTCTTTTGATTTTTGGTGTGGTTGGAGGTGTTGAACTTGGAGTTGGATTTGTGGATTGAGTGGAGGTTGGTAAAGTGACAACAACATTTGTTGTGACAACAACTGTTGAAACCACTGATGTATCAACAGTTGTTGATATAACAGGTGTCTCAACATCTGTTGGCTTTGTGGTTTGAGTTGAGGAACTTTTGGGGATTTCAGAAGCTGATGTATCAACAGCTGTTGATATAACAGGTGTCTCAACATCTGTTGGCTTTGTGGTTTGAGGTGAGGAACTTTTGTGGATTTCAGAAGCTGATGTATCAACCACTGATGTATCAACAGCTGTTGATATAACAGGTGTGGAAGTGGGTTCGCTGACCTTTCTGGTAGTTCTTATTCTTTTTGAAGTACCCTGCTTATCCTTTGCCATCAGAACTTCCTTTTCTTTTTCAAATCTTTTAGAACCCTTTCGTTCCATTTTCTCTTTTCTATTTGCTTTTTGTTCAGCAAAGGCATTGAGAGTCACATCAACCTTCTTTGTACCATCTGGCCTTGGAATTTCTACAACATGTTTACCCTTTGGATCAGGTTTTAGATACAAACCATCATTTCCTTTCTCCCCCTTTTTAGCATCATCAGGGATTTCTACATAGACAATTATAGGAGGAGAAGTACCAATGGTTTGAAGTAAATGAGCTTTGATGGCTTTAATGTCAGCTTGAGTATCCTTATACCTTGCTTCCATCACATTTCTAAACATTTGTAGCTGAATTTCATGTTGTTGATTAGCATATTTCCTATGTTGATGAAACAGAGGTTGTAGAAGTTGCCATAGCTCACTTGTTGTGATAGAAGATGATGAAACAGTGGATTGAGAATTTGAGGATTGTAACAACTGTTGCAGCATATTTTTGATATCTTCCACAAATGTTTCAAGATTGGTAACTCTCTCTGTCAAATCCTGATATTTTAAACCATCACCCAATTTAATAGGATCATCTGATTTCCCACCAGCAGTAGTTGTATCAGCAGTTGGACCAGGAGAAGTCTCCAATGGTTCATCCACTGATGCCCCTTTTTCTTGGTACTGTGGACTTCTTTCTTTGGCAGTAGTTACCTTAGTAAGCACACTAGTGCTTAGCTTGAACACACCAGTGGATACCTTGGTTCCCAAGGAAGAAATTGCCTTCAAGGGAGTCTGACTTATGAAACTACTGTCCAGGTGTAAATCAATGGATTCAACACCTGTAATAGCTGCTCCACTTGAACTACCACGAAGAGATACATTTAACTCTAGGGGTGTAACCTCCTCAACTGTTAATGGGTTAGCAAAGGTAGAGGCATCAGACTCAGTCACTTGTTGGAGTATATTCTCAATGATGGGTTGTTGAGAAGAACTGATTAGTGTCTGATCCATGTCCAATGCTTTCAACAGAGGTAAAATGTTGGATGGTAATGTGGTTGTAGGGATAGGAGTTGAAAGAGAATTTGACCTGGGAGTAGGGCTATTGAACATACTCTCAAGTGAGGGTAATGTATCTTGGTTGGGTGTCCCTGTGCTTACAACCTGTTCCTTTTGTGAGGAAGCTAGAGGAGTTGAGGCATGTGGTGGAGATCTTTCCAACTGTTGTGAGGAAGTAGCAACAGTGGGTGTTGGTGACTTTTGTGTTGTCACAGGAGTTAGTTCTGGGATCTCATCTTCTAGAAGGTCTTTTTTGGAGGGTTTGGGGGGCTTTTTTGATTTTTTTCTTGATGGTATTTTTGGTGAATTTTGGTGGGGGTTGCACAGCAGTGGTTGTGCTGCTGAGGTCACCAAGAGCAGTGGGCTCAACAGCAGAAACCTGAGAAGCAGATGTGGACGCATCTAAAGTTTGCTCAGGCTCATCTGTTTGTGTTTCTAAAGCTTTTGACTCAGACAACCTTGTAAAAGTTTCAGCAGACAAACTATTTATTTCACAAGGAGCACCTTGGACAAGCACTTGTGCACTGTCGTTTGGTACTTTCTGCTGTAAATAGTAACTTAAAAACATTGGAAACAACAGGATTGGTTTTTTCTTATCTTTTATATTATTGACATTTTTAACCAAATAATTGAAAATCTCTTGGGAGTAATTGAAATCTTGTTTAGCCATAATAGCATATCCCAAGTATTAAATTTTCAATGGAATTTCATTGAAAGCTGTTTTTTTGTTTGAAACACACATAAGTAAAGTATGAAATAAAAATTTCATAGGAGGTGGGAATGCTCATTTTTGCATAGTAGCTTTGGGGCATTGCTCTTCATACCCCCTTTCAATCAAATCTCGTTGATACTCTTCTTTAGAGAAAGAGTTTTTACCTGTATGATCGTTCATCTCAAAAACCTCAGATATGGTTTGTGGAGTAATAGCAACCTGAATCCCACCTACTATTTATGTAATAGCCCAAGGCTTGTTGTCTTGAACTTCTAATTTTGCATTTTTCCAAAAATCTCATAGGGTTTCTTGGTAAATAGGTGCGTTGCAGGTCAACAAAATTTTGTACTTTGAGGATGAAAGAGCATCGATGATTGAGTGAAAAGCTGTGTTTTTACTTGTTTTCTCAAGTGTACACAAATAGTTATGAGAGTTTTTGAGAGCAGGAGCCATGGTGATTCGAAGGAATTTGTGAGAGGAAGAAGAAGATGAATCGTTTGAAAGAATTTGATGGAAACAACTTTTGAAAAATTTTTGGAATTCGAAATGGCAGTTAAAAACCTGCTTGGGGTTTTGATTAGGGTTTTATAAAAGTGAATGCTGACGTGGCAGCGGTTACAAAGATAGGACGGCTAAGAACTGTACACGTGACAACATCTGATGAAAATGGATGACAGTTGTTTAGGGAAACCACTGATGGTCAATACCAGTGGATGTCAACAATAAAAATGTGAGCAGTGGCTGTTTTTTAACTATCAGTGGATAGCCAACAGTGATTGAAACACTGATGTTGGACTTAAACAGATGTTTAACCTTAAACAGATGTTTGGCCATAAACAGATGTTTGCCCATAAACAGATGTTTAGCCTTAAACCAAACATCTGTTTAAGGTCAACATCTGTTTGACTATTGGTGAACAACTGTTTAACTTTTGATGAAGATCTGTTTGAGTTTTGGTCAGACATCTCATTTAGTATTCAACAGAAATTTCAATAACTCAATCAGTGGTTTGTACATCTGTTTGACTTTTGGTCAACAGTTGGATGGAAACCCATGTTAGATTGAATAGTGTGAATGAATAAACACCGAAGTAACATAAAACTGTGAATGAATATACCCAATCCGAAATTGTTACACATTTTCATAAATCTAACAACCATCATCGAACCTGTAACAAACTCTAAACACTGATACATAAATACTTATGTTGAATCCGCTGTAGATGCTGAACCACTGCTGTTACTGACCAGTGGTTTTCCTTTGGTTGATCAGCCATTAGGTACATCAGTGCTTGTCTTTAACCGGTCTTTGTCTTCAACAGTGGATAGGCCTCATCAGTCTTTAAGTCCATCAGTCTTTAGAAGGAGCAGTGGTTAGTTATAACAGTCCTTAGCATGATCAGTTGTTATAACCACTCAATAACCCTTTGAGAGAAAGCAAGTGTCGATCTATTCAATTGAGATGAATCATTGCATTACATCCCTGTTGAAAAACAGAATCAATAAATTTAAGGAATATGGGGTTGAAAGATGATAACCCAACAGTGGAGGATCTCATTCTACAGCTTCGAAAATGAGGAAATCTTTGCATTTTAGGTTTGTTTTTTATTTTGATTAACTGTTGATGATGTTGAGAGTTTTTATTGACACTGACATTTTAGAATATGTTAAGATGCATGTTGATATAATTAAAATAAACTATTACATAGAAAAATAGAAATTTAATGAAATATTTATAAACTATTACACGCTAGAGTTAACACTTGCTAGGATTTCGTAGACTCTGGCCTTTCTCCATGTGATTTCATGCTCTCTTTTGTTTTTCAGGTCAGTTAGCATGTTGCAGATTTTCTGATCCCGTTTTAGAAGTTGTGTGCGAAACTCTTCTGCATTCTTCTGGAAATCCGATGGAGGAGAGTGGAGGACTTCATCGAGCAATGCTATGTTGTTCCAGGTTTTCTTGTAATTAGTGTCATTGATTATGTCGACTTTACTGTTTAATTCTTCGTCTGTTCTTTTTTCTTTGAGTGACCACATCGAGAATTGGGTTTTAACATCGCTGGTGTCTGACCAGTGGTAGAAGCTAAAGTTTGCCATCTAGATTTTTGTTGGATTTTCTAATGTGGAACAATCTTTCACAGACAGTGATTTGTAGGACAATTTGTTGATGTTTTGAATCAAAAGTAATTATCGGTCTTTTATAGAGTTTAAAAACGTGTCTACATGGTAAATGAAAGGGTTAATTGTAATTATGATAATCTGCTTTTATTCTTTGAACTTCGAAAATTTGTCCCTTGGGTTTCTTGGTATTTAATCTTAAAGTTTTCCCATAAAAGTTGGGGTTTGAAAAGGTTTTTGCATTAAAAGACTGTTGTTTTAAAAATATACATTAATATGTTCATATTAAATCTACACGTTTGGATTGATTAAGTATATAAACTCATAGCCACTTCACCTGTTTTTCATCACGATTTCCTATGAAGATATCATACTTTCAGGAAAGTCGAGTAATATAGTTTATTGAAATGGAGTCATTGACTTCTGTAAAACCAGATGATTTAAAGCAGCGTTTTGTCAAGCATATAGAGGAACATATGTATGAAGATAGGGCTACTCTTCATGAGCTGAAGAGATGTTTTGATAGATTGCAAGTTGGCCTGTTCACGAGAGAGCAGGTTTCCAGAAATCTTATACGGATGCCTTCAACTTCCGTTCGAGAGCTTTGTGTTGTCAGCAATATAGAGTACGGTGATAGAAACGTGGAGTTCATGGCGATGCTGAAGGACATACATCGAGAGGTTCAGCAATCGATGGAGTTGAAGCTAACCTTTCTTAATTCTTACGGTTATTGTTAGATTTAAAAGTTTACTTGTTCAGCATGTTATGTAATAATTGGACTTTTAATGTCATGAATAAATGAATAAATTTTAATCTCATGAATCTATGTTGCGTTTGTAGGAAAAAATAGAGAGAACGTCAATTTTAAATTACCATTTTGCATATTTTGAATTTCAAAAGTTATTGATATTATCAGTAATTACTGATTTGATTTGAAAGCAATTGTCATCATGACTTTTCTAATTTTTATTTATCTTTAATTAAGGGAAAATAACCGTCAATTTGAAATTCCCATTTTGCATATTTTCAATGTCCAAAGCTCAAGAAATTAGCATTAATTACTGATTTGATATGCAACAAAATGTCATCAACAGTTTTTTTATTTTTTATATTAACTTTAATTTTTATCACCAAAACAATGTTGGAAGAACTCTTATCTCATTGGAATGTAACGATTAGGTAAAATGGTAATTTCATTGTAATTCTACTTTTCATTTGATAATTTCATTCTATAGTTAATTAACCACATCAACAATAAAAATGTGAGCAGTGGATGTTTTTTTAGGAAAACCACTGATGGTCAATATCAGTGGATGTCAATAATAAAAATGTGAGCAATGGCTATTTTTTAACTATCAGTGGATAGCCAACAATGATTGATACACTGATGTTTGGTCAGTCAGTGGTCACCATGAAGAATGAAGAAACATAGGTTGTCTTTCAGCAATGGATAACATTTAACAATCTGACGTTTGAACCAAAACAGTGGTTGTAACAAACTTTTAAGGATTAATAAAAACTATCATTTTTAACTATTTTGAAGATGTTTGACCTTAAACAGATGTTTGGACATAAACAGATATTTGGCCTTAAACAAATGATTGACCTTAAACACAAGTTAGCCCATAAACATCTGTTTGCAAAAAAAGACCAATTTCAAGAATACTATACCCAAACAATCAAAATAAGGAGCTTAATAATCATCCAAGTGTACTTCATTTTTCTTTATTAGTATAAAGATCAAACCACTGTTCTATTTATAGTACATATCAAACCACTGAGGTGATGAGATAAATACTGTTACATATAAACACTGAAGTGATATGACATCTAACAATCTAACAGAGTATAAAACACTGATGTGATAAATACCGTTACATATAAACACCGTTAACATAAAAAAGTAGAATATCTACTGTTGATGCTGAACCACTGTTGTTGTTGGGCAGTAGTTCACCTTTGGGTTTGTCTAGGGTTTGTCTCGAGAGATAAACTCTAGGGTTTGTCTAGAGAGATTGTATATACATAACATACAATTAAGCGAATCAACATGGGGAACAGTCAATCATGGAACCAACATAATTTTCATCATAAACACTGAAATATCATAAAACAATGAATGAATATACCCAATCCAAAATTGTTGACATTTTCATAAATCTAACAACCATCATCGAACCTGTAAGAAAATCTAAACACTGATACACTAAACACTGTTACATAAGAAACACTGATACATAAATACTAAACTTGAATCCACTGTAGATACGGAACCACTGCTGTTACTGAGCGGTGGTTTTCCTTTGGTTGATCAGGCTTTATGTACATAAGTGCTTGTCTTTAACAGGGCTTTGTCTTCAATAGTGGATAGGCCTCATCAGTCTTTAAGTCCATCAGTCTTTATAAGGAGCAGTGGTTAGTTATAACAGTCCTTAGCATGATTAGCTGTTATAACCACTCCATAACCCTTTGAGAGGAAGCAAGTATCGGTCTATTTAATTGAGAGGAATCATTGCATTACATCCCTGTTGAAAAACAGAATCGATAAATATAGGGAAAATGGGGTTTAAAGATGATAAGCCAACAGTGGAGGATCTCATTCTATAGCTTCGATAAATTCAGGGGTATTCTCAAATAATGGTCCGTAGATGCTTCCAAAGAAGTAGCAGTTTGGACATTTGTCGGTCTTCAAACATCTATTATCTATTATAAATAATAAATGAAAGTTATTTGGGCCACGGGGACCAATCAACTTTCATTTATTATATATAATAGATAATAGATAATAGACAATAGATGTTTGAAGACCGACAAATGTCCAAACTGCTGCTTCTTTGGAAGCATCTAGGAAGCATTATTTGAGAATACCCCTGAATTTATCGAAGCTGTAGAATGAGATCCTCCACTCTTGGCTTATCATCTTTCAAGCTCATTTTCCCTAAATTTATCGATTCTGTTTTTCAACAGGGATGTAATGCAATTATTACCTTATTTAAGATACCTTCAACTGCATCTTCTGATAAATCAACATTCATTTCACTCAAAAGATACCTTCAACTGCATCTTCAATCATGAACTATTTAAAGAAATGGACGAAATCATCCAAAAATACCCAAAATAAAGCTAATTCAAACATCCAACCATCTGATACTTGCAGAAACCATAACTGGTCAGATTTAAGTCCGGCTCTTAACTACATTCTGTAGAATGTGTACATCTAACAAATAATCAAAGAATAAAGAAACAAACCAATAAACTTGTTGGGCGATTAAAATTAAAAGGATATCATAAGCAATCTTCAGGTAATTAGAATGGCCATTTTTACCTTATTTCACAAATTTCATAATATGAAAATAAGTAAAACATAGAAAAAAATGAAACCAAACACCTGATATTTGTCGTTCGAATCTTTAAGTTGGTCGTCATAGTCCTACAACCTTTCGATGTCGTTGAAGTCGGTCGGTGATGTCAGCAGCCTAATTAACAAACAACAGCAAACAACAATAGCAAGTCACCAAACAGTCGACCTCAAAATCATATAGAAGCCCAAAAATAAAACAAACCCTAACCTAAAACTTAAGATGGAAAAATGAAAAAAATATATTTATAACTAACCCTAAACCTCAAATTCATTACAGCATAAACATTCAATCGACCTCAAAATCATATAAAAGTCTAAAAATAAAATGAAAATTAGATAAGTGAACATCAAAATTGAACAGCAAACCTGACCAAAATTAGATAAGCGAACATCAAAATTGAACAGCAACCTCCGATCATCTCCGTCATCAAGTTCCCAGGGGAACCCTAGCCTAAGCACAACCATAGGTAAAGACGCATGAAGATGGAATGAGTGAACAATGAAAACAAAGATTGACACTTATAGAACGGAAGTTATTGATAATCTAACCTTGATTCGGAGCGTTGATCTGAACATCTGGATCGGAGTAGAGCAGAGCGAGAGAGAAAGAGGGGAAGCCCTAAATGAGTAAATGAGAGATGAGATAGATAAAAGAGGGGAGTGGTACTGTTGGGCGGGAAAAGAGAAAAAAGGTAGCCCTCATCTACCGACACGTGGCCCTAATAACTTTCATTTATTATATATAACAGATTATATGATTTGCTTCAATTGGAGTGTTCACTGGTTTACAAGCAGACATACCAACTTCAAATAATAAATCCATACAATATTTCTTTGTGATAAACAAATCCCCTCATCACAACTTAATAATTCCTAAAAAATATTAAGTTTCCCTAAAAATATTTAAGTTTCCCTAAATCTTTAATAAGAAACTTGTTTTTTAAAGCTATCTTAACATTTTTAATTTCATTAACATTATTTCATGTTACACCAATATCATCAACGTATACAAGTAATGCAATAAACACACCATTTTTATCTTTTACAAATAAAGAATAATCACACATACTTTGTTTAAAATCAAAATCACACAATACTTTAACAAGCTTTTCATTCCACATTTTTGGAGCTTGTTTAAATCAATATAATGACTTTTTTAAGTTTACACACTGTAGTTTCAGTTTCAGAATAGTATCCTTCAGGTAACTTCATAAATACATCTTCATTAAGATCACCATATAAAAAACATTGTTAATATCTAACTGAAATAGATCCCAGTTATTTTGAACCGCAATGGATAAGACACATCTAACAGTTACCATTTTAATAACATAAGCAAATGTCTTATCAAAATCTATTCCCTCTTCTTGACTGTAATCTTTCGCTACTAATCTAACTTTATATCTCTCAATTTACCATTATACCTATATTTGATTTCATAGATCCATTTACACCCAACAACACTCATGCACTTAGGTAAATCAACTAATTCCCAAGTGTTGTTCCTATGTAAAGCTTCTATCTCATTATTCATAGCAGTAACCCAGTTAGGATCATTAACATGCTGCTTATAGTTTTTTAGTTTTACCCTCTTATTTAACATAGATACAAAGCATCTGTTCTCAGTTGATAGTTTAGAGTAATTAACAACTTTTTCCATACCATATATAACTTTCCCTTATACAACATAATCATCTAGTTTTTTAGGAACATTTTTTTTCTAGATGATCTTCTAAGAACAGATTAGGAATGAGCAAATGATACCAGGTATCGATACTGAATTTACCGAAGCAGGTGCATTCTCGGTACCGACTTTTGACATTTTCGGTTGTAGGATCGTATACGGACCCGAACGAGTAGATCAGAAGATTTTTTCTCAATACGAAAGGCGGAAACAGACGTATTGAGTTCAATTCAGCTAGAATATTACTATAAACTATCTTTATATTGATTTGACAACGTTTTACAGCGAGTCGACACTTCGGCAGCAGTTCGGTACTAAAACCGGAATCGTTACAAATGAAATCAGGTCAAGGGTATTTATAGGCTAGGTAATTCCGTTTGAACATGTTCAAACGGAATCTAATTCCGCATGAGATTGTTCAAACGAAATCAACAACATGGCTTCAAGCGGAATTAACCACTTAATTTCGTTTGAAATGACACAATGTCATTTCAAGCGGAATTACCTATAAACCTATTTCTCGTTTTCCATGCCCTGATCTATACAAACTAGTACAAGACTCGATACAAGACGAAGTCGACAGACGGATGCACCAACAGACTCCCCCTCGGATGTTGACGAAGTCTTCAGTGTGTCGAGTCAATTCTCTCTATATCAGTCCTCTCGAACTCTTTGAAGTATTTGACACTGTAAAGCATCCTCAATTCTCTCTCTTCTCTTTATCAGCACCAACAGATAACCTCCTCCTCACTTGGCTCTATATTCTCTTGATCAGATCTCTTGATTCCTTAAGTTCATCAGCATCAGCAATCTCAGGATCAGAACCTTGCTCTTTGTCATTCAGACTCCCCCTCTCAATAAGCTGGAATTGCAGTCTGACTTCCACAGGTTCAAGATCGTGACCTGGCTCACATCCTGCTGTGGATCGAAACCTGGCTTTGTAGCTGGCTCTACCATTACCTGCACAAATCTCTACCCAACAATAAATTTCACAAATTTAAAATTTGACAAATTTATACTCTGCTAACCACTTGTAAATATCAATTCTTAACATGATTTAACATTTATAATTTTTGATGAACCACTTACAGGAATTATTCAATCAATGAATGATTTTACAATGTTAAACTTTGATGAACCACTTGAAGAAATATCATTTTTCTTTTAAAAAACACACTCTCCCAACCCAATTGTCATCATGTCTAGCACTCGGAATTTTGAAAATCAGCTCTCCAACATCAGTTGTCGAAAATCTTTTTGTATTTTTCAAAAAATTTATGCTAAAACACACTGAAAATCTTTTTGGATTTTTGACTAAAATGAAATACAGAGAAGAAGTATATACAGACAATATTTTGTGAGTTTGCGTAAGAGGATCATATCAGTTTATGAGACAAATCACCAACACCGTTAAGCTTTAAACATTTTAAGTTCTAAACGATTCACTTAGATTGTCAGTATACTGGTCCACTTAATTTTTCACACAAAGTTCAACTGTTTCGAGATACGGGATTAATGTCTTAAGCACTTAAACTTATTCGCATGTCCCACCACTTGAATATACTCCCGTATCCAGATCCCAATATTCAGTCTTACAGGTGAGTATACCTAGATGATATCTGTAAAGGGTTAAATTGCGAGGCCGTGAGAGCTCAGGTCAGAACTTCCATTCAGCAGAGAGATGACGGCTCGACTTTAGGTGGGTCCCCTTTAGAGGATCTTTTCTTCAACAGCACATGATTTGCATTTTGCAATGTTTCATCATTTTTTATGTTGAGGGTAGGCTATATTTCAAGCAAGCGTAAAGTATTCTCCGGGGACTAGGCCATTGCTTCCGCAAAATCAGAAGTCCCGGGATAATACCCCAGATATCACTAAGCATAAAGACCTAGTATCTCAGAAAGAGGGGTCCTTCAAACAAGATTTCGAGGGTTACCCATATATCCGAGAGATGTTCCCCACGATATAAGCAAGTTTGAAATTTAGGTTTATATCTCGTCACAATCTACTAAATGTGTAAAAACCTACTGGCACATCATCAGTGAGACCGTTTATCACTTATTAACTTTCAAAATCTTTAGCATGTTGTGATCGTCTACTGATGTACTATCATTTCCTCTTTTTACAACAAAACTCATTTTTGAATTTTATCATGTTTTTTACATTTTCAAATTTTCTAATGTTTTTTGATTTTCTGAAAATCTTACTCCCCCGAAAATGCTAAATCATTTAAAGGAAATTTGAAAACAAACTATACAAGTAAATTGACAACTGATATCGAATCACTTCAATTCGCCATCCACTTAGTATAAACAATCAGAACTCCCCCTTACAACAAACTATTTTCCCATTATGATTTCAAAACACTTAAGTTTGTTTTAATCAAATGGTTTTTCTGGAAAATAAGTTTTGTTGATTGATTTTACCACTTGTAGGTTAGGGGTTCATCACATTGTTTTTCAAAATACCACTTGTAAGAATGGTCCAATCAAGTTCAACCTAATGACCTTGATTAACCTACTTATAAAATCACAACCTCTTTTTCAACCACATGGCTTACCAACCAATACCACTTGTAGGTTAAATTCTCAGGATGCCGATTCCTACTCCTCACTTACCAACCTGGGAGTTCCGGCACGTCATACTAATGAACAATTTTCAATTTTTCAAAAACAATATAAGAATGATGCTGATTCATGCTCCACGATTACCAACTTGGGAGCTCCGGCAAGTCCAGGGTTTTTACAGATCATAATAGGTTCCATCCCAGTCACAAACCTGAGATGAAACACCCTTACCAGGTTTCTTCAATTTTTTCTCATAAAATTCTTTAACTCCCTTTACCTTCCTATCAACCCTTTTTCCATAAAGTAATACTCGGGCATTATACCCCCTAAATAGCAAAGCACTGCCTCGTTGTAAGTATCATAACCCCCGGTTATGTATTAGTTACGCTGCCCGAGTGATCTAGTGCTCTGTAACGCATGTCAAGGCTCTGCCTGACTCAGTCGTTGGAGTTCTGTCTCGGGGAGGGTATCACTAATGTAAATTGGGTTATTATACTAGCGTGTGTGCATTATTTATTTAACTAGATTATAACCAGGAAGTCACAAGAAAATACCTAAAGTAGCAATGTGAGTAATTCCTCTTTTCACAAACTGTTTTTACAAAACCTCAATTCTTTTAATTTATATTTAACAATGATTGAGTATTTGTATTCTACAATTATCGTCGGTATGTTGGGGTTTTGTATACAAAATTTGTTACTACACTGTGAGTAGTAACATGACCACCAGTTATAGATTGACAGTACCTTGGGTGGTAATTAACGTAGAAATATAAGCAAATGTAATTACGAGATTGGCGTCAATGCTGTAAAATGATAAAACCTGTTTTGATTAAACTGGGATTCACTCACCAGTATTTCTTGCTGATAAAATGTTTTAAACACGTGTTTCAGGTAACTTAGTGTGAAGCCAATAAAAGCCATCTGGAGAGCACTGAAGGCTTAGAAAAGTGGCCATAAAAGTTATCTAATTAAAAAGGAGAATTGTTTTCAATAATTAGGGTTATCCCCTATCAATGTACTAAAATGAAAATCGGGTTTTGTCCCACTTGTCTATTATAAATGTATTATCAATAAAACTTGGGTTTTATCCCAGTATTCTATTTTAAAGATTTTAGTGTTTAACTCTGATAAAAATACTTCCTAACTATGGTTCTGATGAAAATTTCCGCTGCCAAATTAATAAACACCGATACCATATGACTAGCTCACGGCTCCCACTCCCAGGGAGGGGTCGGGGGTTGTGACAGAAGGTGGTGTCAGAACTATGCCACTGGTTTAAGCCCTTTAGGTGTTCTTCCGTTACCTAAACCATAACCATTTGTGTTAGGAAATTAATATCTTATGTGTTATTCTGTGAACATAAAATTTTAATATGTCCATTATGATTTTTATGTCATTTAACGAATTTTGAATTCCCAATGTATGTTATCCATATCTGTATCTTACAGTTATGCTATATTTAGGAAATATATATATATATGGGACCGCTAAAATGAAAACCACCTCCAGTTGTAAGAACCGTGAGAACATTTTGATCCGGGGCGAGTTGGACCAATTTTTTTTTTCATAAACGTGGATGCTTGTATTATAAACACATTTGTAAAACAAAAAAATAAAAAAAAATGTCGTGTGTGTAGTTTTGAACACCACAAGTTTGTGTGTACGGGTACCGTAAATTTTAAATAAAATTTACGGGTCCCGTAAACGCAAACTTTTGGTGCTCAAAACTACACACCCGACATTTTTTTTGAATTTTTTTTACAAATGTGTTTATAATACATGCATCTACGTTTATGAAAAAAAAATTGGTCCACCTCGCCCCGTACGGTGTAGTTCTCACGGTTCTTACAACTGGAGGTGGTTCTCATTTTAGCGGTCCCCTATAAATATATATATATATAGGTGATATGTTATGTCTTATTAATTTTTATGATATATTATATGTATATCATATATTTGTATGAAATTAATTCAATATGAATTCTACGACATTATAATAAATATCTTAATATTAATATAAGATAACACAATTCAACTATGGTACTTCAAGGAATATCATAATATAAATATTAAGATAATATGTAGTATACATAAATGATTTTATATCATTTAAATTCTCAGGATGTGTAACCTCTATTTGTATTTTACAGTATGATATGCTATAAATATACAAAGGAGATATATTCATAAAATAATATTAAAATTTTATGATATATATCATATCCACGTATTTATTTGAATACAATTCAATATAAAATATAATAATATTATGATATTGATATTAATATCTTAATCAAAGATATAAGATAATACCCTTAGGTACGATGTCACTGAAATATCATAATATAAAATATTATTCGATGAAAGCAGTATATTTTATGATTTATGATATAACCCATAATTTTACTTAACTTAAAAATATATATTTGTCAAAGTTTTGACAAAACGTATAATTGTTTTAATTTTGTTAAAATATAATATTTTAGCATACTTGAAACATGTTTATTGTTTAGGTACAGTCATTAAAAACAGGATTTTCATGATGACTCTTATTATTCCATATGATTATATTATATCCACATAAGCATATGTACCTATACCATGGAAAATATAAAATATTTTACAAAACTGTATTTATGAATCAGGAATATGTACAACAACTTGGTACTGTGTAAATGATTTTAATACATAATACTTAGATATCAACAGGAAATAGCTTAAACTAATTTTTAAATTATATGTAAGTCAGATATATATTTTATATATAACTTGTATCAATATTACAAATGATATTTCATACATAAAATAAAAATAAGTACAAAAACATTTGATATTGTATAACAAAATGATTTTAAAATATATGTATATAACACATACATATCCACAGGAAAGAGATTAAAGATTTTTATCTAATAATTCAACTTATTCCTTAAAATTATATATGTATTCTGATATAGGAATAATACTTCACTACTTAATTAAGGATCAAATTTAGAAGTGCCAAACTTTGTATTACCTATTATGATCCTTTAATAAATAAATATGGTAAAAGTCCTAAATATGTTATAATCAAAATGAGTCAACCTGTCAGTTAAAGATTAAATTATTCTAAAAGAATTCAGAAGAATTATATCTTTATTTTATTCCTTTTGATAAATCACCCTTTTTTATTCCAAAATATTATGTTCAATAAATCTAATAGAAATTTATTTTGTTAATATAAAGGAATAAACAAAGTTATAAGAATAAACAAAATAATTAAAATAATTAGTTATATTATTGGATTCTTATAATTTGATATTATATGTATATATTACAGGAAATTTTAAAACTTTATATTTATATGTATGTATATGCAAGACACAATTTCTTGATAGTATATACAATATAATAATCAAATGTCTTCTGTAGAAGAACAAGCTTTTATATAACAGAAGAAACAAACCTACATGTTTACTCCAGATCAATTTTGATACCCAACTTTAATTTAAAAGATACCTTAAGGATACCTGTACTAGCACTACCTCTTGAAAAACAATAGTGGATCAATGACGAAGTATCTCAGAACTTCATATAAGACCCTTACCTTTATTTTGAATACCTATCTAGCCATGAGCTCTGGAAATATAATTAAGGAAATATAGAGAAAAACTATTACACCAAAGGAAGAAACAACACATATAATATATATAATATAATTATCAAATACCTTCTGCAGAAAAGTAAACTTTTATAAATGACTAAAGGAACAAACCTACGTGTTTACCTAAAATCCCTCCAAATGATTTTCGAATCATTACCCATAATTACCCCAAAGGACACCCGGGTTATCACCAAGGGAAAGATGGTAGAATCAATGACGGGGAATCTCGGAATCTTATATATACCTTTAATTCTAGCCACAGTTACAACTACAAGTTCCCACCAAACATCCCGAATATTTACCAAATCATGAGCCCTGAGAATATAAATTAAGCTGAGAAAATATAAAGCTATTATTAGTCAAACACTGAGCCAATAATCTAGAATAAAAGCTCGCCCGTAACTACGATAAAAGAAAATAGCACATAATATTATATATATATATGTATATATACTTCCCTTATATTTTGCTAATATATATATATATATAGTGAAAGAAGATGCTAAAAATATAATATGTATGTATATATATATATCTGTTAACACATAATACAAATAGGTATAATTATAAATGTGTTAATGTAATATGAGCAACAAAACGTGCCTGTATAATTGTTTAGTTCTGTGATAATTATATCCGAACATGTTTGCAATTCAGATGTCAAAGGAAATCGCATGTAGTCTAGAAATTCAGGCTAGTAATGAAACTCTTTGGATAAAAATACTATAGAAAATATAATAGCTCAAGGAATATCGAATGCTATACCTTCGATCATTGAAGCTATTAAGATTTCTGTACCTATAAACGAAATTCCTACTATACACTGTAAGCATACCCATCACTTCAAACCTAACCCTAGTACCAAAGGAAGTCATGATATTCGTATCAAAACTCCATCTTCCAAACGAAAGAAAACCACAACCTATAGCTACTCTTATAAGGAATCCCGCTCCGACAAATCATGTAAGGACAAAGGAACGGAACCAGTAATCGCGCAGCCTACCTGTAACAACAACAACAAGAAGAACGCAAGAAAACGCCATTCTAAAAAGACACTTGGTTGTAACTTCTGCAAGAAGACTAGACATACAGAGGAAGAATGTAGAAGGAGAAGGAAAACTAATGTATGTTATAAATGCGGAGAACCAAGCCACGTCCGTCTCTACTGCCCGAAACTATCTAAGGCACCCGACAACGAGGATAGAAACCTAAATGAAGTTAAGGAAAACGCATAAATATTTACAACACCGGAGACAACAGCAAACTTTTAAAATAAGCACCCTTATGTTTTAAGTTAGTTGACTTTTGATTCCGATAAAAACTTCATCAATAAAAGGTCTGTATCTTTTATATAGCCAACTATGTCGTACGTGCATTGCTTGTCATGCATTTGAATTCACTTCAAAAGATCATTTATTCTTGATTTCTAAGAAATATTTCGTTATACTCACTCTGATAATCTACATGATTACATAATGTTGACTTTTGATAATCGAGTCAACAGATTTCTTGGAAAATTCCTTTTCTTTTCAAAGGTACTTACCAGATTTCATTAAAACCATTTCTTGTCAATACATATATCCATTGTTGGAATACATCCAAACCAAGCTCAAATTGTTTGAACTTGTTCACAATATACATTCAATATCCCATATGATAAATTGAGATCATCATATTCAAGGTAATTTCATTATTTAAATCATAGTAAACTTGTTTAAGGTCTTCAATTTCAATGAATCATTTGTTAAAACATGACACCTTGCGTTGGTGATTTCTCTTAAACTTGGACTCACTTCATTTTCACACATGAAGTACAATTTATCTATTTATTGATTCATTATCTTAAACCAGTCTTAATACAATTTTGTGTTAAGATAAAGGTACCTAAATTCTTATTCCAATGTACCTCCAACATTTCTTCATCTTTGAATTAATCCTACAGTATTCATTTATTCCTTCATTTGAACATCCTATCATTTGAATATCCAAATTCACTTTATTGAAACTTTCAGTCAATTTCGAGAACGGTGAATTCGTTCGGTCGCCATAATCATTGAATTCTTTCAATCATTACAACACCTTGTGGCGTCTGTGTAAAATTGTAGCCTGTGCTAATAATTAACCCTGATCATATCAATCCATACGTCATTCGTTTGACTCATCATTCAAGTAAATCTTGATACAATTATGTATCAAGACAATGATACTCTAAACTCTATTGTATTTTCAGTGTATCTCTCCCATTTAAATAAACGTTACTAATTTCTGCTGTGATAATTGACAAATCATTTTTCATACTTCTATTCTCTTTGATATTGTTAGTCTACCTCAATTTACGATCAAAATAAGTTCTCTTTTGGCATTTGAATCCTATTGTTTCTAAAAAGTCATTGCATTTTGAACTATATGCCTATCAAATCTCTCTATTGATTTGTGAAACTTAACTGTGTCACATTCAGTTAATATCAATTCCTGGAACTAATCGAAACATTTATGTTTCTCATTTTTCCTTAGAAAAATATCGCTAAGGATTCGTCTGCTAAGCACTTTTTAAGATTTCGTACATATATCATTCCTGTCATTTCCTCTGGCAGTTGTAGTTAACGAGCGACGGATCTTATTCTTCTAATGGTCCAACATACCTGGAACTTGACTTCCCTCTTTTAACGAATCTGACTACCCCTTTCATAGAGAAACTTTTAACAAAACCACCTGAAAGGTTTTCATTTGTTATCTACATAACTCTTTTGATAATCTCGTATTGCTTTAAACTTAAATTATTTGGTTTCTTGCACTATCTCGAGTCCAGATATGTTGTTTTTCTCCAAATTTCTGCCCAACAGACAGGAGTTTGGAACTTTCGTCCATTGAATGCTTCCAAAGATGTTTTGATACTGTTTTTACTAACTTAGAAACGTGACATAACTCCCAGGGAGATATCATAACCCAAATCTCGAGGACGAGATTTAAAACAAGGTGGGGAGGATATAACAACCCTCCTTAAAATAATTTGGACACCCCTAAACGCTCCTAAATACACCCCGTATACGAAAGCCAGCCCCGAAATACCTTTATTGCATTAAATAACAAATACAAACAAAAATAACAGCCTGTCATGGGGCGCGGCAGACTCTTCTTAATCTGTCGCGGGGCGCGACCGAGAGGTAAATGGCGGAACCACAGAGTGCCACGTGGCATGACACCCGGCAAAGCTAGACCGTGACTCAGCACACCTACACGAGACACGTGGTCTCTGGCGGGGCGTGACGACCCTCTTGTTTTCGTCGCGGGCCACGAGAAAGCTGCAGAACAGCTCTATAAATAGAGGGCTTCGGCTCTCATTTCTACTCGTTCAAAAATCTGATTTTCTATCTCAATTTATCTAAAGCTAAAGTAATACTCGGGCATTATACCCCCCCTAAATAGCAAAGCTCTGCCTCGTTGTAAGTATCATAGCCCCCGGTTACGTATTAGTTACGCTGCCCGATTGATCTAGTGCTCCGTAATGTCAAGGCTCTGCCTAACTCAGTCGTTGGAGTTCTGTCTCGGGGAGGGTATCACTAATGTAAATTGGGTTATTATACTAACGCGTGTGCATTGTTTATTTAACTAGATTATAACCAGGAAGTCACAAGGAAATACCTAAAGTAGCAATGTGAGTAATTCCTCTTTTCATAAACTGTTTTTACAAAATCTCAATTGTTTTAATTTATAATTAATAGTGATTGAGTATTTGTATTCTACAATTATCTTCGGTATGTTGGGGTTTTGTATACAAAATTTGTTACTACACTGTGAGTAGTAACATGACCACCAGTCATAGATTGACAGTACCATGGGTAGTAATTAAGGTAGAAATAAAAGCAAATGTAATTGCGAGATCGCCCTCAATGCTGTAAAATGATAAAACCTGTTTTGATTAAATTGGGATTCACTCACCAGTATTTCTTGCTGATAAAATGTTTTAAACACGTGTTTCAGGTAACTTAGTGTGAAGCCAATAAAAGCCAGCTGGAGAGCACTGAAGGCTTAGAAAAGTGGCCAAAAAAGTTACCTAATTAAAAAGGAGAATTGTTTTCAATAATTAGGGTTATCCCCTATCAATGCACTAAAATGAAAATCGGGTTTTGTCCCACTTGTCTATTATAAATGTATAATCAATAAAACTTGGGTTTTATCCCAGTATTCTATTTTAAAGATTTTGGTGTTTAACTCTGATAAAAATATTTCCTAACTACGGTCCTGATGAAAATTTCTGCTGCCAAATTAATAAACACTGATACCATCTGACTGGCTCACGGCTCCAGCTCCTAGGGAGGGGTCGGGGGTTGTGACAGAAGGTGGTGTCAGAACAATGCCACTGGTTTAAGCCCTTTAGGTGTTCTTCCGATACCTAAACCTTAACCATTTGTGTTAGGAAATTAATATCTTATGTGTTATTCTGTGAACACAAAATTTTAATATGTCCATTATGATTTTTATGTCATTTAACGAACTTTGAATTCCCAATGTATGTTATCCATATCTGTATCTTACAGTTATGCTATATTTAAGAAATATATATATATATATATATATATATATATAGGTGATACGTTATGTCTTATTAATTTTTATGATATATTATATGTATATCATATATTTGTATGAAATTAATTCAATATGAATTCTACGACATTATAATAAATATCTTAATATTAATATAAGATAACACAATTCAGGTATGGTACTTCAAGGAATATCATAATATAAATATTAAGATAATATGTAGTATACATAAGTGATTTTATATCATTTAAATTCTCAGGATGTGTAACCTCTATTTATATTTTACAGTATGATATGCTATAAATATATAAAGGAGATATATTCATAAAATAATATTAAAATTTTGTGATATATATCATACCCACATATTTATGTGAATACAATTCAATATAAATTATAATAATATTATGATACTGATATTGATATTAATATCTTAGTCAAAGATATAAGATAATACCCTTAGGTTTGATGTCACTGAAATATCATAATATAAAATATTATTCGATAAAAGCAGTATATTTTATGATTTATGATATAACCTAAAATTTTATTTGACTTAAAAATATATATTTGCCAAAGATTTGACAAAACATATAATTGTATTAATTTTGTTATAATATAATATTTTAGCATACTTGAAACATGTTTATTGTTTAGATACAGTCATTGAAAACAGGATTTTCATGATGACTCTTATTATTCCATATGATTATTGTGACAACCCGAACTTTCGAGGTCAGTAACGCTTCATATTACGATCTTAACTCCTTGCTATTCAGTTATAACCTCGTTAAACTTAGACGTTTAACAACTCCATTAAAATAACTTATTAAAATTGCTGGGTCGCGTATATCTCTATGTATTATTGTGTATTATAATTACATCTTGAAACAACATTAGTTATTTATGTATAACTGTCTTCGGCCCAAATATGTGATCACCGGCCCACTTTGGTTGTTTGCATGTTATTAGATATTAGGTTATCATCACTAGCCCACATTAGACTAATTGGCATCGCATTATATTTACGTAACTCTTTTTGTGCTATTTTATTTTCAACTCACAATATCAACCAACAAACCCTACCCTCCCCTTAGAGTTCGACCGCAGCAGGCTACCCCTCCCCCCATCGAAGTCATTCTATGCTTGTGAGACATCATTTGCATATTGGCAGTTAATTGGTATGTGTGTTAATCTTTCAATATATTATTTGGTGTTTAGATGTGTTAGAGAATTTCATGTACTAGGAATGTAACTTGTACGGACTATGATGATTGTGACCTGCTATGAATTACTTGAAGTAATTGACTTGGTATGCCTGCTGATCGTCTTTAATGTTGGCCGAGAGTACGTTAGGCGATGGTATTGGGTTGTTAATTTCAGTTGCATACGTGATAAAGGTTATGTAGGCTATTAATCCATTGCATGGACAATTGTATGATGGCTATTATATGATAATTGGATTACATGAATGTAATGGTTATGATTGGGCCGGTTGTAAGGGTTGGACCGATTGGTGATTTATGTGACCCGAAAGATAGATAGACAATCAATCGCTTAGGGTTCATGTGCATAAGTGTGGTCCGATATGAATGTGCATGACCATAAATGGTAAAGGTTGTTACTGTAATATGATTGCTTGAATTCGACTTTGGGATAATATGTGTTATATTAAATAATTTACCCAGGTCATGCATTGGAAGGGATAATGTGATATTTAATTGTTGTGAGAATTAGGTTAGTGTATTAACTGTATCTAAACTGGATAGGTTCTTGGATGATAAAGGCATGATTTATTAAAGTCAGGAAGTACAGTCATAAATCATGGTTGTAAAACATTGTTTATGTGCAATAAGCATATTATCATATTGTGTGAAATAAAGGAAAATGGCTGGCATGTCTAATTATTTCAATTCGTAACTGGGCCTTAAGTTACATTGGGCCTGCATGTTAATTAGTATACATATTAACTAGTTGGGTCAAACAAAAGGATATTGGACCTCTGTGAGTATGGGTACCTTGGGCCGCAAATGAGGGAAATTGGGATTATGTTAACTGAACCGGTTTAATAAACTCATGTGCGTGTGATAGTTTGAATAAGTTAGTGTTTGAACTAACTGTGTTACTATTAATGATATGTGCACTGGTTGATAAATACATGTGTGTAATAACACGAATTGAGCAAGTATACATATTGACTGTGAAATATGCGTTAATCATAGGATTTGAGTGATCGTGTGGTTTACAAATAATCGAGTTGAGTCTACCGAGCACTCTAAGGTGACTTCACTACATTCGAGCATGCGTCCCAGTGGTTGGGGACAGTCAGTGGTTTGGGTAAAAACGGGTATATTGGTTAATATTCTCACCTATCATTTTTGTAAGTCCCTTATTCGGGTATTAGTTGGTAGCGCTACTTAGGTTTGGCACCCTCACACCGCTCCTGGATAGGACGGATGTGAACTAATGACCCAGTCGGGCCCAGTACTAGATAGGAGTACGTGGGATAGGGCAGTCATGTACATCAGGAGCCGTCTTGTTCGGAATTGAGATATTAACAATATTACTTGCATTGGTTATTGAACTGTTTTACGTACAACTGGTAATAACGTTTTCTAAAACTGTGAACTCGCCAGCTTTGTCTGATACACTTGTTACATGCTCGCAGGTCGTTAGGTGACTGAATCAGGAGCTTGCTGGCTGGAGGGCAAGAGTGGTCATGGTCATGCTGATACACTTGTTTACCAAACACTTATTTATTATTACGTTCGTTTAGTATTTACCTTATGGTATTTTTACACTTCCGCTGAACTTATGGTTTTGGATAACTTATGATTGGGATTTCAGAATTATTAAACATTGGAACTTCATTTTAAACTTGTGATTCAATGTAATTGGTGGCTCATTGCTAGTCGTCACACGCTTAACAGGGACACTCCCTAAGTGGTATTTTGAGGGTGTGACAGTTTGGTATCAGAGCCACTGGTTATAGTGAACTTGGTTTTAAAATGTTTTATAAAACCAGACTATAACTGAACTAATCCGACATCGACCATGACACTCAGCTCCAGACAGCAAGGTTCGTCTCTTATTTACTATTGCATAGTACGTTTGGTACTTACTTATGATTCGTATTGCACTTAAATGCACAAATGACACTACAGCACGAATTTCCATGCAATCAGTCTATGATACTTGTTTTAGGAGTGGGACTCTTCTTGGGCTTACATGTTTTGTGTTATGACGCTCTTGTTCATGTTGTTTGGGTTAGGGAAGCCTTATAACATGAGTTAGGGGGAATTGAGATGAGCATGCAAACTAGATTATTATTGTGGGTGCACACATAATAATAATGTGGCGTGCATGTGAGTCCCAGTGAACCTTGACAAGTGTGAAAAAGGATCCTGCGTTGTTAGTTGGTCCCGTACTAGAACCTTGAAATCTGTGAATACCACGTAAATACTTGAAATCTATTTAAACTTGTTTGTTAACTCATCCTTTTCCCATACTTATAGAATCATGAACGGACGTGGTGGAGGCCGTCGTGGTGGACGTAGTGGAGGCCGCGGTGGTGGACGTGGCCAAATCAATATGACTCAAGCCGAATTGACTGACTTAATCAACGCCCAGGTGGCTGCAGCCTTGGCGGCTTATCAGGCTGGTACGATATGTACCAAACATTCTTCCTGTTGAGTCATATACTTGAGCCTTACTTGTTTGTTATCTTTTCTCTTGTTAATAGGTCAGCCCGCACCACAAAATCAGCCTCACCCACCTGTCTGCACGTTTAAGTCCTTTATGGATTGCAAGCCCCAGACCTTCAGCGGGACTGAAGGGGCTGTGGGACTCCTGCGCTGGTTTGAAAAGGCGGAGTCCGTATTCGCGATGTGTAACTGCCCAGTTGGGGACAGAGTGAAGTATGCTACGGGCACACTTGAGGACGGCGCCCTTACATGGTGGAATGCTCAGGTTCAGTTGTTAGGCATCGAGGCGGCGAACGCCACTACGTGGGAAGCCTTTAAGGAATTAATGAGGGAAGAGTACTGTCCTCGTGATGAGATACAGAAGTTAGAGAACGAATATTATAATCTGAAGTTAGCGGGATCTGAGGTTGAAGCATACGTGAAGCGGTCGTATGAGTTGGCTGACTTGTGTCCAAACTTGTCCCGACCTATGTCTCGAAGAATTGAGTTGTTTATCAAGGGATTACCTCCACGAGTGAAGGGTTTGGTTACTGCAGCAAACCTCAACAACATAACTGATATTTTCCGTATGACTCACAAGATTGTGGATCAGGAGGTGGAAAGTAACTCACTACCACCACGTATTTCTAGTACTACTACAGCCGCTGCTACTTCCACTACTCCTGCTACTGATAGCAAGCGTAAGTGGAACGATATGGACAAGGGGTCCAACTCTGCCCAGCCTCAGAAGAAAGCAGATACTAGCGGCAATCGCAGTTTCAGCCAGACATCGTCAGTGAATCAAAACCAGAGTAACAGTTCGGGGCAGGGATCTTATGCGGGGAAATTACCTTTGTGCAACAAGTGTAACTATCATCACAAGGGTCAGTGTAATCGGGTTTGTCATAGGTGTCACCGATCAGGGCACATGGCTAAGGATTGTAGGGCTACACTTCCAGCTCAGCAGCAGCCAGTACAGCAGCAGGGTAGGCAACAAAATCAGCCGAATCAGGGTGTACAGAAAGGGTGCTTCCAGTGTGGGGCTGATGGGCATTTCAAGCGAGACTGTCCTCAGCTGAGACAGAATACAGGGGGCAATAATAATGGAAACAACAATGCTGGGAACAATGGGGGCAATGTGGCACGTGGACACGGATTTGTTCTGGGAGCTGGGGAAGCACGGAATGACGGCAACGTGGTTACTGGTACGTTTTCGGTAAACGATGTATATGCTTCTATTTTGTTCGACTCTGGTGCCGATTGGAGTTACGTGTCTTTGAGATTCAGTCGTCAGTTAAGGTTAAGTCCTACACCTCTTGTAACGAAACACATAGTGGAGATAGCAAATGGTAAAACAATCGAAGCATCGCATGTTCTGGTTGGATGTAAACTCGATCTTTTGGGTCAGGTATTCGACATTGACCTACTCCTCATTACTCTTGGAAGTTTCGACGTAGTTATCGGCATGGATTGGTTGTCCAAGTATCGGGCGGAAATTCTCTGTAAGGAGAACATCGTGCGTGTTCCTCTCCCTAGCGGAGAATTTTTATCGGTTCAGGGTCATCGCAGTGGGACCCCGATTAGTATTGTTTCGGCAATGAAGGCTCAGGAGTATCTCCGTAAGGGCTATCCTGCTATTCTAGCCCTTGTCACTGATTCGCAGACTGACGAGAGGAGGATCGAGGATATTCCAGTTGTTCGGGAATTTCCTGACGTATTTCCTGAGGAACTCCCTGGTTTACCTCCGCACCGGCAGGTGGAATTTCAGATCGATCTCGCCCCAGGAGCAGCACCGATTGCTCGTGCTCCTTACCGTCTGGCACCAGGGGAGTTGCAGGAATTGTCAAATCAACTCCAGGAACTATTAGACAGGGGTTTTATCCGACCCAGCTCTTCACCTTGGGGAGCCCCAGTTCTGTTTGTGAAAAAGAAAGACGGGTCTTTTCGCCTGTGTATAGATTACCGTGAGCTCAATAAGGCGATGGTCAAGAATCGTTATCCTTTACCACGTATTGATGACCTGTTTGACCAGCTGCAAGGGTCAAGTTTCTACTCCAAAATCGACTTAAGGTCGGGTTATCATCAGGTACGGGTTAGAGAGGAAGATGTTCCCAAAACGGCATTTCGGACGCGGTACGGTCATTATGAGTTCTTGGTCATGCCATTCGGGTTGACCAACGCACCAGCGGTCTTCATGGATCTCATGAACCGCGTGTGCAAGCCATACCTTGACGACTTCGTTATTGTTTTTATCGACGACATTCTAATTTATTCCAAGAACAAGGAGGATCATGTGCGGCATCTACGTCTTATCCTAGAGCTCCTGAGGAGGGAGCAGCTGTACGCGAAATTTTCTAAGTGTGATTTCTGGATACGGGAGGTACATTTTCTGGGGCATATCGTTAATGAGATGGGCATACATGTGGATCCTGCCAAGATCGATGCCATAGAAATTGGGCGGCACCAAAGAATCCTTCCGAGGTGCGTCAATTTCTCGGTCTAGCAGGGTATTATCGTCGTTTTATTCGGGATTTTTCGAAGATTGCACAGCCTCTCACATCCTTGACACAGAAGAAAGTAGTTTATTCGTGGGGAGCAAAACAGGAGGATGCCTTCCAGCTGTTGAAACAAAAATTGTGTAGCGCGCCGATTCTGTCGCTACCAGAGGGTACCGAGGATTTTGAGGTTCATTGTGATGCATCGATTCAGGGCCTTGGTTGCGTGTTGATGCAGCGTAACAAGGTGATAGCTTATGCCTCTCGACAGTTGAAGGTACACGAGAAGAACTACACGACACATGACTTGGAGCTAGGAGCAGTGGTCTTTGCACTGAAGATTTGGAGGCATTATCTGTACGGTACGAAATGTACCATCTATACCGACCACAAGAGCCTTCAGCATATCTTCGACCAGAAAGAATTGAATATGCGTCAGCGTCGTTGGGTAGAGTTGTTCAATGATTATGAGTGTGCCATCAAGTATCATCCGGGTAAGGCTAACGTTGTAGCAGATGCTCTTAGCCGCAAGGAACCGAAACCGAAGCGTGTTCGTGCTCTACAGCTTACAATTCACTCTGATCTACCTACACAGATTCGTTCAGCGCAGGTCGAGGCCTTAAAGGATGAAAACATTGAAGCAGAGGGTTTGCGTGGTATGAATAAGAAGTTCGAGCTAAAGTATGATGGCATTTACTATTTTATGGAGAGATTATGGGTTCCTCTGTTTGGCGACCTTCGGGAACTGGTTATGGATGAAGCACACAAGTCAAGGTATTCTGTCCACCCGGGATCTGATAAGATGTATCACGATCTCAAAGTCTTGTATTGGTGGCCGAATATGAAAGCTATTATAGCCACATATGTGAGCAAATGCTTGACTTGTGCTAGAGTCAAGGCAGAGTATCAGAAGCCTTCGGGTCCACTACAGCAGCCTGAGATACCGATGTGGAAATGGGAGCAGATATCCATGGATTTTGTCACAGGCCTACCAAGAACCCAAGCTGGGAATGATACGATATGGGTAATTGTGGACCGTCTTACGAAGTCAGCGCACTTTTTACCAATTAAAGAAACAGACAAGCACTCCCAGCTCGCAGCGATATACCTTAAAGAGGTGGTGTCTAGGCACGGGGTGCCAACCTCCATCATTTCGGATCGGGATCCGCGTTTCACCTCAGAGTTATGGCAGGCTATGCACAGGTCGTTTAGTTCGCGTCTCGATATGAGTACTGCGTATCACCCACAGACCGACGGTCAGAGTGAGCGCACAATTCAGACACTTGAAGATATGTTACGGGCGTGTGTTATTGATTTTGGGAAGGGTTGGGAGAGATATTTACCATTAGTCGAATTCTCCTACAACAACAGTTATCATACTAGCATCAAGGCAGCTCCGTTCGAAGCCTTGTATGGGAGGAAGTGTCGTTCACCTCTCTGTTGGGCCGAAGTGGGCGACAGTCAGATTTCAGGTCCTGAGTTGGTTATGGAGACTTCAGGTATGATTGTAAAAATCTGAGAGCGTATGGCAGCTGCCCGTGATCGTCAGAAATCCTATGCTGACAAACGTAGCAAGGAGGTTGTATTTGAGGTGAATGATCGCGTCATGTTGAAGGTTTCACCGTGGAAAGGCGTTGTACGTTTTGGAAAGCGTGGCAAGCTTAATCCACGCTACGTTGGACCGTTTAGGGTTCTTGAACGCATTGGTAAGGTGGCTTACAGGTTGGAATTACCTACTGAATTGGGTAATGTTCACGATGTTTTTCATGTATCGCAACTGAAGAAGTGCTATGCTGAAGACCCACTAGTTGTACCTTTCCAAGAGCTGTAAATCGACGACAAGCTACAGTTTATTGAAGGTCAGTAACGCTTCATATTACGATCTTAACTCCTTGCTATTCAGTTATAACATCGTTAAACTTAGACGTTTAACAACTCCGTTAAAATAACTTATTAAAATTGCTGGGTCGCGTATATCTCTATGTATTATTGTGTATTATAATTACATCTTGAAACAACATTAGTTATTTATGTATAACTGTCTTCGGCCCAAATATGTGATCACCGGCCCACTTTGGTTGTTTGCATGTTATTAGATATTAGGTTATCATCACTAGCCCACATTAGACTAATTGGCATCGCATTATATTTACGTAACTCTTTTTGTGCTATTTTATTTTCAACTCACAATATCAACCAACAAACCCTACCCTCCCCTTAGAGTTCGACCGCAGCAGGCTACCCCTCCCCCCATCGAAGTCATTCTATGCTTGTGAGACATCATTTGCATATTGGCAGTTAATTGGTATGTGTGTTAATCTTTCAATATATTATTTGGTGTTTAGATGTGTTAGAGAATTTCATGTACTAGGAATGTAACTTGTACGGACTATGATGATTGTGACCTGCTATGAATTACTTGAAGTAATTGACTTGGTATGCCTGCTGATCGTCTTTAATGTTGGCCGAGAGTACGTTAGGCGATGGTATTGGGTTGTTAATTTCAGTTGCATACGTGATAAAGGTTATGTAGGCTATTAATCCATTGCATGGACAATTGTATGATGGCTATTATATGATAATTGGATTACATGAATGTAATGGTTATGATTGGGCCGGTTGTAAGGGTTGGACCGATTGGTGATTTATGTGACCCGAAAGATAGACAATCAATCGCTTAGGGTTCATGTGCATAAGTGTGGTCCGATATGAATGTGCATGACCATAAATGGTAAAGGTTGTTACTGTAATATGATTGCTTGAATTCGACTTTGGGATAATATGTGTTATATTAAATAATTTACCCAGGTCATGCATTGGAAGGGATAATGTGATATTTAATTGTTGTGAGAATTAGGTTAGTGTATTAACTGTATCTAAACTGGATAGGTTCTTGGATGATAAAGGCATGATTTATTAAAGTCAGGAAGTACAGTCATAAATCATGGTTGTAAAACATTGTTTATGTGCAATAAGCATATTATCATATTGTGTGAAATAAAGGAAAATGGCTGGCATGTCTAATTATTTCAATTCGTAACTGGGCCTTAAGTTACATTGGGCCTGCATGTTAATTAGTATACATATTAACTAGTTGGGTCAAACAAAAGGATATTGGACCTCTGTGAGTATGGGTACCTTGGGCCGCAAATGAGGGAAATTGGGATTATGTTAACTGAACCGGTTTAATAAACTCATGTGCGTGTGATAGTTTGAATAAGTTAGTGTTTGAACTAACTGTGTTACTATTAATGATATGTGCACTGGTTGATAAATACATGTGTGTAATAACACGAATTGAGCAAGTATACATATTGACTGTGAAATATGCGTTAATCATAGGATTTGAGTGATCGTGTGGTTTACAAATAATCGAGTTGAGTCTACCGAGCACTCTAAGGTGACTTCACTACATTCGAGCATGCGTCCCAGTGGTTGGGGACAGTCAGTGGTTTGGGTAAAAACGGGTATATTGGTTAATATTCTCACCTATCATTTTTGTAAGTCCCTTATTCGGGTATTAGTTGGTAGCGCTACTTAGGTTTGGCACCCTCACACCGCTCCTGGATAGGACGGATGTGAACTAATGACCCAGTCGGGCCCAGTACTAGATAGGAGTACGTGGGATAGGGCAGTCATGTACATCAGGAGCCGTCTTGTTCGGAATTGAGATATTAACAATATTACTTGCATTGGTTATTGAACTGTTTTACGTACAACTGGTAATAACGTTTTCTAAAACTGTGAACTCGCCAGCTTTGTCTGATACACTTGTTACATGCTCGCAGGTCGTTAGGTGACTGAATCAGGAGCTTGCTGGCTGGAGGGCAAGAGTGGTCATGGTCATGCTGATACACTTGTTTACCAAACACTTATTTATTATTACGTTCGTTTAGTATTTACCTTATGGTATTTTTACACTTCCGCTGAACTTATGGTTTTGGATAACTTATGATTGGGATTTCAGAATTATTAAACATTGGAACTTCATTTTAAACTTGTGATTCAATGTAATTGGTGGCTCATTGCTAGTCGTCACACGCTTAACAGGGACACTCCCTAAGTGGTATTTTGAGGGTGTGACAATTATATTATATCTACATAAGCATATGTACATATACCATGGAAAATATAAAATATTTTATAAAACTGTATTTATGAATCAAAAATATGTACAACAACTTGGTAATGTGTAAATGATTTTAATACATAATACTTAGATATCAACAGTAAACAGCTTAAACTTATTTTTAAATTATATGTAAGTCAGATATATATTTTATATATAACTGGTATCAATATTACAAATGATATTTCATACTTAAAATAAAAATAAGTAACAAAACATTTGATATTGTATAACAAAATGATTTTAAAATATATGTATATAACACATACATATCCACAGGAAAGGGCTTAAAGATTTTTATCTAATAATTGAACTTATTCTCTAAAATTATATATGTATTCTAATATATGAATAATACTTCACTATTTGATTAAGGATCAAATTTAGAAGTGCCAAACTTTGTATTACCTATTATGATCCTTTAATAAATAAATATGGTAAAAGTCCTAAATATGTTATAATCAAAATGAGTCAACCTGTTAGTTAAAGATTAAATTGTTCTAAAAGAATTCAGAAGATTTATATCTTTATTTTATTCCTTTTGATAAATCACCCTTTTTTATTCCAAAATATTATGTTCAATAAATCTAATAGAAAATTATTTTGTTAATATAAAGATATAAACAAAGTTATAAGAATAAACAGAATAATTAAAATAATTAGTTATATTATTGTATTCTTATAATTTGATATTATGTGTATATATTAAATGAACTTTTAAAACTTTATATTTATATGTATGTATATGCAAGACACAATTTCCTGATAGTATATACAATATAATAATCAAATGTCTTCTGTAGAAGAACAAGGTTTTATATAATAGAAGAAACTAACCTACATGTTTACTCCAGATCAATTTTGATATTCAACTTTAATTTAAAAGATACCTTAAGGATACATGTACTAGCACTACCTCTTGAAAAACAATAGTGAATCAATGACGAAGTATCTCAGAACTTCATATAAGACTCTTACCTTTATTTTGAATACCTATCTAGCCATGAGCTCTGGAAATATAATTAAGGCAATATAGAGAAAAGCTATTACACCGAAGGAAGAAACAACACATATAATATATATATATATATATATATATAATATAATTATCAAATACATTCTGCAGAAAAGTAAACTTTTATAAATGACTAAAGGAACAAACCTACGTGTTTACCCAAAATCCCTCCAAATGATTTTCGAATCATTACCCATAATTACCCCAAAGGAAATCCGGGTTATCACCATGGGAAAGATGGTATAATCAATGACGGGGAATCTCGGAATTTTATATATACCTTTAATTCTAGCCACAGTTACAACTACAAGTTCCCACCAAACATGCCGAATATTTACCAAGTCATGAGCCCTGAGAATATAAACTAAGCTGAGAAAATATAAAGCTATTATTAGTCAAACACCAAGCCTATAATCTAGAATAAAAGCTCGCCCGTAACTACGATAAAAGAAAACATCACATAATATATATATATATATATATATATATATATATATATATGAAGATGCTAAAAATATAATATGTGTATATATATATCTGTTAACACATAATACTAATAGGTATAATTATAAATGTGTTAATATAATATGAGCAACAAAACGTGCCTGTATAATTGTTTAGTTCTGTGATAATTATATCCGAACATGTTTGCAATTCAGATGTCAAAGGAAATCGCACGTAATCCAGAAATTCAGGCTAGTAATGAAAAGTCTTTGGATAAAAATACTATAGAAAATATAATAGCTCAAGGAATATTGAATGCTATACCTTCGATCATTGAAGCTATTAAGATTTATGTACCTATAAACGAAATTCCTACTATACACTATAAGCATATCCATCACTTCAAACCTAACCCTAGTACCAAAGGAAGTCATGATATTCGTATCAAAACTCCATCTTCCAAACGAAATAAAACCACAACCTATAGCTACTCTTATAAGGAATCCCGCTCCGACAAATCATGTAAGGATAAAGGAATGGAACCAGCAATCGCGCAGCCTACCTGTAACAACAATAACAAGAAGAACACAAGAAAACGCCATTCTAAGAAGACACTTGGTTGTAACTTCTGCAAGAAGACTGGGCATATAGAGGAAGAATATAGAAGGAGAAGGAAAACTAATGTATGTTATAAATGCGGAGAACCAAGCCACATCCGTCTTTTCTGCCCGAAACTATCTAAGGCACCCGACAACGAGGATAGAAACCTAAATGAAGTTAAGGAAAACACATAAATATTTACAACACCGGAGACAACAGCAAACTTTTAAAATAAGCACCCTTATGTTTTTAAGTTAGTTGACTTTTGATTCCGATCAAAACTTCATCAATAAAAGGTTTGTATCTTTTATATAGCCAATTCTCATTTGTCTCATCTCTTGACAAATTCCTATGCCGTACGTGCATTGCTTGTCATGCATTTGAATTCACTTCAAAATATCATTTATTCTTGAATTCTAAGAAATATTTCGTTATACTCACTCTGATAATCTACATGATTACATAATGTTGACTTTTGATAATCGAGTCAAAAGTTTTCTTGGAAAATTCCTTTTCTTTTCAAAGGTACTTACCAGATTTCATTAAAACCATTTCTTGTCAATACATATATCCATTTTGGAATACATCCAAACCAAGCACAAATTGTTTGAACTTGTTCACAATATACATTCAATATCCCATATGATGAATTGAGATCATCATATTCAAGGTAATTTCATTATTTAAATCATAGTAAACTTGTTTAAGGTCTTCAATTTCAATGAATCATTTGTTAAAACACGACACCTTGCGGTGGCGATTTCTCTGAAACTTGGACTCATTTCATTTTTCACACATGAGGTACAATTTATCTATTTATTGATTCATTATCTTAAACCAGTCTTAATACAATTTTGTGTTAAGATAAAGGTACCTAAATTCTTATTCCAATGTACCTCCAACATTTCTTCATCTTTGAATTAATCCTACAGTATTCATTTATTCTTTCATTTGAACATCCTATCATTTGAATATCCAGATTCACTTTATTGAAACTTTCAGTCAATTTCGAGAACGGTGAATTCGTTCGGTCGCCAGAATCATTGAATTCTTTCAATCATTACAACACCTTGTGGCGTCTGTGTAAAATTGTAGCCTGTGCTAATAATAAACCCTGATCATATCAATCCATACGTCATTCGTTTGACTCATCATTCAAGTAAATCTTGATACAATTATGTATCAAGACAATCATACACTAAACTCTATTGTAGTTTCGGTGTATCTCTGCCATTTAAATAAACGTCACTAATTTCTGCTGTGATAATTGACAAATCATTTTTATACTTCTATTCTCATTTGATATTGTTAGTCTACCTCAATTTATGATCAAAATAAGTTCTCTTTTGACAGATGAATCCTATTGTTTCTAAAAAGTCATTGCATTTCGAACTATATGCCTATCAAATCTCTCTATTGATTTGTGAAACTTAACTGTGTCACATTCAGTTAATATCAATTCCTGGAACTAATCGAAAAATTTATGTTTCTCATTTTTCCTTAGAAAAATATCGCGAAGGATTCGTCTGCTAAGCACTTCTTAAGATTTCATACATATATCATTCCTGTCATTTCCTCTGGCAGTTGTAGTTAATGAGCGACGGATCTTATTCTTTTAATGGTCCAACATACCTGGAACTTGACTTCCCTCTTTTAACGAATCCGACTACCCCTTTCATAGAGAAACTTTTAACAAAACCACCTGAAAGGTTTTCATTTGTTATCTACATAACTCTTTTGATAATCTCGTATTGCTTTAAACTTGAATTATTTGGTTTCTTGCACTATCTCGAGTCCAAATAAGTTGTTTTGCTCCAAATTTCTACCCAACAGACAGGAGTTCGGAACTTTCGTCTATTGAATGCTTCCAAAGACGCTTTGATACTGTTTTTACTAATTTAGAAACGTGACATAACTCCCAGGGAGATATCATAACCCAAATCTCGAGGACGAGATTTAAAACAAGGTGGGAAGGATACAACAACCCTCCTTAAAATAATTTGGACACCCCTAAACGCTCCTAAATACACCACGTATTCGAAAACTGGCCCCGAAATACCTTTCTTGCATTAATCAACAAATAAAAACAAAAATAACAGTCTGTCGCGGGGCGCGACAGACTCTTCTTAATCTGTCCCGGGGCACGATTGAGAGGTAAATGGCGGAACCACAGAGTGCCACGTGGCATGACACCCTGCAAAGCGAGATCGTGACTCAGCACACCTACACGAGACACGTGGTCTCTGGCGGGGCGCGACGACCCTCTTGTTTCCGTCGCGGGCGGCGAGAAAGCTGCAGAACAGCTCTATAAATAGAGGGCTTCGGCTCTCATTTCAACTCGTTCAAAAATCTAATTTTCTCTCTCGATTTCTCTAAAGCTAAAGTAATACTCGGGCATTATACCCCCCTAAATAGCAAAGCTCTGCCTCATTGTAAGTATCATAACCCCCGGTTACGTATTAGTTATGTTGCCCGATTGATCTAGTGCTCCGTAACGCATGTCAAGGCTCTACCAGACTCAGTCGTTGGAGTTCTGTCTCAGGGAGGGTATCAATAATGTAAATTGGGTTATTATACTAACGTGTGTGCATTGTTTATTTAACTAGATTATAACCAGAAAGTCACAAGGAAATACCTAAAGTAGCAATGTGAGTAATTCCTCTTTTCACAAACTGTTTATATAAAACCTCAATTGTTTTAATTTATATTTAACAGTGATTGAGTATTTATATTGTATAATTATCGTCAGTATGTTGGGGTTATTTATACAAAATTTGTTATTACACTGTGAGTAGTAACATGACCATCAGTCATAGATTGACAGTACCGTGGGTGGTAATTAAGGTAGAAATATAAGCAAATGTAATTGCGAGATCGCCCTCAATGCTGTTAAATAATAAAACCTGTTTTGATTAAACTGGGATTCACTCACCGGTATTTCTTGCTGATAAAATGTTTTAAACACGTGTTTCAGGTAACTTAGTGTGAAGCCAATAAAAGCTAGCTGGAGAGCACTGAAGGCTTAGAAAAGTGGCCATAAAAGTTACCTAATTAAAAAGGAGAATTGTTTTCAATAATTAGGGTTATCCCCTATCAATGTACTAAAATGAAAATCGGGTTTTGTCCCACTTGTCTATTATAAATGTATTATCAATAAAACTTGGGTTTTATCCCAGTATTCTATTTTAAATATTTTGGTGTTTAACTCTGATAAAAATATTTCCTAACTACGGTCCTGATGAAAATTTCCGCTGCCAAATTAATAAACACTGATACCATCTGACTGGCTCACGGCTCCCGCTCCTAGGGAGGGGTCGGGGGTTGTGACACTCACATTGACCACTTTCTTCATCATTGGGATCTTTCACTTCTGATGTATGTTTGAATTATGTGCTCTCGTAAAGATCAAAAAAGTTTAAATTGTTTACATTTTTATCTTGATTTGAATCATATGTATTAAAAATTGTTTTTCTTTAAAAGGAAAGAAAGACTCATAAAATTTTACATCTCTTAAATATATATTTTTTTACTATCGAAGCTGTATAAGTTGTAACCTTTCTTTTCATTGTAATATTCCATAAAAACACATTTTTTTAACTCTATCACTAAATTTATCAGGTTCATTTAAAATAGTATAAAAGCATCGGCACCCAAACACCCTCAAATGATCTAGAAAGGGTTCAACTCATAAGGTGTTTTCCCATTCAACATAGCAGTAGGAGTCCTATTTATCAGATAAGAAGCAGTTAAAACACATTATGTCCAAAATCTAACAGGTAAATTGCTTTAAAATAAAAGAGCTCTAGCAACATTTAACAAATGTCTATGTTTTCTCTCTACAATACCATTCTGTTGAGGAGTATGAACACAGGATGTCTGATGAATAATTCCTTTAGTTTTACAAAAAGTTTCCATTTGAAGATTAATAAATTTCAAACCATTGTCACTTCTAAAACATTTTACACTCTTATTATACTGGGTGTGAAGTATATTAACATATTCCCAAATATCTTCAAAAAGTTATGATTTATGTTTCAACAAACAAACCCACACTGCTCTAAAATAGTCATCAACAATAGTGAGAACATATCTATGACCATCCCTACCAGTGACTTGATGAGGTCCCCATACATCCAGGTGAATAATATCACCTAACTGTGTTGACTTATGTTCACTGAGAGGGAATGGTTCCCTATGTTGTTTAGCCCTATGACAGACTTCACAAGGATGTTGATCTTTGAAAGATAATATTCCAGTTGTATTCTTAAGATGTTTAACAACTTGATCATCTGGGTGACCTAACCTATCATGCCACAAACTTTGTAGACTTACACTACCATAACACACCTCATTGGAAACACCAACAGGACCATACACATATAAACCATTAATTGTTTACCAGTCACCGGGACTTTCTTTATTAACAAGTCCTGTATAAAACATTTATTCTCATCAAATCTAACACAAAGTTTATTGTCCTTAGCTAATTTATAAACAGAGATAAGATTGGCACAATACTCAGGAATGACAAACACATATTGCAAAATGACACCATGTGTAAGTTTTAAACTCCTAATTTTAGTTACATGAGCATTTGGACCATTGGATGTTTTACTTGAATTTTAAACTCAGATATATCAATATAATCAGTTGACTCAGCTTCACTTTTGGCCATATGCTGATTTGCACCTGAGTCTATTAACCAACCAGACCCATTACCATTACCAAATTCAGAATTAAAATAGAACAATGGTTTAACAAATGCATTTGAACAGAATAAACTACCTGTTACATTGCAGCTTTATGTAGACTCTTTGGACCTATCATTTAACAAGTTTAACAACATAGATAACTGATCAGTTGTCAAAGATGTAACAGACACAGAAGAATCATCAACACTGTAGTTGTTACTAGACCCTATTCTTTTATTCTGGTTTCTTTTATTGTTCATCCAAGGTGGATATCCTATAATCTCAAAACATTTTTCTATAGTATCTCCAGTTTTATTACAATGTGTATATTTAATCCTTGATTACCACTTTTATTTATCTTTTTATATAGTTCACTACTCTGATCAAGTTTAGATGCAAAACCGATTGTTTGAGTTTTCTTATTAAGCTTTCTTGCATTTCTGTGAAACTTTTCCCTAGACGTAACTGAAAAAAAGCTTCTTTTACAGAAGGAAGAACATCTTTAGTTAACAAAGTAGTTCTTACATGATGATATATTGGATCAAGACCCATCAAGAATTGCATAAGTTTAATCATATGATTAAAATTATTAAATTCCTTAGATGCATCACATGTAAAAGTAGGTAATTGTAGTATTTGATCTAATTGTTTCCACATACTATTAAGTTTATAATAATAATCAGACACATACATACCACCTTGAGTAAAAGAATTTATTTTCTGGTGCAAATCAAACACAACTGACCTATCATTTTTATCATAAGTTTCTTTCAATTCTTTCCAAACATCTGAGGCAAGTTTAGAATAAACATGTCCTAAATATAATTCCTCATAAACAAAGTTTAAAATCCATGTTAACACAACAAAGTGACACCTTTTCCATTGATTTGCAAGAACCTCATCTTCATCTGACTTAATACATGTACCATCTATAAACCCTAACTTGTTTTTAACTCTTAAGGCTAAAGACAAGGCACTAGCCCATACAGTGTACTTCTCAGTACCCTTTAGTTTTATGTTGGTTATAGTCAAGTTGGCAGAATCACTAGCATGCAAATACATAGGGTTGCTAGAACCTAACTAACTTATATAAGTTGCAAAGGGATTATTTCACACTTAGAAAAATAACCAAAAAACAAGAATACATACAATCAGAACAATTTCAATTACAGATGAAACACCTGAACAACTAGTCAAACAGTAGTCAAGAATGAACAATTACCACTTAACCAACAAGTAAGAAAAAATGCACAACACACAAACAGCGGAACTGTGCCATGGACCAGATAGTAGGTTCGTCACTCAAAAGGTGCTTACCCTAGCCTTTGCATAGAAGTTGTGATCCTAATCTGAGCTAGTATACATAAGATACAACACATGCAGACAAAAGTGCACCAGTTTGTAAATAAGTAGTCAATCAACAAACACATGAAACAAGTAATCACAAAAGATATGCAACAGAGCGTCCTCTCTCTGTGTCCCAATCAAACAAACACCGGTCTGACTAAACCGACAACAAATGTCTGGTGCAGAAATTTTAAAAAATTTAGAAGCCTAAAATAAAGAACGATCTCACCAAGATTGCAAACCCTAGCTAGGGTTTCTCCTATTCTGATAAAGCATTTTGCAACCTTCGAGGGTTGAATCCTGTATCAGAATAACCACTTCCTTTTTTTACTTCTAATCCAATAACTTCTACACAACAGCACAATCACCAAGACATGATGATAATCACCAGATCTGGAGTCGGCAAACTATACGTCTACCAGAACTTCAACAGATTCTTCCCGAACAAGTCAAGAACACTTGGATCTGATCAGATCTAACCACAATTTGCACAATAAAATGAAAACCCCAAATCTTCCAGAAACCCTAATATCTGACAATGAGTAATCGATCAACTAACAACGGAAGTGTGACAACTGTCAATTTTCCGTGTATCCGTACAATAATTAAACAGTAATTTGTATCTTAATAACTGTGCCTGATTTGGATTAATGACATTCTGATTACCGTCATATACATACAAGTGCATTACATGTTGCATGATTATTCATCATTATTGCAATGCAACATGATATGATTCAATTAGTGCACGAAAAAAAGTTAGCACAGTTATCAGACGAACTAGAAGTACTGACGGGATTTCAGTACTCAGACAGACATGATGTTAAGATACAGAATGAGCCCGAAACCATGAGTTACACTAGTATAGTGTGTAGGAAAGTAAGGATCATAAAACTGCCTTCCTAGTGATAGTTTAAGTGCTGGAAAGTGCCTAAAACTCACAAAAACTGCAGAATTCTGCATATTTCAGCAAAAATCAACTATTTAACAACAATATATAATGCAGAATTATGGTTTAGTGGTCCAGAATGCTTTCCTAAGTGTCGGGAATCAAAACTGTCATAAAAGGGAACATAAAGCACACTAAACTGCGCAATTTAGCACCTTAACGAACCGGTAACCAACCGAACAACCGGACACGACTCGAAACACCAAAATTTCACTATAAGCATTGTTTTAACATTTCCGAGCTAGTTATGGTCATCGAACATCTTAACACACCCTAAAACACCATAACACATATAATCCTAACTAATTCCCTTAAAACCTAACTAACTTAACTAACTAAGTTTTGCAACCTAACTAGCACCCCCCCCCCCCCTATTTGACGGTCACCACATGGGGACCCACCCCATGATTTTATTTCAATTTCTTATTTGATTTGTTTGTGACTTTAGAAACATAAGAAGTCTTGGTTATTTGGATGTTGGAAAGTTGTTTTTAAATAACCACAAGACCACCCTCATTCATTCTAACACTTGAAACAAAGCTTCATCTCTCCCTTCTCCCTCTCCTTCTTTACGGATCACACACCACCACCGTACTCCCACCATTTTCAAACCATCTTCATACAATCTAAGGTGATCTAAGGGTGCAAGAAACTTCGCTAAGAAGCTTGGAAGCATTGGAACTTGAAGGACCTTCATCAAGAGCTTATTCCACCTTCTTCATCATCATCTTCATCTTGTTTCTCCCCTAGCCAATTGTGCTAGTAGTAAGCTCCTCACAACCTAATTTTACTTCTCATTTTAGTGGATAAAAGATTATGTAACTTGTTAATCATAAGAATCTCAAAGAAACAAGAATATGATCATTCACATAAAGCTTAATAACATAAAATCTAAGTTGATTTAGTGTATGTGTGTAACTTGATTGTTGATTTCTTGTGCTTATGATGTTGATCATCATAAGAAGCTTGCTAAATTATGATTAAACACATGATCTAGCAAGTATGAGGATGAATCTTGTGAAAATCATAATGAACATCCTTTATGTGGAACATGAACTTGAACATAAGCTTGATTTAGTGTATGATGATTCTTGATACATGTTGTGAGTCTTGAAAATGGATGATTTCAAAAATAACTTTCTCAAGAACCCAAAGTTAATTACAAGATTTACATGATCATGGTTTTTAAAGAAGTTAAACATGTTTTTAGTACTAAAACAAGACTTGAAAAATGTTGGAAACAAGAAGAATGCAAGAAGAAACCTTTTTAGAAAATCTTCATACAAGTTGTGGAGAACTAAAAATTGCAAGAATGAGTTTTATAAAATATAAACCATGATTTTAGGGGTAACTAAGCTTACTTAACAACATATTAAGTTACTACAAATTTTTACAAAATTTCAAGTTCATGTCATAGTGTAAATTTCATATTTTTGGCTCATGGTAAGTCTTGATTGAATTGTTGATGATTAATGATGATTTTAAAAGAAAATGATATGCTTTTAAAGCATGGAAACCTCCATTTTTAAGGGGAAACTATGGCAAAATTTTTGTAGAAATTAAACACTTAGAAAAATATTTTTAAACAAGTGTTTATAAGTAAATTTTGATCAAGGTTTTCATATAAAAATTTGTCATAATATTTGTTACAAAAATTACAAATGTTGGAGGTTGATTTTTGATAAATAAATGTCACAACCCCCGATCCTTGATCCCTGGGAACGGGCGGACGTGATCACAGAGTTTGGTGGTATCAGTTTGTTTAGTCTCGCAGCGGAATTTACATCAGGATCGTAGTTAGGAAATGTTTATCAGAGTAAAACCACCATATTTCATATTAATAAATAACAAGGGCAAAACCCAAGTTTCTTATTACAATACATTTATAGGGACAAACCCTATTTTATTTAATTTAAAACACCGTTTATTTGGTAACTTTTATAGCCACATTATCCCCAAGCCTTTAGTGCTCTCCAGCTGGCTTTTTAATAATTGGCTGTCACATTGGGTTACCTGAAACGCGTTTTAAAAACATTTGTCAGTCGGAAATACTGGTGAGTGAATCCCAGTTTAATCAAGAAACATTTTATCAAATTAAACAGTATCGAGGACGATTACAATGTTTATGTCTACACAATTACTCCATTTGGTACTATCAATCCTGACTTGTGGGTCATATTACCCATTGGCTAACTCATTGTCCAATGGTAACGTATTGTCATCCCGACTTACTACTTGCAAGTAGTACAAAATTTTGTATACAAAACCCCAACATACCGGCAGTAATTGAAGAACTACAAAGACTCAATCACTGCTAAATTTCATAGTAAAACATTTAAGGTTTGGTAAAACATTACCAAAAACATTAACAAAAGGAGGATAACTCACATTGCTGTCTTAGGCTTTTTGTAAGGGTTTCCTGGATACAATCTATAATTTATACAAATGTACATTGGTTAGTACCATAACCCTTTGAATTTATTAATGATACCCTCCCCGAGACGGCATTCCAACAACTACGTCGGGCAGAACCACGACAGTTGTTACGGAATCCTAAATCAATCGGGCAGCGTAACTATTATAAAACCAGGGTTATAATACTTACAACAGAGCAGAACCTCGCTAATTTAGGGGTATAATACCCAAATATTTTGCTTAATACTTCAGAATTCGAGATTGAGATTGAAATGTGAGCGACGGAAATTGAAACCTGATGCCATCTATTTATAGTTGTGTAATTGAGTCCTGTCGCGGCCCGCGTAAAAGACAAGGGACCCTTACGCGGCCCGCGTCAACATCGGTCAACACTATAGCTTAGCTGGGTCAGCTAGTAGGTCCGCCACGATGTCGACACGTGTCAGCCTCTGGTGTAATCGCGTGTTATGAACTGTCGCGGCCCGCGTCAACTACACATACACCCTTACGCGGCCCGCTTCAACTAAAGAAGTCAGCGAAGTCAACTCCTGCCTTGATACGGCCCGCGTAAGCTAAGGGTAGAGTATGTCGCGGCCCGCCTCAACCCTATATTTCATGTTTTTGATTTATTTTATACTTATAAAATAACTAGGGCTCGGGTTTCACATACGGGGTAAAATATAAGACATATTGGGACAATTTAAGATATAATAGAGGGTCGGAAATATTATAAGGGTGTTGGTTTTACCGAGGGTTGTTACAATAAAAATGACTAAGTATATATTTAGGAAAATATATATTTAGATGTCACAATTTGTGTGCTACTTGTATATTATGTGTATTAGTTATATTATTTTTAGGAACTTGAAAATAATATAACACACCAAAATACCAAAATTGTAATACAAAATATTACCAAAATTCCAAGAAAATGAATATATAATTTATACCCGAATATTGGACAAACCGGACAAGGACTATGGACTATATATATATATATACATATATTCCGGAATTAAATTCATATATTTCGACAAATGAGTTAAACGGTATTTTGAAAACCAAAGAAACGGAAAGTATGATTTCTACAAGTAGTACAAAATATACTATATTTTGTCAAATAGAAAATATATTATTTTTGAGTGGAGAAAAATATATATTATTAAGCAAATTGAAGATATATTATTTTGAAAGGAGAAAATAATATATATTTTCTTAAACAAGTAAAAATATATTATTTTGGGTGAAAAATAGAAATATACATTTTGGTCCCTGAGGTTTGGTCACTTTTGCCACTTTAGTCCAAAACTCAAACATTTTGCATCTGGGTCCCCGTGGTTTCAGTTTTATTGCCATTTTGGTCCAAAAATGAAATCAGGTCATATTTGTCTTATAAAATCCTTCAATTTTGTCATTTTCCTCAGGGGCAAATCAGGTCATATTTGTCTTATTAAATATGGTATTTATTTATAAAAAAAATGATCATTTTGCCCCTGCGGAAAAGGACAACATAACAGAATTTTATAAGACAAATATGACCTGATTTCATTTTTTGACCAAAATGGCAATAAAACTGAAACCACAAGGACCTAGATGCAAAAAGTTTGAGTTTTGGACTAAAGTGACAAAAGTGACCAAACCACAGGGACCAAAATGGCAGTTTACTCTATACATTTCCTAAAGTAATCTTAAAAATATATATTATTTTTGAAATATATATAAAGGTGTACTATTTTTGCCAAGAAAGATTTATAGAGATTTTTCTATAAAAATTCTCTTAAAAATATATATATTTTGAGAATATAAATTTGGTGATTTTTAGTTGACTAAAAAATATATTCCGGAATATTAAATACAAGATTAAGTATAAAAATACTTAATAAATACAATCAAATATGTATTCTCGTACGTTTGTATACACACCGGAATATGCCACCAATACTTTGCAAAATACACAAGTCTCAAAATACACAAGGATAAGCATACCCAAACTTGGGAAATATTCATGAAAGGAATTACAAATGATATAAGTCAAAAATATATTATTTTAACAAATATTCCAAATAATTGATAAATATAATTTAAGTTAAAATATTATTATTTTAACTAATAATTATACACTCTGGAATTATACAAAGCACATCAAAAACGTAACTCAAAGGATACTAAGTCTTAACAAAGCAACTAAGACTAAAAGTCGCTACACGACCTAGTCGTCTAATAACACATAGCACGTGTGTAGGTAGTTGCACGACACCGGGACAAGGTCTTTGAGTTTACACCGGATAGTAGGACGCAAAACCGTGAGTTCATGTCCCCCTTTTCTTTTAACTGTTTTCAGTTTTATAACTTCGGGGGTGAAATACATGTTACAAATATTTACAAATGGTATGGTTAGCTAAGGAATGAACTGTTAGATCATGTGAATGGGTAGGCGCACACTTAAGACCATTAATCCTTGTATAAGGACCGCGGGGCATGAGTGATATATCTATTTGGGTGTTGCGAGCCCCACCCCTGGGCCGGAAGTGGCCGAAGGTGGTGACTATGTCTTCCAGCTGGAGGCCCGGTACAAAATCCGCTAGGTTTGAGCCTTCCTGCACCATTGCACACATATTAATGACCTTGCAAATTATTAATTGATCTGTTCATAGACGCTTTAATACCGGTTTACAAAGTCATACTTACAAATGTTTACAAGGTTATCCGTGCACACATACAAAAACACATGAACTCGCTCAACTTTTGTTGAAGTTTTCAAATTACATATATTTCAGGATATTGATTTGGATCTGGCGGGCATTTCAAATATCTCAAGAAGTGTTTACGAGATATGATGTCATCATTTTTGTAAGGGTTTGAATCGTGTATCTTATCCTTGATAAGATACATGAATCAAAGCCTTCATTTAACTATGTCTTTTGTTTAAAGTCTTGTATGGAACTTGTTTCATTTAAATGGTTTGTAAGTTAAACTTGGAGTCGATGGTTGGTACTAAACAATTTGGTTTGTATTATTTTGAAACATATTAATGGATGAACATCATGGTTTTAATCATATAGTTGTTTGTTATAATTGAATGCAATGATATTAAGCAAGTCGCACATAATACGCTTCCGCAAAAGTCAGGGTGTGACAGGAAGCTAGTACCCAAGAGCATCCACGGATCTGATACCATGTCAAAAGAACATGATATCAATAAAGATCAATAAGAAACAACAAAATACTAGGGGTGTTCAAGATCGGATAATCCGGTTTTCGGATATCCGAAAATCGGATATCCGAAATTTCGGATAGTGAAATATTGACATCCGAACCCGAATCCGAAATTTCGGATATCCGAAATTTCGGATTCGGGTTCGGATATCTAATCGGATATCCGAATATCCAATTTTTTATTTAATTTTTAATTTTTATTTAATTTTTTACTATTTGGAACCAGATTTTTCGGATAGTTTCGGATATCCGAATATAAATTTCGGATATTTCGGATATCTCGGATATTTTTCGGATACTTCGGATATTTTTCGGATATTTCGGATATTCGGATATTTCAGATATTTTTCGGATACTTCGGATATTTTTCGGATAATCCGATTATCCGAAAATTCTCAAAATCACTATCCGAATCCGAATCCGAATTTTCGGATTATCCGATTTTCGGATATCCGAAAATTCGGATATTTCGGATACGGGTTTTCGGATATTTCGGATTCGGTTTCGGATTCGGATTTTTTTAAACACCCCTACAAAATACCCAAACCGTAAGACTTTATTCCCAATTCAAAGTATTTTGTGAATTACAAATGAACAACACAACTCCTCTCAACCTCATAGAGATTATCAGAATAATAATCTCTCAAGAAAACGACTAAGACACAAAGAGATCAAAGATTCAATATGCATATTTGATGAAACCCTAATAACAATTTTAGTGAGAGAAACCAAAGAGAGACTAATGATGTGTGTTAAGAGATTCTGAAAATATATGATCTCTTATATACACAGGCTTTCAAAGAGATGGTCTTTACTCTTTAGAGTTTAGACCAACCCCATGTCACGAGACTAAACTAAGCCCAACCCATAAAATAAGTTATAACATTGGCTGGCCCAACTTTCACAATATTAACTGATGTATATATGTCCACTGGTGTATATGTCCAATAAGCATCCTAGTCAGCAAGCACATCCATCCTAGTCAACACATCCTACAAGCACATCCATCCTAGTCAGCACTGATGTATCCTAGTCAGCAACCAACTCACCTTCCAGCTCAGCAAAACATGAAATAATAACAAGAAGTTAATTATAATATAAATGATAATTAATTTAACTATAGATTTGTATATCGAACACATGTTGTAATTTTAACAATTTTTTTGATCGATGTAAGGTTTTCTTTCAATTACTATAAGTTATTGCGACTACCCATATCGTAACAAAACAAACAATCGAATTCGTGCCGCGAAGAGTGAGGTAAATCTCACTAGTATTTCACTATAGTTGGTAAAGACTATCTCAATTATGTGAGAAGTTTTGGTTTTAAATCATGTTAGGTTAAAAAAATGTTAACTTTTTTTTCCAAAGAAATAAGTTCTCCAGCCCTACAGAACCAAATGGCATATCTGTTTTCCGAGTCCGGCCTAGTCATGATTTTAATCGTGAACATATTTATCATTTAAAATTTTTAAATACAATATTTTGATTTTATAAAATAAAGTGTAAATTTCCAAAATCATATCTGTGGTTTAAGCATATTTGTCTGTTTCATTCAAAACAACATTTTTTGCATCACAGTCTTTCACCTTTGGTTTTTTGCCATTTTCATCATTGATATTGGCAATTTATTGCGACTTTCGTCTCTCGAAAAATGGCTCTCAAGGATGAAAATGACACCTCAAGGACGGAAGTCGCAAAAGTAGCCAAATCTAAGAGACGAAAATAACATTTTACTCTAAAATAAATAAAATGGGTTTATAAATTGATGAGTTAATTACATTTTCTTTTGTCTCTGTGGTTTGTTGTAAATGACCATTATAGTCTATTAGTTTAAAAATTGCTAAAACAATACCGGTATTTTCACTTCTGTAACAATTACAGTTCATCTCCATTAACTCCATCCATTTATTTTGTTAAGTTTTGGTGAAATGACCATATTGCCCATGTTTAACAATTATACTGACATACATAACATAATTTAGTAAAAAAAAACTCTATCCATTTATTCTGTTAAGTTTATTTAATAAAAAAAAAACTCTATCCATTTATTCTGTTAAGTTTTGGTGAAATGACCAAATTGCCTCGTTTAACAGTTACGTTGGCTATACACATAATTTAATAAAAAAAGGTCACACATCTATACTATATAATAAAAGAAACCTGTTTTGGGACACTTGTCATTCTCTCATTTAATTGATTAAAATTATTAATAATATTTAATCTAATCTAATACAAAAAATAATAATATTTAATCTAATCTAATACAAATTCTTATTATTAATTCAATAACCTATTGTTAAACTAAAACTTCAATAGAATCTTAAATCCTAGCTAAACAAGTTTCGAAATTCATAATAATATTAATATTAATATGTTAGACTAAATATATTATTGATATATATATAAAATATATTATTGATATCATCATCATCATCATCGTACTCAGTATATCCCACCTATAGCAAAGCTAAGGTAGGGTCTGAGGAGGGTGGGATGTAGACAGCCTTACCTCTACCCCGTAGGAATAGAGAGGCTGCTTCCAATGAGACCCCCGGCTCGATTGTGGTTTTGCATCAAGCCTTGGACATAAGGCACATAACACTCAGCAATTGAGACAAACGCCAATTGGTGCATGTACCCCCTTGTCTTTCGGCTATCAACGCCACCACATGATGCCTGATTAACGATCCCCTCTTTTTAACGTTATTTTCACGAAATTAGTAAAATAACGTTAAAAATTAGTGCACTTTTGCTTTTGCCCCCCGGAGCGCCCACACATATATTACATTATATGAGCAGACCGCAAGCGGGCTTATATTATTGATATATATAACTAAAATATTATCAATAATATTAATAATAGGTTTAGAATCAAATACAAAGATTCAAAAATAAGAAGTCGTACAAATGGTATCAAATAGACTCTAATTGACCCCATTCAACCGACATTAGAGCCGTCTTATCGAACTCTACGACATTAATTAATATGTACGAGTTGATGGGTTACATTTATATTAACTCATTTATGTCAATATGGTATGTAAATGTCTCTGTCTTTGTTTTGCATTTACAGGAAATATCTATACTATATAGTTTAAATTGTTCAACTCGTGTAACACACGGGGAACTAACCTAGTAATTTAATTAAAAAATGTTGGTCCTGGGTTTCTAACCCGTGACCTTTGTTTTGAAAAGTAGCTATTAAACCAGCGGGGCATGTCTTCAGTTAGTAATTAAATCCATACTATTTTCTTTTTAACAAACGACTAGTTAGTCTTATCTCGTTAAACATAAAACTATGTTAAAGTCTTGTATCTTCACAAATGAGTTGCAAGTTGCAAACTTATGGTATCTTCAAAAACAAATTTTTGCAGCGATAGATCTGAGAACCCACCTGAATCGTCAGCCATTTGAACCACAAAAACAGTCACTATTATTCGGCGATAGATATGAGAACCCCACGAAATTTTCCAACGAAAAATACAAGTTAACAGAGGTGGACTGTAATTTAAAAAAAAATGAAAATACTGATAGTGTTTTAGTAATTTTTAAACTAATAGAATGTAATAGTCATTTTCAACAAAACGCATGTACGAAAAACGTAATTAACTTTATATTGATGTGATGAAGACACGATTTCCAATATTATTACATATTTTATCTGTTACAAATAGGGTGTTTGTCACATATGTACTTTAACTAATCAATCAATCAATCATACCCAGTAAAATCCCACCAATAGCAAAGCTATTTGTAGGGTCTGGGGATGGTGGGATGTAGGCACACCTTACCTCTACCCCTAGGGATAGAGAGACTGCTTCCAGTGAGACTCTCGGCTCTAAAACACCCAGGAAAGAAATAAATAGAACATGAGGTGTGTGTGTGTGTGTATGTATGAAGCTACCAATGTAACATGAGATGCGAAAGAGTATAACAAGACAAATATGGTAGTGTTCGTTTCATGAATTGTCAAACTGAACATATTTAGGTGGTGTTCGTTTCATGAATTGTAATGGAATTGGAATGAAAATTCGCGTAGGAATTGAAATTTGATTTGTAATTTAGGAGTGTTTGTTTTACAAAATGAAATGAAATTTGGATGGAATTAGAATGTAGATCCCATTCCTTATGTTGTTCAATTTCAATTCCCTCAAAATTCCATTCTATTCTGTGAAACGAACACTACCTTAATCTTTTATGAAAACTCTCTACATATTACATATTAATATTTGTAAAATACTATATATTTAAAAGGTTGTTTATCCAATGCTATTCGAAGTTACTAATTACAAATGAAAAAATACGCTTTTAATTTATTCAAATTTCCAGATTGATAAAATAATATGCAATTTGTAAAAGTTTGGTCATCATAAAACATTTAATATAAAATTTTACAAATACACATCTGGTTGGCTTGTCGGTCTATATCCGGCCCAACTACAGGAAGTCCAACCCAAAATAAGAAATTTGTAGTGGAGAAAACCCAAACTTATGTTATGGGTCGAATTGGCGGGTTACAAATTACAAGTGAAACAAAGGGGGTTTCACACTCCATAGACTATTGAACCTTTATTGAAAGAATATTTATCTATATTTTTTTTAGTTTAAATTGATCATTTAGACTTATAATTGACTTTAATTATCGTTTTACAAATTTGATCAACAAATCTGAATTTTTAGTTTATTCATTAACTAGGTTAGAACCCCCGTGTACTGCATGAGTTGCATAAATGTAATTTTATGTAATAAATAATAAAAAAGATAAATATTTAAAAAAACTTGTATATTGCACGTGTTGAATAAAATATCATGTCATATGTTAACACATATAGTCGTCAAGATTTATCTTTTAAAAATGAATTTTGATGTACTGTTTACTTATTATAACATTTTACTTTGTTTTTTTAATTTATTATTAAGTTAAAAAAATGTATTACATGGGGTTGAATACTGTTTTTACGATACATTCAAATTATAAGATACAATTATTTTCGTTAGCTTTATGCACATTTATGCTTATTTGTTTATTTTATTCATAAAAACTCGTCTTAAATTTGAATTCAAGAGACTTTACTGGTACAAAAAGGTGGATATTAATCCCCATGTTTTTATATATTTCATCCGAGAATTAAATTCTCTTTAAATGGAGTTTAGAATTGTTATATTTAAAAATGATATTCTTTCTACATGTTGATGCAATGTGCGATAAATGATAGGTTTAAACCAATTATAACAGTAGTGATGCATCTAAAAACACTTACAATTTGATAGAAGCATATGCTCGACCTACAATAATTATTTAATTCTAGTGAAAAAAAAACAATAATACAATTATTATGTATATATCAAATGGGATTCCTAATTTACCATAATTTCAATCACCGAACTCGAGAGTATATATGTCTACTCATAATCAAAACAAACGTTTATATTCTTATCTAGTTTTTTGTTTAAATTTATTATTATTATTATTATTATTATTATTATTATTATTATTATTATTATTATTTAATATGATTATAATAAAAACAAACGTTTATCCTTATCTAAATATTTATTCTTATATAATATTTTATTTAAAATTATTATTATTTAATATGAGAGATAATTAGAAAAATAAGATAAGAAAACACAAAAAAGTGACACATGTCCAAAAAAGATTTTAATTATTAGTACAGGAAGATTTTATATGTACAGTCTCATAATTAATATATTATTTAAAAAATATCCAATTACTTATAGAAATTGCTAAGAACTTAGTGATTATTGTTTATGTTTATTTGATCACTATTATTATACAACATAACAAATTGCCTGTATTATACATTTTCTATGTGGGGTGGTTAAAATTTGATTATAACAAATTGAATGTTCGTCCCCAAGGGGCATACTAATTCCTAGTGGTAAGTGGAGCACTTTACAACTAATAGCCTAATAGGTTATATGTTAAAATCCTATAGGGTGCAAGTTGGGTGTATTTATCTTAGAGACACTAAGAATTGTTGTTAAAAGAAAAAAAAAACACACACACACATCGAATGTTTAAAAATTCATAAGGTCCGCCATATAAACATCCTCTCTATTAGGTTTCCTTTCTGGAAAATTATTTTCACATCACTTTATCATATCTTATAGTCATAAATGTGGTCACGATAATAAATATTCTAATCAATTTAAACATAACTCTTAGAGAGTGGCTTTATCGTAGTTTGTTCCTACTTGTAGCTTACTTGTGTACACTTTATCCCCCATGTTGATATTTATTTTGAAACTAGTTTGCAAATATACAATTATATTCATACACACTAGCCTAATCAAATCAATAAAAAACTCATACTAAACTTAAAACTAAAAAGTCGTGAAGCAATAATGTTGACTACTTTTCTCTCATCGGTTGTCAGTCATCTCTAGCTCTCACCATACGCCACAATGCCACAATTGTTATTTGCTGTATATTCATCTCAATGGCTATCTAAATCACTCGTCGCTTGCTTCTCACTCGGAAAATTGCGCACTCAAATATGCTCGTTTGGATTTCGCTCAGTTGTAAACGTGCCAAGAATGAGCAAAAGTCCGCTCGACTCATGAACAACCCAAGTTTCATCAACCTTCTTGGTTGTTGCTTACTCGTTATTACTTTAAATTCATGAAACTCTCTTCACTCAAGTGTCTCACTACATTCAAATCAAAGTGAGTCTATAAACTATCCGAGATTAATTAAAGAAACAAAATACTTTATTCTAGAATGCCTTGAATACTTCAAGCACACTTCTAGTTAAGAATATCAATCAAAGTAATTTGATTTTTTTTTTTTTTTTGATCTAATCTTGTTATATATAAAATAATGGCCGAGTTACATCAATATCACATGTAAGCGAGCAACAAGCTGCGCCGCTACCCCTTTCTGAATAGCAAACCCTAGCCTATTAAAGACAAACCCCTGGCCCCCTGTTGATGAGCAACTGCTGTGAACAACCTTTTGGACCCTAGTCAACAAATGGATAGCTTCTGGAGCTAGGGAGCCAAAGGTGTCGAAGGCGAAGGGGACAAATGCATGTTGGTTATCAGCACATGCTTTAGCGTGTTTATCCACCTTTTTAGATTCCGCTTTCCTTATAGCCTGTCCTGCTACAAACCCGTTTTCCTTAAACCAACTAAGGGAGAGACTCCTGTGAGATCCACACAAGCATGTTTCCCTCCCGCCCAGCCAAAGACGAGCAGATCCGCTGGTCTCAATGTAGATCTCCCTTCCATCAGATCTGTAAGGAAATTCACAGGGGCCTCCTTCTTGGCAGAAATCCCCGCTCTCCTCAAGATGTCCCCCAAAACATCTCTCACCCAGTCGTGCCGATATTTGAAACCAGGGAGCTCCTTACAATGAATAGCATGCTCCCCGTATTTATCCATGCAGGCTTTACGGCAAATTGTGCAGGTTTCGTCTTCTGAATACATAGGGATCATCAGCCGGTATTTGAGGATAGCCCTATACTCAACAGCCGACATGCATTGCCCCAGCCCCTCGATCGGGATAACAGTCAAAAAATCTTGCGCATGGGGGACTTTCAAGCACTCAATCACCGCCTTCTAGAGGGGAGACAAATCGAATGTTTCTCCCAGACTCCGAGCGATTTTGTCAAATAGGGCATTCGCCAAAGTTTTTTGTGGCTTTGGTGGGGCGGTGTCCATATTAGAGAAACCGCCAATATCAAAGTCTGGAAGAGAGATACTTAAGTACTCAAGGGCCTGTTGGTAGTCTTCGTCAAGCTTAACAACTCCACTGTTCCAAAGGATATGGTCTTACAATACACACGACTGAGCTCTAGACGCCACAAAAGCATAAACTCAAACATCCCGAGCTGAGAGGAGGCCCAAACCACCCAGACGCATCGGCAAAGATGCCAAACGCCACTGAAGGTCACCGAAGTAGGACCCCCCACAAACAACAATGTCTTCGATAGCCTCTCGAAGACCATCATCAAAACAGGATACCGCATTGGCCATCAAGTGGGGTTGGCAGGTCCGCAGCCCAAACAGTAACTTAGCTACCCTCATGCATGACCTTAATAGAAGAAGCTCGCACTGGGGGTCCTGGAGGCAGGGCAAGAGTTTCATAAGGTTAACCGCTGTCAATGCCCGCCGCCCTGCTAATTCCCCGATAAAAACAGAATCTCGGGTCTACCTATCCCTCTCGGGAAAATGCCGTCCTGAACCTTGAGACCGTCACACGATGGCCAGTACACTTCCGTTTTCTTAATATTGAGATGGAGCCCTAGGGATGGTCCCTCTGTGTTGATGATGTCCAAGGCTTTAGCAACTTCCATTGCATTACCTTTGATTAATGCTGTTTTTTGATACTTTTATTTTAGTGTGTAAATATTGAATATTTGAAATGAAGTTTCATTAAGAAAGATATGCACAAAATAGAACGTTCGAACTAAAACCAAACGAAATTCATACAAATAAAAAAAGTAAAAATATTATAAACAACGATTTGTTCTTTATTAGTTAAAGTATACGAACAATAACACATGTGCCTATTAGAACTATTTTCTTAAGTGTCAACGTATAAGTCTAAAACGGGATACCAATTTCTCATCTTTTTTCCCTTAGCTAATGAACTTTTCAATATCACATAGTTATATGTCTAAACCAAGAGAATAAATTCGAATAAAAGTCTCATTATTTAGAACAAATTTGATGACCAAAAAGAATATAAAAATAACATCACTAGGAGAATAGTTGTGAGTTTGTGACAAGAACATGCTACAAAGAAACTTCATTCGGATATGGAATCCATATTGGAAAATACAAGTCAAAAGGCGACCTATAGCTAGTGGTACGGAACGTCTCCGGGTTATATACTCCTCATGTTTTGGCAAAAAAATACGAAAATATTGATCCCTTTTACATAAATGTATATTATTTAATTATATTTATGTAACTCCTAAAATTATATAAACAAGGGTATGTGTCCACGCGTTGTAGTGGCACGGACATTCGATGGGTATCGGTTCAATTTGTTACAGTTCCGGTACGATAAATGTACTCGGTATAGAAATTAACACGTGTTTTACATCGACCGAAACAATAAAAACGAACGCCGATACTGGCACCTATGTTATTCGAACAGTATTGATCGGTTCAGATCGTCATAGTACTGGTATCGATATTTATTTATCGTCGCATACACAGTTGTATAAATGAAAAATTGTCGAAATCGTAAACCATAAAAATGAATAGACGTACTGGTACCAATGTTGTTCGGTATGGTACGGGTATGGTAACAATACGGTGTCAGCATATTGAAAGAAAAAAGAATAAATAAATAAATAAATACCGGTACTGATACAAATGTTGTTCGATCGGTTTGGTACGAAAACGACACAATATCTGTTTCCAATAAAATTATATCGCAATGTTGAAAAAAAATAAGAGTTAACTTCCATTTTGCTCCATGTGATTTGGTTATTGTAACTGTTTTGCCCCAATGGTTTAAAAATAGTAATTTTCCTCCCTGATTTTTCTAACTTATCGTCGTTTTGCACCCCGCTTCTAACTCCATCTAAAAAATCCATTAACTAGAAGGGTATTTTGGTAATTTTATAGATAAAAGCAAGGGCATGTAAGTCTTTTCACCTAAATAAACTTATAACTTGTTTATTTAAATGTATATAAGTAGTTCTATTCTGATCCTCCATCTTTCCAACCACTCTTTCTACCGGCCACCACCATCCACAACCATCCACCACCAACTGCAACTACCACCTACCGACCACGAGTACTGCGATTTTTAACTAAACGTTTTAATTGAGTTAGATCCTGGGAGTAAACTACCGAAATACCCATACTTTTAATTGAACGTTTTAACTGAGTTGGAGCTAGGGAGCAAACTGACGACAAACTCGAAAGATCAGGGAGGAAAATGACTATTTTTAAACTATTGGAGCAAAACCGTTAAAATGACCAAACCACAGGGAGCAAAACGAAAGTTAGCTAAAAAAATAAACATAAAATGCAAGTTATTAGAAAAAAAAATTAAATGGTGAATAAAATTTTATCAAAAATAAACATAGAATGCAAGTTATTAGAAAAAAATAACAAAGTAAATGATGAATAAAAGATTACCAAAAATAAATAAATAGTTAAAAAAAATAAATTACTATTCATCGTTAGTTTCGGTTTGGTACAATAGCGCCAATGTATTCATTGTCAATAAACTTTATATCGTAATGTTGGAAAAAAGTAAACATAAAAACCATTAACGTATGCAAGTTATTAGAAAAAAAATTAAATCAAATTATGAATAAAATATTATTAACAAAACTAAAGCAATTACATAAAAAATAGAATCACTGTCCCTGGGCGTGTATATATATATATATATATATATATATATATATATATATATATATAGTGGATGGTTCAAATGAGAAGAAATTTTTTGTAAGAATAAAAAAGAACAATCTTCAACCAATAAGAAATGATTTTTTTTACTTCATTTAATTTTTGTCTTTAATATAGGTGTAAGTGTATATTGGTAAAATTAGATATTATTAATTGTTAGTCTTCCTTTTTAATAGCTAACTAAATTAAAATTGTAACTTATTTTCAAAAAAAATATATTTTTTCAAAGAAAAAAAAATTTATTTTAAAGTGTAGGATAAAGTATGAGAGGTGTGTAATGAATTACGAGTTGTGTAGGATAAATTTCAGTATGTGTAGGATAAATTTCAAAAACGTGTAGGATAAATTTTGATGTGTCTAGGCAAAAATTTTAGTGTGTAGGATGATAGTCTTTATGACTAATTAATTAGTCAAAAATAATAATAAATGAGATAAGAGAAAAACTATTTAATGTTGTACAATTGTACCCTTTGTTCTTTTTCTTCTCAATTTAATTTTCTTCTCAAATGAACCTCCCCCTATATATATATATATATATATAGGGGACCGCTAAAATGAGAACCACATCCAGTTGTAAGAACCGCGCGAACCACTTTCTAGCCATTAGATCAAGATGATGGATGGATGAGATTAAAAGTATTTAAAAATAATATTAAGTATTTTTTATCGTATTATGTTTTTAATATTTTAATTCAAAAGGGTATTTAAGTAAAATTACTTTTTTTGTCTTTTTATATATATTATATTTAATTGTCTTTTTGTCCTATTCATTAATTACTTTTTATTAAAAAACAGATTTTTTTGTTAAACAATATTTTTAAAATCATATTTTTATGATAATTTTTTTTAAGATTTTCAAAATGGATGGATGAGATTAAATCATTTTTAAGAGCCGTTCTTTACGAGCGTTTTTACATTTTACACGCCAGTTTTTTACATTTTACGCGCCGGTTTTTTTACGTTTTACGCGCCGGTTTTTTACATTTTACGCGCCGGTTTTTTTACGTTAACGTTTTTTACGTTTTACGAGCCGGTTTTTCACGTTTTGCGCGCCGGTTTTTTACGTTTTACGCGCCGGTTTTTTACGTTTTGCGCGCCGGTTTTTTACGTTTCACGCGCCGGTTTTTTACGTTTTACGCGCCGGTTTTTTTACGTTAACGTTTTTTATGTTTTACGCGCCGTTTTAAATTCAATCGTCGTTTTACGTTTTACGTAAAACTTTTTACGTTTTTACGTTAAAAAGTTTACGGTTTAGTTTTTTTTTACAAAAACTTTTTTACGCAAAAACGAACGCACCCAGAAATCGCAAACTCGGGAGGTGTCTCAAATATATTGTTATCATCATCGACTAGGGGGGGGGGGGGGGAACCAACAACATCAAAACAAAGTGTATCTCGAAAAAAAAGGGGGTTGGCTCAGATTATCCGATAATCAAAAAGGCTGCAAAAGTGGGGTTGCAGGTTCAAAAAACCTACCCTCCGCCATCCTTGCCGCGCCATCGTCATCTAAATTTATGTTTTTTTTTTCATCATTGCCGCCCAAAAATCGACCGTATCAAAACCCACAGATTCAAAGAACACAAATCAAATCCAGCAACAATAACAACCAAACATGTTGTACATACCCAAAATCACAAAATCAAAGAAAACCCAGCAACAATAACAACCATACATGCTGTACATACCCAAAATCAAATCAAATGAAACCCCAGCAACAATAACAACCAAACATCAATTTACAAGTTCTAAGAGATCAAATAAACATCATAACCCCAGATGGAACATCAAACCACACAAAAGATCCAGAAATCAAACAACCGGTCACCCACCTCTACCACACACCACCAAAAAACCCCCACCGCCACCAACCCTAACGCCAAAACCACCAACACCGATGCCCACCTCTACCCCACACCCCCACCATCGCCGATCTCTGCCTACCACCACCACCAGATTTCCGGTGGTGAACAAGGAGAGAGAGATCTGAGAAAATCTTACCGACAACGTCTAACAGGAAGGAGAGAGAGGTATTCCATCAAAGGTTTAGCACCGGCGAAACACCGGCGAATATGCAGATCTTTGTGATGATTGCGGCGGCGGAGGGGTAGCCGTGGGGTGGCGGCGACGGCGGAGAGGAAGGGAGGCCGGAGAGAGAGAAGCAGGGATGAACGAGGGTGGGAGAGAGAGAAACAGTGGTGGGCGGGGGTTTCACCCTCACCATCAATCATCACCATGGAGGTGGTTTTTTTTGAAGGAGAACCAGGGGAGAGAAACAGGGATGAAGGAGAACCGGAGGGGGGAGGGTTTTTCTTTTGAAGTTAGGAAGTGAAAGTATGTTGAGGAGAGAGGAGATTGAGTTTTAAAAAGGTGGAGAGAGAAACTTATGACATTTTATAAATGAGGAGAGAGGGTGGGGAAATGACATTTGGGGTAAATGACCATAATACCCTTTGGGTTGTCATATTCTGATTGGTTGAGAGTGGTTCTCGCGGTTCTTACAACTGGAGGTGGTTCTTATTTTAGCGGCTCCCTATATATATATATATATATATATATATATAGGGCCGCTAAAATGAGAACCACTCATAATCAGCCAACAAAAAGGGTAATTTGGTCATTTACCCCATATGTCAATTCTCTCTTTCTCTCTCTGTCAGCATTTAATATCACCAACTTTTTATATTAATCTCACCTCTCTCATCTTCTTGAATTTTAAATATCTTCAATCATCTCTCTCTTCAATATCATTCACCCCCAAATCTCTCTCTCTAACAAAACCCACCGGCCGACTACCTCCACCCATTTGCCACCCCCGTCAGGATCCACCACCAGCCACCCCAAATTTCTCGTTTTTGTCATGTTGGCTCAATCAGGGGGCCATTTTTTAGTGTTGTTTCTTCACCCCCACTTTCTCGATTCCAAAGTTATCGCCGGCCACCCCCAACTGTGGTGGCGACTCGTGATGCTGGTGGCCCAAAACAGAGGCGAAAGGCGGTGGTGGGGCGGTGGTTTGGTGGGAGTTCGGCAGAGGCGGAAGGCGGTGGTGGTTTGTGGGGAGACCGGTGGGGGTTTTAGGGCAGAGATCGGTGATGGCGGTGGTAACTGTTTGTAGATCTGAACTTCTGGACCTTTTTGTCACCCCTTGTTGATTTTATCTGTTTCAATCATGTTTTTGGGTAACTGTTTTTGCTGCAGGTTTGATTCTGTTGAATCTGGGTTTGAATCTTGGGGGTTTGACTTTCCGGGTTTGATTCTGTTGAATCTGGGTTTGAATGATGTTCATGTTGAATCTGGGTTTGAATGATGTTTTTGGGACCTTTTTGATTCTGTTGAATCTGGGTTTGAATGATGTTCTGTTTTTTAATGATGTTCATGTTGAATCTGGGTTTGAATGATGTTCTGTTTTTGGGACCTTTTTTATTCTGTTGAATCTGGGTTTGAATGGTGTTCATGTTCCTTCTGGGTTTGAATGATGTTCATGTTCCTTTTGAATGTTTAAATCGGTTGAATCTGGTGCCTTTTTGAATCGGCGGTGATGATGCAAAAAAAAAAAAACGGACGATGGCGCGGCAAGGATGGTGGAGGGTAGGTTTTTGAACCCGGAACCCCACTTTGCAGCCTCTGATTATCGGAAAATCTGAGCCAAAACTTCGTTTTTTTTTTCCAGAATCCACTCGTTCTTTTTTATTTTTGTTTGTTGGGTTTTTATATTTTTTTTGAGGCGTCGATGATGATAGCAAACTATCTGAGACACGTACCGAGTAACGATTTTCTGGGTGCGTTCGTTTTTTGTGTAAAAAAGTTTTTGTAAAAAAAAAAGTTAAACCGTAAACTTTTTAACGTAAAACGTAAAAAGTTTTACGTAAACGTAAAAAGTTTTTCGTAAAACGTAAAAAGTTTTAGGTAAAACGTGAAACGTAAATTTTTTTTAGTAAAACGTAAAAAGTTTTACGTTAAACGAAAAAACCGGCGCGTAAAACGTAAAAAAATGTTAACGTAAAAAACCGGCGCGTAAAACGCAAAAAAACATTAACGTAAAAATCGGCGCGTAAAACGTAAAAAACGTTAACGTAAAAAACCGGCGCGCAAAACGTAAAAAACCGGCGTGTAAAACGTAAATAACGTTAACGTAAAAATGGTGCGTTGAAAAAACGACGCGTGTAAAAGCCGGGAGTAAAAACGGCGCGTCAAAAAACGGGGCGTGAAAAGGCCGGGCGTAAAAACGTAAAACGTTAAACGTAAAAATATGTAAATAAATCTGAATTTATAAATGTTTAATAAAAAAACTATGTTTAAAAAATAAAAATCTAATATAATAATACAATAAAGTAATAAAAAACAATAAACTCAAAAGGACAAAATAGAGTGATTTTACTTAAATACTATTTTGGATTAAAAAATTAAAGACATAATAAGACAAAAAATACTTAATATTATTTTTAAATACTTTTAGTCTCATCCATCCATCTACTTGATCTAATGGCTAGAAAGTGATTCTCGCGGTTCTTACAACTGGAGGTGGTTCTCATTTTAGCGGTCCCATATATATATATATATATAAGTGTCCGCTAAAATGAGAACCACCTCGAGTTGTAAGAACCGTGAGAACCACTTGATCCGGGGCGAGGTTGACCAATTTTTTTTCATAAACGTAGATGCATGTATTATAACAACATTTGTAAAAAAAATTCAAAAAAAATGTCGTGTGTGTAGTTTTGAGCACATCAAGTTTGTGTTTACGGGTACCGTAAATTTTCCGGTTAAATTTACGGTACCCGTAAACACAAACTTGTGGTGCTCAAAACTACACACACGAAATTTTTTTTTTGAATTTTTTTTACAAATGTTGTTCTAATACATGCATCTACGTTTATGAAAAAAAAATTTGGTCCACCTCTCCCCGGATCAAGTGGTTCTCACGGTTCTTACAACTCGAGGTGGTTCTCATTTTAGCGTTATATATATATATATAGTGTGAGGTTCATTGGGGAACACTAAAAAAGTGGGGAACAGTGGGGAACCGACTCAAACGAACTCCGATTGGACTCATTCCAGCGGCGTAGGAACCGGCTCGTCGAACCCTAACTATGATATCTTAACCCTAAACCATAAATCATAACCCCTAAACCCTAAATGTATTAGGGATTGGCTTTTAGGGTTTAGCTTTAGGGTTTAAGGTTTAGCTTTAGGGTTTCGGGTTTAGCTTTAGGGTTTAGCTTTAGGGTTTAGCTTTAGGATTTAGCTTTAGGTTTAGCCTTTAGGGTTTAGCTTTTAGGGTTTATAGTTTAGATTTTACGGTTTAGCTTAGGGTTTAGCCTTATTTTTTAGCTTTAGGGTTTAGAGTTTAGGAGTTAGGATTTAGGGTTTAGGGTTAAGAGATCTTAGTTAGGGTTTGACAACCCGGTTCCAACGCCGTTGGAATGAGTCCAATCGGAGTTCGTTTGAGTCGGTTCCCCGCTGTTCCCCACTTTTTTAGTGTTCCCCAATGAACCTTTCCCTATATATATATATATAGGGATGAGAACAAATAAAAAGTTTATTTTGCCTAAGTAGGATGAGAAGAAATCTTAACCATCCATTTTTCAAATCAATGGTTAAGATAAAAGTGTAGGAAAAATGAGGAGTGCAAGGGAATCTTGGGAAAATCATATTTATGGACTTTCTCTCTCCATATAAAAGGCACATGCATATTCCACCATCATTTTTTAAACGTTCATGACTTTTTTACACAAAATTATTTTTTCATAAAAATTTCATCGTAAAATCGAGCGTCTTTTTATCTTTAATTTGAGTACCATATTGCTATATAAAATATGAACACTAAAAAACCGCACTAAAATGTGTTATATTTCTATGTTGTATAACATTTTTTGTGTTAAATTTTTGTACTATACTTTTGTGTTAAATTTTTTGTGCTTAATTTTTTTTTCTCAATTTTTTGTGTTGAATTTTTTTATACTACATTTTTTTGCTGAATTTTTCGTGCTATATTTTTTTGTACTAGATTTTTTTTTGCTATATTTTTTTAGGGTTAATGGATTTAAACACCCCTAACTATTGCCATTTGGCCGCTGGCACTCTCAACTTTGACTTTGGCTCACACCACTCCCAACTTAACACTTGGGTTGCTGTGTCACCCCGTCGTTAAATAAACACTAACTGGGTTAGTTCTTTATGCTAACGTGGCCATTTTGTCCCACGTGGCATGCTGACATGGCCTGTTTTTATGAGGTGATAGTGTATTTTTTTTAATTCAAATGTGTATTGTTATTTTTTTATCTGATTCAAATTAAAAAAAAAAAACAAATACATATAATCAGCTAACTTCATCTTCAACATCAGATTTCACCACCGCCAACATCATCTCCTTCCCCTTTTCTCACCATCGCCGCAATCAACCCAGCCACCACCTCCTTCTCCCTTTCTCACCACCGCCACAATCAACCCAGCCAACATCATCTCCGTCCCCCTTTCTCGAAACAAATCTGACCGGTGACCCTGTCAGAATGAAATGAAGACAAGCCACCATCGTCGGCGCCGGTTCATCTGACCGGTGCCGTCGACGTCCACCGTCGTCCACTGTTGAGACCATCATCAACATCATCATCAACAATCTCAGAAATAACAGAAAAATGGTGAAGGGGGTTTTTACCGTGATGCTTCGTCGGTCAGAATACCCGTGCCGCCGTCGCCGCCGCCACGGCTCCGCTGCCATCGGCGGATCGTTGCCAGAAAAAGGCGCCTTCACCGTCGATCTCTTTCCCCGTTCTCTCCCTCTCTTCTCCGTTACTCATCTCTACTTCTCTCTCTTCGTTTTGTCATCGCACCACCACCTGACAGTGGTGGTGGTCGGCCTGAGAAAGAGCCGGCAGTAAGGAGGCCGTCGGAGCGGAAACAGACGGAGGTGGCGGTGTCTTTGAAATCGGTGATGGTGGATTTGGGAGGAGAAGATAGTGACGGTGGTGGAGTGGGTGGCGGCGAAATCATGTGGAGAAGTTGGGGAGAGTTATAGAGGAGATTAGGGTTTGCTTGTTTGGATCTGAATGATTTATGAAGGAAAGATATTTGTTTTTTTTATTGCTGAATATTTCATTTGAATTCAAAAAATTACACTATCACCTCATAAAAACATAAAAAAAGGCCATGTCAGCATGCCACGTGGGACAAAATGGCCACGTCAACATAAAGAACTAACCCAGTTAGTGTTTATTTAACGACGGGGTGGCACAACAACCCAAGTGTTAAGTTGGGAGTGGTGTGAGCCAAAGTCAAAGTTGAGAGTGCCAGCAGTCAAATGGCAATAGTTGGGGGGTGTTTAAATCCATTAACCCATTTTTTTACTACATTTTTTGTGCTATATTTTTTTGTACTAGATTTTTTGTGCTAGATTTTTTTGTACTAGATTTTTTTTGTTGTATTTTTAAAAAACAAAAGGGTGCCACATGTCATTTTCACTCCTATTTATAAGGAACAAAATGCCATTCATTCCTACTTATTAGGAGTGCCACATGTCATTATCACAATCCTTCTTAGGCTACTTAGGCAAAATCCACTTTGTAGTGGACACTTCCCCTATATATATATATATATATATATATATATATATATATATATATATATAGGGGACCGCTAAAATGAAACCACCTCCAGTTGTAAGAACTACAGGAACCACTTTCTAGCCATTAGATTTTCAAAATGGATGGATGAGATTAAAAGTAGTTAAAAGTAATATTAAATTCTTTTTGTCTTATTATGTTTTTAATATTTTAATCTAAAAGGGTATTTAAGTAATTTTGTTTTTTTGTCTTATTAATTTTATTGTTTTTATTACATTTTTGTCATATTGCATTAACTGTTTTTTCTAAATCATATTTTTTTTTTTTATCAAACAACATTTTTTAAATCAAAAATTTTTGATAAAAAAATTTTACGCGCGCTTTTTTACGACCCGTTTTTTACGCGCGTTTTTTACGACCCGTTTTACGCTCCGTTTTTTCACGCCGTTTTTTGTAACCGGGTTTTTATGCGCCGTTTTTTTATGCCCGGTATTACGCACCATTTTTTGCCGCACCGTTTTTTACGTCACGTTTTTACAAGCCGTTTTTACGCCCCATTTTTTACGTCCCGTTTTTAAGCGTCGTTTTAGCGTCCCTTTTTATGTCCCGTTTTTACGCGCCGTTTATACGGCCCGTTTTACACGCCGTTTTTTTACGCCCCGTTTTTTTCACGCCGTTTTTGCGACCGGGTTTTTACGTAAGGTTTTTTATTCCCGGTTTTACGCATCGTTTTTTAGCGCGCCGTGTTTTACGTCCCGTTTTTACGCGCCGTTTTTTTCCCCGTTTTTTACATCTCGTTTTTACGTCCCGTTTTACACGCCATTTTTTTACGCCCCTGTATTTTACGTGCGTTTTTTACGACCCGTTTTCTTCACGCCGTTTTTGCGACCGTGTTTTTACGCGCTGTTTTTTATGCCCGGTTTTAAGCGCCGTTTCATACCTCGCCGTTTTTTACGTCCCGTTTTTACGCGCCGTTTTTACGCCCCGTGTTCACGCCCCTTATTTACGCGCCGTTTTTTCACCCGTGTTTTAAGAGCCATTTTTTTGCGCCACGTTGTCACGCGTCGTTTTTTGCGCCCCCTTACTTACACATGCGTTTTTAAACTTTTTTTACGGTTTTAAACTTTTTCTTTTACGAAAACTTTTTTTTACGGTTTTAATTTTTTTTACGAAAACTTTTTTGACGTTTTACGTTTTACAATTTACATAACACAATGTTTTACGTTTTACATAATAAGGTTTTACGTTTTACAATTTACATAAAAAAGTTTACGTTTTACAATTGACATAAAAAAGTTTTACGTTTTACATAGAAGTTTACGTTTTACGTTGTACGTTTTACAGGTTACATAAAAAAAATTTACGTTTTACGTTAAAAAGTTTTTACATAAATAAGTTTTACGTTAAAAAGTTTTTACATAAAAGTTTTCGTTTTATGTTTTATGTTAAAAAGTTTACGTTTTACGTTTAATGTTAAAAAGTTTACGTTTTACGTTAAAAAGTTTACGTTTGTCACACCCCGATATTTCCACGTTTTACCGGTGGGCCCGGTGGGGAGTATCGTGACGTAGTTGATATCATCATAGTCAAACAACACAATATATAAATGCACAGCGGAAGCAAAAGATAAATATATTACAAACCGATATACAGTAATATCAAGTATTACAAACGGAATGTAAAGGATCCACAGGCGGATCGAAATTAAAATGAAACATTGTTCAACAGACTTTAGGCATCTAAGCTTGCGAGACTCTTTATTGATGCTAGGAGTAGCCAGCCTATTCCGATTAGTACCTGCACTTAACCTTTTTGGAAAATACGTCAGTTTACACTGGTAAATACATTCAACCGACTCATTTTGAAAAGTTTAATAAAATTGATTTGAATGCACGTGGCACAAACTTTTATAACTTGGGATAATTATTTAAATATATAAACTTGTAAAAGGATTACATGTTCCTTATGCGTTCAGTAGCCCAGTTCATGCCGGGTTAAAGATCAATAGACACACCACATTATTTATTTATGCACTGACAAGTGTACGCCTACACCCCGCGCTTAGGTCGTGGCCATGTCGTAAAATGATGCCAAGGATATCCGGGACATGGTCATTAACCTCCCAAAGGCTTTAAGCAAACAAAACAATTTAAACGGGCCAATTAATATCAATTAACCACCATACGATTAAAGATTTAATGCCCGACCAAGCGGTATTTTATATACCGTACCCCAAGCCCGTATAAGGGAAAATAAGTTAAAAGTATTTACCTGAGCTAAATATAAATTCAATCCCAGCCGTATATCAATTCAGCAAGTACAGATAGCTTTTAATGGGCTCCTAATCTGGAACGAAGGTTTTTAATAACCTATTAGAATCCTAACGGGTCTTTTAATTAAGCCTTGACTTAGACCGGTTAGTTTTCAAAGGAAGATACGGTTCAAACGCATGATAAAGCGAAGACCGGTTTAGAATGTGGTTTTGACCCGACAAGCTTGTATGCTTGTTTAATATGGGTAACTTAAACACATTCTGGATTTTGAGACAAAAATGATATGGTTTGACCCATTTCGGCTAATATATGCAAACTAGTTACATAAGCCGATCCGAACGCGAAAAGTGCGTGACGAGTAACCAAAAGAATCATATACAGGTTTCCTAAGTTAATATGCCTTAAATATGTTGTGTTATCAGTAGGATACCTTCCATTATGCCCAAAACGAGTTTAATCTCAATTTAAGCCCCGTAGGGGTATTTTGGTCATTTTAAAGATTGTAAAAGAGATTAAATAAAGTTCTGAGACTCGGGTCTGAAATAATCAGTAAAACAACTTAATTAATTAGGTTATATCAGTTGGTGATAAGTCTTATATGCCAAAATGGTTTTAAACCCATACTAGGTGTTTAATACGCGTAAAAAACCGTTTTAAGCGATTTCTGGGTTATACAGGAAATCTGAGATAACGCTGGTTTGACTGCTCGCTTCAAGCAGTTGAGTATTATCTGCCCTGGTCAGGTTACTACCCCAGATATCACAATCAAGAAGTATATCCGTGCTCTTCCGGATTGCGTTGCAGATTTTGTCCATGCTGCAAAAACGACAATCAACTTCACCCACCCATCATGCTTTAACTTTCTTGCTACTATTAGGAATCTACGTTAATTTTTTATGTAAGATGTTTGTTAAATACTGTTGCAGAATATACAACTTGATTTTCAGACTCTGTTGTAGGGTATGATCTGGTTTGGGTATTGGAACCGAAGCATTGGTTGACCGTATTAATCATTTGACGGTGGGACTAGAGGGATGTCTTCGAGAGGTCAACCTTTTGCACCAAAGGTTGAACATTCTCGCCTCTCCTCCTTTGGTACCAATACCCACCCATCCATACATCACGACCCTCTATCGCGCACATACATCACAGAGAGAGAGAGAGTCTGCTCAGAAAGAGAAGAGGGCGGAGCCGGTGACCGTGACGCCGCCGTGACGGCGGCAGTGAGAGCACCACGAGTTAATGATCTGTACGTGTTGGATATGAGCGTCGCTACGACTACCACGGGTCAAACTTATTGCTTCATGTCAAAAGCCACTGAAAAGGAGTCTCAGTTGTGGCACCGGAAGATGATAAAATGATGAAATCTTGTTTATGAGCGCCGGAATTATATGCTGCTGCTGTTAAGGAAGAAATTGAAGAAGACGTTTAAAATTTTAACGAAATCAAGAGGATTCGCAAAATTAAATTTACTCAACCCATACAATACACGGGGTTCTGACCTGATCTGTCCAAAAATAACCGCTACGGTGGCCGTTTACACTGATTCAGCAACCTATAAAAACAGGAAAGGCACGACCTCTTCAATCAATTGCAAGGCGCGACCTGCTTTTCAAAGAGAAGATTTGGTGTGAAGAAAATGGTAGGAGAAGGTTTTGTCAGCTTTTCTTATGTCATTGGGATTTCTCCTTTTATAGAAAGTATAGATATTTACTCGATTGATGTGATTTTTCCTAATGTTTATAGTTTATTGGACATTTAGATAACAACAATGAATTCACAGCTTCAAAATAGTCGATTTTTTTTCATAACTTAAAATCGTTCCATAGTGGCCTAACTTACTAAAATTCTTATTGTTTGAGACCCCCCCCCCCCCCCGCGACGATAGCTATGCCTGCCTTTTTTAGTTAGTTTTCGAGTTTCGCGTTAAAAGTGATTTTGACTTTTCGCTTGAAATCTGGTTCGAAAATGCTGACATCATCACATTTCGCTTGAAAATTTCAAGCGAAACCTCTTAAAATAGTGAGTTCGCTTGAAATACCTTGTTGGTTTCGCTTGAAAAGTAATAATACCGACTATGGTTTTCTCTAGGCGATAAAAATCCACACTAAGACTGTGTTTTGAAGAGGTGAAATGGCTTGAGGAAATGGAAACTGTTGTGGACATCGCCGAGTCTAAGGGGGAGTCTAAAGACGAGCTCAACGTAATTGAGGTTGTATCAGTGCCAGCAACAAACAAATCCTGGATCATCAAATGAAATTATACGTTAAAAATGAAACAAGTGATAAAAAATATGGAGAAATAGATGTGACTTCTAAAAAAATTACATAAAAAAACCTATCATCACTAGACCCTATACTATCTATTTTTCTCCTTTCCGACACTCCCCCTCAAGTTGAGTAGTGGGGTCACCAATACTCAACTTGCTCAAACAGCTACTAAACGCGTTTCCGTTGACTGCCTTTGTGAGAATATCTGCGGCGAAAAGCGTAAAAAACATCGGTTTGACCGTTATGGAGGAGGCGTATCCACCATGCTTTTATCATATTACACACGTCTCGTTACTTAAATCACTTACCCAAACAAACCACCAATGTAAAAATGTTCATGTATAACTAAATGTAATGTTTAAATTTTTCTCTAAAATCGATTTAAGGCGCTGTCCTTTGTCTTTAAAATTGATGAGTTTTGTCCTTAATGTTTGCAAATCTTGCACGTTATGTCCTTTAGGCCAAACCCAATCTTTAATCTATTAGAACGATCCTTGTTTTGTCACGTACATGCGTTTAATTCCCAAACATCATTTCAAATTCCACGTTTACATTGTATAGTTATTCGGAATGTTTCGAGTCATCTTTAGTAGTAGAGGTCGCCAGTTCGAAACCGAGCTGAACCGGGTTTTACCGCAGTGGGCCTTCAGGCGGCGGGTTTTCCCTGGAACTGGTGGTTTGGTGGCTCGGGTATGCAGCTCTTCGGATTGAACGTGAAAGAAAAGCTGCTGAAGAAGCTGCCAAAGACAAAGGAAAGGGCAAAGCTGATGATAATGTCCTTGAAATCTCTCAATTCAACTTAGTGGGTGCGCCAATGAATGTTCCATATAGCAAAGAAGAGGCCTCAAGGCGAGGTGGCCTTCAACAAGGTGATTGCCTCCTCTCAAGTTAGAATGAAGAATTATGCACCATTTTATAGTTGTGGATGATGCACAAGATCATTCCAAGTGTTAGGAGGCTTCAAGATATGATAACAAGTGTCCTAACATGTGGCATAGCAGTTTAGAAGCCCAGATGGAGAGGTTGACTTACCCATATGTAAGTCAAGTTGCAACTTGTTTTGGTAAGCCTCTTTCTGTCTTACAGGAGTTGAAGCCAGCTGGCCTTAATGAAAAGGTTTGTGCCGAAGTGCTTGATTCCTTTTCGAAGAAGCATTCTCGGGTTTTATCGGTAGTTTCACCGTCATGCCTATGGGCGGGTGGGTTACCTAGTTTTCCTCGGAATTGGTGGTGGACTCGGGTTACTCTCGGAGTACTCTGTTTGATCCACTAATAATCCCGAGAGTGTTTGTAATTGATTCTGCTCATCGGTGTGCAAATATTCAATTCTAATCAATTTTTTCTCGTGGCAATCACGAATAAAATGATGTCAAATTTCAATGTGTTTTGTTTTAGAGTGTTGCACCGGATTTTTAGTGATGTTTATGGCATTCGACTTTTAGCTCAAAATAGCTAAAATAATTAAAGAACTAGGAAGAGTACTTACTCGTGTTGAAGAACACTTTCGGAAGTCAAGATAGGAGGCTTCCAAAGGCTGGAAACAAGCATGTTCACATCATATTGGTTGTCAGGTTATGTATGTTAATCAAGGGTGGAGATACAATAGGAAGTTTATTTGGCTAGGAAGGCTAGGAAGTGATCTTGACCATCCATTTAATTAATAAGGGCTAAGATTAAATGAATGAAATTCTAAAATATTATTCAATACTTCAAAAAAGAAATTCAAAATAAGTTTATCCTAATATATTACAAGCCAAAATCATGTTAACAACGAAAAATAAGTTTTAAATTTCAATGAAATATAATATTAGTTCATTAGCAAGGTAATTAAGACCAAGATGCTTCAGTGGTTTGCTCGTTCCTATAAATAGAATAGTACCCTGTACTGTTCTATTAGCTCTTTCATCACTTGTCATTCTGTACGAACAAACTGTTGTGAGCTCAGGCTGAGGGGGAGTTTGTGATACATGCATGCAATTGTAATTTGTAATCGCTTCCGCTTTCTCTTTCGAAAGTTGAACGGGTTCTCCACTGTCATCGATGATATTGTCGCATATTCCTAACACTATTTTCGATGCACCTTTGCAAAACGCGCGTATTTGACCGTTCGACGTTCAAATTCAATTTATACTCCGAGTTATAGTAGAAACAGTCTTTTGGGTCTTTATACTGTTATTTCATCTGGGGATATCAGGGTTGTCCTTCTGTTGCATCCAGATACATGCTGACCTAGGCACAACCAGGATATCTTAAAAGAGCTAAAAATGCCAAAACCCATAAATGAAGAAGCTCTCTAAGAGAATACGTAGCTTACATCCCACCCAAGGGGGATAGTTATTGTTCCTTATCCCATTCCCAAACCACCGGGAATCCTATGCTTTGTAGAAAAGTGTGAACTCACCTTAGATTAGCTCGGCAGATAATAAGGTCGCCTTCTGTTCTCTTGTTTTTGCTTGGGAAGATGTTGTCGGGGGGTCGGGCATGCCACGTTTGTTCCTTTTCTTGTATTATTGTTAGATTTGGTTGCATTTTTGCTTCTTTTGTCCATTTAAGCTCTTTTAACCCTGAAAATACAGATTAGAATCTCTTTGACGAGAACGGAGGGAGAGAAAAATAGCAAACTTTTACCATTCTGAAGTTGTCGAGAGATACACGACCGTCTTTATTTGGTTCCAAAAGCATGAATTGAGCTCTAAGATAAGACTTCCCAGTGTTACGCTAGGAGTACGTTGGATGGAGCTATGCTTGAAGGATGCTTTACATGCGGTGGACAAGGACACTACAAAAGGGAATGCCCGAATTCGAAAGGACAGGATGTTAAGAGTAATTCCGTTGACCTCCGTCGTAATTAACCAAACAACGCAACCGTACGGCCAAACGAACCGACATCCGACATATTTTTGAGCACATTTTAAGTTCCCTATACTTTAACTTCATTTTAGAGCTTTGAAATGGAAATCCATGCTTTACTGATACAAACACTTATGTGGTAATGTTAAACGCATACATTCAAGCCTTGTGACTGTGGAGACAAACCCTTAAACAAATTAAAGGTTTATCAAAATTATGTATATCGGAGATATTCCTGTTGTTCGGGATTATTCTGAAGTATTCCCTGAAGATTTACCTGGTCTACCCCCAGCACGCCAAGTCGAGTTCCGTATTGATCTCGTACCTGGTGCAAATCCCATTGCCAGAGCTCCATATCGTCTTGCACCGTCCTCTTACACTTCCCCGACTATAAATAGAGACCTCACTTCACAGGTTAAACATTCCATTCCCTCTACTCTCACTCTTAATACTCAATTATCTCCCCAAAACAGTCGCTTATTCTCACGCCGGAGCCCGATTGATTTAGGGTTCTGTAAGTTTGAAATTTGAAAACTCGGAGGCAAGAAATAGGGTTTAATGACACCCACATGTATCATCTTCAATATGGGAGCCTCAGGGACCTTCCGGTATGGACTCCATAGTCATGGCAGTGAGCCAAGAGGATGCACCGCGCATGGGCGTGCAGACCTGGACGCGCGCGCATCAGTATGGCTTGTGCGCGCGCGCACACAGAAGCTTCCAGCATTGAATGACAGAGCAGTTTCAGTCCAGCTTCGTAACTGACGAGTTAACGGGCTTTGACTGAGAATTAAATGACTGATCTGGAGGAGATGGACATCCTGCACCAACTTGCACTGCTGAGTGTTAGAACCATCAAATTCTATAAGAGAACAGGGAGAAAATTTCCAGGGTTACATGGGAATCTGAAAGTAGGGTTGGATAAATCAAAGATAAAATGCTAGGGAAAATGCCACTAAAATGTAACTAAGTTTGTCAAGTGTCTCAATTAAGTCATCCAAACTTTTTTTGTCTCTCTAAAGTCACTAAACTTTAATTTTGTGTTTCACATGCTGAACTTCAAAAGCTGGAGACTGAGTTTCGGTTTGAAAAAATATCAAATTTACTCGATACCGGTTTTTAATACCCGAATATACATTGTATATCTTTTTGTTTAGTTTATAACTTTTATATTTAAGTTTCTAGAAAAAGAGAGAGAAATGTACAAGGCAGAAAAAATGATGATCAGTTTACTTCAACAAGCTGTGAAAGAAGACATTTTCATATTACTTCAACATGATGATAGTGCACGTTCGATTTGGGAAGCACTTCGTACAAGTTAAACATTTAGAAACATAGGCTGCTATGTCCTTTTTCATTCCTATCCACCAGAAATTCTTTCTTAAATCCTGGTACATCTTATCACTTCATGGATGCATCGTATACTTAGACTTATGAGCTTCTTCTATTATACGATGACGAAATACCATCTCTGATTACTTTCTTATTTAGCTTTTCTCATACAATTTACAAACACCGTAACGCTATATCAATACCTTGTTCTAATCCCCTTGGTATTTTCAGCCGTTTCTCCCTTTCGTAAAGCCAAAGTTGAAGGCGCGAGTTTTACCTAAACTTTGTGATATAAATCTGTTAATAACATATTCAATTGAATCAAGTCTAAAACGTGTAAGACCCCTAGGATTGCAATTACCGAACTGGGTGTGAGCCTTGTTTATTTATCTTGTTTTAAATTATCAATTATAATTTCGTAACCTTTTACTGTTTTCGCAGCATACGAACGACAATTCTTGACCGAGAAAGATAAAATAGAGAAATATGTTATGCTCGTTAGTATGTTAAACATTGAAGTTTCGGTTTTAAAATAAAGAAATCCCACTAGAAAAGTGAGGGAACCCTCATTATATGCATAAATGTAATATATATGAAATAAATAAATCCAAAATATGTTATTCCTTTTATAAGATCTGCCTTTAAATATTAAATAAGAATCTTAAAGGGTATAACCTAGCCTGCACTGGGGTTCGGCACTTTCGTCCATAAAGTGCTTCGAATGGTGCAGCATTGATACTTGTGTGATAACTATTATTATAAGAAAATTCTATTAAAGGTAAGTGATCGTCCCAATTACCTCCGAAATCAATTACACAGGCTCTAAGCACAGGCGCAAGTTATTCGGGAATAGTTCAAGGTGACGGGACCAGTTCATGTAAAAGTGGCTGACAATTTCGTTACTGTTAGCTATATCCTGAATCCTAAAGGTATATGAGGATTGATCACCCTCCTTTCAGCTGTATCATCACATGCCATTCTTAACCAGATTCTGAATCAATCTTTAACTAGACCACTCAAGGGTCTCTTTTCGAATCATGGAATGGTACTATATGTAAGGACTCTAAAAAATGTCCTAAAAAGACCCATCAGTAAAAACCTGAACCCCTGAAACTACCTTACAGCTTGGTGTTTGGATCCGAAGCCGTGATTCCAGCTGAAGTAGGAGTTGTAACTCAAAGAACGGTCAACATGGATCTCGAAGCAAACCAAAAAGAGACCATGTTGAACTTACAACTCCTAAAGTTAACGGAGAAAACCCGCTTGATACAAACTGTGACCGCCAATGCTGAGTCTTCTCTGGGAAAGAAAACCTTCTGGTTATGATCATTTCAACGCCTGGCTGGATCAAGAACCGTTCAATCTTTTGTAACGAGTCTGGAGTCATCAACAATTCGGTTGTTATGACCTGTATAGGCTTGGAAGTGTTGTCCGATTTTCCTCCAAAAAGGACCGCTCGAGCGCCTACCCGACATGTGGTTGCTCAAAGCTTCGACCCATGATTCGCAAAGTGCAATATCCTCTTCTTCGGTCCGACTCAACTTGACTATTTAGGGTCAAAACACGATCCTACAAATTATTCGGTAAATAAAGGAATATATATCGTTCAATAAATCATCCAAATTGAAGTGAAATCAATTGTGAATGATAATAAATTGGAAATGAATTAGATAAATTAGGATCTTGAGAAGGGGAAGAAGTGAGAAACGTGGTGAGAACGTGACATCACGACCTTGAATATAGAAGAGGTTGGGTATATAACCTAGTATGTATACATAAAACTGAAATTAGGGGCTGTTTGGTAGCGTCTGAATGGTCATTAAGAGGCTACCTCTTAATAGAACCATTAAGAATTTTACCAATGAGAAGGTAGAAGAATGTGACATGATCGGATTGCAATTCGTTCGATACTCAAACTTCAGATAAGATTGTTTTAAAGGTGGGACCCAAGTGTGATCCGTTCGGATGGCAATCCGTTCGGATGACCTATCCGATCGGATTGTAATCCGGTTGGATAGCAATCCGTTATGGTTGATTTACGAACACAATTACGGTTTTGATGTTCCCAAATCATTTTTAATTTTGTGATTTCTTCAATTTGAATTTGTATTCTGTTCGTTTTTTTACTTAAGTCACACCATTCTAATTGAATATTGGTCTAGCTTGCCATTCAATTGGCCAGTTGGTCCAGTTTGGTTCTTAAAAATTAGTTGTTGTTACCGGGTTGTGTATCAAAAAGATACGGTTGAATCTGATAGCCATCTTAGCAGGGCCGGCTCTTGGGCCGACCAACCTATGTTGTTGCCCAAAGCCCATATTTCGTAAAAGAGGGGACTATGTACTCACCTGAGAGTGTTTAGAAGTCTTGAACAACTACCAAGCAAGCTAGAGGGAGCACGGAATCAAACGGCACCTACTATAGGTAACTACATAAATAAACCGGACCTAAATCAGAAGATTGGATATTGAAAACACCATATTTCGCTTGAAAAGATCACATATTTCGTGCGAAATACCTTACCCAATTTGGCCCTTTTTAGTAAGTTAATTGGTCAAAATTGATAGATGGGGTGTATAATTTTTTTTTTTTGTTTCTGAAGGCAAAACCAGCTAATGAGAATGAAAGTGAGCCCATGTTGCATGAACATAGTTACATTTTTCAAGGTTTTTCACTGATTTGATCACGATCTTGTTTGAATTTTGATCTGAAAATTTGTAGGAATGTTCAAAAACAGTTTTCACACAACATTCTTAAAAATCAGCCGTTTTTAACCGTTAAAACTTTACTTAAGTCGCCAAAACTCGATGAGAAACCGTTGTTTCCATTGTTTTCTCCTAAATCTGTTGTTTCCCGAAGCAAAAGAGGGTTTTCTGATACCGTAGATTCTTTCGCCGAGGTTTGTGTTTCACCTTTTTACAGCATTTATGACTATTGAAAATAAAAAAAAAATACGATTTTTTTAGGATTTTTGGTAATTTTTTTTTGAGAAAACCTTTCGTAAGGCTAAGTTCTCACAATTTGTATGATTTTTCGGGTGGAAATCCGATCGGGTGACAATCCGTTGCCCAGAAGACCACCTGGGGTCCTTTTAGACATCATCTGTGCCAGCTGACCAACCCGATTCTCGATATTTTGAATCGAGACTTTGTGACTCCTCATTTCTCCCTCGTGGGAAAGAAAATGATCCGGTAACATCCTTGGTAGAACAACACACATAAACACATGAAACACACAGTAACAGTTTTCCCAACTCATATATCATCTCATATGCATAAATATTGAGCACATGTATACCCAAAACTGTAGTTGAAAAGTTTCTCGGCATTGAAAAATATTAATAAACTAAATCACGCATGTATATCTATACAACTTAATAAAAGTCATAACTGGGGGGACACCTGTCCCTCATCTAGGACCTCAAAATCTAATTTTCCCCAGATATCAACTTGTTATAAAGACCTAGTATCTCAGAATCAGGCAACCTCTCACACGAATATCCGGACGGATGATCATCCGTTCGGATGAGCATGTCCATCCGATCGGATGGAGTCATGTGGGTAAATGTTTCATTTGAAAGACTGTTAATTTTAAGGGCTTCATCTTGTGCAAAACTATCTTGTTTTAAAACATTTTTTAGGTAATAGCTTAACAATCTTGGATATAGTAGGGTTAGAATGGTGGTTTGGGTAAAGTCCTTGTCTCGTTCAGTGTATAGATCCTGCGAGGACTTGATTCAAGCTTATTAGTACTTCCTTTGAGGCAGATAGCATCAAATTGGAGTAAGTAAGAAATATTATTTCATCCTCTGGTTGATGAAATCATTGAAAAAGTTGTTCTCAAGTCGGCTGTTCAATTGCTTAAAGAAAACTCATCATCTGTATGTATAAATAATCTTTACTTCTCCTATATTTTTTAAACAAAAATTTTAAAATCTACAAGCTGTATATCCACAAATGAAAAGCTAAAATCTCATATCGTAGAGTTCGATGAGATGGTTACAATGCCACTTGCATGAGGTCAGTTGAAGTCCGTTTGATACCCTTTTTGTAACGTCTTACAATAATACCCTATTTTTTGTTCTTGTGACCTGCAGATTCAAGAAATATAGATAAAAAACCTACCCCTTCAATTTCACAATGTTCCATTATTTCTACAATCAAAACAAAATTTTGATAAGTACAAAAAAACCCATATTATTGCAAATGTGTATGTAAGTATGCATAAATGATGTGGTTTTGGTCAAAATGTGTGTTTGGTCATGTTTGAAAAAAAAAATATGTTTAAGTTGATAATTTCTATGTTTATGTATGTTTGTATAAAGTATGTAAATGTGTATGTAAGGGCTGCCAACGCGAAAACTGGGCCACACGGTGAAACGGAACACTCGAGTGGGCCGGTAACTTGAAGAAATCACACACTTGGTGTATGACATGTAAACTGTTAGGGGAATTTGTAAAACTTGAACGTCAAAGTTTGAATTATTAACATCCAATTTAATTATTCCAACACGATAATAAAAGAAAATAATAAATTTAGTACCTTCTACAAAATGTAATAAATTAAAAAAATAAATATATTGTTTGTTTTACAAGCTCAGCTTGTTGATTTTTAATCATACAAAGCATCATTTTTCAGGATAAAAACAAACGTTTGCCACTGATCAGCTCGTGGTAACGCACGCCAGGCTGCATGGGCGCAAATAGGGGAAGGAAACTACAATCTAAGCAGCACTAAGAGCACTAAGTTGAGGGACCCTCTTTACCGTTATATCCATAGGGTCCTCATTTACTCTCTTAGCCAAAAAAGTACGTTAAAAGATGTTATATACATACACACAAGGGGATCGAACTAAAAAACATGAATTGTGCTTATGTATATAACTAGTGGGTTAAGATAAAAACTATTAATTGTGAAAAAAATACTCTCTTCTCAATCGAACGTTATTTCCGCTACTTGTTTGGTGTTTGATATTCGATTGTATTGTTCCTGGACTTACACAGTGCCATAATAAAAAAAGAATAGATGCAGGTTGATGGTTAACAAGGAACGTACCATCAACAACCTCGTTGTCAGCCGCTACGCGACGGCCTTACCTGATCAGAATTCCGATTTTGTTGGATTCTTGTCTGTCATAGCCCTTGTAACCGCCTTTAACTCGATTTTCCTCATCTTGGACGACCCATAAACAACCCCTAGACACTAAATTAGATAGGTCAAGTGATACACAAAATCATCCTAAGGAGCTCTACTTCTACAATAAGAACCAAAATTCCGGAAATAGTTTTCCGGTATCTAAAAGCTTTATAGAACTCCGAGCCGAGGGGTGTTCCCTAGATGTTGTTAAAGCTTTTCCATCATTTATCCCGCCCCCTAGCTCACTTGGCAATTCCCATGTGGTTTGGGTTGGACCGGCTTCCTCCTTGGAGGTCGCCGGTTCGATCCCCGGGTGTTGCATACGGGGGGTGGGACGTCCCAATGATGGATCGTATCAAACTTTTTGACTTTTAGCTCAAAATAACTAAAATAAATGAAATACACTAGGAGTGAACACTTACTTGTGTTGAGGAACACTTAAGAGCTCAGTAGGAGGCTTCCAAAAGCTGGAAACAAGCTCCAAAAGAGTGGGAGAAAGACCACTGCCGCCTAGTTTGGCCGATTTGCCAAAATCCAGGCGACACACCTCCGATGACCGGTTAATCACCCCTAGGCGTGAGTTTTGAAACACTTCTTAGGGCATAATGATATACCAAGAAGCTCGATTAGAAAGGATAAGTATAGGTTTTTGATCTTGTAGAGTAACTTTGTAAAATATTCTTGTATGGTAATTTTAATCTTGTAAAGTAGGTATAAAATGTAATTTAAAAAAAAAAACTTGGTTTGGCATAGCGGCTACCACAACCATTAAAAAAAATGACCGTTTGGCCTGGCCAAACCAACGATCCAATTACTTTAGCCATCCAGAGCCCAATGACTAGAATGACATTTACTCTATTATAAGTTATAGTTAATTTTGAGTAAACTGTCATTTTGGTCCCTGAGGTTTGGTCACTTTTGCCACTTTAGTCCAAATCTCAAACTTTTTGCATCTGGGTCCCTGTGGTTTCAGTTTTATTCCAGAAACACCTTGAATCTTGATGATTTCTCGGTTAAAAGTTAAGATTCAAAAGATAGAAAGGTGTAGGAGTGCGTGTAGATTAAGGAAGTACAAGATTTAGGACGAGTGGAATCGCGAGAAATCTGAAGAAAAGTGTCTTATAATGCTAACCATGGCTTTGTGCAGGATATAGGAATCAACCAAGCTATGGCTAGAGAATTGCAAAAACTCAAGGATATGATATCCAGCGTCCCAGGAGTGGTTAAGCCCATTCCTGAGATTCTGGATGGGAGTCATAGGCTCCTAAAATTCGTGTGTATATGATGTGTCTTTGAGATTAGGTTTAAAAACCTATTAAACTCGTCCAAACAATCAGCTGAGCACAAAATTCCAGCCCTTGCCGAACCCTTACGGACCGCATAGAGACCGGCTTACGGACAGATGTTGTCGTGTTCACTGCTGGAAATCCTTTTTTCGAGGCTTTAATAGTCAGCAGCTTATATGTTATAACTCTTGTAATCTCTTTTTCTATATAATATAATGTAATCATGTCTATGGCATTTGTAGGCTTCTTCAATTGCCATCAACTTTGGCGGCTTATTGTATGTTCCATATGCATTGTCTACGCTTATAGCATCCTGAAGAATTTTCTTCGCACTCAGTATAGGTGTAGTTTCATTCGTGTTGCTTGATGTACCACCTCTTAACTCATGTCAAATGGTTCCTCAAACCCGAGTAGCAAACAAAGAGTATCACGAAGCGTAAGTCTTGAAGGTTTAGGGAAATACCACCCTATCAGTCACATAACACATGCAAGTATACATGAATTCATACTGTTGTGCTAGACGTGCAATCACATGCAATATCATATGTAGGGGTTTACATTGGTGGTTTGTTTGGGTAAAGTGGTTTGAGTAACGAGGCGTGTGTAATATGATACAAGCATGGTGGATACGCCGCTGGTACTTCCTATATATAAGTGCTTGTATGATATTACATATCGTAGCAAGTCTTGTTTGTATTTCTATTTTTGGAAACCTTGTGTTCTTGTAATCGTTGTAAAATCCGATACTTGGATCATAAATAAAACTCGTATTTTGTTACATACATGTACACCAAGCTTTTTCATAAAATTTTGCATCCCAACTTCTCTTAAGCATTTCATCATACACTTGGTGGGCGTACCATTAATTAAGCATAGTGTACAAGTATCATTTGTGCATTCGATTTTGTGAGTTTTGAAACTGCGGTACGTGATGATGATAGCGGTAGACCTAAGTGGTTTTATCTGATTGTAATATATTCACTAAAAACTTAGATTAAGTTACAGCCGTCAATGAGTGTATAGCAGCCATAATCCCTCGGATGTGTCTTTGATGGGAGTGTCAACAACTTCACAATCTTTGATCTTATCTTCTGGGACTTCTGTGATGAAGTCTGCTAGCACTTGACCTTTAATGGCTGGGCATGGCCTATACAGAATGATATAACAGGTGTCTCAACCCAAAGACTACTTACTTCGATGGCATCGCTTGAATTGCGGGACGAAATTCTTTTAACGGGGGGAGACTGTGACAACCGTCACTTTTCCGTACATTCTGTACACTAGATGAACAGTAATTTGTGCTTAAATGACTGTGCATGATCTGGTTTACCAGACAAATAAATTTAGAAAAAGAGACTGATTTCAGACTTTGTGTTTCCAAACGGCGACAAAAAAACTACTTCAAAAAACAAAAATAAAAAAAATTCATACGAAAGTCGAAACAGCCAGTGAAGATGCTTCAAAAGAAGAAGAGGCGTATTGCGATTTTTTGGCAGATGATCCTGGAACTTACCGTTGGATGGCTCCCGAGATGATTAAATGGAAATCCTATGGTCGGAAAGTTGATGTGTACGGATTTGGGTCTCTATGCTCACATACCTATTTTCTTATTTTCACATCCCTAGATGTATACGGGTCGTATAACCTTATATGGCCTGTAGGATCGCGATCTGACCCGAATGAGTCGTTCAGAGGAGTTTTACTTCGTTTCAGGTACGGAATAACAAATTTGAAGAAGTAATAACCATTTGTGCTTTTAGATATGCTATCTAGATCATACGAACGCCATAACCTTTTCAAAGTCTCATTAACAACCTTATAATCCATCGATGTTCCCACAAAATAGCCATACAAATGGAGAGCAAAGGATTTCGCGGAAAAATTCTGACTCAAAACTCAAAGTTTCTGATGATAAGAGACAAAATCTGGTAATTCAAAAATGGGGGAAAACTCAAACAAGAAATTATGTTGACTTCTGTTGACCACATCTAAAAAGGTCAACATATCACCTAATCCTTGAACATGAACTGCAGCCGTCGTAGCAACTGAAAACGCAGCTGCACTGTTACCATTATATCCCCCACCATAAAAAAAAGAACCCTGCATTGAACTTTTCTTGTTCGAATCCCGGACTAGGTCGAGTCTTGCCTAATTCCCTATAGTTATGGCTCTGATACCAATCTGTCACACCCCAACCAATGACGGAAACATCGGAGCATGGCACTGAGCGAAACAGATTGTCCAAAAGAACACAAATTTTGACATTTCATTAATTTGAAACCATTTAAATCTTTTCAAAATAATTTTTCATTTCAATCAAACTCTCCCAACCCTGTTGTTCATCATGTTTAGCACTCTGAATTTTGAAAATCAGCTTTTCAACATCAGTTGTCGGAAAACGAATCAAAGATGCAAGTTAATGAGTAATAGATGAACTCCATTTTTGAAAAAATCACATTTGTTTTCTCATCTCTATCATTATTATCTAATTTTAAATCATTTACTGATGCACATGTTAAGGAAGTAGTTTAGATTGAAGAAGTTAAAAAATACTTCTGTAAAACAAACAGTCTTCTTCTTGCAGACTGCAGAGGTAACAAGGTGACTGTGAAGAATCGTTATCCTCTTCCACGTATTGACGACTTATTCGACCAGCTGCAAGGGTCGAGCTATTACTCTAAGATTGATTTGAGATCGGGATACCATCAGCTGAGAAAATCCCAATTACCACCAAAATCTATAACGCAAGCTCGTAACATATCCTCAAGGGTGAATTGAAACAGAAGGATAGACATACGGAGGTCAATGGTGATGGTGATGATGTCGGTGGTCGACGGTGTTGGTGGGCGGTGATGGTGGCTTGATGATGATGGTTGTAGAAGTGATATGTATTTAGGGTTTTACATTGTCGAATTGAATTCTAAAATTCTTTTCTCAAAGCGGTTTCAAACCTTCCTTCTCAAAGCATTCTTCGATCTTCTTCATCAGATCCAAATTCCAAATGGTTTGTGAGAAAACTTAATCAGACTGGTAAAACCGTACAAATTTTGTCCGAAACCAGTTTTTACCAAATTATACCGTTAGATTCGTCTCGAGATTACGATTCCAATGATATATAATGTCAATGACCTTTTTCTGGTTTGTCATTCACGTTTACATTATCCGCCATCTACACAAAACATTTATCTCATTCATTAGATTTTCTTTTCATACATCTCTTCACCATATTTGAACTCTGATGTGCGTTTCATTTCTAAGAATTTCTTAATCATTTGACTTCAAGCAAAATCTGAAAACGATTACAAAACGATCCATGTAGGGTTTGCAAACGCGATTCATTAGATCCATGAACATAGCTGGTGCGTTGGTCAAACCAAAAGGCATAACCACGAACGATAGATAGGTCAAGTGATACATGGAATGGGCATTAAACCCTTAAAAGGGCACCCTCTGATTCCCGCTCTAACTAAGTCATTTGTCGGGTCAAAGTTAGTTATAAAAAAGTCAACAGAAACATAATTTTCGAATTAACACATAATTAGCAATGTAGAAGACGTGTATATTTTTAACTTGGTTTCTTTGGAAATCATCCGTAAATCTTTAGATCTACAAGTATTACTACTCACTTTGATCATTATTTTTCAAGAATCAACTTTATTCTTTCAAGTTCATGCTTTAGGTGTTTTAACCGGGTTTAGGCTTGGGTTTATCAAGTTTCAAAGGAGAGGAATATAAACCAGTTAGAAACCTAGGAATTGTACCGGTTTCAAATTTACCTTTGTAGTGAGACTCAAATTTAAGATACTCAGTAGATACTGAGGAGGGAATATTTGTTCATAAAGCCCATTATGAGGAACCACTTTCTCCTAATAAAAGAAGTTTGATTATTAGGAAAAGTCAGGAGAAAATAAAGAAATCTCAATCGGACCAATAAGCTGATCAGCCGTGCTTGGCTGCAGATCGTGACTCGGAAGGCACCCGGGTCTGGTGCGCGTGTCGCGGTGCAACCCAGCCGAACAACCTTTAATTTTTTGTCAATTCTAGTCCCTTATGTTTTGGTAAGCTTAGGCATCTGGCCAACGTCTGTCGTTTGGGTCAGAATCAGATAGTTCAGAATCAAGCTCCAGTGTAGGGGAATGCTGCTAGATTCCCACCGGGTTCATGTTTCAATTGTGGAGAGCTTGGTCACTTCTGCAACACCTAGAGCCCCTTGAAGAACCAGATTTCTTACCCTTCTTGTTCTCATTCTTGTCAGCCGATTGTTTCTTATCCTTGTCACCCTTCATATGAAGCTTACCCTTTCTGATCTGCTACTCAGTCAAAGTCGTAGCTAACTCGATTTCCTGAAAAAGAATTTCAAAATAAAATAACAGTTTTTGAAAATAAAAAATTGAAAATTGAAAAAGATTTTGAAAAGATTAAAATTGAAAATAAAGATGTTTCTTGGATGAAATTAGAAAATCAAGTTTTAAGTCGAAAAGAAAGGGTTAAGACCCTAAGGGTTCGGGCGTTAGAAATGACTATTCGAACGAACCTCACTGCACGTATTCGTGATGCACAACAAGAAGCTCTTAAGGGAGAAAACCGTAAAGCTGAAGCTTAGTTACACATTAAGAATTAAACAATTCACTTAGATTGCCGATATACTGATCCACTTAAATTCTCACACAAATTTCAACTGATTCAGGATATGAATTAGATGTTTTAAGGACTTAAACTCATTCATGTGTCCCACCTCTTAAACAATTGAAAACAGTAAAATAGGGGAACTATGTACTCACATGGAGTGCAAAGTATCCTCAATCAATAGAACTTCAACAAACTTGAGCAAACCAGAGAATCAAACAGCACCCAGTAATCGAATCACTAGTCAAACAATAGACGCCTAAAGTTGATTTGATTGATTTGGGTTTTAAAACTAAGATTACTATTCTAATTGCAAAATGAAAGTTTGGTTTATAGACAATTTAGAGATAAATGACCATCTTTAGTTTCCGGTTTGCTTCGACGTTTATGCTATCATTCCACTAGAAGCGAATCTGATGAGTATTAACTTACCCTTTGGTGGTTTGTTAATACGAGAAGCGAGGTAGTCGAGTCACGAAGGTTTGAATGTTATTAGCGAGACGACCAAAAGTAGTTTCACAATTAAAACGAATACTATTTTGGGACGAATTAATTAAAAAAGGAGTAAATTACAAGTTTTGTCCTTTATGTTTACATCAAATTGCAGGCACTGTCATTTTTGCCAAAAGTTTACAGGCAATGTCCTTAACCTTTCAAAATTTTGCACGTTTTGTCCTCGACACAAGAGTGGTGAAAAAGGATTGGAAGATGATCCTACCTGTCAATCTTTGCACATCATTGGCATTGGCAGGAGATTTGATATTTACAATAGCCTTAATTTGCTCTGGACTTGCTTCAATGCCTCTTTTTATCACCATATATCCTAGGAATTTACCTGCTTTAACACCAAAGTGAAATTCGGATATTCAAAACACATGTTTGTATAATGTAATTCATTGCTTTAAATGTACGTAAATTACTAGAAAGTGGCAGTTGTCTCATGCTTTGTGTCCTACCTGTTTGATGCGTTTTATGCATGCACTCGAGGAGGATTTGGTGCATCTGTGCCGTTTGCTTTTCATTCCTCCACCTCCTCCTCCTCCTCCTCCTCCCCCATCAGCTTGAGGATAAGCTCCTAAAGTTATGTTTATGACAAGAAGTGTAGAGATAAAAAGTTAACATCAATAATTGAAAGTAACATGTTTCACCCAAAAGTTTAAATGAAAAAGGGCTATGTAAACTCACCTGGATACAGCTAGCAAACTCAAGCAGATAGAAAGACAGTGTTTTAAGACCCAGTATGGGCCAGAGACAAGGTACTACACTAGTATAGTGTGTAGGAAAGTGAGGATCACAAAAATGCTTCACTAGGTGATAGTTTAAGTGCCGGAAAGTGCCTAAAACCCACTTAAAGTGCTTTCGGATACTTCAGATATTTTCGGATTATTCGGATATCTGGAAAAAAAAATGAAAATTAAATTTTCGGATATTTCGGATATCCGAAAATTTTGAAACTCACTATCCAAATCCGAATCCGAAAATTTGTGGAGGGCAGTTTGGATACATGCCACATTGTTGGTTATAGTTAATACTGTGGGCAAACAGTCATAAGATACTTTTATATACTCCATTATAAAAATAACAGGGTTAGAATGTAACGAGTGGTAGCTTGAAGACAGTTTTAATCTTTATTGTCACCCTTTAGGCCATCCGTAATAGTTAAGGTTCCCTGAATAGGCATTTTTCCCATTTTGTTACTGTCACACCCCAACCGATGGCGGAAACATCGGAGTGAGACGAAGAAAGATTGCTCATCACAGAACTTAGAGAGCGTGAGTTCTCGATAGATCTTCTTCCAGTTGAGTTGGGAAGCTTCGACGTCATAGTTGGGATGGATTGGTTGTCAAGTGATCGTGCTGAGATAGTATGCCATGAGAAGATTGTCTGCATATGCGTGTGTATGTGTGTGATATGTGAGGTGGTGGCTGGTTGGAAGGGTTTCCCTTCTCTCTCTAGACACTTGTGGGCATGGGGAAGATACATTGATGATTAATCTTGATAAACACTCAGAATTCACGATGGCAAACTAGACCCCGTCGGGCGTAATAGTACTATACTAGTCATGGTGGGACGTCGCGAGTATAAGTCCTAGCACATATGTAACTAGCATCACGTATAACCATGCACGCAAGTCACGTGCACTTGCTGTTTGTGATTTATACTTTGCTCAGGTAAATACTCTTAACTTATTTCCCTATACGGGCTTGGGATACGGTATTATAATAATACCGCTTGGTCGGGTATGTAGTCATTTAACCCAAAACATTTGAAAACGTAAAAGAGGGGACTATGTACTCACTTGAGAATGCTTAGAAGTCTTGAATAACAATCAAGCAAAGCTAGAGGGATCACGGAAATCAAACGACATCTAATATAGGTAACTGCTCCAGGAAGCTCCAAGAAAGCAGATGGAATGAATGATCATAATGTTGCAACTATGAAGGCCTTTTATAGTGATTTTGGTCTCATTAGATCATGACACACAAGGCTAGCAATGTTCCCAGATCAGGAAATTTCGTCTCGAAATTTATTTAGAGGAAACTTGCGAGAGCTTGAAACATGAATTTTGAAAAGACAAAACAATACTGGTTAAGGTTCTGAACTTCCAGTAACTTTAAATAACATCATGCTTACAATGTAGGAGGAACACTTAATCATTATTGCCATTTTATTCCTTTTTATGAAGCAGACAAGATTTCCTTTCTGCCAGTTCTCTCCATTTCATGGCATACGTCGTGATCATGTGTTTTGAAGATCGGGTCTCACTATCTTAATATCTAAATTTTGAAGCATACATAACATGTGAAATTTCGTCCTTTAATATAACGTCAATACATAATGCGGAAGCTTGCAATTTGGTCGTGTTCGGTTCTTCGTTGAGCTTGATCATCATCCGACACTCTAAGGTATACCTACGTTTCAATAGACATGAAATGAGTATCATACACAAAGATTTCTCTAATTTCATTCTCTGCTCTGTATGTAATCACAGCTTCAGTCGTTATACAGCTGTATACCCAACACACAAAACCTTTATAGAACTCTTGTTCCATTTTTGGCACCGGAATATTCTTGATTACTCTTGAAAGAGCTACCTAAACACTTAAAGTATGTATTCTTGGGAGAGAATGACACCTTACCAGTAATCATTGCTTCTAATTTGACGGTAGCTCAAGAAGAGGATTTGATACGGGTTTTGAAGGCTAATAAGGCGTAGAAAACGAGCAAGCACTGGAGATGCTAAGGATGGCACACAAACAAAAACAGTTAGACGTAAGACACATATAATATTTGTGAGTGAAAGACTTCTTAAAGGTAAGTTTTTTTAGCAATACGATTCCATGCATCACCAACATCATCGCTAAACCTGCAACATGTTTTAAATGTGTAGTTCAATACAAAAGTATTGGCGGGCATACAAGTTTGGTGCGTAGTATATAAGTAATAAAATAATAAGGAACAACAGAACAAATAAAAACATAGTAAATAGTTCGACCCAATTAAGACTAATAAACATAATCTTTATTTCATTTCGAATATTTTAACAAAAAAACACAAACACTTACCATTAACGCCTTCCATAATTGGTCTTAATCTTATATTATTATTATTATTATTATTATTATTATTATTATTATTATTATTATTATTATTATTAGAAAGTGGTCATGAACAGTGTTTTGATTTTTTATTAATATTGTTTTTTCTCAGGTTTTTATTAATATTATATTGTTTTATTTGTTTTCCGACGAAACATATGTCGACGAAACCTGAGAGCTTCGTCGATGGGGACTACAACGAAACATGGGAGTTTCGCCGAAGGGGTTCACGACGAAACAAGTATGTTTCGTCAAATTATTAATCAAGCACAGTAACTCGGTTAATTCAGAGAATCAAGGCTTTAAGGTTTGAACATAGTTCTTTACCTTTTTCGGACAGGGAGTCATAGCTACCACTGTCTTTTGGCTCATGTAGAAATGAGCAAGGCCCGTAGGCACTATATTACCAATGTATGGTCAGTTTATTTGAATGTGTTTATGTGTCGATGGCATGTATATAGATCAATTACTACGAAAAACCCAGTCACATAACTCTGATGGCCGCACATCTCTACGGTGGTGGGCCTATTCTCGGCCGTACAAAAAATCAATTCATCCACAAAACAAAACCCTAACAAACAAACAAATCAAATCAACAAATCACCTGGAAGAATTAGACAAACTCGAAGTCGACGAAAAAAACGACATAGACGCCCAATCATACTTGTTTACGTGCTACATGCTACAACATAAAACTCTTTGCACCAGCTACATGAGGAACTGAAATTTTGAAGTAATATTTTAAGATAACAATCATTACTACTTGTTCAAATGTCGTCTTTAATTACTAAAGCGATAAAAATTTGAAAAATTTCTTATGGGGCGGGTCAAACAATATTAGAAAAACTCATTGGGTGGCGTGGGATAGGGTGTCTTCTCCAAAGAAAGACGGAGGCTTGGGGTTGTGTAAATTAAAGTCTGCGAATTTGGCTTTGCTCAGTATATGGAATAAAAATCTCATAGCAGGTGGAAAACTGCCTTTTTGCAAAGTGTCCTTTTTCATTTGTTCCTGAAAAGTCAAACAATATTTCAATTTCTTCTGATGCTTTGGATTGTGTGGGCTCTGTTTTAAAGAGCGATGAATGTTCTGACATTTATTTTGGTTCTATTTGTGTGGATTTGAATTCAGTTGTTTTGCATGCTTCGATATATTCTCCTGCTGATCCAGACCACAACTCATAACAAACAACTCCGGACTTTGAACGACAGGCCAAACACGAAGTTGCCCAGGAGCGAAACAACTACCCCGGAGGTGCTCATCTCGTACTCAGCAGTTGAAGAAAAAGGAATAGGTATTAAATAAAAGGATTTGTTTTGAATTTGCTCATCCAATTACTTCAAAACAAATAAATATTTTAAGCTTAAAAGAAAAACAAAAGGAATTTTTAATTGAAGAAATTCTCAAATCTAGTGATTTCACGGTTAAAAGTTAAGATTCAAAATATAGAAAGGTGTAGGAGTGCGTGTAGATTAAGGAAGTACAAGATTTAGGACGAGATCTTACCGGAATTGAGAGAAATCACACAAAATCTTCCGTTCGTCTAAAAATATAACAATTTTAACTCCTCCGAACTACTAAATTAGCATTTCCGAGACTCCAGAATTATGACAAACACATGAAAACAATATGAGGATATTAATGGGGTGTCTGAAACATAAGCTTTCGGAAAAACGCTGAAGCTGAAAACAGTGACAAAGAAGAAGATGTTGATGGATCTGATGAGTCAGGAGATGAGGATGAGGACGAGAGTGAGCTGAAGTTCACTCTTATAAACTCTGACTCAAGCGGTGATATTATTTCAATTCCGTTGCATGCTAGATTCGACAAAAAAATTATTAATAAAATGTGTATTTAAGATTAAAAAAATGGTAAGAGATCACACACCATGAGTATATCCATAAATATTTAATAAATTGAAGTTGTCCAATGAAAATAGAAAACGGACCCCTATAATATAAAGTCAATAACTCAAATTTAAAGAAAGAGAAGATAAATATATAATTGAATAGGGAGCCGCTAAAATAGAAACCACCTTCAGTTGTAAGAATTGCGAGAACCACTCTCAACCAATCAGGAAAAGATGGAAGTAAACGATTTGGAGTTAATAACATTAATTGGATTTTCTTTTTAGGTTGGTTCAATGTACCTAGACATGTTAGTGGTTTAAAATTTAAAATTTAAAATTTTATATATAATTTTGATTAAATTCTTCCATATTGACCTCCTTCCTGTTACCCTCGGTAGTTTTGATGTAGTGGTTGGTATGGATTGGTTGTCTAAGCATCAAGCGGAAATTCTCTGTAAAGAGAAGATCGTGCGTATTCCTCTCCCCAGTGGAGAATTCCTATCGGTTCAAGAAATCCCCTATTTTACAAAAACATGTTTATTCGTTTTATTGAGCCACATCCTCAAGCTTGTAGGGCTACACGACACTTTTCCCTGGATCACAGTAGATCACCTGAAACATGTTTTAAAAAGGTTTTATCAGCGGGGAAATGTGTCCGGTTAAGAAAACACCATTTCATATGATGTCTCATTACAAACCCTATGCATACTAGCAGGGCCGTCCCCGAGAATAACAATAAGCTTTTGGGCCTCGTGCGAGACAAAATAATTGGGCCTTCCTATAGTATGAACTTTGTAAAAGGTGTGATTTAAGCAAAAATTTTGTGTTACTGGGCGCTGAACACAGCCCCGTGTTGTCCGGGCACGGCCCCGTGTTCAAGTGCCAGTAACAAAAATTAAACAAAAGAAACAGAAGCCTGGACACGGGGCCGTGTAAGCCTACATAATTACAAATTTACATTTTTGCCAAGGAAAAAAAATTATAAATAATTTTTCTATGTAATATTTCTTAAAATATATATTTTGAGAATATATATTGAAGAATTTTTATTAGAAATATTATTCTGGAAAAATTTATACAAAAATTAAGTATATGAATACTTAATAAACACAATAGAGAATTCAGTTTGCAAAGGAGCAACTTTTGTATAAAAACATGTAAGCCCTTTATCAATCTGTCTTCTAGTGCGAACGCCTGTCTGCAGTTCTCCAATGATCAATTCCTCTGGATGATATGAAACTTTGATCCTCTTCTCGGGTACGAACTAATTCATCTGTCAAGGTATTAGCTAGCTCTACAGCTTCTTCTATGGTTTGAGGTCTAGCTGCCTTGACTACGTGTCTAATCTCTCCAATTAATCCCCAAATATAACGGGAAATTAACACACAATTGCACATTCCTAAATCTTCGAGTCCAGGAAATGCCATCATGGGAGGAGCTGGATCATAAACTGACACTTAGTGACCTCATTGGACCTGCCGATGAAAATCTCTTTAATTACCCAGTGGAAGCACAACTTCCAGTTAATTTGGAACCTGCTATTCCAGATCCCCTTGTGGTATAAAGTTCAAAATATTCATTTATTATATAAAATCAGTAGTAATTGGATTGGTGTCAAAATACTATGTAAAACTCATTTTATACACAAAAAGGGTATAATCGGTATTAACCGAATCAAGGCGATAACCCCATGTTATGATCAGTTTAAAAATAATTAAAAATCTTCAAAAATCCCAAAATATTATATTACATCAGTGGGTAAAAGGTTTGGTGTCAAAAATTGGGTTTAGATAGGCTTTACGCTAATTACGCTGTTTAATTAACAAAAAGCTTTCTAATTACGCTATTTGGCATAACTCCTAATCTAGACCTCCAACTGATATGAAATTTTAGGGACATGTTTATAAATCAGTAATAAAGATTATTGTCCTTTCACATTTCTAAATTTCTCGTTTTATGGTCAAAAGGGCATTATGGTCAACATTAAGCAATTAACGGAAACGTGTAAACGAATCGGACAATCAACGATCCAACCACAGAGGGTTATACTATCATGTAACCTGGTCCTAAGGAAGCTCTAAGGCATTTCCAATTCATACTAAATCGAGTCAGAACTGAAGTCAAAGCAAAAGTCAAAGTTTTGCGACTTTCGGTTCCGAACCGGGTCTAAATAGAAAATTGTCGGATCAAACAAGCTTAGACCAGTTCTTATACTTATTACCAAGTTATATGAGTGATAAAATATGTTACATGCCTTCTACATTGCTAATTACATGTTAATTCGAAGATTAGCATTCTGTTGACTTTTTCTAATCAACTTTGACCCGACAAATGGTCTAGTTAGAGTGGGAATCAGAGGGTGCCCTTCTAAGGGTTTATTACCCACATAAATACCAACTTATAACTACCTTCAATTCGACTAATCACTGGACCATTAATGATTAATCGCTAAGTTAAACGTTAATTATGACGGTTTGACTTTTAAGCTAATAACTAAGTAAAACTCAATTAGGAAAGGCTAAGCATACTTACAGAAGTCCTATGCACGATTAGGGATGCTTAGGGTCTGCTCTTGAACTCCCAAAAGCTCCAGAAATGCAGATGGAATGAATGCAAGAAATTTTGCAACAATGGGGCCTTATATAGTGTTCTTGATCCATCAAGATCATGACAAACAAGGCTATACATGATCCCTGATGATTAACAAGTGTCCCTAAGGCCTAAGAATTTGTTTAGGCAGCTCTTGGAAGTGTAAAAGGGCGATATAAGTCGTTACATGGGCTGAACAGCCATTTTTCCGAGTTGCTGCATCTGGGAGTATCTTACGGACCGTAAGAATCCCAGCATACGGTCCGTAAGGACCAGCCAGCTCACCAGAAATCTTTAAAAGTTGACACGTTTAGCCCCTGAACTTCTAGACTTGATTTTAAGGTGCTTTCTTGCACTTGTGACCCCCAAACTTGACTTTTAAGGACTCTAAGTCATAAACCAACTTTGTTAGGTCCCCGGTTATTCATACGATCACCGAAAAGTCTTAAATTTCAGCGTTGACGCTTTTAACCCCTCGTATACGAATTTTATCATAACTTCCTCATACGATAACGAAACTTGGTGAAATTTTTATCATGCATTCTAGTGAGCATAATTAATCGTTACAAAGCTTCGGGTTTGCTTAAAGGTCACTCAGAGGTATACTTTAAACATGTTGACACATTTAACCCCTGTAGTTTGTAATCTCTCACTTTTCTTCACAACTAGCGTTGTATGATCCATGATTTATTCGTTTAAGGGTATAAACATCATGTAGGGTTATTGTAAAGTATATTTATCCTTTGTTGACATTTTGAACCCTTATATTCACATACTTTCCTTGTTTGTCAACTTTAGTCCTTCTAAGGTATTCTTTCACACGTTCAAAGCTTATGACACGTGTCAACACATTATAGGACGTGAATTTTCGAAGTGTTACATCCTCACCCCCTTAAAAGAAATCTTGACCTCGAGATTTGCTAAAATTATGGAAGTATTTTTTTTTGGTAGCATAATGGACTTGACTTCTATAGTATATCTGGAACCTTTCTAAGCTCTCAAAGTGACCCCTATATTAGGTACATGTATCCTTTTGGAGTTCTTAACCTGTCGATCCTCAATCGATACAAGATACTCATCACATCATAAATCTGCATATCATTATGTGATAGTGTTTCTTGACTTAATGGCGAAACACATCCTTCAGTCACTAGTGTGCAATGTATTGCGAGCTCCGCCAAGCTCCTTAAATAGGTTTAGCTTATAAGCTACTTGATCTTGATACATTCGATTTCCTTCGAATGATTCTATATATTCAGAGCTTAACTAGCCTGATAATTTAACAAATTTGGCACACCCTTCCTGGGTGATATCTTTTGTTGAACCTTATTCCTTAACAAGAATTTAGGAGGTTTGCTATTTTCATTAATCCTTGATTTTCTGCCGAATACTGGCATCTTACAGATGGTTATGAGTTTGCGTGATCTTATTTGTTGTTTCCAATGCAACTTTCAGATCCTGATAATTGGACTTACCAATCTATTGTCCTAACAATAGATGTTTAACATTCCATCTATACAAGGTCTCCAAAGGAGCAGCCTTGATGCTTATATATCAACTATTATAGAAAAGCTTATCTTACGGTGAGATGGTTATTCCAACCACTGTTTTAACTAATTTTAAGGAATAACTGATCCTTGTCGTTAGTCGAACAAATCGACGATCCTGAGCAGCTGATGGAATTTCTTAATCGTTGCCTAATTTGGGTTGCGGTAACAATGCATAAACAAAACGAACCGTCTTTCATAATTAACTATACCGAATTCTCAGGATAATGGGTTAGGCTATATGAACCCTCTATTTTAAAACTTAGTTAATCAGGGTTTCGATTCTTCCAATGATGGTACTAGCCGTCTTGGAGATTTCATGATAATACAGCCTTAAATGAGATATAAACCTTAACTCTACCTGCCTCTCAGGGGTAAACAGGGTAATCTTAGGAGAAGATAATCAAGATACAAGGAGGTTACAGAGATTTTACAAATCTCAAGCTCCAATTCATCCATCATTGCTTGTGTCAATTAAGTGACACATTTACGATACGAGTCCACGAATTCCTTGGTCTGGAACATTTACTTGGACAATTCCATTCAGGATATCTCCTTTGAATACCATTAGTTGACTTTAGTACTCTATGACCATCGGAATATCTTTGTGGTCCCATGCATTAAACCTCCATACTGATTAGGCATGGAAGCAATCTATGGAATTTATTAAGATACACCAATCCTCATATGATGCTTTTATCATACCATCTGGTATTCGGAATCGATAGAGATTAAAGAGATATCAACTATATGTGCTGACGCACTTCCTCTCGAGAGAGGATACTTCAAAAAAAATTCTATGACTGGAGGTTTCTGACAAGAACAGAAGAAATGGTTCTTATGATTTCGCATGTAAGTTTTATCTTACGCTTAATATCTGGAGTTCTTACGGGAAAATTTCTAAAAGTTTGCTAAGCTTAGGTTCTTATGAGAGACTTAGCAACACCTGATCCTAAACGTATCTCCTAGCAATCAAATCACAACAAGGGATTTATCTGGTGTCATTATTAATGTGAACTACCCCTAATTATTCATCAGGAGGGTTAAACGCCTCCATTCTTAACCCTTTTTAAACTTAGCTGTAAAATCTTAGACAACTTTAGGGCAGTCTTAGCTTTGACTGGTTATTTCTTAATCTATGCAACGTGAGTAGCTGAGGTAGATCCATAATGGATCTATAATGAACAGGCTTTAAAACCTTAATGTGCCCCTTCTTAGCCGATGCTAAATCATCAATATATATATAGTGCATTATGCTTAGATTCTAGGTTAACTGAGTAAGAGCACTATTTCAACCAATGAACCAAGGTTTGCATCATACTGCCAATAGTTTATAGCTCTTATGGGGGAGTTGGAAAAAATTCTTATTCCATCTTTTTCCACTTCACGATGCGTATAATAGGTTTTCTAATAAGGTCCTTAAAACTTGGACCATCCCACAATGTATAAGAGGATCGTTCCTGAGGATTTCATTAATGTCCTCACTAATTAAGGGTATTGCCATCGGATGACTGTGACGTATACCTTACCATGTCCTTTCCAGCATAACCGCTGATATACCTAATGGTTTCTACTTCATCCATCAATTTCCTGAAATTGATGGCCCCTTTTTACTATTGAAGTCTCTTGACTTCTAAGAGATGAAGTACTTTTAAGTACATCCTAAAAGGAAAGGGGCTTCTTGCCACATATGATTTTGTTTGGGTTATTCTTCGCATTTGAAGCAAGAATAAAGCTCTTTCTCATGAGCAGCGACATGTGTTTTAAAGCGAACATCATTCGGCTTCTCGAACCTCTTCATGACTTTTCTCATAGCCTTTCTAACAGCTGCGTTAATTACCGTTTTGGAGATTAACTCTATTAACATTGAGGTTCACATTGGATGCAACATTAACATTTGTCGCATCCTCAGCATTGCGATTGTTGTTTGTCTTATCTGAGTTTCCATGCTCGAATCTTTGGTATTAAATACTATATTCAACAAGTGTTTAGGAAATCCATACCCAGTGTCTCCTTGAATGGTCAAAGGCTCACCATAAGGAGTTTTGATAACTACATACTTCTCATTACACCCACAATATGGGCTTGGTCACACGACGACCAATCCATTCCTATGACTATATCGAGTCCTTATATTAATGAAAGCAAGGATAACGGAAAGAGAATGGTTCTTAATGGATATAAACATCCATCTAATGTTGCTGAAGCAGTCTCTGAGGTACTATCGACCAATTTTACTTTATACTTAACGCTTAGAATTTTAACAGGCAGATTTAATGATTTACAAAATCTATTGTCTATGAAAGACTTATCTGAACCTGAATCAAATCATATTCTAGTATGAACGTATTGATAAAGAAAGTACCTGTTGTGACATCGTCATCCTGAATAGCCTCTTGAGCATTCATCTGAGAGCTTCCAGCTTTGGTCTTCTTAACTTCCTCAAGCTTTTTAGCGTATTTAGGGCAGTTGGTCTTAATGTGCCCTTTTTCATTGCAACCATAGCAGGTTGCGTCTCCCAATCTCTTGCAATCCAAGGTCTTATGCTCCTTGGAATTGCAGATTCCACAGGGTAGAGGCTGAGATTCATATCTGCATTTCCCGAGGTGGTATTTCCTACAGGTTTTGCATCTGGTCTTTTCACCGGTCTGCTGTTTGTCCTTCAAATCCTTCCCAAACTTAGTTGCTCCTTCCTTGGCAGCCTTAGGGCAATTAGTACTGATGTGGCCCTTTTCGCCGCAGCTGAAACAGTTTGCATTCTTTATGTCCCTACATTCGTGGGACTGGTGGCCAGCTCTTTTACAGATGCCACATTGCTTTATCTTTTGGTTTGATCGACACTGTCCCAGTGTCTTCTTTTGCAGGTTTTACATTCGGGTTTTGCCTCCTTTGGTTTGGACTGGTTATAGCTTGAACCGGTCTTACCCTTTTTGTAACCCCTATTTGGGGTTTTATCGCACTTTCGCTTATGATCCTTCAACACACGGTCCACAGCGTTGTTTACGGCTGTATTTATCATAGCCTGAAACTCGGTGCTTGTTAAGTTCAGTCTTGCATCATCATTCTGATCAACTGGATGATTGTGAGCTTCAGAGGAGTCAGCCATGGTGAAGCTTTGAAGGCTACAAATCATGTAGTAATAATTTTCTTAATTATATTGGATTGTCGAATTGATGATTAAATAGCCATGGCGCAAATAAACCATGTAGGCCAATAGATAGTATTAAATTTATTTGATTATGTTTTGCCTAGGTTTTTTTTTAAATAAACCATCTTTGGTGTTTAAACGGAATATAATCCTTCATATTTCTTAGACAGGGGACATAAATCACGACTGTCAATGTCGCACCGACATTTTATATAGCACTAAGGCTTGTTCCAAAGGACTCTTGACGGCACAGGAGCCTTGTCACTAGGGAAAATTTTAAAACATAATCGATGATTCCTTTGGATCAGAAAATTTCATGGTTCATTGTCTTAACAAGAGATTATGAAATAAAACTATCTTTTTCATGTATACATCTTTGCCCGAAGGTATTCATCCTAATGGATGTTTTGATGTGTTCATCATGTTCGACGTTTATTAGCCATGGTCCCTCTTGATCATTTACGCTAAAAAAAGGGGTTTGGAAGTTCCTAATATAAAGATGACAAGTGTGATTTTATTGCATCACCTTTGTCAGGAGTGTTAACACGTTTTCAGATGTTAACAAGGATCTGAATCTTTTTTAAACAGGTTTTACCATCTTAGCTAGGTCTTTAATGACATTCAAGCTAGGTTATACCTTTTAAGATTCTTTTTAATGTATATACTGGCAGGAAATGAATGATACTTATTTTATTCAGGGTTTATAATTATCCTTAATTTATTTAAAATATAACTATGGCACAAAAGGCCAAGTCACAAGGGCAGCTTTAAATTATAAACCATGATTTTGCAGAATCAGGTATTTAGGCTTTGAACGTTGTTCATTGCCTTTCTTGACAGGGAGTTGTAGGCTACGACTATCTTTTGTCTTGTATGACAATGAATATGGCCCGTAAATATTACATCCTTAATGGATGCTTAATTCACCAAATAAGAAAGGATTTCGAAAGAATCCAGTATAAGGATGAATTATGTGATTGAATCACATCTACCAGGAATGTTAACATGTTTACAGGTGTAAACAAGGTTTTGAAGCTTTAGAATAGGCTTATGTAAAATCACCAAAATTTACAACCCATGGTTTTTAATAACCATTTTAGTTAATTTGATAAATATATAATTGTTCAGGATCCTTATCATAAATCCTTAATTATAATGGCGCAAAAGGCCTAGTCACGTAGACAAGTTTAATTTATAAGCCCAGATTTTATAGAACCGAGGCATTAAGGTTTGAATCATAGTTCATCACCTTTTCTTGACAGGGAGTTATAGGCTACTACTGTCTTTAGTCTCAGAGGACGTTAATTATAGCCCGTAGGCACTTCATCCTTAAGGGATGATTATTTCAAATAAGGGAATTTAAAAAAAAGATGGCCTGTGTGACTTTAACAATTCATAGTTTGCCAAAAATGTTAACATACTTACAGATGTTAACAGGGATTGGAATCTTTTGGATAGGTTTTACCGTCTTGGCCATGTCTGCAATGACATTTAGGCTAGGTTTTACCATCTTGGCCATGTCTGCATTGACATTTAGGCTAGGTTTTACCTTTAAGATTCTTTTAATATTTAACGCAGAACAATCCTAAATTGAGATGTAAACAAGGATCTGAATCTAATTTTGGAACTACCGTCTTGGCCCTGTCTTAAAACGACACATGAGCTAGGTCTTGTCCCTTTTTATATTTTTCCATCTTGTTATAATGGTAGATCTCATAATAGGAACGTTATTTTAAATCTAACCGTCCCATTAAAATTTAAATAGGTACAGGGTTGCCCTAATCGGGACTTCTAACAGCAATGACTCGCCCATGCAGGGGCTAATCAGAAAAAAATAACAAAGGAAACAAATAAAGGACAAAACAAATCAGGAATAGTCCTAAGTTCTTTGTCTAGACTCAAGAATAAAAATGTGCAATCGTGTAACTGAGATTAAACAAAAAAGGCTATTGTTTAATTCACTCAGTGTTGGCTCTGATACCAACCTGTCACACCCCAATATTTCCACGTTTTACCGGTGGGCCCGGTGGGAAGTATCGTGACGTAGTTGATATCATCATAGTCAAACAACACAATTTATAAATGCACAGCGGAAGCAAAAGATAAATATATTACAAACCGATATAAAGTAATATCAAGTATTACAAACGGAATGTAAAGGATCCACTGGCGGATCGAAATTAAAATGAAACATTGTTCAACAGACTTTAGGCATCTAAGCTTGCGAGACTCTTTATTGATGCTAGGAGTAGCCAGCCTATTCCGATTAGTACCTGCACTTAACCTTTTTGGAAAATACGTCAGTTTACACTGGTAAATACATTCAACCGACTCATTTTGAAAAGTTTAATAAAATTGATTTGAATGCACGTGGCACAAACTTTTATAACTTGGGATAATTATTTAAATATATAAACTTGTAAAACGATTACATGTTCCTTATGCGTTCAGTAGCCCGGTTCGTGCCGGGTTAAAGATCAATAGACACACCACATTATTTATTTATGCACTGACGAGTGTACGCCTACACCCCGCGCTTAGGTCGTGGCCATTTCGTAAAATGATGCTAAGGATATCCGAGACATGGTCATTAACCTCCCAAAGGCTTTAAGCAAACAAAACAATTTAAACGGGCCAATTAATATCAATTAACCACCATACGATTAAAGATTTAATGCCCGACCAAGCGGTATTTTATATACCGTACCCCAAGCCCGTATAAGGGAAAATAAGTTAAAAGTATTTACCTGAGCTAAATATAAATTCAATCCTAGCCGTATATCAATTCAGCAAGTACAGATAGCTTTTACTGGGCTCCTAATCTAGAACGAAGGTTTTTAATAACCTATTAGAATCCTAACGGGTCTTTTAATTAAGCCTTGACTTAGACCGGTTAGTTTTCAAAGGAAGATACGGTTCAAACGCATGATAAAGCGAAGACCGGTTTAGAATGTGGTTTTGACCCGACAAGCTTGTATGCTTGTTTAATATGGGTAACTTAAACACATTCTGGATTTTGAGACAAAAATGATATGGTTTGACCCGTTTCGGCTAATATATGCAAACTAGTTACATAAGCCGATCCGAACGCGAAAAGTGCGTAACGAGTAACCAAAAGAATCATATACAGGTTTCCTAGGTTAATATGCCTTAAATATGTTGTGATATCAGTAGGATACCTTCCATTATGCCCAAAACGAGTTTAATCTCAATTTAAGCCCCGTAGGGGTATTTTGGTCATTTTAAAGATTGTAAAAGAGATTAAATAAAGTTCTGAGACTCGGGTCTAAAATAATCAGTAAAACAACTTAATTAATTAGGTTATATCAGTTGGTGATAAGTCTTATATGCCAAAATGGTTTTAAACCCATACTAGGTGTTTAATACGCGTAAAAAGCCGTTTTAAGCGATTTACGGGTTATACAGGAAATCTGAGTTTTCTGATCAGGGTATAAAGTTCAAAATACTTCATTTATTATATAAAATCAGTAGTAATTGGATTGGTGTCAAAATACTATGTAAAACTCATTTTATACACAAAAAGGGTATAATCGGTATTAACCGAATCAAAGCGATAACCCCATGTTATGATCAGTTTAAAAATAATTAAAAATCTTCAAAAATCCCAAAATATTATATTACATCAGTGGGTAAAAGGTTTGGTGTCAAAAATTGGGTTTAGATAGGCTTTACGCTGTTTAATTAACAAAAAAGCTTTCTAATTACGCTATTCGGCATAACTCCTAATCTAGACCTCCAACTAATATGAAATTTTAGGGACATGTTTATAAATCAGTAATAAAGATTATTGTCCTTTCACATTTCTAAATTTCTCGTTTTATGGTCAAAAGGGCATTATGGTCAACATTAAGCAATTAACGGAAACGTGTAACGAATAGGACAATCAACGATCCAAACACAGAGGGTTATACTATCATGTAACCTGGTCCTAAGGAAGCTCTAAGGCATTTCCAATTCATACGAAATCGGGTCAGAACTGAAGTCAAAGCAAAAGTCAAAGTTTTGCGACTTTCGGTTCCGAATCGGGTCTAAATAGAAAATTGTCGGATCAAACAAGCTTAGACCAGTTCTTATACTTATTACCAAGTTATATGAGTGATAAAATAGGTTACATGCCTTCTACATTGCTAATTACATGTTAATTCGAAGATTAGCATTTTGTTGACTTTTTCTAATCAACTTTGACCCGACAAATGGTCTAGTTAGAGTGGGAATCAGAGGGTGCCCTTCTAAGGGTTTATTACCCACATAAATACCAACTTATAACTACCTTCAATTCGACTAATCACTGGACCATTAATGATTAATCGCTAAGTCAAACGTTAATTACGACGGTTTGACTTTTAAGCTAATAACTAAGTAAAACTCAATTAGGAAAGGCTAAGCATACTTACAGAAGTCCTATGCACGATTAGGGATGCTTAGGGTCTGCTCTTGAACTCCCAAAAGCTCCAGAAATGCAGATGGAATAAATGCAAGAAATGTTGCAACAATGGGGCCTTATATAGTGTTCTTGATCCATCAAGATCATGACAAACAAGGCTATACATGATCCCTGATGATTAACAAGTGTCCCTAAGGCCTAAGAATTTGTTTAGGCAGCTCTTGGAAGTGTAAAAGGGCGATATAAGTCGTTACATGGGCTGAACAGCCATTTTTCCGAGTTGCTGCAACTGGGAGTATCTTACAGACCGTAAGACTCCCAGCATACGGTCCGTAAGGACCAGCCAGCTCACCAGAAATCTTTAAAAGTTGACACGTTTAGCCCCTGAACTTCTAGACTTGATTTTAAGGTGCTTTCTTGCACTTGTGACCCCCAAACTTGACTTTTAAGGACTCCAAGTCATAAACCAACTTTGTAAGGTCCCCGGTTATTCATACGATCACCGAAAAGTCTTAAATTTCAGCGTTGACGCTTTTAACCCCTCGTATACGAATTTTATCATAACTTCCTCATACGATAACGAAACTTGGTCAAATTTTTATCATGCATTCTAGTGAGCATAATTAATCGTTACAAAGCTTCGGGTTTGCTTAAAGGTCACTCAGAGGTATACTTTAAACATATTGACACATTTAACCCCTGTAGTTTGTAATCTCTCACTTTTCTTCACAACTAGCGTCGTATGATCCATGATTTATTCGTTTAATGGTATAAACATCATGTAGGGTTATTGTAAAGTATATTTATCCATTGTTGACATTTTGAACCCTTATATTCACATACTTTCCTTGTTTGTCAACTTTAGTCCTTCTAAGGTATTCTTTCACACATTCAAAGCTTATGACACGTGTCAAGACATTATAGGACGTGAATTTTCGAGGTGTTACAACGTTTTACGTATTAAGTTTACGTTTTACGTTAAAAAGTTTTTACATAAAAGTTTTTAGACAGCCACCACCTCCAACACCACCGCCGCGAACACCGTCGGGCCACCCCCAAAACCGATGTTGGAAGTATAAATGTTTCTTATAACGGATTTTTCAAAAATGGGGCAGAGTTTCCTCTGTTTTTGGACAATCCCGACAACTAAGTGTCGATTTATTTTTTTAAAATACAACAATAAACCAATCACAATTATCAATATATATAGTTTTCGTCGAAATGTCAAAACACAACAAATTTCTAATCCAGTCGGTTCGAGCTCGGGTCGCGTATAACTAAAAATCTATAACTATATAAACAAGATTTTTGCATTGTTTAAATTGTTACCGGGTCTGGTTTTGACCGTGGTTGAATGCTGTTGACCGGCGGTGAAGTGAGACCAGCTTTGACCGAGACCCGAAACCACACCCGAACCGCGGCTGACCAGCTTTGACCGAGACCTGAACCACACCCGAACCGCGGCTGACCAGCTTTGACCGAGACCCGAAACCAAGCCAAAATCCCGACATAATCTGAAGTGAACCCGAACCTAACCCGAACCAAAACTCAAACCACATCAGAATCTGAGCACGAAAATCTAAGCCGAACTTGAACTAAACACACTCACCTCTACTGCAGACGTCGCCGGTGCAGCTCCGGCGCCGGCCGGCTGCCGTCGTCACCATCAACATCGTCATCTTCAACATTAACACCCTTTTTCATCATACCCTCTATCCCAAACAAAAAAGGGTCAACTAAAATTCAACAAAAGACATCAACTTTATCACAAAATATATGAAAAGATGTAGAGAAATTGATCTAGGGGTATGGTGGGTTTTGATCAAAGATCATGGCCAGGCCACCTATGAGCATGTCGTCATGGCGGAGGAGTTGTGCGGCGGCAGCAGCGTCGTGGGGGGACGACCGGCGATGAACCGACGCCGGCGATGGTGGCGTTAATGGTGTTGAGCCTCAGCCTCCATCATTGCCGGAGAAGAAGGTGGTACAAGGGGGTGAACGTATCTTGAAGATGATTATGATGGTGGTGATAAAGGATTTCAAGAGAGAGAGAGAGAGATATGAGAGATGGGGTTTTAAATTTGTGTGAGTAAAAAGAATCTCTGCAATGGGAAGATGATTTAAAGAATGGATTGAGGTATGTGAGAAATGAAAAATGTAAATGAGAGAGGAGAGAGGTTTATAAATTTAGAGACTTTAAATGAAGAGAGAGAGAAGATTAGACATTTGGGGTAAATGACCACAATACCCCTTTTTCTTATTGGTTAAGAGTGGTTCTCACAGTTCTTACAACTGGATGTGGTTTCTATTTTAGCGGCTCCCTATATATATATATATAGGGGATGGATCATGAGAAAACAAAAAAAACTAACTAAAAAATCGCTAGTTTTTATGTATGGAAAAAAATTTCAAAAAAATAAAAAATAATTTTTTTGTTGTATTGCACATGTGCACTATTACGGATATAGTGCACATGTGTAGTACACATATAATGCATGTGTGCAGTACAACAAATTTTTTTTTTGAAATTTTTTTTATATATAAAAAATTGCGATTTTTTATAAAAAAAATGTAAAAAAAAATTGGTATGTTTTTTAGCTTTTTTTTAGACTTTTTTAGTTAGTTTTCTAGTTTCTCATTTAGATTTAGTTTTCTCATGATCCTCTCCCTATATATATATATATGATTAGGTTCAAGAGTGAACACTAGTGTAGTTTGCGAACTGAGCGAACTAATATTGGCCATACATGTGTGTAGATCAATGGCCAGGATTTGATGATGAAATACATTAGTGTATTTTACGATTTGATGATGAAATCCTAGTCATCCACGTGTGTAAATCAATGGTCAAGATTTGTTCACTCAGTTCGCAAATACATTAATGTTCACTCTAGAACCTCACCCTATATATATATATATATAACGTAAGTATCTGAAGAAAACCCCTATAATTGAGAAAACTTGGGAAACCTAGATTGTGTGGACAAAATTCATTCACATCATCTATTAAAAACACATGTATAAAGGGCAATTTGGTCATTTTGTTAAACCTATCACCTCACCCTTCCCCATCCTATCATTTTCTTTATGTCACATCACTATCTCTCTCTCATATATCTCTTTTATCTTTTCATCCATTCGAACTTGCATATTCTTTTCTCTCTCTCATTCATTTCTTCCTCAGACACAACTTAAACCTGCATATCCTCTTCTCTGTCGAAGCCACAAGATCTAAAGATTGAAGATCGAAGTCACCAGACCTGAAGAATACATGTTGTTAAGTGACTGTTTGTTTTTTATACACATGTGTATAGTTGTATATACTTGTAGTTGTTGTTAAGTGACTATTTGTTTTTATACACATGTGTATAATTGTGACGATGTATACACACAACAACAACCAACACACACTGTTGTTATACATATATTTTTCATACAAAGTGTGTATAATTGTGAGAGTTTTGTCAAAAAGAACCCCAAAAAACCGATGGCAGAAGTGACCGTTTGTTTTTATACGCATGTGTATAAAAAACGAAAGATAATGTGATTAAAATCTAATGTTTATATAATGAGTGGTCTAGGGGTTGAGTTATAATACAACGGAGTTTAAAAATAAGAAGTGTAAAAAGCCACTATTAAATGACAAGTGTCCAAGAAGAAATCAAATGAGAAGGGTAATTTTGTCAAAGATAATAAAAAGATTATGCATATGCAAGTCACATGCAATTTCTCCCCTCATTTTTTAAACTTCCGTAACTTTTTATACACCATTTGTTTTTAAAAAAAAATCATACCATAAAATCGAGCGTCTTTTTATCTTTAATATGAGTACCCTATTGTTATACTTAAAAAATCGAAAATTCAGTTGCGTATTACACTAATGGGCATAACGTAAAACACAATGAGAAAACCCATTTGCGTTGTCACACCCCAACTGATGGCGGGATTGAAAATCGAGGAGTGAGACTAGTTATCATGGTGCGGGTTACCCCCTATCTTGACAACGTCGTACCCTAAGTGTGGTTAGTACTTACCGAACGAGATAAGGAACAAGTTCCGACTCGTTGGTAGGGGTCTACTAGATTAGGAATGGCAAGTTTCTCCATCAAGGTGTGGAAGTCACTCCTAACTTGATGGTGCAATTTCGTGAAAATTTGATAATGCGGATTAAGGGATTTCACCAAAAGGGGCGTTTTCACGCCTATTTTGGTTAGATCGTCTCGTTTGTGATATGAGAGTGTCTTCGTATCCTCGTGTGTGTATTATGGTTAGTCTTGAGAAAGACTTGTATATTTAAGACAAAAGATAAGATAGGAGCAAAGTAGGGAGAATTGAAGTAATTTAAGCATAATAACAAGAATGGTCAAGTATAGGTTCCTAAACTATAGACTAGGTCAAAAAGCATGGCAATTTTTCCTAATTCCCTATAGTTATGGCTCGGATACCAATCTGTCACACCCTAACCGATGGTGGAAATATCGTAGTGAGACGAAAACGAGATTGCAAGAGACTTCATAGCGATTAATTGTGACAAGTATTTAAAATATCGATTTTTCATTTCATGCTAAAGGTGATACATCGTTTCAAAGGAAAATACAACATTTAGAACATAACAATTTAAACAACAAAATATGAATTTAAACTAAGTGTGTTTCTAGTCCATCATACTAGATTTCTTTCCAACGAATCAACATCAAGCTCCCACAATATATATTAAAGTAACATGTCAACACAAAAGCATTAATGAGCATACAAGTTTAGTGTAGTAGCATATGTATGAAAGATTTTAATGAGATCCACATGGCAAAAACGTATACTAAGGTATAAACATACCAAGAACTAGCATGCATCACATACATGTCAACCCAAAGATTCCACTGGCGTAATCTTATCATCGCAACGACAAGAGCGTTTGTATGATTGCTTAACATAGATCCAACAAGGGCGGTGTGCTACTCCTATAGCGCAGTTAATGACAAAGTATAATGCAAGAATGGCTTCTAGCATGCATGTATTCCTAAAAGTATAAACGTATAAAGCATGTATTAACGGATTTGTTTGTATGAATAAAGTATTTGCGTATGTGTGATTGTATGAGTTTTAATATGGACATATATATATATATATATATATTGCACCCAAAAATAATACGGAGATACATATATATATTGCACCAAAAAGTGTAAAAACAGAAAGATGGTCATGTATACTCACGGTTTGCGAAGTAATTCCACTTAGTGAGTTTGACGAGCCTTGAGTATTTGGAACACTGAAGTTACCCTAAGAGGGAAATGAAGGTTTGTGAGTTGTGGTTTTGTTTTACGGATTGGATTCTAAAATTAAAAGTTAACGTATACGAATGTAAATTTAGGTACCATGAGAATGGTCATGTAAAGAGGTATGATGAATTCCATCCATTTAACCTCATTATATGAATCACCAAAGCACAAAATCATCAACTTTGTTGATGATTTCGGTTGGTCATGAATAGGAAAATAATAAGACTTAAACCTACTAAATCTACAAACAACCAAGTGAGCTAGCTAGATGCGTGCATCCCAAACATGGAAAGTGTTTGGAGACGTGATGTAGCCTTATCCCTTTGATGGAAATTGTTTGAGACTTAGTGGTATTAAGATAACAAATCAACAAGTGAGGTAGCGAAGCAAGATTGGAGAACCAAAGCTTCCATGGTTCTCACTTTCACCAAAACACAAGTCTTGTCATATTGAAAATGGTGAGCTTGGATGGTCTCATCACTTGTAGGTTGTTTAAACCTTGCCAAAACATAATGTTTAGAATGTGTTTGAACCTCTAAACTCATAGTAATCAACCATACTCAAGCTCCATAACCATAGGTTTGATTAGAAGCAAGGTTGATGCAAGATTCTACAAGATAAACGTGTTTATAGAATTTGTAAGTAAAAGTATCATCAAAACAGAATTTTAATACTATTTGGACCTCAAATGTGGTGAGGCTCCACCTTAGTTTGCCATGGCAAACTTGTGGTGTAACATCCGTCAAAATGAGCTCCCAAAATCCGACCCGTTTTAAACCTCGGAAATTTTCACGAAATAGATAATCGATGAAAGGTTCTTATCCTTAATTCGTTTATAAATATGGTTATTTATTTATTTGTTTGTTTAAATAATTGAATTAATTAATATTACCATTTAAAAGTTTTATTCTCTTACTTTTATAAAAATAATATAGTTAGACTCGTTAGGTTTTAAAGTTAGTTAACCAAGTTAGTATAGTTTAACCAAGTAGTCAAGCTAGTAAAGTTAAGGGACCTTAGTGTAACATATGAAACTTAAATTGAAAAGAGAGAATAAAAATCATTTTTGTAATTTTATTATTTTAGGAGCTGTTTGCTGCAATTATTACACTATAAAGAAGCAATTTTTTTATGCATCAGGAGTTGTACTTCAAGCTTGGAGGGGTTTTTTTTGTTAAAAAACTTGGTTTTTCACTTTTAACCCAAACATTTCATATTTTGTATTTTAACCCCTTTTAATTTTTTTATTTTTAACCCTAAGTTTTCCATCTTTTATAATTTAACACAACACTTTATTATTTACAACTTTGGTCCCCCATACTTTTTATCTTTCGCAAGATTTCCGTTTTACGTTTCGTTCTAAATTTTGCGAGTTGACATGTTGTAGCGTGCATGTGAGGTTCAACATTTTTTGCTCTATTTTTCCATATTTAACTGACCCATCGCAACGCGTCCATTTTTTACCTTTTGAAAAGTTCGCCGCAACGGACGGGTCCTAGATCGACTAAGTTATTATTTTCTACGTTTTACGTTTCTGGTTAATTTCTTCGCATTAACACACTGTAACGGGTGTGCGTGGTTCAACGATTTTAGTCTGCTTTTCGTTCGATGTAATTTTACCATTTTATCTATTTTATTTTTACGATGTTTAGAGTCGATGTCGTTGTGGCATCGGTGCTACTTGGCACGGTTTTTCTAACTTTTTAACCTATTAAATTTTTTACTAATATTTTGTTTTGGTTTACCCCTATACTTCCTTTACTTAAAAACTATTTTTTACGTGCATATTTTATGCATAGGTATGTATAAATATGATTTGTTCTACATTCTGACGTAAACTTTTTTTATAGACGAGTCAGGTCAAATATAATACGTTTTCGTTTAAAGAAATCATTTTTACGTGCATATTTTTATGTACGTTTTGGTATAAATTCAAGTTGTCTACGTTTCGACGTAAATTTTTTTGGGAAATGATTGAGGTTAAATATAATATGTTTTCGTGTTTATTTTATGTATGTTTCGTAAAGTTTGTTTCGAATCGAGTGGAGTCAAATTATGGTTTCTTTTTCTCCCCTTTTTTCGAAAGCTCTAATTAATCTCTTTCGATTACATGTGCATATTTTCCTTCATACCCGTTACGCTTTCTATGTATGAGTTGGGTCACATATAATACGTTATGATTGTTCGATATGAATTTGATTTACTTTACGTTTGATCCAATCACAATGCTTATACAGGTTACATTGAGTTCAACTGGATACGTCGAAATGTGTGTTTTCATATGGTTAACGCATCATATAACGTTTGGACTAATCCATTCAATGTTTACGATGTACCCTCACCGCAACGCGGGCGGGTCTTAAACCCTAATTGTTTATAAACAACCAACCAAAATGACATTCTCGAACATTCATGAACAGAGCTTTAGATTATTTGAAATATTTATAAAAATTTATGATTGATTTAATAGATTTAAGGTATAAGGTAATTGAGTTTGCCTTAAATTTTCTCCGATGTTTGTGCTCTATCCATTACAGAAAAAACAAATCAGTCGTCAAAGCGCGGGGCGTGTCATGATGCACAACCCCATGTGCACACACCAGAGATGATATTGGGTACCGGTATCGTACCTGGTATATTACTGGTATCAATTTTCTCCGTTTTCGGGTATCGTACTTACCAGTAAAATACCAATAAATACTAGTTGATTTAATCTCACAAAAAATCGAAACAAGGAAAAAGGGCGGGGCCCGGACTCGAACCCGAGTCTCCCACCTGGTCCGTTTCAAACAAACAAAGCCCAACCACTGCACCACATGGATGTTTGGTTCAAGGTTTGCTTTTTAATAAAAACTAGGGTGTTACACCCGCCGTTCGCGACGGGGCGACACGATTTTTGATCCGATACAAAAGTATGTCGACACATGTCTTACATCAAGTGGGAAACTCGATTAGAAAAGTATTTACAAAGTAAAAAGGTTGTCCGTGTGAATGCTAATCAACTTAAGTTTATAGCGACACGTAAATAAAAATAAAGACGTCAAAGTTGATTAAAAAGTATTTAGAAAGTTAGGAGGTTTTAAGAGTTAATGCTGAAAACTAAAGGTTATAAGTAAAAAACAAAACCACAAAAAAGAAAGAAAAAAGAAAGAAAAAAATTGTGAAAGAGGTAAAAGCGTAAAGTTTAAACGTTGACGAAAACTGTAAATTATAAAAGAACTTGGTATTTAAGAAACAACAAACAAAGCATAAGGGCCGAAAATGTACATTACAAGAGATGGAAAAAAATACGTAAGTGCAAGGGGTAAAAACGTAAAGTTAAAAAGTTGATGAAAAATGTAAATTGCAAAAGAAGTTGGTATTTAAGAAACAACACACAAAGCATAAGAGCCGAAAACGTAAATTAAGAAAAAAAGAAAAAAAAAGTCAAAGTTTGCTAGGAAAAGACAAAAAAAAAAGAAAAATTTTTTTTTTTCACCGACATAGCCTTTTTATAGTATGTATAATATTCAGATTTTTAGGTGATTTCCTTTTGAACAACCAGATTGCCGCCAAAACAGTACGTTGACAACCATATTTCGGTTTGAACTTGCGCTGATTTTCGGGGATTGATACGATTCCGCGTTTCCATTTTTTCGGTCAATCACGAACCTGGACTTTCTTATAACAAGCATTCGATACTCCATTCAATCATCAAACCATTGCCAAACTTTGCGAGAGACGTGAAGGATATAAAAAAAAAAAAAACCGAAACCACCATAATCTCTTATACACTCGACACAATCACAACACGATCTCAGAACTCTCTCGCTCTCGTTAATCTACGGCTGCTGGAGGATTGGAGTTCACCGGAAAACCCCAACCGTCGGAGACGAAGTCGTGACCCGGATCGAAGTCGCTACGTCGGAATTCGCGGCCTTTGTCAATTCGGTATAACCTCCTCCATCTGTTCATTCTGATTAAAAAAAAAACACTCTTAGTTCTTTGATAATTATAACACATATTATGATTTTGGGGTAATGGGATTGGTTCGGCTCTGGGTCTGTTCTTATGAATAGAGAGAGTTCACAAGGTATTATTTGATGACAATCTAGTTGAGTCCTACATACTCTCAATTTATGAGTTCTAAAGGTTTTGGGCTGACTCACGTACGCGCATTTAAATGGTTTCTTAAAGATGGTTGTTTAACACAGTGGTAGATCCAGCCCTGTTTTGTGGGTTCACATGAACCCTCCCGGTTTAGAAAAAAACTGTAAGAACTTTGTATGATTTGGAACAAATAGTGAGAATCTACCAAAACGAACCCACTGAAAGAAGTTTCTGGATCCGCCACTGGTTAACGCTACCGGTAATTAATTGAATTGAAAGCATGGTTGTAAAAGGGTTTTGTGCTGTTGATTACGTACTTCTTTCATAAATGGTTTTATAAATATGATGTTTAATAACGTTGTCTTTGATTTTCTCAATTGAAAGCATGTTTTTAAAATGAGGTTCGGCCGTTCGGGGCTGAATTGATAAAAAGTTTGGAAACAATTATTATGTATAACGGGCTGAGTTATAATACAAAGTTTTTAAAAATAAGAAGGGTAAGAAGCCACCAGAGAGTGACAAGTGTCTTAGGAGGAATTAAATGGAAAAGGTAATTTTGTCTACAAGAGGAAAGAGAATATGCACATGCAAGTCACATGTTATTTCCCCCCCCCCCCTAATTTTTAAACGTCCGTAACTTTTTTATACATCATTTGTTTTAAAAAAAAATATACCATAAAATCGAGCGTTTTTTTATCTTTAATATGAGTACCATATTGTTATATTTTTCAAAAAAAAAATTCAAAAACCCAGTTGCATATTACACAATGGACATGATGTAAAACACAATGTAAAGTAGATCAAAAACACAATCAATAACAACAGATAAAGACACAATGGACAACATACTAAAACACAATGACCATAACGTATAACACAATGGCGATAACATATAACACAATAAGTATCAAACTAAATAAAAACACAATTGATGACAATAGATAAAAGACAATTAATAACAACAGATAAAAGACACAAGGGAGAGCAGATGAAGACACAATGGAAAACAAACTAAAAACACAATACACAACAAACTAAAACACAATGAAAAAAGATAATGAAAAAAATTGAACAAATTATTAAAACACAATGGACAACATATTAAAACACAATGAATAACATATTAAACACAATGACCTGAACTAATAACACAATTTATTGAAAACCCAGATATAACACCATCTTCATTGTGTCATATATTGTGTTATAGGTTCTTATAAAAACGCAATTGATAGAACCCAAGTTAACATTGTGTTATAGGTTTTGATAATAACACAATGTAAAGTAGATCAAAAACACAATCAATGACAATAGATAAAGACACAATAGACAACATACTAAAACACAATGAGCATAACGTATAACACAATGGTGATAACATATAACACAATAAGTATCAGACTAAATAAAAACACAATTGATGACAACAAATAAAATACACAATTAATGACAGCAGATAAAAGACACAATGGAGAGCAGATGAAGACACAATGAAAAACAAACTAAAAACACAATACACAACAAACTAAAACACAATGAACAAAGATAATGAAAAAAATTGAACAAATTATTAAAACACAATGGACAACATATTTAAACACAATGAATAACATATTAAACACAATGACCTGAACTAATAACCCAATTTATAGAAAACCCAGATATAACACCATCTTCATTGTGTCATAGGTTCTTATAAAAACACAATGGATAGAACCCAAATTAACATTGTGTTATAGGTTTTGATAATAACACAATGTATAGAAACTCTACTGACCAAAACTCAGTTAAAAGACACAATGACCTGAACCTTTAACACAATGCAATAAAAAAGCCCAGTAAAAATGAAATTTTTTATTTTATTTTTATATGATAATATGGTACTCATATTAAAGATAAAAAAACACTCGTTATTATGGTGAAATTTAAAAAAAAAATGTCGTATGAAAAAGTTATGGACGTTTTAAATCGATGGGGGAATTGACATGTGCCTTGCATGTGGAGAGAGAAAATCCATAAATATAGGATTCCCTTTATGCCCTTCTATTATCTTCTTTTCCCTACAATGAATCTCAACCCTCCAAATCTAAGATCAATGGACTAGAATCCTTCTTACCCTTCTTATTTATTTTATCCTTTGTATTTGATCCTAACCTATGTATAACTTAAGTTTATAAGGTTATTATCCAACTAGTTTGAAATATTTACGGGAATTTAAAAAAGGAGGTATTAAAGTATGATTAATTATACTTGGGTATTTGTTTAACTAGATACTACTACGTGTATTTACAATATTAATGAATCTCTAATTTGACCGTTTGATCAAATGAAGGTTTTTTTGAGAACTAAAAATACGATGTATGAATTTAGTGATTTCTTGGTCATGAGAAGCTCATAAGACATTAATTGGGGTTTTTAAGGGTATAAATCCATATAAAAGAAAAAGGTTTCCTTAATTCTTCAAACTTTTATAATCTAAAAACTTCAATAATTAATCCTTTTAATTTTCTTTATCTATTTTATTTCATTTTATAACAATAAAATTAATAACGAGTTAAATTATAATACGTAAATAACTATTAGGCAAATCATAAATATTAGGATTACTTATTTTAACCATTAAATAATAACGAGTTCGTTATGTGTTATTTTAAATATCTAGGATAACCATTACGTTCGTTCTCTTGGAATTCTCTATCCTTATTCTATTTATGTTATGTATCAAACTTGTATACTCGCCAACATTTTGTTGATGTTATTTTAATACATGTTGCAGGTTGATAAACGAAGTGATCAAGAAAACAAGCTAGGATGAACCTAAAAACCCATATTAGAATAAAAAATGTTTTGAATTAGTTTTGGATACAATTTTGTTATGTTTGAACAATGTATGACTTTTAGTATTGTTATGAAATTTAATTCAAACTATATTGTCATAATAGTGTTATGATGCTTTGAGCGATTTGTTCGTCTCATCCTGATATTTCTGCCATGGGCTGGGGTGTGACATGTGGAAACCTTTCTAGAGGTTATCCAAGTAGTTTGGAAGAAGATATAAGGAAGAATGGTGAAGAAAAGTGAGTGAAAACTCACTCAGCCCAAAACGAAGAATTCTTGAGAGTTTTTGGATGTTTGGAGTGATTTGTAGAGTGTGTAAAGGTGTTAAGAACCGGATTTATTTTATATACATATGTATATATATGTTGCATATCAGTATATATTTATCGAATGAAATCTATACTTTTTATAAAAGGAGAAATCCCAGTGACATAAGAAAAGCTGATGTGTCAGCTAGAGAGCATGTCCAACACGGCTTTTCTTATGTCATTATTACATCATAATGCCTAATATTAAAAGACTTTAAAATTCAAAGTTGGCCCACATTCATATTCCAAAGGCCTGTCATGAAACCACTGTCTATCTTCAAAATTTAAACCTTTGACGATTCAAAATTCAAAACCTCAAATCCAGTTCCCTCAACATCTGCTCTCAACATTTTATAATCAAACATTTTTTCTCAATTCAAAATTCTGGCTCCACATTCAAAATTCAAAATTCAAACCATATATTCTAATCCTATAAATAAGACATAATTATCTGGCTCCACATTCAAATCTCTCTCGCTCATATCTGCGAGCGTCTCTCTCTCTCTCTCAAATGCATCTTTCTCGTGATTCAGCCGCTAATCTCCTATTACACTTCTTTGTTCGAATTTTGATGATTCTATTTACATGTTATCGTTCCAATATCATTGTTCCAACATCGTTGTTTCAATGAAGTTTCCCATCACACATCAACCTTCTCCATGTTATTTCATGCTCTCTTTTGAATTTCAGGTCAGTTAGCATGTTGCAGGTTTTGTTGTAATTAGTGTCATTGATTATGTCGACTTTTCTGTTTAGTTCTTCGTCTGTTTTTTGTTCTTTGAGAGACCACATGGAGAACTGTGTTTTAACATCGCTGGTGTCTAACCCGTGGTAGAAGCTGAAGTTTCCCATAAAAGTTGGGGTTTGAAAAGGTTTTTGCATTAAAAGACTGTTGTTTTGAAATATACATTAATATTTTTATATTAAATCTACACGTTTTCACAATTACAAATTTCAGTATATAAACTCATAGTCACTTCACCTGTTTTGTAGTAAATTTCAGGAAAGTCGAGTAATATAGTTTATTCAAATGACGTCATTCACAAATGCAAAATCAGATGTTTTAAACCAGCGTTTTGTCAGGAAAATCGAGGAACAGGTGTATGAAGATAGGGCTACTCTTCAAGAGCTGAAGAGATGTTTTGATGGATTGCAAGTTGGCCTGTTCACTAGAGAGCAGGTTTCGAGAGATCTTATGTGGATGCCTTCAACTTCTGTTCGTGAGCTTTGTGTTGTCAGTAATATAGAATGCGGTGATAGAGATGTGGAGTTCATGGCGATGCTGAAGGACATACATCGAGAGGTTCAACAATCGATGGAGTTGAAGCTAAAGTTTCTTAATTCTTGTTGTTATTGTTAGATTTGAACTTTGCGTTTTAGTTTTACTTATTTAGTGTTTGAGTTTCATTTAGATTATGTTGATGTTGAATTGTGTCTGAACATCTGTTTGGTAAGTCAATAAAAGTTTAATAGTATCAAGGGTTGGTTTGATGGTGAACAGATAATGTTGATGTTGAATTGTGTCTGAACATCTGTTTGGTAAGTCAAGAGAGGTTTAATAGTATCAAGGGTTGGTTTGATGGTGAACAGATAATGTTGATGTTGAATTGTGTCTGAACATCTGTTTGGTAAGTCAACAGAGGTTTAATAGTATCAAGGGTTGGTTTGATGGTGAACAGATTATGTTGATGTTGAATTGTGTTTGAACATCTGTTTGGTAAGTCAACAGAGGTTTAATAGTATCAAGGGTTGGTTTGATGGTGAACAGATGAGTGCAAAGATAAAACAAATGTTCAGAATTTGATCATTGATAGTAGTTTTTTGAAGAATCTGTGCTCCTGCAAATTAAGTGTTTGAACATCTGTGTTCCTGCAAATCTTGCTGTTATTGTTAGATTTGAACTTTGCGTTTTAGTTTTACTTATTTAGTTTTTGAGTTTCATTTAGATTATGTTGATGTTGAATTGTGTCTGAACATCTGTTTGGTAAGTTAACAGAAGTTTAATAGTATCAAGGGTTAGTTTGATGGTGAACAGATAATGTTGATGTTGAATTGTGTCTGAACATCTGTTTGGTAAGTCAACAGAGGTTTAATAGTATCAAGGGTTGGTTTGAAGGTGAACAGATTATGTTGATGTTGAATTGTGTTTGAACAACTGTTTGGTAAGTCAACAGAGGTTTAATAGTATCAAGGGTTGGTTTGATGGTGAACAGATGAGTGCAAAGATAAAACAAATGTTCAGAATTTGATCATTGATAGTAGTTTTTTGAAGAATCTGTGCTCCTGCAAATTAAGTGTTTGAACATCTGTGTTCCTGCAAATCTTGCTGTTATTGTTAGATTTGAACTTTACGTTTTAGTTTTACTTATTTTGTGTTTGAGTTTCATTTAGATTATGTTGATGTTGAATTGTGTCTAAACATCTGTTTGGTAAGTTAACAGAAGTTTAATAGTATCAAGGGTTGGTTTGATGGTGAACATATAATGTTGATGTTGAATTGTGTCTGAACATCTGTTTGGTAAGTTAACAGAAGTTTAATAGTATCAAGGGTTAGTTTGATGGTGAACAGATAATGTTGATGTTGAATTGTGTCTGAACATCTGTTTGGTAAGTCAACAGAGGTTTAATAGTATCAAGGGTTGGTTTGATGGTGAACAGATAATGTTGATGTTGAATTATGTCTGAACATCTGTTTGGTAAGTCAACAGAGGTTTAATAGTATCAAAGGTTGGTTTGATGGTGAACAGATAACGTTGATGTTGAATTGAGTCTGAACATCTGTTTGGTAAGTCAACAGAGGTTTAATAGTATCAAGGGTTGGTTTGATGGTGAATAGATTATGTTGATGTTGAATTGTGTTTGAACATCTGTTTGGTAAGTCAACAGAGGTTTCATAGTATCAAGGGTTGGTTTGATGGTGAACAGATAAGTGCAAAGATAAAACAAATGTTCAGAATTTGATCATTGATAGTAGTTTTTTGACGAATCTGTGCTCCTTCAAACTTACAGAGAGTCAATATTTGTAGTTGTAAAAGGTCTGTTGTAGTTAAAGTTTGGTAAAAGAGAACATCTGCTGATGATGAAACAACTGTGTATGCTAACGACTGTTTGATTTACCACTGTTGACTAAATGAATAAAAGGTGTGTTGTAGCTAAAGTCTGAAAAAAAAGAGCATCTGCTGTTATAAAAGGTGTGTTTTCAGTCTTAAAATGTTTAACAGAGGATTTGATACTAACAGTGGTTGGGCTAATAGCAGATGTTAGACTTACGACTGTTGAGTTACACCGATTGAAAACAGAGGTTCTGCTGACTGTCATCCATTATGACAACAGAGGTTCTGCTAAATGGTACTGTCTGTTGTCATAAATGGCACTGCTGACTGTCATCCATTATGACAACAGAGGTTCTGACGTGGACAGATGTTAGCTAAAAATTAAACAACTGCTGAAAGTTATCATCTGTTCTCATAACTTCTGTTTATCTAACCACTGTTTGACTCACACTGTTCCCAACGACCAACAGAGGTTTCCAAACACATTTTGTTAGACATCTTTTAGACATGTAAATAACAAATTCAATAAGGGGTGTATGTGTAAATATTTTTCATTTGTTGAAAATATGGGAAACGAAAACACAACCGTCATGATTTCTTTAGCATCATTACACATCAAACATCTATCATCTGACTTCTTTCAAAAATCTCTTCTTCCAAGTCATTTTCTAGGGTTTCAACTTTCTTATTCTCCGTCTTCTACACTTCAATCATTGGAGGTTTTATTGTTTTTTCTTCAGCAACTGGTATATACATTCATATTGTAATGAAGTTTATATTGTTTAACCGATTTTAATTCAAATCCTATCTTGCTATAAATACGATTTTAAACGTTTATTGCTATACATTCAAGAAGGGTTTAGTTAGGTGTTTGAATCATTTGTTGAGAACATATTAAAATAGTTATTATTTGCAGAAAATTTTTAACTCATGCTCTGGTTCTATGATTAATTTCAGTAGATACTCTGTTAATACAAAAAGATAATGTTCATCTTCGAAGCCAACTTTTTAATTTCAATCTTTTAACATATTTACTGATTCAGGTTTTATCATGTATACTACATTTGTCAAGTTTCTTGATAACCCAGAATCTTTGAAACTGGTATGACATGTTTTTATATACATAATTTATTTTTATTGAGATATATATTTAACAGTTGTTATGGTTTATATTTTCTTACACTACTTAAAAATTATATACATGATGTACCTATAGCCTTTGCTAATCAAAAGTGGGGAGATTGTTGGCAAAAAAATAAGTTGCGAATCTATCATGAGTCTGGTAAAAAATGGGTTGTGAGGGTCAGAACAGAAAATTAAACACCAATAATAACTGACGGTTGGGACAATGCTGTTAAAGATCTCAATCTGCCGAGGGATACTTTGTTGGTTTTCAAAGCGTTAGGTGATTTTGGGCTTGAACTTTCATGTTTTGTTGATGGCATGTGTGGTGAATCTTATTTCACGTTTAATCGTTATGCAAGATTTGGTTTTACGGTATGACTATTGATCTTAACTTCAATCCTTTTGCATCTTAAACGTGTCAACACTTATTCTCATAAGTTACATACTTCGCGTATAGTATTCATTATTTTTAATTTTATGCAGGTAATCGAAGACTGCTTCATTAAACAATTTTACGTAAACAGCCCACCAAGTGGCAAATTTCAAATCTGTTATAAGGGTTCCTATTGGAATGTTGAGGTTTCTAAGGTTGATACAAACTTTGTATTTGCTAGAGGATGGGCATAAATGTGCAAAGATGTTGGGATACTTGAGGATGATTTGCTTGTGTTTAACAGAATTGATGATGTTGTTTTTGAGGTAGTAGTTTATAGAGATGAGACTGAGATTTGCTTTTCGAAGAAACCTGAATCTGACGATGATAGTGTACTTGAGATATCGAAGGCTGATTATGTTGAGAATGCATTCAAGGTACGTATGTATTTAGCATTAGCAGTAATGTTTTAATTATTTTATCATTATATTAATTATTTCATTAATGTTGACCAGGACATCTATGAGGATGAAGAAGTTGTGTCTGTAGGTGAAGGAAGAACCATTACTCAGGTACTTACTAAATTATTAAAATTATTTATATTTATTTTTAATTTAACACATATAAGAATTTAATGTTTTTACAACTATTAGTAATGTTGTTTACTGATGTTACATTTATCCAATAATGTACTATTTAGAAGAAGTTACCAACCAATGCCGAATGCACGTCGAAGAGACGCATGTCTTCACGATTGAATAAAACACAAGATGTAAGTTTACCATCTTAAAAATTGTTATATTACTATGGTTATTATAGTTACTCTATGACAACAAGTTAAGAAGAAAGGTAAGGTTACTTCTGAGAGGAAGGTGACGGTCAAGAATAGGACTAAGGGAAACGCTGACTTAGCTGTCGACACAAGTGATCATATTGGATTGTCACACCCCAACCGATGGCGGAATCATCGGGGCGTGGCACTAGGCGAATCAAATTGCTCAAGAGAATCCATAACAACTAAATTGTGATGATATTTAATACATTCGTTATCCCATACTAACAAATAATACAATCACATAAGTTATCACAGACTTCTTGTCCTCTCGAACAATACAAATCCGACAACCTAGATTTTAGTTGGGTTTCTAGACCTCCTAGCTTGATTTGATATAGTTTGCGATCTAACCTGCAACATACGTTAAAATATTTGTCAATACAAAAGTATTGGCGAGTATACAGGTTTGATATGTATAGCGTAATAGATAAAAAGTGTAGCGAATTTCCACATGCATAAACGTAACACACGACCTATGTACTCACAAAGCTGATACTACCAACTAAGTCCTCGATGCTCGAATATGCGATGGCAAACTAGACCCCGTCGGGAGCAATAGTACTATACTAGTCATGGTGGGACGTTGCGAGTATAAACCCTAGCACACATGCAACTAGCATCACGTATATCTATGCATAACAGTTATTCGCAAGTGATAATTCGATTGATTGAATAGTTCGTTTGGTAAGTTCGATTTGTTAGAAACGTATGTTACACCCAAAATTCGATAAAAAAGGGTTCAAGTATACTCACAGTGCGTAATCGGTAAGTAAACACAGCTTGATTTGGGTTGCGTATGAGTTAGCCTGATCGAATGAGAGTGCGTTAAACGGTGGCGGGTGAAACAGGTGACTATTGACCATTCGGTTGGATGGCAATCCGGTCGGATGGCCATTCGTTTGAAGTGATAAGGTTCAGTGACTATCCGGTCGGATGGCAATCCGGTCGGATGGCAATCCGGCCGGATGGCCATTCGTTTGGATGATGCGTGCTTAGTGACTATCCGATCGGATGGAAATCCGGTCGGATGGTCATTCGTTTGAATGGTGAGTTGGTCCAGTCGTATGGTGCTCATCCGTGCGGATGACATGTTATCCGTGCGGATGACATGTTATCCGTGCGGATGACATGTTATCCGTCCGGATGACATGTGATCCGTCCGGATGGCAGGTGATTCGTGCGGATGACACGTCTGTTTCGCATTCTGAACACTGTTTCTGAGTGTTTAATGGAAGGAATACGTGCGGAGTTACCGGGGCAGTGTAATTTCGTACTAACACTTGAAATTCCATCAGTTCCGACCCGCTCTAATGGTCGGGAATCACCCCGTTCCATCAGATCTGGCCGTTCTTTACGGTTTCCCATGTTTAGCTCGAAATCGCACAGTGCCTTGGTTAGATACATATATTTGGGTGAGATTTGTTATCAAAACATGTGGAAATCACCCAGATCTGAGTTGTTTAGGGTGGGATGAGGTCACAACTTAAAGTTCATATGAACTCTTGGTGACATCACCTTAAAACACCCCAAATCAGTAGATTTCACGGTTAGAATTTGAGTTTTAAAAGATAGAATGATGTAGAATTGAGTGTAGATTGTAGAAGTACAGGTTTTAGGTTGAAATCTTACCGGAATCGCGAGGAAATCGAGAGAAAAGGGTCCTGGAGCGTGTTTGGTCGAGTGGGAGCTGTCACATCACTTGAACAGTGCTGTGGCAGGCTATTTATAGGCACAAAGAAGGCTGAAGGGGTTTTGAGTCCGGATGGCCCATCCGTGCGGATTGCTATCAGTCCGGATGGCCCATCCGTGCGGATTGCTATCCGTCCGGATGGCCCATCCGTCCAGATGGCTATCCGTCCGGATGGCCACTCCGACGCGATGGATTTCTCCGTTTTCGATCGTTTTGATAGTTTTCGAAGTACGCGCTTTTCATAGTAACCTTATATTATTATTATATATGTATATATATCACTAGGGGTCGTATTTACGTATCCATAATTCAAAGTTTCGATAATTAACAATCGGTTTTTGTTTCGGGTATGCGATTATTAGCGACGTTTCACGGCCATCAAGGAGGGTAGTATAGGTCCTTTCTTGACGTCATCGTGGACGTTATTGTGTTTTGTGCCACAAAGACTGACGGGGTACCACTCACTCGTATTGTCATCATCGTCACGATGACTGGAGTTATGGCACTCATCCGAGAGTCCTTGTTAGCGTTTATTTCCAGCGTTTCGACACATCACGGCCACCGAGGATGGTAGAATAGGTCCTCACTCAATGCAATCGTGAGTGTTAGTGTATGTGATGTGGTATAGTATAGCGATATTGCATTTCGAAAATATGCGATTATCCTTCGAATAGCGATACATATGCGATATAGTTACATTATGATCCGAATCTCTGGTGCTAGGCGTAACGAGTTTAAAAAGTAGTAACAACGCACGAAAATGCGGGTTGTTACAGTCTCCCCTGCTTTAGGAAATTTCGTCTCGAAATTAATCCAACAGGTAGACTTTAAAGAGTTGATCCTGCATCAGTCGCGATACAGCGAGTGATTTGACTGTGAGTTGACCGGCGAGAGTGCTTCGAATAAGAGAGATCGATTGCGATAGCGAGAAGGCGGCGTAAAGACAAAAGTAATATTCCACGATGTTACCTCCACATTGTGAGGAATTTCACTTGTTCCATGGTTTTAGTAAAAGTTTTATAAAAATCAATTTTAACCGTTTGAAAAAGATAATTTAGCATCAAGCCCCTCTTGGTACCTTCCCACGGAAGTTCGTTAATATGATTAAAACACTTATATATAGGAAGTACTAGCGGCGTATCCACCATGTTTTGCCCATATTACTTCCGTTTCGTGAGGCGGTGTCATGTGTGCTGATTATGACATGGGTAGAATTGTGCTCACTCGGTCCAATTGATAGAAGATCAGACCGAGTATAAGATAGAATCGAATAGGTTAAGCCGGCGAGTGAAATTGAGAACGTAGTTGTAGCAGCGTGCGCGAGTAGCCCGATGACACGAAACATTTATGTGTCGTGTCTGGGTAGGCGTCGAGCGACAAGCGATAAACGAATAGTGCGTTTTCGATTAGATTCCATATTAAACCCACATGGCATGTTTCCACGAGAGTTTCCTAACATGGTGAAACACCACGTTTGACCAGGTTAGTTTTGCCTCGTGAAGCGATGTCATGTGTATTAACACCACACAGATTGCAATGAACACCAAGCGAACGATAAGCGGTAGACTATACACGATAAGCTATATGCGACTAGGTGATTAAGCGAATAAACACAAAACACTAGTGGTGACGGCGATGATAAACGAATACGATAATCGGCAGTTGTTGCGTTTCGATCGATGGAGGTATACACGATTTATGCGGTTCGATTTGATTGATTAACACCATAGAGTTTAACGATCATCAGGCCCCACATGGCCTTTTTCCATGAAAGGCCGCTGATATGACTAAAACGCCTTGCTTTAACCATATGAGCTTTGTCTCGTGAAGCGAGGTCATGTGTGCTAACTTAACACAAATATAACAGATAACGGTATAGCGATAGATTGATACACAGTAAACGATATAGGTTCACGTGATAAGTGACAGAGATTGCGAGATACACATGATAAGTGATTGCGATTAGTCGAGTTCGAGTCTTGTTTCGAATAAGCTTAACGTTACGTTGCGACGCATCACTGTGATCGAGGAGGGTAGAATAGGTCCTCACTCAACAATATCGTGAGCGTTTATGTACTTGATGAGATTCATTGCAATAGACTTACGACCCGTCTTGCGTTGATGCAATTGTCCTGCGAGGTAGACTCCCTAGAGTCCATCGATGAGGCGATTGCACTGCGTTTGCAGACTTACGACAAGTCTCGCGATGATACGGTTTGTTACGCCTTGCGATTGAGTGTAGTGTGTTGAAAATAATCACAATAGTATAATAGGTCTAATAACGTTCAACTCCACGTGGCACTTTCTTCACGGAACTTCGGTAGTATGATAAAGCACACCTTGCTTGACCCCTACTACTTAGATCCCGTGGTTTGGTGTCATACTTCGTCGTAACGCTTTTGGCACCTTAGAATTTACTACGATCTCCGTGCACTGACCCAAATAATCCCGTGTGCACCAGTGATTAGTCGTTCCTTGCACGTTTATCGTACCTCGTTCTAAGAGTGTAGTGAGGGTAAAACACATTATTTCGTGATATAGTATATAGTATGTGCGTGATTCTAGTCTAAGTGCGACGATTAAAGAGTGAAAGAGAGAACGAAGACGAGAGTTAACATTACACATAGTGGCAACATTGAGTAGTAGAGTAGGTTCAAAACTTAGAAATAAACGTCGAAAATCATATCATTACAACTTTATCCTACGCTTGCTAGATGTCTGATGCTAAAGACTTTTGCTGTAGCTGTTGTTGTTGTACTCGAGTTCACGGTTCGATGCGGCAGTTGCGGGTGAAGTGACCGTAACGGTTGCAGTTATTGCAATAGCAACAGTCAGCCCCAACTGGATGATGATAGGTACACGAGTAACACTGAGGATGAGCTCCAGTGTAGGCTCGTTTTAGAAACATCGGAACTGCTCGAAGAGGTTCCGGTTGCAGAAGTTCGGTTGTTGATGAACTCGGGCTTGAAGTCTTTCGTTTGCGGCTGGGTTTATCGGTGTCTTGCGAAGAGGTGTCGTCGTTGGAGGATTCGTCTGAGGACTCACTTGCAGAATCTTTGACCGAGTCGTTAGAAGAATCGCCGGTAGATCCGTCAGAGGAATCGTTAGCAGATCCGTCCGAAGGATCGTCAATAGATTCATCGGAAGACTCGTTGTTAGGATCCTCTGAAGGATTAATGTCGATTTCCTGATAAGCTTGCTTGACAGGATTTTTGGAGAAAAATCCTTCCATGAGTCGTTTGTTGTTAATTTCTGCAGCTAAGCGGTAGGTTTCTTCGATGGTAGCTGGCCTTGCAGCTTCGACAAAATCACCAACACACTCAGGCAAGCCACGAATGTATTTCGCAATGGCCTTTTCTGAAGTGGTGACCTGACCTGGGCAGATTATGCTAAGCTGTTTGAACCTTGCGGTGTAGCCAGCATTGTCACCTTTGGTTTGCTTGATTTCCTAAAATTCGTTTTCTAGCTTCTGGATCTCGTGAGGAGGACAGTACTCTTTCTTCATGAGCTCTTTCAGCTCATCCCAAGAGAGAGCGTAAGCTGCGGAGATCCCACGTCTGTTACGTTCGGCGGTCCACCAGTTGAGTGCTCGTGATTGAAATACTCCGGTGGCGCAAGTAGTACGAAAACTATCGGGACACCCACTTTAACGAAGGGTAACTTCGATAGAATCGAACCACTGGAGTAGTTGAGTCACACCTCCTTCACCCGTGAATTCCATCGGGTCACAGGCTTTGAAGTGTTTATAAAGAAAAGCAGTTTGCGGCGCTTCCGTCTTGGAGTCTTCCGAGGCTCGAGAGTTGCTGAGAGAGTGCACTTGAGCGGTAATTCGAGGAATAAGCTTTACCACTTCTTTGGTCACAAGTGATGCAATCCTCTTATTGGCACTTCGTTTGGCTCTCCTCCTAGCTACTCGTCTCGAGGTAGAGTTGTTGGAAGGCATCTAGACAGGAAGAGACTTGGAGTGAGATTCGATCATAATGATTTTTGAGTTTCGTGATGCGATTACGCGCGTTCCAAAACTTGGTGCGATAGTATAGTAGTAATACGAATCACATAGGAGCCACATAGGAGACACAAGTTCCTAAGTTTTCACACAATGACTTGTTTGTTTATACGTACATATAGGTATTTATATAACTGTAATTTGTATTCATACACATACAGGTCGGTTTAGAATATGCGAGGACGCGTTGAGGTGAGAAAACGATAGCGAAGGCGATAGATTATGCATTAGTTTTGTTGCGAACATTCGGGTTTCGTTTTAGATTGCGATGGTTGTGCGACTTGTGCGTTTTTCAAACAGGGAGTGAAAATCGTTAAATCGAGAAATCGATAAAGTGTAAAGTTTCAAAACGTAAATAAGTTCTAACCATTGGTAAGATCAGCGGTTCGTATGATAGAGTGCCTTGGGTGTTTAGGCGTCGACTACCCAAGGTAACCCAACTATATTTAACAAGTTCGTGCGCGCGCGTTGTCCTAGAAGACTCCATGCTTCCACTGGGATACAGCTCATGGCATTCGTCTTCTTAGTCATTGATACGTAGTCGAGTGTTATATATATTAGGTGTATATTTTAAGCCCCTTTAACACTTTTTAGTCAAGTTTTAAATTTATAAAACACGATATTTACGAACACTAGACACACATATGGGCAAGTGCACCCATCCTGAGCGTAGTAAAGTCTTGGTAAGATACCGAGGTCGTCCAAGGACACAAGAGCTTTTAGTACCGGTTTATCCTCAACGTCAAGTCAAACCAAAAAGTTTAGAAAAATGTTTTAACTAAGAAAAATAAAAACTAACTAAAATGCTGAAAATAAAAATAAAAGTAAAAAATGATAGACAAGATGAATCACTTGGTTCCGACTCGTATCTAGTGTAACCTTTGATTATTTCCGCACTTTTGCACTTATTAAGAGATTATCTTAGTTATTGTAGTAGGCCCCTCTTTTGAAGGTGACGTTACCCTCACCCCAGTAGTTTGAGTCAGCAAGGATACAATCCTAAAAGGGTGGATTATTGTAAGATAATTAATTAAGTTATTAATGCAAATTATGGTAGGCCCCTCTTTTGGAGGTGACGTTACCCTCGACTAAGTAGTCTGAGTCAGCAGGGATACAGTCCTAAGTAGCCGGGTTATAGTATTAATAGTAGTTAACTTATGAGGGGATCAAAGAGTTTGGACCCCCGCCATCCAATACCGTTAAGTATTGAAGGAGGTCCTACTAAATTTGACCCAGGTCCATTGCAGGACCTCTAAACGCTGAACAATGGCAAGACCTTTACCAAACTGTCCCCTTAACCCCCGACCAGGTAGCCAACATACCTCCATATAGACCGTGGAGATATGAATGGTGAAAATCTTTTATTTTATATAGACAGTAAAATAATGCCAAGACACCACGGACAAACGATAAGGAAAGATCACCTTCAACATAAGAAACTAGTTATTAAAGTCATTAATACAAAACCAAGTAAAAAGTGCGAAAAGATTAAAAATAAAAAGTATTACACTAGACACTTTGTCTTCACCAAGTGATGTAAGAGACTTAGGCAAACATGGCCTTGATTGTCAAGAACTCTTACGATCAATCTTGGATCCCGAGACGACTCACACACTCTACGATGGACAATGGATGATGGTGGTGGATGATGGTGTTATGGTGGTGGTGGGTGGTAGGTGAAGTGTGAGAGAGGTGGTGTGCAAAGGGATGGTTTGAGCTTGAGCCAAGCACTCCTATTTATAGGCTGAACAGAAGCTCGGGCACGGCCCCGTGTCCAGTGGGCACGGCCCCGTGTCCACATCCTTCTCTTTCTTCATTTAATGCAGCTTTGTCTTATTAGTTGACCACGCCCCCGTGTCCGCTGAGCACGACCCCGTGTGCAGAAGAATCTTTGTACTATGAAGATTTGCCTAGATTGTGCGAATCTTATAGTTGACCACGGCCCCGTGTCCGCTGAGCACGGCCCTGTGGTGGGCAATAGAAGCTTCTACCACTTTGTCTTTTCTGCTGACACTTGGGCACACCCCCGTGCTGGCTGAGCACGGGGCGTGTTCAGTCTTCTGTTGTCTTGTTTTGCTTTGCTTGGGAAATGCTGTCGTGGGGTCGGGCATGTCACGTCTTGTTCCTTTTCTTGTATTTATGTTAGATTTTGATGTCTTTTTGCTTCTTTTGTTAATTTGAGCTCATTTAATCCTGAAAATACAAAAGGAAGACAAAAGCACACTTTTTCCAACATTAGTACTAAAAAAGGGTTAGTTTTATGCCACAATTGATGAAATTTATATGTTGCATTTTGCACACGTAAAATACCCCCACACTTGAATCTTTGCTTGTCCTCAAGCAAAACTCTTTAATATGTGGCTATTACACACCCAAATGGAATGGGTAGAGAAGAAGGTTTTTGGGCTTGTCGTAGAGTGTCGGTATTTCCAAGATTCTTTATTTAGTTTTATTTTTATTTATTTACAATCCTATTCGTTATGATTTATTTAAAACTTTTCATAAGATAAATTACTTATTAGGGCATAACATACCTCTTTAAAATTCCATTTATATACAAGTTCACATACCTCACAGGGATCACTCAACACTCGGCCGAAGATGTATTTTTGTGGATCACTCGAGAGCGGCATGGAACTTACTCCTACCATAGGCTTGCCAAGCAATCAATCCTCCTCCTTTTTAACTTATATACCTTTGTAAACATCAAGAGGACTTTTGGGTGAAGGGTTAGGCTTGGGTTAAAGGTAGGTGGTTGGGTTAGTGGTTAGTAGAAAAGGGCGAAAAGCGTAACAAGCGTCGGTTTTCGTCAGACTTTTTATTTTTTTGTAACTTTATTTTGTTGAAGCTTTTATTCAAACAAAGTTATTTGATGAACTTGTTTGATTATTTTCTTTTGCTTCATCATCAACGCACATTTTTTTTTGAAAAGTCATATGAAAAACCGAACTTGTTACTAAAACAAAGGGTTAAAAATGAAAAAGGTTTTGGTGGGTAAAAAGGTGTTTGGTTTGGGTTATGAAATGAAAAGGTTTAGGCTCAAAGGGGCTAACTAGGGGGATTTTGGGTAGGTGGTAAAAAAAAGAAAAATAATGGTGTAGAAATAAAAAGGGTTAGTCCTAATGCCTGCATCATTTACTTACTCGGGTTTAAGTTGATAAGGACCGGGAATGTATCGTCATGGCAAGTTCTATAGTCGTAAGAACCAAGTGGCTATTCACACAAGAAACGAAAAATGAGCATTTAGTCTAATGATATGTAATTGTATGCTCAATAAAGGCTCAAAACTCACTTTTGTGGGAATGGGTTTTTATGTGATCAAGTATATATAATCAAATTTTAACTAAGTTTGCCATGCCTTTTCATAATTTTCTTATGTTGGTTCTTTTTATCACGACGCTATCGGTTGTAAATTTGTAAAAATATAACCTTTTTAGAACTTGAAATTCCCGAGTTAAACCTAGACAAGTAAAAAAATGAAAATTTTTTGAAAAAATTTGGGGTGATTAGCGGTTCCAATAGAGTTTTGTGTAAGGCTTGTATTTAGGACTTGCAAGATTTAAGGTTTTAGCATCCCCCCACACTTAAATTACACATTGTCCTCAATGTGTCCCAAAAATAAGTTTTTAGGTTGATTGAATGTGTAAAAACGTGTGAAAAAGCAAAAATTTTGTGTTACTGGGCGCTGAACACGGCCCCGTGTTGTCCGGGCACGGCCCCGTGTTGTCCGGGCACGGCCCCGTGTTCAAGTGCCAGTAACAAAATTAAATCAAGAGAAACAGAAGCCTGGACACGGGGGCGTGTTGGGTGAACACGGCCCGTGTCCAGTTACCTGAACTGGGTCTTTTTCTGCAGACTGTGCAGCACAGGGCCGTGTTGGGTGGACACGGCCCGTGCCGAACCTACTGTAAACGAAGAATTTTGTCGGACGGTTCTGTTTTCCTGCATGGGATGCTGGTTCAAGTTTCCCTTGTATCCTTTGTCATCTCAAGTGTGTTTTATTCCTGAAAATTAAAACTAACTAGAAAACATGAAAATTAATCTAAACTAAACTAAGGATAGTTCCGCGGAATGCCTCCGTGGTGCGCCACGTTTATAAGGGTCCTTGGCTAGACCCAAAGCCTGGTCATATGTTACCCAAGTGGGATGTATTGCATCCCATGTTACACCGTCAGAGAGCGTCATCCAAGCTTTAGTCTATGACCTTCATGTAGTTGACCGGGTCTTCGTCCTCTACTCTCTTTCCACATTCAAACTTTACTTCCTTGTCCCCAAACTTCAATGTTAACGTTCCGTCATTCATATCCACCACTGCTTGGGCGGTGGCTAGAAATGGCCTCCCGAGGATGAGAGGGACATCGGTGTCTTCTTCCATGTCTAGGATGACAAAGTCGGTTGGGAAGACGAAGTTGTCAACCTTGACCAATAGGTTTTCAGCGACACCTTGTGGAAATTTGACGGATCTGTCGGCGAGTTGTATGCTCATCTTAGTAGGGCTTGTTGCTCCTAGGCCGAGTCGTTTGAACATCGATGTGGGCATGAGGTTAATGCTAGCCCCAAGATCGGCTAATGCATTACGAACGGGGGATTCCCCAATCGAGCAAGGAATTGTGAAGCTTCCGGGATCGATTTTCTTTTGTGGAAGTTTGTTAAGTACTAAGACGGAGCATTCTTCGCCTAAGTTAACTAATTGCAATGATTCAATTTTCCTTTTGTGAGTGAGGAAATCCCTCATGAATTTTGCATACCTAGGCATTTGGGTTAGGACCTCAATAAAAGGAATATTAACATGCAATTGTTTTAGTAAATTTTCGAACTTTGCGAACTGCTCATCGGTCTTTTGACGATTTAACCTACCGGGGTACGGAATTGGAGGAGCCTTGGTGGGCTCTTGAATTGGTGAAGAAGCCGTTTCTAGTCGAGGTGTGGGTGAAGTCGTGCTTTGGCTGAGTTGACTTCCTTCAACCGGTGGTAATGGGGCATCCTCGGGACCCACGGTTCGGTTTCTCAGTGTGATGAGGTGTACTTGCGCCTTTGGGTTGGTTTCGGTATTACTTGGTAACGCGCCTTGTGGTCTCTCGGAGAAATTTTGAGCTAGTTGATTTAATTGTTTTTCAACGTTTTGAATGCTAGCTTGTTGATTTCTAAAATTCGATTCCAATTGTTGAAATCGATCCGAGTTTTTCTTTTCGGTGTCGGAGATGAGGCGAGATATAGTATCTTCAAGCCTTTCTCTTCCACCTTGTTGTTGAGAAAAATTTTGTGGTTGTTGAAAGTTAGTTCGTTGGTTTTGTTGGTTACTACTATTGCCGGGATCTCTCCAACCAAGGTTTGGGTGATTACGCCATCCTTGGTTTTAGGTACCCGTTGGAGGACCCGACGGCCTAGGTCTGTTATCAATGTAGTTTACCGTTTCCGTTTGATCATCTACTTCTTTCATACAACTCCAATTTTCATGTGGTCCACCACACCCTTCACAAGCCATAACCGAGGCCGTTTTTGTCATTTCTATTTTTTTTATCTTTGAAGAAAGGGCCTCGATTTGGGCTTGTAAAGAAGTGCTTTCATCAACCTTATGGGCGCCCGGGGCAATAGACTTATTGCCTCGGGGAGTGTGCCACTGAAAATTGGTTTGAGCAATTTCCTCAATTTGATTGTATATTTCATTTGGGCGACGATTACCTAAAAGTCCCCCGGAGCTAGAATCAAGTGTTTGTCTTGTGTGTGGCAACAACCCATTGTAGAAAGTGGATACTTGTTGCCACACCGCTAGACCGTGAAGAGGACACTATCTTAGTAGCTCCTTGAACCTTTCCCAAGTTTCATATAAGGATTCCCCGTCCTCTTGTGAGTATGTATTAATTTCAGTCATTAATTTAGCAATTTTAGCAGGAGGGAAATACTTATATAGAAACTTTTGGGCTAGTTCATCCCAGGTGTTTACCGAGCCAACTGGGAGGGTGTTGAGCCAAGCTTTAGCTCGGTCCTTTAGCGAAAATGGAAACATCCGAAGGCGGATGGCGTCATTTGATGCTCCATTGATCCGAAAGGTATCACATATTTCTAATAAATTAGTAATATGTAGATGGGGATCCTCGTCCGCAAGCCCATGGAAGGTTGCGGAGTTTTGGAGCATTTGTATCAAGTGCGGTCGAAGTTCGAAGTTATTGGCTTCGACATTTGGCGCATTGATAGCGGCGCCTAGATTACCCACGGTGGGCCGAAGGTAATCCATGAGGGTACGTTGGTCCGCCATTGGAAGTGGGTCCCCCGAAACTTTCTCTTGATTTTTAGCTTTGAGTCTTTTTCTGAGAAAGCGTTCGGGTTCTACGAGAGGTTCTTTTATGTCTCTACTAGAACTGGAGCTCATGCACTACGTAGGAAGTTCAAATGTGGCGCCTGGATTCCAAGTCCAGCAATAAAAACAGAAAAGAACGTTGGTCAGAATGTTCACCATGGCCCCGTGCTCAGTGAACACGGCCCGTGGTCGGAGGTACAGTTATTGTTTTCCGGATCCCTGTTACTGGGAGTTGGACACGGCCCCGTGTTGCACCGACACGGCTCCGTGCTCAGCTCTCTGTAACTCAGAAAATAAAAACTGCCAGTGATGGTGCTGGGCACGGCCCGTGTCCGACCAGGCACGCTGGTCTCTGCAGAAACTGGAAAAAAAAAACTAAGAAAAATCTAAAAAAAATGAAAAATAAGAAAAAAAGATTAGGCCGTTGATTCCTAACTTTCTTAAAATCCTTGTGTCCCCGGCAGCGGTGCCAAAAACTTGATGCGTAGTCGAGTGTTATATACATTAGGTGTATATTTTAAGCCCCTTTAACACTTTTTAGTCAAGTTTTAAATTTATAAAACACGATATTTACTAACACTAGACACACATATGGGCAAGTGCACCCATCGTGAGCGTAGTATAGTGTTGGTAAGATACCGATGTCGTCCAAGGACACAAGAGCTTTTAGTACCGGTTTATCCTCAACGTCTAATCAAATAAAAAAGAAGTTTAGAAAAATGTTTTAAACTAAGAAAAATAAAAATTAACTAAAATGCTGAAAATAAAAAGAAAAAGAAAAACAGATAGACAAGATGAATCACTTGGTTCCGACTCGTATCTAGTGTAACATTTGATTATTTCCGCACTTTTGCACTATTTTAAGAGATTATCTTAGTTATTGTAGTAGGCCCCTCTTTTGAAGGTGACGTTACCCTCACCCCAGTAGTTTGAGTCAGCAAGGATACAATCCTAAAAGGGTGGATTATTGGAAGATAATTAATTAAGTTATTAATGCAAATTATGGTAGGCCCCTCTTTTGGAGGTGACGTTACCCTCGACTAAGTAGTCTGAGTCAGCAGGGATACAGTCCTAAATAGCCGGGTTATAGTATTAATAGTAGTTAACTTATGAGGGGATCAAAGAGTTTGGACCCCCGCCATCCAATACCGTTAAGTATTGAAGGAGGTCCTACTAAATTTGACCCAGGTCCATTGCAGGACCTCTAAACGCTGAACAATGGCAAGACCTTTACCAAACCGTTCCCTTAACCCCCGACCAGGTAGCCAACATACCTCCATATAGACCGTGGAGATATGAATGGTGAAAATCTTTTATTTTATATAGACAGTAAAATAATGCCAAGACACCACGGACAAACAATAAGGAAAGATCGCCTTCAACATAAGAAACTAGTTATTAAAGTCATTAATACAAAACCAAGTAAAAAGTGCGAAAAGATTAAAAATAAAAAGTATTACACTAGACACTTTGTCTTCACCAAGTGATGTAAGAGACTTAGGCAAACATGGCCTTGATTGTCAAGAACTCTTACGATCAATCTTGGATCCCGAGAGTACTCACACACTCTACGATGGACAATGGATGATGGTGGTGGATGATGGTGTTATGGTGGTGGTGGGTGGTGGGTGAAGTGTGAGAGAGGTGGTGTGCCAAGGGATGGTTTGAGCTTGAGCCAAGCACTCCTATTTATAGGCTGAACAGAAGCTCGGGCACGGCCCCGTGTCCAGTGGGCACGGCCCCGTGTCCACATCCTTCTCTTTCTTCATTTAATGCAGCTTTGTCTTATTAGTTGACCACGCCCCCGTGTCCGCTGAGCACGACCCCGTGTGCAGAAGAATCTTTGTACTATGAAGATTTGCCTAGATTGTGCGAATCTTATAGTTGACCACGGCCCCGTGTCCGCTGAGCACGGCCCCTTGGTGGGCAATAGAAGCTTCTACCACTTTGTCTTTTCTGCTGACACTTGGGCACGCCCCCGTGTTGGCTGAGCACGGGGCGTGTTCAGTCTTCTGTTGTCTTGTTTTGCTTGGGAAATGATTTCGTGGGTTCGGGCATGTCACGTCTTGTTCCTTTTCTTGTATTTATGTTAGATTTTGATGTCTTTTTGCTTCTTTTGTTAATTTGAGCTCATTTAATCCTGAAAATACAAAAGGAAACAAAAGCACACTTTTTCCAACATTAGTACTAAAAAAGGGTTAGTTTTATGCCACAATTGATGAAATTTATATGTTGCATTTTGCACACATCAGTCATCATGTGGCTCGAGTTATCATTATAGTCGAGTCCTTGGAGAGAGCTTTTGAAAACCAATTTAGAGAGTGGAACGGCTTATTAAGGTACGGGTTTCACCCCTGACTTAACGGCTACGCTCCTAATTGTGGTTATATTCTTCGAATAAATTCACGAGTTCCACTAGATTTCGAAATGGAGACTTTCATCGAGATGAGGATGTCACTCCTAACTTGATGAAAGGTTCTCGTGCTAGAGAAAAAAAAATTCGCTGAGTGAGCGATCTCGTTGAGAGTTCTTGGTTTTCACACCTGATCTCGACTGGATCGCTCGGTTTCGTTATGCGAGTATTTTCGAAAACATGTGTATTGTGTTGGCCTTAGGAAGGGCTAAGTAGTATTCATATGAACTCTCAACGAAACCGAGCTTGATTTGATATAGTCGGGAATACTCGCTCTAACGAAACCGGTTTCGTTATCCAGTCGAGATTTTAGTTGAGAGTTCATATGAGCGATCCTCTCGAACAATACAAATCCGACAACCTAGATTTTAGTTGGGTTTCTAGACCTCCTAGCTTGATTTGATATAGTCTGCGATCTAACCTGCAACATACGTTAAAATATTTGTCAATACAAAAGTATTGGCGAGTATACAGGTTTGATATGTATAGCGTAATAGATAAAAAGTGTAGCGAATTTCCATATGCATAAACGTAACACACGACATATGTACTCACAAAGCTGATACTACCAACTAAGTCCTCGATGCTAGAATATGCGATGGCAAACTAGACCCCGTCGGGCGCAATAGTACTATACTAGTCATGGTGGGACGGCGCGAGTATAAACCCTAGCACACATGCAACTAGCATCACGTATATCTATGCATAACAGTTATTCGCAAGTGATAATTCGATTGATTGAATAGTTCGTTTGGTAAGTTCGATTTGTTAGAAACGTATGTTACACCCAAAATTCGATTAAAAAGGGTTTAAGTATACTCACAGTGCGTAATCGGTAAGTAAACACAGCTTGATTTGGGTTGCGTCTGAGTTAGCCTGATCGAATGAGAGTGCGTTAAACGGTGGCGGGTGAAACAGGTGACTATTGACCATTCGGTCGGATGGCAATCCGGTCGGATGGCCATTCGTTTGAAGTGATAAGGTTCAGTGACTATCCGGTCGGATGGCAATCCGGCCGGATGGCCATTCGTTTGGATGATGCGTGCTTAGTGACTATCCAATCGGATGGAAATCCGGTCGGATGGTCATTCGTTTGAATGGTGAGTTGGTCTAGTCGTATGGTGCTCATCCGTGCGGATGACATGTTATCCGTCGGATGACATGTTATCCGTCCGGATGACATGTGATCCGTCCGGATGGCAGGTGATTCGTGCGGATGACACGTCTGTTTCGCATTCTGAACACTGTTTCTGAGTGTTTAACGGAAGGAATACGTGCGGAGTTACCGGGGCAGTGTAATTTCGTACTAACACTTGAAATTCCATCAGTTCCGACCCGCTCTAATGGTCAGGAATCACCCCGTTCCATCAGATCTGGCCATTCTTGACGGTTTCCCATGTTTAGCTCGAAATCGCACAGTGCCTTGGTTAGATACATAGATTTGGGTGAGATTTGTTATCAAAACATGTGGAAATCACCTAGATCTGAGTTGTTTAGGGTGGGATGAGGTCACAACTTGAAGTTCATATGAACTCTTGGTGACATCACCTTAAAACACCTCAAATCAGTAGATTTCACGGTTAGAATTTGAGTTTTAAAAGATAGAATGATGTAGAATTGAGTGTAGATTGTAGAAGTACAGGTTTTAGGTTGAAATCTTACCGGAATCGCGAGGAAATCGAGAGAAAAGGGTCCTGGAGCATGTTTGGTCGAGTGGGAGCTGTCACATCACTTGAACAGTGGTGTGGCAGGCTATTTATAGGAACAAAGAAGGCTGAAGGGGTTTTGAGTCCGGATGGCCCATCCGTGCGGATTGCTATCAGTCCGGATGGCCCATCCGTCCGGATGGCCACTCCGACGCGATGGATTTCTCCGTTTTCGATCGTTTTGATAGTTTTCGAAGTACGCGCTTTTCATAGTAACCTTATATTATTATTATATATGTATATATATCACTAGGGGTCGTATTTACGTATCCATAATTCAAAGTTTCGATAATTAACAATCGGTTTTTGTTTCGGGTATGCGATTATTAGCGACGTTTCACGGCCATCAAGGAGGGTAGTATAGGTCCTTTCTTGACGTCATCGTGGACGTTATTGTGTTTTGTGCCACAAAGACTGACGGGGTACCACTCACTCGTATTGTCATCATCGTCACGACGACTGGAGTTATGGCACTCATCCGAGAGTCCTTGTTAGCGTTTATTTCCAGCGTTTCGACACATCACGGCCACCGAGGAGGGTAGAATAGGTCCTCACTCAATGCAATCGTGAGTGTTAGTGTATGTGATGTGGTATAGTATAGCGATATTGCATTTCGAAAATATGCGATTATCCTTCGAATAGCGATACATATGCGATATAGTTACATTATTATCCGAATCTCTGGTGCTAGGCGTAACGAGTTTATCGAGTAGTAACAACGCACGAAAATGCGGGTTGTTACATGGATGTTCTTCATCTGCTCACAAAGTTAAGGTATCTATACTCGCCACTTAATTAGTATATCTTATATAAACTGTTTTTTTTTTGTGTGCATATATTCAACATTCCTTTAATTCACATGTATATGTTTACTTTTTCATCAAGGGGAAGAGAGCCGCCAACGTTCAGAAAAAGCTTAACTGTAGAAATAAGATTACGAAGACTGCAAAAAAACATTCTGGACATCTTCTTGACCCTGAGTTCTTGCATTTTGATCACAAAGGAGACTATAGGCTGGTATACCATTTTTTATAATAAACTAATGATTTATGTTTATTTGTCTGACTATTATTTTTTTCTACACAATACATGTAGCCTCTTCCTGTTGAAGTTGCCAGACGAGCAAGCCTTTCTGTTGATCTTCATCCTTTGAAAGTTCAAAACATGGTTGGAGTTGTGGAGGTTTATGATGTTAAGTCGGAGTTAAATGAATTGAAGCCACGTTATGCGTTGGACGGTTGGCGAAAGTTTATAACTGAGAATAACTTGAGGTATAGTGATATGTTGCACTTCACATATGTGTCTTCACAACATAAGATTGTATTAAATCAAGTTACCTCACTTTAACAACGACATTTAAGTATGTTCTGATATCAGATATTATAACTATGAATTTTTTGATGGTGATGTTGTATGTTTTTTTTAATTATTAACTTGATGTTTTGTTGCTATGCATAGCTAACATGATAAAACACTGTTATTAGCTCTTTATCTTTTATATATAGATGATATCATGCTTCTTTTTGCTAATAGTAACTGCAAATAGTAGAAACTTGGTTTATTAATCGCAAATGTGACATTCTTCTGCATTTATAGGTTTATGAATTTAGAATAATGGATGGATATATATAACTGTATTTGGCATGATGATGTTGTGTTTCATGTTGTAAAAACCAGGGAATTGTCAGATAATAGATTTCTTTGCCTGATTAGGTTATGTGTTAAATTATAGTTCTTTAAGTCATTGTTTCGTTTTCTTGAATTTTATGTAATTTTGTAAAGAAGTACAATAACAAACAGTGGTTTGAACCCATATTTGCCTTTTGGTCAATAGTTAATGGAAACCCATGTTAGGTTCAACAGTGTTTTGAAGAGGAAAACAGTGTGAGAAGACAGTAGATCTGATTAAGTTAAACATCTGTTCAGACTTAAACAGATGTTTGGCCTTTTATATCAGAGGTTTGGACTTTAACAGTTGTTTGACCTTAAACAGATTTTTGGCCATAAACAGATGTTTCAGCTTAAACACATGTTTTGCCTTAAACAGATGTTTAGCCTTCTATATCAGATATTTGGACTTAAACAAATGTTTTACCTTAAACAGATGTTTGGCCAGAAACAGATGTTTGACCTTAAATTAAACATTTGTTTAAGGTCAACATCTGTTTGACTATTGGTCAACATCTGATTGACTTTTGGTCAACATCTGTTTGAATTTTGGTCAACATGTCATTTAGTATTCAACAGAACTTTGAATAACTCAACATCTGTTTAATTCGTTGTTTCGTTTTCTTGAATTCTATGTAATTTTGTAAAGTAGTACAAAAACAAACATTTTTACAAAATCCCAAATCACCCTATCATTTAAGTTCATTGAAGTAAAAGTTGAAATGATGTTATTCATGTGTTATGCATGGTTTTCTAAGAAACGACCCGTGTTTGCACACGGGTCTTACCGCTAGTAAAGTAATAAAAGATAAAGAGATCACATATCCACCATAACATAAAAATGATTATTATAAATCATTCAGTTTCATTTTGTCTTTGTTTCTCTGTGTGCACAAATATTAAATGCACATGCTATTTTTTACATTATTATATCTTGAAAAATGATACCAACTTTCTGACACATGCAATCTTGAAAAACTCATTTGCTTTCTCTCATCTCCATTCAAACTTTATTTCTTTTCAACTTTCACTCTCTTGAAAACAACATATATGGAGGCTAAAAACAAGAACAAGCCGGAGTCGGTCCTTTCATCTCCATTTTCAATTTTCCTGCAACTCCCGTTTATGTGTTCAACTTCTGGCCGGAAAAAGACCAGTCATGTTTTTGAGATGACGAGATAAGGCTTCATGTTCAACTGTTCAAGAAGGCAAGATGAATCGATGATGCTTGATGAAGATAATCCAGATGATGCTTGAAGAAAAAAACGGCCCGACCTCTCATAACGAACCGCCGGTCGAACCATCGGCTACCGGTCGGACCTCCGGCCTGATGCAGAAACGGAATGACATAGCGAACCGACCCGACAAAGCTTCCGAACCTCGGCCCGACCGGTCTGGTCCGGGTCTGAAAACATTGTTGGAAGGTGATTGAGGAAGAAAGGAGATGGAAAAGATTGAAATATGGTTGGCTGAAAATGTAGGCTGAAAAATAAGCATCTTCGCACCACGCGACAATGCAACATGTTCCCGTCGCGTGGCATGACGAGTCACGTTTTCCAACTTTTTCATTTTGACCATTTTTAGCTGTTGAACTTGGTTTTTAAGTTATTTTATGTCGTTTTCTTATATATTAGCATTTTTTTAGGTTTTCAAACTGTAACAAAGTATTGTATGAGTATGATTAGGGGTGCAAACGAGTCGAGCCGAGGCCGAGCTCGAGCTCGTTTAACATATGAAAGCTCGAGCTCGGCTCGATTCGAGCTTTATTTCTAAAGCTCGAGCTCGGCTCGAATGTAATTTTTCAAGCTCGAGCTCGACTCGTTTAGTATTTATTAATTAATTTGTATTAATTATAATTATTATTATACATATAATTTAGTTATTTTTTATATTTATATAAATGGTAATTATTATTATATAAATATATGTTTAAAATATTAATAAAAAATATATAAACAGAAAGCTCGTTTAGGCTCGCGAGCCGGCTCGAGCTTGATAAGCGAAGCTCGGGCTCAGGCCCGTTTACTAAACGAGCTTGTTTTTAGGCTCGGGCTCGAGCTCGAGCTCATTTAAGCTCGGCTCGTTCGAGCTTTTTTTCGAGCCGAGCTCGAGTAGCTCGCGAGTAGCTCGGCTCGTTTGCACCCCTAAGTATGATGTATGTACGATTGATAATTTCAAGTATTTCGAGTCTCGGTTTTTGCGTATAAACACGTATTTGATTATTGATTTCGTATAACACAAGTACGTAACATGTCTGTGTATGAAAATGACTTCCATTATGATCAACTTCTCGGATTACAAGATTGGAAATGAAATACAATAGAAATACGAATACAACTTTCTAAATATGAAAAGTACAGAAATGCGAAGCGTTACATGCATATTACACAATGGATATAACATAAAACATAATGAGTATCAAACTAAAAATACAATGGAAAGTAGACCAACAATACAATCAATGAAAACAAATAAAAGATACAATTGACAGTAGATTAAACACAATGGACATAACGTAAAACATAATGAAACAACAGATTAAAACACAAGGACCAGAATGTATAACACATTGTATAGAAAATCCAGATATAACACCATGTTCATTGTGTCATACATTTGTTATATGTTCTGATAAAATGTAGTTGACAGAACCCAAATTAACATTACGTTATAAGTTTTGATAATAACACAATTAGTAAAAATGTAAAAAACAAAACCCAGTTTAAAGACACAATGACCACAAGCTTTAACACAATACAAAGAAAACCCAGTAAAAGTGGATTTTTTATATTATTTTTATATAGTAATATCATACTCATATTAAAGATAAAAAACACTTGTTATTATGGTATTTTTTTTAAACAAATGTCGTATGAAAAAGTTATGAACGTTTTAAATTGATGAGTGGAATTGACACGTGTAGAGAGAAAGTCAATAAATGTAGGATTCCCTTTATACCCTCTCATCATTTTCTTTTTTCTAAAACTAATCTCAACCCTTCAAATCTAAGATCAATGGACTATAATCTTTCTTACCCTTCTTATTTATGTTGTTTCTTGTATTTGATCCTAATCCAATAGTCTAGATGCATACTGGAGAAACGAATGTTAAAATAACGCTACATTTATATTCGTCATTTATTCTTTAATTTTTTTTTATTGTGTTTAACTGATTAATGATCATCTTTATTTTATATATTATATTATATTGTACCTAAAAGAACTGATTAATGATCATCTTCATTTTACATATTATATTATTATATTGTACTTAAAAGATAGTAATCTAATTTTGACAAAAAGTTTTACCACCGTATATGAACACAAAGATAATTGAAGAAAAACGTATTTGAAGGGTCTTTGGAAACTCCCATGATGAACTTATTTGTTGAAAAAAACATTCAAACCGTCGTTGTCGACTTGTCTGCTGTCAATTTTCATGCCTCGAACATTGATTCATTCAAACTATTTTCTTTTTATCTTGAGAAAACAATGACTAACATAATTTAACATTAGACACATATAAGTTTTCACTCTTATATACTTACATTGGTACGTAATTGTTCGAACACATATCATATTTGATACTCGTTTTTTTATACATAATATGATTATAGAACAGGGTCAACATATAAGTACGTAATTGTTCGAACACATATCATATTTGATACTCCAACTATGTTTAATGGGTTGTGAGTGTTGCATCTTTGAAAGCTTTGAATTGGTCTGATTCTCAACATGCAATAATATAATAGTAAATTGCAACTTTTTTACTAATTTGGTCATGTTTACTTCTATTCTAATAATTCCAAAAAACACATTCTTGTTCAATACTTCCAACAACATCTATAAATACAAAATTTTCACACCCCACTTTAGAAACCAAACCAAACCAACCTAAGCTAAAACAAAAACATTTAAGGCTTTGCTTTCACTTTCCTCAAACAAAAACATTTAAACTTTTTCTTTCACTTTCCTAAAACAGAAACCATGCAACGTGCAGCCATGTTAAACAACATTAAACGTCAAATGGCATTACAAAAGGCCCGAACCGTGGTTCAACCCGCTGTTGATGTTTTCATAAACCATCGTGGGATCGATACAAAACGATCAATCGCCTCTTTGCTCTACAACCAACTCTTGTTGTCCAGAATCCCGTCGTTTCTTGACAACAAGAACATGAAACCGGGAGATAAACTTTTTGAGCATATTGATAAGGCAATACTCGGCTGCAAGATTGGCGTAGCAGTCTTTTCACCCCGTTATTGTGAATCGTATTTTTGTCTTCATGAACTTGCTTTGATGATGGAGTCTAGAAAAAAAGTTATTCCTATTTTTTGTGATGTGAAACCCTCTCAGCTTCGCGTCACAGATCATAAACTATGTTCTCCCTCTGAGATTAAAAGATTTAATTACGCGATTGAAGAGGCTAAGAATACTGTAGGACTCGCATTCGACACTTCCAAAGGGTAAGTATTTGTTGATTTATTATGCTCACGCTTTTCGAAAACTTTTCTGGAAATCTAACGGTTTTTTATTTTTATAACTAAATTTTACAGGAATTGGGCGGATGTGGTGATGTATACAACCGAGTTGGTGAAAGAAACCTTGATAGAAATCGACAATGAGAAGAATGCTGCTCGCCCCGTTGAAATGGTGTACTAAAATTTTTTACCATTTATCAGAACTAATATCAATCTAGTTCATGACGATTTTTTTCGTTTTTTTTATTGAAAATAATGGCCTTTTTAGGTTGGTAAGTGTAAATTAGCTGCACATATTGACATTTTTTCTTGTAATCTATGCCTTCATATCTTTGATTTGTTTGAATAAAAGTTCATTGTAGATTTTACATACTGTTCACAAAATCTTATATAAAAATACATCTGTGTGTAAAAATAAAGACAGTAATGTGTGTATATGAATACGTTTATACGCGTAACAATTTATAACAAAATTCAAATAATGGTATGTGCAAATCAAAGATTATAAATATCTGCTTGCTGGTGAACTGATTCTGGAAGATCAATCAGGCTGTTGTTTTTTTAAAAAACCTTGATACCATCTTGCTGACAATTTGGGTATTCGGTCAAATGTTTGACGGTCAACATAGTGCAACCCGAATCTTACATTGTAACCTTGTGCCCATTCGTAGTTATCCATCAACGACCATACAAAATAGCCACGAACATCAGCTCCATTACTGCCATTTCAAAAAAAAAAAGAAAAAAAAAAAAGAGTCAACCTTCCTTTGACTTTCAAGGTGGTCAAACTGACTACTTGTCATATTCAGATTGTCACTATAATGGTTAAAACTTAGTTGCATAATGTTTCTATTCTTAGTCTTTTATCATAAAGTCATGTTAGTCAAAGGTTAATTTGCTCTGACTTATGAGTTAACATCAATTTTTAAGACGAGAAATAGAATGTTTGACTTCAAAGTCAAATCATACGAAACTCACGTTATGGCTGAAGCTAAAGAAGCAAGGTACGCCTGATGGAATTCAATTCGCTTGACGTCATTTAAAATCTCTTCAACTTGTACATCCTGCACGTTTGGTGAAGAATAACCTGAAACAAAAACTCAAAAATTAGTCATGAATAGTACAAACAACCAAAGATAAACACGCGTTGAACACAAGAAATCTTTACCGTTTTCGGTTACAAACATGGGTGTGTTATTGTACCTAGTCTTAACATAATTAACAATCTCTTCCATTCCTCTCGGAACCACAAAAAACCTCGGCATTGATGTCTGTAAGTGCAAAATATTTTTTTTTAATACCAATTAAAGTAAAAAAAAAGAGTAAAGTACACGGATGGTCCCTGTGGTTTACCAATTTTTTGGATTTGATCCCTAGCTTTCCAAAAGTACACGGATGATCCTTGTGGTTTGCACTTTCTAACACATTTAGTCCCCAGCCAAAAAATTATAAAGGTCTTAACATGTCCAAGTTAGGGGCTAAATGAGTTACAAAGTGCAAACCACAGGGACCATCCATGTACTTCGGAAAAAATCTGGGGACTAAATGCGTCACAAAGTTCAAACCACAGCGACCATCAGTGTACTTTTGGAAAGCTAGGGACCAAATCCAAAATTTGTAAACCACAGGGACATCCGTGTACTTTACTAAAAAACCATAAAACATGATCTTGACACAGAAATCAGTATATCCTACCGGATCACCGATTAGCACACCGTCACGCTCTCCGGTAATTTCCACAAAACCTTTAATTACGCGATTAGCACTTTCTGAGCAGCTAGAATTAGTGCAGTCTTTGGCATATATAGCTGAATAATGGTTTATTCCAATGAAATCAATACTGTTCTTCATCATATCCTTTTCCTCTTGGGTGAATCTTGGTAATTCGTTTCCATGATATTCACGCATTTCTTGAGGGTAATCACCAAATATCGGCGGATCAAATGACCTGTTTTAAAAAAAATGTAAGTTTTTCCTTCTTTTCAGTAACTACGCGACAGGAGTAAAGTATGAACTACCATGTCATCATTTTTATTGTTACTAGGCCATGTAACCTTAAAGCGGAATTCTTGAATGTTGGTTACGTTAAAAGATCGACTTATAAACTTTATAAGTTACCTAAAACGGAATTTGGGCCGAAGTTGGTTACATTTGGTATGTAAATAGTACTCTAGAATATTACCAGCCAATATTAAAGATCATGGCCCTTTCGGCAGCTTTGCGATCTAATTCACTATCGGTAATCGGTTCATACATGAAGCAGTGTGCCACAAGTCCTACTGATCCCCCTTGTTTAGGCTGCAGAAACAAAACTAAATTTAGATATGTTTTTCTTATAAAAATATAGGGTTATTGGATTTAAATCATAGTTGTTAATGGCGAATAGCGACCAATAGCGATAAGTTACCTATATGCTACATAGCGAATAACGATAAATTGCGGGCGGATATTTTATAAATAGCGATACACTAGAAAAAGAATTTTAAAATTTTTTATATGTATATTATATCAAAATACCCGGGTATATATGCTATTTTACATGTATATTTAACAAAAACCTAAAATCCAGCTATTTTATAGTTATATCTTATTGCTATTTATATTAAAAAAAACAAAAAAATAAACTGTCGCTATTATCGCCATCTATCACTACAACCCTAATAGTGAGCCTAGACCTAAACGCTACGTAGCGCGCTATAGCGATCGCTACGCTCGCTATTGACAATTATGATTTAAATAACCCCAACTTTCACTATTTGGCCGATAGCACTCCCAACTTACGAATTGTACGACGCCACTCCCAACTTTCAACTTATTATCCTCTGGCACTCCCAAACTAATTGAACCCTAACTCAGTTAGCTGGCGTCAAATGCCACGTCACACGTCACAAAATAAGTGCCACATCAGATGCCACGTCATTAAAAAAAGGTCGCATCAGATGCCACGTCACTAAACAAGTGCCACATCAGCAAAAAACTAACTGGGTTAGGGTTCAGGTAGTTTGAGATTGGCTAAGGAAAATAAGTTGAAAGTTGAGAGTGGCGTGGTACAATTCGTAAGTTGGGAGTACTATTGGCCAAATGGTGATAGTGGGGTTATTTAAATCCAATAACCCAAAAAATGAATACGGTTTGAATTAAAAGTTAGCAAATTGCCTGATATTGTTCACGATAAAGCTTTGTGGCCTTGCCATGGGCCAATAACATGTTGTGCATAACAAAAAGGGGCTCGACATCAGAATTTCCAGCTAGACAGTTGCCAAACGGCTGTGAGCAACGACCAGGTGGATACACCCCTTTTTCGTAAGCGAATTCAGAAACCAAATTCGGTTCATTGATTGTCATCCAGTATTTTACGCGGTCTCCGAAATTCTTGAAACAAGTTTCTGCAAAATGTACAAAATCGTCCCTGCAAGAAACGCATTATTGAGAGTACGACTAACAACAAGTTAATTGATTTGAGGGGAAAATGGACGTTTAACCATACTGCATTTGTGGGTCAAGCCAAGACCCGTATTTATCTTCGAGTTCTTGAGGGAAATCTTCATGGTGAATTGTCACAAATGGCTCGATTCCTGTATAACTTTGCCTTATCAATCAATGTGTTTGACTATTCACAATGAAAACAACTATGCATAAAGATTCACCTTTTAGTACAAGATTATCTATGATATTGTTGTAGAACATTATCCCTAGAGGATTTACTTCACCAAATCTTCCCCCTAAACGACAAAAATCCCGATAAGCACACGAAAAAGATGATGAAAATACTCAAGGTTTAGAAAGTTTACTTGGAAGAATTCTAGCCCAAGAAATCGAAAACCGATATGCTTTTATGCCAAGAGAATGCATCAACTCAATATCTTTCTGTATAAAAACCAAACTAAATAATTTTTTTTTTATATTATAAGTTATAACAATTGAGAATCAAGAACAATACCATGAACAGATGGTAGTGATCATCTGCAACATCTCCATTATCACCATTTTCTCCACACTCTAACAACAAAGGCAGCTACTTTAACTAACATTTAACTAACAAATCAATGAATCCAAACAACAAACAACACTAACAACTACTAACCTTCAGGTTTGGAATGACAGAAACAATCCCAATTGGTGAGAGACTTTCCATCTTCAAGATATGCACCTTCAATCTACAAAAAAGGGCATGTGTTAAAAGTCAAAATTAGGTCAAAACAATGAACAATGATTATGGAAAAGTGTTAAAGATTACTTGATAAGCAGAAGTAGCTGCTCCAAACAGAAACCCAGATGGGAAATCTGATCTTTTGATTGGTTGTTGTTGTTGACTGAATCTTGGTTCATCCCCATTAATGGAAGCTTCAAGAATAGTTAAACAAGAAAAAATGACAAAAAAGAGATATATTGGTATTTCCATCTTGATTTATATTTGTAGTTTTGATGTCTGTATTGTCACCATACCATCTTGCTAGTGGTTTGTTCTCTGTTTCATTTGATTTGATACAATCTTTCTTGGCTTTTCAATAATAACAATAATAACACCGACATAAAGTGTCAAGTCTTTTTAATTTTGAGTTGATGTGATTCAGTAGACTTTTTTTTATTTATTTTTTGAATGATATGTGATTCAGTGATTGAATACAGTTTTTTTTTTGAACGGCCAACAAAAGTTAAATTTTATTAAACTTCTAGCCAGAGGCTAGCACCAAACTTACATACTCCAAACAGATTACATACAGCAAAACTGACTGTACTACACCAATTCAATTACATCAGTACAAGCTAAAAAACATCAAAACTGCGCCACTGTTCCCACGTCAAATTCGGCTCCTTTGCTCGGTGCTTTACCCACTGGTAGCTGTTGGATTTTATTTCTTCCACTATACTTGTAACCGATTTCCTATTTCCTGAGAACATAAGTTCATTTCGCATGATCCATATCCTCCATATTGTTACCAAACAAACAGCATGGAAAGCTTTTTTCTCTTCAAAGACCCCCCAAACTGGTAGTGTGCATCTAGTATATCTCTGATGCAAAAAGCGATAATTGGTTGCACTTTACACCATTGATACACTATTTGCCACACCATTTGAGCATAGCCACACGATACTAATAGATGTTCAGATGTTTCGTTATACTCCCCGCAAAGTATGCACTCCACATTTTGAACTGAAATACCTCGTTTAAATAAAGCATCTCTGGTTGGCAGACGCTCCTTCTCGGCCCTCCATGCAACGACACCTACTTTCATCGGAACCCAACTATTCCATTTCACTATATACTCCGGCCGCTCGCAATTACTTTCATTTATCAGCTTTTTTATACTACCAACACTGAACCATCTCGATGGATCAAGCTCCCAAACCCATCGATCGGTACCCGACGTGATAGAGACCCCCTGCAGTAGCATGCTAAGCTGCTGAAATTCACGCAGCTCATCGTTGTTTACTAAATTACGTCTCCATTCCCAGCCCCATGAAGTCCCGTTTGCCCCCACCCGAGCTCGTTCAGCTACCGAACACCATTTATCTTTTTCCAACTGAAAAAGTAGCGGAAATTTTGTCATAAAAGGTTCCGTAGCAGCCCATATGTCGACCCAGAAAGCCACTTCAGCCCCTCCTCTAACTTCACCCTTAATTGCTCTAGAGATGTCCACCCCTAGCCTAAGTAAAATCACTGACATATTGTGAATCTGCTTCCACGGACCTGCATATGATACTTTAGCCGGAATCGGGTTCCATGACCTAGAGTTGAAATGAATAGACCATACTAATCTCCTCCATAACCCATTTGGTTCCGTCTTGAATCTCCACCACCATTTCGCAAGCATTGCCAAGTTCGCATCCCTTAATGAGCCGAACCCCAAACCCCCATACTTAACCGGAACGACTATTTTCTCCCATGCCATCAAACTCATTTTTGACACCTCATCCGACCCTCCCCAGAAAAACGTCCGTCGTAGTCTTTCAAGTTGATTCAAAACTTGAACCGGTGCTTTATATAAGGAGAAAAAATAAGTTGGTAAGGATGACAACACCGATTTTAATAGTGTGATTCTCCCCCCATAGGATAGTTTTTTCGCCTTCCAAATAGATAACCTACTCTTGAATAATTCAACAACCGGTTTCCAGTTTTTTATAAGGTTCATGTTAGCCCCCACAAACAATCCAAGGTACTTAAAAGGAAAGGACCCGACTCTACACCGTAATGTGTTCGCCATACTAACTATTTCACCTTCTTCAATCCCAACCCCATACAAACTACACTTGGACAGATTTACTTTTAACCCGGACGTTAAGTAAAAGCATCTCAAAATCCGACGTAAATTTTGAATGTTTGTAACCGACCAATCCCCAAGAAAAACCACATCATCTGCATACAAGAGATGAGTTAGAACCATACCATTATTGTTGCATCGAATGCCTTGGAATAAACCCACTTCCGACGCCTTCTTCATTATCCCAGACAGTGCCTCCATAGCCATAAGAAAAAGAAATGGAGATAAAGGATCTCCTTGACGGAGCCCCCTCGTGCATTTAAACTCCATTGTAGGTGAGCCATTAACTAAAACGGATGCATGAGCAGAGTGGAGAATCGCCATAATCCATTGACACCACTTAGTTGGGAAGCCCATTTGTTCCATTATCGAATTTAGGAAAACCCAACTTAGTGAATCGTACGCCTTATGAATGTCCACTTTGAATATCATACCCATTTTTTTTTAGTATTTCAACCAAGCTAGAATTTCATTCAGTATAAGTGGCCCGTCCGTGATATTTCTACCTGCAATGAATGCCGTTTGCTCCTCGGATATAAGCTTACCAATTACACATTTCAACCGATTCACCAAAACTTTAGAAATAACTTTGTTAATACACCCGATAAGGCTAATGGGGCGGAAGTCCGATGGTCTCAACGGGTCTTTTATTTTTGGGATCAAAGCTATAAAGGAGGAGGAACAACTTCTATTTAAATTCGGATTGCAATAAAAATCTTCAAACACTTTCACAAAATTATCTTGCAACCCACTCCAACATCTTTTAAGAAATTTGAAATTGAACCCGTCTGGTCCGGGTGCCCGGTCACCATCACAATCCCAAACTGCACTTTTTATTTCCTCCAAGGTAAAGGGTCGGATCAGTTCCTCGCCTTCGCTAGATGATAAGACACTTAGAAACGGACACACTATCGGAGGTCGGTTGTTTACCGGCTCGGAGAAAAGCTGGGAATAGTAATCAAAAAATTGTTGTTTGATGATAGCCGGGTTTGTGACCCAATCATCCCCAATAAACACCCCATTGATTCGGTTCGAACTAATGTTGGCGTTCACAATCGAGTGAAAATAACTAGTATTTTCATCTCCTTCCACTGCCCACCTGACTCGCGATTTTTGCCTTGTATCTGATTGCCTCTGTTTATCAAATTCCAGTAAAAACTGCTTACACTCCATTCTCATGTCTAATTCAGCTTGGTTTAATGCCCTTTCTTCCGCCAATAATTCCAGATCAACCACTTGTTTCTTACGAGCGTAGTAAATCTCTTCATTCCGCCTTCGCTCCACCGAAACCCATTCCTTTATCCGATTTTTTAGCCACTTGAGCTTGGTGGCGAGCTCTTGATCCCCAGGCCCAGTAAATGAAAATTGATTACATTTGTTCAGAACAAATCCCACAAAGCCCTCCATTTCCAGCCATGAGTTGTAAAATCGGAAAGGCACATGGCCAAAATCCGAAGGAGTAGTAGTTAATAGCAAGGGCCTATGGTCCGAATGTAACCTGTCAAGAGCCGTTACAGCTGCCCCCGGCCAGCTTTCCATGAATCCGATACACACCAGAAACCGATCCAATTTGCTAAGCTTGTCACCGCGATCAGATATGTAAGTGAATTTTGCACCGCCCATATCGAATTCCTGCAAAGCAGCTGACAGAATAAAATCGTTAAAAGCATCGGCATTTGCTGCCACATATTCCGAATTTTGACGTTCTTCCGGCTGTCTCACGTCATTAAAATCTCCCATAAACGCCCACAATCCTTGTCTTGAATTTCGTAACTGTAATAACTCTGACCACAATACTCTCCGCCTCGCCACATCGTTTGGAGCGTATACATTTACGAGGTTCAATCTTATGCCCGAATGAATAAGAGATCCACAAACACATAAGAAATACCTATTTTTAATGACCTCAGTACCTGAAAAAACTGTTGGATTCCATATTGAAACCAGACCCCCAGACTGTCCATGTGAGTCCACTGATGCCAACCTAAACACAGATTTCCCCCACATCTGGTTGAATGCAAAATTAGAAGAGTCCTGCAATTTTGTCTCCTGAACACTGAGGAAGTGAACCCCATGGCTCGTTTTAAGGCCCCGTATCCATTCAATCTTCCGGGAATCCCGGACCCCCCTTGAATTGATGGATAATATATTCATTGGATACCGATTTTTTCACCTTCTCCATCGATGGCCTCCCGAGTTTCAGACTCGAAGCCAGTTAAATTGATGCCAATGAATTCCCCAACTACCATTGTGGCAATGATTTCAGTGGCAATTTGTGGAGCAGAATCCGTAACTGCTGTGCTTGCAAGAGAACTTGTTTGTCGGATATCGCCAATATTACCTAGATTATTATGCTGCCTTCGATGTGCAGGATCCTCAGAGACAGAAGATGATTGTGCAGCTGAGCGATTTAGGTCAATACCAATTGACTCGTCCTCCTGATCTACTACATCCTGTCGTACACGGGCTTGAGGGCCTTGGGTAGAGCCCACTGATGGCGGACTACGCTGGGCTCGGTTACGTTTGCCCAGTGGATTCTGAGTGGTTGGCCCAGGAGAGATAATAGGCCCATTATGTTTTAAATTAATAAAATTAGACTTTGATATCACAGGGGACCCACCTCCAATATCTTTTTCTGCCACATCCATCTCCCCAACATCATTATTATTTTTTGAGACCCTTGGAGATTGTGTATCTTCCCCATGCACGTTATGAGCCAATGCATCAAAATCATTAGACGACTGATGGTGTGTTGCATTAACTTTCTTGATAGAATTACTATCATTATTGTCGAAATTTGGATTATTTTCTACAAAATCGGACCTGGGAATATGCATCGCCGCCTCCTCAACCCCATGTATCTTTTCCATGCCATGCGACTGATTAATGTCGGGAAACTTTTCACCTTCCGGTGACTCCTCATTTCTCTGGTCACTCCGGCCACCCTCCGGCGACAGTCCTGGCCTGAACTCCCCTTCTTCAGCATTATCCACCATTTGTGCCTCATTGTCGTTTTCGTCGTTTTTGTCCGATTCCCATCCCGAAACATTCATCGATTTTTCGCCATTTAATTCCGGTTTCCATACTTTAGCGTTTTCAGAAACCCAAATCACAAACCGCCTTTCTTTCCATTGCAGGACCACGGTCTCCTTGATACGTTTCCCAATAGGTGCTAGAACCATGATGGAGCTATCAGCGTTGTCGGATTCTTGCCAGGAAAAGGATGATTCCTGAACCACCCTTCCAAATAAACCTCCAATCTGGTCATATAAAGCGTTGTCTCTAAGATGAACTGGAACACCAGTGATCCGAAGCGACACTAGCCGATCCATGGGAAGATCCTCCCCATTCCAGACATGGAACCGACTGAAAATTTTTGACAAACAATCCGAATGATTACTCAAAATATCCTTAACTATCCCTGGGTTACCTAAAGTGAGTAGTACACTAAGTCCCCCAACATATGACACCCCATAATTTTCCAGGCCAGCATTATTTAGAATATCATGCAAACTGTTAAGAGTTTTTAGGTTTTTTGCTATGCCATGGATTGATCGGCCCATACAATGCAATGGATACGTCGAACCTTTATTATTTATTGAAATCGTCTTTGAACCCAGGTTTGTGACCTGGGAATTCTTCTGAAATAAGCTTGCATATGATTGACCTTCCCTGACCGCCGCTCCCCCGGAGAAAACCTCGTCATAGTTCTGTTGATACTTATGTGTCTGTTCCTTTGGTTTCCATATTTTTTCACCAACTATTTTTGATGTATAAATAAACTTTTTATGGTTTTTATCATACTTCGCCAAAGATACCGACACCTTTGCTTCAAGAATCTTGACTGTATTCATAGTCGCCAATGTTGCACCAACGTTCTCTACCCCCACATATCGGATGAAACCAAAACTATTCCCTCGCTTATCTTTCTTACGCGCCACATATGCATCTGTGACAAACCCGTGTGGTTGAAACGCACGCCATAGAAGCATTTTTGAAGTACGATCTGGGAGATTCTGAACTAGAAAGGTCATTTCCACACCATTTCCTCTACTCTTCCGATGCTTTTGGTATTGAACTTCCGTCCACGGGATGCCGTCATCATCCACACCCCCTCCCATGTTTTCCCATACTCCATGGGAACCAAGTACTGTACAACCAAGGTCACAAATCTTTAAGAGGTTCGAGGAGAAGCCCAAGAGGCGAATGGAAGTATCAGAGGACAAGTTAGGGTGAAAGGTAGGACTAGATTGAACCCGAAGGCAAGTCACAGCCACCTCGTACCCTAATCCGAGCTCGTCAACTTCGTCGAGCACTCCTGACGATTCAACAGCCAAAGAATGGAACGTGAGAGAGAATGGGTTAATACCTATAGCAATACTCAAGAGGCGAATGGAAGAATCCGAGAACAGGTTAGAATGAAGGGTAGAGTCCGATTCACAGCCGGAAGGCGAATCACATCCACCTCGCACGCTAATCCGATGTCTTCATCTTCGTCGAGCGCTCAAGACGTATCGCCTACTAGAGAGAGAGAGAAAGAGCGATTGAATACAGTTGAGGAGCAAATAACAAAAAAAAGGGTAACTAAAGATGGTTTTGATAAAGAGAAAAAAAAATTGCTTTTGATAAAGAGAAATAAGATGATTGGATTGTGAAGATTCAAAGGCACATATCAACTATCAAGTTCCCTAACACTACGAGGTGTGAGGCGTGGGTTGGGGTGGCAAAATGCATTTAATGTTGGCTAGACCACATCCGGCTAGCGTTGGCCATGTCGTTGTCTCGCTGGCGTGGGGATTAAGCCTGGCATGGGGTGGGTGGGTGGGGGGCTGGGGTGACATGGCTGGCTTTGATTGGCTAGTAGCCGTTAGGCATAGTCGTTGGCCAACGACGATTTAAAAAAAAATCTTTTAATTATTTCAATATAAACAAACATTTCTTACCCATTTTTACCATCCAAAAATTCAAAAACCACTATCAAACTCTAACAGAAAATATATAAAATAGATTATTCAAGTTCAAGCAATTTGTAATATAAATTTGTTTTGTCATCCACATCCGACTCCAATGAAAATGAATATGAAGATGATTGATTTTTTTTGGTGATGTAATGTATTTTTTTATTGTAGTCATTTAATATAAACAAAATGTGTTTTTAAAATTATTTATTAAATTCTATGATTAATATAAAAAAAAATAGGTGCCACATGGTACACCAACGCCGCCTAGCCACGCTCCTTCCACACCCCACTTTTTTGGGTGTGGATTGGTGGAGCCCACACCTACCACGTGTCGAGCAATGCTCCCAACCCAAGCCCCTCCACACCCTATAGTGTTATATTTTTTGAAAGTTAATAACATTTTTTATATGTAATTGTTTTAAAGGAAAAATAATAATCAAAGTATGATTTTTTGTTTTAGTTTGAATGTTGTACTAACTAGATGATTCAACCCGTACATTGCCGCGAGAAGGTAAGGGGAATTCGATTGGTATCAATTCAGTACGACAGACGAAAATGAAAACCTAAAAAATAAAGTCGTAACATAACAAAAACGACATGTACATGCTTATATTGTTTAAGTTGTTAAAAAACCTACCACAATACCAACTTCTTGAACAAAGTATCAAACTGCATGTTGCAAATCATAATCTTATTTGTTATTGAATCTCGTTATCTAGATGCGTACATATTAAACATTTCACATGTATATATAACGTTACAATCATTTTTGAAGCGAATTAGTTCACATATTTTTGAAGCGAATTAAGTATTAACTTTTTTTTAACTAGTGAATGTTATAATGCCTCTAATCTTATTCCTAAATTACACCAATAAATCTTATTTTACCCTATACCATGAATTACCCATATACATATTTATTAATGAAGTGATTAGAGTGACTTTCTTGATATGTTTAATTATATTTATGAAGAGCCAAATGAGAAAAAGCCAAAGCACCACAACTTTTGCGGTGGCTATCCAAAGAAATAGAAAGATATTAATATATTTAATTATATTTATGAAGAGCCCACCACAACTTCTGAAGCCGGTATCCAAAGAAATAAAAAATAAAAAATCTCATTTGTAGTTGTTTATGGAAAAAGAAAACCGCAACCAGCTAATCAGAATAAGGGGCACACATTAGCATGTCACACTATTCACTTCAACTTGTCATTGTATATAGGTATTACTAGTGAGATCTTCGTATTTCGCAGCAGGCTTTTGATGAGTATCAATTCTGTTTGCTAAAGTACCCATATAAATCAGACACTCATTATAGCAACCAAAAGAGATAAAAACAAATACCGGTGCGAATACAACTCTGTTTTCAACGAAATTTATACCAGAACATCGAGACAACCATAGAAACGAATACTAGTACCAATGTTGTTTAGACGTTCGGTTCGTCACGACAAGAAAATGTTATATTTGACACGTTAATTTTTGAACAAAACTCTTACCGGCACGTACATAAAAGTAAGCACGTCATAACGGTTTTTACGTCATAACACATTAGAATGACAAAAAAATATAATTGACACACACATATATATATATATAGGGAGCCGCTAGAATGAGAACCACCCCGAGTTATGAGAACCGCGAGAACCACACCATCCGGGGCGCCGTTGACCAAAATTTTTTTTTACAACTAGGTGTGTGTATTATAAACACATTCGTAAAAAAAAAATTAAAAAAAAAGGCCGAGGGGGTAGTTTTTTACACCCCAAGTTTGGTGTTTTTATTTTTTTTTTTTGTTTTTTTTTACACCAAACTTGTGGTGTAAAAAACTACCCCCTCGGCCTTTTTTTTTAAATTTTTTTTACGAATGTGTTTATAATACACACATCTAGTTGTAAAAAAAAAATTTGGTCAACGGCGCCTCGGATGGTGTGGTTCTCGCGGTTCTCATAACTCGGGGTGGTTCTCATTCTAGCGGTCCCCTATATATATATATATATATATATATATATATATATATATATATATATATAGTGGGGATCCTGCGGAAAGTGTGTTTTTCCTAGAAAGTGTAGGAAGCGATCTGGGCCATCAGATGAGTGTGTTTAATGGTTAAGATCATTTTGGTGGCATTTTTATAATATACGTGTCTTTAAAATAGGCTAATTTAATTGATTGGGGGGGGGGGGGTAAATGTGTCATTTAAGTTGTTTTAAATAAGGAAATAACTACCAATCATAAAACCACCTCAAAAAATGTAGCAATTTTTTTCTCTCTCTCTAATCCCTAACATTTGAAAACACCAAATCATACAAAAAAAACGATAAATCAGATCTATATGTGTTCATCGTAGTGTGTTTTAGCGATAAAACACAATGTGATGAACTAGTGACTGACTGCTAAAACACAATGTGATGAAACAGTAACTGTAACACCTCGAAAATTCACGTCCTATAATGTATTGACACGTGTCATAAGCTTGAACGTGTGAAATAATACTCTAGAAGGACTAAAGTTGACAAACATGAAAAGAATGTGAATATAAGGGTTCAAATTGTCAACAATGGATAAATATACTTTACAGTAACCCTACATGATGCTCATACCTTAAGACGAATAAATCATGGATCATACGAAGCTAAATATGAAAGAAAGTGAGAAATTACAAACTACAGGGGTTAAATGTGTCAACATGTTTAAAGTATACCTCTGAGTGACCTTTTAGCAAACCCGAAGCTTTGTAACGGTTAATTATGCTCACTAGAATGCACGATATAAATTTCATAAAGTTTCGTTATCGTTTGAGAAAGTTATGATCAAATTCGTATGCAATGGGTTAAAGCATCAACGTTGAGAATTATGACTTCTCGGGTAAACATGAAGTGACCAAGGACTTAACAAAGTGGGTATAAGTCTTGAAGCCCTTATGGGTAAATTTAAAAGGTCCATAATGCAAGAAACAAAGGTAAAATGACCTTTCGAAGAGCCAAGAGCCAACATGCAATAACTAAAAAGTTTAAAATCTGAGCAGAAGGCCCATACGGGCCGCGTAAGCCATGCTAAGAGCTTACGCGGGCCGCCTGACTTGCCCAGATGCAGAAAACGACTGGCAGCAGCCTGATATGCCTTGTAACCGACTTAAAACGATTTTTTCACTTCTTGGGCGACCCCTAAGTGACTCCTAGGCACTAGAGACATCTGTGGATGATCCATGGCCATTGCTAGGCTTGTGTGTCAATGATCTATGAGATTTTAAACACTATATAAAGGCCACAATGTTGCAACATTGCGATCACACCTTTCTTCTGCATTTCTGGAGCTTTTGGGAGTTCAAGAGCAGACCTTAAGCCTTCATAATCGTGCATAGGACTTCAGTAAGTATGCTTAACCTTTCTTAGTTGAGTTTTTACTTAGTTTTAGCTTAAAAGTCAAACCGTCGTAATTACCGTTTGACTTATCGATTAATCATTAATGGTCCAGTGATTAGTCGAATTGAAGGTAGTTATAAGTTGGTAATTATGTGGGCATTAAACCCTTAAAAGGGCACCCTCTGATTCCCACTCTAACTAGGTCATTTGTCGGGTCAAACTTGTTATTAAAAAGTCAACAGGATGCTTAATTTCAAATTAACGCATAATTAGCAATGTAGAACCCATACAACCTGTTTGATCATAAATATAACTTGGTACTTAATGTAAGAACATGTCTAAACATGTTCAACCCGACAATTTCTGTTTAGACCCGGTTCGGAACCGAAAGTCCAAAACTTTGACTTTTGCTTTGACTTCAGTTCTGACCCGTTTTAGCATGTTTTAGAAATGCCTTAGAGCTTTATTTGGACTAAGTTATATGCTAGTATAACCCTCTGCGATTATACACCATGGTTCATTAGTTATCCCATTTAATATGCATGATTCCGTTAAATGCTCATATGTTGACCGTTATGCCCTTTTCACCATAAAACATGATTTTTAAAAATGTAAAAGAGTAGAAACCTTAGTTACTGAATTATAAACTTGTACCCAAAATTTGACATCAGTTTGAGGTGTAGATTGAGAGTTATGCTCATTAGCGTAATTAGAAAACTTTTTAGCGATTAAACGGCATAATTAGCATATAGCCTTTTTAAACCCACTTTTTGATATCAAACTTTTACCCACTGATGTAATATCTTATTTTGAGATTTTTGAAGATTTTTAATTAATTTTAGGCTGAGCATAACTTAGAGTTATAAGCTTGAGTCGGTAATTGTCGGTTTTGCCCTTTTGGACTATAAAATGAGTTTTACATATCTTTTTTACCCCAAACCTTTTGCTACTGAATTTATATGATAAATAAATTATTTTAAACCTTCTGGAATAATAAAAATATCAGCTTTCTATATAGAACCCGGAAACGGCTTCTAATCGCCTTTTTAAGCGTTTTAACGCATAGTATGCACTAAAACTATTTTAAACATACAAGGGTTGATACCTACTGATATTTTAGGTAAATTATAATATTTTAACAGTAAGCAAAAGTTGTTTAACTCAGACTTCAGTTTTGAGCATTTCGGCTTATGTGAAATTACCAAAATGCCCCTACGGTGCATAGTTTGGTTATAATTGATAAATTTCACATATATGCAATACCCTACTGTTATAACTTAGAAAATTAAGTATTTTTGCTGATTATATCAGACCTGTAACTCAGGTTAATACTTAAACTCTTTTATAACCTTATAAATGACTAAAATACCCCTACGGGGCATAGTTTGAGTTTAAACTCATTTCGGGCATAATAAAAGATATCTTACTGATGTCACAACATATTTGAGGCACATTAACTTAGGAAACCTGTATATGGCTCTTATGGTTACCCGTTACGCATTCTTAGGGTTCGGTACGGTTTATGTAACTAGTTTACATAAATTGGCCGAAACGGGTCAAACCTTATCGTTTTTATCTCAAAATCCAGAATGTGTTTAGATTACCCATATAAGACAAGTCTTTAAACTTGTCGGGTCTAAATCACATTCTATTCCGGTCTTCGCTTAATCACACGTTCGAACCGTATCATTCCTTAAAACTAATCGGTCTAAGCTTAAGCTTAACTAAAGACCGTTAGGATTCTAATAGGTTATTATAAACCTTTGTTCCAGAATAGGAGAACCGGTAAAAGCTACCCGCATTTACTAATTGTGAATTATACTTGCAAAGGTAAATACTTTTAACTTATTTTCCCTTATACGGGCTTGGAGTACGGTATATAAAATACCGCTTGGTTGGGCATTCGACCTTAAACGATTGGTGGTTAAGTATTATCGAGATGACCCGTTTAAAATGTTTTGTTTGCTTAACGCCTTTGGGGGGTTAATGACCATGTCCCGGATATCCTTGGCATCATTTTACGAAATGGCCACGACCTAAGCGCGGGGTGTAGGCGTACACCCGTCAGTGCCAAAATAAATAATGTGGTGTGTCTATTGATCTTTAACCCGGCACGAACCGGGCTACTGAACGCATAAGGAACATGTAATTCTTTTACAAGTTTATATATTTAAATAATTATCCCAAGTTATAAAAAGTTTGTGCCACGTGCATTCAAATCAATTTTATTAAACTTTTCAAAATGAGTCGGTTGAATGTATTTACCAGTGTAAACTGACGTATTTTCCCAAAAAGGTTAAGTGCAGGTACTACGCGAAATAGGCTGGCTTCCTCCTAGCGTCCACAATAAGTTTCGCAAGCTTGGATGTCAAAACTGTTGAACAATGTCTCCTATTTATTTTGATCCATCTGTTGATTAATTTCAACTGTTGTGATACTTGATATTACAATTATATTCGGTTGAAATATATCTTTCTTTTGCTTCCGCTGTGCATTTAAATATTGTGTTGTTTGACTGTAATGTTGCCAACCACGTCACGATACTCCCCCACCGGGCCCACCGGTCAAACATGGAAATATCGGGGTGTGACAGTAACTGAAACCAGAAACTGATAAAACACATTGTGATGAAACCAGTAACTGCTAAAACACAACATCAAGAATGCCAAAAACATATCAACCAGTAACTGATAAAACACAATGTGATGAAACAGTAACTGAAACCATAAACTGATAAAACACATTGTGATAAAACCAGTAACTGATAAAACACAACATCAAGAATGCCAAAATCACATCAACCAGTAGCTGATAAAACACATTGTGATGAAACAGTAGATAAAATACAAAAGAACATGATTCATGAATCATAACTGGTATAACACACTGTGATGAAACCGGTAATTGATAAAACACAACATCAAGAATGCCAAAAATCATATCAACCAGTAATTGATAAAACACATTGTGATGAACAGTAACTGAAACCAATAACTGCTAAAACACATTGTGATGAAACCAGTAACTGATAAAACACAACATCAAGAATGCCAAAAATCACATCAACCAGTAAATGATAAAACACATTGTGATGAAACCAGTAACTGATAAAACACAACAAAGATATAAACATTTACACGGAATTCTTTATGATAACCCCTACCCGATTATTCTTCATTTGTTCTTCATGGATTAATCGGTTCCGCTAGAAATTGGAGATCCTTTTCTCGCAATTTAGCTTCTTCTCTCACATGTAATTCAATATAACAACAACAGGTGGATATTTCATATTATATTATTAATTGTTTGGGTAATGTGAACTGTAGATTGGAAGATGGTTCTTGTGGATTTGAGGAATCATGGGCAATCGTTGGTTTACACCTGCCTCATGATATAGTTAATGTTGCTAACCGTAATCAAGAATGCCAAAGAGATATAAGTTTCCATAAAATTCTGGATAGTTAGTTTAGGAAATATAATATTCCAAAATTAAAATAATAATCAAATTAAAATAATAATCAAATTACCATCATGCCCTTTTGAATAAAAAAACTAAAAGACACGTGTCACCTCCCTATTACTTCCTAGACTTTCTAGGAAACTTAGGCTTTCTAGCCATCTCCCACTCTATATATATATATATATATACACATAGGGTGGGAGTTGGCTACAAAGTCTATTTTTCCAACAAAGTATAAAAAGTAATAAAACACCATAATGTCAACAATAAAACACACTCAAAACCCACAAATAACAAAGTGAAGATTACTAAAACATCATATTTGTGGGTTTTGTGTTGTGTTTTAGATGATAAGGCTTTGATTATCGAATGACTAACGTTAGTGTGTTTTATGTTGACTATTATGTTGTGTTTTATATTCATAGTTCTACGATTGTGTGTTTGAAGTTTTTATGGACTGATAGGGTTTGGATATTGTGTTTTAGTGATCTTCACTCTGTTATTTGTGGGTTTTGAATGTGTTTAATGGCTGAAATTGTGGTGTTTTATGACTTTGTACACTTTGTAGGAAAAATGGACTTTGTAGCCGAACCCCACCCTATATATATATATATATATATATAAACACAAAACAGAGCTTGGATGACATGTACGTTTGTGCTTTGATTACATATATATTACTATTAACAACTCGCTTTTCAGTAAAATTTATAACAAGACGTAGATTAAAAGGTATGCACGAAAATTTATAAAGTATCGTTGACGTGAGTAAGTGTGAGTGTGTATGTGTATATATATATATATTTGCCGGTTTTTACATTGGTTCAAGTTTTAAATTTATAAAACATGATAACACTCAATACTTCACGTTAAGACAAGTGCACCCATCGTAGGCGTAATATAGTTGATCGTAGTTTCGCGCTCCGGTCAAAGATAACATTTATAGTCCCAAATTACCCTTAACAATGCGTTAGTGGTAGTAAGGGATCAAACCATGAAGAGTTTGTGGTTTGTGTATGGATGTGATTGATTGAAAAGGGGTGTCACTTTTATAAACCTTGCTATGTTTTAATTTAAATGTTCGTTTGGTTGAAAAGGATGTCGAATTACACCGAAGAATTTGTTTTTAATGACTTAACTATGAAAACTTGAATAATTGTACGAAAACTCGATTGACGGATTAAAACAATAATGAGAAAATAAGGTTCACACCCGGTTCAACAATTGTAGGACCAAGGGTTACTACACGTTTTAACTTGGTTTCGATGAATTAGTTCATTAACGGTTTAGAATCACGAGGCTTAGGTGTTGATTGCTATCAACGTACAAGACGGACCGCAATGCACTTCGTTACCTCGGACAAGTAAATCCTATCAAAAGACAAGGCATAATTACGCATATTCATTTCACGAAGTCAAATTTCATAACTCACTCGACAATTCGTAAATTCAATACAAACGTAAGACAATTATCTAATGATTCAAATGCAATTCAAATTGTTACAAACCAAATATTAAACAGGTAGCAAACTCTAAAAATCCTTACAAAAGTCTACACCGGGGTGAAACCCGTGAGAATTAGCTGCTCATTGTTATGGGTCATTTTCTGAACATATATCCTGACTAATATTCTGCTTTTGATTGTTTACTTGTAATCAGGATACCGGATCAGGATATTGGTAACATCCTGGTACGATATCCTGGTATTGACCGAATTAATCACGTGCAGATTAGGAGGTGCAAGTCTCCAACGTTCAAGAAGACTTCTCCCCCCCAAGACTCGGGCTAATCGGTTAGATTAAAGACGTTGAACCCGAAAGACCAGGACTGCAACGTTAACTAGAGGAATATTCGAAGCATCCCGGTTTAATAGGATAGTTAGTTGATTTCGTTTAACTATAAATAGTATGATCGGATCAAGTTAAGGCACTCACTCTCTTACGCACACTTTACTCTCTAGCTACTAGCAACCACTACACACAAACACTTGTACTCAAATTACTTTGTAACACTTAGTTGATCCGCATCATATCCTGCACTGTATCCTGATATTTGAAGCAATAGAAGAACAAGGCAGCTGCGATTGTCAGCTCCCGAGGTTTTATGCCGGCGATCTAGATTGATCAAGGGCTTTCCTTGTACATCCTGTGTCACCCTTTACATTTTCACTCATTGTTTGATCATAGATATAGCTCTATATCCTGAGCCGTATCCTGCAACTGTTAGGTTGCAAACAACCTAACTAGCATATTTTTAATACACATTTCTAGCACACTACCTCACTTAACTAATTTGAACACTTAATTGCTTCGGTAATTTTTGACCAAAACAATTTGGCGCCCACCGTGGGGCAAGTGGTGCTATTTCTACTAAAAGCTTTTGCAAAATCGTTACTTGGTTTTCTATTTTCGAAACTTTTCGCCACACTATTTTCAATGGCCTCAAGATCAAACATGAGCTCTTCCACCGTGTCTTCCACGACCTCCGCAACAATTGGTTCGGTGCTCCCACCACCTCCTCCGAGAATGCAAGCCTCTTCGCAAGGAACTGAAAGTCATGTGGCTCTGGATGTTATCCCTGCTCGCAATGTCCCGGGATCCGGTCCTGTTTTAGCTTCTAATGAAGAAATTTTAAATTTGTTTGGTAGTGTACAGGAACAGATGAGGCAGCAACAGGAGACCAACCAGATGCTGATGAGAGAGATACAACTCTTGAAGTCTGGCCCGAGTCGGCCTGCCGAAGATATTGTCACTCCCTTACAACCCAGGGCTTTGAACTTCAGTTCTACAGTCTATACGGAGGATAACCGGGGGAATATTGTGCCTAGCCATTCCCAGAATCATACTCCTGAGATACCTTCTTTAGTAAGAGTATCAAGTGTGAGGAGCTCAGGATATGCTTCAAGATATGGCCAGAACCCCCAAGCTGGTAATGTATCTAATAATAATAATACTCTTGCTACTAATGGTGTTGGATCTTTGCAGGATGCAGGTATGACATCAGCATTTTCTAGGGAGCTTCAAAAATTGAAGGACATGATATCCAGTGTACCTGGAGTGGTTCAGCCAACTCCTGAAGTATCCCAGGACAGCCACAGGATATCCCGGTTTGCATATCCTATTTGTGATGCTGAAATCCCAAAAAGATTTCAAACCCCCAACATGAAGCTCTATGACGGAACTACGGATCCTGAGGAGGATATTGCCCAATACAGGGAAAGGATGGAAATCAACCCTATCCCTCCAGACCTCAAAGAAGCATGCTTGTGCAAGGGTTTCGGTTCCACCTTAACAGGATCAGCCTTAAAATGGCTGTTAAACGTTCCTCCTCACTCAATTACTTCTTTTGCTCATTTAGTTAATTTATTTAATAGTCAATTTTCTTGCAGCCGGAGTTTTGAGAAATTAACCAGTGACCTTTACAGGATAACTCAAGGACCTCAGGAATCCTTGAGGGATTATGTGAACAAGTTTAGTCGGGAATCCTTGGATATCCAACATCTTGATGTTGCACCGGCCGTGCAAGCGTTCAAGATGGGGTTGCAAAAAGATTCTCAATTCTACGAGGATCTTGTAATGAATCCCTGCAGGAATCTGGACGAGGCTCGTAACAGGGCTTTGAGATACATTCGCCTGGAGGATGATAAAAAGATGCAAGAGAGGATGAACTCGTCCACAACCTATGAGTCGACCAACAGGAAATCAGAATCCTCGTATAAACCATACCGTTCTAAACAGTATGGTAGAAATTATGGCAAAAAAGTGAATGCTGTTGAAGACGAGGACCCTGAGGAGTATCCTGAGTTGTCTGAATATTGTTTTTCTATTAACATACCCGAACTGGTGTATGCTATGCAGGGTTTAGGAGACAAAGCAAGGTGGCCCTGAAAGAATCAACAAAAGGCTGATTGGAAGGACAAGTCCAAGTGGTGTGCCTTCCATGAGGATTTCGGACATGTTACTGAAGATTGTATCGCTTTGAGAAAGGAAATAAGCTATCTCTTGAGTAAGGGATATCTGAAGGACCTCTTGGGAAGAAAGAAGAATAAAGGTCAGGATCCTGAGATGGATCCTGAATGGGCAGCATCGCCTCCTGCAGATGCAAAAATAATTAACTTTATTTCAGGAGGATCCGATATATGCGGCACATCATATTCTGCGGAAAAAAGACACGCGAAGGAAGCCAAAGCAGAAAGGGGAGATAAGCCGACAAGGATGTCAACCCTCACAACTGACAAAGTCATCACGTTCGATAATGATGACAGGGATACTGTCCAGGATCCCCATCATGATGCCTTAGTGATAACGTTATATGTTGCTAACCATTTTGTACGCAGGATATTAGAGGATAATGGCAGCTCAGTCAACATAATTCAGCTGGAAACATTGAAAAGGATGAATGTATCTCGGATGCACATTACTTCGAAGTCCACTGTGCTCGTTGGTTTCAGTGGAGAAGCTAGGAATACCGTGGGAGAAATAAAGTTGCCCGTGTATGTTCAAGGGGTCAACTCAATGCAGCGCTTTTTTGTCATGGACTCTCTATCCTGCTATAATATTATACTGGGTAGGCCTTGGATCCATGATATGAAGGCTGTTCCGTCAACCTACCATCAATGCATCAAGATCCCTACTCCTTGGGGAGTTGTCAAGGTGGAAAGTGATCAACAGGAAGCAAAGGAGTGTTATTCTTTTTCGATGAAATCCTCAACAAAGCCTAGTGCAGCATAGCAATTAAAGATGCGAGGCCAGGATATCATGGAGGCTTCGGAGCAGGATGTAAAGAAAGTGGTCCTGGATCAGAATAATCCGGATATCTCGGTGCTCGTGGGAACCAATATCCCTCAGGATATTGAAGATCAATTAACTAATTTTTTGAAATGCGGGATGTCAACGTTCGCGTGGAAGCACGAGGATATGACAGGTATTTCCAAGGATATTATAACACATAAGCTCGGTATTGACAGGTCATTCAAGCCTGTCTAACAAAAGAGAAGGAAATTTGCTCCGGAGCGAAATGTGATCATCCAAGAGGAAGTTGAAAGACTACTAAGGAGCAAGATGACTAGGGAAGTGAAGTTTCCTAAATGGCTGGCGAATGTAGTTGTGGTGCAAAAGAAAAATGGGAAATGGAGAGTTTGTGTAGATTACACGGACTTAAACAAAGCTTGTCCCAAATACCCATTTCCTCTTCCTCATATTGACTCAATGCTGGATGCTACTGCCGGCCATGAGATGTTAACCTTCATGGATGCATCTCCAGGATTTCAGCAGATCCAAATGGAACCTTCAAACCAGGAGGATACTGCTTTCATGACACCAACAGGTATTTATTGCTACACTGTTGTTTTGGTCAAAAATTACCGAAGCAATTAAGTGATCAAATTAGTTAAGTGAGGTAGTGTGATAGAAATGTGTGTTGAAAATATGCTGATTAAGTTGTTTGTAAAAACAGTTTTCAGGATACGGCTCAGGATATTGAGCTGTATCTACGATCAAACTATGAGCAAAAAGTAAAAGGGGGGTGACACGAGATATACGAGGAAAGCCCTTGATCAATCTAGATCGCCGGCACAAAACCTCGGGAGCTGACAATCGCAGCTGCCTTGTTCTTCTTATTGCTTTAAACGTCAGGATACAGTGCAGGATATTGATCAGATCACTAAGTGTTACAATGCTTTTTGTGAAAGTGAAAGTTGCGAGAGAGTAAGTGTGAGAGAGTAGTGAGTGTAGTTGTGATGTCCTATTCGATCTGATTTATCCACCTATTTATAGCTAGCAAACGAAAACAAAGTCTCCTATAAGTATGGGATGCCTTCGAATATTCTCTAGTAGCCGTTGGAGACCAGGTAATGCGGGTTCAACGTCTTCCTTTGAATGACTTAGACCGAGTCTTCCGGGGAAAGGGTCCTCATGAACGTTACCAGCTTGGACTCGTACTCCTGCACCTAATCCGTTAGTAATCCTCAGGATACCATTCAGGATGTTACGAATATCCTGAATCAGCATCCCGGATATGAACATATATCATACAAGCAAGATATAATTTAAGATATTATCCAGGATATGAGCTCAGAATTTCACCCATAACAATTGTCCCCAAAAAATGTTACCGTTTAGTATCCTGGCACTAACGGTTATATTTTTTACGAATAACAAGGCAATTAAGAGATTAGACTCATGATGTGACCGTTTGTAACCGCGCAGCCTATATTTACTCATTGCTCCCCTATATCTTCTCATGCTTATCCCATTTAACCTTTACCGAAGAGAAAAAGGCAAATATTTCTCTCTCTCAATTCCATCTTCTTCTTTCATTCTGTTCAATATTCCGGCGACAATATGACAAGGCAAACAAGATCAAGCTCCGGTGACTCTGCTCCCACATTCATCCAGCAGAATCTTCTCCAAGATTCGGAGAAGGAAATGTGCACCTTTGATTGTGCACACTTGTCAGCTCTCAAATCATCCGGCATCTTCCCGGAAGGGACGGTGTTCCGGCCGTTTGACAGGGAAATCCGGTCGGACATGGTTTCCGACGAGTGGTTATTGTTAGGGGTGGATTTCTAAATGACCCGTGATCCTCAAATATTATCCTGTTTGGTGATCCTTACTTCTGTGTCAGTTAGTGATCCTCAGAAGTGCTTCAGGATCAGGATCATGGATCATCCTAAGGATCCTTATACTAATGATTGTTCACTTTGAATTCGTAACTGTTTTTCAGGAATATCAATTGGGACTTGGTCTTGGCGATATTTCTGGAGAATATACTAAGTCTATTCCGCACGTGCTTGGTCAGAAATGGACGTTGTGGAGTCGTGGAGGACTTGCACCATTTGCGGATAGTTTGTTATTTAGATTTCTATTAGATTTAAATGGGATAGCGAGCTAATTAGACACAACTTTTTGCTATTTTTGGCTACACACACTCTTACAACCGCTTACCACAGCTCTCGTTCATTCACTTAGCAATTTCGTAAACTTTTCACACAATACACTATAGTGATCCTTGTATTTAGCTCGCTATCATCCGAAGTTGTAACACATTATTTGTTTAATTTGAGTTGGTGATCGGTAGTTTCCATCACCCGGGGTTTTTTGTGCCGAAGATCAACTCTTGATCAAGGGATTTTTCCCCGTATAAACCTTGTGTCACTTGCTATTTATTTTTCATAGTGATCCTTATTGCTATAAACCAATTCAAGCATCATACCCCGTAACAGAGAGTTTGGTTGCATTATCCTCATCAGATTTTTTGACCAAAACAGTTTGGCGCCCACCGTGGGGCAATTGGTGCTTCATTTCTAAGAAATTCTCATCTTTGTGATCATTCCGGTTCATTGCATACGAGCAGATGGCTTCATTATCCAAGAATACCTCCAGTGCGATGTCTGCAGTCAATTCATCCCAGGGCATTCCACCTTTGCCTCCACCCCCTTCTGGACCTCAGAAAAATGCCGAGAAGAAACCAACTCCCATTTTCTCAAAACCTCCAACTTCTTCTGCTTCTTATACTCCTACTACTAGTGACTTGTTTACTCTGATTTTGCAGATGAAGGAGCATATCCAGTAGCAGGACAAGACCAATGAAAGGATCCTTAGAGAAATTGGAGACATCAAGAAACAAAAGAGATCGGCAGAGGATCATTACCCACTGATGCCCAGATCTTTGAATTTTGATACTCCGGTTATAACTTCTCAGCCTTCAGTGGTTCCAGACGTTCAATATGTTGGAGGACCAAAAGGAGTGCATTACGGGTCATCAGCAATGACTCAGGCTTCAGGGTTACACTTTCAACCATCAGGATCCCATCCTCAGCATATAGGATCCTTTGCAAGCTCAGGAGGATACTCGGGAGCGCAGCAGATTCAAGGGTGCTGGCCACTTCAAGGATCCTCCCAGGTTCAAGGATCCTCCTATGTTCCAGGATCCTCCCAAGTTCAAGGATCCTCCTATGTTCAAGGATCCTCCCAGGTTCAAGGATCCTCCTATGTTCCAGGATCCTCCCAAGTCCAAGGATACTCATAGTTTCAAGGATCCTTCCAGATTCCGGGATCCTTAAGGAGTTTGCAATCAGGAAGTTCCGACATCCATTAGGGAGATTTCATTCCAATGCAAACCATTGCTTCTACTGGTCCATCGGTCATTCCAGAGCCCCAACAATATGGATTAACATCCACTCTTCCTAATTTGAATCCAATGGGAGGTAACACTTTTAATAATTCTTATACTACTAACCATGTCCTTATGCAGGATACAAGTATCAATCATGCCATGGCCAGAGAATTGCAAAAGTTAAAGGACATGATATCAAGTGTCCCAGGAGTGGACAAGCCTATCCCAGAGATTGCCGATGGGAGCCACAAGATATCTCGTTTTGCACCACCAATCTGTGATGCTGAGATACCCAAGAGGTTCCATGTGCCTACCATGAAATTGTATGATGGTTCAACGGATCCTGAGGAACACATAGCTCAGTACAGGGAAAGGATGGAGATCAATCCCATCCCAGAAAGGTTAAAGGAAGCGTGTCTGTGCAAGGGATTTGGATCCACTCTTACTGGATCGGCTCTTAAATGGCTGCTAAGTCTTCCTCCTTACTCTATTACCTCATTTGCTAATCTAGTTAACCTATTTAATAACCAATTTTCTTGTAGTAAGAAATTTGAGCGTTTAACTAGTGATCTGTATAGGATAACCTAGGGTCATAATGAATCATTAAGGGATTATATCACTAAATTTAGTAAAGAATCCTTAGATATTCCTAACCTGGAAATAGCTACGGCTGTTGAAGCCTCTAAAATGGGACTGCTTAGGGATTCGTTATTCTATGATGATCTTGTTATGACACCATGCAGGAACCTAGATGAGGTAAGGACCCGGGCCCTTAGGTTCATCCGGCTAGAGGATGACAAAAGGATCCAGGAGAGGTTAGCAGGATCCTCAAAGCAAGAAAAGCAAGGATCCTCATTCAAGAACAACAAGTTCAGATCCTATTATAAATCTGATAACCAGAATGTGCATGCTGTTGAACAAGAAGAGGATGATGAGGATTATCCTCCAATCTCTGAATATTGTTTTTCTGTTGATAACAATGAACTAATCCTTGCGATGCAGAATTTAGGTGATAAAGCTAGATGGCCCAGAAAAAATGATAGACCAGCTGCAACTAAAGATAAATCAAAGTGGTGTGCATACCATGAAGATTTTGGGCATCTCACAGAAGAATGCATCGCATTGAGAAAAGAAATTGGATACTTATTGAGCAAGGGGCACTGGAAAGAATTATTGGGGAGAAAGAAGTCAAGGACTCAGGATCCTGAAAGGATCCCAGAGAAAGCTCCAGCCCCTCCAGCAGATGCACAAATTATAAACTTTATATCTGGAGGATCAGACATTTGTGGAACATCCTTCTCTGCAGCCAAAAGACATGCGAAGGAAACCAAGATGGATAATGGAGATAGACCCATCCGAACATCCAGCGTCTCCGAAGGAAAAGTTATAACTTTCGATGAGGATGATCGTGTTGACATCCAGGATCCTCATCATGATGGTTTGGTTATCACTCTTTTTATTTCTAACCATTTTGTTCGCAGGATCCTTATAGATGGAGGAAGCTCTGTGAACATTATCCAGCTTGATGTTCTCAAGAAGATGAACATCCCTGAATCCGACATCATACCAAGATCCTCTGTGCTTGTGGGATTCAGTGGCGAGACTAAGAATACTCTGGGGGACATTAAACTCCCAATCTATATCGAAGTCCTACATTCTTACCAAAAGTTTTGTGTTATTGACTGTTTATCTTGTTGTAATGTGATCCTTGGCAGGCCTTGGATACACGATATGAAGGCAGTCCCATCCACTTATCATCAATGTGTGAAGCTTCCTAGTCCTTGGGGAATAGTGAAAATTGATAGTGATCAGCAAGAGGCTAAGAACTGCTACACCTCATCAATGAAACCAGCATCAAAGTCTAGGGAGCAATAGCAATCAAAGTGTCCTCCAAGGGATGTCTTGGAGGCAGGAGAACAGGATATAGTAGAAATCCTTATGGATCCTGATGATCCTGAATCTATAGTTTATATAGGATCAGGGATCCTTGGCAAAATGAAGGAAGACCTCAAATCCTTCCTCAAAAGGAGAAAGACTACCTTTGCATGGAAACACGAAGACATGACAGGTATATCTAAAGATGTAATCACTAACAAACTTGGCATCGATAGGTCCTTCAAACCAACAAAGGAGAAGGAAATTTGCACCAGAAAGAAATGCCATTATCCAGGAGGAGGTAGAGAAATTACTCCGAGCAGGTATGATTAGAGAGGTCAAGTATCCAAGATGGTTGGCCAATGTGGTTGTTGTTCAAAAGAAAAACGGAAAGTGGAGGGTATGTGTCGATTTCACCGATTTAAATAAGGCATGTCCCAAGGATCCTTTCCCATTACCCCACATTGACTCCATGGTGGATGCAACTGCGGGTCATGAACTGTTAACTTTTATGGATGCTTCATCTGGATTTCAACAAATTCAAATGGAACCATCCAATCAAGAGGATACAGCCTTCATGACTCCAACTGGTATATACTGCTATATTGCTATGCCATTCGGACTAAGAAATGCAGGTGCAACTTATCAAAGGCTAGTGAATATGATGTTCAAGGATCAGATTGGACAAACTATGGAGGTTTACATAGACGATATGGTGGTAAAATCAATAAAGGCTGAGGATCACCTAAGAGACTTGGAGGAAGCATTCAATATCCTTGATAAATATAATATGAAGCTTAATCCTTCAAAATGTCACTTTGGTGTTAAAGCAGGTAAATTCTTAGGATATATGGTGACAAAGAGAGGCATTGAAGCCAGTCCAGAACAAATCAAAGCAATAGTGAACATCAAGTCCCCTACCAATGCTAAGGATGTTCAGAGATTAACAGGCAGGATTGCAGCTTTAAACAGATTCATATCCAAATCCTCAGAAAAGTGCAAGGAATTCTATGATATCCTAAGGAAGAACAAGAAATTCGAGTGGACTGAGAAGCATGAAAGTGCCTTAAGAGCTCTTAAGGATTACCTATCCTCGGCCCCGGCTTTAATGAAACCAGAAAAAGGAGATGTGTTATCCTTATATCTTGCGGTATCCTCAAAAGCAGTAAGTGCCGTCCTTGTTAAGGATCACGAAGGTACACAACATCCTGTCTATTATGTAAGTAAGAGTTTACTTGATGCTGAATCCAGGTATTCACACTTAGAAAAACTTATCCTTGCATTAATTATGGCATCTACCAAATTAAGTCATTATTTTGAAACTCATGTTATTATCGTTAAAACTAATTTTCCAATCAAGAATGTCCTCAGGAAACCTGAAATGTCAGGAAGGATGGCTAAGTGGGCAGTGAAGCTTAGTGCATATGATATAAGATATGAGCCCAGGACAGCCATTAAATCCCAAGCATTAGCTGACTTTGTGGCAGATTTCAGTAGTGATTTACAAAAGGAAGCTGAATTAGAAGTCCAGCAGCTAGAAGAGACCAAGGATCCTTGGATACTCTACACTGATGGATCCTCAAACATCAAGGGAACATGGCTTGGAATACTACTAAAATCGCCACAGGGGGACATAATACCCCACTCTATAGCTTGTGAGTTCCAAACCACTAACAATGAGGCTGAATACGAAGCCTTGATAGCTGGCTTGCAAATTGCTAAGCATATGAGGATCAGGTATCTTGAGGTACATGTAGATTCTTTGTTAATCACTAATCACTTTAATGGATCCTATGCTGTTAAAGGGGAAAAGCTAATCAAATATCTGGAGTTAGTCAAAGAATTGGCACTCTCTTTTGTATCCTTTAGTTTGACACAGGTACCAAGGGAAGAGAATGCAGAGGCAGATGCACTAGCCAATTTAGGATCATCCTTGAAGATCCCGGAGGATATCAAGATCCCTATTATCCATATCCTGACCCCGGCTATCGAGGATCATGTGACTATGGAGATAGGAGAGGATTCTGCAATCACCCCTAGCGATGATAATCAATCCCATTCAGGATCATGGATCCTCCCAATCATGAGATACTTACAACATGGAGAGATTCCTACAGGAGAAAACCCTAGGGCTTTCAAAATTAAGGTATCTCAATTCACAATTTTAAATAATATGTTGTATAGACGATCTCTTGCAGGACCATACTTAAGATGCATTGAGGATCCTGAAATCCAAGAAGTTTTAAAAGACTTCCATGAAGGAGATTGTGGAAACCACACTGGGGGCAGGGCGTTATTCTCAAGGATCCTGAGGACAGGATACTACTGGCCAACCATGAAGAGAGATGATGTGGAGTATGCTAAGAGATGTGATCCTTGTCAGAGACACAGCAATATCCTTCATCAACCAGCTGAATTTTTGCATCCTATATCCTCCTCTTGGCCATTTATGAGATGGGGTATGGATATAGTTGGTAAGCTCCCTAAGGCACCTGGTGGAAAAGTATTCATGCTTGCTATGACTGATTACTTCTCCAAGTGGATAGAGGCTGAAGCTTTTGCCCAAGTCAGAGAAAAGGAAGTTATATCCTTCATTAAAAGAAATATTATTACTAGATTTGGTATCCCTTCTGAGATTATTTGTGATAATGGATCCCAATTTATTGGGAATAGAACCACTAACTTTTGTGATAGCTGGGGGATTAAGATGATAACATCAACACCAGTCCACCCACAAGCTAATGGTCAGGCAGAATCCTCCAATAAGATCATCATCAACAATTTAAAGAAGAAGCTTGGATCCAAGAAAGGGAAATGGGCAGAAGAATTACCTTATGTGCTTTGGGCTGATAGGACAACTCCTAAGAATGCTACAGGCCAAACTCCATTCTCTTTGGTATTTGGGGCAGAATCAGTGATCCCTACAGAAATGGTGGTTCCAACTGCTAGAACCAGTATTCGTGATCCTGAGGAAAATGATGAGAACTTGGTTTAAGACCTGGATACTATAGAGGAAATCAGGGACTTGGCAAGGATAAGGATGGCCAGTTATCAGCAAAGAATGGCCGGTGCCTACAACAAAAATGTTAAGATCAGGAAATTCCAAATTGCTGATATGGTACTAAGGAAAGCATTTCAGAATACCACCAATCCTGCTGATGGAAAGTTGGCACCAAAATGGGAAGGCCCTTACTTGATTGAAGCTGAGGCAGGAAAGGGGGCATATCGATTGCTAACAATGGAAGGTGACTTACTACCAAGAGCTTGGAATGCTATCCATTTGAAGAGATATTTCATGTGATAAGGATCCATGATTCTCACATGATAAACATCCTTAAAGGATCCTTAAAGCACAGATGATCCTCATTTTTGGTAACATTCTAATCTTAAACTATTTCATTTCCTTACTTTCTCACATAAGGATAAGGATCTTGCATCCTTTATCCCCATTTCATGAGATTTTGAGTTTTGAAGGTTCAGGTACTCTTAGCGAAAGCATAATTATCCACACAAGCAACCAGTTACTTGGGTTTGACCCCAGTTGTTTGGGTTTAACCCCAGTTCCGCCAGTAGCGCACGATGATCCTGGTATAGTTCATGGCAGTGGGACCAGTACTCGTTTTAGGGGTTGATAATTCCATTGTACTGGCTATACCTAGGATCCTACGTATAATGGTAGACGTACCATACATCCATTCTTAAGGTTTCTAGCGTTTTCACGTTAGCTAAGGTTTTGGCATTTTCATGCCACTAAGTTTGGATAGTCGCCAGTTAGGGCCATACTCCAGTTAACATACGATCCTTGGGCTTGTCCCCAGTTATCCTTGGGCTTGTCCCCAGTTATCCTTGGGCTTGTCCCCAGTTATCCTTTGGGCTTGTCCCCAGTTGCTAACCTTTATCTTATAATGGCTTAGTCCCAAGTTCTGTTTTATTTCAGGTTTTCGAAGTTAAACAACCAAGGATCCTTGATCCTTACCTTTTACTAAGGTGTGTTCTGTGATTATCCTTGTTATAATAATATTAAGAGTTAGGATCCTAACTTGGATCCTCAGGTATGATCCTTAACTATTTTGATTTTATTCATTAATTATTTGAATAACCCTAATACTTTGACAACTGAACTCATGATCTTTAAAATATACCACTTTTTTGAATTTTTCAACTATAGGATATTTGATCCTGCATTATATCCTAAGTTTTTTATCTAAGTTGTTCAACTTTTCTTACTCAGACAAGTGTAAATCAAAACAATTGAAAAATAAAACAACAACAAGGATATCAACACAAGATAAGCAAAAAAAGATTAAGGTTATTTTATTAACAAAAGTTTAACCATCAAAGGTTGTCAAAATTACCTACCCCGAGCATCTACCAGCAACACGTGGCCCGTCCGCTAGGGTAGGTAAAGGGTGTCCAATGTCTAAAGGTCTTGGTAGTGCAGGAATTAAAAAGATGGCAGGATCACAATGGCTTCATCCCCCAAAAAGAGGATCCCTCCACCAGTTGTAATCCTACCTATTGTCCAAAGGATCATTCATGATCCTTAACCCTAATAGCTATTGTTTAGTTATTACAGACCATCATTGTTTTTAAAAACATCACAACCACAAAAAAACTACTACCAAATTTAAAAATTGGGCTCCGGCTACGTCTAGGAATGTCCATCATCGCCCAATTGTGCAGCCTACACCTTCGCTGCATCCTCGTCCCCTCCAGCTTCGGTATCCTTAACCTGATCCTTCCCACTGCCTCCAGCCTCGATCGCCAAAACCTCCTCAGCCTCTTCATCATCTTCAAGATCAGCCAACCTTGCTTTCCAGCCCTCAACATCCCAGCTGCTTCTGTCGAAGTTAGGATCTTGAGCTTCCTGGGCCATCTTTAGTTTTGTCTGATACATTGTGATGGCAGCAGAGACCTTTGAACCTTCTATGAGATCATGCTTCTCATAGTCGATGTTGATCAGGATTTTAGCTGTCTTAGTCTTGGCATCTTGAAGGGCTTTTTCAAGATCATCAATCTTAAGATCCTTAAGCACTGCAACTTGTTGAAGGTCAGCAATCTTCTTATCCTGCTCCTCGACGCTTCCCACATAATCTTCAATCTCAGCAAATTTCTGCAAAGAAAAAGACAAAGCAATTCAAGATCAGATGATCCTCAAATGAGTAGGATACCTAGGCAGAATTGATGATCCTCACGTCATTGAAGTATTCAAGGAACTGGTGGCGGATCAGTGGTAGGCCTTGTAGGTCCTCTGTGTCAGAAGTTTTCCTCTTCTTGCCACCCCTTCCTTTAGTGGGTGCCTTGGGAATGGAGATGCTAGGACTAGTAGTGGCCCTCTTCTTCCTGGATCGAACAACATCAAGGTCGGCCGTGTTGAATTGGGAGGCAGGCTTGGAAGATTTTCCGGCACCTACACATTTAAAGCAAGATAAGTATCCTTATCCTATTTCAATATAACTATTTATTTTAATATTCAACTATACAAAAAGCAGGATACTTACTTGACACGGTGATGGAACTTGAGGATACTTCTTGTGAGTCTTGGGTGTTCTTGATCAGATAAAGAGAAATCATATCCCTGACCTTTCTGTTCATGACCTCCCCCTAGCGTATCGGTTTAGATGCCACGGTTCCTGTAGATTTTTGTTCTATTCTACCTCCGGTGATCCACTGATACTTCGTGCCACAAGGAACGAGGAGAAATGGCAATTCAAGTTCTTCTTTGTAAAAAGAGACTCCATCCCTGGTGGAACGGAATATCCGGTGAAGTGGTTGAGAAAGGGTAGGATTTAGGGTTAAGGATGATCCTGTCTTGTATCCTGCTTTATATCTTTGAGCTAATCAACTTTTTTTATTGTCTTGCACACAGCTGATTTTAGGAAGCATGCACCTCCCCTAGCTGATTCACAGAAGAGAATTAACGCTATCAGACTCCTCCTAGAGGCTGAAAGAAGTTTTAACCCGTCTCCACCATCTCCAAGCCCTCTTTCCAGTGCAAACATGTCTGGTAAGGATCCTGCACGATATCCTGCATATATGTTTTTATTTGATACGTTTAGGAAAGAATTTTACTCCCTGTATGCAGACTCCAGCAAAGTTCCAATCCTCCTGGACCTTGATGAGCTTGACAGCTACCCCACTCCAGTCAATGTCAAGAAAGAGACTCCTGCCACCACCAGCTCCAAACCAGTACCAGCTCCTAAGCCCAACCTAAGAAGTCGTGCTTCCACCGCAAAAAAAGAGGAAAGGTTCTGAAGTTAGTGCCCCAGGCTCTGAAGGGTTCTCCTATGAAGAACTCAGCTTTTCTGACTCCTTGGAGCCGATGACATCCTTCCTCAACAAGGTAATATCCTGCGACTATATCCTGCACACATATCCTGATAGGATATCCTGACAGGATATCCTGGTTAATATATTTTGACTTATACCTGAATTTTGTCGTGCAGGGCCTCCAGGATCTGCTCCACCTTTACACCGATGCTTGCAGTACAAACAAGTTCCAAGAGGCCAGGATCAAACAGCTTGAGACCACCGTTGCTGACCAAGGGGCAATTGCTGAGGTTAAGACCCGGCATTATGAGGACAAGCTGAAGAAGGTCACCCAGGATGCTGAGATCAAACTGGCCACCGTCCAAATGGAGCATGAACAGGCCATGGTCTCTTTCCGGGAAGGAATCAAAGCCTCTGCCATCGTCTCTCTGCTACAAGCTCGCATTAAGATGGCTTATGAGGCCAAGGAGACAGGCCTTGAGTGCCCATCCTGGCCGGTTGAATCCTGGGTGGCAAAGCTGAAGGAGCTTGGAGGCAAGGCTGTACCATATCCTGCTGAAGCTGGTGAGTCCTCTAAGTCAGTAGAGGTGGTGGACAAGGCTGGAGATAAGAAGGATGCTGGGACGGATGCTGGCAAGGATGCTGCTCAGGATGCTGAGGCTGAGAAGACAGAGAAGGCTGGAGAAGATGTCGCTGTGTGAGGGCATTCAGGTGGGCGATGATGGATGTATGTGCCAAGGCCAGAGCCCACTTTTTTAAATTTGATCGTTGGTTTGTAACCCTAAGACAATTTACTTTTTTCTGCACTTTAGTTTTCCTGCATTTGAACAGTATGATGGCCAAAGGTGGAGGGATCCTGAGTTTCAGGACGGGGCCCTTGGTCATCACCGTTAGTATGCTTTGCTTTTGAACAATATAACAGTTGGAGGTGGATGGGTCTCGGTTTGAGACAAAACCTTCAACTGTTAAGTAAATATGGTAAGGAACTAACCGTGCTCTTGGTGGATGGACCTTGGTTTGAGGTGAAACCTGTTAGGGGTGGATTTCTAAATGACCCGTGATCCTCAAATATTATCCTGTTTGGTGATACTTACTTCTGTGTCAGTTAGTGATCCTCAGAAGTGCTTCAGGATCAGGATCATGGATCATCCTAAGGATCCTTATACTAATGATTGTTCACTTTGAATTCGTAACTGTTTTGCAGGAATATCAATTGGGACTTGGTCTTGGCGATATTTCTGGAGAATATACTAAGTCTATTCCGCACGTGCTTGGTCAGAAATGGACGTTGTGGAGTCGTGGAGGACTTGCACCATTTGCGGATAGTTTGTTATTTAGATTTCTATTAGATTTAAATGGGATAGCGAGCTAATTAGACACAACTTTTTGCTATTTTTGGCTACACACACTCTTACAACCGCTTACCACAGCTCTCGTTCATTCACTTAGCAATTTCGTAAACTTTTCACACAATACACTATAGTGATCCTTGTATTTAGCTCGCTATCATCCGAAGTTGTAACACATTATTTGTTTAATTTGAGTTGGTGATCGGTAGTTTCCATCACCCGGGGTTTTTTGTGCCGGAGATCAACTCTTGATCAAGGGCTTTTTCCCCGTATAAACCTTGTGTCACTTGCTATTTATTTTTCATAGTGATCCTTATTGCTATAAACCAATTCAAGCATATACCCCGTAACAGAGAGTTTGGTTGCATTATCCTCATCAGATTTTTGACCAAAACAGTTTGGCGCCCACCGTGGGGCAATTGGTGCTTCAATTTTAAGAAATTCTCATCTTTGTGATCATTCTGGTTCATTGCATACGAGCAGATGGCTTCATCATCAAAGAATACCTCCAGTGCGATGTCTGCAGTCAATTCATCCCAGGGCATTCCACCTTTGCCTCCACCACCTTCTGGACCTCAGAAAAATGCCGAGAAGAAACCAACTCCCATTTTCTCAAAACCTCCAACTTCTTATGCTTCTTATACTCCTACTACTAGTGACTTGTTTACTCTGATTTTGCAGATCAAGGAGCATATCCAGCAGCAGGACAAGACCAATGAAAGGATCCTTAGAGAAATTGGAGACATCAAGAAACAAAAGAGATCGGCAGAGGATCATTCCCCACTGATGCCCAGATCTTTGAATTTTGATACTCCGGTTATAACTTCTCAGCCTTCAGTGGTTCCAGACGTTCAATATGTTGGAGGACCAAAAGGAGTGCATTACGGGTCATCAGCAATGACTCAGGCTTCAGGGTTACACTTTCAACCATCAGGATCCCATCCTCAGCATATAGGATCCTTTGCAAGCTCAGGAGGATACTCGGGAGCGCAGCAGATTCAAGGGTGCTGGCCACTTCAAGGATCCTCCCAGGTTCAAGGATCCTCCTATGTTCCAGGATCCTCCTATGTTCCAGGATCCTCCCAAGTTTAAGGATCCTCCTATGTTCAAGGATCCTCCCAGGTTCAAGGATCCTCCTATGTTCCAGGATCCTCCCAGGTCCAAGGATACTCACAGTTTCAAGGATCCTTCCAGATTCCGGGATCCTTAAGGAGTTTGCAATCAGGAAGTTCCGACATCCATCAGGGAGATTTCATTCCAGAGCCCCAACAATATGGATTAACATCCACTCTTCCTAATTTGAATCCAGTGGGAGGTAACACTTTTAATAATTCTTATACTACTAACTGTTTTGGTCAAAAAAATCAGATGAGGATATTGCAACCAAACTCTCGATTACGGGGGATGATGCTTGAAATGTAGAACAATGATGAGGATCACTTTAATATAAAATTGCACAAACAACACAAGGGTTTATACGGGGAAAAAGCCCTTGATCAAGAGTTGATCTCCGGCACAAAAAACCTCGGGTGATGGAAACTACCGATGACCAAGCTCAAATAAATGAATAAATGTTTACAACTTCGGATAGTAACGAGCTAGGTACAAGGATTACTATCGTGAAATGTGTAAATGTGAGTGAAAACGAATGAATGTTCGTCGAGAGCTTCAAGTGTGCGAGTATATGAGTGTATGTAGCTATAAAAATGACTAAGTGTTTTTCTACTAGCTCGTTACCCCTTTTAAAATAGAAATTTAACTACCAAACTAACTATCCGACTTTTGTGCCAAGCCCCCACGTTCTCCATAACGTCCATTTTTAGCTAAGCACGTGCAGAATAGTTTGGGAATATTCTCCAGGAATGTCGCCAAGACTTGGTCAAGCTGGTTATGCCTGCGAGATAGTACAAAACATAAGTAAACAATCGTCAGTACGAGGATCCTTAAAGTGATCCATGATCCTGATCCTGAAGCTCTTCTGAGGATCACCACCTGTCACAGAAGTAAGGATCACTAATTAGGATAACGAATAAGGATCACTAATTGTTAGAAAATCCTCCCCTAACAATTGCCCCCAAAATATAAGGAGTTAAATTGTAAATATGTGAGTTATATTTTACTGATCTTATCCGCAACAAACTAACGGATATATAGCCGTTAAAATAGAACTAGCCGTTGCGATCATGACGTCACGGAAGTGACAATCCTGCAGAATCATAATTATAAATAGAGATATAGATAGGATCATTATGCATTCAAATTCGAAAGAAACTCCCTTTAAATTCTCAGTCGACGATCAACCAGGTATTTCTTTCTCCTCTTTCTTCCTCTCTTACTCTGTTTTTCTTCCTTTATCTCCGTCACTTCGAAAATGTTGCTCCGAAGTTCACCAGCCAAGGATCACCCAAAGAACAGTCCTCCGAAAAGCCAGGGGATTATTGAAGACTCCATTAAAGAGCGCTGTTTCTTCAATGATGCTCAGATAGATAGGATCCGCCACTGCTTCCCGGCGAACACCGAATTTAGGCCTTTTGACCCCAATGCCTTGAGCGATCATATCTCCGATACGTGGGTTGCTTTCCCCGTCACTCCTTTCACCATAGGCTATACATATCCTTTTCCAGCCTTCACCCAATCTTTCTTTTCCCTAACCGGCATCTCTTATATCCAAGCCATACCGATGATTTGGAGGGTTTTGTACACCCTTGAAAGGATCATCGATCAGGAGGGAATAGATCTAGGAATGGCAGAGCTGGGAGAACTGTATGATCTTACTGTTTTGGTCAAAAAATCTGTTGAGGATATTGCAACCAAACTCTATGTTATGGGGTATGATGCTGATTATGTAATAGCGATGAGGATCACTTCAATGTAGATTTGCACAAACAACACAAGGATTTATACGGGGAAAAAGCCCTTGATCAAGAGTTGATCTCCGGCACAAAAAACCCCGGGTGATGGAAACTACCGATCACCAATCTCTAATAAATGATTAAATGTTTACAACTTCGGATAGTAACGAGCTAGGTACAAGGATCACTATCGTGAAATGTGTACAAGTGAGTAAAAATGAATGTGTGTTCGTCGAGAGCTTCAAGTGTGCGAGTATACGAGTGTGTGTAACTGAGAAGTGACTAAGTGTTTTCTATTAGCTCGTTACTCCCTTTTTAAAATAGAAATAACCACCTAAACTAACTATCCGACTTTTGTGCCAAGCCTCCACGTTCTCCATAACGTCTATTTTTGGTCAAGCACGTGCAGAATAGTTTAGGAATATTCTCCAGGAATGTCGCCAAGACTTGGTCAAGCTTGTTATACCTGCGAGATGCTACAAAACATAAGTAAACAATCGTCAGTACGAGGATCCTTAGAGTGATCCATGATCCTGATCCTAAAGCCCTTCTGAGGATCACCACCTGTCACAGAAGTAAGGATCACTAATTAGGATAACGAATAAGGATCACTAATTGTTAGAAAATCCTCCCCTAACAATTGCCCCCAAAATATAAGGAGTAATTTGTAAAATTGGCTAGTTATATTTTCTTGATCTTATCCGCAACTAACTAACGGATATATAGTCGTTAAAATAGAACTAGCCGTTGCGATGATGATGTCACGGAAGTGACAATCCTGCAGAATCATAATTATAAATAGAGATATAGATAGGATCATTATGCATTCAAATTCGAAAGAAACTCCCTTTAAATTCTCAGTCGACGATCGATCAGGTATTTCTTTCTCCTCTTTCTTCCTCTCTTACTCTGTTTTTCTTTCTTTATCTCCATCACTTTGAAAATGTTGCTCCGAAGTTCTCCGGCCAAGGATCACAAAAAGGATAGCCCTTTGAAGAGTCAAAAGATCATCAAAGACTCAGTGAACGAGAGGTGTTGCTTTAACGATGCACAAATAGATAACATCCGTCATTGTTTTCCGGCGAATGCCTTTTTCAGACCTTTCGATCCAACTGCCCTGAGCGACTATGTTTCAGAAACATGGGTTGCCTTTCCAGTTACTCCATTTGCCATAGGATATACCTATCCCTTCCCAGAATTTACACAATCCTTCTTTTCTCTTACCGGCATCTCTTACATCCAAGCCATGCCGATGATTTGGAGGGTTTTGTATACCCTGGAGAGGATCATCGAGCAGGAGGGTATTGATTTAGGCATGTCAGAGCTGACACAATTGTATGATGTTACCACCTTTGGATCCCACCGTTATCTGTTCAAACGAAAACCCAGTGCAGAACATCCCCTTCTTAAAGTCACCAAAAACGACAAAGATTGGAAACGTCGCTTCTTCTTTGTAAGAAGGGATACCATTTCAGATGGAGAGCATTTACCAAGAACATGGTCCACCCATGGTAGGACAGAGGATCCTGAGAAGGATCACCAGGTAGACTTGTTTTCGTAATAGGATCACTAACCCCTTTTGTCTTGTATCATGCAGCTATTTCTGTCTCACACATCATCACATTACCTGAAACCAAGGATAGGCTCGCTGCTTTCTGGAAGCTTGATCCTGAAACAAGGACATTCAAGATAGACACCCAAGACTCACAAGAAGTATCCTCAGGTTCCATTACCATGTCAAGTAAGTATCCTGCTTTTTACATAGTTTGAATATTAGAATAAATAAATAAATTGAAATAGGATAAGGATACTCATCTTGCTATGAATGTGTAGGCGCTGGAAAATCTGCCAAGCCTGTATCCCAGTTCAACACGGCTGACCTTGATGTCGTACGATCCAGGAAGAAAAGATCCACTACCAGTCCTAGCATCTCCATTCCAAAGGCACCCACTAAAGGAAAGGGTGTCAAGAAGAGGAAAACTTCTGATGCTGAGGTTCTTCAAGGCCTACCACTGATCCGCCACCAGTTCCTTGAATACTTCAATGAGGTAAGGATCCTTAATTCTGCCTAGGTATCCTACTCGTACGAGGATCACTTGATCTTGAACCGCTTTATCCTCTCCTTTGCAGAAATTTGCCGAGATCGAGGATTACGTGGGGAATGTTGAGGAGCTGGACAAGAAAATTGCTGATCTCCAACAGGTTGCCGTGCTCAAAGACCTTGCACTTGCTGATCTTCGGAAGGAACTCCAAGATGAGAAGACCAAGACGGCTAAGCTTCTGATTGACCTTGACTATGAGAAGCATGATCTCATATAAAATGCTAAGGTCTCTGCCGCCATCACGATGTATCAGACAAAATTGAAGATGGCCCAGGAAGCTCAGGATCCTAGTTTTGACAAAAGCAGCTGGGATGTTGAGGGTTGGAAGGCAAGGCTGGCTGATCTTGAGGATGATGAGGAGGAGGCAACTGAGGCCTTGGCAATTGAGGCAAGTGGTAGTGGAAAGGATCTAATGAAGGATACTGCAGCTGGAGGGGAAGAGGATGCGGCGAAGGCATAGGCTGCATGGATGGGCGATGAAGGACATTTCTAGACGTAGCCGGAGCCCATTTTTTAAGTTTAATAGCTTGTTTTGGTTATGGTGTTTTTTGCTGAACAATGATGGCTTGTACTTGAACAATAGGTTTTAGGATTAAGGATCATGTATGATCCCCTGGACAATAGGCAGGATTGCATATGGTGGAGGGATCCTCTGTTTGGGGGATGAAGCCATAGTGATCCTGCCACCTTTATATTCCTGCACTAACTTTGAACTTATTATCATGGACACCCTTTACCTACCCCAGCGGACGGGCCACGTTTTGCTGGTAGATGCTCGGGTAGGTAATTTTGACAACCTTTCAAGGGTTAGTCTTTTGTTAATAAATAAAATCTTAATCTTTTGTCGCTTATCTTGTGTTGTTATCCTTGTGTTTCTTTGATTTCCCTTTATTTTGATGCATATTTATTGAACAAATAATTTTGAATAAGTCAAATTGAAAATACTTAGGATATGATCCATGATCAAATATCCTTTAGTTAAAGAATCTCATAAAGCAATATGTTTTAAGGATCATAAGTCTAGTTGTCAAACTTCAAGGGTTATTTAAATAAATAATGAATAGAATTAAAAATAGTTAAGGATCATACCTGAGGATCCAAGTTAGGATCCTAACCATAATAAGGATAACTACAAGATAAACCTTAGAATAAAGTAAGGATCAAGGATCCCTGGTTGCCTATCTTCAAGAACCTGAAATAGAGCATCACTTGGGACTAAGCCAATATAAGATAAGAATTAGCAACTGGGGACAAGCCCAAGGATAACTGGGGACAAGCCCAAGGATAACTGGGGACAAGCCCAAGGATAACTGGGGACAAGCCCAAGGATCGTATGTAAACTGGAGTATGGCCCTAACTGGCGACTATCCAAACTTAGTGACATGAAAATGCCAAAACCTTAGCTAACGTGAAGACGTTAGAAAACCTTAGCTAACGTGAAAACGTTAGAACCTTATGAACGGATGTATGGTACGTCTACCATTATACGTAGGATCCTAAGCATAGCCAGAACAATGGAATTATCAGCCCCTAAAACGAGTACTGGTCCCAATGCCTTGAACTATACCAGGATCATCGTGCGCTACTGGCGAAACTGGGGTCAAGCCCAAATAACTGGGGTTAAACCCAAGGAACGGATTGCTTCAGCAGATAACCAATGTTATGCTAAGGATACCTGAACTTTCAAAACTCAAATTCACGTGAGAGATGGATAAAGGATACATGATCCTTATCCTTATATGAGAAAATAAAGAAATGAATTAGTTCAAGTTTAGGATATTACCTAAGTAAGGATCACCGATGCTTTGAGGATCCTTTAAGGATATCCCTATTGTGAGGATCATCTGTGCCACTAGGATCCTGCTCACATGAAATATTTCTTCAAGTGGACAGCATTCCAGGCTCTTGGTAGCAAATCACCTTCCATGGTTAACAATCTATATGCCCCCTTTCCTGCTTCAGCTTCAATCAAATAAGGACCTTCCCATTTTGGAGCCAACTTCCCATCAGCAGGATTGGTGGTATTTTGGAATGCTTTCCTTAATACCATATCTACAACTTGAAACCTCCTGATCCTGACATTCTTGTTGTAAGCACCAGCCATCCTTTGCTGATAACTGGCCATCCTTATCCTAGCCATATCCCTGATTTCTTCAATAGTATCCAGGTCTTGAGCCAAGTTCTCATCATTCTCCTCAGGATCACGGGTACTTGTTCTAGCAGTTGGAACCACCATTTCTGTTGGGATCACTGATTCTTCCCCAAATACCAAAGAGAATGGGGTTTGACCAGTAGCATTCTTAGGGGTTGTCCTATCAGCCCAGAGCACATAGGGTAGTTCTTCTGCCCATTTCCCTTTCTTGGATCCAAGCTTCTTCTTCAAATTGTTGATGATGATCTTGTTAGATGATTCTGCCTGACCATTAGCTTGTGGGTGGACTGGTGTTGATGTTATCATCCTAATCCCCCAGCTGTTACAAAAGTTAGTGGTTCTGCCCCCAATAAATTGGGAACCATTATCACATATAATCTCAGAAGGAATACCAAATCTAGTTATAATATTTCTTTTAATGAAGGATATAACTTCCTTTTCTCTGACTTGGGCAAAAGCTTCAGCCTCTATCCACTTGGAGAAGTAATCAGTCATAGCAAGCATGAATACTTTTCCACCAGGTGCCTTAGGGAGCTTACCAACTATATCCATACCCCATCTCATAAATGGCCAAGAGGAGGATATAGGATGCAATAATTCAGCTGGTTGATGAAGGATATTGCTGTGTCTCTGGCAAGGATCACATCTTCTGGCATACTCCACAACATCTTTCTTCATGGTTGGCCAGTAGTATCCTGTCCTCAGGATCCTTGAGAATAATGCCCTGCCCCCAGTGTGGTTTCCACAATCTCCTTCATGGAAGTCTTTTAAAACTTCTTGAACTTCAGGATTCTCAATGCATCTCAAGTATGGTCCTGCAAGAGATCGTTTGTACAACATATTATTCATAATTGTGAAATGAGATACCTTAGATTTGAAAGCCCTAGGGTTTTCTCCTGTAGGAATCTCTCCATGTTGTAAGTATCTCATAATTGGTGAGATCCATGATCCTGATCCTGAATGGGATTGAGTACCCTCACAAGGGATAATTGCAGAATCATTTCCTATCTCCATAGCCTCGTGATCCTCGATAGCCGGGGTTAGGATATGGATAATAGGAATCTTGATATCCTCCGGGATCTTCAAGGATGATCCTAAGTTAGCCAATGCATCAGCTTCTGTATTTTCTTCCCTTGGTACCTGTGACAAACTAAAGGAAACAAAAGAGAGTGCCAAACTTTTGACTATCTCCAAATACTTGGTTAGCTTTTCACCTTTAACAGAATATGATCCATTAAAGTGGTTTGTAATCAATAAAGAATCTACGTGTACCTCAAGATACCTTATCCCCATATGCTTTGCAATTTGTAAACCAGCAATTAGGGCTTCATACTCAGCCTCATTGTTAGTGGTTTGGAATTCACAAGCTATAGAATGGGGTATTATGTCCCCCTGTGGCGATTTTAGTAGTATTCCAAGCCCTGTGCCTTTGATATTTGAGGATCCATCAGTATAAAGTATCCAAGGATCCTTGGTCTCTTCTAGCTGCTGGACTTCTAGCTCAGCTTCTTCTTGTAAATCACTACTGAAATCAGCCACAAAGTCAGCTAATGCTTGGGATTTGATGGCTGTCCTAGGCTCATATCTTATATCATATGCACTCAATTTCACTGCCCACTTAGCCATCCTTCCTGACATCTCTGGTTTCCTTTTTCTGGTTTCATCAAAGCCGGGGCCGAGGATAGGTAATCTTTGAGGGCTTTTAAAGCATTTTCATGCCTCTCCGTCCACTCAAATTTCTTGTTCTTCCTTAGGATATCATAGAATTCTTTACACTTCTCGGAGGACTTGGATATAAATCTGTTCAAGGCTGCTATCCTTCCTGTTAGCCTTTGAACACCCTTAGCATTGGCCGGAGATTTGATGTTCACTATTGCTTTGATTTCTTCCGGGCTAGCTTCAATTCCTCTCTTTGTCACCATATATCCTAAGAATTTACCTGCTTTAACACCAAAGTGACATTTTGAAGGATTAAGTTTCATGTTATATTTGTCAAGGATATCGAATGCTTCCTCCAAGTCTCTTAGGTGATCCTCAGCTTTTAAGGATTTTACCACCATATCATCTATGTAAACCTCCATAGTTTGTCCAATCTGATCCTTGAACATCATATTCACCAGCCTTTGATATGTTGCACCTGCATTTCTTAATCCGAACGGCATAGCAATATAGCAGTATATACCAGTTGGAGTCATGAAAGCTGTATCCTCTTGGTCGGATGGTTCCATTTGGATTTGTTGGAATCCAGATGAAGCATCCATAAAAGTTAACAGTTCATGACCCGCAGTTGCATCCACCATGGAGTCAATGTGGGGTAAAGGGAAAGGATCCTTGGGACATGCCTTATTTAAATCGGTAAAGTCGACACACACCCTCCACTTTCCGTTTTTCTTTTGAACAACAACCACATTGGCCAACCATCTTGGATACTTGACCTCTCTAATCATACCTGCCCGGAGCAATTTCTCTACCTCTTCTTGGATAATGACATTCCTTTCCGGTGCAAACTTTCTTCTCCTTTGATGGATTGGTTTGAAGGATCTGTCAATGCCGAGTTTATGGGTGATAACATCTTTGGATATACCAGTCATGTCTTCGTGTTTCCATGCAAAGGTAGTCTTTCTCCTTTTGAGGAAGGATACGAGGTCTTCTTTCATTTCGCCAAGGATCCCTGATCCAATATAGATTTTGGATTCAGGATCACCGGGATCCATGAGGATTTCTACCACATCCTGCTCTCTGGCCTCCAAGACATTCCTCGGAGGATACCTTGATTGCTATTGCTCCCTTGACTTCGAGGCTGGTTTCATCGATGAAGTGTAGCAATTCTTAGCCTCCTGCTGATCACTATCAATCTTTACTATTCCCCAAGGACTAGGGAGCTTCACACATTGATGGTAAGTAGATGGGACTGCTTTCACATCGTGTATCCAGGGCCTGCCAAGGATAACATTACAACAAGATAAACAGTCAATAACACAAAATTTTTTATAAGAGTGTAAGCCTTCAATATATATTGGGAGTTTAATGTCCCCCAGGGTGTTCTTAGTTTCGCCACTAAATCCCACGAGCACGGAGGATCTTGGTATAATCTCTGATTCAGGGATACCCATCTTCTTTAGAACATCAAGCTGGATAATGTTCACTGAACTTCCTCCGTCTATAAGGATCCTGCGGACAAAATGGTTAGATATAAAAAGAGTAATAACTAAACCATCGTGATGAGGATCCTGGATATCAACACGATCCTCTTCATCAAAGGTTATGACTTTTCCTTCGGAGACACTTGATGTTCGAACTGGTCTTTCTCCATTATCCATTTTAGTTTCCTTTGCATGCCTTTTAGCTGCTGAGAAGGATGTGCCACAAATGTCGGATCCTCCAGAAATAAAGTTTATCACTTGTGCATCTGCTGGAGGAGCTGGAGCCTTCTCAGGGATCCTTTCAGGATCCTGAGTCCTTGACTTTTTTCTTCCCAACAACTCTTTTAGATGCCCTTTGCTCAACAAGTATCCAATTTCCTTTCTTAATGCAATGCATTCTTCTGTGAGGTGCCCAAAATCTTCATGATATGCACACCACTTTGATTTATCCTTAGTTGCAGCCGGCCTATCATTCTTTCTCGGCCATCTAGCTTTATCTCCTAGGTTCTGCATAGCAAGGATTAGTTCATTGTTATCAACACTAAAGCAATATTCAGAAATCGGAGGATAATCCTCATCATCCTCTTCTTGATCAATAGAATGCACGTTCTGATTATCAGATCTGTTGTAGGATCTGAACTTGTTGTTCCTGAATGAGGATCCTTGCTTATCCTGCTTTGAGGATCCTGTTAACCTCTCCTAGATCCTCTTGTCATCCTCTAGCCGGATGAACCTGAGGGCCCGGGTTCTTACCTCATCTAGGTTCCTGCATGGTGTCATAACAAGATCATCATAAAATAACGAATCCCTAAGCAATCCCATTTTGAAGGCCTCAACAGCCGTGGCTATATCTAAGTTGGGAATGTCTAAGGATTCTTTACTGAATTTGGTAATGTAATCCCTTAATGATTCATTATGACCCTGGGTTATCCTATATAAATCACTAGTTAATCGTTCAAATTTTCTACTACAAGAAAATTGATTATTAAACAAGTTAACTAGGTTAGCAAATGAGGTAATAGAATAAGGAGGAAGACTTAGCAGCCATTTGAGAGCTGATCCAGTAAGAGTGGATCCGAATCCCTTGCACAGGCATGCTTCTTTTAACCTTTCTGGAATTGGATTGATTTCCATCCTCTCCCTATATTGTGCTATGTGTTCTTCAGGATCAGTCGAACCATCATACAGCTTCATTGTAGGCACATGGAACCTCTTGGGTATCTCAGCATCACAGATTGGTGGTGCAAAACGAGATATCTTGTGGCTCCCATCTGCAATCTCTGGGATAGGTTTGACCACTCCCGGAACACTTGATATCATATCCTTTAGCTTTTGCAATTCTCTGGCCATGGCATGATTGATACCTGGATCCTGCATAAGACCATGGTTAGTAGTATGAGAATTATTAAAAGTGTTACCTCCCATTGGATTCAAGTTAGGAAGGATAGATGTTAATCCGTATTGTTGAGGCTCTGGAATGATCGAGGGACCAGTAGAGGCATTGGTCTGCATTGGAATAAAATCTCCCTGATGGACATCTGAACTTCCTATTTGCAAACTCCTCAAGGATCCTGGCATCTGGAAGGATCCCTGAAACTGAGACGATCCTGGAACGAAGGAGGATCCTTGAACCTGGGATGATCCTGGAACGAAGGAGGATCCTTGAACCTGGGATGATCCTGGAACGAAGGAGGATCCTTGAAACTGGGATGATCCTGGAACGAAGGAGGATCCTTGAACCTGGGATGATCCTGGAACGAAGGAGGATCCTTGAACCTGGGATGATCCTGGAACGAAGGAGGATCCATGAAACTGCTGCATTCCTGAATATCCTCCTGAACTCGTGAGGGATCCCATATGCTGAGGATAGGATCCCACTGGCTGGAAATATGAACCTAATGCCCGGGTCATTGTTGTTGTTCCATAGTGCACTCCTTTCGGTCCACCCACATATTGAATGTCTGGAACCACTGATGGCTGAGAAGTAATCACCGGAGTATCAAAATTCAAAGATCTGGGCATCAGGGGGGAACGATCCTCTGCCGTTTTCTTCTGTTTCTTGATTTCGTCGATCTCCCGGAGGATCCTTTCGTTGGTCTTATCCTGCTCTTGTGCATGATTCCTCATCTGCAAAATCAAGGCATAGAGATCATTAGTAGTAGGATTAGTTGAAACAGAAGAAGTAGGTGGTTTTGAGAAAATGGGAGTTGGTTTCTTCGCGGCATTCTCAGTATTCTTATGGGATCCAGAAGGTGGTGGAGGCAAAGGAGGGACGCCTTGTGAAGAAGTGGATGATGGTATCAAGTTTGAAGTATTCTTCGCTGAGGAAGCCATTTGCTTGGTTCTAGTGAACCGGAATGAGCACAAAAATGCGAATTCTTCTAAGGACAAAGCACCAATTGCCCCACCGTGGGCGCCAAACTGTTTTGGTCAAAAAATCTGTTGAGGGTATTGCAACCAAACTCTATGTTATGGGGTATGATGCTGATTATGTAATAGCGATGAGGATCACTTCAATGTAGATTTGCACAAACAACACAAGGATTTATACGGGGAAAAAGCCCTTGATCAAGAGTTGATTTCCGGCACAAAAAACCCCGGGTGATGGAAACTACCGATCACCAATCTCTAATAAATGATTAAATGTTTACAACTTCGGATAGTAACGAGCTAGGTACAAGGATCACTATCGTGAAATGTGTACAAGTGAGTAAAAATGAATGTGTGTTCGTCGAGAGCTTCAAGTGTGCGAGTATACGAGTGTGTGTAACTGAGAAGTGACTAAGTGTTTTCTATTAGCTCGTTACTCCCTTTTTAAAATAGAAATAACCACCTAAACTAACTATCCGACTTTTGTGCCAAGCCTCCACGTTCTCCATAACGTCTATTTTTGGTCAAGCACGTGCAGAATAGTTTAGGAATATTCTCCAGGAATGTCGCCAAGACTTGGTCAAGCTTGTTATACCTGCGAGATGCTACAAAACATAAGTAAACAATCGTCAGTACGAGGATCCTTAAAGTGATCCATGATCCTGATCCTAAAGCCCTTCTGAGGATCACCACCTGTCACAGAAGTAAGGATCACTAATTAGGATAACGAATAAGGATCACTAATTGTTAGAAAATCCTCCCCTAACACTTACCACCTTTGGCTCTCACCGTTATTTGTTCAAACGTAAACCCGGTGAGGAACACCCGATCTTCAAAGCCACCAAGAATGATGCTAATTGGAAACGGCGCTTCTTTTTTATCAAGAGAGATTCCATCCAGGATGGAAAGGATCTTCCTAAAAAATGGGCTACCCATGGTAGGATGGAGGATCCTGAGAAGGATCACCAGGAACTTTCTTTTGATGTAAGGATAACTTATATTTTTGCTTTCTTTTTATGCAGCTATCACCGTCTCACACCTCAAACTGTCCCCTGCTGCTAAGGAAAGGCTCCTTGCTTTCAAGAAACTTGATCCTGAGACTAGAACTTTCAAGACAACAACCCAAGATTCACAGGAGGTATCCTCAGGCTCTGTCACAATGTCAAGTAAGTAACCTTGTTTAAAATTTAAATAAATAGTGAAATATGAACTAAGAAAAGATACTTATCTTGTTTTGATTGTGTAGGTGCTGGAAAATCTACCAAGTCCGCTTCCAAGTTCAACGTTGCTGATCTCACCACTGTCAGATCTTCCAAGAGGAAAGCTCCTACCAGTCCGACAGCTTCGGTCCCTAAGGCACCCCTCAAAGGGAAGGCAATCAAGAAGAGAAAAGCCTCTGAAGCTGGGGATCTGCAGGGTCTGCCTCTGATCCATCATCAATTCCTTTAGTACTTTAACGAGGTGAGAATCAATGTCTTTGCTCGTATATCCTGTTGACATATCCTGCTGGTATATCCTGCTGGTATATCCTGCTGGTATATCCTGTTGACATATCCTGCTGGTATATCCTGCTTATTACTTGATCCTGACCTTATCCTTTTTTACAGAAATTCGCTGAGATTGAGGACTATGTGGGCCACGTTGAGGATCAGGATAGGAAGATTGCTGATCTACAGCAGGTTGCGGTGTTGAAGGATCTCACAATTGCTGATCTTCAGAAGGAAGTCCGGGATACCAAACAGCAGATGGCCAAGGTGCTGGTTAATGTTGACTATGAGAAGAGTGAGATCATCGAAGATGCCAAAATCTCTGCCACCATTACAATGTACAAGACCAAGCTTCAAATGGCCTTGGAAGCTCAGGATCCCAATTTTGACAAGAGCACCTGGGATATTGAAGGTTGGAAGGCAAGGCTTGCTGAACTGGACGATGAAGAGGCTGAGGAGGTTGAAGAGATCCTGACAATCGAAGCTGGAGGCAAAGGTGAAGGTGGTGAAACAAGTGGAGCTGGAGGTGACAATGCAGCGAAGGCTTAGGCTGCATGATTGGGCGATGAAGGACATTTCAAGACGTAGCCGGAGCCCAATTTTTAAATCTGGTGGTAGTTTGTTTTTTGTGGTTGTGATGTTTAAAACAATTTCATGGTTTGTACTTTGAACAATAGGTTTTAGGATTAAGGATCTTGTATGATCCTTAGGACATCAGGCAGGATTGCAATTGGTGGAGGGATCCTCTGTTTGGGGGATGAAGCCATTGTGATCCTGTCGCCTTTATATTCCTGCACTACTCTTGAACTTATTATCATGGACACCCTTTACCTACCCCAGCGGACGGGCCACGTTTTGCTGGTAGATGCTCGGGTAGGTAATTTTGACAACCTTTTAAGGGTTAGCCTTTTGTTTATAAATAAAAACTTAACCTTTTGTCGCTTATCTTGTGTTGTTATCCTTTTTAATATCTTACTTTCCAACTGTTGTAATGTTCATTCCGTTTATACTTATCAAGCCTTAAAAAGATATCAAAAAGTTTAAGATATGATCAAGGATCACATATCCCATAACCGATAAGTTCTAAAAGTAATATGGTTTAAGAATCATAAGTTCAGTTGTCAAGTATAAGGGTTATTCAAATAAATAATGAATAGAATTAAAAATAGTTAAGGATCATACCTGAGGATCCAAGTTAGGATCCTAACCTTAATAAGGATAACTATAAGATAAACCTTAGAATAAAGTAAGGATCAAGGATCCCTAGTTGCCTATCTTCAAGAACCTGAAATAGAGCATCACTTGGGACTAAGCCAATATAAGATAAGAATTAGCAACTGGGGACAAGCCCAAGGATAACTTGGGACAAGCCCAAGGATAACTGGGGACAAGCCCAAGGATAACTGGGGACAAGCCCAAGGATAACTGGGGACAAGCCCAAGGATCGTATGTAAACTGGAGTATGGCCCTAACTGGCGACTATCCAAACTTAGTGGCATGAAAATGCCAAAACCTTAGCCAACGTGAAAACGTTAGAAACCTTAGCTAACGTGAAAACGTTAGAAACCTTAGGAACGGATGTATGGTACGTCTACCATTATACGTAGGATCCTAAGCATAGCCAGTACAATGGAATTATCAGCCCCTAAAACGAGTACTGGTCCCAATGCCTTGAACTATACCAGGATCATCGTGCGCTACAGGCGGAACTGGGGTCAAGCCCGAATAACTGGGGTTAAACCCAAAGGACGGATTGCTTCAGTGGATAACCAATGTTATGCTATGGATACCTGAATTTTCAAAACTCAAACTCACGTGAGAGATGGATAAAGGATACATGATCCTTATCCTTATATGAGAAAATAAAGAAATGAATTAGTTCAAGTTTAGGATATTACCTGAGTAAGGATCACCGATGCTTTGGGGATCCTTTAAGGATATCCCTATTGTGAGGATCATCTGTGCCACTAGGATCCTACTCACATGAAATATTTCTTCAAGTGGATAGCATTCCAAGCTCTTGGTAGCAAATCACCTTCCATGGTTAGCAATCTATATGCCCCCTTTCCTGCTTCAGCTTCAATCAAATAAGGGCCTTCCCATTTTGGAGCCAACTTCCCATCAGCAGGATTGGTAGTATTTTGGAATGCTTTCCTTAATACCATATCTCCAACTTGAAACCTCCTGATCCTGACATTTTTGTTGTAAGCACCAGCCATTCTTTGCTGATAACTGGCCATCCTTATCCTAGCCATATCCCTGATTTCTTCGATAGTATCCAGGTCTTGAGCCAAGTTCTCATCATTCTTCTCAGGATCACGGGTACTTGTTCTTGCAGTTGGAACCTCTATTTCTGTTGGGATCACTGATTCTGCCCCAAACACCAAAGAGAATGGTGTTTGACCAGTAGCATTCTTGGGGGTTGTCCTATCAGCCCAAAGCACATAGGGTAGTTCTTCTACCCATTTCCCTTTCTTGGATCCAAGCTTCTTCTTCAAATTGTTGATGATGATCTTGTTGGATGATTCTGCCTGACCATTAGCTTGTGGGTGGACTGGTGTTGATGTTATCATCCTAATCCCCCAGCTGTCACAAAAGTTAGTGGTTCTGCCCCCAATAAATTGGGAACCATTATCACATATAATCTCAGAAGGAATTCCAAATCTAGTTATAATATTTCTTTTAATGAAGGATATAACTTCCTTTTCTCTGACTTGGGCAAAAGCTTCAGCCTCTATCCACTTGGAGAAGTAATCGGTCATAGCTAGCATGAATACTTTTCCACCAGGTGCCTTAGGGAGCTTACCAACTATATCCATACCCCATCTCATAAATGGCCAAGAGGAGGATATAGGATGCAATAATTCAGCTGGTTGATGAAGGATATTGCTGTGCCTCTGACAAGGATCACATCTCTTAGCATACTCCACAACGTCTCTCTTCATGGTTGGCCAGTAGTATCCTGTTCTCAGGATCCTTGAGAATAATGTCCCGCCCCCAGTGTGGTTTCCACAATCTCCTTCATGGAAGTCTTTTAAAACTTCTTGGACTTCAGGATCCTCAATGCATCTCAAGTATGGTCCTGCAAGAGATCGTCTATACAACATACTATTTATAATTGAGAATTGAGATACCTTAGATTTGAAAGCCCTAGGGTTTTCTCCTGTAGGAATCTCTCCATGTTGTAAGTATCTCATAATTGGTGAGATCCATGATCCTGATCCTGAATGGGATCGAGTATCCTCACTAGGGATTATTGCAGAATCATTCCCAATTTCCATAGCCACATGATCCTCATTAGCCGGGGTCAGGATATGTATAATAGGAATCTTGATATCCTCCGGGATCTTCAAGGATGATCCTAAATTAGCCAAAGCATCAGCTTCTGTATTTTCTTCCCTTGGTACCTGTGACAAACTAAAGGAAACAAAAGAGAGTGCCAAACTTTTGACTATCTCCAAATATTTGGTTAACTTTTCACCTTTAACAGCATAGGATCCATTAAAGTGGTTTGTAATTAACAAAGAATCTACGTGTACCTCAAGATACCTGATCTCCATATGCTTAGCAATTTGCAAACCAGCAATTAAGGCTTCATATTCAGCCTCATTGTTAGTGGTTTGGAACTCACAAGCTATAGAGTGGGGTATTATGTCCCCCTGTGGCGATTTTAGTAGTATTCCCAGCCCTGTGCCTTTGACATTTGAGGATCCACCAGTATAGAGTATCCAAGGATCCTTGGTCTCTTCTAGTTGCTGGACTTCCAACTCAGCTTCTTCTTGTAAATCACTACTGAAATCAGCCACAAAGTCAGCTAATGCTTGGGATTTGATGGCTGTCCTAGGCTCATATCTTATATCATATGCACTTAGTTTTACTGCCCACTTAGCCATCCTTCCTGACATCTCTGGTTTCCTGAGGACATTCTTAATTGGAAAATTAGTTTTAACAATGATAACATTAGTTTCAAAATAATGTCTTAACTTAGTGGATGCCATAATTAATGCAAGAATAAGCTTTTCAAGGTGTGAATACCTGGATTCGGCATCAAGTAAACTTTTACTTACATAATAGACAGGATGTTGTGTACCTTGATGATCCTTAACAAGGACCGCACTTACTGCTTTTGAGGATACTGCAAGATACAAGGATAGCACATCGCCTTTTTCTGGTTTCATCAAAGCCGGGGCCGAGGATAGGTAATCTTTGAGGGCTCTCAAAGCATTTTCATGCTTCTCCGTCCATTCAAATTTCTTGTTCTTCCTTAGGATATCATAGAATTCTTTACACTTCTCGGAGGATTTGGATATAAATTTGTTCAAGGCTGCTATCCTGCCTGTTAGCCTTTGAACATCCTTAGCATTGGCCGGAGATTTGATGTTCACTATTGCTTTGATTTGTTCCGGGCTAGCTTCAATGCCTCTCTTTGTCACCATATATCCTAAGAATTTACCTGCTTTAACACCAAAGTGACATTTTGAAGGATTAAGTTTCATGTTATATTTGTCAAGGATATCGAATGCTTCCTCCAAGTCTCTTAGGTGATCCTCAGCTTTTAAGGATTTTACCACCATATCATCTATATAAACCTCCATAGTTTGTCCAATCTGATCCTTGAACATCATATTCACCAGCCTTTGATATGTTGCACCTGCATTTCTTAATCCGAACGGCATAGCAATATAGCAGTATATACCAGTTGGAGTCATGAAGGCTGTATCCTCTTGGTCGGATGGTTCCATTTGGATTTGTTGAAATCCAGATGAAGCATCCATAAAAGTTAACAGTTCATGACCCGCGGTTGCATCCACCATGGAGTCAATGTGGGGTAAAGGGAAAGGATCCTTGGGACATGCCTTATTTAAATCGGTAAAATCGACACATACCCTCCACTTTCCGTTTTTCTTTTGAACAACAACCACATTGGCCAGCCATCTTGGATACTTGACCTCTCTAATCATACCTGCCCGGAGCAATTTCTCTACCTCTTCCTGGATAATGGCATTCCTTTCCGGTGCAAACTTTCTTCTCCTTTGATGGATTGGTTTGAAGGATCTGTCAATGCCGAGTTTGTGAGTGATTACATCTTTGGATATACCAGTCATGTCTTCGTGTTTCCATGCAAAGGTAGTCCTTCTCCTTTTTAGGAAGGATACGAGGTCTTCTTTCATTTCGCCAAGGATCCCTGATCCGATATAAACTATAGACTCAGGATCATCCGGATCCATAAGGACTTCTACCACATCCTGTTCACTCGCCTCCAAGACATCCCTTGGAGGATACTTTGATTGCTATTGCTCCCTGGATTTCGAAGCTGGTTTCATCGATGAAGTATAGCAATTCTTAGCCTCCTGCTGATCACTATCAATCTTCACTATTCCCCAAGGACTAGGGAGCTTCACACATTGATGGTAAGTGGATGGGACTGCTTTCATATCGTGTATCCAGGGCCTGCCAAGGATAACATTACAACAAGATAAACAGTCAATAACACAAAATTTTTTATAAGAGTGTAGGCCTTCAATGTATATTAGGAGTTTAATGTCCCCCAGGGTATTCTTAGTTTCACCACTAAATCCCACGAGTACAGAGGATCTTGGTATGATCTCTGATTCAGGAATACCCATCTTCTTTAGGACATCAAGCTGAATAATGTTCACTGAACTTCCTCCGTCTATAAGGATCCTGCGGACAAAATGGTTAGATATGAAAAGAGTAATAACTAAACCATCGTGATGAGGATCCTGGATATCAACACGATCCTCTTCATCAAAGGTTATGACTTTCCCTTCCAAGACACTTGATGTTCGAACAGGTCTTTCTCCGATATCCATTTTAGTTTCCTTTGCATGCCTTTTAGCTGCTGAGAAAGATGTGCCGCAAATGTCTGATCCTCCATAAATGAAGTTTATCACTTGTGCATCCGCTGGAGGGGCTTGAGCCTTCTCAGGGATCCTTTCAGGATCCTGAGTCCTTGATTTTTTTTCTTTCCAACAATTCTTTTAGATGCCCCTTGCTCAACAAGTATCCAATTTCCTTTCTTAGTGCAATGCATTCTTCTGTGAGGTGCCCAAAATCTTCATGGTATGCACACCACTTTGATTTATCCTTAGTTGCAGCTGGCCTATCATTTTTTCTGGGCCATCTAGCTTTATCACCTAGACTCTGCATCGCAAGGATTAGTTCATTGTTATCGACACTAAAACAATATTCAGAAATTGGAGGATAATCCTCATCATCCTCTTCTTGATCAATAGAATGCACGTTCTGGTTATCAGATCTGTTGTAGGATCTGAATTTGTTGTTCCTGAATGAGGATCCTTGCTTATCCTGCTTTGAGGATCCTGCTAACCTCTCCTGGATCCTCTTGTCATCCTCTAGCCGGATGTACCTAAGGGCCCGGGTTCTTACCTCATCTAGGTTCCTGCATGGTGTCATAACAAGATCATCATAAAATAACGAATCCCTAAGCAATCCCATTTTGAAGGCCTCAACAGCCGTGGCTATATCTAAGTTAGGAATGTCTAAGGATTCTTTACTGAATTTGGTAATGTAATCCCTTAATGATTCATTATGACCCTGGGTTATCCTATACAGATCACTAGTTAAACGCTCAAATTTTCTACTACAAGAAAACTGATTATTAAATAGATTAACTAGGTTAGCAAACGAGGTAATAGAGTAAGGGGGAAGACTTAGCAGCCATTTGAGAGCTGATCTAGTAAGAGTAGACCCGAATCCCTTGCACAGGCATGCTTCCTTTAATCTTTCTGGGATCGGATTGATTTCCATCCTCTCCCTGTATTGTGCTATGTGTTCTTCAGGATCTGTCGAACCATCATACAGCTTCATTGTAGGCACATGGAACCTCTTGGGTATCTCAGCATCACAGATTGGTGGTGCAAAATGAGATATCTTGTGGCTCCCATCTGCAATCTCTGGGATAGGTTTGACCACTCCCGGAACACTTGATATCATATCCTTTAGCTTTTGCAATTCTCTGGCCATGGCATGATTGATAACTGGATCCTGCATAAGACCATGGTTAGTAGTATGAGAATTATTAAAAGTGTTACCTCCCATTGGATTCAAGTTAGGAAGAATGGATGTTAATCCATATTGTTGAGGCTCTGGAATGATCGAGGGACCAGTAGAGGCATTGGTCTGCATTGGAATAAAATCTCCCTGATGGACATCTGAACTTCCTGTTTGCAAACTCCTCAAGGATCCTGGCATCTGGAAGGATCCCTGAAACTGGGACGATCCTGGAACAAAGGAGGATCCTTGAACCTGGATGATCCTGGGACGAAAGAGGATCCTTGAACCTGGGATGATCCTGGAACGAAGGAGGATCCTTGAACCTGGGATGACCCTGGAACGAAGGAGGATCCTTGAACCTGGGATGACCCTGGAACGAAGGAGGATCCTTGAACCTGGGATGATCCTGGAACGAAGGAGGATCCTTGAACCTGGGATGATCCTGGAACGAAGGAGGATCCTTGAACCTGGGATGATCCTGGAATGAAGGAGGATCCTTGAACCTGGGATGATCCTGGAACGAAGGAGGATCCTTGAAACTGCTGCATTCCTGAATATCCTCCTGAACTCGTGAGGGATCCCATATACTGAGGATAGGATCCCGCTGGCTGGAAATATGAACCTGATGCCTGGGTCATTGTTGTTGTTCCGTAGTGCACTCCTTTTGGTCCACCCACATATTGAATGTCTGGAACCACTGATGGCTGAGAAGTAATCACCGGAGTATCAAAATTTAAAGATCTGGGCATCAGTGGGGAACGATCCTCTGCCGTTTTCTTCTGTTTCTTAATTTCGTCAATCTCCCGGAGGATCCTTTCGTTGGTCTTATCCTGCTCTTGTGCATGATTCCTCATCTGAAAAATCAAGGCATAGAGATCATTAGTAGTAGGATTAGTTGAAACAGAAGAAGTAGGTGGTTTTGAGAAAATGGGAGTTGGTTTCTTCGCGGCATTCTCAGTATTCTTCTGGGATCCAGAAGGTGGTGGAGGCAAAGGAGGGACGCCTTGTGAAGAAGTGAATGAGGGCATCAAGTTTGAAGCATTCTTCGCTGAGGAAGCCATTTGCTTGGTTGTAGTGAACCAAAATGAACACAGAAATGCGTATTTTTCTAAGGACGAAGCACCAATTGCCCCACGGTGGGCGCCAAACTGTTTTGGTCAAAAAAATCAGATGAGGATATTGCAACCAAACTCTCGATTACGGGGTATGATGCTTGAATTGTAGAACAATGATGAGGATCACTTTAATATAAAATTGCACAAACAACACAAGGGTTTATACGGGGAAAAAGCCCTTGATCAAGAGTTGATCTCCGGCACAAAAAACCCCGGGTGATGGAAACTACCGATCACCAAGCTCAAATAAATGAATAAATGTTTACAACTTCGGATAGTAACGAGCTAGGTACAAGGATCACTATCGTGAAATGTGTAAATGTGAGTGAAAACGAATGAATGTTCGTCGAGAGCTTCAAGTGTGCGAGTATATGAGTGTATGTAGCTATAAAAATGACTAAGTGTTTTTCTACTAGCTCGTTACCCCTTTTAAAATAGAAATTTAACTACCAAACTAACTATCCGACTTTTGTGCCAAGCCCCCACGTTCTCCATAACGTCCATTTTTAGCTAAGCACGTGCAGAATAGTTTGGGAATATTCTCCAGGAATGTCGCCAAGACTTGGTCAAGCTGGTTATGCCTGCGAGATAGTACAAAACATAAGTAAACAATCGTCAGTACGAGGATCCTTAAAGTGATCCATGATCCTGATCCTGAAGCTCTTCTGAGGATCACCACCTGTCACAGAAGTAAGGATCACTAATTAGGATAACGAATAAGGATCACTAATTGTTAGAAAATCCTCCCCTAACACTAACCATGGCCTTATGCAGGATACAAGTATCAATCATGCCATGGCTAGAGAATTGCAAAAGTTAAAGGACATGATATCAAGTGTCCCAGGAGTGGTCAAGCCTATCCCAGAGATTGCCGATGGGAGCCATAAGATATCTCATTTTGCACCACCAATCTGTGATGCTGAGATACCCCAGAGGTTCCATGTGCCTACCATGAAGTTGTATGATGGTTCAACGGATCCTGAGGAACACATAGCTCAGTACAGGGAAAGGATGGAGATCAATCCCATCCCAGAAAGGTTAAAGGAAGCGTGTCTGTGCAAGGGATTTGGATCCACTCTTACTGGATCGGCTCTTAAATGGCTGCTAAGTCTTCCTCCTTACTCTATTACCTCATTTGCTAATCTAGTTAACCTATTTAATAACCAATTTTCTTGTAGTAGGAAATTTGAGCGTTTAAGTAGTGATCTGTATAGGATAACCCAGGGTCATAATGAATCATTAAGGGATTATATCACTAAATTTAGTAAAGAATCCTTAGATATTCCTAACCTGGACATAGCTACGGCTGTTGAAGCCTTTAAAATGGGACTGCTTAGGGATTCGTTATTCTATGATGATCTTGTTATGACACCGTGCAGGAACCTAGATGAGGTAAGGACCCGGGCCCTTAAGTTCATCCGGCTAGAGGATGACAAAAGGATCCAGGAGAGGTTAGCAGGATCCTCAAAGCAAGAAAAGCAAGGATCCTCATTCAAGAACAACAAGTTCAGATCCTATAATAAATCTGATAACCAGAATGTGCATGCTGTTGAACAAGAAGAGGATGATGAGGATTATCCTCCAATCTCTGAATATTGTTTTTCTGTTGATAACAATGAACTAATCCTTGTGATGCATAATTTAGGTGATAAAGCTAGATGGCCCAGAAAAAATGATAGACCAGCTGCAACTAAAGATAAATCAAAGTGGTGTGCATACCATGAAGATTTTGGGCATCTCACAGAAGAATGCATCGCATTGAGAAAAGAAATTGGATACTTGTTGAGCAAGGGGCACTTGAAAGAGTTATTGGGGAGAAAGAAGTCAAGGACTCAGGATCCTGAAAGGATCCCAGAGAAAGCTCCAGCCCCTCCAGCAGATGCACAAATTATAAACTTTATATCTGGAGGATCAGACATTTGTGGAACATCCTTCTCTGCAGCCAAAAGACATGCGAAGGAAACCAAGATGGATAATGGAGATAGACCCATCCGAACATCCAGCGTCTCCGAAGGAAAAACTATAACTTTCGATGAGGATGATCGTGTTGACATCCAGGATCCTCATCATGATGGTTTGGTTATCACTCTTTTTATTTCTAACCATTTTGTTTGCAGGATCCTTATCGATGGAGGAAGCTCTATGAACATTATCCAGCTTGATGTTCTCAAGAAGATGAACATCCCTGAATCCGACATCATACCAAGATCCTCTGTGCTCGTGGGATTCAGTGGCGAGACTAAGAATACTCTGGGGGACATTAAACTCCCAATCTATATCGAAGTCCTACATTCTTACCAAAAGTTTTGTGTTATTGACTGTTTATCTTGTTGTAATGTGATCCTTGGCAGGCCTTGGATACACAATATGAAGGCAGTCCCATCCACTTATCATCAATGTGTGAAGCTTCCTAGTCCTTGGGGAATAGTGAAAATTGATAGTGATCAGCAAGAGGCTAAGAACTACTACACCTCATCAATGAAACCAGCATCAAAGTCTAGGGAGCAATAGCAATCAAAGTGTCCTCCAAGGGATGTCTTGGAGGCAGGAGAACAGGATATAGTAGAAATCCTTATGGATCCTGATGATCCTGAATCTATAGTTTATATAGGATCAAGAATCCTTGGCAAAATGAAGGAAGACCTCATATCCTTCCTCAAAAGGAGAAAGACTACCTTTGCATGGAAACACGAAGACATGACAGGTATATCTAAAGATGTAATCACTCAAAACTTGGCATCGATAGGTCCTTCAAACCAATCCATCAAAGGAGAAGGAAATTTGCACCAGAAAGAAATGCCATTATCCAGGAGGAGGTAGAGAAATTACTCCGAGTAGGTATGATTAGAGAGGTCAAGTACCCAAGATGGTTGGCCAATGTGGTTGTTGTTCAAAAGAAAAACGGAAAGTGGAGGGTATGTGTCGATTTCACCGATTTAAATAAGGCATGTCCCAAGGATCCTTTCCCATTACCCCACATTGACTCCATGGTGGATGCAACTGCGGGTCATGAACTGTTAACTTTTATGGATCAAGAGGATACAGCCTTCATGACTCCAACTGGTATATACTGCTATATTGCTATGCCATTCGGACTAAGAAATGCAGGTGCAACTTATCAAAGGCTAGTGAATATGATGTTCAAGGATCAGATTGGACAAACTATGGAGGTTTACATAGACGATATGGTGGTGAAATCAATAAAGGCTGGGGATCACCTAAGAGACTTGGAGGAAGCATTCAATATCCTTGATAAATATAATATGAAGCTTAATCCTTCAAAATGTCACTTTGGTGTTAAAGCAGGTAAATTCTTAGGATATATGGTGACAAAGAGAGGCATTGAAGCCAGTCCAGAACAAATCAAAGCAATAGTGAACATCAAGTCCCCTACCAATGCTAAGGATGTTCAGAGATTAACAGGCAGGATTGCAGCTTTAAACAGATGCATATCCAAATCCTCAGAAAAGTGCAAGGAATTCTATGATATCCTAAGGAAGAACAAGAAATTCGAGTGGACTGAGAAGCATGAAAGTGCCTTAAGAGCTCTTAAGGATTACCTATCCTCGGCCCCGGCTTTAATGAAACCAGAAAAAGGAGATGTGTTATCCTTATATCTTGCGGTATCCTCAAAAGCAGTAAGTGCCGTCCTTGTTAAGGATCACGAAGGTACACAACATCCTGTCTATTATGTAAGTAAGAGTTTACTTGATGCTGAATCCAGGTATTCACACTTAGAAAAACTTATCCTTGCATTAATTATGGCATCTACCAAATTAAGACATTATTTTGAAACTCATGTTATTATCGTTAAAACTAATTTTCCAATCAAGAATGTCCTCAGGAAACCTGAAATGTCAGGAAGGATGGCTAAGTGGGCAGTGAAGCTTAGTGCATATGATATAAGATATGAGCCTAGGACAGCCATTAAATCCCAAGCATTAGCTGACTTTATGGCAGATTTCAGTAGTGATTTACAAAAGGAAGCTGAATTAGAAGTCCAGCAGCTAGAAGAGACCAAGGATCCTTGGATACTCTACACTGATGGATCCTCAAACATCAAGGGAACAGGGCTTGGAATACTACTAAAATCGCCACAGGGGGACATAATACCCCACTCTATAGCTTGTGAGTTCCAAACCACTAACAATGAGGCTGAATACGAAGCCTTGATAGCTGGCTTGCAAATTGCTAAGCATATGAGGATCAGGTATCTTGAGGTACATGTAGATTCTTTGTTAATCACTAATCACTTTAATGGATCCTATGCTGTTAAAGGGGAAAAGCTAATCAAATATCTGGAGTTAGTCAAAGAATTGGCACTCTCTTTTGTATCCTTTAGTTTGACACAGGTACCAAGGGAAGAGAATGCAGAGGCAGATGCACTAGCCAATTTAGGATCATCCTTGAAGATCCCGGAGGATATCAAGATCCCTATTATCCATATCCTGAACCCGGCTATCGAGGATCATGTGACTATGGAGATAGGAGAGGATTTTGCAATCACCCCTAGCGATGATAATCAATCCCATTCAGGATCATGGATCCTCCCAATCATGAGATACTTACAACATGGAGAGATTCCTACAGGAGAAAACCCTAGGGCTTTCAAAATTAAGGTATCTCAATTCACAATTTTAAATAATATGTTGTATAGACGATCTCTTGCAGGACCATACTTAAGATGCATTGAGGATCCTGAAATCCAAGAAGTTTTAAAAGACTTCCATGAAGGAGATTGTGGAAACCACACTGGGGGCAGGGCGTTATTCTCAAGGATCCTGAGGACAGGATACTACTGGCCAACCATGAAGAGAGATGCTGTGGAGTATGCTAAGAGATGTGATCCTTGTCAGAGACACAGCAATATCCTTCATCAACCAGCTGAATTTTTGCATCCTATATCCTCCTCTTGGCCATTTATGAGATGGGGTATGGATATAGTTGGTAAGCTCCCTAAGGCACCTGGTGGAAAAGTATTCATGCTTGCTATGACTGATTACTTCTCCAAGTGGATAGAGGCTGAAGCTTTTGCCCAAGTCAGAGAAAAGGAAGTTATATCCTTCATTAAAAGAAATATTATTACTAGATTTCGTATCCCTTCTGAGATTATTTGTGATAATGGATCCCAATTTATTGGGAATAGAACCACTAACTTTTGTGACAGCTGGGGGATTAAGATGATAACATCAACACCAGTCCACCCACAAGCTAATGGTCAGGCAGAATCCTCCAATAAGATCATCATCAACAATTTGAAGAAGAAGCTTGGATCCAAGAAAGGGAAATGGGCAGAAGAATTACCTTATGTGCTTTGGGCTGATAGGACAACTCCTAAGAATGCTACAGGCCAAACTCCATTCTCTTTGGTATTTGGGGCAGAATCAGTGATCCCTACAGAAATGGTGGTTCCAACTGCTAGAACCAGTATTCGTGATCCTGAGGAAAATGATGAGAACTTGGTTCAAGACCTGGATACTATAGAGGAAATCAGGGACTTGGCAAGGATAAGGATGGCCAGTTATCAGCAAAGAATGGCCGGTGCCTACAACAAAAATGTTAGGATCAGGAAATTCCAAATTAGTGATATGGTACTAAGGAAAGAATTTCAGAATACCACCAATCCTGCTGATGGAAAGTTGGCACCAAAATGGGAAGGCCTTTACTTGATTGAAGCTGAGGCAGGAAAGGGGGCATATCGATTGCTAACAATGGAAGGTGACTTACTACCAAGAGCTTGGAATGCTGTCCATTTGAAGAGATATTTCATGTGATAAGGATCCATGATTCTCACATGATAAACATCCTTAAAGGATCCTTAAAGCACAGATGATCCTCATTTTTGGTAACATTCTAATCTTAAACTATTTCATTTCCTTACTTTCTCACATAAGGATAAGGATCTTGCATCCTTTATCCCCATTTCACGAGATTTTGAGTTTTGAAGGTTCAGGTACTCTTAGCAAAAGCATAATTATCCACACAAGCAACCAGTTACTTGGGTTTGACCCCAGTTGTTTGGGTTTAACCCCAGTTCCGCCAGTAGCGCACGATGATCCTGGTATAGTTCATGGCAGTGGGACCAGTACTCGTTTTAGGGGCTGATAATTCCATTGTACTGGCTATACCTAGGATCCTACTTATAATGGTAGACGTACCATACATCCGTTCTTAAGGTTTCTAGCGTTTTCACGTTAGCTAAGGTTTTGGCATTTTCATGCCACTAAGTTTGGATAGTCGCCAGTTAGGGCCATACTCCAGTTAACATACGATCCTTGGGCTTGTCGCCAGTTATCCTTGGGCTTGTCCCCAGTTATCCTTTGGGCTTGTCCCCAGTTGCTAACCTTTATCTTATAATGGCTTAGTCCCAAGTTATTTTTTATTTCAGGTTTTCGAAGTTAAACAACCAAGGATCCTTGATCCTTACCTTTTACTAAGGTGTGTTCTGTGATTATCCTGGTTATAATAATATTAAGAGTTAGGATCCTAACTTGGATCCTCAGGTATGATCCTTAACTATTTTGATTTTATTCATTGATTATTTGAATAACCCTAATACTTTGACAACTGAACTCATGATCCTTAAAATATACCAATTTTTTTGAATTTTTCAACTATAGGATATTTGATCCTGCATTATATCCTAAGTTTTTTATCTAAGTTGTTCAACTTTTCTTACTCAGACAAGTGTAAATCAAAACAATTGAAAAATAAAACAACAACAAGGATATCAACACAAGATAAGCCAAAAAAGATTAAGGTTATTTTATTAACAAAAGTTTAACCATCAAAGGTTGTCAAAATTACCTACCCCAAGCATCTACCAGCAACACGTGGCCCGTCCGCTGGGGTAGGTAAAGGGTGTCCATTGTCTAAAGGTCTTGGTAGTGCAGGAATTAAAAAGATGGCAGGATCACAATGCCTTCATCCCCCAAAAAGAGGATCCCTCCACCAGTTGTAATCCTACCTATTGTCCAAAGGATCATTCATGATCCTTAACCCTAATAGCTATTGTTTAGTTATTACAGACCATCATTGTTTTTAAAAACATCACAACCACAAAAAAACTACTACCAAATTTAAAAATTGGGCTCCGGCTACGTCTAGGAATGTCCATCATCGCCCAATTGTGCAGCCTACACCTTCGCTGCATCCTCGTCCCCTCCAGCTTCGGTATCCTTAACCTGATCCTTCCCACTGCCTCCAGCCTCGATCGCCAAAACCTCCTCAGCCTCTTCATCATCTTCAAGATCAGCCAACCTTGCTTTCCAGCCCTCAACATCCCAGCTGCTTCTGTCGAAGTTAGGATCTTGAGCTTCCTGGGCCATCTTTAGTTTTGTCTGATACATTGTGATGGCAGCAGAGACCTTTGCACCTTCTATGAGATCATGCTTCTCATAGTCGATGTCGATCAGGATTTTAGCTGTCTTAGTCTTGGCATCTTGAAGGGCTTTTTCAAGATCAGCAATCTTAAGATCCTTAAGCACTGCAACTTGTTGAAGGTCAGCAATCTTCTTATCCTGCTCCTCGACGCTTCCCACAAAATCTTCAATCTCAGCAAATTTCTGCAAAGAAAAAGACAAAGCAATTCAAGATCAGATGATCCTCAAATGAGTAGGATACCTAGGCAGAATTGATGATCCTCACGTCATTGAAGTATTCAAGGAACTGGTGGCGGATCAGTGGTAGGCCTTGTAGGTCCTCTGTGTCAGAAGTTTTCCTCTTCTTGCCACCCCTTCCTTTAGTGGGTGCCTTGGGAATGGAGATGCTAGGACTGGTAGTGGCCCTCTTCTTCCTGGATCGAACAACATCAAGGTCGGTCGTGTTGAATTGGGAGGCAGGCTTGGAAGATTTTCCGGCACCTACACATTTAAAGCAAGATAAGTATCCTTATCCTATTTCAATATAACTATTTACTTTAATATTCAACTATACAAAAAGCAGGATACTTACTTGACATGGTGATGGAACCTGAGGATACTTCTTGTGAGTCTTGGGTGTCTATCTTGAATGACCTTATTTCAGGATCAAGCCTCCAAAAAGCAGCAAGCCTATCCTTGGTTGCGGGTGTTGCGATGAGGTGCGAAACATAAATAGCTGCATAACACAAGACAAAAAGGGGTTAGTGATCCTTTCACAAGAGCCAGATTACCTGATGATCCTTCTCAGGATCCTCTGTCCTACCATTGGTGGACCACTTCCTGGGTAAATGCTTTCCGTTTGGAATGGTATCCCTCCTGACAAAGAAGAAGCGTCGTTTCCAATTTGTGTCATTCTTGGTGGCTTTAAAAATGGGGTGTTCTTCACCGGGTTTTCGCTTAAACAGATATCGATGTGATCCAAATGTCGTGAGATCATACATCTGTGTCAGCTCTGACATTCCTAAATCAATCCCTTCCTGCTCTATGATCCTCTCCAGGGTATACAAGACCCTCCAAATCATCGGCATAGCTTGGATGTAAGAGATGCCGGTACGGGAAAAGAAGGATTGTGTAAAGTCTGGAAAAGGATAGGTGTATCCTATGGTGAATGGAGTAACTAGAAAGGCAACCCATGTTTCAGAAACATAGTCGCTCAGAATAGTGGGATCGAAGGGTTTGAAAAAGGCGTTCGCCGGAAAGCAGTGACGGATCTTATCTATTTGAGCATCGTTAAAGCAACACCTCTCATGTACTGAGTCTTTGATAATCCCTTGACTCTTCAAGGGGCTATCCTTCTGGTGATCCTTGGCGGGGGAGGACCGGAGCATCATTGATGTTGGTAAAGAAAGAAAAACAGAGTAAGAGAAGGAGAAATAAGAGAAGAGATACCTGATTGATCTTCGACTGAGAATTTAAAGGGATTTTCTTCGGATTTAAATGCATATTGATCCTATCTCTAACTCCTATTTATAATGATGATTTGCAGGATTGTCACTTCAGTGACGTCGGGTTTACAACGGCTAGTCCGTCTCCAACGGCTAGTTATCCGTTAGTTTGTTGCGGATAAGATCGAAAAAATATAACTCGTTTATTTACGATATAACTCCTTATATTTTGGGGGCAATTGTTAGGGGTGGATTTCTAAATGACCCGTGATCCTCAAATATTATCCTGTTTGGTGATCCTTACTTCTGTGTCAGTTAGTGATCCTCAGAAGTGCTTCAGGATCAGGATCATGGATCATCCTAAGGATCCTTATACTAATGATTGTTCACTTTGAATTCGTAACTGTTTTGCAGGAATATCAATTGGGACTTGGTCTTGGCGATATTTCTGGAGAATATACTAAGTCTATTCCGCACGTGCTTGGTCAGAAATGGACGTTGTGGAGTCGTGGAGGACTTGCACCATTTGCGGATAGTTTGTTATTTAGATTTCTATTAGATTTAAATGGGATAGCGAGCTAATTAGACACAACTTTTTGCTATTTTTGGCTACACACACTCTTACAACCGCTTACCACAGCTCTCGTTCATTCACTTAGCAATTTCGTAAACTTTTCACACAATACACTATAGTGATCCTTGTATTTAGCTCGCTATCATCCGAAGTTGTAACACATTATTTGTTTAATTTGAGTTGGTGATCGGTAGTTTCCATCACCCGGGGTTTTTTGTGCCGGAGATCAACTCTTGATCAAGGGCTTTTTCCCCGTATAAACCTTGTGTCACTTGCTATTTATTTTTCATAGTGATCCTTATTGCTATAAACCAATTCAAGCATCATACCCCGTAACAGAGAGTTTGGTTGCATTATCCTCATCAGATTTTTTGACCAAAACAAAACCAAATGCACAACTTTTGGTATGTTAATAATATAACCTTCTTTTGGCGTTATTTCTGTTGTTACACCTTTACTGCATGAATTTTATTTATGAAAACAATTTTGTTCGAACATTCTTGGGAATACATTGTAAGAGTATCCTGAGAAATATCCTGCTCAGGATACTGACACATAATCTGTAAAACTCAAGTTATCCAAACAAAAAGGAGAGATCATACCAGAGATTCCTAAAGAGTCAATTCCAATCTTCAATTATAGGAATGTCCCCAGTGCACACTTACAAGTTTGAATCCATCCTTTAAATTGTATGATACATGTCCCCTGTGTTCAACATGTTTGAAAACTTAATATACTGGGGATAAACCCTTAATATCCTGGGGATAAACCCTGATTTTCATGCGCTACAGGCGAGAGTGTACAAACTCCAAGGCTTAGAAAGGTGAAAACCTTTAAATCTTAGAGAGTATGAAAATACCCTTTCGTGAGAGAGGGTGATCAATCCTCATATACCTTTAGGATCCAGGATATAGCCAATAGTAACGAAATTGTCAGCCACTTTTACATGAACTGGTCCCGCTACCTTGAACTATCCCTAGATAACTTGCGCTCCAGGCGGGGTGTTTAAACCCAATTCGTAAGAAAGGTGAATACCTTTAAACCTTTGAAGGGATTAGAATCCCTTATACGTGAGAGAGGGGGCCAGTCCTCTAATCCTTCGAGATATCCTGAGCGTATATCCTGGAGCTATATCCTGAAGCATATTCTGCAAAACAATCTTAAACTAAGGTGGGTGTTAGCTTGGCTAACACCCCTCCGATGCTTAAGTCAGTATTGGGTTCAAGATAATAAACAAATTCAAACATATTTAAAAGAGGTAGAATACATACCATTCTGAGATAGAAATTAAATTCTATTCTTACTTGAAATATAGCTTTAAGTGTATAGCATTCCATGATCTTGGTAGCATATCCCCTGTCATACTCCTGAGTCGGTATGCTCCTTTTCCTGATTCTGACTCAACCTCATATGGTCCTTCCCACTTTGGAGCCAACTTTCCATCGGCAGGATTAGTAGTATTTTGAAAAGCCTTTCTTAACACCCAATCACCAACTCGAAATCTTTTAGTCCTTATATTCTTGTTATATGCTCTGGATATCCTTTGTTGATATGCTGCCATCCTTAGCCTTGCTGCATCTCTTGTTTCGTCTACAGTGTCCAAGTCTTGACATAAAGCTTCAGGATTCTGCTCAGGATCCCGAAGTATAGATCTTGCCGTAGGTATCACCATTTCTGTTGGGATCACTGCTTCTGCTCCAAATACCAAGGAAAACGGAGTCTGGCCAGTTGTATTTTTTACCGTTGTTCTATCAGCCCACAAAACAAAGGGTAGTTCTTCTGCCCATCTTCCTTTTTTAGCTCATAGTCTCTTCTTCAAGTTGTTGATAATTATCTTGTTTGAGGATTCGGCTTGTCCATTTGCTTGAGGGTGTACCGGAGTAGATGTGATCATTTTGATTCCCCAACTTTTGCAAAAGTCAGTAGTTCTCTTGCTTATAAACTGAGATCCATTATCACAAATGATTTCAGCTGGTACTCCAAACCTGGTCAGGATATTCCTCTTTATGAAGGATACTACTTCTTGGTCTCTAACTTTAACAAATGCTTCAGCTTCAACCCACTTAGAGAAATAATCAGTCATTGCCAGCATAAAGACTTTCCCTCCTGGAGCTTTTGGTAATTTCCCTACTATGTCTATTCCCCATTTCATGAATGGCCAAGGGGAAGCTATAGGATATAGTAGTTCGGCTGGTTGATGTAGTATGTTACTATGCATTTGGCATGCATCACATTTTTGAGCATATTCTGTAGCATCTTTCTTCATTGTCGGCCAATAGTATCCCGTTCTTAACACTTTCGAGAATAATGACCTGCCCCCAGTTTGGTTACCACAATCCCCTTCATGTATATCTTAGAGCACTTCCTTAGTTTCAGGATCCTTCAAGCATCTCAGGTATGGACCTGCAAGAGATTTCTTATACAAAACGTTATTTATAATGGTGAATCGTGATACCTTCATCCTGAATGCCTTAGGATTTTCATCTTTAGGGATGTATCCTTCCTTGAGATATCTTATGACTAGAGCCATCCATGATTCATCATCCTTATCAGGATCACGACCAGGATCCTGGATGCTTGTTACCTCCTTATCCTGAGCTTTGAAGGGATCCACAGCAGGATACAGGATATGAAGTATTGGTATTTGGGTTCCCTCTGGTATCCTGACTGATGATCCTAAGTTTGCCAAGGCATCTGCTTCAGCATTATCTTCTCTTGGTACCTGTTCAAGTGTAAAAATTTCGAAATATCCGGCTAATTTTTTGAGAATATCGAGGTACTCGATTAACTTCTCACCTTTAACTGCATAGGATCCATTAAAATGATTAGTGATTAACAAGGAGTCAACATATACTTGCAAATTCTTGATATTCATATTCTTAGCCAAGTCTAATCCTGCAATTAAAGCCTCATATTCTGCTTCATTATTAGTAGCAGGACATTCACACCTAATAGCCTGGGGTAATATGTCCCCCTGTGGCGATTTTAGTAGTATTCCCAATCCTACTCCTCTAATATTAGAGGCTCCATCAGTATATAATGTCCAGGATCCTGAGGATTCTCCTAACTGTTGGACTTCTAGGTCTACTTCATCCTGAATGTCACTACTGAAATCAGCCACAAAGTCAGCTAGAGCCTGTGGTTTTATGGCATTTCTAGGTTCGTATACTAAGTCATAAGCACTTAATTTCACTAACCACTTAGCCATCCTGCCTGACATCTCAGGTTTCCTAAGCACATTTTTAACAGGATAATTGGTTTTAACATGAATTCTATACGTCTCAAAGTAATGTCTAAGCTTTGTTGATGCCATAACTAGAGCCAATATTAACTTTTCTAAATGAGAATATCTAGTTTCAGCATCTAATAAACTCTTACTAACATAATAGACAGGATATTGCTGACCTTCATGATCCTTTATAAGGACGGCACTTACAGCATTCCCTGATACTGCGAGGTATAGGGACAGTGGTTCACCATTCTCAGGCTTCATCAATAGAGGTGCGGTTGAAAGATACTGCTTCAAATCCTGCAGGGCTGCTTCATGCTTCTCTCCCCACTCGAATTTCTTATTTTTCTTTAGGATATCATAAAATTCTTTGCATTTTTTCCGAAGATCTTGAAATAAATCTATTTAGTGCTGCCACCCGTCCTGTCAATCGTTGAACATCCTTCATGTTTGAAGGTGATTTGATATCCAAGATAGCTTTAATCTGCTCCAGGATTGCCTCTATTCCTCTTTTAGTCACCATATATCCTAGAAACTTTCATGCCCCCACTCCGAAATGGCACTTAGCAGGATTTAGCTTCATGTTATACTGGTCCAGGATATCAAATGCTCCCTTAATATCCTGGAGGTGATCCTCAGCTTTCTTAGATTTTACCACCATATCATCAATGTACACCTCCATGGTGTCCCCCAGCTTGTCTTTAAACATAATGTTCACCAATCTCTGGTACGTTGCACCTGCATTTTTCAAACCAAAAGGCATAGCTGTGTAACAATAAATACCTGTTGGTGTCATGAAGGCAGTATCCTCCTGGTCCGAAGGTTCCATTTGAATCTGCTGAAATCCCGAGGATGCATCCATGAAGGTTAACATCTCATGGCCGGCAGTAGCATCCACCATTGCATCAATATGAGGAAGAGGAAATGGGTCTTTGGGACAAGCCTTGTTCAAGTCTGTGTAATCTACACAGACTCTCTATTTCCCATTTTTCTTCTGTACCACGACTACATTCGCTAGCCATCTTGGAAACTTGACTTCTCTGATCATTTTAGATTTCAATAGCCTCTCTACTTCTTCCTGAATGATCACATTTCGCTCTGGAGCGAACTTCCTCCTCTTTTGTTGGACATGTTTAAATGATATGTCAATACCGAGCTTATGTGTTATAATATCTTTGGAAATGCCTGTCATATCCTCGTGCTTCCACGCGAATATCGACATCCTGCACTTCAAAAGGTTAGTTAACTGTTCTTCGATATCCTGAGGGATATTGGTTCCTACGAGCATCGAGATATCCGGATTATCCTGATCCAGGATAACTTTCTTCATACCCTACTCTGAAGCTTCCATGATATCCTGGGCCCGCATCTTTAATTGCTATGCTGCATTAGGCTTGGTTGAGGATTTCATTGAGGATGAGTAACATTCCTTCGCCTCCTGCTGATCACTATCAACCTTGACAACCCCCCAAGGGGTGGGGATCTTGATGCATTGATGATAAGTTGATGGTACATCTTTCATATCATGGATCCATGGCCTGCCCAGTATGATGTTATAGCAGGATAGGGAGTCCATCACATAGAAACGTTGTATTGAGTTGACCCCTTCAACATATACCGGTAACTTTATCTCTCCCACTGTGTTCCTAGCCTCTCCACTGAATCCAACAAGCACAGTGGATTTCGAAGTGATATCCATTGGAGATACATTCATTCTTTTCAAAGTTTCTAGTTGGATTATGTTGACGGAGCTGCCATTATCTACCAATATCCTGCGTACAAAATGGCTAGCCACATATAATGTTATTACCAGGGCATCATGGTGAGGATCCTGGACAGTATCCCTGTCATCACTGTCAAATGTGATCACTTTATCAGTTGTGAGGGTAGTCATCCTGGCTGGTTTATCTCCCCTTTCGGCCTTAGCTTCTTTTGCATGTCTCTTGGCCGCAGAATACGAAGTCCCACAAATGTCGGATCCTCCTGAAATAAAGTTGATTATCTTGGCATCCGCAGGAGGTGATGCTGCTCGTTCAGGATCCTTCTCAATATCCTGACCCTTATTCTTCTTTCTTCCTAGGAGATCCTTCAGATATCCCTTGCTTAGAAGATAACTTATTTCTTTTCTTAGAGCAATGCAATCCTCAGTTACATGCCCGAAATCTTCATGGAAGGCACACCATTTGGACTTATCCTTCCAATCAGCTTTCTGTTGATTCTTTCGAGGCCACCTGGCTTTGTCTCCTAAACCCTGCATGGCATACATTAATTCAGGTATGTTAACAGAAAAGCAATATTCAGATAATTTAGGATACTCTTCAGGATCCTCGTCTTCAACAGCATTCACTTTCTTGTTGTCATTTTTGCCATACGGCTTAGAGCGATATGGTTTAAACGAGGATTCTGACTTCCTATAGGTTGACTCATAAGTGGTGGACGAGTTCATCCTCTCTTGCATCTTCTTGTCATCCTCCAGTCGAATATATCTTAGGACCCTGTTTCGAGCTTCGTCCAAGTTCCTGCATGGGTTCATTACAAGATCTTGGTAAAATTGAGAATCTTTTTGCAGCCCCATCTTGAAAGCTTGCACAGCTGTTGCAACATCAAGATGTGGAATGTCTAAGGATTCTCGGCTAAACTTGTTCACATAATCTTTTAAGGATTCCTGAGGTCCTTGAGTTATCCTGTAGAGATCACTTGTTAGTTTTTCAAAACATCGACTACAAGAAAATTGACTATTAAATAAATTTACTAGGTGAGAAAATGATGTAATCGAATGAGGAGGAACATTTAAGAGCCATTTTAAGGCTGGTCCTGTTAAGGTAGAACCAAAACCCTTGCATAGGCATGCTTTCTTAAGATCTGGAGGGATAGGGTTGATCTCCATTCTTTCCCTATACTGGGCGATATGCTCTTCAGGATCCGTAGTCCCATCATAGAGCTTCATGTTGGGGGTTTGAAATCTTTTCGGGATTTCAGCATCGCAGATAGGATATGCAAAGCGAGATATCCTGTGGCTGTCTTGGGAAACCTCCGGAATTGGCTGGACCACTCCAGGTACACTGGATATCATGTCCTTCAATTTCTGAAGCTCCCTAGTAAATGTTGACGTCATACCTGCATCCTGCAAAGATCCACTATTGTTAGTAGCAAGAATATTATTATTATTTGACACGTTACCGGTCTGAGGATTCTGGCCATATCCTGAAGCATATCCTGAGCTCCTCATAGTTCACATCCTGACTGAGGAGGGTATTTCAGGAGTATGATTCTGAGAATGGCTAGGTACGATATTTCCCCTGTTATCCTCAGTATATACGGCCGAACCGAAGTTCAAAGTTCTGGGCTGTAAAGGAGTGACAATATCCTCAGCAGGCCTGCTTGAACTAGATTTCAAGAGTTGTATTTCTCTTATCAACATTTAGTTTGTTTCTTGTTGCTGCCTCATCTGTTCCTGTACACTACCAAATAAGGTTAGAATTTCATCATTAGAAGCCAAAACAGGACCAGATCCCTGAGTGCTCCGAGTAGGGATAACATCCCAAGCCACATGACTTTCAGTTCCTTGTGAAGAGGTTTGCATTCTCGGAGGAGGTGGTGGAAGCACCGAACCAACTGTTGCAGAGGTTGTAGTAGACACTGTGGAGGGGCTCATGTTTGATCTTGAGGCCATTGTAAATAATGTTGTAAAAAGTTTTGAGAATAGAAAACCAAGTAACGATTTCACAAAGGTTTTTAGCAAAGATAGCACCACTTGCCCCACGGTGGGCGCCAAATTGTTTTGGTCAAAAATTACCGAAGCAATTAAGTGATCAAATTAGTTAAGTGAGGTAGTGTGCTAGAAATGTGTGTTGAAAATATGCTGATTAAGTTGTTTGTAAAAACAGTTTTCAGGATACGGCTCAGGATATTGAGCTGTATCTACGATCAAACTATGAGCAAAAATTAAAAGGGGGTGACACGAGATATACGAGGAAAGCCCTTGATCAATCTAGATCGCCGGCACAAAACCTCGGGAGCTGACAATCGCAGCTGCCTTGTTCTTCTTATTGCTTTAAACGTCAGGATACAGTGCAGGATATTGATCAGATCGCTAAGTGTTACAATGCTTTTTGTGAAAGTGAAAGTTGCGAGAGAGTAAGTGTGAGAGAGTAGTGAGTGTAGTTGTGATGTCCTATTCGATCTGATTTATCCACCTATTTATAGCTAGCAAACGAAAACAAAATCTCCTATAAGTATGGGATGCCTTCGAATATTCTCTAGTAGCCGTTGGAGACCAGGTAATGCGGGTTCAACATCTTCCTTTGAACGACTTAGACCGAGTCTTCCGGGGAAAGGGTCCTCATGAACGTTACCAGCTTGGACTCGTACTCCTGCACATAATCCGTTAGTAATCCTCAGGATACCATTCAGGATGTTACCAATATCCTGAATCAGCATCCCGGATATGAACATATATCATACAAGCAAGATATAATTTAAGATATTATCCAGGATATGAGCTCAGAATTTCACCCATAACAACTGCTTTGCCCTTTGGTTTGAAAAATGCAGGTGCAACATATCAGAGATTGGTGAACATGATGTTTAAAGATAAGCTGGGGGACACTATGGAGGTATACATCAACAACATGGTAGTAAAGTCTAAAAAGGCTGAGGATCACCTCCAGGATATCAAGGGAGCATTTGATATCCTAGATCAGTATAACATGAAGCTAAATCCTGCTAAGTGCCATTTCGAAGTGGGGGCAGGAAAGTTTCTAGGATATATGGTGACTAAAAGAGGGATAGAGGCAAGCCCGGAGCAGATTAAAGCTATCTTGGATATTAAGTCACCTTCAAATATGAAGGATGTTCAACGGTTAATAGGCCGAGTAGAAGCATTGAACAGATTTATTTCAAGATCCTCGGAAAAGTGCAAGGAATTTTATGATATCCTTAAGAAGAATAAGAAGTTTGAATGGGGAGCAAAGCATGAAGCAGCCTTGCAGGATTTGAAGCAGTATCTTTCAACCGCACCCTTATTGATGAAGCCTGAGGATGGCGAACCATTATCCCTGTATCTTGCAATATCAGGGAATGTAGTAAGTGTTGTCCTTGTAAAGGATCATGAAGGTCAGCAGTATCCTGTTTATTATGTTAGTAAAAGTTTATTAGATGCTGAAACTAGATATTCCCACTTAGAGAAACTGATTTTAGCCCTAGTTATGGTGTCAACAAAACTTAGACATTATTTTGAAACACATAGAATTCATGTTAAACCCAACTATCCTGTTAAAAACGTGCTTAGGAAACCCGAGATGTCAGGTAGGATGGCTAAATGGTTAGTGAAATTAGGTGCCTTTGATCTAGTATATGAACCTAGAAATGCAATAAAGTCTCAGGCTTTAGCTGACTTTGTGGCTGATTTCAGTAGTGATATTCAAAGTGAAGTAGACCTGGAAGTACAGCAGCTAGGAGAAAACTTAGAATCCTTGACGTTATATACTGATGGTGCATCTAATGTAAGAGGTGTAGGCTTGGGTATACTACTAAAATCGCCACAGGGGGGCATATTACCCCAGGCTATTAGATGTGAGTTTCCTGCCACTAATAATGAGGCAGAATATGAAGATTTAATTGCAGGATTAGAATTGGCTAAAAGTGTGAATATCTGGAATTTGCAAGTATATGTTGATTCTTTGTTAATTACTAATCATTTTAATGGAACCTATGCAGTTAAAGGTGAGAAGTTAATCGAGTATCTCGAAATTCTCAAAAAATTAGCAGGATATTTCAGTATTTTTACACTTGAACAGGTACCAAGAGAGGATAATGGTGAAGCTGATGCCCTGGCAAATCGGGGATCATCAGTCAGGATACCGGAAGGAACCCGAATACCAATATTACATATCCTATATCCTGCGACAGATCCTCAGGATAAGGAAGTACTAAGTGTCCAGGATCCTGATGAGTATCCTGAGAAGGATCCTAAGTCTTGGATGGCTTCAGTCATAAGATATCTCAAGGAAGGACACATCCCAAAGGATGAAAATCCTAAGGCCTTTAGAATGAAGGTATCACGATTCACTATTATAAATAATGTCTTGTATAAGAAATCTCTTGCAGGACCGTATCTGAGGTGCTTAGAAGATCCCGAAACCAAAGAAGTGCTTCAGGATATACACGAAGGGGATTGTGGTAACCATTCTGAGGGCAGGTCGTTGTTTTCAAAGGCATTAAGAACAGGATATTATTGGCCGATGATGAGAAAAGATGCTGCGGAATATGCTCGAAGATGTGATGCATGTCAAAGACACATTAATATATTACATCAGCCGGCCGAGCCACTTTATCCTATAGCTTCCCCTTGGCCGTTCATGAAGTGGGGAATGGATATAGTAGGAAAACTGTCAAAAGCTCCAGGAGGAAAAGTCTTCATGTTAGCAATGACTGATTATTTCTCTAAGTGGGTTGAAGCTGAAGCATTTGTTCAAGTCAGAGATCAGGAAATGGTATCCTTCATAAAAAGGAATATCTTGACTAGGTTTGGAGTACCAGCTGAGATAATTTGTGACAATGGATCTCAGTTTATAAGTAAGAGGACTACTGACTTTTGCAAGAGTTGGGGAATCAAAATGATCACTTCCACCCCAGTACATCCTCAAGCAAATGGACAAGCAGAATCCTCAAACAAGATAATTGTCAACAACCTGAAAAAGAGACTAGGGGCTAAAAAAAGGAATATGGGCAGAAGAGCTACCCTTTGTTTTGTGCGCTGATAGGACGACGGTGAAAAATGCAACTGGCCAAACCCCGTTTTCCTTTGTATTTGGAGCAGAAGCGGTGATCCCGACAGAAATGGTAATACCTATAGCAAGATCCAACCTCCGGGATCCTGAGCAAAATCCTGAAGTCCTATGTGAGGAATTGGATACTGTTGATGAGACAAGAGACGCTGCAAGGCTAAGGATGGTGGCATATCAACAGAGGATATCTAAAGCTTATAACAAGAATATAAGGACTAGAAGGTTCCAGGTCGGAGATTGGGTATTGAGAAAGGCTTTCCAGAATACTACTAACCCTGCTGATGGAAAGTTGGCTCCAAAATGGGAAGGACCCTATAAGATTGAATCAGAATCAGGAAAAGGAGCATACCGACTCAAGGATATGGAGGGGGATATGCTACCAAGATCCTGGAATGCTATACATCTAAAGCTCTATTTCAAGTGAGTTTGAAATTTAAATTCTAACTCAGAATGGTATGGATTCTATCTCTTTTATTGAATTTTAATATTATTTATTGTTTTGAACCCATTACTGACTTAAGCATCGGAGGGGTGTTAGCCAGGCTAACACCCACCTTAGCTTACAGTTGTTTTGCGGTATATGCTTCGGGATATAGCTCCAGCATATACATTCAGGATACTTCGAAAGATTAGAGGATTGACCCCCTCTCTCACGTTTAAGGGATCCTGATCCCTTCAAAGGTTTAAAGGTATTCACCTTTTTCACGAATTGGGTTTGAACACCCCGCCTGGAGCGCAAGTTGTCCAGGGATAGTTCAAGGTGGCGGGACCAGTTCATGTAAAAGTGGCTGACAATTTCGTCACTGTTGGCTATATCCTGGACCCTTAAGGTATATGAGGATTGATCACCCTCTCTCGCGAAAGGGTATTTTCATATTCTCTAAGGTTTAAAGGTTTTCACCTTTCTAAGTCTTGGAGTTTATACACTCCCGCCTGTAGCGCATGAAAATTTGGGATTCTCCCTAGGATACCTATGGGATTTTCCCCAAGATACTAAGGATTTATCTCCAGAATGCTTTCGGGTTTTACCCTGGTAACACAAGAATTGTCCATACGGTCAAAACTTGAATTCAAAAATTTTCTAAGTGTTCGAAGATTTTGTGCACAGGGGACATTCCTCCTAAGGCGATTGTGTGGAGCTCAGAAAATCAAATTGGGACCTAAGATACTAAGTATATCGAACTGGGGACATCTTTGTGGCAAAAGTTGCAAAAGGAGTAAAGTTCAATATCAGGGTTGTACTCTGTTCCTGGTATGATATTTCCTTTGTGAATCTTACACAACTTGTTTGAACTTTTGAAACTATGTTTAAAGTTTAAGTATCCTGATTAGGATATTTCTTTAGGATATATTCTCGAAATATATTCTCGAAATATATTCTCGAAATATGATTCAGGATGTTTGGTTGGAATATTTGGGATACAATACTTGGCTTTAAAAATCAGAGTTGAATTTGTTTGTAAATGCTGAGTAAACCGTCTTTTTCCTTTGAAAACAATATTTAAATTATTTGAGATTTTGAAAAATAAACTATCTCTTGTCCTTCAGAGACTTTGTCTAAATTGTTTGGATTTTGAGAAGTCCTATTCGACAAAAGTCTTCGTAGGATACCACTAAGTATATTGATCAGGATATTTTCAAAAAATAATTGTACAAATTTTGGAAAGGTAAAATTTAAACTAAGTAGAACACAAGGAAGTAATATTATAAGCAATACTAGGTGATAACCGAAGGCTTCATCCTAGAACCTAGGACCCATCCACCTTTGGTTATCTGACTGTTGAAATTTAAACAAAAATTGTTCAAAAACATGAAAAGTAAATTGTTTAACAAACCATAACAATCAAAATTAAGGAAAAGAAAGGGGTAAGTTTTAGGAGGCAGCGCCTTCTTCGTTCATCACAGCATCCGTCTCAGGATTAGCTTGAACATCCGTCTCAGCTTCGTCGTTGGCACCAGTTGGTTTTTTAACCGCTTTTGAAGGCCTTTCAGCAGCAGGTTTAACAGGATCACCACCGAGACTCCTTAGCTTGGTCTCCCAAGCGTCGACATCCCAAGAAGGGCATTCGAACCCCAGGGCTTTGGCTTCATTGGCCATCTTTAGCCTGGCCTGAAGAAGGGAAGTAACGACGGAGCTCTTAAGGCCCTCCCGGTAAGTGATCATGTCCCGTTCATGTTGGGCGTGGGCGGCGTCGAGATAAACTTGGGCCTCGAGAGTAGCTTTATTAAGCGCAGCCTGGTGTTCCTGGGTCATAGCCTTGAACTTATCCTCGTAATGCCGGGATTTGGCAGCAGCAATCACGCCTTGGTCGGAAATGGTGACCTCGGCTTTCTTCAATTTGGACTCAAGTCTCTTGTTGAGTTCACAGGATTCTTGATATAGATGAACCAGACGTTCAAGGCCCTACATCCAAAAGCACAGGTATTATAATAACCAGGATATTGATTTGACATATATCTGCAGGATAAGGGATAAGACTATATACCTGGTTGAGAAAAGAGGTCATGAACCCGCTCGCTTTGATAAACCCATGATTTTCATAGGGAAACGTATCAGAAAACGAAGGTGAATCGGTCTCTTTCCTTTTACGGGAATTTGAACTCCGAGGTTTAGTAACTGGTGATGGCTTTGGAACTGCTGGGCTTAGATGTAGCTGTAGCTTTGGGACTAGGCTCCTTCTTGATCTGGACCTGATCGGAGTAACTGTCTAACTCCTCGAGGTCGAAAACTTCAGGGATTTTTGCTGGTGCTGCATAAAAGGAGAATTCTAAACTCTTATTGCTCTTTCATTATATTATCAATTGTTTGTAAAATAACTCTTACCAGACATCTCCGATGATGAGTATTGGCTGGAACTTGGGAGGTGTGTGGAAAAACTCTTGTCACCTTCTGCTAGTTGGTAAATTGCTTTGCTCCTTTTTTCAGATTCTATAGTAGGGGGAACTACTTCCTTGAAATTCACTGCAAGAAAGACCAAATAAGAAAATATTAGCACAAGACAGAGGCCTGAAAGTGTCTTTGGATATTCTTGAAACCTTAAACCCTACCGTTGGTTAACCACTCCACCGGAAGGCTAACACCCTCGTCGATGGAATCTCGCTTGACGAAAAAGAATTTACGTGGCCATCCATCTTCGTTTTTGGTGGCTTTAAGAATGAGAGGTTTGCTGGAAGTTGAAAAAAGTAAGTATCGGCTGGAACCGTGTGATCGGAGGCGGTAAGCGATTGGGATATCTTCGATGCAGAGATCAGGACAGTGAAGATGTTTGATTTGGTTAACACGATCAGTACCCTCCAAACCATGGGCATTGTTTTGGGCAAAGGAGATACCAGTGGTTCGAAAAAACTGCATTATGAATTCAGGAAATGGGTATCGAAGACCTAACGAGAAAGGGTATGCTGGAAAACAAACCCATTCGGCAGAAGAAACATCCGACCGAATTGATCGGTCAAATGGCCTAAAAATCGTGCCATCAGGGAAAGCGCCGGAGCCCCTCAGCGCGGAAATATCCGCGTTGTCGAAAGCACAGATCTCTCTCTCGGGATTTTTGAGAAGATTTTGCTGAACAAAGGTGCCCGATGATTCACCGGTTTGGGAATGGGTCCTGGTGGCCATTGGAAGATGGACGGGAAAATTAACAGGAAATGAAGGAGGAATAAGCGATTACCTGGAGACTCTGTTGATGATATCTGATTTTCAAACAAGAAGAGAGAAGATATAGGGGCATAGTGGATATCCATTTAGTAAAAGCCGCGTTGGAAGTTGCATAAAGCTACCTCAAACGTCGCCTCATTTTAATTACCTCGGTTTGCGAGATAAAGTTTTAAAATATATCCGTTGGACTGGTATACCAACAGATATATTTTGGGGACAATTGTTATGGGTCATTTTCTGAACATATATCCTGACTAATATTCTGTTTTGATTGTTTACTTGTAATCAGGATACCGGATCAGGATATTGGTAACATCCTGGTACGATATCCTGGTATTGACCGAATTAATCACGTGCAGATTAGGAGGTGCAAGTCTCCAACGTTCAAGAAGACTTCTTCCCCCCAAGACTCGGGCTAATCGGTTAGATTAAAGACGTTGAACCCGAAAGACCAGGACTGCAATGTAGGATCGTGAAACGACCTAACGAGTCGATTAGAAGAGTGCTCAGACCGAATCAGAGGCGGAATTCATTGATTCGGTCTTCGTTTAGTTTGTATTCACTAATAAATGTCTTGTTTATTGATCTTGAACAGATTTACAGCACAGAGACACTTCGACAGGGCTTCGCCGTCGGAATCTAGAATGTTACAAATGATGAAAGTTTGAAGGGTATTTATAGGAGAACCCTGACCGTTTGAAGGTGACATGCCACCCCTCAAACGGTCACCTCTTCAAACGGTCACCACCTTCAAACTGTCACTACCTTCAAACGGTTACCTTCAAACAATTACAACTTCAAACGGTCAACCTCCTAATTTGACTTTCATACAAGTTTAATGTTTCAAACGAACTTCCTTGTCTTCATGTGAGCCTTGTATTTTGTGATGATGATGTCATTAGTATGATGTTATCATCAATAATGATAACATCATCCTTTTTCCGAACCGCAACGAATCCAAGACTCGATATAAGACGAAGACGACAGATGAATGCACCAACAGACTCCCCCTCAGATGTTGACGAGTCTTAAGTGTCGAGTCTTCGCATCTTCAGTCTTTATCAGTCTCTTTTCTTTCTTTACATATACCAGGATCTTCTCTTTGGCTCTAACCTCGTCAGACTCCCCCTCTCATCATGATGGGATCGCTGTCTGGAATTAGCTATCACCTTGAGATCAATCCCTGGCTTTATCTCTGATCAGCTCATTTCCTGCACACATTTTATCATCACAACATAAGTTTTTACTTAAATCAATAAGAAAACTTACTAGTAATAGTTACATCAAGTTCAAATTAATGACCTTGATTAACTAATCAAACCTTTCTTTAAAAAATCAGTTTCTTCTTTTAAACGCACACTCCCAAACCAGTTCATCATGTTCAGCACTTAAAATTTTGAAAATCAGCTCTTCAACATCAGTTGTCGAAAATATTTTTGTATTTTTCAAAATTTATGCTAAAACACACTAAAATCTTTTTGTATAGAATGAAATGCAATGCAGTAAAGAAATATTTACAAACAATATTTTTGTGAGATTGTGTAAGAAGATCATATCAGTTTTTGAGACACATCACAAGCACCGTTAAGCTTTAAACATTTTAAGCTCTAAACGATTCACGTTGATTGACGATATTGTTGTCCACTTAAACTCAATCTAAAAACTTTCAATCTGCTTACCGATACTTTAAGATATATTAAGATAGCACTAAGTTCTTATGGACCCCACGATCTCAGCATATTCCCTCATCATGCAATACACTAACTCAAGCAATGCCTTTAAACTTTTATCGACTGCGAATTGTGCGAAAACAAAGCAGAATGTTTAAACATTAACAATCAGGTCGATACTTCCGTATACGCAGAGAAAGTCCAATGTTTAAACAAAATAAGAAAAATAAAACAAGTTGAAGTTGTTTAGGCTTTAACCACCAGGTCGATACTTCCGTATACGCAAAGGTGATCCAAAGCTTAAACGAAATACCAAAGAAAATAAAGCAGAATGTTTAGGCAATAACATCCAGGTCGATACTCACGTATACGCAGAGGATGTCCAATGCTTAAACAAAATAAAGAAATAAGACAAGTTTAAATCTTTGCAAAATAAAATGCACATTCACAGCGACTTTTTAGCAAAGTTGTGAAAGTTCACAGACTTAACCAGTTTTATGTCTTTCGACAATCAGCGATTACTGAGTAGGCACACAATCAAGAAGGACAAAACTAAGTACTATGCTTTCGACCATGTTTCCCACTAGAACTAGGCTTTTTCATTTAGGTTTGTATCGTTATCGCAAATCTAATAGTCTAGCTGAGCCTACCGTCACATCTTTAGTAAGACCGTTTATCACATTATATCTTTCCATTTCTTTAGCATGCTGTGACAGTCCAACTGATCTACTATCATTTCCTCTTTTTCACACAAAAACTCATTTTTTTGCACTTTTTCAATGTTTTTGTAATTTTCAAATTTTCTAATTTTTTAAAAATTTTTACTCCCCCTAAAATCAAAATATGTCTCAATTTTGATTTTCTGGGAAAATTTGAAAACAAGCTGTACAAGAAATGTGACAACATGATGAGAATCACTTCAATTCTCCATTCACTTGCCATAAACAATCAGAACTCCCCCTGACACCAAAACATTTTCCCATGGTGATTTCAAAACACTTAAGTTTGTATTAATCAAAATGGTTTTTCCGGAAAATTAGTTTTGTGAGTCATTTCACAAATTCGGGGATCTTTCATCACTTTGTTTTCTTCAATCACTTGTAAAAACTAACATTTTTAAGATCAATCCACAAACATCACTTGTAGAAAATCAAGTACAACTTAATGTCCCTGATTTACCACTTTTAAATTGAAATCACTTTCGTGAATTTCTCAAGAAATATGCTGATTCATGTTCCACGCTTACCAACCTGGGAACTCCGGCAAGTCAGGTTTTTCTATTTAAACAGATTCACCCAAGCCTGACGGTCCTTGGGTGATTTTGAATTCTTGTTCAACAATGGTGGAAAATTTGCATCATCCATTGTTATACCAGAATTCTCAACTTTTACCTCAACACATGGCTCCTCTGGCTTTACCACACCAGATTCATTGCCTGAACTTGGCTTGTCTGACTTTGAAGAGTCAGATTCATCACCAACATGTAGCTCCTTTGTTTCCAAAGAAACAAACTCATCGCCAGATTTGTTAATCTCTTGATTAACTGCCTTCTCTTTCTTTACTCTCTTTTCTGTCCTCAGATTTGTATTTGATGAATTCGTTTTGCTTGATTTGTCATTCTTTGGCGAGCAAGACGATTTATCAGAACTTTTATCTGTTTTACCAGTTGTATCCGAGGACAAAATCTTCTCTAGATACTCTCTGGCCTTCTTTCTCTTTTTCCTCAGTCTGTCTTTTTGCCCCTGAGAAAGTTTTACTTTCTTTTCTTGAACTTTAGGTTCTTGAACCTTCTGTTCTTTGGGCTTGACATTGACTGATTTTTTCACCTGCTTCTGAGATTCAGCCCTCGATCTTCTCATTGATCTCACTGAGCAATCTCTAGCAATATGGCCAATGATGTTGCAGTTAAAGCATCTCCTTGACTCAAATCTCCAACTCTGGCAGTTAACAGCAATGTGTCCTTGATAGCCGCATCTGTAACACACTCTGTTATCGTACCAATCACCATTTTCAGTCCAAACATTTAGATCAAAGCACTGTTTGGCTTGGTGATAATCTTTCCTCCTCTTGTTTGCTGGATTTGACCTTTGAGCTCTGTGGTCCGACCTGCACCACTCCTTACCAACAATTTTTGAATTTTCATTTTTTACTTTTTGTAATTTTTGATTGCAATTGGATGATTGATCTGATGAACTTTTATTTTCTTTTTGAACATTTTTCAAAATTTTCTCTTTTTGTTTTTGTTCCACTTTCTTCTTCAAAGGTTTTTGTTTAGAGCATTCTCCCTTTTCAGTTGATTGTGGAACAGTTTCTTGAAACTTTTCTTTTAACTTCAAAAATAAATTCTTTTTCTTCATTTTTTCATTTTCATCATCAGATTTCTCATCACAATCTTCAACTTTGACTTTGTCAAAGTTTGTGACATTGTCACTTATTGGAACTGAATTAATAGGTTTTGGACAGGGAATAGTTGAAGTATTCACAAACACCTTCAACTTTTCTTCCCATTCCTTGATTTTCTTTTGAGCACACTCTGCTTCCTTTTCAAGTCGAATAATCTTTTCAAGATGAGAATTAATTGCAATTTGTTTTTCAAGATTGTTTTTACCAAACAAATCTCTCTCATCTTCTAAAATTTTTATTTGACTTTGAAAATCTTTCTCAATTTTTACTTTTTCATTTTCCAAATTGTGTATTTGATTTTTCCAAACATTTTATGATTTTTTAAGATTTTTGTTTTCTAATGACAAACTCTCAACCTCCTTCAAGAGTTTGTCATTTTCAGATGTCAACTCTTCACAATTTTTTAGCAAAACAAGAATCTGTTTATCATCAGCTTTTGTCTCAACCTTTAAAGCTGAAATATTTTCAACCTGTTTCTTTTCCTCATGAACACTTTCATCCTTACTCTCTTCTTCTGATGAATGATCAAAGATAGGTGCGTCTTCTGCAACCTCTTTCTTTAACTCTGGTTCAGGATTCACAGATATAGGTTTTTCAGATTCTCCTTTATCAATTTTGACTGATGGAACTTGTTCAATCTGCTCAGCTCTGATCTCTTCTTTAGCAATAACTGCCTTTTGATTCTTTCTTTTTGCATTTTGTTTTTCTTTCAATTTTTCAATTTTATCAGCATAAAATAACTGTCCACTACATTGATCAGATGGAAGTTGTTGTTTAAGATTTTCAAGTTCCCGGATTTCCTCTTCATAATTGTCACTCTCTTCATCAGACGAGTGATCAAAAACCGGAACTTTTTCAACTACTTCTTTTGCTGAGACTGTTTCTCCTTTTTCCTTTATCGGAATATACTGCTGAGATTCATAATGCACATATGCCAACAATTCCTCAAACTCCATGTTTCGATGTCAAATGTTCACTTGAAATGTTAATTGTGATCAAAATCTGAATACACCGAGAAACTTTAAGACAACCAAACTGATTGGGCCTCGCAATAAGTGGACACTGATCTCAATCACATGGGCCGGTGAAAATATCACATGGGCTGACAACACCAATAACTATTCTCAAAATTGATTTAACCGCAATGTAAATTCAATCCCAAATCACATGCAACAACCTATATCTCGATTAAGACATGTTTTCTAATTGGGCCTTTAAATTTAGTGACCAACACTTGTTTCTGATTGGACCGAGACTACTCACATGGGTTGAAACAATGAATCATCACACTTTCACATGCCCTATATCGGTAATAAAACCCAATATCCGACAACCTTTAAATGTTCACATGTACCAACACATGCAATCTGACTTAATTCACGTGATCTCTTATCCCAATTACTGACACCCTCGATTAATGATTTACACAAAATACGAAGCACTTTTCTCTTGAACAACAAACGATGTATTTTCAAGCGGTCCACACAACCCAAAGCACTATCACGTGAAAAACTAAACTACTTTCAAACTGAAGTCGTGTTTCAAACGGAAAGATCAACTTCAAACTGTTAACCCAACATTTTCAAACTGACACATGCATTTTCAAACGGACACATGCATTTTCAAACGGTAAGGTGGCAGTTTCAAACGGGTGACACCTTCAAACTGGAGGTGTATCCTTCAAACTAGAGGACCACTTCAAACTAGAGGTTCAAACAGGACCCCCCTTTTCAAACGGTATGGTGTTGTTTTCAAACGGGATGGGTCAATTTCAAACAATAGGGTCAGTCCTCAAACGGTCTTCGTTCAAACGGGCACCAGTTTTCAAGTCATTTTTACCACTTTTACTAAGAGTTAAGTTATGATATTCTCAAGGGTTTGTTAAAACACAATTACGCACACATTGTGAAAGTTTTAGCCGATTTTAACCGTGAAAAACTGTTCAAATTTGAAAGAAGGTGTAGAAAATCAGAATTTGCTAGCGAAAACGAGCTAAACGGTAAGAACTCTTCCTCCTGAGCTCTGATACCACATGTAGGATCATGAAACGACCTAACGAGTCGATTAGAAGAGTGCTCAGACCGAATCAGAGGCGGAATTCATTGATTCGGTCTTCGTTTAGTTTGTATTCACTAATAAATGTCTTGTTTATTGATCTTGAACAGATTTACAGCACAGAGACACTTCGACAGGGCTTCGCCGTCGGAATCTAGAATGTTACAAATGATGAAAGTTTGAAGGGTATTTATAGGAGAACCCTGACCGTTTGAAGGTGACATGCCACCCTTCAAACGGTCACCACCTTCAAACTGTCACTACCTTCAAACGGTTACCTTCAAACAATTACAACTTCAAACGGTCAACCTCCTAATTTGACTTTCATACAAGTTTAATGTTTCAAACGAACTTCCTTGTCTTCATGTGAGCCTTGTATTTTGTGATGATGATGTCATTAGTATGATGTTATCATCAATAATGATAACATCATCCTTTTTCCAAACCGCAACGAATCCAAGACTCGATATAAGACGAAGACGACAGATGAATGCACCAACAGACTCCCCCTCAGATGTTGACGAGTCTTAAGTGTCGAGTCTTCGCATCTTCAGTCTTTATCAGTCTCTTTTCTTTCTTTACATATACCAGGATCTTCTCTTTGGCTCTAACCTCGTCAGACTCCCCCTCTCATCATGATGGGATCGCTGTCTGGAATTAGCTATCACCTTGAGATCAATCCCTGGCTTTATCTCTGATCAGCTCATTTCCTGCACACATTTTTTCATCACAACATAAGTTTTTACTTAAATCAATAAGAAAACTTACTAGTAATAGTTACATCAAGTTCAAATTAATGACCTTGATTAACTAATCAAACCTTTCTTTAAAAAATCAGTTTCTTCTTTTAAACGCACACTCCCAAACCAGTTCATCATGTTCAGCACTTAAAATTTTGAAAATCAGCTCTTCAACATCAGTTGTCGAAAATATTTTTGTATTTTTCAAAATTTATGCTAAAACACACTAAAATCTTTTTGTATAGAATGAAATGCAATGCAGTAAAGAAATATTTACAAACAATATTTTTGTGAGATTGTGTAAGAAGATCATATCAGTTTTTGAGACACATCACAAGCACCGTTAAGCTTTAAACATTTTAAGCTCTAAACGATTCACGTTGATTGACGATATTGTTGTCCACTTAAACTCAATCTAAAAACTTTCAATCTGCTTACCGATACTTTAAGATATATTAAGATAGCACTAAGTTCTTATGGACCCCACGATCTCAGCATATTCCCTCATCATGCAATACACTAACTCAAGCAATGCCTTTAAACTTTTATCGACTGCGAATTGTGCGAAAACAAAGCAGAATGTTTAAACATTAACAATCAGGTCGATACTTCCGTATACGCAGAGAAAGTCCAATGTTTAAACAAAATAAGAAAAATAAAACAAGTTGAAGTTGTTTAGGCTTTAACCACCAGGTCGATACTTCCGTATACGCAAAGGTGATCCAAAGCTTAAACGAAATACCAAAGAAAATAAAGCAGAATGTTTAGGCAATAACATCCAGGTCGATACTCACGTATACGCAGAGGATGTCCAATGCTTAAACAAAATAAAGAAATAAGACAAGTTTAAATCTTTGCAAAATAAAATGCACATTCACAGCGACTTTTTAGCAAAGTTGTGAAAGTTCACAGACTTAACCAGTTTTATGTCTTTCGACAATCAGCGATTACTGAGTAGGCACACAATCAAGAAGGACAAAACTAAGTACTATGCTTTCGACCATGTTTCCCACTAGAACTAGGCTTTTTCATTTAGGTTTGTATCGTTATCGCAAATCTAATAGTCTAGCTGAGCCTACCGTCACATCTTTAGTAAGACCGTTTATCACATTATATCTTTCCATTTCTTTAGCATGCTGTGACAGTCCAACTGATCTACTATCATTTCCTCTTTTTCACACAAAAACTCATTTTTTTGCACTTTTTCAATGTTTTTGTAATTTTCAAATTTTCTAATTTTTTAAAAATTTTTACTCCCCCTAAAATCAAAATATGTCTCAATTTTGATTTTCTGGGAAAATTTGAAAACAAGCTGTACAAGAAATGTGACAACATGATGAGAATCACTTCAATTCTCCATTCACTTGCCATAAACAATCAGAACTCCCCCTGACACCAAAACATTTTCCCATGGTGATTTCAAAACACTTAAGTTTGTATTAATCAAAATGGTTTTTCCGGAAAATTAGTTTTGTGAGTCATTTCACAAATTCGGGGATCTTTCATCACTTTGTTTTCTTCAATCACTTGTAAAAACTAACATTTTTAAGATCAATCCACAAACATCACTTGTAGAAAATCAAGTACAACTTAATGTCCCTGATTTACCACTTTTAAATTGAAATCACTTTCGTGAATTTCTCAAGAAATATGCTGATTCATGTTCCACGCTTACCAACCTGGGAACTCCGGCAAGTCAGGTTTTTCTATTTAAACAGATTCACCCAAGCCTGACGGTCCTTGGGTGATTTTGAATTCTTGTTCAACAATGGTGGAAAATTTGCATCATCCATTGTTATACCAGAATTCTCAACTTTTACCTCAACACATGGCTCCTCTGGCTTTACCACACCAGATTCATTGCCTGAACTTGGCTTGTCTGACTTTGAAGAGTCAGATTCATCACCAACATGTAGCTCCTTTGTTTCCAAAGAAACAAACTCATCGCCAGATTTGTTAATCTCTTGATTAACTGCCTTCTCTTTCTTTACTCTCTTTTCTGTCCTCAGATTTGTATTTGATGAATTCGTTTTGCTTGATTTGTCATTCTTTGGCGAGCAAGACGATTTATCAGAACTTTTATCTGTTTTACCAGTTGTATCCGAGGACAAAATCTTCTCTAGATACTCTCTGGCCTTCTTTCTCTTTTTCCTCAGTCTGTCTTTTTGCCCCTGAGAAAGTTTTACTTTCTTTTCTTGAACTTTAGGTTCTTGAACCTTCTGTTCTTTGGGCTTGACATTGACTGATTTTTTCACCTGCTTCTGAGATTCAGCCCTCGATCTTCTCATTGATCTCACTGAGCAATCTCTAGCAATATGGCCAATGATGTTGCAGTTAAAGCATCTCCTTGACTCAAATCTCCAACTCTGGCAGTTAACAGCAATGTGTCCTTGATAGCCGCATCTGTAACACACTCTGTTATCGTACCAATCACCATTTTCAGTCCAAACATTTAGATCAAAGCACTGTTTGGCTTGGTGATAATCTTTCCTCCTCTTGTTTGCTGGATTTGACCTTTGAGCTCTGTGGTCCGACCTGCACCACTCCTTACCAACAATTTTTGAATTTTCATTTTTTACTTTTTGTAATTTTTGATTGCAATTGGATGATTGATCTGATGAACTTTTATTTTCTTTTTGAACATTTTTCAAAATTTTCTCTTTTTGTTTTTGTTCCACTTTCTTCTTCAAAGGTTTTTGTTTAGAGCATTCTCCCTTTTCAGTTGATTGTGGAACAGTTTCTTGAAACTTTTCTTTTAACTTCAAAAATAAATTCTTTTTCTTCATTTTTTCATTTTCATCATCAGATTTCTCATCACAATCTTCAACTTTGACTTTGTCAAAGTTTGTGACATTGTCACTTATTGGAACTGAATTAATAGGTTTTGGACAGGGAATAGTTGAAGTATTCACAAACACCTTCAACTTTTCTTCCCATTCCTTGATTTTCTTTTGAGCACACTCTGCTTCCTTTTCAAGTCGAATAATCTTTTCAAGATGAGAATTAATTGCAATTTGTTTTTCAAGATTGTTTTTACCAAACAAATCTCTCTCATCTTCTAAAATTTTTATTTGACTTTGAAAATCTTTCTCAATTTTTACTTTTTCATTTTCCAAATTGTGTATTTGATTTTTCCAAACATTTTATGATTTTTTAAGATTTTTGTTTTCTAATGACAAACTCTCAACCTCCTTCAAGAGTTTGTCATTTTCAGATGTCAACTCTTCACAATTTTTTAGCAAAACAAGAATCTGTTTATCATCAGCTTTTGTCTCAACCTTTAAAGCTGAAATATTTTCAACCTGTTTCTTTTCCTCATGAACACTTTCATCCTTACTCTCTTCTTCTGATGAATGATCAAAGATAGGTGCGTCTTCTGCAACCTCTTTCTTTAACTCTGGTTCAGGATTCACAGATATAGGTTTTTCAGATTCTCCTTTATCAATTTTGACTGATGGAACTTGTTCAATCTGCTCAGCTCTGATCTCTTCTTTAGCAATAACTGCCTTTTGATTCTTTCTTTTTGCATTTTGTTTTTCTTTCAATTTTTCAATTTTATCAGCATAAAATAACTGTCCACTACATTGATCAGATGGAAGTTGTTGTTTAAGATTTTCAAGTTCCCGGATTTCCTCTTCATAATTGTCACTCTCTTCATCAGACGAGTGATCAAAAACCGGAACTTTTTCAACTACTTCTTTTGCTGAGACTGTTTCTCCTTTTTCCTTTATCGGAATATACTGCTGAGATTCATAATGCACATATGCCAACAATTCCTCAAACTCCATGTTTCGATGTCAAATGTTCACTTGAAATGTTAATTGTGATCAAAATCTGAATACACCGAGAAACTTTAAGACAACCAAACTGATTGGGCCTCGCAATAAGTGGACACTGATCTCAATCACATGGGCCGGTGAAAATATCACATGGGCTGACAACACCAATAACTATTCTCAAAATTGATTTAACCGCAATGTAAATTCAATCCCAAATCACATGCAACAACCTATATCTCGATTAAGACATGTTTTCTAATTGGGCCTTTAAATTTAGTGACCAACACTTGTTTCTGATTGGACCGAGACTACTCACATGGGTTGAAACAATGAATCATCACACTTTCACATGCCCTATATCGGTAATAAAACCCAATATCCGACAACCTTTAAATGTTCACATGTACCAACACATGCAATCTGACTTAATTCACGTGATCTCTTATCCCAATTACTGACACCCTCGATTAATGATTTACACAAAATACGAAGCACTTTTCTCTTGAACAACAAACGATGTATTTTCAAGCGGTCCACACAACCCAAAGCACTATCACGTGAAAAACTAAACTACTTTCAAACTGAAGTCGTGTTTCAAACGGAAAGATCAACTTCAAACTGTTAACCCAACATTTTCAAACTGACACATGCATTTTCAAACGGACACATGCATTTTCAAACGGTAAGGTGGCAGTTTCAAACGGGTGACACCTTCAAACTGGAGGTGTATCCTTCAAACTAGAGGACCACTTCAAACTAGAGGTTCAAACAGGACCCCCCTTTTCAAACGGTATGGTGTTGTTTTCAAACGGGATGGGTCAATTTCAAACAATAGGGTCAGTCCTCAAACGGTCTTCGTTCAAACGGGCACCAGTTTTCAAGTCATTTTTACCACTTTTACTAAGAGTTAAGTTATGATATTCTCAAGGGTTTGTTAAAACACAATTACGCACACATTGTGAAAGTTTTAGCCGATTTTAACCGTGAAAAACTGTTCAAATTTGAAAGAAGGTGTAGAAAATCAGAATTTGCTAGCGAAAACGAGCTAAACGGTAAGAACTCTTCCTCCTGAGCTCTGATACCACATGTAGGATCATGAAACGACCTAACGAGTCGATTAGAAGAGTGCTCAGACCGAATCAGAGGCGGAATTCATTGATTCGGTCTTCGTTTAGTTTGTATTCACTAATAAATGTCTTGTTTATTGATCTTGAACAGATTTACAGCACAGAGACACTTCGACAGGGCTTCGCCGTCGGAATCTAGAATGTTACAAATGATGAAAGTTTGAAGGGTATTTATAGGAGAACCCTGACCGTTTGAAGGTGACATGCCACCCTTCAAACGGTCACCACCTTCAAACTGTCACTACCTTCAAACGGTTACCTTCAAACAATTACAACTTCAAACGGTCAACCTCCTAATTTGACTTTCATACAAGTTTAATGTTTCAAACGAACTTCCTTGTCTTCATGTGAGCCTTGTATTTTGTGATGATGATGTCATTAGTATGATGTTATCATCAATAATGATAACATCATCCTTTTTCCAAACCGCAACGAATCCAAGACTCGATATAAGACGAAGACGACAGATGAATGCACCAACAGACTCCCCCTCAGATGTTGACGAGTCTTAAGTGTCGAGTCTTCGCATCTTCAGTCTTTATCAGTCTCTTTTCTTTCTTTACATATACCAGGATCTTCTCTTTGGCTCTAACCTCGTCAGACTCCCCCTCTCATCATGATGGGATCGCTGTCTGGAATTAGCTATCACCTTGAGATCAATCCCTGGCTTTATCTCTGATCAGCTCATTTCCTGCACACATTTTTTCATCACAACATAAGTTTTTACTTAAATCAATAAGAAAACTTACTAGTAATAGTTACATCAAGTTCAAATTAATGACCTTGATTAACTAATCAAACCTTTCTTTAAAAAATCAGTTTCTTCTTTTAAACGCACACTCCCAAACCAGTTCATCATGTTCAGCACTTAAAATTTTGAAAATCAGCTCTTCAACATCAGTTGTCGAAAATATTTTTGTATTTTTCAAAATTTATGCTAAAACACACTAAAATCTTTTTGTATAGAATGAAATGCAATGCAGTAAAGAAATATTTACAAACAATATTTTTGTGAGATTGTGTAAGAAGATCATATCAGTTTTTGAGACACATCACAAGCACCGTTAAGCTTTAAACATTTTAAGCTCTAAACGATTCACGTTGATTGACGATATTGTTGTCCACTTAAACTCAATCTAAAAACTTTCAATCTGCTTACCGATACTTTAAGATATATTAAGATAGCACTAAGTTCTTATGGACCCCACGATCTCAGCATATTCCCTCATCATGCAATACACTAACTCAAGCAATGCCTTTAAACTTTTATCGACTGCGAATTGTGCGAAAACAAAGCAGAATGTTTAAACATTAACAATCAGGTCGATACTTCCGTATACGCAGAGAAAGTCCAATGTTTAAACAAAATAAGAAAAATAAAACAAGTTGAAGTTGTTTAGGCTTTAACCACCAGGTCGATACTTCCGTATACGCAAAGGTGATCCAAAGCTTAAACGAAATACCAAAGAAAATAAAGCAGAATGTTTAGGCAATAACATCCAGGTCGATACTCACGTATACGCAGAGGATGTCCAATGCTTAAACAAAATAAAGAAATAAGACAAGTTTAAATCTTTGCAAAATAAAATGCACATTCACAGCGACTTTTTAGCAAAGTTGTGAAAGTTCACAGACTTAACCAGTTTTATGTCTTTCGACAATCAGCGATTACTGAGTAGGCACACAATCAAGAAGGACAAAACTAAGTACTATGCTTTCGACCATGTTTCCCACTAGAACTAGGCTTTTTCATTTAGGTTTGTATCGTTATCGCAAATCTAATAGTCTAGCTGAGCCTACCGTCACATCTTTAGTAAGACCGTTTATCACATTATATCTTTCCATTTCTTTAGCATGCTGTGACAGTCCAACTGATCTACTATCATTTCCTCTTTTTCACACAAAAACTCATTTTTTTGCACTTTTTCAATGTTTTTGTAATTTTCAAATTTTCTAATTTTTTAAAAATTTTTACTCCCCCTAAAATCAAAATATGTCTCAATTTTGATTTTCTGGGAAAATTTGAAAACAAGCTGTACAAGAAATGTGACAACATGATGAGAATCACTTCAATTCTCCATTCACTTGCCATAAACAATCAGAACTCCCCCTGACACCAAAACATTTTCCCATGGTGATTTCAAAACACTTAAGTTTGTATTAATCAAAATGGTTTTTCCGGAAAATTAGTTTTGTGAGTCATTTCACAAATTCGGGGATCTTTCATCACTTTGTTTTCTTCAATCACTTGTAAAAACTAACATTTTTAAGATCAATCCACAAACATCACTTGTAGAAAATCAAGTACAACTTAATGTCCCTGATTTACCACTTTTAAATTGAAATCACTTTCGTGAATTTCTCAAGAAATATGCTGATTCATGTTCCACGCTTACCAACCTGGGAACTCCG